>JAECWK010000135.1:9657000-10956500 GCA_018150405.1 Drosophila varians
GTGCGAAAATTGTGGCAAACAAAGAGAGTGGTGTGGTGGGGTGGGGTGGGAAAAAGGGGAAAAGGGGCAAGGCAACGGGGGTGGAAAGCCAGCTGCGAGCTGGATGATGGATGGAGTTGCAAAAGCTTTTGATTTATATTGCCATCGTCTGGCAAGGCCATAAATATATGCTGCTTGTTGATTATGCATTGGACGCACCGAAAACCTTTTAGTTTGCGGCCACCCAATGCATGTTTGTGTGTGTGTGTGTGTGTTAGCGTGTGTGTGGCAAGGTTGTGGTACCAGTTCCAGTTCCGGATATTGCGGTAAACAGCAGGAGGAAGTGCTGTCGAAGCTGGGGCAGAGAATCAATTAGGAATACCAAAGGCAAGCATTCTAAATGAATTCCAAACAAATCAATAAACTGGTCTTAATCACTCTAGTAAAGGATTTAAAGTTTAAACGAAGGGTAACCCTAAAAAGATAATCAAATTATATTAAGTTTAATCATATTCGATATCCATCCAATTGAAAACTTATGAAACGCATTGAATGGACCTTATTTGGAATTCAGATTTCTTTTTTTTTTTTGTAATTTGGCAATTTATTTGGGCTTCTAATGGATTGGTGGCTGCCCTCTTTTTAACCCAATCCGACCAACGACCCTTCCGGAGGCATTCATCAAAGTTACCCCAATCCTTTTTCAAATCCATTTGAAAAATATGAAACTTTTTCATTGCCAACTTTAAAGGGACACCAACACGGACCAGTTCGCTTCATCATTTAAGTATTCCCAATGCCAACTCCGCCTCCTCCTTTGCATATCCTTCCAAATATATACAATGTATGTGTATGTGGGGGAGGCTATTTTGCAACTCTCTTTTATATAGACCACAAATGCCGCACTTACGTAATACATCACAAAATGTCCAAACAAGGTAAAAGGATTTGCAGGTTTCCAGAAATTTCGCTGCCTTGCCGGGGAACTGTTCTCCATATTTTTTGTAAGCCAAAATGCAGCTTAACATATCAGCGCTGGCGAACGATGCCAAGCGAAACGAGAAACGGAGAAACGGAGAAAAGTGAAGCGCTGACCGTGCTCCAATCCTCATTCGGTCCCCGCCCTCCTTTTACGCTTCTGCCCTGCCTAAAGCACCTGCCAGGACATGGCCAACTGGTGGGGTGGCGGATGGTGGGTGGTTGGGTGGTTGGGGTAACCAGGCCAGGCTAACGTGTTAGCACACACACTCGCATACATTCAGGCTTGGAGGCTGCTGCGGTAATTAATGCAGCGCGTTTGCGAAAATGCGAATACATTTCGCCAGCTACGAACGGTTTTCAAGGTATGTCCTGGCCAAAAACAGTGGTTTCAAAATTGCCAAAAAAATGCGAAGCGGCATTTATAATTTAGTGGGAATAAAGAATTTTATTTGATATGAAAATATGAAAAATAAATAAAAGTATTTCATAATTTACGAGGCATTTCCATTTCATAAGTATTACCCCTTTTATAATTATTTAATTATCTCCCTTTAAAAAACACAAACACCCGACTTGATTTCCAGGAAATATTTCAAATATTTAACCCTTAAACATTCTACATATAATTTATGTAGATTTAAGCACAAATACCGATAAAGACATTCCAAGTTAACCCCATTCCAGGCACCCCAGACAATAACTTATGGATAGATTGAACTACTGCCCCAAAACCTCACCCCTCATGCCTCATGCCTCATGCCTCAAAATCGAAATTCATTTTTCCATCTTACGCATAGCAAAAATACTTGCTGGAACTTTTTGAATATTTTAACTGAATTACAATGCCAGGGAAAATGGAGTTAACTTGAGCCTGGTACCACGGTCGAAATTGCAGGATTGCAAAAGGTTGGACTGTTCCAGGGGTAGTGTATAGGGGATGGGGGGCGTGCCAGAGGTTGACACATGGAGACGGGGCAAATGTATTCACGCTGAAACGATTTTGGGTGCACGGCGACACCTTGGTTTGGCGCCCGCTAACTGTAAACACATACATATGCGCAGGTACACTCACACACCGATAGCATTTCATGTGTGAAAAGTTCCACTTCTCGCGCTGTTTTGGCCAAAATGCAAAACCAGCTAAGAGAGAAAGACTCAGACTCAGAGCTAAAGCTGAAAACAAAAAAATGGAAAAAATCAGGAAAATTTAAAATTTGAATAACTGATTTAACTATTTGGTTTAGTCTCTAGAGATGATGGAAACATTAAAAATACATTTAAAATGTTAAAGTATATATTGGATCCGATACGAGCTACAAGGGACACACTCCATATTTACAAAAGATGATTTATATTTAGTCCAGAATTATTTGTAACTTTCTTAGCCATATCCTTGACTCTTCACTAACCCGTTTGCCATTTGTCTGCAGCTTTTCTGTTCTTTTTTTTTTGAGTATCCCTATCCCGATGCCACTTTTTTGCGTTCTTGTCTTACACATTTCCCTAGCTTGTGTTATTTATTTGTTAGTTTTGCGATTCAAATGTATTCCTGACTGCCGCCCCCGCAACACACAGCTTCTTCAACTTATTCTGTAGTCTATATGTAGCTTGTTTTTCTTTTCCGTTCTCCTCCATGTGCCGCTTATTATGCACATTTTAAATCATCTACGCGGCGACAAAGACTCATGGAAATGTTGCAAATGTTGAAACGTCTCTACTGGCAGTTAAATTAAGCGCATTTTCATGCGATGCAATTCGTATCTTCAAGATACAGTAGCCATTTGTCAGGACATTTGATTGCATCTTTTAAATACACATTCACACTAATATCAAGGCCTTCCGCAAAATGAAAAGTATCTGGCTTAATCCCTAAATGCATCCAAGGATAATAATCTTTATTTGTTTTTATTCTCAAATATAGTATGTTACCAATTCCAATTTTGAAATTGACTTTATCCAATGAAATCTATTTTTAATTTCCCTTTGAACAAAGAATTTTACGTAAATCTGGCGAATTAAAAAATGGGTTTTAAACGATTCTGTGGCCTTTGACTTTTATTGCAAAATAAAATAAATATTTTTGTCTGTCCGGTTTAATTAACTCTCATTTTCCAGACTTACCCCTAGGATTTCATGGCTTAAATAAACAAAATTTGTGGGAAACTATTTAAACTCAGTTAAATGGAGAAGATACTTACCCTCGATTGGTTTGGACAAATAGTAAGACAAACACACTCATACACCTTTATTTTGTTGTAGTTGTTGTTTTGGGCAAACAAACTTCACCTGAAGCACCGAAGCACCCAGTTACAGTTACAGTTACAGTTACAGTTTGCACTGGCATAACGGTAATTACGGGGCCAAATGTCAGGCAGCAGTCTCTACCGATTTCCGCTCTAACTAACAACCATTGATTGCAGTTATTGTTGCTGCACTTTGATTGGTGCCCCTTCTACCTTCCGATTCACCCCCTCCCCCACTGCAACATCAGCTTAACGTTTGGTTGTTTTGTTCGCCCACGTTTGAGCCAATTATCATAAGAAATAATTTATAGACTCAGTGCTGCGTGACAAACGAATAAAAAAGTGCACTTCAACTTTGATATTTTTACCTTGGAAATGTTCCCCAGTTGCTGTTGTTGTTGCACTAAAGTGTATGCTGTGTATGTGTTAGTGTCTGTTGCGTATGTGTTTGTGTGACGTGCTCTAATGCATGCCAAATGGCTATGGGCATCAATAAAGCGTACGTCACTCTAATTGCACATGCCCCCCCGGGGCAGTGAGAGAAATAACTGTTCAATTAGATTGTAATTTCTCCAAAAATAAAATAAAATAAATTTAAAACCTTTTACCTAATAAAATTGGATAAACTTTTGTTTTGATTCAACTCTTTAATTTCATTTTCATATCCCCTATTATTTATATTACACAACTATTACCTCAGTGTAGACAGACTGGACACACATTGCAGTTACACTTTGCTTTTTCGCACGCTTCTCTTTCTGCCTCTGCCTCTGCCCTGCTCCTTGGCCTTTGTATGCAGTCAAAGGGGTAAAGGACGATTGAGAGGGGCTTACTAAAAATGGCATGAAAGGGGGGTTGGGTTGGATGGCAAGGGGGTGGAGAACTGTAATGCCATTAGCTGGAAGCGGCGCGCAAAGCCATTTGAAAGTTCAACACGTTCAAAGGTCCCAACATGCTTCACACTCTTTCAGACTCGTTCACCCATTTTTATGGCCATCTCTTTCTTCTTTCTAGCAGTCGGACTCTTTCGCCTGGCAGTGCCTGTGTCTTGGCTGTGTCCTTTTTGCGCAACTTTCACTGTTTATTCTGCTAAAAGCGCTGGCCAACACTCATGCACTTGAAGGACTCACTCACACACACACACACACTCGCACCGAGAAAGATACCAACAGCTGACGTCAAGATTTTAGGTCTAAGGACTTTCCTTTTAAATTGCCGTTGCGAATTTTCACCGTTAATACTTTAATTTGGTATTTTAACAATATTTAGAGGTTTTTGGGGATTTATTTTGTGTCGGAAGGGATAGTCTAGGGGGCCAGACACTCAGACAGCTGGGTCCACAAATACCAAAACCCCAAACCGTTGCGATTTCGAAGCGCAGCTGCAAAAGCAACTGCCACTGCCTCTTTTAATTGACTTTTTATGCGCTCTTCACTCGGCTTCCCATCCCCTCGCCTGGCCCCCCCAGGAGCAGTTGAATTTAACGCGCTTTAAGTCCGCCAATTGCATTCGTATGGTGAGGATGAAGTCTGCCCCGTCCTGTCCGTTTGCCAATTTCCATTGCCTATCCAGAGGCGCTCAGCCACTGTGACACTTTGCAAGCCATTAAGCATTTTCATTACCTGCCTGCTGCTTTGCATTTTGATAGTCCCTAACCTTAGTATCGTCATTGTCGTAAGCTTCCTTTCCACTTCCTCCCGGCCCGCTTCGCCTTAACCCGAAAATCTCCATCATCCTTTTGGCTGGCCGTGTTTTGTTTACGTGTGCGCTATTAATTGCCTGAACGTCCAAAATGCAAATTGCAAATGCAACTGCAATTGTAGGTGCACAGGAAAAAAGTTGTTCCAGTTGAATTGGAAAGGATATTTTAAATGAAACTTTAAAGACTCTAATAAATGAATATCCCTTTTGGGTCCCTCATAGTATAACGACAATTGTATTTTAAAAGCGTGGGTAACGCAAAAATGGTTCTTTGTGTACAACTGCAGTGGTTAGCTCCATTTCATGGATAAAACCGGAGGGATCAGTTGGTGGCTTTGTGCCCAAGGGACAATGTGAATTATTGTCCTGGTTTGCATATTATGCTCAAGTTTCGTTGCCTTTCGTTTCGTTTGGTGGGTAATTAAAACGCTTAAAGACGCATCAGTGCGTGACAAATCTAGCTTTTCACTTTTCCTTCCATCTAAGGAATGGAAATGGGTGTAGGAATGGGAACTGGAATGTCCTTCAGGGGTGGCAGTGCTGTGGAGAGACTAAGTAGCCTCCATTGTTAGCTTTCTTAGACGCTTTAGCCTCCGAAATTTTCATTTCCTTTTGTTTTATTAAAGTTTATATTAGTCCCGTTTATGGAAAAAAAACCAATCAAATCCGATTGTTATGAAAATGCATTTTTAACTGAAAATCATTACTGCTGTCAACATTTTTTCCCGACTTTTTTAATTAATGAAAAGTTAACAGCCATAAATTTGAAAGGCAATACAAAAATAAACAGCTGCTGGGGAAACTATTGTTTTTGTTTTTTGAAACTCAGTTGATTCGGTTTTTATTGGCAATAAAAGTGCGATATTGTTTTACAAATAAGTAAATGGCTCTACTTTTTCATCTGGAACTATGGACAAACTAAAAAATGTCGTTTTATGACTTATTTTTTGCAAGTTTTGGCTAAAAACACAAATGGTGTGAAATGATTTTATGAATATCAAATAAATGTATAGTAAAATATTGTTTTAAACTTTACTATTTTGGCTGTTAAATACAATTTAATAAAAATATATTAAAAATATATTCGATTGAATATTCCTTGAGCCACTTCTTATTGATTTCCATAAAGTTTTGAGTGGCCATTGAGGACATCACTCCATGCCATCCAATGCATTCATCCCATCTTGTCTTGTCATTGTTGCGGGAGACTCCTTCTCCTGCTGCTCTACCATCCTTCTGGCTGACGTCGTCTGGGCCACTCGAAACTCTGCACAATTCATTCAAGTAAATTCTTATAAAAGAGTTGAAGCCGTGCGGCCAAGAGAAGCAACATCAGCTGCTTCGATTCTGTCTGCGCCAGTGGCCACCACTTGACCACTCGATGATGGAGAGTGGCTGATGCTGATGCTGATACTGATGTGGACGTGGATGCTTTATGGTGGTGCTGTTGCCGTTGGATTTTCATCACCCGTATCCGTGTCCCATGCAAAGTCGCTGCCACAAGATTCTGGGCAATTAGTGGACGGGGCAACCGGGGAATTTGTCGCAAATCTAAAAAGCCAAAAAATGACTTAATAGCCAAAAGTTGTGCATGCGACAAAGTAAGCGTTCGTGCGTGGCATCAACGTAAAATGCCACCCAGTGGAGTGAGAGCGGAGTGGAGTGGAGTGTTGGGGCTTGGGGTTGGATATTTGTGGCTCATATGAGTGACACAGCCAGCCCCGGCTGACTTGTCGTCGGCATGCCGTCAACAGATGGCCACCAAGGGATGGCAGCAAAGGGGCAGCCTAGCTGGGAGCGACTGGCAGGGATGGGGGCGTGGCAATTCAGAAAGCAGGCAGCGCGTGCCGTTGGGAAAGTTGCCAACGAAAACGCCAAAAAGCCGGGCCAACGAGAGCCGCTCGCCAGTTAGCCAGGCAGCCGCCGCAAGAGAATGCGTGCCTGTGGACAAAACATGTCATCAGCCTCGTCCCCATCTATGCTCTATTCATATATACATGTATACGGATATATATCCCAAAAATATTTATATGTATATATGCACATGCCTCGATTCATAACGCTCTATGAATGAAGTGAAGTGTGGCATGGGGCATGGAATGGATGGGGCAGGGCAGGGCAGCACGGAGCGGAGCGAAGCTGTGCAAACTTTGTTGAGTCTAAAGCAAATGCTCAGCTGGCAATTATAATTTCCCATTTTGCCGCTGTTAAAAATATGATTCAATTTGTTCTGCCTGCCCAGCGAACGACCCGAGAAAGAAATATAATTCATAAAGTTTTTTCTTATTTTATTTTTTAGGGCAGACCAAGGGGTATCTTAGGGGAATATATTTTTAAAAGTGGGTTTTGAAAATTTGAAAATTATATATTTTCTCAGATCTAAAAGGTAATTATCTGTATTTTCTTTAGAATTAATCTAAATACTGGTATATTTTAGTTAATAAAAATTAATTAAAATAATTATAAATTATCTTTAACTTCCTTTTAAAGGTTTCCATTATAGGTAATGGATATCTAAATAGTCTAATCTATAATTCCAAATTCCCTATCTTTGTATCATTTTTTTTTTCCATCCATGAAAATCCAAGCAACAAATGCGGCATTAAAATTGATTCGCTTACCCGTAGGACTGGGGATTCGCGAAGACAATGAGCTCCGGGAGCGGGGATCAAATGGCGGCGGCAAGAGTGATGGAGGGAAAGGGCTGGGGATAGAGAGTCCTCGACTGATGGCTGTCTGCAATGATTAGACTTAGAGACTACGATAGACGATAGACGACGGCGTGTAAATGGCGCCTGGCAAAAGGTGTTGATGATGATGTACATAAAGTGCCGTTGGCTGAACTGTCAACCGGTGGGTTGGGTCCAGGACCGTTTTGGCCAAGGGACCCTGGTGGGGGGCTGTGAGTTAGAAACTGGCTAAAACTTGTCGCCGCGCACGGAAGCACAAAAATTGAATTGACATGACAGTCGGTTGTCCCTTCTCGCCATGCTCTGCCCTGCTCCGTTCTGTTCTGCTCCTTTGGCTCCATCTTTGGCTGGCTTCGGGGCTCCTTTAGCTCCTGTCGCCGCCGATCGTCCTGGAACTGACAACAGTTTATGTTGGGCACGACAGTTCGGAGCACGCTTCATAAAATTCATTTCCGCGCCGTCATCTCTCCGCCGCCGCCTTCCGTGCCAGCTTCTGCAAAAGTGATTAAAATTATAATTAAACTGTGATGGTTGCTTCAGTCTATCTCGTTTTTTGCCATCCGCCCCCCCCCCCCCCCCTACCCACGATTTGTGCACTGGAAATAAATTTAAACAAATACAAATAAAAATAGGAAATATAATTAAACTGAAAAATAAAAAGCATCTACATATTTTCAAAACCTTTATGAATACTTTTAGGAACTTCCTTTACAATCCCCCACTTTAATGGCCAATTTTTCTCAGTTAGTCCCAGAAATATTCAATTTAAACTAAACCCAACTTTGGAGTACACGCGGCGTATGAGCAATGTCCAGGGTAACCCGATGAGAGGGACCTTCCAAAGGAAGCAGGAGGAGATTCGGGAGGCATTTTATGCATTCAACATTCTATCCTGCAGTCTGTCCATGCATTCAACGGTTCATTGGTTGCTATAAATATATAATACGTGACAAATACGTGCCGAGTTCTTTTCAATCCAACTACGTAGCCCCCCTTTCACCCACACACACACACACACTCCCAGGGAATCGTGTGTCGAGGGTACAAATGTGTGTACAAATCCTTGCCAGAACATTCGCCATTCCTCACAAAAAAAAAAAAAGGAAAAGAAAAAATGGGGAAAGGGAAAGAAAGAAATGGTTAGCAATAAAAGTGTTCAGCGTACTGTTGCATTGACTGGGGCGGGGGTGGGTGGGTGGATCCGCTACCAGGAGCGGCGGAGAGAGGGGGGCCACAGGTTGAGTCCAAGATGGAACGCACTTGTTGATTGGCACTCAATGTTGCGTCTTAAAGGATTGATGTACCGCCACCCTGGGTGGTGAAAGTGGAAGTGAAAGGGGTTTTTGGGGCCAAGGCAAGGGCGGGTGGCATGTGGAAGGGGGCGAGGGGCATGGCAAGGTGTGCGAACTGTTGCCCGGGGCAACAACTACATACTTCAGCGATGCAGGTGCAATTGCAATTGCTACTGCCATCTGCGTCCTTTTGGCTTCCGGTGGTGTTGCTCTCTTTTCTTGGCCAGGACCAGAAATTTTGGGGCATCAAAATAGGTGAGTTCCTTTTTAGTTGCAACTCTGAATATTTTAGGTCTATAAAAAAGGGTCTTTTACAAAGTCAAGAAAAATATATTTCAACAAAAGATTGCAATAAGGATACTAATAAACGGAATTTCATTTGGCAATAAATACTTTTTAAACCAAATGTCAAAGCTTTCAGTTTTGTAAATTTATGTTTTTTATTAAAAAGATATATATTTTTTTAAACATAACTACCCTATGTTTAGGGTAGAAAAACTTTCCCTTTCGACTCAATAAACCCGTAAATAACCCCAGCGAAGGGCATGCCCATAGTTTCCATAGTTGCGCCCATCAATCCATCCATGAATCCATCCAGCCATAGGGCCATCCTGCCATTCGTCCCTCCATGCTCCAAGCCATCCGTCTATCCATTTCTCCAGCGGCGACCAGCCCGAGCAATGAGCGCGCTTATTCCATTTGCTTAGACATGAACAAACGTGGAAAAAAGGACGGATACTGAGATGGAGACGGAGACGGTGCCGGAGAAGGACCCAATCCCCAATACCAATCCCAGACATACAGATCAAAGGGGAGGGACGCTAAATTGTGGCATGGGGGATAGGTGGGTGGATGGGTGCGATATGGCTGGCTAGAAAAGCGCAAAAAAGGAAACGGAAATTGAAAATCTGAAGCTTTTGGAGAGCGAGTGAGCTGTGAATCCTATTTCAAGTGCAATCTTCAGTCGCAGGTTGAAAGTAATTCAATAGTTGGCGGCTCTGCGTGGGCTCCTGATTTACCCCGCCCCCCTCTCCGCCTCTCCCTATGAGATCCTGCCGCTGCTGAGGATTCTTCTTCTAAAGCTGATGCTACCATCTCTACTGCCACTGCCACTGCCGCTGCTATTGGCATTGAATGGCAATCGAGAGTGGCACGTAATGCCAACAATTGCACACCAATGCAAACACAGACTAGATGGGGCTGGAATAGGGCAAAGGATAGTGGGATTGTAATGCACCAGGGGGGCCCCGGGGGCCACGGGGCCATCAATATAGGGGGCGGCCAAAGGGCTACAGGGGTTATAAGGGGCCTAGCTCATTGGTTGCATGTTGCACGTTGCACGTGTGTAGATAACGTTTACTGTTGCGGCAGCAGCTGCTTAGGGCTTAGGCGGGTCTCCTGCTCCTCCTCAACCACTCAGCCACTCCCCCGCCTGCGGCAGCCCCTTTCGTGCGTACACGAAATTCATTTATGTGCACGCAAATCCCTAATCCCTAGTTTTTGCTGCCCGTTTGTCTCCTGCCTCCTGTTTCCTGCCTCCAACATCCTACATCCTACATCCAGCATCCTCAATCCGCAATCCTCAAAGCGAGGATGCGACACCGACAACGATGCCGACAACATTTGCGGAAATGACTTTTGAGCGGTTCCTCCACGGCATCTGCCATCGAAACTGCCAGTTTCCCTCACACAGACAAATCGGGGGTCATAATTTGACAAAATTCTTGAGAAATATTTTGTTTATATTCAAAATAAAACGATCAAAGGGAGATTCATTTTTTTGTATAAAACTCTTTTATAATTCGTTTAAATTTAATGTTGTCTCAGTGTAGTCTTCTACTCCATTTTTCTCCAAGCTTAGTTGCAAAATTAAAGTTGCTTCTGCCACCAGATCGTCGTCGCTGAATCGTTCGTGCATCCTGCTTCCTTTGGGTAGGATGGCGGATAGTTGATGGCTCCTGGTCTCTGGCTCCTGGACCCTCTCGGCTGCCGGCTGTGGGTTCACCTCACCTCACGCACCTGGCGACGCATCATAGCTGGTAGTGCCACGGGAACTGCCAGGGCCGGTGCCACCGCCTGCGCCCGACACAAGATTGATGTAGCATTCATTTGATGCGGATTAGTATTTTATAGCTGCACTTCACTCCCACGTGGGGCAGCTAACGCACAAAAAAAAAAAAAAAAAAAACGAGAAAAGTGAATCAAGGAGCTTGTGCACCATTCCTGATCCATTCTTTTTCTCCAGGACCAGGTCCCTTATATTCTCAGGCACTCTACCTTATCGGACGGGTAAGACAGTTTCGGTTTAAATGAAAATCATAATTTAGAAATTTAATTTTTGTGTTTCAATAATCTTGATACTTTTTCATTTTAATAAAAATAAAGCCCAGCCATGTTTTACTTTGTAATCGGAAAATATTTTAATAAGTCTCTGGGCCAGCGCTCCTTAAGGGTAGCACAGTCCTTGGCCTTTGAAGACATGGTCACCCCTCCGGACTTCGGAGTCCTGCTTCGCATTTTTTGTTGTTCTCGCATTCCTTGCAATTGATTGCTCTCCACGCCCCCCACAACCCAACCATCCCACGTGCGTGTCCTGCCCCCACTGATTGGGGTCCGCTATTGACAGAGGCGGCAGTGGCAGCGGCAGCTCAAGGGGGGTGGATGGCGAATCAAGGAGGGATTGAAAGTGGTTGAGCCGTGGGCTGTTGTAGTTGCTGTTGTTGTTGTTTAGCTGCTAAGTTGCTTACTTGATTTGTAGCACAAATTCAATTCAATTGGCTCGCACTTTGGTAATCAATAGCATCTGACCCCGGGATTTGATTTCACTCAGGAACAAGGTTTCCAATACAAAACATTCTGTTTTATTCTTTTATTTTTGTAAATAACCTTTTTTTAATGCAAAGTATTGTTATTGGAAAATATTCACAGAATAAATATAACAAAGGAAATATTATACAAAAAAGGAGGAAGATCTAAAGATTAAGAATGGAGAGTTTTAAAGTTAGTCCTTTTAAAGATTTATTCCTTTAGAAATAAGCCTTTCATTTAGATTTTCTCTCAGTGCCTTGGGGCCGTCAATCATCTTGTTGGACAGTGTAAATCGTTTGCTGCCTGCTCGGTTTGATTTGTGGACTGTGTGTGGGTGGGTGGGTCCGTGGCCCGTGGTCGAAGGTGGGTGGCTGCCTCAGGCATAACCGCAAGCTACTATAGATGGAATGCGAAGCCAAGTCTGCCGGCGGCCGAGTGGCGTCGCGTCACTGCAGCAGCGCTGCAAATTAATTAATTTTGACGAGACCAAGGAAATGGCAACCATTTTTCCTGACTGACTGACTGCCTGCCTGCCAGCCTTCCATCCTGGTATCCTGCCTAGCAGCCTAGCAGCCTGTCTGCCTTGATGCCCGAGCATCAGCGGCAGTTTTGGCAAATATAAATTGTGTGCCCGGGTATGCAAAGGCTAAGCCACGCCCCCTCTCAACATTTTCAACCCTCCCCCTCCCTATTCCTTCCAACGCCTTGAAGCAGCCCCCTTCCGTTTGATGGCTGCTGATGATGGGTGTGAGTGTAATTACTTGCACACCTGTCGACAGCTACACACATTTACTCACTCATTTAATAGAGAAGGCAGGAGGGGTGCTACACATGGAAAAACATTGCCTTAATTAGCCAGGAATATTGGAATTTATAAGCTTGGCAGTAAAAGTAGAAGTAGAAGTAAACATTAAACATTATAAATATTAATTTTCTTTATCATAAGGAAGTACTTAAAACTTTATAGCTGTTGGATCTTATAACGAAACACGATATTATAGATTATATTGTATTATAAGGAGAGAAAGGAATACCTTAAATCCGTGGGCTAATATCGGAAGACCTCAAGGATCTTTTGAATTTCAAATAAAAAACTTTAGGAAATCTTGTCTAACTATACATTCAAACTCTTAATTAATCCGGGAATAAATTAATTTTGTTAGTGTAAAAACAAAAAGAAAATCCAAGAGGGAGCCCAGGTGGCGGGTTAAAGTAATTTCGACCGCTCTACGAAGCCATTACAAGTCGCCGACTGGCAACTGGCAACTGCCAACTGCCACAATTGCAAATGATTTTCACTTTCAGATCGAAATGAATACTCCATACTACTAGTTGGAGGTGCCCCTAGCCCCTGGCTCCTGGCTGCTGGCTCCTGCCCCTGCCCCACTCAAGACAGCTTCCCAATGGAGCTGGAGGGCATAAATTTTACTTGCCACACTCACTCACACTAAAGATCCTGGCACCAGAGATATGTATAAATGTATATTTAGACACACTCACACACACACACACAGCCAGCATCCACACCTTCATATCCTGGCACCTATGTCGGGTCTTGAAGGTAGCGCTAAATGTTGCCGCTCTGCCTGATAAATGACCCTTGAACACCTTTAAGTCTTCGCCCCTGTGCCCCGCTCTTGGGACTCCTGGCAGCGCCTGAGCCAAAAACTTTGGCCTGACCGCCCTCGAGGCATATAAATTGAAAGCTATTTATCATACACATGCCACACACACTTCCACAGGCGCTGCCTGTCAGTGTGTGCGTGCGTATGTTAACTAAGTTTTTGGTTGCGCTTGGTTAGGCCCGGGATTCCAGGACTCCGGGACTGCAGGATTCGTTTCGCAAAATAATTTCAATAGCGGGAAAAAAACTGATCAATTGAATGTTACGCTGTTACGCGATGAGAATTATTAATAATTTAATATAAATATTAACTTATGGGCAGGAAGTTGTTTAAAACCCTGCAAGGCTATAATTTTACATTTCCCAAAAAGGCTTACCACGCCATTTATCCTTTGTCATCAAAGTTGTTGGCCAATAATTTATTTTAATCACGTCTATTTGGAAGATAAATCCCCATTTTTGGTCATATGCGGAACACACAATGTAACCAAAATACCCCACTTCATCATGGGCATGTCAAAAACAAAAGCCCAGAAACACTTATTACCTCCAAATGGGGACGCTTCATTTCCGGCCACACTTCAAGCAACATACCATAGTAGGATGCGGCTGAAGGATTTCCCATTTTTATTTTTGTTTTTGGGACTCCTTTTTCATTTTCATTTTCATTTTTATTTTTGGGTTGCCCTGTTAAAGTCCTCTCAGCTCGCTTCCTTTTTTATATATTTTCTTTTTTATTAACTCAAGCATTTCACTGTACATTTAATGCAACACTGAGCTGCATAAATTGCCACTGGCCTCGGCTCGTTTCTTGGCATGTGCCAGCTGCTCCTCCTCGAAGTCCTCCGATTTCGACTCCGACTCCGCTTCTGGCTCCCCCATCTGCCCTATTAGTCTCATATGTGCCATAAAAAAATTTCGTATAATCGTAGAAAGCCTGATGCTCCTCCCTGTCGGTTTGACTCGCTGCTGAATCTGTATCCGCAGAATGGCTTTCGTCTGCCATCCTCTCGAAATGGCAGCTGGATGCAATCCAAGGCCATTGTTTTCCATAATTAGCCACTGTCATTGCCACATGTGGTGCAGCAAAAATAATAATAAATGCACTGCAATAAAATGAAAAGACGAAAGGGAAATATTTATCCTCAGCATTTCTCTTAGTGTATTATCCTTTGCAATTGGGAGCTTAACTGTTTCGATCATATTGTGACAATTTCTGAACTCATTTAAAAGTCACTTTCAGACCATTACTACGCAGATCCATATCCTCTTGCTATATTTTCGCCATTATCCTTTTCAAAAATCCTAGCTTAACTACTCCGAGCGGGTCTCGAATGTTTCCGGCATCAGTTGGCAAACTTCAAAATGCATTCCTTATGGCACAGCATGACTTTCTCCCCGTCTCTTCCTCCAAACAAAAAAGAAACTCAAAGCACAACAAATGACAACAGATTTACGGCTACAAAGTCTAATTAGCGATAAAGACTCCTCTAATATTTGTCACTTGAGACCGAAAAATGGCAGCAGCAATTGCGACAAAGCTCTGGGAGTTGGCAGTGCGGGGAATACCCCTCCTACCCAGTCGCTGTTGCTGCCACAAAACGCTGCCAAATTGCAGCTGGAAGTGATTCCGTTTTTTGGGCGGTTGCTGTGTTTCTCCCTGCCCTTGCTGGCAGCCAAAACAGATTTTACTCGTTTTGTTTATGAAAAACGAAGCAAAATGTTGAGATAACCGCCGAATCCTGGTAGGAGTGTCCTGGAGAATTTCTTGGGCCAACAATTTCATAGACTAGCACGGAGGGGGAGGCGGCTCCTACCCGGAGCCCGGATTAATTGCAAAAGGTGAGCGCTCACACTGAGAGAATCCAGGGTGGCAGGTCGGCCCACCGCCGCCCACTTCGGCCGGAGGCGTGGGTTACTTTTGGCCATTAGGCGAAAGGTGGGCGGGGCCAACTCATTTGGCATTTCGAGTGCTTTTTGACTGGTTTTATTGTTGTTTCGGTTTTGGTTTTTGGTCTTCTACTGCCTGCCAACAGCGATAAAATAAAATACACAGCAAACGAGCAAAACTCCGGGCAAACAAACAGGAACAACAAAGCGTCGAAGTGACTGGGTCCGGACTCCGGAGCAGCAGGAGATTATTTTTGGTCTAGATCCAAAAAGTCGTTGGCCATAAAAACTTAACGCTTTTGCCATTTTGACCACGAAATGATGCATTATCCTCAGTTACGAGAGCTCCGGGTCACAACCTGAGCCTGATTAGCTCAATTTTACACTGGGGACTCCTGGGCCCCTCTCCACAAACTATTTCTAGCCAGGAAAATACCAAAACGTACTTGGGATGGGCATCTGGAAAACAAAAGGAAAATATCTTTCGAAGAAAACTCATTTGCTTACTTGGCCTTATTGAAATTTTATGCAAAAAGTCAAAGTTGAATGAAAACTCACGTCATGACTGGGCAATAATTTGTTGTCCTTCGCCCTGGCTCCTGTTCCTTTTTTTAGGACCTGGGTCCTGGGGAAAATGTTCATCTAATATTGCCATGGGCCCCTCGTGCAATTGCCGTTTCAAAATTTATTTCACTTTGCACAGCCAAATGAAAATGAGGAAACATGGAAATTCTTTGCAACAGGACGAATTTTTTATACTCTTTGAGTTGGTATTTGGATTTCCAAATTAAAAACTTAAGCTATCCTGTGCGTTTACTTTTTATTAATCTTTTCATTTGTCTAAGTCCTTGCTTGATATTCTTTTGAAAGTTTATCCTGCCAAAGTGCCTGATTTTTATTCAATATGGCTTGTGGACTTTAGTCTGGATCCACTTTACTTTTTTATCAGCTCCTTATGGTATTCATAAGACCCTTGGTCGAGGATTTTCCATATAATAAAGAACCAAAACATTGAAGGAGCCAGGGAGGGGAAACCGGGAAAAAAAACGAGCTCGCGTAACAATGAAATTGATACTTTTTTAAATGTGATGGACGGGGAATGACTAGAGGGGGAGGGGAGGAGGAGGCTGGGGCAGTGGCAGTGGCAGTGGCAGGAGTTTCTGGTGGGCGGGTGGCTTACAGCCTCAAGAGCTGTTTGTTCATCAAGTGGAGGTCTGAGTGATGAGAGCCGGGCCAGGGGAGGCACCCGCCTCCACCCGAATGGGCCAGGAGGACGGGATTCATGTGGTACGTGCTGGGAATGCGTGAGCGATTTTTATTTGCCTGCCTTTGCACGGGCTATCGATACACTTTCCCCCGCCATCCGCCTTCCCTTTCCCACACCACGCCCAGCCAAAAAAAAAGGAAACACATTGAAACCCAGCAGCCAGAGATAAATATGCTTGTGTATTCAAAAAACAAATGGAAAATGTAATGATTATTTGCTTAGCTAATGCCGCACAAAGTGGACCGAAGTGAGCTATGATCTGTGGCCATTTTTCCACTGCCCATTTTGTCCACACCCCTCTGCTCGCCCCCCGAAAAAACATTGCGCATACGCCCCGTGGCACATTTGATTGCGCCGCATCAATATTGCCCCTCCATGCCACAAATATCCTTCCTATCCTGTTGCTCATATTTTTCAGCTTAGCAAATTAGCAGATGCGCAAAATTTGCATATTTGTTGCTCTGTGGCTTCTTGAGTGAGATCCATCCTGGTCCTGGTCCTGCTCCGGGTCCTGGTCTCTCCGATTCTCCTCTTTCTCGTCTTGGCCAAAGTGTCAGAGGCTCTGTTGGCATTTCTCTTTCACTGCCCGGCATTTGTTTACCATTTCGATTTGGCACAATTTGTCACTGGCAGGCTGTCATCTTATGGCTTGTTAGTTGGGTTTGTTTGCCTGTTTGCCCAGCCAGCTTATGGACACCAACAAGTGCCCGGCTCCCGGGTCGACTTTAAAGGATCTCCATCCCTCTCGCTCTCTATCTCTCTTTTCTCTGATTCTCTGTCCCTGTGTGTCCTTGTCTCTCTGGACTGGAGCAGCCTCATCTCTGACTGAAATGTGGCAGGCTTTGTCGCTGTCGTTGTCTCGTCCTGTATTCTTTACCGTCGAATGCAGAGAGAAAAATATTCTATTACTTTCTAAGATAAATACTCATAGTAAGGGGTTTTATTTATAAATAAAATTAGACATCATATCAAATATGTATATTATTTTTTGTAAGCATCCTTGAATTTATTCTCTTAGTAAAGTATTATCCGCGTTTTTCTCAGTTCAAGGATGTGTGCTAGATACGTCGTTGCTTTTTGTTTACTCAGTTGGTAATGCTGTTGTTCCTGCTTCTCCGTCTCCGTCTCCGTCTCCGTCACCAGCTCCGTCACCGGCTCCAATCTCTGGATCCTTTGACTCATTTCCCCATCCACTCAGCTGGTCAACGTGTGGCTGCTTATTGTTGCCTTCCGTTTTTCCCTTGGCCCTGCCACTTCCTCTTCCGCTTTTAGCCACCCTGCCTCTTCGGTTAAGTGTCAATTTGATGCTGCTGCTTTTTCATGTTTCATATTGCCACTGTGCCTGCCCCCTTCAGTTGCTACTGCTGTTTGCCATAAGTGCCACACATTTTGTATAGCAAGTTAAGCCACTAATGAGGCGGCCACCTGCCGCTGCCAATGCCAATCAACTGGGCAGGCGGCCAACGAGTGTAAACACAAAACTAAATCGCTTGGTAATTAGTATGAAAAATTGCGAATACCATCAAAAGAATCGAGTTGGAAAGTGGAATGGAATTGCAAGTGGAAGTGGAATGGATGCTTCCGCAGGTAGAAACATTCAAGGATTAATGGGTTAAAAACTCGACCTGTCCGACAGTTCAGATTTAATAAATTCGAATGGGAAATTTAAAGAGAAGGAAATTAATGTTCATATTATGGCTGCAATATGTGTCAATTAAATTGATACTTCAAATATCAATTCATAAACGTTTATCAATATTATATTGTTTTAACTCGCCGATATCGAATATAATTAATTTGAATTTAATTGAAATATGAATTGATGTTCGAAATGCGCCACAAAAGGACAACAAAGAAGTGGGAATTGTATTGATAATGTATCCATCCTTTGAATAGCAACTCCATTATCCGAAAGCCACAACTAATTCCTTATTCCTTTTGTCTCAATCAAAATTATTCCCTTATTATCCACTCAGTGGAATGTCAAATTTGTAACCTGTGGCTCTGGCCCCCAAAATCCAGTGTCCCTCATCAACATTTCAGCAGCTGAAATGTGATTGGAGAAATCTATGCCGACTCCGGCCCAAAAGAGTCCTGAGAGATTCAATTATTGGCCGGGGTCCTTGAGAACGGCCCTCAACCCTTGGCCGGAGCTGCTGCATTCCAAGTTTTTTTTTTTTTTTTTTTTTTGGGGATAAGCTCGAGCACACTTTTATCCAATCCTTCTGGTGCTGCTGCTCCTTCGAAAACCCACTTCAATTTTTAATGAATCCAATTTCGGGCTCCTGTTCTGGCTGAGCTGCTGTGCGTGTGCTTTCTGCCTTTCCCCCCACCCCCTCTCCAGACCCAGTTTTTTTTTTCTTGTTGTTTTGCATTAATTTCATAATTTTCTGCTATTAATTATAATAGAATTTTTCAGTCAGTCTACGTTGCCGGGGCGCCAAAAGTTTTTCCAACGTTTCGTTTGGTTCCGTTCGGTTCGGTTTCGTTTCGTTTCGTTCGCCCGCCGTTATTATTATTATTATTATTATCGGCCGCCATCATATGCCCGTAATTAAAACTTATTTCGGGGTTTTTGTGTAGCCAACAAACCAAGAACTTAACTCGGCTTACCCTCGGCAATCAGCGCACTTGATGCGGGGCTGGGAGGGATCTGGGATCAGGGATCTGGGGTGGTGCCAACACTTTAATACGTCGAAATCTTGGACGCACGTTCTTAAGTAATGGATTCAATTATAAAGTTAAAATCCTTGGCGGCTTTTCCCCCAAGTTCCTCCCCTGTACATCCTTTTCCTGTGCTCCTTCCCGCAGAGGGAGGAGGGCTTCGTCATCGGCATCGCCATCGCCATCGCCATCGCGGCGGCAATCCAACTGGAAATGATTCGCATAAATTCACAATAATTTATAAGGAAATCCTTTAGAGCTCCCACCCACTTTTCGGGCACCGCCTCCCCCAAAACCCGGTCCGATAGTCGTCGCATTTTGGTTTATTGCGTCGAGCGCTTGACCCTTTTGTTCCTCTATACCCATTATCCTTATTGACTCTGTCGGTCTATATAGAAAATATATCATCGGGCTCGAGGGGAAAATATCTACACAGAGTTTAAAATAATTAATTTTTAATCTTTATTTAAACCTAAACTTATAGCAATTAACTTTGCCAAAACTTTTCCTTCCATCGCAACTTGAAAATGTAGAAAACTTTTGGCAATTCCTCTTCGTCCTGTGGCTCCTGATTTCTTTCCCGCAGTGCATTCGTGAGTGGTGGCATATCTATCTACATACTTCACCTGACTTTGGTCATCCTTTGGCCCCTTCTCCTGGCTGTTACTTTTTAATTTGCTTTCAGTGATTTCCACGACGATTTACCTTGACTGCTGGAAATTTATTCCGCTTGGCTGCATTGGAAACAGGCAGCAAAAAAAAAAAAGCGAAAGAGCGAGCGACGGAATAGGAAACGAGCTGAGACTTTGCATTCGTTGAGACGAAGGACCTTTCATCCTGGTCGGCTTGGATCGGCTGGGCAGCTACCACCACCCACTCGCCTCTTCAAATCAATTGATTCGTATGCGTTCACAGTCGTCGATGCGATGGCATATCCTGCGTAAAGTCGATGCCTCCATGGTTGGATGTCCTGCTGCGGCATGTGCCATCTTGACCCTTTTTTGTGCTTGACTTCTCGGCTCTTGTCTGAGGCTTTGTCTCACTCGCCTGACTGCTGGCCCCGTTTTTTCTTCCCATCTTCCGGGGCCGTTGTTTACGTGGTGGGCGTGGGCGTTTTGCGGCCAGGGCTGGACATTAGCATGCTTTTGATCCTGCCCAGGGTCCTGAGACCTGAATTCAGTGTCTGCCAAAGATAAGCAGCCCCCACCACTTCACTTTCTTCTCTGGCGAGTTAAAGTTTTGGCTCTTTGTGTGCGAATAAGGAAAGTTTTCACCGCCTTTTGTTTAACCAGCGCATCTTCAACTTGCTTACTTTCTGGCCTTTGTTTTCCATCAAGTTTGGACTTTGATTTTTGACATTCTGTTTAGTTTGTGGAGTTTCACCTCCGTGTGCGTGTGGCATTGTGTCTGAGGTGGCCATTGTCCATTGTCTGTTGTCCTGCGATTGTCCCATGCCCATATTTAAATGACTTGACCCGAACAAAAGCAGATCCTGAACCCTGAAACCGATTCCCCTGGCCCATTCATCAATCACTTGGTGGTGCGTTGATTTTAATTTGTGCGCCTCAACTTTGGACGCGACTCACATAAATTATTCAAAGTTGCCAACTGCCAATGTCTGCCTGGCCCCGGTGGCCTGGCCCCCCAATATTCAATGCAATTATGGTAAGTGCCGTTTTGGAAGTTATAGCAATCCATAAGTCTATGACTTGCTATTGCCATAAATCGCACCAACTTCTTGGCCCAAAACATTCTTCGCAGATCAGGTGAAAATGTTGACGCTTGTAAACAAGTTTTCCTCTATTTCTCTATTCTTGAGCCATTGAGTAGGGTTAAGGGATTTTGCGTAGGAAAAGGATTTCGACCCCCCGTCCCCACTACCCCCTACCAACTCCCCGAAAAAGTTCCTGTCATATATTCGTATGTGTATTTATCTATCCCCGAAATCGGTGAGCTTAGTTTCATATGCATGAAGATGTTTACCGCGAAAGTTTTCGAGAAAGTCTCCAAACTTTTGAAAGTCCTCTAAGCATAACTTAATTAAAACAGTTATATCTTATACGGGCAAGCATATGGCCGAGAGATCAAAGTGGCTCTTATCTCAAAGTTGTTCTTTGATTGAAAAAACATAAATGGAAATTTTTCTAAATTGTTTCCATCAAATGTTATGCTTGGATTAAGATATTGTTTGAAATAGTCTATTGTTTATGTTTTTGGAGACTTACTTCTTATGTTTTTAGTGTTTCAAAAACTAAATAATTTTGAAAACATTTTCAAATTTCTTTTAGAGCATTGGTGATTCGAACTTTTTGATTTCTCGGCTTACCAACTTGTCCAAATATTATTATTTACGGCTTAGGGCGAAGAGCAAACAGCGACAACTGTTACCCGTAGCCCTCCAGGGCTGAACCTTAACCCCTTAAAGCCGGCGTAATTCACTAAGCGAAAGCCTGGCCGACAGCAGGGGGCGGCTGGGCTGGGCTGACAGGAGTGTGGGCATGGCCGTGGGTGGAGAGCTCAAAACGGAACGTGCGTTGTCTTGTCGCAAAGTTTTTAAGACTTGCTTGACCGACCTTTGTCAAAAGTTGTTGGAGCGCATGAAAAATGATGCTACGACCGGGATGTGTTACAACAGGCTCGGCTTCTACCTATTCCTGTCTCTTTCATTCCGTCCGTTAATCTATCTCACTTCCTCTTAGTGGGTATCTCTTTCGTTTTGTGAATTGCCATCTCGTTTTCTGTTCAGACAAAATAGCAATTTGCGTTCTACGGCAAACGATACGCTGGAAAAATAATGAATGGGGAAATGGAAAATAATAATACTATTATTTATTCTATGATTTAATTATTTAGTTGTGGCTTTTTGATGTAATTCCAAGATTTACAATATTTTCCCTTTAAATAGTTTCGAAGCAGCTTCAACATAGATCGTTGGATCCTTTCCTTTACGATTTTGTTAATAATTCCCCCCTTGTTTTCAAGTGTATTTCGTGGCAGAGCTAAACCGAACGGAAAAGAGGGACAGACTTGGAGGCTGAGCTTTAGTTTTTGTTGCCTTGGCTGCCAGTTGCCTCACAATTGATTGAAATCCCTTTGCGCACACCTTTTTACCCATTCTGGCCTTTTGCTTTTTGTTGCTGTTTTGTAGTTTTTGCTTTTGTTTCCGCCTACACCCCCCGCCCCATCCCTTTCGCCCCCTACTCACCGCAGAGAGCACACAACTTCCGCTTTCTTTGGCAAAAACAATAGAAAGCACATAAATTTATGGTTTCAGCATTGTGCTTTTGACAACATGTGCGGTGGCCTATTGGGGACTTTCAAGGGGCTAGATGGAAGGTCTGGGGACTGGGCCAGGGGCGGCCCCCGGGGGGCTTAGGGGTGGCGGAACGTTAAGGGGTTAATATGCCTGCA
The DNA here is from genome assembly GCA_018150405.1 of Drosophila varians. NCBI lineage: Eukaryota > Metazoa > Arthropoda > Insecta > Diptera > Drosophilidae > Drosophila > Drosophila varians. Next base: position 9,679,551 of record JAECWK010000135.1, read on the forward strand.
ACCGCAAAACGGATTGCCTTGGGTTGTTGGAACTGGGCTAAGATTGCAGAGTGGCAAGAGTTTTCTTATAAATAATCTTACTAAATGGATTTGGGATAAATTTTATGCTGACTTGGCTTAGATGTGAGCTTGTGTGTGTGTGTGTGTGTTTGTGTGTGTGTGTGTGCTGTGCCTGCTTGAACTAATTACCTGCAAATTCATTTTCGTTTCCAGATTGAAACTATTTTGTTTATCGTTTATTGTTTCCACACCGCAAAATGGCAAGAATTGGATTTGATTTTCCAAAATTCCCCAAAGCTTATAAAGAAGAGTGATATAATGTTATAAATGGGGAAATTTTTGTTTCATATTATTCAGGATTATGTACCATTTATCAAGGAAGTTATTTTTATAGGACTAGATTTTTATATATTGTTTTCTAAACCAAATATTTTTAGAGAGTCTTTTTTATTTTCTATTATATTCAAACCCCAAAGAAAAATGCAACAATCAAATGTGCCACATTTTCGTCCTTTTTTTTTGTTAGTATGCGTTAGTATGTGTGTGTGTGTGTGAGTGGCAACTTTAATGGTTTTTGGCATTTTCTTGCAGCTGTTTCGCTCTGCGGTTCTGACCCTCCCGGCCCCTCTCTCGTTCGTCCTTCCTGTCACTCCCCCTCCCCATCGTGCCACACCCCCTTGTTATGCGTTTCAAAATTTATGTTTGCTGGCTATGAAAATGAAATGACTGTGGTAAACATTTTAATTAAATCCAAGTTTGGCTTTTGGCCCGTTACAATATATTTCGCTCTTGTCGTTGCTCCTTTCGTCCTGCCCCCCCCATCACTTGGTCCTTTTTATACTTTTTTCGTTGTAGCAAATAAATTTAAATTTTATTTTTATTTTGCCGCGTTTTAATTTGTTGACCATTTCCTTCTTTTTTATATATTTTTTGTGTCGAGAGTTTTTGCTCTTTCGCATTTACACATTTATTTTGTTTGTCTGCTTTTCTATTGGCCATATTTGGCTGGCAACGTGGCGCGGCAAGGGCGGGGGGCAGGGTGGAGGACTTGGCCGGTCAAGTGACAGTTGGCTCTGAGCACACTCTGACGCGAGGCACGAGGCGTGGGGCATGGGACATGCGGCAGGGGCACAAACTGCAGACGAGCTCGCAAATATGAAATGCAAAACAAACTTTGCAGCTGTCACTCAAAACTGAACGTAGCACTGCCTGACAGGGGGCTTGTGAGGGGTTTGGGGGGGTAGGTGCACTGCGAAAAATAGCGAACGGGTTAATTGGGCGGAAAGGTATTTCTTGCAGCCGAAATATGCGGTGGCCGGGCACTCTGATTGACATGTAGATGATTTTATTTGGGGCAGGACAGTGAGCGGATGCCAAATCAGAGGAAAATTGAGTCCAAAAAGATTTAAATCGAATCCTGAAAGGGTTGGTTATCCAAATCCTGGAGCCCACTCAATAAACTTTGGACACCCCTAGGCCAAAGCTACCATGTTTATTTACACCTCAACTCCACAAGTAATGGCCAAGTTATTCCATAGACTAGACAGTGATGGTGCCTCATGCTCGTGCAACACGGTGGCAATCGGCCATTAAAACTTAAAGTGTACCCTGCTTTGCAGCGCCACGTACGCAACAAACCTAACGAAATGGAACGCAACCCTTTGCCTGCCCCATCAATTTGCATGCCCCACCATCACACACACACGCACGCAGCCACTTCCACTTGCCATTTTCCATTTTCCACAGGCACATCCACATCCACTTGCCACTCGAACCGCTGCGCCAGTTGCTGTTGTTATTTATGGTTCCAAAACTGTCATAAGCAAACAAATTGTTTTTTATTGTTCATAATTATTGTGCATACTTATGTAAATCACGCGACGCGTTTTGCGTTTCGCGTTTCGCTGTTGCACTGCCCCCACTTGATGGTGTGTGTGTGTGTCCTGTCGCCGACCCTCCCAGCTCTAGCCTGGTTTTTGCATCGCCAGAAGGCGCAACTAGTTGCTCTAGACTTCAAATACAGGATATTTAAATGATGGGAAGGGAATACTAGACTAGGGAAAAGTATAGAACTTATAGATCATAAACTGTACCTTCGAAATGGAGTCCTTACTGGATATGGAAACTGTCGATTCCCACTGAATACTTATAACAAGCTCCTGGGTATCCTTTATCCCAATCCTTTGCTCCCCCCTTTATAGTGCGTGGATGTGGCCATGGTGGGGGCTACTCTGGTGCAAGAAATCGCACCACATTTATGGCAGAAGCGTCTTGGCCAAAGCGGCGGCGTGAGCGGAAAAATCGTTTGTTTTATTGAATTTTTATTGTAGTTTGAATTTATGACGCCAGTGTCGACACTCGACGGGATTAGGGTTCCTTCCACCAGCCACGGGACCAGCGAGATGACTTTATTGGTTTCATTTTTTTTTATTTTTGTTTTGCTTGTTTTTGCTGCATTAAATCGCAGCCAACGAGCCTTGGTATCTGTCGTGCAGGCCTTGGCCACCCATCCTCCTCCTGTCGCTCCTCATCCTGGGCCTCCGTTTTGTCTGGCAATTTTGTTGAAATAACTTCAGTGTTGCGTTTGTGTGCGTACGTGCCACTGAAGTGCTTCCAGGCAGGACCCAATCCTCCGGCCGGAGTCAGATTAGCTCGCAAAACCGCAGACAACAGCTGCCGCTGGCAACCGCCAAAGCAGCGGTTCTGAAGTGGTCTCTATATATTCTCAGTGTGTGTGTTTACACTGGAAAAATAAACTGAAATAATATTGATATTTGGATAATATAGAATTAAAAGAAGCAAATAATGAGATTGGGGTTTAAAGGCAAAGTCGTTTAGGATTTAGCTTGACTTTTTTAGAAAAAGAATATAGAATAGATATTTTTATTACAGTGTATTTTACGCGTATGCATGTGAATAATGTCCAGTTGCGTATGCAAAGGGTGTGGGAGTTTTGTTAGAGTCCCTGTCCCCTCCCCCCCAGATGGCCAGAGGAGTCCCTCTGCCTCGCATTCAGGAAGAAGAAAATTGTGGGGAGGTCCCGAAACCAGTTTGTTTATTTGGGCATTACGCGAAATTTGTTTTTCTTTGTTGTTGCTTTTGGGGTTTATTTTTATTAAGCGCGTAACGAAATTAGTAACTTTGGCGTCGTGATTTTGATGACCGCACTTGGGAATATCCCCCAGGACATTTCATAAAGCAGCTTTGATTGATTATTCACGGGATTCCTTGTTTATCTTTCTTTCAGAGAGCTTACGCGATTACTTTGGACGTTATGGTGATATTTCGGAGGCTATGGTCATGAAGGATCCCACGACGCGCAGATCCAGGTGAGTTGAATTCTACCAGGATAAGGGTTGATTGTTTTTCTTCACGAATTATTTATTGTTTCGGGTGACTTTGGTTTAATTGAATGTTTTTTACTTTTAATGTTCGGCGTTCGTTCTCGCAATTTATTTTCCGAATTTCATAGTGGCAGATTGTCCTTATTGTTTGGATAGACAATTTAAGCTCAACTTTGATTGATCAATCAAAAAGTTCTTCCTCATCGCATTTCCACTTCTCATACCATCCGCTCTCGAACAGATTTTAATTATTTCCTATGCTCGTGTAATAAATTTGTTACCCGGCAACCTTTTACCTTTCACAGGGCTTTCCGTTGACCTCTCCCTATCCCCCTATCCCCCATCCTTCCGACGCTCAGTTCTGGTTGTTGCTGTTGTTGTTGTTTATGGCCATGCACGGCTGCATCCATTTCCAAATTTGAACAGTTTGGTTAACCGCTAATTGGTTTTCATTTTCATTGATTTTATTTTTTCCCTCTGTGGAACTCAGCTCCTGCCATTGCCCCATAACCCCTCCCCTCAGAAACCCCCCAATTACTCCATTTTTGCCCACTTATCCAGAAGGGAGTGTGTATTTTTGTGTTGTGTGTATTTTGCCCGTAACGTTTGTCATTTGTTGCGGTTTCGATCAACTTTCAGGCGGCTGAACGTGGCCATTCCAACCCAAACCAAACCCAACCCAACCCAACCCATCCCATCCTACATCGCATCCTACATCGCATCCCACATCGTCCCATCGCATCGCCCATTTTGACCTTATTTAAAAATGCTTAACGTAAATTAGCTGGTTTCTGCGGACAGTATGAATAATGAGGCGGCATTTAAACGAGTCAATTTCAATTTCAATATACACCAAACAAAATCCAGCCAAAGTCTGTTTTTTCCTTCATGCTAATTAAATGTTTTATGGGGCGTGTACGCAACATTTTTGCATTATTTAATCTCACGAACTATTTAATTCAATTCGAGTTCTTCTGCTTGGCAGCACTTGACTTTTTAAAATTTATGCAACAATCAATCTCGTTTACCAAGAGGAGACACAAACAACAACAAAAAACGAGTGTTTTTCTTTTGCTCTAATTAAGCGTTTTATGGGGCGTATACGTAATATCAGGGAGTCCCAGTCCCTGGCGCATTTTTTTGGTGCTGCTGCTGTTGTGGAAGTGGAATTCGCCCCACGAAATATATCTTTGTTTTAATTGAATTTCGTCTAATGCCAGTGGAGTGGCGGCGGCGAAGCTCTCAGGTTAACAAGCGACGAAAGTTTATGCGGCATTCCGAGTCTCTGTCTCCTGCTTTTTTCGCCACCAGATCCTGTCGTGTGTCCTTTCGCCTTTGTGCATGTCATGTTGGCTGGCAAAATTTTTATGAACTGCGTGCACTGGTAGCTGGAGCATCAGCATCACCATCAGCAGCAGCAGCAGCAGCAGCAGCAGGAGTATTTCGTCCTGCCATCAGTAAAACAGTTGGCACTTCACCTCCCCTCCTCGCATCCTCGCACCCGCCCGTTGGAAAGTATCTTAAAAACCTAGCAGCAAGGGGTGGCAGCTGGGCCCAGAGTTTCTACCCTCTGGTAGTTGTAAATTCCGCAGCTCTATTTGTTGCCGTTGCCGTTGCCGTTGTTGCCTGATATCATCGTGTCAGGGATTTCTAGCAAAATTTAATAAAAACTTTATGTCGCTTAAAAGAATGTTTATGGAAATTTTTCACTTAAACTTGCGCAAAGTAATAAATGTAAACAGAATTCCTGAGAAGGTGCGACAACAAAATTCAAGCCGACGAGGCAGAGAAAGTCAACTGAGATGAAGAAATATAGAGAGAGAGGGAGAAAGAGAGATAGAGAGAAAGAGAAAAGCAACAAGCTGCACGCAAAGTTGCCGCAGCGAGAGTCAACAGTGTGGTTAATAAATATGCGCCCCAGTTTCGAACAGGAAACAAGGATACACGGTTAGGATCAGCCATCAGCAGGCATTGCATACTTATGGGGGCACTGAGCGAAAATGGCGTTAATCTTGTATTTTGTAGGGATTGCCGTTAGCAAGGATTCCTCACCGTGCAGCGTGGTGGGTGGGTGATTGGGTGGGGGGTGTGCGTGTGAGATAGATGTTTCGAGATATCTTACTCGAAATGAGATTGTATATTACAATAAAATGGAGTGAAGTACAAATTAGAAAACTTGCAAATAAATTTTAAAAGCGCAAAATGAACAACAGTAGCAGAAGCAAAAGCTGAAGCTGAAGCTAAGGAAAAAAAAAGAAAATAAATACCAGAGAAACAAAATGAAAGCAAATGGCAAACAAAACACATTCACAGAAAACAGAAAACAGTGACAGAGACAGACACAGAAAGCAAGAGAGAGAGAGAGAGAGAGAGAGAGTGAGGGAAAATAGCAAAAGTTTTGCAAGTTGGGAGGAAATTTTCTTGTTGCGGGTGGCAAGACAATGCGGGGTCGCTCAAGTGCAACAACAATAAAAAATTGAGTAAAATGGCAAATGGCAGTCCCGGCTAAAAAGTGCGGAAGAGGCGCCACCCACCCACCCACGCCTTGCTTTCGCCTTCCCTCCCATTCGCATAAGTAAATCCAAACAATTTATTGTTGTACTTTTAGCATTCTTTGTTGCTGTTGCTGTTGCTTTTGCTGCTGCCATTGAAGCAAACATAAGCGACTTTTCAATGAGTTTCGAAAGTTATTGAAACATAAATTATATCGCACAGCGCACGCACGCCAAGCGCAGAAAACCTTCCCTGACACTACCACCACCCACCGCCCACCACCCACGCCGCGGAAAACACAACCACACAAAAGCGACACCCTTTTTGGGGAGGTCCAAGGGGGGCGTTTCTCATTCCCTGTGTGGGTGTGTGTGTGTGTGTCTGGCAATTAAGTTAAATTTTTTCAGTGCCCCTTGTTAATGTTTTCTCCCTTTTTTTTTTGGTGTTGGATTTTTTATTTTACGTTACACGCGCCAGCAGAAATTCTCGCTTTTTATTTATTTGCCGGACACACACACGGCGAGTGTTTACCTGAATCTGTATCGAATAAGAAATCGCATTTGCCACCCGCTCGCAATGTTGCATAATAAATTTAACGGGTTTTTAGATAAGAGCCGCAATACCATGCACCAAATAAAAATAAAATAAAAATGGGTAGCAGGTACCGGGGATTTGGTGGATGGTGGAGAACATTTTGCAGAACCATTAAATGTTTTAGCTTTGATAACTTTGATAAAAGTTCGCTTCGATTTGGTTTTATTTTACAAACATTTTTCGAGACAATAATTCAATTTAAATGGCAACTCATTCCTTAGTCCCGATTGCTTTTTAAATGAGAATTATTTTACAAACAAAAAAATATTAACAAAGACAAAGTGTTGGGCCACAATGAAGATTAAGAGTTGGCCAAGAGATCCTGGCGGATTAAAGCAATTTCACACAGGAGCAAATGTGTTTTGTGTACTCCTGCCATTTTACGGCCTCTGATAATATGCACTGAATACTGCCCGGTAATCCCCCAAAACAGTTCCCGGCATTTAATATCCTTGTAATAATTTATGTACAACTTCAAACTCGTCCTCGTATTTGTCCTGCTCCCACACAGGCTCTCCGCGGACATAATTAACTCAATTTAATCACTTTGCCAAGCCCGCCGCTTTAGTGCGCCACTTTATGGGTTCTGGGGTTCCCCTTTTTTTTGGGGTTCAAGGATTTTTTTTTGGCATTGACCATTTTGGAGGGGTTTGGGATTTTTCAGAGCGATCTCACATGTTTTGGCCAAACGCGAATGGCAGCTGCGCTTTGCCCTTTTCATGTTAATTTCCAGAATGGCTTTATACTTTTTTTGTTGACCACCCTCCCCCCAGGCAGGACAACGGGTGCATATGTTGTGTGTATATTGGTGTGTGGGAAGCAATTTTTCATCATTAATTATGGCCGTCACTGGATGAGTGGGAGTGGCGGGTGTGCGGGTGTGCGGCTGTGTGTGGCAAACATCAGTCAGTTACAGGAGGCAAAAGACCATTAGGACAGGCTTTTGCCATGGTCCATGCTCCATGGTCCAGAGCTGGTTGAGATGTCACTCACAGGCTCTCCAGGGATGGCGGAAACAATCTACACCAAAACATAGGTCCAAAATATACGGGACTACAATTTTTAGCATATTTTTTTAACTAAATTTTAAAGCTAAAATTAAATGACTTTTGCTTGCCACACACTTTTTCAACATTCGCATCCCTGCCTCTCTGGCAAACACTCGGATGTTGTCAACTCGTGTGGCAGGACCTGCCTCCCCCTGCCACTTCTCCCCACCATTGTTACTGTTGATTATTTCATGCGCTTTCTCCGCCCGCGCATTTTTATGCGCATTTTATGTTTGTATTTGTATGAAAAGAAAAAGCCCAGCCTCCCGAAAAAAGGAAATGTGCGGAGAATAAAAGAAGGAATATTTTTATGATCCCCGCAGACGTCCCTAATCACTCACTCCTTTGTAATTGCTGTGCGCACCGCACTTTTACATAATAATAATAAAATGAATTATAAAATAAAGTCACCTTTCTGCACCGCATCTCGAGACATTTATTTCTATATATACATTTTTTTCGTTCGTTGTTAGGTTGTCAGGTCGGCAGTCACCAGATGCCGCAGAGTTTAATGTGGCAACGACACTCAAAAATTGACATTAGCAGCAGGCATACGACGAAACCATAAAAACATAACAAATGGCCGGCCATAATGTGTGTCCTTAAACTGTCACTAAATCGATAAATTTTCATAATGGCCAGGCCATTTAAATATTTAGCCAAAATGTTGTTAGGGCGCAAACCCCTTTTCCAGGGGCTCTTTCTTTCTTCACCGTCGCCGTCGCCATCGTCTTGTTCTTATGTCCGGATTAATAAAATTACCCACGACCCACGCATAGATAGCACCAAAATGAGGCGGGCGGAGGGCGGAGGACAGGGGTATTCAAAAAGGAAGCGCCAGTAGGCGGGGCTGAGGACGGTACCGGTGTGGGGCTTTACATCAACGCAAGGGCACGCACACACAGGACTCGAGGTGGACTCGAAAATGTTGATGGGGTGGCGACATGGTCGTCTTGAATGTCTCCATGCCAGGCTTGAGTAGCCTCAGAAAGCTAAAAACCTATAACCAGGAGAAAAATCCTTTGACAAAGGTAGTAGAAACTGTTATTGCATCCCATTGGAATGTACTAACGGTTCTTTAATTTTCTTCAGTGTAGCAGAGGGGCAGTGGCATAGAAAGGGTTGGCAGGGCAGTCGAGGAAGGCAAGAGGCTGCCACTCACGCAGGCCCAGTTAAGTGTGCGTGTTCAAGGATGCATTTTTGTGCCCAGGAAAACGACACGACACAAAACGAAACGAAACAAAGACAAAGGCATAAAAACGTGCAAAATGGGCGTGGGCGGCGCCTCTACATTGCCGATCCCTCCCGCCACCGCTGCCGCCGCCGCCGTCATACCCCTTGGAAAAAAAAGTAGCCCCGCTCCCATTTTGTAGGCTTATAAAGTGCGAGGCGAGCCAAGGCAGGAAGCCACTTGTGAAAGTTTCATGCACGGGGCCCCACTTCACAGGACAGCAGTCAGCCAGGGACGGCGGGTGTATTTTGAGCAAGGGGCATGGGTCTGGGGCCAAGAATAAGAAAGAAAGCGCTTTCTCCAACAGCTTCCCACGCCTTGAGATGATCGACCAAAATATACTGTGCGAGGGAAATTATGATGCCCTACTATAAAACACCTAGAACTCTCATTTTCTCCAATAGTTCTTATAGAATTAATCCTTCTATTTTCCAGGGTATTCCCAAAAACATACAACTTTCGGTGTCCAAGAACCTCACAAAGGCACAAAGTCCTGGTCCGCCTGCAAGTGCTTGTTAGTGCGCTCGGGATTTGACGTTTCGCTGTAGCCAGGACTTAGAAGTGCCAGGCTCTCTTAGCTTCAGCTTCAGCCCCAGTCTCAGTCTCAGACCCAGACTCGGGCCACTTCATCTCTACCAGGCAGCCAGGCAGCCAGGCCAGGCTGCCACGCCTGCTCCTTGGCCATCCGCCCTCGCCTTCGTCCCGGGGCACTCCACTGCCGTCTTAAGTTGCATTCCTTTTTGCAATTGTTCGTTCGGAGGCGCTTTTGTTTTGCTGTTTCGAAATTTTTACACGAAAAAGTCATTTGAATATGCGTTGCGTACCTCCTGGAATTTCCTTTGCCCCTCTCCCTTTCGGATTGAAAGTTTTGTTAGCCGTCAGCTACTTTTGTTGAGCCAAAACCATCCTGATCTCCCCGCCGCCTTTTGAGCTGAAAGGTTGAGGGCATGGCTTGCGGCTTCTTTGCTTTTTAGCAGCGCATAGACAGTATAATGTTCGCCTCCATTTACAGCCTTGACTGCAACTTGTATATTAACAATACGGAAAGGAAACTGAATCGCAGATGGGGTCAAAGGAGGCGCAGGACGAACCAGGCTAGATGCCGGAGACAATTGTTTTCTTACTTCCGCTGCCCTCAAGAGCCATTCACAGTAGTTTGTCATTCTGTCTGGCACCGAGGTCAGTTGAGGTTGAGGCAATTAAGAGATATACATGGGGATACGGGCTTGAGATATTCCAACAACTCCTTCAGGTGATCCGGGGCCTTCAATTCCCATGAATGTTGAACGGTGCCTCTTAAAATCATTTTAATTCGGATTAAACATGAAGCTGTCTCTGTTTTTAACATGTTTATGTGTGTGAGAAAACCATTAAGCTATCTGGGATATATTCCCATTTACTCCACCTAAACCATGCTCAATTTGAAGTAATCTTTGCCCTGCACATCCTGGACTCAGCTCAGCACACATATTTACTTTTCCAAACTCCAACTCCAGTATCCTTTTGCCTGTAAAATGAGCTTTTGGTTACAGTTTCGGCAATTGGCCGGAGGGTGGAATATCATCATCAACCTGATCACTGGACATATGCTAGGACTTCTAATATTGTTATCTGCTCCCATTACGAACACACGCACACACACACACACAGGGAAAGGGGGGAGAAGGCAACACCTTGATGTGAACTTTGACCGTTTTGGTAACTCATTTAGTTAGATTATTTACGGTAATCCAAGATGCCAGCCACAAGCCAACCGCCAACTTAACTGCAGACACTCTCAGTTGCCCAGCTTTTCCCAGGACCTACCTTATGATTTCCCAACGATTTCGTAGCCCTTCTCCTTCTCCTTCCCCCTCCCCCTCCCCCCTAGTTCGGTAAACTATATCTGGGTATTATATATATATATATATGAGTATCTGCGGGCTAAATACATGCAAGTTGTTTTGCTAAATTGTGCGTAAGCTTAGGCAGCAGGAGCTGGATGCAGGATCTTTGGGAAACTTTCTCAAGCTCTGCCATGCCAATTCAAATAACACTTTTATTTTGCTTTCGGATACTACAGGATACTACAGGACTCGTTTGCCAGCAGCTACCTGCTGCCCCCGCCATGGCCGTTCTGGCCATGTTTGGTACGTGTCTGCGGTGTTTGTGTGTCTTACATGGTTGCCACGCCCCCTCAGTCTTTGCTCACCTGTCGCAGCTCACCCTTTTTTTACACGTGAAAAAGATTGTGGCGAGGGAAGGGGAGGGGTGGCAGGAGCATCTTCTCATCCTTGGCTGCTGCTGGCGTTGCTGTTGCTGGCAGCTTGTGTGCGTGCGCTCATTAGCATTCTGAAACGGCTTTATAAAATTCAACAAGCAACCCAAGTTGCATGTTCTCTAGGCGGAGGGATCGGTCCGGGGCATCTAGCTCACCCACGCCCACAGCCCATTGGCCTCCCCCTGTTTACAGCGCCCCCTTTCTTGTCATAGGCTGCATGTCTTTGCTGGTGCCCTTGTTGTTGTTTAGTTTCTCCTTCTATGTCTACAAGTGCACAGAGAAAAACAAACTAGTATTTGATTAAAAAGGATATTAATATATAATTGAGTTTCTTGTTGACTTAAAAATATTTAAAAAATTTCCTATAACTTTTTAAGTATAACAAATTAAAATCTAAAGAAAGTCCTTTCTCTTCTGTGTATGTGTGTGCGATTTTTTATTGTTGTTGCGCTTGCACACATTCTGTTGTTATCCTGAGCGCTCAGCGCTTCCTTTCTCTTTCGTGCTCCCCAGCTATCCGTCTCTGTCCTGCCAGCAGAGCCTTGTCTGGCCCCGAGTTGCATAAATTGAATCTGAATTTGTGAGTAAATTGCACACAGGAGACACATTATTTTTGAGTTTTGCCTTTTAAATTTGTGGCTTTTCACTTTGAGTTTCCCGCCTGCCTCTGGTGTGCCATCGCCCCTGCCCCCCTGCTACGCCCCGCCAAACAGAAATTGCAACAATCTCTGTCCCCAACATTGTGGCACTTTCTCTCGCCCCGTCTCTATCTCTACCGGCGTCTCTGTCTCTATCTCTATCTCTTTCTCGTGCTCACGCTCGCCTTGAACATTTTGCAATTTTGTGTGACCCACTTGAACATTGGATTGAAGTTACGCCTACGGCACGGCACAATAGCCTACGAAAGGCCTCCTCCGATAACCCTTTTGCCACCCACTCAATCACCCATTTAAATCAATATTAATAGGTGCAGGCCTCTTTTTCGCAAATTGCACATTGCACAAATTGTTCGTCTATAAATACGATAAAATGTTTATTTAATATGTACCAGACCGTGCCAGCTGTACAAGTATCCAGAAAGCCAATACCAACCAACCGAATAATGATTTTCCATAGCACGTAGATGGCTTGGTTTGGCTTGGTCTGGCTTGGATCGGATGGGTTCGGGATGTGGTTCGGGATATGTGGTGGAGTACTAGTAAGCCAAAGAAAATCAAAGGCAAATGCCTGAGCAATCCTTTTCCATATGCAAATTGTTTTTATAAATTTGCAACAAGCAATTGTAGTTCAAGCCTTGTTTGTTGCCATCCTTGTTGAATAGCAATTTGGGTAACAGGACCCCATACAACAATACAATATAACCCAAAAATGTCGAATGGAAATTTTCGAAAATATCGGGTATTGCTAACATTTCACAAAGATGGTCTATGATACCGATTGTATGGCTTTCTTGTTTCTAAATTATAATATATGCCCATGCCCTCGCAGCACAATAAAATCCCAATAAAATAATTATACGTCTTCCATTAAATATGTGAGCCAACTGACAGGCAAATTGTACGGAAAAGTGCACACAATTAATGTGTGTGTGTCAAATGAGGTTGAATTTGGGATTATTTGAGTTTCGACAATTTTGCGTTGGAGAAAATTGCAATTACTGACCAACTCTGACAATTTCTGAAGCCTGTTTTGTGGCCAATTGAAATGATTCTAATTCTCTTCTTGCTAGTTTATTTAATTTTGATTTACAATTATTAATAATGGCATTGTCACAAATGCTGTTCATCGGGGCTATTACACATTAATAGAGGATCCTTTAGGCATAATGTAGTATCTTTCTTTTAGGATTTTACCTCTACAACTTGACCTTAAATGCGTCTTTCTTGTATTGTTTAGCTGATGTTCAATTTAACCAAGTTATTTGGGCTTGGCCAGAGCCAAGTCTGAGCCACACGGCCTTGTAGATTCAGAATCAGAATGAGAATCAGAATCAGAACCGTAACAATTGCCACAATTGCAATAGAATCGTCGTTAATTACTGTCTGTGCTTGCGGTTCTTGTTGGGGCCGGGATTGAGCGGGATGGGGCGGTAGTCCTGGGCTGTCCTGGGTGGGGCGTGGTACCAGTGCCAGTGGTGGGCTTAAAAGAGCAAGACAAATACGAGCATGTGTCTGGTACTGGGGCCGGGAACGGGGACTGAAAGAAGTTGTGAGCTCTGCCAGGAGGCGAAGCATCGTTAAGCGTTGCTGCCAAGTGGCAAAACTCAAATAAACATAAACGTACACACACATACACATGCAGAGTCAGACAGGGGCTGGAGATGGCCGGGAAGGAGGCGTGGCAGGAGGCCAGAGCCGCAGCCAAAATCTCTGAGCTGGTTTGTTGTCTTTGGCTGCCGGTGCCTGTGTCTGCCTTGTTTCTCGCTTTTCGTTGGGAGACTCATTAAAATGCAGTGCGAGATAATAAGCATTTTAATTAAATATTTAACAAGAATAAGTTTATCACAACACGAACGAAAGAAACGGAGAGCCTGCGCCGGAAAGAGCTGGCTATACCCGAAAAGGAGAGAGATGGGGCGAGTGTAATGGCTTGTAAGCGTCTGCCGTTAGCGGCTTCGAACTGTTCGAAAAAGGGGCAATTTTGGATGGGTAAGGAGACTGCTCATTTGCGCCAGGACCTCTCATCCCATCTCGCTCGCTCTCTGTCTCTGTCGCTGGCAATATTTTGATGTAATTTGAGCGCCTAATTGGCGCACGTGCTAAACTGACGATGGCAGGTTCAACTGAACTCAACGCGGCAGTTTTTGGATTTTGCGGACCTGGGGCTTAGGGTTTGGGGGCTTGGGGTTTGAGTTTCAGTTTTGGTTGCAGGGTTCAGGTTCAGTTACTTGGCTCCTTGCTTGTGTAAATATTTGCTCAACTTCTCGCTAACCGTCTCCTGTTTACATCTCCTTCCAAATCTACTTGCAGAGGCTTCGGCTTTGTCACATTCAGCGATCCAAATAGCGTAGATAAGGTACTCACCCAAGGCACACACGAGCTGGATGGCAAAAAGGTAAATCTAACACTCAAAACCCCTCCCCTTAACTTTATTTTTTTCCCCCATTTTGGCTCTCTCATTTCTTTTTTTTCTGGCATATTTCAAACAGAAAACTTCGCTTTAACTATGCAAAATATTTGCACAAAAGCCGTGCCCATCAACATAAATTGCCTCTATGGCAGCGCCATATTGACAGCAATTAGAAAGTCAAAGCTTTGCTAAAAAGTAGTCACAAAAAAATTGCAAGGAGACTTGCAAAATTCAAACAATTTTAATTAGCTCATGTGATGAAGGAAATTAGGTGCCTGGACAAAAATCGCCCTCGTCTGTAGCAACAGTTTAAAATCAGATTAATTGAAAGACACAAATTAATAATCATTTTTTTTCCATTTATCTGCCTAAATAAATTTCCGAATGCGAATTTCCTTCCGTAATTTCTGTAGATTGAAATCGCACTGCCTACAGTACGAATCCTGCGAATATATTCGACAGACATTACGCATACGCCCCATTGGTATTAGCCTAATTAAGTGAGGCCCCTCTGTTTATCTGTCTATAGAATTTCCGATGTCCGATGTCCATCCGATCATCCTTTTATGCCTGCCAACTGTAAATAAAATGCGCAGCCAGGCCAGCATTTATGTGTAATTTTTAGCCGCCGCCAATGTTTTTGGTTTTGTTTGTTTCACAACTGCATTTATATATATATATATATTACAGGATATATATGTATGTGTTTTATATATATTCGTCTTCCTGACTGGCTGCTGGTCATGGATTTTCGTGTTTCCGTTTCGCTGAACAGCTCCGAAACGAAACGAAACGAAACCAAACCAAACGAAATGAATTCAATTCCTGCTTGGGCGCCATTTATGGTGAATTCATTTCATTTCGTTACGGCTTTTTCGGCCTGATGTATTTCAAAAAGCCAAAAACATCGACATCCCCCTCCTCTTGGGTGCGCCCCTCTCCGGCCACCGCTTGGCACTCAGCACTGATTAGTTTTAATTTTAATCTAAAAATCAATTTCCCGCCATGCGGCGGTGGCTGCTGCTTCTGCTGCTGTAGCTGTAGCTGTTGCTGTTGCTGCCGAATCGGCTTCTCTTGTTTTTCGTCCTGCACACAGGAAATCAACACGGCAAACAGCACACAACAAGCCGCATGTCCTGCCTATCCCGTGACAGATTTTGTGAGAGCCCCGGCCTGCCTGACTGCCTGCCTGACTGTGTGTGTTTCAGTGTGTTTGAATTATTATCGCCAGAGGATATTGCGTTGCTTCCTTGAGCCCCCCATTTCGCAGCTGCTACTTGATTGGCTTAAGATACCCAACAGGATAAATGCAACAGCAGCACTTCAGCCAAGATTTAGTCCTTCGCAGCACCGCCATCCGCTTATCCTGATTTTTTATTCCAGCTGTCAGGACGAGCTGTCTACTAGCACTAATATGAAAGCCGCAGAGGGGCGAGGTCTGGCGAAAGCCAGACAGCAAAAAATGCTTAAAATTGAATTTTTATGATTTTTAATTATTTTTAATGACGCTGCTTATTGGGTAGAAGCTTCTCATTTTTTTTTCTTTTTGGCCCCATCTCCTTGCTGGTCGAGCAATTTGTTACGCGTTAATTCGTGCGTGCTCAGCTTGAAGACACCCACCAGCCGTGGCAGACATTGCACCCCATCCCACGCCCCTCATCCCATGCCCCCCTTTGGGGCAATTTCATTTAATGTGCAGTGCAGGCTTATGCAAGATTTATGCACAGCTATTAATATGAAGAGTTGCGCGAAATGTTCTTTTCATTTAAATGTCATTAAGCATACGATTTCTTTCGGGATTCCCTCTCCATATAATTCTTTCTGGTTTTGCTTTTTCCATTTCGCCCGCAGGTCGATCCGAAAGTAGCTTTTCCGCGCCGTGCACATCCCAAGGTAAGTACCACTTCCAATCAAAAAAAAAAAAAAAAAACAAGAAGGGAAAATCCGAGGGAAAAATGCGACAGAAAAACCCCAAAAAAATGGGCAACGAATTTCGTGGCGAGTGCAAAAAATGGGTGTGTGTGTGGGGGGGTTGGTAAAAGGCAAAAGGATGTGTCATAAGTAGCAGTAAATGGCAGATGAAATTAAAAACGGAAGATGACAACAGCAACAACAACAACAAGCTGCCAAGACGAAGCGAAGATAACTTTGCGTCTGACAGGCATCGGTTGCTTTGGCTTTTTACCACCCACCTAGCCACCTAGCCACCCATCCACCCACCCACTCAGCCACCCATTCACCCAAACGCAACCACCTTAGTGGCAGTTCTCTTAAAGTGATGATGACAACAAAATTTCACCAAAAAAAAAAAAAAAGGAACTACAAGGCGCTACTGTCTACAGCTATCCGGGCTTCCTTTTCTTTCGGCCCAACACCCTCTCTTTCTATACTTGCCACACGCACATTTTGCTGCCATCGGTTAGACAGCGCGTTACAAATGGGCCCATGTTTTGAGCTCTTTTCTTCAGGATACTCTCTCTATAAGGAAGGAGTTCTTAGTTTCTTAAAAATATCATGAAAGTAGAGTAAGGTTAATGCTATAAAAAGATTGGGATTCAGGTAAGTTTGTAATTAAACTACGGCCTTGGGCTTCTATTCTAATTTCGAATTAATATCTACCAATTATTTAATTGCTAAAATCCCTAAATATCCTTTTAACAATTATTAAAATTAAACTTTAAAGTATATTAAATGGTTCGCCTTTCCAATCGTTTTGAATCGGTTGAGCGACAAACCGCAAAACATACCAAAATACTCACGCAAATGTTACGCACAGGCACACACATCCATTTATTCATACCAGGCCTCTCCTTGCGCAGTTGGCCAGGACAAGGAAGCAAAGTCCTTCTGCCCCCTGCCGCCAAGTTGTCCCCTTCCTTAAACGCTCCTTGGAGCTATGCGTGCTTATCAACACGCAGCTGATTTCCGTTGCTATTTCAGAGGCGCGTGCCTCGCACCCCGGTGAATGCCCCCCGCTCCTGCCCCTGCTCCTGCTCCTGCTCCTTTCTCCCAATACACCCACTCCCGAAAAGCCAGCCATCCTGCCCCTCCGAAACAGCAGCCAACAATTATTTACGTAATGTTATTATTATAATATTTTTTTAAACGCATTCTCACTGGATTTGCGCGGCATAACCAAGAAGTAGAGACAGCCGCAAGGAACGGAAGGAGCCGAAAAGGATGGCTAAGCCGAGGACACAAGGGGAGCTCTGGGGAGGGGAGCGAGAAGGGAGAGAAGGGGCAACAAGGATACCAGGACTCTGGCTATGCGGCATTTCCGAGTGGCTTTGCGTTTTGCTGGGGATCTGCAGTTACGCGCGAATATCCTCTCGCATATTAAAAGGCGTTTAAAAACATAAATCCAACGTCTAACGGCTGCTTATGAAAATTACGAGGAAAAAATGACTGACAGAGCGAGACAGCAAATGGGGGATGTGAAAGGCGACGGCAACTCGGGCGGCCGGAGGGGAGGTGGGGGAAATATAAGGCTTAGTGCGAGGCAAATGGCAGGGACACCCAAAGGAGTTTTCCTACGCAGTACGAAAAAGCGGAGGGCGAGCTCGAGGACGAAGGAGAAGCTGTAGAAAAATTGCAGGCGACATCAAAAGCAACAAAAAAAAGAAGGAAACCGGGAGAGTGGAGGGGGGGACCAAGAGATAGGGAGGACAATTTCTCGCACCGTTTGCCGGGCACGAAGGACGAGCAGGACTAACAACAAAAAAATGAATGGAGGACCTGGCTCAGTAGGAAGGATTGCCCACAAAATGCGGCCCAAAATGCTTGCGGTTGCAGCGAAAGTTAAGAGTTTTAAAAAAGAGCGTAGACATAGGCAGTTGGGGGATTCCGTGAAGTGGGGGGAAATGGGCAGGATATATAATGAAATGAAGCATACTAAATGACGCTGCTAAGTTTTCGCAGGACTACCCAAAACACACACAAAGGATGCCACTTGGAAAAATTTGGATTTTACTTTAAAATAGAACTTTGAATAGTTTTTAGTTTCTTTAATTAAAAATCTGTAGTTTTGGGGAGGGAAACCCCCTTCAAAGAATCTTAACATGTAATCTTAACGCCTCCTCCTTCTCCCAGCTTCTTTTTCTAAAAAGAACAAAACGTTTCCTGTAAATTATTATTTCTTTAAAGCGTATATGCTAAAAGGATATTCCTAAAAGGATATTCCTGATGTTTTTGATAGCATTTATATTTAAATTAGCTTAGAAATATTTCTCCAAGTGCTCTGGCACACACACGCATACAGTACCGTAATGAAATGCGAAAAAATGATTATATTTTTGGGCCATAAAATGCAGATGAGCCGACTAAGCAGAAAATAGTGGGCCAGCTGGAGAAAAGGGGACATCCTCGGGGGCGGACGGCGAGCGGAGGGTGCTAAGTAGGCCTCTACTTACCCCACTGGCCCCGCTTCGTCCTTTTTACACATGTCACATTGACTCTCCAGCCCCTCCGCCCCCAACTTTAGATGGAGTTAATTTCTTCGCTTTTTAAGCGCTCCTCACCATGAATATGAAATGTGTATTTGTGTTAGTTATATTTTTGGGGCAAGTAGCCGTGCGGGGCCGGGGAGCGGTATGGGGCCGTGTGGCATACATATGTCATGTAAAAAAGTTCGCTTTTAATGTGCAAAATTGTTGGCGGACTAGGGCCATAAAAGTGCATGGGAATAAGTGAAATGGATTTTCGGCTACGCTGTCCTGTCCCATATAAGTGCGCCATAAAAAAATGAATCTCCAGAATGGGGCCAGGATATGGGGCCAGGGCAGGGGCAGGGGCAGATATAGTTTGAACTTGGCTAGGATTTATGGCTGTTTGTTCGGAACAAAAGAAATGCAAAGGCACCCGCATGAATCCTCCGACTTTGGTCCTTTCGGAGCGTGTGTGTGTTGCAAAATATCCCGAAAACGTTGAGTTGGGTAAATCCTTTAATATTCAGCTGAGGTGCGTACACGACCTGGTCGTTTAAATATAAGCTATAAGTGGATTATATTCATACATCCTGGTGTTGCTTAGATTAACTTACTTTTTCCACAGAGTAATCTCCTTTTTTTTGCTGCTTCCAAGGATACAAATGGACTTTCAACAGAGAATCCAAAGAAAATATAATCTTTTCTTTTCGAATGTGCTCCATTTAACTGATTTAATCCAATTGGAATCATTTGTGGCATGTTTTGACAGGATCTGTATTGTTATGTTGGCATGACCCCAAAAAAAAAAAAATTCTTCTAGGTAAATTAGATGTAAACTTTGTTGCCCGGCTCATAGATTTTGCCCTCGTCCCTGCCACTTCCTGACCCATTCTGTCGGATATCCCCAGTTTCTATGACAAATTCCTGACCAGGCGCAGACATCTTTTTCATTCGAGAGCCCATCAATGGCAAATGCTGTGTCCTGGCATCGTTTTTTCCATTAAATTAACACGCTCGGATGTTCTCCCATTGCCTCAGCATGTGTGTGTGTGTGTGAGTGTGTGTGTGAGTGTATGGGCAAGGACATGAGCAGGGGGAGTTGTACACTTACATTGTGCAAACTTTTCTAATTTAAACCGGCAGTTTCAGTCAATTGCCACAGCTTACCGCTTTCGACATGAGTTTTACTTTTTTAGTACCTTCGGGTGTGCGACGGATGCGATGTTGGCGCATTTCAACGCCCCTCGCCAGGATAAATTGGGGGAAAGAGAGACGGCCAGAGAGACAGGGACAAAGAAATTCCAATACATTAAAAGTTGTGTGAATACACTTGGCAGAATCCATTATAACTGAACCAAACCAAAACGAAGGAAACTCAACTGAACAGAACAGACATGAAAGCCAAGCCATAAATCTAATAAATACGTGTACGTTTCTCACCCTTTTGGCATAGTTCATTCCAACACTTCCTGTCTGTATCCTGTATCCTGCATAGTATCCTGCATAGCATCGCCCCGCTGTGCTGTGCCGTGTTCCGTCTTCCGTGTGCAATAACTTGTAAAATATGTAATCAATCAAGATGAAACAGTCGTCGAGGCAGCCAAACTATGTCGGAAGTATGCGTCTGACTGCAGTCCTCGTGGCTTCCTCGTGGGCTCCTCGTGGGGGAGTTGCAATTGCGAATTGTGAAATGCGCAATGGCTGGAGTTCGGGTCGATTAATTCAACTTTCTCGGCCAGACAATGCCAGGATACAAAAGCACCAAAGGCAGCAGCAACGGCAGCGGCAGCAACAACAGAGGCAGCGACATCGGCATGTGAAAAAGTCAAAAAGTTGAAAGTGCAATTTTGTCGTTATTATTTTACATTTACAACAAAAGATATATAGAGCACTGGAGGCAGCAGCAGTCAGTCGAAAAGCCAACCGAAAAAAAGTTATTCAACTATTTTATGCGACGAGCGGCATGCTGCCACCCATCTCTTTCACTCATATCTCCCCATCTCACTTGCCCCCTGCCTCTGCCGCTAGTGTGTGTAATTGTCAGTTAGTTGGCACTGTCAGTCCGAATGTTGAAATTAATTTATTTCAATTGAAGTTGAACTTTTGTGGCGTTATTACTTTGCAAAACTTTCTCCGGGCCACGCATAATAAACGAGTGTGGGAGCGGGCAAGGTGATGGCGGTGGGAGGAAGACAGACAGATAGACTGGCTGCAGGTGCTAGCCTGGATGACCTCCTGCCCTCCTGCCACCACCACCCACTTTGCATACATATTTATTTAGCTTTTGCAGAATAATCAAATTGCAAAACTGCAAGTGTTGCCATCAACGTCAACAACCATCCACCTTCATCTGCGCTTTGTCTTTAGTTCTGCCTCTTTCTTCTCTGTTGCTCCCTCTCTGTCTCCATTCTTATTTCTGATTTTTCCTGCCAATATTCGATTTCTGCTTTATTCCCTTTTTTTTTGAGACAACTGTCTCTGTTGGGTTACATTTTTTAGAAGTTTCGGCGCAGATAGGGTGTCCTGGGGTTGGGGGCGGGGACAGGGGAAAAAGGACACGACAGGTGCCGTTGACGTCCCTGCTGATAATTTGTTGCGAGACTTCAGCATTTGCAAGTGGCAGTCGGTGGACGTCATTGATAGTTATTTGATATGCATATTCCAAATATTCGCCATAAAAAAAAAACCAAAGGAGCAAAACAAATAAATAAATATCGGTGAAAATGTTATTGATTAAAAAAATGGCTCTAATGACGTTTGCAAAAAGCCAGCTTGTAGTTGACCAAAAAAATTACAAGCTATCCGAATGGGAGAAATCAGCTTTTACATTTTAAATCTGATGACATTTGTATTTGATTCAATTAATCGGAAAATTATGGATTTTCACAAGCTGCAACGATTAAAAACTGATGAAATTTTTTTCTCTTCGATTAGGTGTTGAAATACTTCAACAAAATGTGTTTATAAATTCTTAAACATTTTTTCTTAAAGTGTGAGAAGGTAATATTTGCCAGAGCTTATAAACTTCCCCCAGAGTTTGGCACAGAGTATTGTTGTTTCTGTAATGCCGCCTTTTAAACTTGAATCAAAAATCAAAATCCGCACCAGCTACAAATGTTAAATCCGCAAATAATTGACAAAGTTTAGGCATAAACGTGGCTCTGTCTCTGCGAAATTGCTGAGGGAATGAACTTCCTGGGGGCGGATGCCGGCAGTGGGTGGGTCTTTGGGTGGTTTCGGTTGCTTTTGGTGGCTGACAAGAATGCTGTGTGCGGCTGGCTTGCTGCCTGGGTCCAACTTCAAAATATGTTGGCCACAAATGGCAAAAGTTTGACAGGTAAACGGAATTCGTATAGAATATCTATGCACAGGATAAACGTGTGTGTGTGTTTTCGGGGGTGGGGACGGGGTTGGTGGTTTGGGAAAATTGTGCGCGGAAGGTGAGTGGGGGGAAACCCCTTTTTTTCTCAGATGCGGCAACCGCGGAAACATCTGCGACCGCCAGGATCTGGATCTGGATTCGGTTTGGCATTTTCGTGAATCACAAAGAGCGTGGGCCAAGTCAATAGATATCTAGCTGGGAGGTCCTAGTCGAGCGGCCGGCCATTTATGTTTAATGAGATACTTTTCAACAGCCTCATAAATGGCTATGATAACCACTTAATGTCGAGGAACACCAGCGGCGGGGGCGACGGGGAGTGAAAACAATTTACATATTAAACTTGCGCAGCATCAACGCCGACCAAGCCGCAGAGTTGCCAGCCTGTTATCCTCATCGCACATCCTGCGCTCTCCATCTCTTTCACTTCCTCATTTGGTTGCTATCTCTTTCGACTGTGCCAACAGGACGCGTGCGAAATATGTTCGCCTGCGGTGCATTCACTTTAATTTGATTAAATTTTGAACATTTTCACGTAAAAGTTGCTCCTTTGGCTCGGTAGCTGCAACGCTTTTCCCACTTTTTCCCGCTTTTCTCGCTCGTGCTGGCCGTGTTCTCTCATCTGTGCTGGATGGATTGGATGGCTATGGTCGGATCGGTGGGTCTGGGTCGGTGGGTTCGGTTTGGTCTGGTTACGGCTTGGTCCTTTCTGGTCCGGACCGCCTGCTGTCTCAAAAAAGCTGATGCCACCTTCACGCTCAGCTGTTGTCTGCTTGCATTTATTTAACTTGTGGGTGTATCTGTGAGTGTGTTGAGTAGTTTTTATACCCTGTGAAAAGGATAACAGGGAAGGTGAAAGATACTTTATTAAAATGGCTGAGAAAGCGCTAAGGATTAATTGTTGCTATTGGCGGGTATTGATGTATCATTAACCCTTCTATCAATCTCTCCTTCAATTTTATATAATTTTTAAGGACCTCATCCTACAGGTCATCGAATATTCCTTACCCTCGTTCGGCTTATTTCATTTGAGTATTTTGTAGTTGCTGTATTTTATAATAAATAGTTGTTTAAACTTTCGCCTACACGACCCGCCCCCGATTACCTCCCATTCCTCACCCACACCTCCCACTAATTTTTTTATCCATGGGGTATCAACGCCCCCGAAAAAGAGATGTTTCCCACCACCAGTGCGGTTGGCTCTTGTTGCTGCCGCTGTCCGGCTCTTCAACTATTTTTTAGGCAATCTGCTGTGGCTCTACGAGTAACCTCCTTCAGTTCCTCCTCCGCCTCCTCCTCCTCCTCTGCTCACACATCGATGTCCCCCCTTTGGCCTACCGAGCAAGTTGCATTGTTTTGTTTTGTGTATTTCCTTTTGTTTTCCACACTTTTCGCCAGTATTTTGTATTTCGTATTTTTATTTTTATTTTTTGTCTGCTTGCCATTTCCTTCTCTGGTAGCCGCACATAGTTATGGCCACGATTTTGGCTTTCGGTTATGTGCACTGAGATTTAACTTGGCCTTGTTTTTCTCCCAGCCCGGCAATTGTTTTCCTTCCCCTTCAGATGCTTTGCCACCTCCGTCAGCCTCCTCCGTCGTCCTCCTCCTCCTGCCGGTATCCTTTTCATTGTTGCACAGGTTGCACAAGTTGTTGGGTGTTTGGGAGTTGGAAATTCTCCGAATTAATTCGCATCATTTAAATCACAGACAAGCAGCCGAGGGAGTGGGGTGGAAATTTTTGGATGGAAGGGTGGCAGGATGCTCTACCATAAAATCGAACCGAGAAAAAGGCGATGGGGATGAGGCAGAGGCAGAGGACGTGGAACTGTTAAGTTATGGGCCACATTGAGCCGGGGCAAACGAACAGATAAACAATAAGTAACTGTGAATTATAGCGGCCATTACTTTTGTCTTTCCTTGTGTCCCGGGTGTTTGGCCCTTTGTTGTTTATGGCAGGACAATAATTAGGACTCGGCAGCAGTGCCATTGCCATCCCGGCTACGTGTGAGAATTCCCGGGGACCAGTGTACATGCATATAGATTCCAAAATTGGTTAATTAGAGGCTTCTCAATATCCCTCCCCTCCCCCCTCTATGGCCCGGTGTCCTTCGAAAAACGCAAACAAAATATTCCGGCCTCAACAGTTGGCCCAATCGAGCCTCGATTTCTCGCCCGCCGTTCCCCGGCTGCGTAAATTGCTTATGAAATTGACATCGAAGCCTCGCCTGTCTGCCGGAAATGGAAACAGCGGTAATGACAAGGCATCACCACTCACCTCCGCCTCCGCCTCCGCCGCCTCTGCCTCATCCCCCTATTTCTCCCCCTCCTCCCCCGCACGCACACACACCCATGGCGCTGGCAGTATAACCCACATAATTGGCAAATCACACACATTGATTTCGCCGTGTGCTGGCTTCCTCGTCATCATCCTTATTGTTGTTGTTGTTGTTGTTTGCTGGTTCAATCGCTCACTCCAGCCACCTCAACCCAGGCCACTCCCACCCACCCAAGCCACCCAAACACATCCGACATCTGCCTAAACGAGGCGCTGGAAATTGGAGGAGCTGGATATTATACAAATACACTTGAGCGAAAATTATTGAAATTCCGATTGAATGAATTAAGAACTAGGCTAAGGCTTTAAATAAAAAAGGAAGAACTTACACATCCTTTATACATACTTTTTCCCCCTACTACCACACTGCGTATACGTAATTTTTAAGGCAGTCTCTAGGACTTTGTTTAAAGCTTAAAGCAGAAAGAGGTGTGTCATATAGGGCATCATTAATAACGTAGAGGCATAGGCCAGGGAAAGACAACATCATTAGATCGAATCGGCGATTTTGTTTCTGCTTTAGCCGTATCCTTAATTTCCATTGTTTGGCATTGGCACTTCCTTGCCGGGCTTGATCTCAAATAATTAGGCAGCAGGCTGAGTTCGGGGTCCGTGTGTCTTCGGCAGAAGCAACCCATCAACCATCAGCCATCCGCACCATCATCATTATCATTACCATCGTCGCCAGGGAGAAAAAATTTCTTCATTGCTGTAATTTATAACGTTCACTTGTCATTAACAGCCATTTTAATCGTCTAGCGAGCACACACACATTGCCTCCGTGTGGGTTGCTGTGTGTATTTTGTGGAATTTAAAGCGTTGGAATATTAATTTATGGGCCTTTTAAAACGAGACCCATACACGCAACAAATTGGCAATGAAAATGAAGCAATAACTTGTGCGAGAACGCCAATGAAATGAATATGAAAATAAATACTTAGCGCCAGTGATAATCACTGAGTAAATATCCAATAAATACTCAAATGATTGAGTATTGAATGCCCAAACGAATTTTATTTTGAATGCATTTGGAGCTTGCAGCGAATCCATTGAGTTCGATAGTTTCAATAGTGACGGAAATAGTTATAAGTCTTTAGGGCTAGGGCAGGATCCCTTAGCATCTGCACCACCCACACCCACACCCACATCCATTGCCTTTGAGAGCGAGAAACCCGAAATCTATTTATGCCCCAGCTCAAGCCCATAAACCACAGCCAAAATCCAGTGGTCGTCGCATTTAAGTGTCTTGGCTTGGCTCACCCAAATTCCCGGGGTATGAGTAGTTGAGGTTGTTCCAGTAACAGTGTGGGCGCCTGGGACTTCCAAAGGAGGTATGATTCTGCTGGTGGATGTGGATGGTGGATGGTGGAGTGAAGGAACGAACCGCAAAGCAAATTCGCCTGCCTTAATCTGCACTTGGAGCGCGTATCTTAATAAACTATTAAATCAAACGCAAGCCTCAATGCACGCGACGCTCACCCCTCGGAAAATATCCTGACATCCTTTATATCCCTGTTTGGGTGTGAGGAAAATGTGTAGCTAGACTTTCACTTGAACTAAACAATTGAAACACCTTACCAATGACAAGAATTTAATTTTAATTCGTTAACTTAAACATCTTCCCAGAATATAAAACTGATATCCTTTTTAAAGCTGAAATATTTACGTATTTCCTTTTCCGTTTTGCTCAACAGCTTTTATAAATTCACCAAAAAATTTCGTTTTCTTCTTTTTTGTGTTTTACCCACAACCTTTACGGCTCCCACATACTACATATATATAGTAAATAAATAAATGAGTTATATGCGCGTTCACATTCACATTATTCCCATTCCATTCCAGCAGAAAGGCCACCAGCCCACACCCAATCCGCCTTTAGTTGCCTTTAGTTTCGGCGCTTGTCCGGTCGGGCTTTGGGTTGTTTTTGTTCTGGCTCACAGAAAACCGATAGGACATGGCGATTAAGGATATTCCAGGAAGCCAAGCCCGGCTCCAGCTGAGCCGAGAGCGTTTTCCATTTCAATTGAATGCGAATTCCGACGGCTGCAATATTTTTTTCCTGATAAATGGAAAGCGATCTTTAACCCATTTTTTGGTTGCTTTTTGGGATAGTTTCAGGCTTTAAGGAATAGTTTTGCTTTTCCTATAAAATTGAAATCTTGGCCTGGTCAACATAAGGATCTCTCTGGCGATCTCTCGTTGGCCAGAAGCTGCCTTCGCCTCCGCCCTTGGGCTTCTCACGCCAGCTACATATCCTTATTCTCCCTGGCCAGAGCTTGTATCCTTGGCTGGCTCGGCTGTCGTTATTATTTATGTTTTGTTATCCGTTGACCAGAACGTTGTTTTTTCCTTTTTTTTTTTAGTTGTAGTACTAGTACTGGTAGTGGCTCACCTATTTTACGATAGAATGAATATCTTGTGCTCTCCTGTTTTCCGCCAGCTGCCTCCTGCCTCCCTCGGCGATGGTATGTGTGTGTGTGTGTGTAGTTTTTGCCACAGTAAAGTGCGATGTTTTTCTCTCAGCTGGCAGATGTGTGTATTAGTGTGTGTGTCGGTTGGTTGGCCTCCTTTTTTGCCCAGTTCTGGCCCCGGGCTGCTCCCGCCCCCTGGAGCTTCCTGGAGCTTCCTCCGTTTCGGTTGTTCCTGGTTCTATGTACTTCCGTTTTGTAGTGAAAAGAGCTTTGCGTGTTGTGTGCGTGTGTGTTTGTTTGTTGCTTAGAGAATTGATGGTAAAAGGATGTGTGTGATTTCGCTGGCGCTGCTCCTGCTGCTCCTGGTGCTTGTGGTGGTATGGGAAGCTGGTTGTAGCCGCAAATATCAGGCGAATGAAGTGGCATTTGCCAGCGTGGTTTAAAGCCAAAGTGCGCCGCGTAAGCTCTTAACAAGCAGAATTGCTTAAATGTGGCCGGACATCCCAAGTCACGGGGGGATTACTAAGTAGTTTGGGCATCACTTATTCATATCCACCCCCACCAGACTCCTCTAAAATTATGCGATTTTTGAATCAATGCCTTGGTGAAAATTTATATTGATTCTCAGTCTGAGTGTTTGGCATTCATCATTTCTTTGTGTTTATCTATGACAGAGCTCCGGCAAAATTCTTTTCTAAGTGATTTTGGATGCTCAAGTTTACTTTCGCATCCACATCCTCCCACACCCCCGCCTCACGCACACACATTTGCCACATAAAATAATGTTTTTATAAGTCTGTTTGGAGCAGCTCGATAGCGCAATTTGAGGCGGCATCTCCGCCCCCATTCCTTTTTCCGCCTCCCATGTGGCATTGTTTGATCTGGCTTCGGTGGCCATGGAAAAAGGCAAGCAAAGCGTCCCAACGGAGTCGTCAATAAATGCGATAAAGCCAAACATGTTTCATTTGCAATGGCCAATGGCTGCCGTTCAGCTTACCCCTACCCTTCCTGCAACAATTTACTCGCTGCCCCATGCCCCATGCCCCATGCCACTTATCCCACTTGGCCCACTTCCTTCATTTCGCACACATCTTGCATCCACATGCCAGACTCTGGTCGAGGGGCGAATAAATAAAATTAGGAATGATACTAGTATATTATTTATTTTATCCTTCGAATTCATGATACCCGGTAGGATAATTCCTGTTGAATATTTGGCCAAGAATTCTGCTTTATAACTAGTTTTTATTCTCCAGAAATTGGCAAGAGCTCCTGGAACATAAAAAGGATGTAAAACTCAAACGCACAGACATTGTTGCACTTATGATCTGGGATTCCTGAAATTAGCAAAAATATGTTAGCAAAAGTGCACCTTAAAGTCGAATATCCTTGCATTCCACGCTTTCTGGGCATAAAAAAAAAGAAACCAGCCAAAAACTCATAAAAATGTGCGTCGAGCTGCGATGAAAAGCCAAAGTTGAATCGAAGAAAAGGAAAGGCAACTGAAAAGCTGGGAAAAGTGAAGAAAAACGAAGGCAATGCTACAGGCATTGGCGTCATCTTCAAGTGTTTGCCACTCAGCCCGGCTCAAGTCGATTCGCCTCAACTCCTGTGTGGATTTTGACCCATAATTGACTTGTACACATGCCAATTCCCCAGCTGATAGCTCCCAGTCCCTCCCAATCCTGCGTGCCTAGGCAGCGTTATGCGGACCAAGTTTACAATTTATACCACCTGCCACATGCCACTTGCCACTTGCCACTGGACTCTTAAAGTGCTACTTTAGGCAATATTTTTGACTAGTTACGAGTAGTTGCATTAGAACGATTGTGTGTGACATTTTTAATGCCCCCACAGCTATCATTAGATGGCGAACAAAGCGCCGACCGGCAAACAAAGGCAATAGAAATAATCAATACAAATTTTCATGCCCCTGCCACCGAGCTTTGCCTCCTCCATATGCACACAACAATGAAATACATTACAAATCAATTGCAATCGCTCGAAAATCGGCATGCGAATTTCCATAGACGATGTCTGGCTTGGCTTGGCCAGGCCGGGCGATTGGATTGGATGGGCAGGGGTTTGGGCTTGGGTATGGGTTTGCGATTGCGATTGGGATTGGAATGGGATTCGGATTGGGATTGGGATTCGTATTCGGATTTGGATTGGGTTGAGTCGGCTTGGGTTTTGCTTCGTTTATTGCACAGAAAAAAAATGTTAAACAATTAGAGGCATTGTTTTCTTTAAAGTTTATCCATTATCCTTTCTTTTCCTGGGAGGATTATAATATTATTATTTTATCCGCCTATGAAACCAGTATGATTGCTCATAAGAGTTCCTATAATAAAATTAAGGAGCAACAATTTAAAGTCTGAAACTCTAAAAGGAACATCCTCCTGATTAAAAGAGGGTCCTGAAAAACCAGAGTATTCTCCATACCTACTTGGGTGACATTTTTCCCTGTGTGGCTGGCAAGGGGCAACATTATTATCATCATCAAGCGTACAAAGTTAGTGCCGGCGGGCTTTTCGGCGAGGGGGGAACCAAGGGGTTGGCTACAGGGGAAGGCTGCCAAGGGGCGGGGGGCTCGGTGCTCCAAATCGGCAAATGAAACAAACCAGGATTTACATGTACACAGTTATTGCTGCTGCTGCTGCTCCTGCTCCACACGCACACATATGAACCTAGTCGTCCTGCACGTGAGCCTGTGTGTGCGTGTGTGTGTTTGTAAGTGTGCTTGTGTGCAGCATTTCTTTTGGGTTATTTTCCGGGAACAACATTTCATGGCACTGATAAAGCTGCCATGGCAGCAGCCTCTGTCGCCGCCGCCGCCGCCGCTGCCGCCGACTGCGCTGCCTTTTGGTCCTCGGAGCCAGGGGAAATGCCATTAGTGCTTCGGCGCCGAGAGAAGCCAAGAGAAGCCAAGCGGCAGAGAGCAGGTCCTTTCACTGCGAGAGCAATCCTTTTTGGCGTGAGCAAAATTCCCTGCCTGCGAGCGAATTCGGCAAGGAGTAAGCGGCGGCAGCAAAAACAACAAGTGCCCCCCGGGCAGTAGGCAGCCAACAAAATATTTGACGCAAGCGGATTGTAAGGATATGTGTCCTGGGATATACGAGTGTGTGTGTGTGTGCCTGTGCCTGAGCCTGAAAGAGAGCGGTGGCGCGTGCACTCCAGGCAATGTCAAGTTGACACTTTCACCAACACACGAGACACGACGAACAACAATGGAGGAGAATGGTGAGGACGATAATGACGATGATGAAGATTCGGATACCGGTAATGAACACACTCCTGATGTTGCAAGTAAGGACTCTGTCTTTCTTTGATTTATGTAATTGCATTTAAACGATTATCCATCAAAGATAATCTAAACTAGAATCATTATTTAGAAACACATTAAAATATACAGTTTGGGGATGTCCTTTTTGTCCTGCGATCAGTCAGATTTTGTGGGAACCGGATGGATTGCTGCTGTCTCTTTTTATTTGCTTTTCCAGCAGATTTTTGCCGAAATTTTCCTTGGAAATCATCTTTGCTTTGATCCTAGTCTCATTGAGGTCCATTTTGGCTAGAAGATCTGTTATGCGCTTCCGATATTCTGCCATTATTTCCTTGGCCTTCGTAGGGCTGATTTTCGAAGGTGAATCCATTATCTTTGTGCTGAGACATATATTATTGTACAAATGACAAATGTGAAAAGGGCTATCTACGATCACGTTTTTGTATCGAAGGTTGCCTGACCCCAAACCGAAAATAATCTCTACTCTTCCTTAGTCATCATCGTTGTCCTGATAGTCATCATCGTCATCGCGCCATCAGCGACACCCTCTGCAGAGGTTACATGGACACTCTGCGACTCGTCTCGCTATTGTTGTTTGTTTGCGCCATTGCCAGGCTCCCTCTCTTTTCGTACTTTCTCCTCTTTCCTCTTTCCCCTGGCTCCGTGCTTTCGTCCTTTCTCCTGCGGGCCACCCACGAAAACAAACATAAAGGTGCAACAATGACGCGCGTAGAGCACCTAAACTCTCTCTCTTCCTCGTTCTCTGATTTCTGCTCTCATTACAAGTTTTATTTCCTTCTCAGGACTCGCTCTCTACTTGTTGTAGTTGCAGTTAGGAATCCCGAAATCGCTGTTAACAGAGATTTGTCCTGCTGCTGAAAGTGAATGTTTGGTGAATGTCTAATGTTGTTGTTTATTTATCTTGGCCTGCAACATTGTTGGCGGTCGGCAAAAGTTTTCCGGAATGGCGAAAAAAAATGTAATGGTCAAAAGGACTCAAGAGTATAAGGAAGAATGACAGTAAAATATTTTAAGGGGATGTTTTATCCTTTATTTGGGAAGTTTTATACGCTCTTGGCATTAGCTTTGTTGGAAAATTTTTAAGAAGGAGCTAGAAAAATGGAAAACTAGGATATCCGAAGGATAAAGCATATCTGCCCTGAAATGTATGCTATACTTTTTTTTAAAAAAGTCTTTTGGTTCCAGCCTGGACCCTCTTAAAACTGCTGCAGCCTGACAACCCTGTCAGCAATGCGGGCTGACTGTTAACAGAACTCCACTGGCATGTGGGGGTGCATCCTGCGACTCTCTCTCTTTCCCACCCCCTCATTTTGTTCGCCAGGCTCTCCCATTGTCCTGCTCGCTCTCCAATCAACGCTCTCAATGGCTGTTAGGGACTTCCGCTGTTGTAATGCTTCTGCGCCAGCCGCCCGTCGACGACCAAAGTGGCGGCGGTAAAACAACGACGCTAGCAACAACAAGAACCAAAAGAAAAATCGAACGCTCGCAACGGCGGCAGCGACGCCGGCAGCAGGGTCCTGCTGCGTTTTGGCTGTTGCTAAAAATCCTACGCAATTCGCGAGAGTCCTTCAGTCGTTATCAGACAAGCGAGTCCAGCAGTCGTTGCGTTCTGTTCCTTAGCAAACAAAAAACCGTGCAAGTAGCCTAGTGTGAAACAAAAATCTACAACAGCCGACAGAGCGCCCAGTATCAAGGAAATCAGCCAACAAAAGCCAACAAGTCATCAAGCAAATAGTTCGATCAATCAATTGAATCCTTTGAAAAGGGACACTCTTCAGTTCGAAGCGGCAATTTATTCGCGTCTTGGAGATTTTTGTCATCGTGAGTTTTTAGCAACCAACGCGTTCAAGTGCAATCAATAAGAATCCTTAACAAATAACCAGAACAGGACATTTTTCGCGCTGTCTAACGTTGAGCTTTAGTAGTGTTTTAAAACTAACCATACAGAAAAAAAAAAATAAAAATTATTTGAAAAACCCAAAACAAAACCCAAAGAGCTTCTCAAACAAGTTGTGAACGTATCCAACGAAACAGGGAAAACGCGCTACAGCCGACAAGCCGCAAAGCCATACGAGTGGAATCCACTGAGCGATACCCCAGCAAGTACTGCGTTAGGATCAGCTAAAGGTAGCCGATCTTAGCCAGAAATTAGAGCCGACGCAACCAAGTCGGCCCACACAAACCCAATTCCTGTCGAAGGTGTTGCTATAAAACCCATCAAGATTTCACACTTTGGAGTAAATCTGTTTTACGTGAAGCAGCCAGCGGAGTTATTTCAGCAGCCGCCGCTTCCGCCGGCGACAATTAAAGCGATTAGTCCACCCGTGACCGCCGCCGCACCGCCGCCGCCGCAGTCGACGTTGACGCCGCTGTCGACGTCAGCAGCAGCCGCCACAATTCCAACAAAGAAGCTCGTTGTAAGTCCAATCCAAAATACCAAAAAGTCCTTCCCCACCCTCCCCACCTGCCCAGCTCCTCATCTCTTAATTATTAATGCTATTTAATGAAAGTTTTCGTTTGCCCCTCGCCAGTCGGAAGGCGCGCGAGGTCCCGGGCCCAAAAAAGTATGCAATGAATTATTTTTATGCTGGCAGCTCAAACAATTCAACGAATCGCGTCGTTTGTTTTTGTTTTCCTTCCTTTCTTTTCCATTTTTTTGTTTTTTTCTTGGCTCTAATTTTTTTGTTGTTTTTCTTGGCCGCGCGCACGCAATAAATTAATTTATGTCCAACGTCAGGCACGTTTCGCACCAACGCAGGGCCCTCGGCAGGACTTCTGGTCCTCGGGCACGTTTCTCACCTTGCCAGCCATCCATTACCAAGATTTGCAAGTAAATCGCTTTAAGTGGCATTGCCCCAGTGAAAAGCACAACACAGAAATTAAAATTCCAACGACCATCATCAGCGGAAGTTGCCGGAGATGGAGGAGGAGGAGGCAGAAAGCGGGGCACCTGCGGGGGCCACAAATCCTCACGGCAGGACTCTAAAATTTAGTTTGCTCTCGCCCCTGTCCTGGCTGCCTGATAATATCGTTTCGTTTCGTTTCGTTTCGTTCATTTCATTTTCGTTGCTTCGTTATAATTTGCTTTTAATTTGTTTGGCAAACGCCAACACTTCAACATGGTTGCTCGTGTTGGTCCGTGCCGGACAAAAGGATCCCCTGGCACACCGCACAGGCCATGTCCTGGGCGGCTATCTAACCCACTTTCCCCAAGGAAAGGAGGGGCGCTCCGAAAAAATGTCATAAAAATAATTACGCACCAGGAAAATAAACGCGGCATCGGAATTCGCGTGTCTCCCGCCTTCGATCGTCGACCTCTGGCCCGGAGGCTCATAAATTTTATAGCCTGGCCTGTAAACGCGAATAAACCCTCATCGAAAAGTGGCCATAAATAAGTTGAAATATATTTATAGTGCGGTTTCAACTTGCTCAGAACTGTCAACTTGCCGTTGATGAATGTCTCAATGCGGGAGATCCTCGGATATGGCTTGATTAGAGAGGGTCCAACCGGACTGTTGGCTAATATCCCTTTAAGTGCAGTCATTTACTTTTACTTTGGATTGAGAAACCACAATTTAATTGTGTCAGTTTCGCTGATAGACCTCGGAAATAAACTCCCCATAGCCAAGTTAAAACTTTGAGAGTTGCTTTCATCGGCCTGCCAATAAATGTGGCAACCGTCAAGCCCCCGAAATTGCTCAAAATCGAGAAACTAAGGAGAAGGACTCACCTAAGAGCCGCCTATCCTCGTAACCACATTAGCTGCTGTCCCACATCGCTCGAGTTGTCTAACTGCCATTTTAGATTTGTGTCTAGTGACTTTGGCTTGTGGTAAACACTTGAGTTTAATGGTTTGTTGACTGCCTACTGCCTGGCATCGTGGCATCGTGGCACCGTGGCAGCCTGGCATCCAAGTGCCTAGTGCCATCGGGCTCAAAGCCCAAAGACGTTTTCTATAATAAAATTTTCGTCTATTGCCATTGGCCATAAAAGCGAAGCGGCAGGCTAAGCGAGCATTAAACGTCCCCATTCCTTTTACAGTTCGAAAATCCAACAATTCTCGATTCCCCGAATCCTGTGCTGCTCCGACTGTTTTATTATTTACTAACTATTTTATTTGATTTCATTTTGGGGCAACGCGCTTAAGGCTTCAGCCCGATAGATAGCCCGGCTGGCTTTTTTGTGAATCGTCCGATGCCGCAAAGCCAATTTCAGAGACAGCTACATGGATTACAAATGTCTGGTCCGGTCCTGCCAACTGACACAGAAGCCAGTTGAGTTGGTTTTTGAAAAGGGCTTAAAGTCACAGGCCATAGTTGGGTCCGGGCGATTGTGACAAAATGAAAATATTTTCACCCACATAACCACCAACCATCCCAGCAACCAACCGATCAGCCAGCCAGCCATCCTTCCGTCCCATCTCAACAATTAGTTGGCATTCGGGCCAGAAGGGAAGCTAACGAAAAAAGCAATTGTCAACCAAATTGGCATTGGCATTGACTTGGCTGGGATTTGATTTATCAACATGTTTCACGTGCGCCCAAAAAAAAAAGCTGAAAAAGTAACTGAAAGCAAAAGAAATCTCTGCCATCCAGCTGGGACCCGAATTCGCAGAGACACCTTTATTTATATATTTTTTACATACATATACGCAATATATATACGCAATGGCAATTCCAGCATTATGGCATTTTCGTGTTTTTCGTGTCGTCTCCGCATGCAAAGTGTGCGTTGCGCCAAACCAATTGGGAACTCAAGGAGAAATGTGGCAGGAGGGAAGTGAACGCGCCCAACTGACGCGTTTCCGTCAAGTGCAACAAGCTGGGAAATGTGAGAAAATCTCTCTTGGAGAGGGGGTGTGGAACGGAGGGGGAGTAGGGTCGAAGGCAAAGGGGAAACAGCAGCTGAAAAGCTGGAGCTGCTCTGGCGACAGGACCAGCTGAAGATTCCCCCAGTCAATGTGCTGGGGTTTATTAAAATTTTAATATCAACGCGAATGTCGACAGTCAGCCAAGTAAAAAATGTGTAGCGCAAACTTTTGCTGTGGAACAGGGAGCAGGAGCCGAAACAGGACGAATGTCAATGCATACACAAGGAGAAAAAATAGAAGGACTTTCGAATCACAGAAATTCGAAAAAGTTAAAAAAGTGGGATTTGATATTTAGTTTTCGGAACCAAAAGGAATAAATCATAAACTACAAGGATATAATTTTGTTCCTTCATTGAGAGTTTTGGGCAAGATTCCTTGGGAATGAATGAGACCCAGAGAGCAATCAACTTCGACGCAGAATGCCAGGATGCCTGGATGGCAGGATGGCAAGCTGCTGCTCGAGGACTTGTTCCGTGTGTGCGTAAGCAAAATAAGTCATTTTCCCTTATGGGCCATGCGGAGACGTAGGAGAAGCTGCTGAAATTCATCGATTGAATACAATACAAATATGTCAACGAGTCGCTTGAGATGTCGCTGCTGAAATCTCAGACTCTGGGAAAAGCGGGAAAACTTGAACAGCAGGAGCAGAGGAGCGCGTCATCCCACCCCATCCCACCCCATCCCATCCCATCCCATCCCATCACCATTTGGTTTAACTCATTTCAATGCGCCCTGGGGGAGTTTGTTTTCGAGGCAAAAGCAATCAGTCAGTGGAGTGGCATTCGTCTCCATCCGTGGGGTGTTGAATTACGGGTATTTTGTGTGAATTGAATTTGGCATGCCCCAGGAGTGCCCCAGAAAATCCTCAAGTCCTGGATGAGAGAGAGAGAGAGAGAGAGGAACTTGACTTATACCCCTGCTCCTACCACTGCCACTGATGGCGATGGTGGCATCACATGCCGGGCCCACACCTTGCCAGCTATTTACAAAACGCATTCCATTCGAAAAGCCTGGCAAAGGCGACAAAACCGAAAGGAGGAAAAGCGACAACCACCGGCGGCAATCAGGGCGCCAATAACAAGGATGAAAGATGCCAAGACGCTGGCGAATTGTTATTTTATGAAATTGCAAACACAATCAAGTTGAATTCCTTTTGCCATCTCGCTTCCTTCTTTGACTTTCACTCCCACTTTTGTCTTTGGCAATGTCACAAGGGTTTTTGCGCTCTCGGTCGTGGCTTGGCTTGGGGTCCTGGCAAATTATTGTTGTTCCTGTTTCTGGCAATGTTGCTGTGTGTTGCCTTTCGCATCGTCAGACAAATAAATTGAACTAATAGAGCTGTTAACATTGGCAGCAGTCAGCCAGGAAGGCAGTCAGGCAGCCAGGCAGCCAGGCAGTCAGGCAGCAAACTTATAACTGGTTCGGAAATTCTTCAAGTAAAATATTTGAATTGCCAACGAACAATGTGGAAAGTGGTGGAGTGGGTCCAGTGGATCGGGATGGCTAGATGACTGGATGGAGTGGGGCCAAAAGTGGAAAAGAAACCGCCAAAGCACTCGAGCAACTTGCAAAACAAAATCCGCTTTTTGCACCCAACAACTGGGAAGCATCCTCCCCAT
Organism: Drosophila varians; assembly: GCA_018150405.1. NCBI lineage: Eukaryota > Metazoa > Arthropoda > Insecta > Diptera > Drosophilidae > Drosophila > Drosophila varians. Next base: position 9,715,933 of record JAECWK010000135.1, read on the forward strand.
CAGAAAAAATTCCGGCCATTGTTTTTGTAACTCTATTGGTTCCTATATTTGTCTATGACTATCTATTTCTCTCTGTGCGTTAGTGTGTGTGTGTGTGTGTGTGTGGGCCAAGTTATTAGATTCATTTCAAGTTCCTGGGTAAAGTGCACTCCAAACACTGAGACTCGCAGGCGAGAGAATGAGACTCAGTCAAAGTAAAATAAGCCAAAAAGATGCGAATACAAAAAAGTTCAAAATACACGGAAGTTGAGGGAAGAAAAGGGGGGCTGCGGCTGGCGTTGACAACTGGTAGAGGAGGAAATGCTTCGACCACAACACTATAAATGTGGGTAGTTTCCACAAAGGCGGAGGAGGCGGCGGTGGCAACGGCGGTGGCGGTGGCGGCACAAAAGAAACCGCAACATCAGCAACAAGATAGAGAAAGAAAAAGCAGAGGGGTTGCAAGTGTGGCGGGGGATTGCCTGGCCTGGTTGGATGGGTGGGTGGGGCAACACTTATTTCAAACAATTAACTTGATATTGTAGCCTGGCCTGGCCCGATGCTGCTGCTTTTCACAACCTGCCCAGCCTCTCGAAAGGTCGCCGGGGCCAAGTCAAATATAACGAAAGAAAACTCTTGGCAGCATGTGGCCGAGCTGGTGGCGAGGGGCGGGGGGCAGCTCTGGAGTGAAGTGGAAAATGGGGGCCAGTGTGGTCCCAAAGAAAAACATAATAAAATCAAACCAAAGTGAAGATGCCGACGCCAACGCCAACGCCGACGCTGCCACGGCACACGAAAGTAAAATAAACTAAAAGAAAAACAAAAACTCACGAAAAGCAAAGAGCTGCTCAGGAGTTTTGCCCGTTTTGTTGTCTCTTGGAATTGCTATCAGTGTTACAGCTGGCGGCGGCGGCGGCGGCATCTCTACCTCATCCTCCCTGATCCCTCAACCTCCCTCCCCTCGGTGCCATCTTAGCCATCTCATCTGGTTCGGGCCATCAACAGCAGCCGTCGCAGTTTTTGGCTGCGAGGCGTCAACTCTTGTGCTACAACTTGAACACGAAGTTCATCAACTAACTTGCTATGGGTTGGGGGCGTGGCCAGGACGATGGAGTAGGAGGTGGGAGATGGGAGATGGCAGCTGGAGGGGGCGTGCCACAAATGGCAGCGTCCAAGGCGTTAGTCAGCTTGATGTGGTCCAAATGTACAGCGAAAAAAAAAGCTTCTACTTTCTTGGCCAAATTTTAATTCTTTATTCCAATCATTTAAATTACAAATTGTAACTAATTAGTCCTTAAATATTTTATTCTTTCTCTGAAAAATATTTCAAGTCCTCACAAATTTTTCTTTTCCGTGTGAGAAAAGCTATTGTGGCCATTGTGTTGCTGCTGCGTGTTTGTTTGCCACCGGAATGAATATTGTCCCGGACTAGGGGCTCTGTTTTTTTTTCTGTTGTCTTACTCTCCTACTCTAGATTTGTCTTTTTCCCCGCCCCTGTCCCTGTCCCTGTCCGTGTCCTTTTCCATTTGCTGTTGCCCAAAGCTGTTTGACTTGACTCGGCTTCGGAGCTGCCACTGATGAAAGACACAGGCCAGACGGGGATCCTCTTTTGGGGCCAGCAGTACCTGTCCACCTGTTCAACTGAACCTGCTGGCAAACAGCAGGTCCTTCTGCTTTTCTTGCCATCCCTCCTCGTCCTGTTTGTTTGTCTTACAAATTTACTTACGCTTATTTGAGCTGGAAATGAGCTGAGCCGAGCTCAGGAGGAAGGGGGAGACTTAGGCTTTGGCGACCCTCGGAGCAGAAAATATTGTTAAAAGTTTTTCGGCTGACATTTTTACTTTTTCCGTTGACAGACGCACTCGGCGAATGCGCAATAATTTACAAAATTATTTTGCCAAAGCGGCTTGACGGCTATGGCGGTCAACCGCCGTAGGGATTGGGGACTGGGGCTCGAAGAGAAATGCTTTCTATATGATTAGTTGACAGAGCAGAATGACTGCAATTTTAGCCGAAAGGTAGCCGGAAAGGTTGCCCCAAAAGTACATACAATAAATATTTACACGAAACTCTGCTGAAAGCCATGTGGAAAATGGTAATGAAATGGGAAAACGGTGAAATGGGAGGGAAAAGAATTACTTTCATCAGCGAGAGATTTAAAAAGGCAGGAACGAATTACCCGTTTAATCTCTGATGATCAGAATAATTGCATAATTCACAATGATTTACTCCCGCCCATACGCTCTATATGCGCCATTTCAATTGCCAATCAATCGGTGGCCCGTTTCCTCCATACAATAAACTATTTAGCCAATTGTAACAACCATCCCGGGAGCCCCCGGAGCCAACAAACTGAAAAGAACCGAACCGAACAGAACAGGAAATGTTAAATGATAATGCGTGGCACGCATAAAATGCTGCCAACACACCTCCAAATGCAATTCACATTCCCGCCCCCACCGACGACGACGGCGACGGCGACGACGAAAATCGAATGGCACGAGGACAACGCTGCGTATACGTAATTTTTATTGCGTATACGTAATGCATTTTGATGGCAGACAACGCTCGGCCGGCCACAGCGTAACAATTTAAATCGTCGGCGGTCATTTACGTGCACACCATGCAAAATGCATTTATTCCATGTCCTGTCAGGATACGGCGGGGTGGTGAAATTTAAACAAATGTGCGGGGGGCTGAATGTGTGTGTTGCCTACTTTACGGCGCGTGGCTGTTATTTCCGCTTTCCGCTTTGGCCTTTCACTAAATAAAAATCGTTTAAAAAACCGCATGACAGTAGCAGCTACAATAACAGCATTAAATAATAACAATCATGTGAAATTTGCGCTGTCGCCTCAATTTTGTCCGCCACTGATAGATTTATGCGCTCCGACAACTTCAAACTGCAACGTGGCACAATAAATCTGGGAGAGAATCTTTGCCATTCCTTATCATTTCCTTTCGTCTCTTACGTCCTTTTTCCCCGCCATCCTTTGCTGCATTGCTGGCTAAGCTTATTTGTCTCCCCACATCTACGTCTGCCATTGTCTTCCATTACTAAAATTAAAATCCAGGCAAAACGCGCTGCGATTCTATTACCAAAGTGACTCATACCCCTCAGTCGGGCGAAAAAAATACATAGTAGTGGGGATAGCCTGCGACTGTTTCCTTCCAGATTCCTCCTCTATATTTTCAGCGTTTTTTTTTTCGTCCTTTCTTGACGGCTTTTACACTTTTAAACGGCGCTGCGGAGCGTGTTATTTCCGCTGCTTTTAGCCTGTCTGGCAGCAGGACTTCCACTACGGCTTCTGTTTCTGCAGCTGATTGTGATTCTGCCACGGCTTTCCAATCCAACTCCTGGCATCTGTTGTTTTTGTCGCTTTTTCTCTGTTTGTGTGTGTGTGTGTGTGTGTGTGATTCGCATCTTGTCTTTTGGCAACGGAAAAATACGTTAAATTAAATTATGATTTCAGCCTGGGACTCCTCCGACTCCGCAGAGTGCTTCCTGCTTTCTCGTTTGTCTCGTTTCGCGTCTGTTTTCAAATTCGTGAAATTCATTTTTGTGGGAATTTTGTTTTATTTATTCTTTCACGTTCGTCCTTGCAAAATATTTGACTGCCTGTGCACGTTCATCAAAATGGCACTCTAAGAAAATTGTTAGTTTATTCAGGTTCCTTAGAAAAAATACAAATTAACTTAAACAATTTTCGAATTGGGAAAATCTTCAAGTATTTTCAAATTAAAAACAATTTCCCAGAACATTTGAAAGCCCTAAAGCCTGAAATGAATTTATAAACCATATGGGACTTGCTTCTGAGTGACTTAAATTTATTAGAATAATTTAGTGAACTTTTTATGAGATTTTTTGTGTGTCTTGTTTGAGTGCAGGCCCGAAACCAGACAAGGGGAGTCAGTCAGTCACTTAGCCAGTCAGTTAGTCAACAACAGCGGCAGAGGCAGGAGCGGCCGTGTACCGGGAAACCAGCGAGGCGTGCGTGCCTCAATTCCCGTCAGCGCCCTCCTTCTGCGGCCTCCCTGGGCCATCCTGGGCCGCCTTGCCTTCCCGTCCCTGCCCTTTATCGCTCCCATTTCCATTTCCATTCCGGTTCTCGTTTCCCTGCCGCCAGTTTAGTTGTGCGGGCTGCAAATCTTCAACAATTGCCCTGATTTATAATTTCTGCTTAGCAATGCAAAATACTTGAGCCGCGCTGGGCTGCCTCCCTCCCAGCCTGGCGGAAAATCTGGAATCTGAAATAGAGGCAGGCTGTCTGACACGAGGGGGGCGTGGCATTGTGGGGCTTCAGCGTCGCATGTGTTTGGCTTAGCATACAAATATTTTGCTGTTTGTTTGCCTTGGTGCGCATAAACGGCCAAGTGGGTGGCCTGTGGGTGGCATTTGGTGGGGAAGAAATGTGATGAGCACGTTGACAAGTGAGCTGCCAGGCTGCCAGGCTGCCAGGCTAGCGTCTCACCCCAATTCCAGTCATACATAATCCAGGCAGCTGCGTTCTGCATCAGACGTCCGCCTGCCTCGTCATAATGTGGCTGGTAGTGCGCTTATGCATAATTTACCCACTCAGCAAATGGTAGAAAAGCCAGAAAAGGGGCATACACCGCGGAAAATACTGGCCCACTAGTATACTGGAGCATAATTCATAATTGAATCCTTTTTTCTGTCTGTGCTTCTGAGGGTGCAACTACTGGGTGCAATGGAAAGTCAGGAGGAAAGTCAGTCCGAGGCGATGCCACTTCCCAAACTTGGCCCTCCAATTATCTACTGATTTATGAATTCTCATTAATTTCCCAAAATGAAATCTCAGCCACGTACGCTGATAACTGGCCAAGAAAAGGAAAGAGTCCTTTCTATATATGTATATGTATGTGATAAAAGGAAGCTTGGAACACTCGGTCGTCGTCTCAAGACGAAAGCCTTTGAATTCGTGTGTTTCCTTCGAAGGGGAAGGGGAAACAGGGAAAAAGGACTTATTAGAGAGCGTACAGCCTTTGAAATAGCTAGTGAAAGAAGAAAGTGGAAGGCAGAGCTCAAAGCCATGTTGTTTGCTGACTGATTGCTTTGGCCTCTAACCCCCTCGGTTCCCTAGTTTGGGTCATGAATAGAAACGGAAATGAACGGAAAAGGGGCTGAGCTAAACGCAGAAATGCGTGCGCCATAAATTAAAGTAGTTTTAAGTATTTCTGTGCTGGCCATTGTTGGTCTCCCATTCCCATTCCCCTTCCCATTCCCTTTCCCGTTTCCCATAACCATTCCTGGTTCTTGTCCTCTACATTCCGTATTCTGTTTTACCCGTATATCTTTGGGATTCGGGATTGGGATTGGGTTTGGGGGTCCGGGGTTTTTGCGGCTTTCGCGGACCGCCCGCTGCCTCTGAAGTTTGAGGTTGAGCTTGTTTCGCCCCAAAAATAGATATACAAATGTGTTTTAATGGTCGCATTTTTTCCGTTTCTCTCCCATTTCTTTGTGTCGTATTATTTGCTGGTCGCGTTATCCTGCCCCTGTTCATCCAGTGCGTCCTTTTCGTCCTTTTTTGGCTGAATCTGTGCGCTTTGTTATGCTGCTTGTCGTTTTTCTATGCGACTGAATTTATTTGCCTCCTGCCCATTCCCATTCTCGTTCCCATTCCCGTTCCCATTACCCGCCATCTCCGCTTTACTGCTTTTCTTTATCCACTTTCTGGCCCTGTGCGTGTTTGGCCGCCATTCGCCAAAAGTTTCCTTTTTTCGCTAGTGCTTCGCCCCTTATCCTGCCGCTGCCGCTGCTGCTGTCTTTGTCTGCCGCAGGACCCACAGTTGGCTCGGTTAGGCCTAAGCCAAGGGTGGCAAATGGTTTTGATTTGATTAATGAATGTTCTAATTAAGCAAAACCGTCACCTAGCCGGCCCCGAGTGGCCCGCTTTGACCTTGGCCAAAAACAATCTATTCCCTGGCCCCTCCCTGCCCACGATTGGTGGGGAGGCTACCAAAAAGAGAAATCGAGGCCGGAAAGTTTTCCCCCGGAAATAGAAAGACAAATTATTTGGCCCAAAACTGCGCTGTTTCGAATTTCTGTGTGTGACTGTTAGTGATTAGCGTTAAATGAAAGCCAGAAGTGGAAAGCGAGAAGAGTCCTGCCTGGCACGGATATACAGGCGAAGGGAAACTTTATCGAAATTGACTCCAAATGGACACCACACAATTTCAATTACCTGCAAGTTGTGATTGCGATAATTATGTAATGGCCGTCTTGCCTAATGATGATTGGCCCCGAACTTTATGAGTTCGGCAATTACGTAACGTTGAGAAGACATTAGAAAGTGTGGACTGTAGAAGGATGTGAGTCCTGGCATGGCCATGCCATGGTTGACCCTCCTTAACTTGCTATGTTATGCAAATTTAAAACTTTAAGCACAAGCTGCAGCCGTCCAGGGTGTCCCATCTATGTCCTCTGATCCGGCCTGCCTTCTAGCCTGCCTCTGCCAGTGCGTGTGTGTGTTTTTTCCCATCCTTCGGCTTGTCTGCCATATAAATTTAAACAATGTTGAAAACATGCTGCGTTGGCACTTTTTAACCACGCTCCACACACATACACACACACACCAACACACATCTGCTTAAGCAGAGGCAAGCATTTATGCTACGCTCGCCAAAGTGTTGCACACATCGAGGGTCCTGCCGCACAATTTACATATATGTCTGTGCATGCCTCGCTCGTGTTTAGCAGCCTTGGCTTCCCTGGCTTGGAGTGTGCGTGTGTGTGTGTGTGCCCGCCTATGTGTGTATTTAATGTCGAAATTATGGACGACAATTTTAATGACAATTCAACTTAACATTAGAACGACAACAACATCGGCAGCAACATGCGACCAGCATCAGGAACGACTTTGTTGGTCGTTAGTCGTTAGTCGCTGCAGCAGCAACAATAAAGGATATCAAGGTGTAACAGCTCGAAGAGTGAATATCCTAGTTTGTTTATAGAAAATAGTTACAAGGGACTTTTCACCAGACATACAAGTCGCAATGCCCAACTTTTTTGGTAATTATAAAAGTAATATTATAGTTATCCTGAAGGAAGAGTTATCCTTACCATTTCTCTGCGAGGTATTCAATGTGACAGCAAATCCAATCAACTCGTTTATAGTACCAATTAATGAGTGAGCCTGGCATCGGCGACAACAATGGCCGGGCCTTCTCTATGGCATCGGCATCAACGGCAGCAAAACAGTTTCCGTATCCGCCAGTCGCCATTGTGCCAGGATGCTAGGATGCCAATGCCAAACATACATACACTCGTACACACAGAGACAGAAAAAGGGACACACATGTGGGTATGCCGTGGTCCTCTGGCACTGGCTCTGGCACTGGTCCTGCTCTCGTTCTCGCTCTCGCTCTTCCTCGTCCTGTCGACGACAATGCGTGTGAGTTAAATGTATGCGCATAAATTAATAATTAATTACACAGAATTACATTTCGGGCTTGTTGTATAATATTCATTATTGTTATGCATAAATAAGGTGACTTGCCAGGACCGCCACCCACTCTATGTCCCTCTCTGGTTCTCTTAATATCTCCAGCTCGCTTCCGCTCCCTTCGGAACCAATTTGTGAAGGAGCACGGATGCCATTTTAGTTTTTGTTGGACCGCCGCCGCCGCCGCCGCCGTCGTATTACGGAGCTCATTAAAATGCCAACTCAGCTTGGCTCTCAGCTGGGAACTGGTAACTGGTAACTGGTGGAAGCTGGTTGGAGCTCAACTCTTTGGCATCAATCTGGCGCAAAATATATATACATTTGTGTAGCAGTCCAAGCTGGGCAATATATTTCATTTGATTTACAAGTTTAAGCTGGCCAAAAAACATCAGCATCACAGGATATACGCTTTTGCATTTGCATTCCCTTTGATGGACGGAAGGCGGGCAGCAGGCGGGCAGGCAGGCAGGACTCCCAGTCCCCTGGGCATATTCAAATGTTGATTTCTCTATGAACCAGGCCCATTATCCCTTGTCAGTGACAGCAGGAACGTGTTTATTGGCTACGTTCGGATTTCTGACTCAGATTCGGATTCGGATTCGGAGGGACACTTGCCGCATAAATATCAACGAAATTAAGGAGCAACCGGAGGCTGGCAGTCGTCCTCCAGTTGCCCCGGCGCCTCCTTTCTTGCCTTTCTGTCAAGGCAATAAATCAACAAGGAAGACGAACGAATACTTTTTGTCCAGGAGCCCGACTGCCCAAGCAAATTTCGAAGGAAATTGACCAAAAAGTATTAGTAACGGAAATTGCACAAATTTTGTTTGGGCTCAACGCACTGGGATCAGCACACAACAGCTGCCACACACATGTGTGTGTATGCGTGTGTGTGTGTGAATGTCCTGCCGGTCTGTCGGCATTTCCTTTCCTCTGTGTGTCCATGTGATTCTGGTCATTTTAATTGAAAGCCAGACAAAAACAGGAGAAAGGCAAATGCGGCATTGATGGAGCATATCGAATTATGCATAACTAAGGATACCCAGACGTGCACTCAGAAAATATGAAACTGGAAACAAGGAAGCTCATAAATAAGGACAATGAAGTCTAAATGCCCACAGAAATGCTGGTGTTTATGGCATAATTTACTTGATTGTTTAAAGGGCTTACTGAGAGAAGATTTTGTTAAAATTATTAGGAGAAATACCAAAAAGTTAAAGTGACAAAGCACTTATACATAAAAATATATGTAATAGAATCTTCCATTTAACTTCAAGGACTCATATTTCTGTGTGTCTTTAAATATTCCCCAGTGTTCCCCAGGCGGGAAATGAACAAAGATAATGCTTGAATAAGCAGCCTCTATAATACAAGCTCCCCATCCTGACATGGCATCCTTTGGCATTTGTCAAACTTTCTATCAATGCTCATATTTCAGGGCGAAGGACCTCTTCGCCAACTCTCATAAGTATGCAACACTTTTTTCTCACGCCAATGCCTGGACGAAAAGGTCTCCCCCTTTTATTTTGTATAAAATTTGCATGGAAAATTTGTCACTTTGAATGATGTTGAAGCTCTTTTTTTCGAGTGGGCTACAACCAATCCCGTTTTGTGGCACCGCATTTCCACTCCTGCCACTGCCCCAGTCACTGCCCCTGCCACTGCCGCACGTCTTTTGCCTTCCGCCAGCAGCAAAATTCTTGCGGGAAGTGCGGCAAATGTTACAAATTGTTGTCGTTGAAACACCACCCCCTGCCCCAGCCAGCCATCAACCTTAACCCTTTTTGCCGCTCGGGCTCAGAATTCGGAATGAAATTCAGGCAACGCATCAGGAATTTTTTGGGGTAAACTTTAATAAACCCGCTTTAGCGGACTAATTTCACAATAAAACCAAATGGCAGGAAGCAACCTGAAGCGAAAAAAAAGGACACCCTAGTAGGCCCAGAAGGAAACCCTTTTTAACCTTACATTTTATGGCACACATGCGCTAACAGGTTTAAAAATTACATTTAATGACAATTGGCAGAGAGTGCCGCCCGGACTTTTTGTCCGCTTTTCATGGCTTTCCTACGATTTTCCTCCGCTTTCCCACCGCTTTTCCTTCGGCGGCTGAACATGTGTCGCCGATTCGAAACATCTCCGTGTGCAATTTCCAGGCAAGTTGCTCCCATTAGCCACATAATTTTAAGTGTGTGTGCGTTGCCCTGCCCGAATTTCCCGTCTTCCCATTTTCCGACCAGCCACCAGCCACCATCCGGCCCTCCGCCCCCGTTTTCCGCGGCTGTCGCGCAGAACGAGCTCATTTAATATTAAAAGGATTTATGAGACATTTTCCTTTCATTTTGACAACCAGGATGGGAAGCTGAATGGCGAATGAAAATTTTGCCGTTGCCCCGTTGCCGTTGATGAAATTTTCGCTTAACAGAATTTGTGACGCTTCGCGGACGGCAACGGCAACGGCATCGGCGATGGCGATGGCGACGGCGCCTACGCACGGTTAAAGGGTTTTACTTTCTATTCACTCCTCATCCCACGACTCCGTCTCCGATCCCTGCGCCTCATTCCTTTACTCAGAAGCCCCCAAACCTTACCACGCCACCCAATTTCCGTTTGCTATTGTTGCGAGCTCTCGGCAACTTTGCGATGGTTTAGCTTACGCCCGGGAATTATTTGAGTGCTTTTTGGGAAGGCGTTCCACAAACGCCCCGCTACCGATCCGATCCGTTTCCTCCTCCCTCCCCCCGCCTGGCCCGCCCCGTAATCCCCCGTAACTCTTTCCATTCCGGAGCGTGTGAAAGTGCAGACGCCTCTATGGTAAAAGCCCGATGTATAGGGCTGTGTGTACATTTTTGACAGATTTGAAAATTATTATGCAAAATGAATAATTTAGTTGAAAGTGTTAAATTGATTTGGCCTTCCCCACTAACATAACAGACTTCTCCGTCCTTTCTCCGGAGGAGATGATGGAAATGATGGCAATGTCAGCGCCCGCCCCCGCAGATATAATGGGAAAAGTCTCCTTGATGCCGGAATATCGATGGCTCGGCTCAGCTCCATCAAAATGAAATATACATGCCACTTGTCAAGAGTCCTGGGATGAATTGATGAAAAACGGTGATAGAGTGCATATTTTATTGTGGTTTAATGAAACTAATCAATGGGAAAAGGATAAACTCTGGCGCTATAATTAGAATGGATGGACAGGACACCTTGAATTTATTACCAAAACTTGGGTTAAAGGATAAATTGCTTTTCTCCAGGTTTTCCAGAACTTCAAAGGAGGTTGGCCTTAAATTAAATTCCTCTAAGAACTCTAAACTATTGAATCCTTTAAAAGAAATGTCCAAGACTTTCCGTGTTTTTGTGAAACATTGCGACCCGCCCCTGTCGCGTCTAGTTCGCATTATCCTGGCGAGGACCATTCATCTAGGGTTGACTTTCTTGTCAACTGCATTATAACCGTTCCGCCTCTTGTGATTTCGTGTGTGTCCTTCCAGCATAGCATCTCCACCACCCCTTCCCCGGGTGTCGGGTGCCCCCTTCTGGCCGCCGATTAATCACGCCCACTCCTGACGTCATTTGTCAAATTTTCGGCACTACCCTACCAAAAGGACATGGCCATGGCCAAACATTGTGCCAGTTGTCTGCCCCACCCACTAGACGGTGCCTAGGCGATGCCCCCATTCGGCATATCCTGCTGCTCATCGCAGTCCTTGTGGCTAATATTGACATTCCTAATCTGTGCTCCGCTGCGGTGGCCGTTAAAATGCCGTGTCACTTCGTTAGTATGCGTGTGTGGTGCCATTTGTATCTGAGTATCTTTCAATCTACATACTGCGGAAAACCGGATCTATTTGATGGGAATATTAATGAGGTTCCAGGTACTTTTCAAATAATTCATTTTCGCATACAGAATCCAACGAATTTCATTCCAAATTCAACAAGAAAAAAGTAGAACAAAGGACTAATTCTAAATGAATGATATATAAATATAATTTAATATATTCTTTTTGATTTCTAAACGTGTATCTATCTACTATTTACTCTCCTGTTAGCCACGGTGTGTGCGTGTATTGGTTTTCGTCCTGTTTGGTCCTGGGCCTGGGCCTGGGCCTGGGCCTGGGTGTGTTTTGTTTTTGATTCATGTCCTGCTATCAGCACAGGGCGTGTTCCCAAACTGTTTTATATATTTGATGATGACATTGCCGGCCAGGCAATCAAACTCCCTGCTTCAGTTTATTAGTTTAAGTAGCTTCATTTCGGGAGTGATTAGTGAAGGGTGGGCGGAGAGGTGGTGGAGGTGGTGGGGCTAGTGAATGCCAGTTGGGTGCTTAAAGTGGGCGGGGCCAAATGGGAGACTGGGCAACCGCACACACAAAGTGCTGGCCACTGCAGTTTGAATAGCTTTTTAACAACGCTGCAATTTCTGAACCCATTTTGTGGCTGGTGATGATGAGCCACCGGAGGGTGGTCCGGGTGATTCCAGGGTGGCGCTGGGTGCTGGGGTGATGCCAGGACTCTACGTTGTCTCGGACGTCATGTTGTTACAGTTACTTTCTTGCAGCGCACTCGCAACTTGATTTCTTCTTTTCTTCTTTTTGGGTCTTGCAAATTGTTAGAGGGCCCGCCCGCGGAGCCATATCCTGCCCTTACACCACCCCTCCTTACAACCACAAACCCCACTCAACCTGGCTAAAGTGCAGCACAGACAAACAAAAAAGCAAAAAATAGAGAGCTACAGGAAGAAGGAGACTGAAAACAGAAGCCAGGAGCTAGAAACTAGGAGATTGGAGCCAGAAGACAGGACTCTGGGACTCGAGGACTATGGGCCAAAGCGATTTGCCTTGCCAAAAGCTGCAGGACCAACTTTGTAGCTACTCCTCTCCCTCCATTCCTCCCTAGCTATCTCTTTTCCCCTCCGCAGCCGGGCGACAGCACAAGTGTTTTAATTTTACGACATTGTATGAATTTTACTGCTGGCACTGCAGAAACATCAGCACCGCTGTTACATATCGTTAGCTTCCTTAACGGACATATCCCACATCGCCTCGCCTCGCCTCGCCTGGATCCTGGATCCTGGATCCCTTAGACCCATCCCCTGCCCGGGCACCCCTTTTGGCCCGCTGTCTGTGCCGTGCTCATAAATTGCAGCTTGCAAGCGTCAGTGCAATCAGCGTCATCAGCTTCATCCGGTTTATTCGAGGGTCCCTTGAACCGTGGATCCCCGCCGAGTCCTTGCCCCGACATCGACTCGCGTTCGGAAGCTAGCGTCGAGGTCCCATGGGTTTACTTAGCTTGTGGGTAATTTTTTAAAAATTATACAAATTAAAAGCGTTCGGCTTTCTGCTCTGGCTGGGTCTGAGTCTGGGTCTGGATGGCAGCATTTCTGGGCCCACTGTGCCTTAACTGCCGTCACTTAACGTTAACAGTTTACGCTTGCCTGCGGGCTAAAAAGGCTGGCGTTGCAATACAGGAGACACACACACACCACTACACTGGCACACCCGTTTAGCCGTCAGCTAACACACACACCAGCCTACACTAGGAGAAGAGTCCTTTGGGTTTCTTTTATTTTACCTTAAGAAGGAGCTATGGTAAAGGATGTCTACTCTTCCACAGGATAGTATAAGCCATCCCCCGTCTTTCTCCTTTGTTTTGCCTATTTTTTTATGCTTTTTCTCCGAGTGCACATATACATATGCCGGCCTGGGGCAACCTTCTCGTCCTTGTCTCCCCATCATTTTCGGAGCTCGGTGCTCGACTGGCGCTGTTGCTGCCGCTGCGCTAACTGCGTAAAGTTGGCACTTGAAACTGTCAGCTTAAAAATGCCAGCTGCACACACACCGGGGCCAGGACACACTCACACATTCACGCGCGGGCAGACACATAGACACAGATGCAGAAGATGTCGAATAAGGGGGACATGCATGTAGTACATAAAATGCACAAAATGGTCGAACGACTCATAGCGAAAGTTGGTGGCCATAAGTTACAGGAGCTGCCTGCTTTTCTGCCTTCCTGCCATCCAGCCTGGCATCCTGGCATCCTGGCAGCCATGAAAAAACTTAAGAGGCGAAAAGGTCGAAGCCTCAAGTCCCCGAGGCTCCCAGATGTCTGAGGGGTCATAACTTTTGGGAGTAACCCGCGCGTATACTTCTATAAAATGCATATTTAAATACCCGGCCATTCCACTTAACCTTTCCGCTCATTTCTACATACACTCGTTGCGAAAATGGTAACCCATTCTAATTTATTTTTTACATTTTTCCTGGCTTTGTTGCAGATGGTGACGAGAACGAAGAAGATCTTTGTGGGCGGCCTCTCGGCGCCCACCACACTGGAGGACGTCAAAAGTTACTTCGAACAGTTTGGTCCGGTAAGTTTACAGATCCCCAACCTGTGCCCATTTCTATACAACTATATAATGTCGAGGTGGGAGAACGTCGGCAGCTCCTGAGCCCATGGCACATGCCAAAATGCTAAACGCCATGAAGCAAAATAATAATCATAAAAAATCAGAATGACAGGCAGCGGAGCAAATCATGCAATCTATTCGCAATGCGCGTGTTTCCTATACAAAATATATGGAAATACAGTCAAGGTTATATTTATAAGGACAATAAATGAATAGAATAGGCTCTAGCTAAGAAATGCATGTAAAATAAGTGAAAGATTATTTTCAAAAATATAAAAATATACAGCAATTGGCACAATAAACTATCAAAAAAAAAAACTAGAAATAAAATTATTTGAATGAACTCAGGTATGAAAGTATATTTTTGTGGCCCTTGCCAGAGGTGTGGATGAGGAGGTCCTGACGGCGGACTGGGGCAGGGGCTGCCGTAAGCAGTGACACCTTCACTGGCTGCCACTTGCTACGTTTTGTTTGATCAATAAAAACGCCAAAAAAGAGACGAGAAAAAATATACGAAGCATTCAAATGAAAGAGAAAAACCTCTAAAAAAATTCGTACCAAATTCAATCTTGACAAGTACTGCAAAGCACAGGACGACTCCACTCCATCCCCCCCTCCCTTTGCAGGAACTCCACTTAAACACACATATGCATATCGAGGGTGTATGTCCTGAGTGTGTGTGTGTGTGTCTGTGTGTTTGCGGCTGAGTGGTGTTCGAGTGCTCTTTAAGTTCTCCATTCACCCATGTTGGGGAAAAAAGGCCGAAAATGGGGTCTGGGGGCTTTAGCTTTTCCAGACTTGTTATGGCGCAAAAAAAAAAAAAAAAACAAATTTTTAGCACGAGAACAAAAATTTTGTGTTGTTGATTACGATACTAAACGAAAATCGATTTGTTTGACGCTCTTCCGTCGATTTTAATGAGCGATTCCCGATCCACTCGGAAAGCCACAAAAACCAGAACCCCAAGCACGGATTTTCATTAACGAGCAGGTGATTTTCAAGAGCCAGGAACCCCATCACAAGAATATCAAGGATTAAATTGTCAATGCTTTAAATTACATCCTTGGAAAATCCCTAAAAAATTGAAGTATGTTTGCCCATAATGCCAAACCCGAGACCCTCGAAAGGTAAATAGAGCTTTGGAAATTCAATTCCCGTCCCAAATGGAGTCTCCAAACTCCTGTTCCATTGCCCATCATAAAAAAAAAGGATGCTTGGCATCCCGAAACCAAACCTTATCGAATTTCCCAGTCACCCAGTGACAAATTTGAATGATTTACACGAAGCTGGAGGAAAACAAGAAAAAATATTGGCCATATCGGGTAACAACTAAAAATGCCATTATTTGTTTTTTGTTTCGTTGTTTTTTTTCTCCCCGGCAAATTACTCCAGAGGGTCTCCTGGGGGATTTCCCTTGATTTTCCCACCACCCACGCACCCACTCCCAGATGAAATCCTACTCCTCGCGGCACTTCAGTATTCCGCAGGTAAAGCTTCCGATAATTGACATAAATTGGCGCAACTTTTTGTCAGCTCCTCACCGCAAGACGTCAACTGCCATTTGCAATGCTTCATTGCCCCGCCCACCACCCCTAAAAATAATATATATATATATATATATATATATATCTGTAAAGGACTTGATAATGCGAATATAATGACGAGTGAGTGGGAGGACGGGGGAAAGCTGGCAATCCATAAACGGCCATCAATCAAATCAGCGCTGAGAAGCGAAATGCTTTTAAGTAATTTTCATCATAGCCCCGACGAAACTGTCAAAATCCATAACGATCAAATAGTGAAGATTCCCGCGATATATTGCACGCAAATAAACGTAGAGATTTATACGTGGAGAAAGGTGAAAGCTGGAGCGAAACAAAGGGACGTCGACGCGATTTAACCAAGCGCGAATTCTTAATGGAAAACTTTTCAATTAATCCGCATTGGCAAAGGAAATTATAATAATAACTTGGCTATGGGCGAGTGTATAAGCCTGGCCATAAGCTGTGCAGAGAAACTTTCGACAGGCAAACAAAACAGAAGCCCAAGAGCAGGTCCTTTTTCAGAGGATATCCCCTTCACCCTGCTTCTCTCCTTCTCCCTCTCCCTCTCCCTTTTCCTTTCTTTTTTTCCTGCACATATACACACTTGGCCAAGTTATTGATTACAACTAATCCCCTTTGGCTTTCGCCTGCCGCCTCATTGGGCAAAATCTGAAAGGGAGAAAGGGAGCTGGGGCCGCGGGGCGCGGGACGGGGGGCGGCGGCAGAGATATGGCAAGAGATTTCCGTCAGGGCTATAAACAAAATAGCAAAATGGCAACTGGCGGCTTAGTTTACCGCCCATTTCCCCATTTGCCCAGGACTCCTCTACGGAGCAGGGTGTACATCCTGCCCTTCCCCCACCACCATTTTTGGCGGCAGGTGACCATCCAGGCGTTAATGACTTTAGCGGCCATTTTTCTTCCTTTTCCCGTCTTTTTTCGGATGAGATGAGAATGGTGAGATTGCTCCTGGCAAGATTGATTAGCCGGACAAGTCAGGGCGCGGCATTCAATATGATTAATAGTTGCATGCGTAGCACCCACAATGGCAATAATGTTTTCTATCTCTGGATCTCCACTGTGTGTATATATGGAGGAGAGTTTATATACAAAACTGGTGGATATTTATGACGCAGAGCTTCCAGCCAATTTCATGTTGCCAGGGAAACAAACATTTTTATTTCGGCTTGCAGAGCATTCCATTTACGCAGTCATTTTGCGTTTATTGTATCCTTTCAAATCCCCATTTTTTTTTACATTGTAACCAAAGTTTGGATGCTCTGCCAGTGTTATTGTTTCATGAATAACAAAAGAAAAATTTAAATCCCTCAATCTTTTCATTCCAAACAATTTAAATAATATGGGAGGTGTTGCTGGAACAAAATCATTTAATTTCCGGAAGGTAAAGGCAAACTTCTCTCAATTAGAGCCAAATGAACTCTACACGTAAATCCCAATGAAACATTCCGATGCCAAATAGATTCATTTCGTATCTGGAGGCCTGTCGAGTGCCCTTATAGCCCCATTCAAAAAATGTACGTTTTAAATGCAAATCAGAGAACTTTTTTCCCCGTTTTTGTATTTTGTTTTTTTTCTTGTTTTTGGCCAAATACTAAACCAAGCCAAAAGAAAAAACGGGGGGAGAACTGAACTGCCGGATAAACAAAGCAAAACGGACAAATTTCAAATTTTTGCCTGCGCAAGTTTTTCCCCAGCAAATGTTGTATTTAACAAGCACACACACACATATGGGTGAGGGGTGAGGGGGGTGGAGAGGTGGAGAGGTGGGAAATGGAAAATGGAAAAGTGCCACCCCGACTGACCTCAGATGCTGCAACCTTTGGCCACTGATTTTATTGCAACTGATGCAGCTGGTGGCGCCGCTACTGCAAGCCCTCCGATAACGAAAATTCCACATGCAGGACGAAGCGGAGCGGAGTGGGGTGGGGAATCAAAACAGAAACGTAAAGCTCGTTGGCTAAAAAATTGCAAATAAACTACACATTTTGCAAAGTCCCTCTCCGCATGGAAATTGCCGGAGCCAACAACTATCAGGATCTGGCAGCCAAGTCCGGTCATCTCCTCCTTACCCTCCAATCCTCTCCGCCTCTGCTTCTCACTGGCTTTTAAAGGTGTTTACGGTGTTTGCATTTCAGATCCTCCTCCCCCTCACCCTCCCCCTCCCCCTCCACCAAGCCCCTCTTACCGCAAAAGGTTAGTAAATTTAAGCGCTTTTCATAAGCATTTTATGGGGGCCAGGACCCCCAGCCCTGAACTTCGATCCAAGTGGCCAGGCAAATGGCCAAAAGTGCACCATCTCGGACAGGGGGCAATGGGTGGGGAGGTCCTAGCCTAGAGCAGGAACTGGACAGCCAGTCAAATGTCAGATAACTCTCTCTCTGCCGCCCACTTAGGTATTAATTATGGCAAATCATGCAAAGCAAAGCCAAAAACAAAACACTTGAGCGAAAAAAGGGAAAAACCACCAAACTAATTTAATTTCGAAACTATTTTTTATGAATTAATTAAGGGGGAA
Source organism: Drosophila varians (assembly GCA_018150405.1). Classification (NCBI taxonomy): domain Eukaryota; kingdom Metazoa; phylum Arthropoda; class Insecta; order Diptera; family Drosophilidae; genus Drosophila; species Drosophila varians. The sequence goes on from JAECWK010000135.1 coordinate 9,733,866, forward strand.
GATTCAAAACGCGCCCAATCTTGGTTTAAGAAAATGTCAAGAAATTTTCTTAAAATTGGATTTATATTTGTTGTATCTTTGATGTTTGAATATTTTTGACATCGCATATTTTGGCCATTTTTCAAGCGATTTGCATTAAAAAGTCATGAAATACAAGAAAAAAAAATTTCATGATTTTTGGAATTTTTGATGAAAATTTTCGAAAATGGAATAAAATTTAAGTTTGCCAGATTTTGATGGGAAATGATAATACTTGAAAATCTTAGATCGGGAAGGTATAATATCTGACAAATATTGGCCAAGTTATGGTGGTTTTTCTGTAGAAAAGTGTAACTTACCCAAACCAAAATGCTTAGGGGATTACATGTTTAAATTCAAGGATATTTATTATTAAAATGTTTGTTCTCCCAGTGCCTTGGTCTGAACGTGAATAAGATTCCAAATAAATCCAGCTCGGGCTGCGGAATCCTGCCAGAGTTAACCTGACTGTCATAACTGTGGGCAATTTTTGAGGCGTTCTGAATGAAGTGTTTTATCATCCGGTCTCTTTCCCTCGCCCAGCTATCTGTCTCTTTCGGGGGAGCAGTGTTGCAAAGGCAGGGGGTATGGGTATGTGACAGGAGGCAGGAGGCAGGATACGGGATACAGGAGGCAGGGGGCATAAATTATGATGCGCAAATCTTCAGCTAGCTGAATGTAAATGTAAATGAAGGCTCGACAGTGTGTGTGTGTGTTTTTGGTCCTGAAAGTGTGTATATGTTTGTGAGTTACGAGTGTGGATGTGGATGTGGATGTGTGTGTGTATGTGTGTGAGTGCACGATGAGTGGCAGATTTGCATAATCCTTAGCAAAAGGTTTCATGACAAGGCTGCTCGAAATGTCAATGTGGGTGGACCCGGCTCTTGGCATACATCAGGGCCTTCAATTCAGAGCCACCCTAGAGCCCCACCACTCGGGCCACTCCAGCGCCGCCCGGCAGCCCGGCAGCCCGGCCGCCCGACCACCCGACCGCCCAATCATCTATAAGCTGCGGTTGCCTCTGCTTGTAATTAACAGCATATATCAGTATGTGTGTAGGTGAACAAACACCCATACGGAGGTGGACAGCAAACACTCAACTGCCATTTACATAGCCAATTAGTTATACATAAACACAGACAACACAATACAACACAACCAACAGCCAACAAACACACAAAACACCAACAACAATGGCCAAAGGATGCAACAACAATGAACGATGGCAATTTCCACCTTAATCCCTTGGCCGCAACTAATTTAATTGTGTTCAATTTGGCATAAAGGCGTTTAATGCAAAAGGCATTTGGCAAACAAGCATCCACTCCACCTTTCTCCCATGCTCCTTCGAATGCCCCTAAAACTAGGCAATGCAATTTTTCATAGCTATCCAGGATTCGAAACGGAAGCTCCCCGAGATGGCTTTATCATTTCGGGCCTCACCAGGACCAATGAGAAATCAATACGTTCTGGGCTAACTCTGCAAAAGCTCCATTCCAGACGAAGACGTTTCGTTTTGGTTTCGGTTTCGGTTCGAGTCCTGGTTTCCTTGCCGTTCGTTTCGTTGCCCATGCCGGGTTCGTTGTTAATGCTTTGATAGACACATTACTTCCGTCTCAGTGGTTAGGCTCAACTACAACTACAACCTCGACTACGACTGGAAAAAAGGGGGACCATGGGATGGGGTCCAGGATGTGGGGCATAGAGAGGGAAACCTAATATGTCTTGCAAGCGAGCAACTCGGCAGGGATAACCGTTTGTTTACATAGCCCAGACTATTTGCCCGGACCGGGCTTAGCCGCAGCCATTGTCATGCACTTGGAGAAGCCAACTTTCAATATCTATGAAGAATATTCCAAAATAGATTCCAAAGAAATTCCATAAATTACGAAATAGTTTCCAGTCAAACTTAATCAGCCATTCAGGTCTGTTATAATTATCCTTGCCATCCCTTTTTCTCAGTGCAGATGCAACCGTGGTTGGGATTCGCATTTGGAATTGGAGTCGGATCTGCAGCCTCAGTCTGTTCGCTGGTTTCCTTCTGGTTCCGGGCTCCACCTCTCCGCGTTTCGCCGTTTTGTTCCAGGACTGTTCTGCATATCTGCTTCGTGCCTGGCATGGCTTTGGCAAATTGCGCAAAAAACATTGCACCAGTAAGCAGGATCCACCAGAGGGAGCCGGAGCCGGATCCGGAGCCAGAGACGGAGCAGAAGCAGGAGCAGGAGCAGCAGCAGATTTCATGCACAACAAATTGTCATGCGGACAGGCAGGCAGCCCGCACACCCATACCCGCGCCCTTGCACAGACAGACTCTGCGGTTGGTCCTGCTCCAGCTCATCCAGCACCTAGCCCCCCACCCCCAACCTCAAGCCCCTAAAGCCCCCTCTTATCCATCTGGGCCTCAAGCACATGAAATCCTTACCCGGGCGCAAGTCAAGCAAACAAACAAACCGCAATGACATGCAGGCAAGCCTGACGAACGGGTAGGAAATTCTACAAAATGCAGGATGAGATGCGGCTGAGGAAAAAGTGAATCTCCTGCAGGTTTTCCCCCACACACACACACACATCCCAGGGAGTCCTTTCCGCCCTCTTCCGTGCCCTCTATCCTGCACCGAAGGCATTGGCATTGCCACAGTTGTAACCGGAAACTGTCGCACTTATTTGGCTACGCGCTAGTTTCGCATATTTCACTGTCAACTTGCGGTAAATAGACTTTAAACAAATATGAAAATAACTCGCAAGAAACTTGCTCACACATACCCAGATATCAGATATAACGCGGGGGAAGCGGAGAAAGAAGCGGGCAAAAGAATGGAGAAATGGAGAAAAAAAAAAGGAATCGGAGGAGAAAATGTGCAAGTAAACGGTGGCTAAGCAAATGGCAAGTTGTTAAGTCTCGTCTCCTTTGGCTTCCCATCTCCGATTGCAGGTCCTTTGGTCCCTCGGCCCGGCACAGCAGGCTTCGCTGACTTTCTGGCCACGTAATGGAAATCAATTGTTTACTTTATATGCGTTTTTCAAGTGCTTATTCAATATCATTAGATGCAAATGCAGAGAGGAGGCATCCGTATGTGGCATGCCACGGCATAGGACTACCCACATTCCAAGGCCAAGCACTCGGAATAACATAATCTGGCCGAGGCGGTGAACCTTTCGGAATCATTCGAAATTACATTCGTCCTGGCACAAAACCATATTTACCCGAATGGAGGAAACTTCTGCGGGCCAAAAACTCTCGGCAAACAACTCTCCAAGATGGTTGAAAGAAATCTGCAAACGGCCAGCTAGCTAGCTTGGCTGGCTCACAAAACTTCGCTTGGCCAACTCGTCCAACTTTTCTCATTTCCAAAAGCCAAAATTGTATAAAAGCGGAGAAGCAGCTAGCCCCAGAGCAGAGCAGGCGAGGAAATCTTAATTTAAAAGCCAGCTGTTGAATCAAAGGTTAACCCACCGGTGCCCCCAGTTATCCCTTTTTCGTCAGTCCAACAAAAAAAAAAAAAAAAGCAGGCAAAAAATAAACGAAAAATAACTGAAAAACTCATTTTGTCAGCCATCATCAGCCACAGACACCATGCCACCCCGTGCCACCAAAAAACTGCCATCAATCCACGGCATCCTCCGGCATACACTCCTCGAAAGCACCAGCTGAGACTTATCTCCCAGCTTGTTTGTTCGCAGAGGGAAAATTTTAATTTAAATTTTCGTGTCTGGCTTTCCTTGAGGAGAAAAAACAATCATCCATGGGATGGTTAATTGAGGAATAAGTACTCTTAAATTAATCATTTTCAAAATTCATATATTATTTTGATTTTGGGACTGACTACAAAGTAAACTTATTGGGTTTTTGCTCGGGACTTGGATAAATCTTAAATGGAATTAATTAAAGGGGCCGCTGGAATTACTTTCATTTCATCTTTTTCATTTATTATGATTGGAATCCGACGAAGAGTTTAAATAAAACTGTAATCAGTTTGAATATCTAATATCTTTGGTTAAAATTTCAATTAACTTTAAACCTTTAAAATCGTAGAGTTATTGTTTAAAGAAAAAGCTTTAAATGCCTTAACTTTTTTTTCAAAAGGATATAAGTTTATAATTTATTTCTCCAACATGAACCATACAGTCAAGAATTTTATACAGGTCATAAAAAATAAAATAAACTCCAGAGAACCTAAAATATGTTCCATAACTTTTTTCCCGACTGTAAGCGAGGATGTGAAGGAAGCGAGGCTGGTATCCTTTGCCACCTCGAGAGAGATGCAAATAAGCGAATATTCATTTGATGATACGAATACGAATGCGAATACGAGTGTGTGCTACACGTGCGGTGCGGTTGCTGCCACACACCCACCCCTTCTCCATCCCCTTTTATTTCGTTTTTTTCCTGTTTCCCCTCCACTCCAACTTCTGCCCCCACTGTGACAATTTAAATGTACGTTTTATCGCAGGACACCCCGCACTCGCGGACGGTGGCAGGAGCGGATCGACAGCTTGAGATAGTCACGTACGTTCCTTTGTTTTTCTGGCTTTTTATTTCGTGCCAATTGTGCGCCTAATTAGCCTCGAATCGCGATGCCGAACGCGGCGGCATCTTTGCAATTAAAACGCACTTTTCCCGGGCCAAGCGGCAACAGCAGGAGGCAAGCGTGCCTCAGTGTGTGTGTGTGTGTGGGAATGGGAGGCACTGAAGCGCAAGTGAGAGGCAGCTACAAAATGGCGCACGTTGGCTCGCCTACAAAATTAATTTGATTTATGTACGACACTCCGTCTGAATGTTGCTTGTTCGCAGTTGCCTTTTGCACCTGCCATGTCGTGTTGTGTTGCCTGTTTCTGTTGTATGTTCCTGTCCTGGCAGGTAACGAATTTCTGGCAAAACAACGAAAATAAAAATAAATTATAGCCGCCATGGCAAATGTAAAGTGTCGAGTTTTGCGTGGCATATGTGTCCGTGTAGCTTCTATGAAACAAGCAACATACACTGAGCCCAATCAAATCCGAAATCCGAAATTCAAATATTCAATAATTTTCCTTTTTGGAAACTGTCTACATCCTGCCCAACCTCTTTTCCACCCTTCCATGAAACTCATTTCATATTCAAGATTAGTTTCTTCGCACTCGCTGTGTATGTTGCATGTGCCTCAATTTTTGGAAGGCGAGGGGAGGTAAGGAGGTAACAGAAACAGCAACAAGCGAATGTGGCAGTGGCAGCCTTAGCCATTTATAAGCCAACATATGCGACAATGCAAATAAAAAGCCATAAACTTTCATTTAAATTTAAAATGGCATTTAAATGAATGAGTGTACTGGCTGGGGATGTGCCACCACCTTCCTCCTTTTCGTCCTGGCCGGGCTAACTGCCTTTTTCGGGTACATGAATGGATATTTTTGGGGCACTGGAGTCGCAAACACATGTATCATAATTCATTGCCATGTTTTATTTTGCAACCAACTGCACGGCACTCCTCGTTTCATTTCATTTTCAGTTCCACGTCCACTTCCACTTCCAGTTCGCTTTCGGTTTGGTTTATTTGTTCTGGCTGCTGCGTGAAAACATAAATATTCAACACCAATACGGGACCAGGCATGGCCCACAGATATGGCCGGGGGCAAGAGCAAAAACATTTCGGGCTTGTTAGGCATTTTGTTATGTTCGAAGGGGAACACAACATTACACACGAATGTCTGTCTATAAAGCAATAACCATCGATTTGCCATTGATAAACCCCAAAAACGGACTGATGGCCCACGCGGCGTATGCGTAATGGCCCGAAACCCAAAACATAAAAAAGATACGGCCGCTCGAAAAGGTAAATGTGTTTCGATAAGCAAATGTTTTTTCTGGTGTTTGGAGTTTGGAGTTTTTCTACCTTGCTTGGCCGGCTTATAAATATTAAATAAATTAAAATGCCAGCTAATTGTTAATCTGGGCAGCTTGCGGCTTTGCGTATGCGCTTTTGTCAACGCCAGTGACCATCAACCGACTGTCCACTAACAAGCTCTATCTAGGCTTTGTCCCTCCGCTCTCTGACGCTCCTGGTTTGTCCTGGCTCGCCATTGCCGTGTTTTAAATGTAAAGCACTTGCTGTGGTCGCTTTGAGCGACCCGAAAGTTAATCTCTGCCAACCGCTTGCCATCCAGAATGTCCTGCCCCCCTTGCCGCCCTTGCCCCCCTTGGGTTGGTTAGATATTTTGCTATTATTTTTTGTTGCCTCCTCTTTGGCTCCCAGATGCCCCATCCTCCTCCTCGTTTGGATGCAACCGCAACTTACATTTTCACAGAGAGCCAAGCAAAAACTCGTTTGTTTGTTTATTTTGCTGCCACTTTTTATGCCATTTCTCGCCCCCTCTCTATCCACCCGGCTATTTCCATCTCTCTTTCGGCGATGTGTGTGGGTTTGATTTGTGAAGGGGCTGTGGGAGCTGGGGCTGGGGGAGTCATCTAGCCAGGCAATCGCCCAAGCAAGTCCAAGATAAATCGTCTTTCAACGCAGCTTCCCATGTGTGGGTGTGGGTGGGTGCGGGTGGGGGTGTGGTATAAAAAATCACACGATCAGTCATTACACACACACACACATAGCTCACTTATATCTGATATATATAAGCACTTATGTTGTGTGTGCCCCAAAGTCATTTTGGCTCCTGCATCCTGCATCCTGCTGCAGCGAAAGGCATCAGCTCCTTTTTATCGCCGACCCAACGACTGAGCTTTTGCAATTTTTTTCGCCATGCAAGCCACGCTGCCACCGTCACTGCTGATTTGGCGATAGTGTCGTCGTCCTGCGTCCTGTGTCCCCAGTCCGGAGAGTCCTGCACCAAAAGAAAAAATTTTATCGTACAAAGTTCCAGCAGAGCAGGAACAATTATTAAAGGAATATTTACGATGCCGCATTTTCTCTCCATGCTTGTCCTGCATCCTTCACTCTATATCCTGCGTCCTGCATCTCGCATCCTGCCTGTCGAGTGCTGAGTGCTAGCCTCTAGCACATAAGTCATTTGGTAGCCCATCACACTTGTAAGAATTCGCACGAGCTGCCAGCTGCTTCTGTTGCCTCTGTGGCCTTCAATCTGCAGTCCTTTTTCCCTTTATTTTGTAGCCGCCAGCCACGCCCTCAACTGGCCGGCCCCCTACTCATGGCCGCTTTGCGTCTCAATAGTCTGTTACTAATACGTTTTCTTCGCTCCAGCCATCGACGCTTTCACTGTCGACATTTTAATGCCTTTTCTTGCCGGAGCAGATTCTTTTGAGTACATAAAAAGAGGGCTACCCCCTCTTAGCCCACTCGTTACCCAGAAAAAAGCCAAGTCAAGGAAGAAAGAAGGTCCTGAGTCCGGAGCAAGCTGCTGCGTCACTGCAGCCAAGCCATTGCAATTGCTGACGGCACAGGATATTACCGCCGTCATTCATCGACATCGCATTCATATTCCTCGCCTCCTTAGCATCACGCACATATGCAGGACGCGGGAGGAGCTAGTGGCAGGATCAGAGAGGAGCTCCTTGGAGGGGATGGGAAAGGGGGTGGATGGCAAGGGGAAGGGGATAGTGCCTCAATACTCTGACGCTTCCGGTATTTATGACGCAAGTAATCAAATTGAATGGAGCGCTGCAGTTTCGTTCGCCTTTTATTTGGCCAAGGAGCCCCAGTCGGGGCAGGATCCGCCTTCGCCCGCGTCCTTTGCAGTGATAAATTTTTTTGCGTTTTGCCAGCACCCCCATTGGCATAAAAAATTGTGCGAAACTTTCAGCTTTCTGCACATTTTCGTCGCTTATCATCAACGGCTGCTGCAGCTTAACATTGAAAAAGGAATGAGGGGTGGCGGAGTGGCAGTTAAATCTACGAAAAGGCGCTGGAATATGCACTGAGAGAGTGCGGGGGGTAGTTGCTGAATGGCAGTTTGGGGGCCAGCAATGATAATAATGAACGTGCATGAAAAATGCAAGTTGAGTGAATGGCGAAAAATCCAAGCAGAAAGGGAACGGGACGCACCTAAGGCGCAATAAATAATAAGTGGCCGGCGGCTGAGGTCCTGGCAACAGTGAGGATACTGCCAAGGAGATCCCCTGAAGAATGGGCTCATAATGAACGACATCTTGAGTAGTTCTCGACTTGACATAATAGTAAATTAGTGGCCTAGGTGTGGACTGCACCTAGAGGTGCTATCATTTACGCAGGATTAGGCGGCAGTTTGAACTTTACTAAATTGTTCAAGGTGGCTTAGTCCTGGCCAAGGAATTCCCCGAAAAGTAGAGTCCCTTCTGCCATTTGGCAACTTTAAGCGGCGCGAACAAAGGAGTTCGGATAATAGATAATAGCCTGGCCAAATCCGTTTATTCACGAAAAACTGCAGATGCTGCATCAGCTGGAAAAAGATTGCAGAGACCAGGATTTTGATTTATGTTTTTGTTATTGTTTTTTGCGAAAGGAATAAAGGAATACAAAAGAAAAGTAAAAAGAAACCAAGCAATGCTTTCTTAAGGACATGATAAGTTTTTGTAAAGCTACAGTCTATCTAAAAACATTATTTTTTACATGGAACATCAAAAATACCATAAAGGAGCTATTTGCCATAAATGATCGAATTAAAGAAACTCCCAAAAGTCTTTATCCTTCCCTGAAGAAAATTATGAGCTGTAAAAGGTGTCCGCATTATTTAATAAATTTCCAAAATATAAAAAGAAACTTTTGAAAGTAGCTTTAAAAGGTTTAATAAGAAAAAAAGAACCCATTGCCTTTGAACATATTTTGCAAAGCCAAAGAGAAAGCCAAGAAATTGAGAAAGAAAGAAAGTTGGAGACAGCTGGTGTCTGAAGATAACTGCAATTTTCTTCTTTAAAAAACTCAATCAAGAGGATGCTGCGTCGTGTGTGGTTATGTGGTTGTGTGGGTATGTTATGTCCTGGCAATAAATGAGCAAATTAATTAACAAAACGCAGCCGTGAATTGTGGCACGATTGTCTGTGGACACGGAAATAAATTAATGCAGCCTGAGGACATGGACAGCGGACGGCGGACAACGGACAACGGACGTTGGACATAGGACACTATTCAGGAGACAAAGGCGACAGGCCACGTTAACGCTCCGATGGCTTTTACCGTAGTCCGTGGAAATCCTCAGAGCCGGACGAAAGCAGCTTAGCCTGCAGGTGATGCCAGGACGCAAAATCAATCGAGGGAGCTCTGGTCATGCATAGATACGCGATACGGGAGCAGCAGCAGCAGCAGCAGCCGGATCGGACAACGGCGAGGACCTGCCATCGCCATCTATCCTGGGGACATGTGTGGGCACGTGCTGGTCGCAAAAAAAGTCAGGAGACGAGGAGGAGGATAACGTGGAGGCGATACAGGAGGAGTAGGAGGAGGAGAACCAATAACGACGTAATCTGTTTATATCCCCTTTTCCTCTCCTTTTAGCCCATTGTGCTGCGCACTTTTTCCATTTGCTGGCATAGCTTTTGTAGCTATAGCTCTGTAGATTTTCCCGCTTTTCCATCCTGCCACACTGCGACTGCCACTGCCACTGTGTGTGGCACGGCTGCCTCTGCTACTTCAATTTTCTGGACGGCAGTTTTTGTCGTTTGTCCTCCGTTCGTTTCATGGATTGAGTTGTTATTTTTCGCTTAGTGCAATTTATTTTGGCCAAGTGGCAGCCATCGGGCAAGCAGCGCTTAATTTATTATGCCAGCTACTGGCTGTCCTTTTCGAGGGTAGGAGGAGTCCTTTCATTTTTTTCCCCCCCTCCTTCTCTTCATCTCTCGCTTTTTTTATTTTTTGTTTTTGTTCTTGCCTCCCTTCATCGAAATTGCCTGGCCATTGTTCAATGGCAGATAAAAGAAAAATTAAAGGCAACGCAAAGGCAAAATGAACGAGGAACGAGAAGCGAGAAATAAGAAATGAGAAGAAATCGTTATTAATTTCAAGTTTGAAAAATTGTTGAGCAGCTTAGCACCCTCGGCTTTGGCCATCCGATATCGAAATCGAATGAATCCGAGTCCAAATCGCAATCCGTATCCGTCGAACCATCCATTTATTAGCAGCTTGATAAATACTTTCAATTTCCCCCGCCAAATAAATGATAACGTAATGCGCCAGCATTAAAATTGATCAAAGGCGGAAAATAATCAAGGAGCCATCGATTAGATGTGGCATGTGGCATGTGGCATGGAACTATGTTTATGTATATGTATTTGCCGCATCGAAATCCATTATGGCCGGGCCTGAGCCATCAATGAATGTGGAGCAAGATTCCCAACACAATTATGGCCATCATTTGTTATGTCCTGGAACTGAATCGAGGCGACTGTCACAGCCGCACACGCGTCAATTGTTGTGATTAGCATGGAAATCATTACAAGCATAGAATGAATGGCAAATCGGAGAATCAACAACGGCAACAAAAATAAATGGCAGGACCAGACACAAAAAAAGATGACAGGGGCGAGTTCCAAAAATAGGATAAAGGCAAGAGTGTCCTGGCATGTTAGGGACTACTCGATAGCACAACGACAAAAATCGGGACATTTGAGGGACTTTCTGAAAACTACAAGGAAATAAATAGATTTCAAAATCTGGAGATTAACATTGAAGCTTTCTTAATTCTCAAAATAGAACTCTCTATCCCAGGATCCCCTGATTTATTCAAGTGTACTCCTACTTTGTCAAATGTGTTTTTGTGTATCGTCTCAGATGTGTCGGTGCCAGGAAAATGGGCGCTGGCAGGGGCAGGGCAGGCGCTGGAGCAGGAGCAGGAGCAGGAGCAGGAGCAGGTCGGAGCAGTCGAGCTGACAAAAGGCAACCAGTGAAAAATCGAGTTAGGCAAAACAAATAGGAAAATAGTTTTGGACGGGACGTCGCCAGCGACAGCCGAAACATCGAAATAAACAACAACAACTAAACGGAAAAAACATAAAATAAAAGTAGCTACAGGGGGCGGAGGAGGATTGTGGGTGGTTCTCGGGAGAATGTTCAGGACTGAGAGACTGAGAGGCTGAGGGGAAGAGCTCTCGATGCCTGAGCTGTTGTAAAAGTCAAGCGAAATAATATTTTCCGGGTGCCAGGCAAAGGCAAAAAGCAGGAGGAGGAGGCTGTAGCATTACTACTCCAAGCGTAACATTGAGAAAAAAAACCAAGACGAGAAAGAAAGGGAAGATAGAAATGGAAAGAGAGAGGGAGATAGAGGAGGACGCGAACTTGCGGCCATCATTGTAGGCAATTTGCAAAAATAGCAACGATTCCACTGCCCATTCGGCCTCCATCTAGCCAGCCAAGGAAGTTAGTTTAAAGGAAATCAAAATAAAAATCATAAAAATGCAGAGCGTGGCGCGTGGTAGACCAGGACGGACAAGGACAGGACAGCCAGCGCACACAATGGCGAAAGACAAAGAGGGAAAACGTTGCCCCGGCACAAAAGATGAAAAGTTGCTGCTGTTTATGGCGGAAGTAGATAATGCCAAAAGATGAACAAGGCGAAGGATGTCTCTGCTTGAAAAGTGAAAAGGGTGGCACATGGACGGGCCGTGGACCGGGCCTGGCCTGTTATGTTATATGGCAGAGTGAAATGAAGCTTAAGGGTCGCTTGGGTCTATAATTTCGCCATTACAAAACAATAGTAAAAACAAACTGCAACAAAGTTTGGCCAAGACCGAAAAAGGAGACTCACTGAGGCGTGTGTAAGTCGACAACAACCAAACAAGTTGGGGAATCGTTGAATCGGGAAATCAGAGGGAGAGCGAGAGAATCGGAGAATTGGAGATTTGAAGAGGAGAAAGCTTTGTCGCATTATGTCCAATTACTGTCGCAATTATAGCCAAAAAGGACTCGGTCCCACTCGGTCACTGGCAGGACATAGTTGATATTGAGTTGTCAGTTGCCAAAATCGAACTCTCCCGTTTGTTGACACTGCCCCGGCCATGACCGAATCATTAATAACCCACTGGCTAATCAAGAGCAGAGATATATATGGAGTAGTCCTTGCCCCCCATCATTCCCCCCCCTCCGCTTCCCGCTCGTCTAATTCCCCGTCCAGTCAACTGCAGCTAATGGGATAAACTCTTACGTGCGATAAGACAAAGTCACCCCTGGGGATGGAAACGCAGCCCGCCCACGGTTACACTTGGGAAAATAATTATGCCTACTAGTATGTTAAATTAGCATTAACCAGAAGAGTATCATTAATGTCTCGCAGTGCACTGCCATTACCCGTCTCGATCTCGACACGCGTCGTCGATAAAGTCCCATGACCAGAAGCAGAAACCAGTGGCGGAGGCCTATCCTGGTTTAGCTGTTTTGTCACTTATTCACAGCACATTAAACAATTTGCTTTTTACGCCGGCCAACATCATCATCATCGTCGCTATGCCCCCCGCCATCACCACCTTTCGCCTATGGTTTAGTAGAGGACACCACCCACGCCACCACACCCTCATTTAGCTCTCTGATGCCTAGCCAACCGCACATTTTAATTGTTCTCGTCATGAACATGTCATAAAGCAAATCAGATTAAATGCGTCACTTATTGTTGTGGCCCAGCTATAGGCCCAGTCCTGTCCAGGACACGTGATAGTGTGTGTGTCTGTGTGTGCGGGCCTTTGTTAACTGCGGTCAAATGTGGCAGCAACGCACCACGCAACGCAGTGCCGTTGGCAGCATTGGGGTATCGTTTTTATTGCATATTACCTTGTCAAACACCGAAAGCTGGGTGGGTGGCACACTGGGTCCGAGTTGATTGAAATCGTGATTGAGGCTACATCCTATTTACTGGTAGATCCTGCGAAAGACCTCCTATTGCTACCACTTCCTGTCCATTTTTTATTCCCAAATGTTTGCCACAATGCACAGTGCCTGTTAAAACTTTAGCGTTTATTATTGTTGCTCCCTTATACCACCTGCCTCCAGCCACCTTCTTCCTGGCTCCTGGCTTGGTGTTAACTTGCATGTTAGATTGTGCGTGCAGCTTAATTAGTTGCAAACTGTTTTTCATCATCGTCAGTGGCTGGGGCAGAGGTCAAGGGGGCTATGCTGCATGTTCAGCACACACACGTTCAAGTGTCAAAAGGGAAAAACTTTGCACATTGTATTCTTGCCACAACCATCACCTGCCCCATCAACACCGGGACATTAAGCAAATTGACACTGAAAGCATTTAGTCAAGTTAAGGGCACTTTGAGCGCTTATCTTTTAATCGACTTGCCCCACGAAGGGGAAAGGATTCCGAAACGTATTGAGACCAATATTGATTTCTAATATTTATGCAATTCCATTTCACAAATTTGCATTCCGAATCCTGATTGCTAGGGGACTTTGAGACACACATATATCCCACACATCGGAGACATAGAGTTGCCGGTAAAAATCAAAGGGGGGTATCCTATTTTTACCCCAATATCCTTCGCTCTTTCCTTTGACTATTTGCCAGCCGCAAATACAATGCTTGCTGGGAATGAGAAAGGGAATGGGGAAGGTGGCATTCCGTACAGTGGATTCCGACAAAGAACTCTGGCACTTGACGCTCTCCGACAACAGTCGATTAGTTAGCCAGACAAACAGTTGGACAGAAAGGCGGATGGCAGGATGGAAGGAGGATAGACAGGCGGACATTATGGACAGATGGAGCTTTTTGTTCGCTGTAATCACAGGACTGGCAATTTTCAAAATGAAAACATAAAATAATAAATACGATTTGACAGCGCTGCAGCACTGGGTTTTGTATCCGATAGATAGTTTTTATTCCGCCTCGATATGGGATATGTGTCCCTTCATCCACCCCGTTTCCGCTTCCTGTTTGCTGTCAATGTGTTAGTGCTGGTGTTGGTGTTGGTGTTAGTGTGTGCGAGAGTGAGCATCTACATAATCATATTATGCTTGACTGACACGACAAACCAAGCGCACAAATGTGGGTCCAACTGCATTGAGTCGGAGGCAACTGCAGAGCAGAGATTCAAGTAATTTGACAGGCGACATACATTTTCGGGTGCACACACTCACACACACGCACACACTGAAAGAGATGGCACTAACCGGGTAGAGAGAGAGAGGGGGGGAAACAGCTGCGCAAATCTGTTAGCCAGTGAATTGATGAGGGGCAAAAGCGATAAAAAGGCTTTTGCATTGGTCTGGTCGGGGGAATGGGAAATGGAGCTTGCCGGCTGCCATGATATGGGAAAACGGTCCGACAGGCAGTCGGATGGAAAGCGAAAGAGACGGCTGGCCATGGTTGAAAGGAGACAGAATGAGAGCTAGTGCCAGGCAGACAGTTGGAGAGACAGCGCCACCTGGCAGCTGCCAAAATTGCAAAATTGAAATTGAAATGCGACTGCTGCTGCTGCTGTTGCTGTTGCTGTTGCTGCAAACTGCTGCTCCACATACACTTACACCGTCAGGATGGCTCTCACACACGAGCATGCATAATACGCATACGCACCGTGTGCCACACACCGTACACCGTCCTACGTAGGAACTGCCCTCGTCTGTGGCTGTCGCAAAGACAAGCCAAAGCAATTAATGTAATGAGCAGCAGCATGTCAGAGTAACAGCAACGTAACGTCGACGTCGACATTTTTGCACAAGAATTTTCAATCAGCAGACAACATTCATTCGAGGGGCGGGCGAAAGCGGGCGAAAGCGTCAGCGGAGAAAGGTGAAAGCCGAGCATATAGCAGATAGCAGATAGAGCATAATGTGCAAAGGCGTCCAATGTAATTGTTTAAAACCAAGCTACTTAAGTGCAATGTGGCATGGGTTGAGCTTTTCACAGACCCCACTCATCGCCACCACCCACCCCTTGGCAACCCATCCATCCACCACCCATACCCTGGCAAACAAAAAGTCCAATCAGGCGCTGCATTAATGAGGCTGCAGGATGGAAATGGGAAAGGCGTAAGCCTGCATTCATTTGCATTTATGTTTTGTGCCAACTAATTTGAAGGCTCTTTGCCGGCAACAAAACAAAATCAGCGTCAACAGCGACTCAGTCGCTCTCTCTCTTGACAGGACATGTTACCTGTTACCTGCCACCTGCTAGCTGATAGCTGGTAGCTGGTCCGTCTGCCTCAGTCCTCTGCACTCCAAGTGCATTTCGAGTTGTTGCAACAAAGGATGCCCCTGCCGCCACACTTGCATACAATATGTGCATACTCATTAGTTTGGAGTGCTTCCATCAACACGCCAAGACACCAAGTATGTTGGATGAAGAAAACAGCAGGACGTGTCATCTCAGGCTGCCACCCCCCGAGAAGCAGTCTTCTCCTTACCCCTCCTCTAAAATAAACAAAACCTTCTTCCCTTGCCAGTTGCCCCCTCAAGTTGCAGCTAATTGTTGTTGCTGCTGTTGACGCTTCAGTTGGCGGGAGTTTTTTTTGTTACTTCATGTTGCAGCCCCCATGCATCCTTTTTTTCTTCCAGCTCATAAATTTTTTTTCGCATACTGCGTTTTTTTCATCAAAACGACCAAACAGGAGCCTCCTTCTCGCCATCAGTGGAATCATCTTTTTCACTCAGTCGACTTCCAATGTCAACCGGCAGCGGCTTTTGTTTGACGTCGCCCCGGCTCATGAATAACTGATTAAAACCATTTTCGGTTTGAGTTTTTCCCTCTATACTTTTCCACATTTTTTGTTATCCTTTTTTCTGTTATTTTATTTCCCTTTTTTTATATATGTACAACAGAAGAGCTAAAGCGGGGGAAGGATTGAATAGCTGACTGCGCTTTCATTTATAATGACTATGCCGGACAGGAGAGTGCAATGTCACCACCGGTGGTGCGATGCGGTGGTGCACCAGGAGCCAGAGCCTGGTGGTGTTTTCAGCTTGGCTTTGCAAAACGCCTTAGTTTCGGATGATAAATAGCTGCAGCATGAGTGCGTTTGCTGAGCCAAGGAAAAATGATGCAGCTGTCAATTATGGGATGGTTAGAGCCTGGCCACAGCCACAGAGCTTGCTTCTATTATAAAAATATGTTGGCGTTGGCAAGCTTTTAAGTTATTAGACTCTCTTCAATTTCCATGTCATCTGGCGCAAATGCATTAAGATTTTAAGCCGCAATTTGAGGCATTTAGAGAGGTACGAGGCACAATAAATGAGGAAAACTTTAATCAAAGCTAACTGAATATTATTTAGTTTTTATTATATCCATGGTTCCTTTTAGGGCAAAAACTTTCTTCGAATTATATATTACTTTAATAGAACTTTTCCACAAAAAGACAAACATATACAGTCTAAAAGCATGGCTGCTGACGTGCTGTGAGGCTTTTGCCAACTTAAACTTTGGCCAAAACAGAAAAAATGAAATAAAAGAAATATACATTTTGCTGGCACTTTCGGTGAGTAAATATTTCATATTTCAGCTTTTCCAAAAAAAAAAAAAAAAAAGCAGTTTGAGCAACCTCAAACGTTGAGTTAAAGTTTCCATCGTTTTGCAGCATCAATTGTGCTGCCATAAAACTCTTTAGCCAACTATTCTGGCTCATAAATACAACATTATTTCGCCAACGTAAATCGCAGTAGCTGCAAAAAGCGGAGCTCCTCCACTCGACGCTTGTCTGTGAGCGTCTCAATTCACTGCACATTTTGCAAATAACAATCGCATTTTTTGAATAATTCAAATCCACTTTGTTGCCCGTCTATCTGCCGCTGCCTTCGTGTGGCATCTTTCAAGGAAAACGGAGGAAAATGGAGGCAAACGCTCCCGTTGTGGCAGAATAGAAGAAAGGCGACGAACGTCGAGCAACTGGCAAGCGCATTTTCCGTATGTTTTTGCTTTTGTTATGGTCGCATGAAAAATGTATAGCACACTTTTGTGCGTTCGTTCACACACACACACGCGACGCGTTTCAGCCAGAAGGATATCTCACTAACACCATTGCACAATTAGAGCCTGACTGCCAGGACCACTATCACCATCACCATCACCATCGTCATCGTCATCACAATCGAGGCTGCGAAGCATTCAAATATTTAAGCCTTGCATTATTAATGGCAATTTTTTAGTTTCTTTATCTGCGCGCTATTTGTTTGCGCCTTTTTATCCTGTTTTCCCTCATACACACTTTTTATCTCTGCCTCCACGTTATGCGATTGTGAGATTTAAATTTATATTTAAATTTGGCATTTAAAATAAAAACCAAATTGCGCATCGCTGCCAGTGTATAGTTTCTTCTTCTTTTTTTTTTGTCCGTGAACTGCCATTTGTTGCCGTGTCCAGTTGCTGATTTCATTTAGTTGCTTGCCGGAGTGATAGAGCTCCGGAAGCTGGGATGCTGGGATGCTGCGACGGAGAGGTCCGGCAAAGGGGCAAGCAGGTCCTGCCACCCACAATTCAAAAATCAATTTTCATTTGCAAAACGATTACATTCACATTCATTCAATGTTCGTTGGTTCGTTCGCAGTATCTGCTCCTTTTTTCCCATTTTTTTTTTTTTGTTGTATATTTTTTTACGAGAATTTTCCAACGAGGGTTTTCCAATGTGTGTATGTGTGTGCTATCGGTTCCCTTACACTCGAATGAACTTTTATTCAATTTGCAAAGCAACCACAAGCTGCACAATAGCCGTTTTAAACACTCGAACAACCAGTCAGCGGCGAACCGGTCGACGGGCATTTCGTCATTCCAGCAGGAACAGAAACGGCAACAGCAGAGAAACAGGAGCCAGGATTCAGACGCCCACTTGGCATCCTATTTTTTTTTTTTTTTGGCAGCAGTAGGGGAGTGCTCCACCTCGTCAGTGGCATTTGCATGTCCAACTGTCTGCATTTCGCAGTCCTTCATTTAAATGCAACTCGCTCGCTTGCTCGTCCGCTCGCTCGTTCGCTCGCTCGTCCCTGTCCCTATCCCTGACTTTGTTCTTTTGCAATTTTTCGGCTGTTGTCTTTGGTCCTTTACATTATTTTTTATTCCGTTTTTATTCGCTTTTTCATTGAAAATTTAAAAATCTATTTATTCATGCGTTAGCTGCAATTTGTGTTATTGTACAGCAGCCGTTAGACTGTCGGACCATCATAAAATGTTCATCATAAAATATATTGCATACGGAAGCAGGGGGATGGGGGGGGGAGGTCCATCATGTTTAATATATTAGCATTGATTTTCACATTGTTGTTGGGCTGCCATAATGGGCCAACTAAAGACTGACGCGGTCACAAAAGTATGTAAAAATAAAACAAATAATAAACAAAACAATAGGCCAAGGCGAAGGACATCAGCGGGGGCAATGGCGGTGGCGGTGGCGGTGACGGTGACGGCGGAAACAATGGAATGCGCTCGTAAAACCGAGATTTAGGCCGAGCCACATTTGTAACCAAAAAATGTATATACATATACCCGCACAGGACATGGGACAAAGGACAGCGCAGGAGGGAGAAAGTTGAAGATGGTGGATAGAGCTCTGCTCATTTTATGCGCTAACTGAATCAGCCCGACAACCATTAACTGAGGCCATTTTATTCAATTTGGCTGGCCCCGAAATAAAAAAAAGGAAAAGGAAAAATAGCTTGAAAGTAGGGGAGCAGGGGGGATCCGGGCAGGATACAACCAGAAGCGGAAGTATGTACGCAGGTTACACAATAACAGCAGCAGCAAATATATGAGGAAGGAGAGCCAGGAACATTTCCAGGAGCTGGGCTGGAGATTGAAAACAGCAAAGAATGGAGGCCCTGAGCCAGGACGAAAACGGGGACTGGACGGCATGGAGCAGGAACTGCTGGCTTCCACTGTGTTACTACACTCTGCTACGTGTGACAACAATAAAAGTTTTTATTGCCGCCGCACACAGATGCGGCACACGGACTGGGCGAAAAATTCCGGCGAAGGTCCAGGGGTAAATGAAAAAGTTTCCTTTTTTTCGGGTGCGGCGGCGGAGGAGGATGTATTTTCTGCAGGAGACAAAGAGAAATTAGCTAGCGTTTCTGGTGCGACTGTCGCATTATGCATAGAAAAATCTCCCATTCTGCGCCTCTTATCTCTCATAAACTTTTCCAAAACACAACGGAGAAATCTCTGAAATTCAACTACCAAACGCTGACAACAATAAGTCCACTCAGACCGCCTCCCCAGCCCTCCCAAAGGACATTCGTCCATCAGGAGAGCAAAGCCCCGGGCTGGATAATACGCAAAAATAGCACCCCAAGGCAGCCAGGTGCTTTGGTGATTGAGAGAAATCCTCTGGAAAAAAGTGTATAAACAGATTTTACACTTTTTAATACTTTCTATAATTTAAAAGCTGAACAGTCCGAATAACCAGTGACGTCGAAGGTCATCTACTGTTTTCTTGGGCCAGGAATCGCTCCATTCGGTGCCACAGAAAGTCCAGACTTTCCTCGAATATAAAGCGATCCATCCGGTATATAATTTGCTCTGTAAATTTCTAAAATCATCTTGGTCTTGTACTGGTTAACAATCCCCGAAATATTCATGTCCTTGCCACATACGAATGGCACGATTATTGTCGCTCGAAACCCTCGTAGACATGCTATAAATCAAGGACTTTTGATTTACAAAATTAAAACATAAAAGTATAGTTTGAATTCCCAAAAATGTTTAATGGCGATCTTGCCAGGGACTACTCCATGATTAAAGGTGATAAATACCAGAAGACGTTGTAAGACATGAACCATCTGAGTCGCTAAATTAGAAGCCACTCGAGGGATCTGAGCCAAATGGCCCGCTTCTGGTTTTTATATTTTTGATATTTTTTGTACCGACATTGACCGGTTTTCCCGCTCCTGATGGCAAATGCCTGCCACTGCTGATGACGCTTACAAATGATGAGAATTTGAGCAGCGTTTTGTCCGCGCCACCGGACGCCGGCGCTCTCAAGTGGCCGCCTACGTGTGCCACATGCACAATGGAACACAAGTCCTGCTGGAAGGACCTCTCGGCGTCCGCCCCGCTTAGAGGCGTCTTTGTTTTTGAAAAATTGTCTACTTCATTTGGGTCGCTGGAAACGAGAAATGGCCATGAAATATAACAGTACTCATTATGTTGGGATTACGATGCAATCAACGCAGAAAAAAGTGTCAGTCAAATAAATCACTCGCCAAACAGGGGCGTTGTTTTTGAAGGGGGTGGGGCGTGGGCTCTGTGGATCTCTGGGTCTTGTTTTCGGCCGCCTTGACAGCCAAAGAAAAAAGCAAAAACCGAATGAGGAATATATATTTGGGCTCTACCGGGCCACCAGACCAGGCGCAATGTCAACATCAACAATTTCTGTGCGTCGTCGGGGGGGTCGTGGGTGGTTTCTAGCAGGCGTGGAGAGTTACACACAAGTGGACAGGGGCGAGGGGGGGGGTGGACGGAAAGCGTAGTTGAAACTGACAGCAGCGATGACGCTGGAAAAGCGGGGAAAAAACCCAGGGAGGGAAAAACGCCAGCGGTTGAAGCTGTCACACTGTTTGCTCCCGGGGTAACCAGAGGCATTCCCTCCTCCCCATCAGATTTTTCAATTTTTTTTTTCCTTTCAGGAGAAGCTGTCCTCCTCCACACCCCCCAGCCAAGTGAGTGGCAAATTTTTTTTAATTATTCAGTGGCCAGCGGAGAGGTTAGATTTCACAGCAGAATGGCAGAAAAAAAAGGCAGAGTCCGGGATTGGGGCGACCAAAGTGGAGAGGAGTTTAATCGATTTGCATGACTGAATCTTGAGAAAACCATTTAAATATTAAATAAGACACTTTTCCAAAGGGTCTGACGCAAGTCGCCTATCAATCATTGTCTAGGCTGGAAAGCTTCGATTTCTGGGGGCTTCCCATTTTTTAAGGATATAATAATTAACCGAAGGAGTATAGAGTTTTCTCTCTCTGTGGCCAGAAACCCAATTTATAATGCTCTTTGCAGTCCCTAACTCCCTAATCCGTGACCGCGATAATCGCCTCTGGTCCGCTGGCATAAAACTCTGTTCCATTTCCAACAATTTGCCCCGTCGACCACGACAATGGCACAACAAATGACCAGGCGATTTGCTTGTGTCAGTGGAGTCAGCCACCGGGATACTGCTTGTGCTGCTGGAGCATCATCTTCGGGCTCTAAGGGGTGTCCTGTGTGTGTGTGTCCTGGCCAGAGAGCTTATCTCAGTTTCATTACAGTTATTGTCGTTGTCATCAGTTTGCGATGTGCCACAATGTTGCAATGTAGAAGCAGAAGCCAACTGCAACTGCAAATGCAGCTGGGATCTGCTTCTTAGCTGAGCAACAACAAGGACCGCACTTCCGCTGGCTGCTCGAAATAAAAACTTGCTTGATTCACACACAAAGAAGGATAAGGGAAAATTGCGGGAGGAAGCAGAGTGGGAGAAAGGGGAAGAGACATGCAACAAAAGCTTACACACACACACAAGCCAACATCTAAATGCAATGCCATAGAAAAAATGCAAAAAACGCAGTTTCCGTGCGCTAAACAAAAATAACACACCAAAAAAAAAGGCTCGTACATAATATAAGTGTAAGCGTCGATTTGGTGGGCGGCCAGGGGAGGCGTGGCACAGCCAGCTTCACACTTGAACACGTACAAAGCCCGCGGCATTCGTCGTCTTCGACTTGCCAATGCCAAACCACCAAAGGAAAACCACCCCAGCCACCCATAAGCCACCCACACAGCCTTCGCCTCACATTAAGCGAGCGCTTAAAAGTATGCTTCTATTTTGTTGGATTTTGCATTTGCTTAAAAGCTGTTGCGAGCGATTCGAAGGGATTATTTGATTGTGAGGCGTTTGCATAAATTGATTCTCCCAAAAAGCAGCAGCAGCTGCAATTCCAAATTCTTCTGCCAGTTGGGTCTGATTTATTACACTCGTTTCAAACTCTGCGGTTGAACTGGACAATGGACAATGGACAATGGCCAATGGCCAATGGCCAATGGGCAGGACTCTCATGTTACTTTGCTCCACAGCCTAATGTGAAATACGTTAAATAATAAATAAATATAATGAAATATATGGGTGTGGGCCATGACCATGTCTGGCTGTCCCTTGGTTAGGCATAAATTCGTTTTATCTGTAGCCGCAAAACGAAAATTTCATCAAACCAAAGGTTGCTCACAGTGAACCAAAATAACAGAGCTATCAAAATACTTCCTTTACTTTATAGTTAGTTAGGTGGTATATATTTTTCTCTGTGTAACTCGCCTTGGTGCACCTTCCTGCTCGCTGTGTTGGGTCAACAGTTTCGGTAGCTGTTTGGCGGTGACGTTTTTGTATAATTAATTTTTCTTGTTCAGTGGTTTTGTACAATCAACATTCGATGTAAAAACATTGCAAACAACTGCAACGCATACAGGCGCACTTAAAGCATGCACCCACACACCCACAGACACACCCACGCACACACACATACGGATATGGATATCTATATATGGTATAAAATGCCACCGCAGGACAACGACAACGTAGTGCTCCCCACTCTTGGGCTATGGTCCAACGTTCTCGTCCTTCGTCCTGGCTGCTTGCATATGCATGCGAAAATGTTAAAGCAAATAAGAAAGAGTGTGAAAACGAGCAGCTTGCCATGTAAACAAGTAAACCAATAAGTGCATTGGTGTGTATAAAACGATATACACGAGTCCTTCGAGTGCTTTGCTGTCGGTGTGTGTGTGTGTGTGTGAGTGTGTGGTGGCTTTAAAAACTGACCAACTAAATCCTCGGTCTCAGTTGCAGCTCCACTTCAGAGCTAAGCCCAATAAACCAGAGCCCCAACCCACCAAAATCACTAACGACCCACAAAATCCAAGCCAAACCCTTGATTCTCCCAAAAATAAAATAAATATAGAAAAAAAAAAAAAACACGAACAAAAAAGGAGAAATTGTTTAATGAATTACGCGCTTGTGTTGCTTCTTTGTTTTTGTTTGGACAATTTGTTTACGCAACGCGTGACGCTTAAATGCTAAATAATGCAAATGTAAATGCGCCGCCATTGTTTGAGTTCGTATTTATTTGTCCTTCCTGCTCGTTGCCTTTTGGATCCCTGCAATCCCTTTTTTCCTTCCTTATAAGCTGGTAATTATGGCAAAGCTTTAGTCTTTTCGCTGACAAGGTCCTTGGACTAGGGGACTCTGCATAAAATTGATTTCGAATCCTCAGAAAGTTTCGGGAATCATTGATTTATGAGAAGGGCATTCCAACTTCGTGAAATCTCAAAACAAATTTGGTCCTTTCCCGATTTTGTATTAATTTTCTTCGTCATCGTCCCGCAATAAACATGAAAGGAAATTAACATATTTTCCTGGTTCTTCGTTTTTGTTTGCACTCTGATCGATTTGTGCCGCGTAACTAACGAGGATACTTCCTGGCCACCCACCCTGGGCAACATTTTTGGGCAACTTTACAATTGGTCAGAGCTTAAGGCCGACACAGAGAATTTCAAGTAAAACCCCTCACCAGAAATCCTCCTCTAACTTATGATTCGCGAAAAAATTACATTAGAATTGCAAATTGGCGGCGGTGGCATTCAACATGGCTAAATAAAAGTTGTGTCTTTCGTTCTACGCTCAAGGAGCCGGAGGTGGAGGCTTCTAGGGGGGATGGGAATTGGTTACGGGGGGAGGGTGGTAGGAAGAAAGCTGTAAGAATCCTTGGCGCTTCCAACAACAAACAAACTCAAACATTTATGACAATAACTTCTTAAATGCTTTGTTCTTGCCGTTGTCGTCGAGCCCTCAAAAGTGGAAACAGAACCACCCTTCGTCGGTGGAAGACGAAGCCCCGAAATCCCACAAGTTATGTAAGGACATGCATGCTCCATGGTCCAGTGGCATCCTCGGGGGCAGGCTGGTGTTGAATTGAATTACTTTTGCGCCAGTTGAAATTTCAATTGCGCCCGGACGGGCCAGCGGAAGGAGAAAGCCGAAAAAAGGATGCAAGCATGTCTCCTCGCACATGTGCAGCCATATGCAATGCCACCGGAAACGGAAATGCATGCTGCCATTTTAGCCTCCCCCCCCCCCACACACACACACACACATGGCGAAGAGGAAGCGGGACATACAAATGAGGCGTTGAATAATTGAAGACATAAATTCGCACTTGCACAGAAAAAAACAGGATTTTTATTATTGCCGCTCCGTTCTTGGTACTTTCGGCGAGTTTTTTGGGGCCATTGCTTCCGCTGGAGCTACGGAATTTTCCCCAGCTGCCTGGTCAACTTTTTTTTTTATTCATATATATATTTTGCATTGCACGTTCCCTGGAAGCATGTTTAATTCCCAATCTCGGGCCAGGTCACCTTTGCACTCAAGTGCGCAGTCGGAGAACGCCCACGCTGCCGCTTACTTCCTCCTGGGCTCCTGGTGTTCCGGCCCCCGCTGCTCCACGGGCTCAGTGACCCCCAGAAGTAGCAGGTTCGCAAGCCATACACCGGAAGAAACTCCCTTAAAGCCAAAAGCTAGTCCATTTACTTTAAATGATTTGAAAATTTAACTTTAAATATTTAAAAAAGCCACAAATAAGTTGAACAATAAAATTGTTATTGCATGAAAGGACCTGGGGGAATTTGAATTAGGAATTTTATTTTAATAATTTAAAGAAAAAACACTATTCGAAATATTTTCCGTGTAAGAGAAGCAGCAGCAGCGGAGAGTTGCTCGTTTAACTTTCATGAAATTATAATTTGCTTTGTAATTCGAGCATCCTTAGCAGCAATGACGGCGACCCAGGGCCAGCCAGGAGCCCAAGGAGCAGTGTAACAGTGGAACAGGGAAAAGGAGGAGCAGGGGCCAGGGAGCAGGGAGCACGGAGCAGGGAGCAGGGAGCAGGAGGCCAAAACCAAGACCCAGAGCATATAACTACACATTGAAAATATTTTAATTAACGAAAATTGTTCTGCAAGTTGTTTTATATGGCCGAGGAGGAACTTTAACTGCTAGAACGGGCGAGGTGGGTGCATAGAGCAGGATGGGAAAAGGGATGAGGCAGGAGAAATGGAGGAATGGGGAAATGCTCCTTCAAACAGAAAACCAATCCCATTAGAAATCTCAATCCCACTCGCAAGTCTCTGCAAAAATATTGAGCAGCTGCTTCCATTCTTCGAATCACATACTCAAATATATAAGCATATATGTGCTACATAATATATGTATGTATATAAGGAGTCCTTCCTGGCCTGGCCAGTACATACATATATCTTACTTATGCTCCGAAAGATTAAAAGTTTTTCAGTGGCGCTGCCGTTGCAAGTTCTTGCCTAAGCTGTAACATCTTTGTATAACCGAGGAGTGGCCCCAATTCAGGGAACCAGGACCCTGCCATGCAGGACCCCTTTAACCCACGACTCATCTTATCCGCTTTTTGTGGCAGCTTTTTTGTGTATAACCCGCTCAAGTTGTTTGGCCTGCCACAAAATGTGCCTGCCTGCCACCAGCCGCCTGCCCCCGATTATAACCCGATGTGGGATCGGGTCGAGCGGAGAACCTTTTCAAATCCGAAATCGATATTAATTAAATTTTAGTAGCTCACGAAGAGCTCAAGAAATCTCCTTCGACGCCGAGAAAAAGTGACAAAGTTTTTGCGGCCAGCTTATTAAAAGTGATGACAAGCTGTGGCCCAAAAAAAAAGTGTAGTTTGGGGGGAGTGGCAGGGAGAGTGCTTTCATTAGGGTTATAATGGAGATTGACGCTTAAAATGGGCAAGTTTATCTTTCGGCATGGCAAAGCAAACTTTGCTTGTCCAGCAAATTGATAAGTGGGATAATCGCCGGGCAAAAACTAATTTGAAAATGCTTAAAACACTCTCCGGACTGGACTAGACTGGACTGGACATCCGGCTGGCTGTGTGATGTAATGATCTGGACAATATTGGATTTCAAGCCGGGCCAATCAAATTAAAAACCCCATACCCCGAAAAAACTGACAAAGGAGGCTTATGCAAATATTAACTCTTTTGTGACCTTTCCGGCTCACCCAGGGCAAGGTGTCCTTTGGAGCCTACTCCTATGTGTGTAATTGTGTGTGAGTTTTAACCCTTGACCCCATGTCAGAGTGCGTGCCATCAGATTTCTGTGCTGTGTTTTTTTCCATTAATAGTTGATCTACTAAGCCCGCACTCTCAAACTATGCAGAATCGTTTTTCATTATTCCCAGTCCGCTTTCCAGCTGTATCTTTTTTGGATTCTCTGCCAATTCCAGCCACCCTCCCCTTCCCCCCTCTACACAACAATTTAATATTCATACTTGCGTTCCAGTCGTGCAGCTAATGTCGGGTTTTGGTTTCGGTTTCGGTTTTGCTTTCGCTTTGGCCTCTCGCTTTGCTTCCACTGCTGCTGCTGCTGCTGCTGCTGCTGCTGCTTTGGCATAACAAATCAAGTTGCGGATTATAAATGGAATCCTTTTTTAATTGAAATATATATCCTGTGCCTCCTGCCGCACGAGTATGCCTCATTAATGTGCCGCACTCTCTCTCGCTGTTAGTCGCTATCCTCGATTATCCTTTGCGCTTTGTCTCTGACTATGGCAGGATTCGATTGATGCGTTTTTGATTGCAAATTTACCACAAACACAGATCTCTCCCCAAATGCCCGGCTACGTATACGTGTATACGTAATATGAATGAGCTAAGGAATTGATTTGGTTGGGTTTGGTTTAAGGGGCCAAAGGGGGCGGCCGCGTTACTCATACGCAGCGTGTGCGATAGCAAAAAGCAACTTAAATTCTACTTACAGCCAAATATGTAATAAATACGAGCTTAAAAAAGTTTATCTATATTTCAACCGCACGCAGTCATGTGCTTTACCCTCACACATACATTTTTTACATATATAAATGGTATTTTTGCTAGATTGTACATAAGAAGAGGATGCTGTTTTTTTGCTGTCGTCCTGGCGAGGCGAAAGTTTTTTGAAAGATGTCCCACCCACTCTCAAAGGATCTCCCCCATCCAGACAAGCGGCGCACACGTCCAGCTAGCAAAAGTTTACTTTTTGCAGCATTTTTTCCTTTTTCCGCTCTGGTCCGCTCTTTTGGCCAAAAACGAGAAATAAGTAAGTGGCGACGCAAGTCGAGTGCTGCGAACAGACTATCATTAGACGTATGACTATTCAGTTCCAGCTTTAAATCCCCCCGAGTGTGTGTGTGGGGGCGGAAGAGTGGGGGGCAGAGTGTGTGCATTGCAAACTCACTATTTTTTGAAGAGCAGCAGCGTGAATTTTGCAGTTTTTTTTGCCTTGCCCCTTTTTGCCATTTCAATTTTACAAGCAGCCACAGAGCCAGCCACGTCATGGCGGAGCAACCAAAAACCAAATCCTGACAAGCCTGACGCCGTATAAATTGTCGCAATCAAGCAGGCATACAAAAGCGGGAAGCCCTGAGAGCCAGGGAGGCTGATGGGTTGAGGGGCTGAGGGGGTATGGGAGTCGTCCTGGGTAAAGGAAATCCAAGGAAAAAAGTCAGGCCAGAGAATTGAGAAAACCGCCAGCAAGATGAATTACTGCAAATTATCCAGTTAGAACTTCGGGGACTTTGAAACAAAACCAAAGGCGTGGATAAACCGTTTGGGGAGATGGTAGGAAATGTTGGGGTTGGATGGGGGAAATCCTGGTCTAGCAGGACGAGGATTGTCGACGATTTAACGAGTGGCCAGGCAGAGCTTTATTTAACAATTTGCCCAAAATATATGCATAGAAATCCTTGTAAAATGCCATAAAACTTTGGGAAAATCAAGCATTCCGTAAAGTGTCTATTAAATATGATTGTTTAAAGTCACTAAAATCAGGATGCATAACTGATTCGATTAGCCAATTATTATTATTATTAAATAATTAAATCTAAAGAGCTGACAAAATTTAATAAAAGCCTTTCGTGTTGGCTTTAAATTAGTAGAAAGTCCTCCCTAAAAAGTGAAAATGTGTGGCTGTGAGAGGCTGTTTTACTTTTCCTTTTTGTTTAGTTTGATTTTTATTTCATTTTATTTTCTGCTGGTCATATCCTAGTTCTCCTTTGGCGGGCGTCGAGTGGCGGGGAATCAAATAAAAATCACCCGCAGCACTCTTTGTCGGCCACATTCATTAATGTCAGCGGCAGTTGCCCCGTCTAGGACTCGCCCGTAAGGACATAATGTGGCGCAAAACGCATAAAATACACATACATCTGTATATACACCAAATACATATACAAATATACACATACAGATGTCTGGCATTGTAGTCTATAGTCTGTAGTCGGCCCGCTGTTTTATATAACGATTACGATAATGAAGCGTCGCCATTTCCACTGAGCGCAGCATTTTTGTACACAAAATGAGCCAAATGAATGGCCCGGCTTTTCTACTGGGGGGAGGGGGAAGGGCGGAGGGTGGCTGCCATGGATGGAGATGTATTTTTCGGGGGCGAAGGATGTGCCGGGGACAGGACAGGCAGCCAGCATCAACGTCTGTCGTTGATGGCTTTTTGAAGTTCTTGGCGCTGGCAGGCGGCGCAATGATTGGGGATTATGACGAATTAATGAATTCAGATTTAAATAAAATTACGCGCGCCTGCTTGTTAGTGTCAGCACAGATGATACATATACACAATTACACTGAAAAATACGAATTAATTAAGGGGAAAACCTAGGAGGTTGTAATTATGAAACATTGCTGTTTTTAGCACAATTTCTATTGCCTTTTCAAATAGATTCATATACAGAATATTTTATACACCCTTTAAATTATATGTTAGTTTTTCTCAAAGTGTACTCTGCCCCTCCGCGATTTGTGGTGTACATTTAACGTTTGCTAATAGAATTAAAGTTTGCGGCAACGCAATGAGGTATGGCAATGGGTTGGCATAATGAGCCAACAACCGATCCAGGGGCAGTGTAATTATGACAGCTATAGAGTAGGACCAGGACCAGGGCGTGGCTATCGATGGGCGGACATTAACAACAGGCCGCAATTCGAATCGAGGCTCTGCCCTGTTTTGGCCGCTTAATTAACAACAACAATTGCAATTGTACTGCCCCTGGATACCTACAGCGTCCTGCTCCTCCTTGCTCCTCCTACTCGTATTACCCCATCCATTCGGATTCGTCCTTTTGTCCTGGCAGCACCTGAGCCGGCAATTTTTGTGTCATTTGGCGCGTGTAACCTTCGCTGTTCGTTTGTATTGTGTTGCGGCATTGTTGTTGATTGTTAATTGAAAAACAATGTTGTAGTTGGTTTCATCGGCGGCTGCACTTGAAGAGCTGCGAATTGCGAGGCGCGAACAACAGCCACTGAAGGTGCAGGGTGAAAAAAATTAAGGATATTCAAGGATTTCATAAAAATTTCCCTCCCTTGACTCTGTAAAATATTAGCTTGTAATATGGTGTCTCTGCCCAACTGATCATTTTTCAATTCGGAGACGGTCTTTAGCCTTTTTCTTTCCGTGTATCGAAGTCCTGTGGCTATGGGGGGTGGTGGGCGGAAAACTGCGGCGCAAGCTTAATTAATTTTTATAAGGCCTTTGCTGCCTGGGTGGTGGCCAGGCTGCATTTTAATTACAGTGCACAGTGCACTGTGCACAGGAGTTGCGAGTTGCCTTAAGCGCATTGATTAAGTTTAATCAATGGCCCATAAGCAGGCAGTCAGGCAAGAGGATATTGGGCTGCGGCAGGGGATCGGGGGGGGTGGATCAGCGGGGTCAGCTTCTCAGAGGGCTGGCTGGCAGCTCATTAAAGGCCACATCGCACAACTTTGACAAGAAATGTGCAATTAGCAGTCGAGCAAGGCAGCCCAGGAGCGGGCCATGGCAAAGTTGTCACATTATAATATTGAATGGCAGACAAGACAGGAGGCCAGAAAGCCAAGACAAAGCCGAAAGGATTGGGAAAAGTCTCAGGACAGGATGAGTGTCAATAGCAGATTATGAACTTCAACTCACATTGATAGCTTTATGCGCTATTAATGAATTCCAACAATAATTTAATCTATTGCCATGTTTTTGTTAAATATTTAGTCATGGGCATTGAGGCTCAATCTGATTTTTCAGGCCAATTTAACATGGCTAATTAAAGGCGCATATAATTGGCATAAACATTAAATGTTCGGTCCGGATAACAATTTCCTAATTGATGAATTGGACATTGAATTGGCAACATTTTGCCAATTTTGATATTAAATGTTAAAGCCGAAAGAATGCCGAAAGCCGGACTCAAAGGCAAAAGGCAATGCAATACAAAGCCGAGGCATTTAATTAATTCCAATGGCACAGAATGATTAAATTCCATGTTAATGATATATGCTGGCAAAAATGCCACATTCGAGGGGGTATCTATGCATCGTGATTGCGTGTAATTCGTGTCTGGCCAATGCAATTGAGCCTCAATCTGATTGGGATGGCCAATTTAGCAGCACATTCACTGCATTTGCCACATCAATTAAAAATATCAAATGACAAGCTCACGCCGCCGCCGACCCAGTCAGTCACTCAGTGGGTCACTTTATCATTATTCCTGCATGTCCTGTTAGCGGCTCCCATAATGAGCCAACCAGACTGACTGCCAGTCGGGTTGGTGAGTGAAAAGTCAGTGGAAGGCAGTTAGTTAGTTAGTTAGTGCGCTGGTTTGACAGTCAACTATCATTATAAGTTCTTTTGCGCCATAATGGCTAAAAGTTTTCCGCCCTTTCTCGCCGGATAGTAGTTGGCCGGCCATGGCCAACTGGATAGTAGTGTGTGTGTGTGGGTTTTCTCCCGGCTGGCCATTGTGCGCACTCACTTTGCAATTAGCAGCAGTTTTGTCTGCTGCGAACATTTATTCAGGCCATTAATTGAGTTGCTCGCACCAAACGGAACGGAATGGGCCAACTTCGAATGCTTCGACTGCGCCAACTGCAACAAAGAGCCAAAGAACAAGCGAAGGACTCCTTACCCAAGTCCTGCAAAAGTTTTCAGTCTATTTTTAAGTAACAAATTCGAACGGGTGATGATATTGTACACTAAACATTATATATTCATTGTTAAACCTCTATTTTAATCCCATATCTTTCCATCTGATTAATTACAGATCGAGGATGCCATGTTGATGTTCGACAAGCAGACCAATCGGCACAGAGGTAAGCCATCGACCCATATCATAGACGTATTGCTACTAGCGCGTAATAATGCCAAAGGAAAAAAAACATTTGCTAGCCCGTTTCCGGTCTTTAACGAGGCAGAGCCGGAAGTGCGAAAGCTTAGCAATGCACACACACACACACAATGGCAATGTATCATGCATGACAGGATGCTTGGGCTCATAAGCAAAGGCAGGACTCCCGGCCATTGCCAGTGAGGCTAATATAGTTTTAAAACGTTGTCGTGGCATTAAAATGGCCGGGCAACAGGATGTAGAGGGACCCGAAAAGATTACCTGCCAATGCAACCGGATATAAGGGCCATAAGAGATGGCCCATCCTCTCATGGCAGGTGGGTGGATGGGTCAGTGGGCGGATAGCGGACTCCAGGATGGGACAACGGGGGAGGCGAAGTGCGCTGGCCGACAGAAGGCTTAAATCTCCAGTGTACATCCGCTACACGAACTTGTAGCGCACGACTGCGTCCATTGCGTTTGTCCAACTGTCCCACGGTCCAACGGTCCACCTGTCCTTCTCTCCGACTGTCAGAATGTCCGGCTTTCACAGCACTGTGAGAAAATTCGTCCGGGGATCAGGGAAATGCTCTTAAAAACCCAAAGAAGCTAGTAAAGGAAAAAAAAGAGACTTTAACTGTTGATAATTTTTGGCATAAGATTCCGAAATATATGTTGCAAATTTAAAAAGTCTTTTTAAAGTAGAATCCTTAGAATTTTCGCCCTGTACCTGTGTCCTTTTGGCGTCCCAGTCGCACAGTGCGATGCCTTGTCGTTGTCAATTTTGCTTATTAAAGTTTTAAATGACGCCCCGAATTTCGCATTGCGTCCTGCCGAGGGGGCCGTCCGTCGCCCATTGACATGTCCAGCTCTCGCAGGATACGAGGACCCGACTGCAACCTGAGACACACCGCATTAAGATTGATGTGCCCAGCCCGAAACCCCAAACACACACACACACCTGCAGAATCTTGTAGTCGGGGCTCAAAAGTAATTAGCTCACAGGACCCCAAAACAGCAGCACACATCAATAGTTGTTGGTACACACAATCGGCCAGCCACCGCAAATGCAGGAGCCACCATGGCCACGCCCTCTGGACCACATGGCCGCCCCCGCTTCACGCCACCGGACATTGTTAACTTTTGCGCCCTTCAAATTACGCACACGGGAATAAGAAAACATGATTTTTGCTTGTGCGCGGCCCATAAAAAATTGTAGCGTACTTCTGTGCCCCGCATCGCAGATAAGCGCAACATGATGGAGGCTGAAAAAAAACGGCGGAGGCAGGAGGCCATGCTGGGGGGCAGAGATAGAGCCGAGGGCCCACAGAACATTTCACTTAATTGGACGCTGGAGTATGCTGGAACTGCACAATGATGCAGCCTCGTACATACATAAAAAAAAAAAAGCGAAGGCTTGAAAATGGGAGTGGGTGGGCGGCAGCCAATAAAAACAAATATGAGGCATTTTAAAAATAACGTGAAGGCCGTCAAGTCATCACATCAAAGATTTAGCCACCCTGGGGCCAGCCAAACAATAATGAGCTGGGAACAGAATAATAATATTCTGCTCGGCAATTGTTTGTGATTTTTTTGTATTTTCCAATTGAGGAAAAGTTTAACAGGCTTTTCAAGGCTTTTGCAATTTATTATTTATCCAAAGAGCTCGACTCTTCCCCATCTCCTTGAAGCCATTCCATTAAAAATGCAACAACCAGGCCCAAATGAGCCAAATAATTTTTCTACGAATATCTGGCTTAGAACACTTGCGCCTGATTTTCCGACTTTCCGATTTTCCAATTAAAAATGCATTGAAGGAGCCGTTTAGCCAGTGACACGACTCATTGGCTGAGCAATTCATTTTGGCCGGGACATGTCAGCTTTGCAAATTACAATTGCGTGCATCGATCGCCGAATGAAATATGCAGACATTGTTGGTTATTGGAGGTGGAACGGAGAACGGTAGCCGAAGGTGGCCCAAAAGTGGGTAAAAGCCAACTGCCCAACTTCACAGGAAAGCGAAGGGATGGTGGGCCGGGAAAGAGGGCCGGGTAGAGCGGTCAATAGAAAATGTGTGTCGTTAATCAAAGGGTATTAGTTGTAGCAGAAGCCTTCATTGCCACGAGGACACGGAGGACATGGAGGACACGATGGCTACGATGGCCACGGCGACTTTTTGTACAGTCGGACGATGTAGGATGTACGACCTTATTGCCATGAGAAGTCGAGTCCAACGTTGCCTACTGGCACTTGCGATATGCCTGTAATTGCATTTTATCGATCCGATCCTACACCGTTATGTAAGTGTGTGTGTTGTGGCAATTGCCACGTACACATACATTCACACATACACCAACTATAATAAAGAAGGACCAACAGAAAAAACAAAAAGGAAAAAAAAATAGTGAAGGAAAAGTGGAAAAGACGTTGCTGGTTGCTCGGTTGCTACACGGCAGCAAGTTTGTTACTCATTCATAAATCATGTGTGCAGCACAGCGACACATATACAGAGCCCCGGCAGACAAACAGACAAACAGTCGGACAGACAAATGGACGGACAAGTCGACAGACATAGCCCGGGCATAAGCCTGGTCACTGAAAATTGCAGCGCCATTCTCCCAGCTAACAAACACCAGTGGCAGTTGGCCCAGAACAGGCTACAGGATATGTGAAAAAATTGAGAGGGGGTTGGGGGGAGAAAAAACTATACAGGATACGATATATGAATATGCCATAAAACAATATAGGCAGCCAATAGCAACTACGACGACAACAATGCAGGTTATTGCAATTACAGTCGGAATGCCCTAAAAGGGTTTTCTATTATTTTTGGGAAATATCTCTTACCCGAAACTATTTTAAAGGTAAATCAAATGAATCCTTGGATTTAGGGGAAAATAGGAAGAAAGTTTTTACTGTCATAAGGCTTTATATAAATTTGTTTGAGAAAGTTTAGGAAATATAGAATTTTATAAACAATAATAATTACATTTTCCTTGTTCTCTTACAAAGTTTCGAAAATTTAAAAAACTTTAAAAGTCCTTTTAAAGGAATTCCCGTTTAGGCAATCTCGCCTGCACAAATATACAGTTCAGAGCAGCCCCGGCAGCGCCCAGAACTATGCTATGAATTTCATTTGGCAAGCCAAGGACATGCCCAACGTGCGCCTAAGCAGCCGGTAGTGGGTGGGTTTTAGGGTGCTGGTGGCTTTGCACGGCGGAGTTCGGGGCCCAGGCTGGCTTGGCAGTTGGCGTCGCCAGCCGCCACTAATATTAAAATTGAAAATTTTGTAATTTTTCTTTTTGGCAAGCCGGCGCAGCGCAGTCATAACAGCAGCTGGCTCTAGGCTCCTCTATCGCGCCGTGCCACCGTGCCACCGTCCCGCCATGCCACCGTGCCGCACAATGCCTCACCTCACTTCCCGCAATGCCCCGCCGAAAAAAACATATATCTGTGTCCGCTTCTTGGCAATAACATGCATGAGTGTGCAATTTTTGCAGTTGCCAAGACCATCGTCAGCTCCAATCGCTCCGGCAACCGTCCTGCGTCCTGCGGGAAATTTTCGACAGGTAAAAATGGCAACCGGGCTCAAAAATTGCGGCTCTTCAGCTCTTCAGCTTTTAGGCTCTCCAGCTCCCGAGCTCAGGCTTTGGAATCAGGCAGCGAATTAACTGGGCAACCGAGCTATAGTCATTCCTCATGCTGCCCGGGAGCATTTGTATCCAGCAGATACATTTTTGATTGAGTTACATGTGGATGGTTTTAGGGACCTGGGGGCGGGGCCAGTACCAAAGCCAGGAGGGAAATTGCCGGCTTCATTTGTTCCACGGCTGATTTATGAGTGGCCCCAAAAGTGGCGAAGAGTAGCCAGATATTGCAACTTGCAACAGCGAAATAAAAACACTGTAGGAGCCGGAGCCGGTGCCGGAGCCCAAGTGCTATTAGCCAGTTAGCCAGTTAGCTTTACGTGCTACTTGCAACGTGCGCTAATTTTATATAATTAAAGCAAATACAAACACAACCCGGGAAATGTGGGAGGTCTCAAGGAAAAGGACTTGCCAAGGAGCTTCTGCTCCTCCACGGCACATGTCGCTAATAAGCCTGCGTGTTTACTGTTACTTGTTTCAACTAATTTGTCAGTTACGCCCAGCTCGGCCACGCCCGCTTCGCCCGCATGCCACACAGATGCGGGTGGGGTGGGGTGGGGGCCTAGGTCTGGGGGTGTATTTGGGGCATCAGGTGTCTGCACTTGGCCTTGCTAATTGCACAGAGCGAGGCGGAGAAAGGGAGTCCTTCTTTTCGGCCATGTGAAATCTCAGACAATTGCGCTAATTGAAAAGCCCCGATAAGGCCAAAGTGGCGAAAATTGGAGCTGGTTGGCCAAGCTATGGGGGAAAGAGTTTGCTTCTTGGCCGAAAGGAGTAACTTGGATTGTTTGTGGAATAAGAAATTAATGTAATTAAGTTGAGATAACCAATTTTTTCTCGCAAGTCAGAGTAAGTTTTAGTTCTTTGAATAAAATATCAAAAATTCAAGGACTTAAATCAAGCCTCTATTGGAAACTTTAAGAGCAAACTCAATTCTCATTTTGGCCGAAAAAGTGCAATGCCAGCAATTTAATTAAGCCATAATAAATCCTTTACCAATTCCGGGCAGTAAAAACCCCGAATGACTTGACATTCCAGGAATTTAAGTTTCTCCTCGGCTCCCAAAATTGAAGATATCAAAAATAGCTGCACTGAGAGCGAGCTGGCCAGCCATTAGGACAAAGTTATTATGGCCGATCCCAAGGCGGCCAACAGGGCAGTGGGGAGCAGGGACCAAGGAGGCAGTCCTTCCCCGTTCAGGGGGGGAAATGGGAAGAGCTGAGCTGTGTCCGCTGGCCAAAGTTTATTATGTAAACTCGGAGCGGCCAGTGTTTGAATTACTCGCCCAGCCGCCACTTGAGGCCCTGCAGGGATGCATATTGAGGTCAGCCGGAGGACAGATGAAGAGCCTGCCTGGCTCTAGCCAGTGGAGGTCGTTCGGTCGTGGAGGTCTGGGATCCTGGAGGTTAAGAGCTGCCTCTGTCTCGTTCCCGACACTTGAGTAAATTATTTAGCCGCTCCGCTCACACACAAAAGCATATTTCGTTCAATTTTTGCAGCCCTTAAACTTTTTTGCCCACTCCTTTGACTCACTCGAATTTCTCGTTCCCTTTCTCTGACTAATTCCCCGCCCCGCCCACTTTTTCTTTTGCAGGTTTTGGCTTCGTTACATTTCAAAGCGAAGATGTGGTAGACAAAGTTTGCGAAATTCATTTCCACGAGATAAACAACAAAATGGTAAGTGAAGCGTATCCGACTGAATCGCAGTTCTTTTTAAATTTATTTTGTGTTTTCCGATACACAGATAAAGTATAAAATATATAGAAAACTTAAATTTAAAATTGTTTCCCTCCTTTTCAGGTCGAATGCAAGAAGGCGCAGCCCAAGGAAGTGATGCTGCCGGCCAATCTGGCCAAGACACGGGCCGCCGGCCGCTCCGCATACGGTGAGTTGGTAGTCTGGGGCAGCCACGCCCATTCGACGGCGGCCACTACGGCCGCCGCTGCCGGCCTGCTGCCGAGTAGCTTAGCCGCTGCCGCCTCCGTGCTGCAGCAGCACCAGCAGCAGCAGCAGCAACAGCATCAGCAGCAGATGCAACAGCAGCAGCAGCAACATCAGCACCACCACCAGCAGCTACACTCACACACGCCACAGTCAGCCACCCACCACACGACCCACTCCCACGCCACCCACAATCACCTGCTCAGCTCGTTGCGCTACTCCCCCTACCCCCTGCCCGCCCATCTTCAGGCGGCTGCAGTGGTGGCCGCGCAACAGCAACAACAACAGCAGCAGCAGCAGGTGCAGCAGCAACAGCAGCCGAGCTTGGCCCAGGTGGTGGCCGCCGCTGCTGGCGCTGCACCGGGCCTCCTTCCGCTCACCACTCCCGCCCCCGCTGCCACGCCCTCCCTGCTGCAGTACGCAGCTGCCGCGAATGCGCTGCCAGGCCAAAGCAACGCCTCCCTGGCCAACTCCCTGTACGCCGATGCCGCGGCCGTGGTGGGCTATAAACGCCTCCTGGCCGCCGCCGCCGTGAGCAGTGGCCTGAGAACGCCTGCCACGGCTCTGGGCGCCCTAACGGCAGCCGCCGCCAATGCCCCGGCCGCCGCAGCCGCTGCCGCGGTGGCGCAACAAGCTCAGTTGCGACAAAATGCGGCCCTTGCGGCCGCCCACTATCCGCTAAGCGAGCTCCTGGCCATGCCGGGTGGTCTCGAGATCGGGGCGGGGGCCAATACGGCGGCGGCAGCAGCCGCCTCACTGTACCAGCTGCCTGGAATCTGACCGCCCAGGCCACAGTGAAACCTCCCTCAAGCAATCTCATAAAAACTTTACATTTTTCGAGCAATTTTTATAAGGACTATGCGTGATCAAAAAAAATCTTAAATTAGTTTGAATGTGTGTAAAACATGCATTAAATCTTGAACTAATTATAATTTTTTTAATAATTTCATAAAATTCAAAAACCTAGGCATAGTCTCAAAAAATTGCTTTACTTTTCACTATCCCACAATATCCTTTTGAAAATCCTTTCCGCAAAAACACTTTTTACAAAACACTTAACCACACTTGAATATATATATATATAGTCTTATATATATATTTATACACGACTCTCTCATTCCGTCTCAATGTCCAAAAATATATATGCTAAGCGGCTAAGAATAGGCTTAGGATTACTTGTAACTTCTAATTAGCCATGTACTAACTAATAACTTATACCATACATATGTACTATATGAATTTATATATCGTATACCTATATTTTGTGTCTGTCTAAGCTGCGTTTAGGCCACGCGGCGTATGCGTTATATGACTAAATTATTTAAATAGCGGCGCATTCGTTTTACGCGAATTACTTAAGATCCTAGGCTAAGTGCAGGTCCTAGAGACCTGCTTAGAGACTACCATATTCGATGCCCTTAGATGACCTTAGAAGGCGATCGCAAAAGTTGTCTTAGACACGGGGCGACTTAACCTAGAACTTAAGAGCCCCCAATACGAATGTAAAAACCGAAAACTAACTATTAATGGATAATGTGTTTAATCAGATTCTCTTGTATATCGAACATTTCTAATTATACGTAAACTCATATCAATAGATGTTACAAATTGTACGCGTATTTAAGTAGAAGCTCAGCCAAAAGCGAAAGCATTTAACTTAATCGAATTGAATTCGAAAGCCTAGCAATTGTATCGAATTAGCGATTAAGTGGGATTGACAAAAAACGCCCTGCCAGAAGAAAGTATTTAAGTGTGTATTGAGGATGTGTGAGTGTGTGTGTGGAGGGCGGGTTTGATTTGAAAAATTGATGATGAGCAGCGGACAATAGACCAAATACGGATACGGATGCCATTGCAAATGGCCGGACAGCTGTCGGAGTGTAATTTTCCAAAATGGATCATGGATAATGGATGTGTGCACATGCATTCGGACCAATTACAAGGTCCCTGGCAAATTACGGCTCAGACAGCTGATGACCCGTAATCGCAAATGGAGCTCCCCCACAAACCCGTTATCTTAGCGCACACACACACACATACACAATCGTACTTGTTTGCCCATAGCCATTAATATTTGACTAAACTTGAAACTAGATATTTATTAAACATGCATAAACAACCACATACACGCATCAACTGCATTACGATAAGCGCATTAAGCGCTCAAATTCAAACTCAAACTCAAACTCAAACTCGAATTCAAATTGGAATCAAACTCTAGATTTAACTAGAAACCCATTGTAATATTAGCCTAAGTTGCAACAATCAAAGATGAGGCCAACGAGTCAGTCAACACACACACGGCCCCTCGATGCCAAAGATGAAAGATGGAGAAGTAACACTGAAGCCGGACAGTCATCCGAAGCGGAATCAAAATTATTAGATGTTTTTTTTTTTTGCTAACTTATATCCTCCCATAGCTGTCAACCTTACCTTACTATATATATCCTTTGATTTGTAGTGTTTATATAGCCCTTAAATTTTATAGTTTTGCCAACTGTGTGTGTTTAGTTTCCAATTTCGATTTGAATTTCTCCTTTCAAAGTTTAGTTTAACTCATAAATTAGTGGCAGTGCGGGCAATGGCCTGAAGACATGTGGCATTTTGTAGAAATGCTCAACACCAGGCCCTAGAATTGCCCCCACTCGAAAGACTTAATATTTAACTTAAAAATCGAACAAATATTTAGCGAAATTAATCAATTTTATACTCATAGAATAGAAACTAAATGTCTTAGCTTATATCTACGTAACCATAAGTGTTTAGAGTTGTCGATCAAATGTAACTCAACATATATATACATAGCTCTATATAGCTCAGATCAAGGCTGTTAATTCAGAAGCGAACAACGAATGGGGAAGAACTCCTTCTCCCCCATATAGTTGTGCACCGTAACAAAAAACGAGTGCAGTCTTTGCGACATTTCTTAGAACTCAATACAACATATATATATATTATATTCAACTAGTATATAGTGGAACAATCGATTTGGAATCGGCAGTTCCTTAGTTGCCACTCACACTTGAACTCTAGAACTCTAAGTACACACGAGTCGAAAACTAAACAACTACATTTACTAGTTAATCAGTCTATCATATCTACACTCTATTATCAATTAGTTCCGATATAATCTCGATAATACTTTTCATTTCAATTCATTAGCTTTGATAAAATCGTGTGAATGTCAGTAATTATCTGTTTATGCCTTCTTTTCTGTGCTCTCTCTCTTGTCTTCCATGCGACTGTCCAAATAGATAACATCATGTGGGGTCTGGGGACATTGCCAGAAGGTACGCCATCCATCAGTCTAATAGAATTTAAACCAAAATTAAACTCTATGCATTTATCTTATTTCGCAGGTTTTCCGGCAGCTGCCTATGCTGCTTATGCCGCTGGACGCGGCTACTCGGGCTACCCCAGCTTCGGTCTGCCCTATCCAACTGGTAAGTCCGACGCACACCCACACAATCACACCCACAGGACACACCTGAATCCTCCGACACACAGGCACACTCCGGCACACTCCCCTTTCATTATTTGTATGTGAGTGAGAGTGTGAAGAAAACAACCTCTGTGACTAAAAGTAACCCCAAACATACTTAAATCCCGAAACTGACTAGTTTGTGCCACTTGATATGACGAAGGGCCTTCTACCACTCATTAGCATTACTAACTGAGATTTGTGTACTCCCATTACCAATCTTGAGAAAAACATCAGTGTCTTCCTTACTCTTTATTCTTTTTGTTTATGTATTTTTGCCTTGCAGCGGGTGTGATGGGCGTTGTGCCGGAGAATCGGATCCTGATCGGCGACTATATGGCCTAGGACTCCAGTTCCAGCTCCATAAATCTAGTTCTATCGAGTATTACTCAGACATCATCACTTATATTAATAAAAAATGAAAAAAATAAGACAAATGCGTTCGTCATATCAATGCACAAATTAGTTAAAGATCCGAAATAAATAGACCAATACGCCAAAGCATCCACATTCGACATCTAGAACCCCTAGAACTGATTCCTGCGCATCCTGCAGATATTTCATTTAAGCTGCTTGGCTTTGAGTTTATCATTCGCCACCTCCCATCTCCCACCCATCACCACATACTGAATACAAGGATATATCCCAAACACTGGCTACTAGGGCTTTTAGATAATGTGATTAATATCCCGGAATCCTGTCGTGTGAGCTATAGCTTTAAAAGGATCGAAATTTTATGGAAAATCTATTTTAAAGTCTCCCAAATGTTCTACAATTTTATTAACATGACACCTATCGATATTTTTTGGCTATAGCTTTCACACTTTACCTTTTTGTTTGCCCTTTTGACCCACACCGCTCTTTCTCCGTCTCCGTCTCTGACATTTCTGTCTCGCTTCATATATCTTGTATCTCGTATGATTTTGTAGGCTTGACAATTTGCGGCATCGGTAGAAGTTATGGTACAGCTTGTAGCACGGCGCCGGGTCGCAGCAGAGCTGCCACCGCTGGCGCTGGGGCCTCTGCTGCAGCGGCGGCGGCGGCGGCGGCTGCAGCAGCCGGTGTTGCCCCCACCGGTCATGCCCCTGGCCAGGCACCCGGCCACGCCCCTAACCATGCGCACGCCCACGCTCACGCCCACGGCCAGTCGGCCTACCACCAACAGGCGCTGACCCTGCCGCTGGCCACGGCGCTAACGGCTCGCACCGCGGCCATCAAATCGCAGTTTCTGGGCAACATTAATTTCTAAAACACTAACGGGATAACTATAAATCGCACAAGTCTGAGATTGAGATTGAGCATGGGAATGATGACCGTTTTCATAGCCGCCTCTTTTCCAACTAAAGTGTCAAGTAAATCATTCCAATTTTCGACAAGTAGGTAACCAAAAGCAAGTACAGCCATTGCAACAAATCCAACATCAGCTGCAACAAATGCAACCCAGAGCGTTTAGATTAGCTTGTGTCTACGGTAAATGGTAACCACTACAACTGTAAAATCAACATGCCACTAGCCACTAGCCACGTGACACATGCAACATGCCACAAAAAGAAAAACTAACGAGATATTTTTCTCACAAACTACAACGAATGTAACTTTGACATAAAACACAAAACACTTAGATCGGCAGTCGATATACATACATAGCTGAGACATTTAAAGACCTTCACGAAATCCCATATAAAATGTTGGAGCAGTTAACCAATTACCGCAGCTCTCTCTTAGCCGGAATCCCCCCAAGTAGTCACTAGAGTTGTTCCAAAAGTATACTTAACAATCCTATAATTACGTATATAGAGCAGCTAGCACCCGTAATAATCAGTCGTAATCGGATGTAATCGAATAATTAGATTCGTTTAGATTTAGGCCAGCATAATCACACCAAACTGACAAGCTTTTACTCACATACATACAAACAATTATACTAAATTAGTAAATACATGCTATATAAAAAGAAGCATACATATATATTATACATCTGTCTCTAGAGAACCCCACTTAGAAATACTTTTATTCGGCAAATGTAACGACAATATATATAGCGAACAATACTCGATATCCCTATACCCTTATCTTACATACTTTCGCCCATGGACCCATTCATATCCCGTTTCAGGGACACTCATCTATTATTTATAAAACTATTTTACCGTAACATTTAAATGCAAATTTCATTTGTAGTCCGTGTATGCATAAATTAGTTGCTATCCAATCCACAACAGCAAAAACAGAGACACCATGCTGGAGAGCTGGAAAAACATTTAGATAACAACAAATTTTAGCCGGCCTGTCACTTGTAGTGCCATTATTATCCTTTAATTAATTTGCCGCATATTATGTATGAAATTTTTCCATATTTTTTTTTTCCCCATTTCCCAGTTGGTTTGTGTTTTTGCTTCCGTTGTTGTTGGTCATCGGTGGTCCCATGAGTTTTTAGATAATTAGCAAACGTGCAGAGATTTTTGCCATGGCTAAAGTTTATTAATTAGTAGATTTGTCCATTATCCGTAGCTTGTTATTCCGTTTCTCATATATATATATAAATATATGTGTGTGTAGCAAAACCGCATTTGGCCCACTTCCATAGATATTTGCGAATGAAGCCTTTTGCGAATTGAAAACCATCA
Source organism: Drosophila varians (assembly GCA_018150405.1). NCBI lineage: Eukaryota > Metazoa > Arthropoda > Insecta > Diptera > Drosophilidae > Drosophila > Drosophila varians. Next base: position 9,776,568 of record JAECWK010000135.1, read on the forward strand.
TTGATAAATTCCTTCCTTCATCGGTGCATCGCAAGTATTCCAAAAATGGCTAAGAAAATGGCTAGCAACCACAACGAAACGAGCGAAATTTTTGACTCTCCTTTTTTTAATACGTACATAATAGACATTACTATATACATTAAATATATATTATACCTATATACATGAATATTTATATATACAAATTTAATATACGACGTTTACAAATTAAGTTAAATATTGATTTTATACGAAGCGTGAATCGATTTGATTTGTACAATAATGGGAAAAAAAATACAATATTAATGTCCATCCATTTTTCGAGAAGCAACTTAGCCACACAAATACAAAAGTAACCAAAAGATTATAAACAAATCTCCCTTGAGTTGATGACAAAATGCCATTTTTCAATGTCCTCACCATTTAATCCATAAATGTAAGTCGTCACCTACACACACACACCTAGCTATTTAAAATTGAACACAACCCAATGTGGCATATATTAAAAAATTAACAAAAATAAATTTAAAAAAAAATACTCTATAAATGGATAAGCTGTTACTTAGTTAATTGAATGAAATTGTCGCAAGTTTGTGGCATCCGAGAAACCGCTTCAAGGTATTTTGCAAATATTTAAATTGACAATTACCAAACGCTTGCGAGTTATTTACAAAGCCTACATATATACTAAACACATAAACATACACACACACACTGATACACTGACACAAACACATGCCTACCTATATGTATTTTACACGTATATACTGTGATTTATAAGAAAACGCTTCAAAACGACAAGGAGTAACAAAAAAAAAAAAAAATGAACAGAAATCCATTTGCCAAATGCAGAATTGAAATTGCTTGCGCAGATACGAAAAGTTATTACTTATTAAATGCACAAAACTAAGATAAAGCGAAAATAAAATAAAATGCGGACTCAAAGCCGAAACCGAAAACCCAAAAAGCAAACGTCTCTCTATCCTTTCTTGGCCGCAGGCTATAGCAATGGCAATAGCAATGGCTTCTTAGCCGCTGTCTTTGCTCTCGAAATATTAGCGTTTCGATTGGATGGGAATGAAATTTGACAGGGCCTCGAGAGTGACAAAGTGGCCAACGGGGCGTATGCGTATGCGTAATGTTTCGACAGCAACTTGGCAAGGACTTTGACTTCAGCAACAGCAACAACATCCTCGGGCAGCAGCAGCAATCAACAAGGTCAGCTAATGGTCGTCTTATTGTTCCAATGCATATTCGTAAAAGCATTAGAAACTTTTTTATATACATATAATCCATCTCTATATATCGAACCTATAACCGTTATTTGGCTCCATATCCGAACAAAAATTCTCACATTTTACGATTATTAACTCTGTATGTAAACTGTTAGTTTATAGAAAAAGTTTAGCAAAGAGCTCAATAAAAACCATATACACACAAATTGTAAACTGAACGCTCGATATTTGGGTGCCAGTCGTAGTTGGAAAACAAATATATATAAACTTATATATATTTATGTGTAGTTTTTCTTCCGTTTTGACAAACTTTATGTTTAGTATCGAAATTTACATAAACGATGAAACTTAATGGTAGTGTTTAAAATAATTACGATGTAACCAATATTATGAGTAGTAAAGAAAGTGTAACCCGTTTATATACCTTGTATACCCAACATATATATGAACACCCCTTGTATGTATACTCTAGTTTTAATATAACCGCCATGTGAAAAATGTGTAGCTTCATGATCATGTAAATGCCTTTCGTTTGACCGATTTTGTTTGTTCAAATGTCTCAATTTAACCTTTTATTGTGACTGTATGAGCTTCGAAACCGGGTTGCCAGGTCGACAGCTGGGAACAGTTGTTTTTCCGCAACCACAAGACTGACAATAGCAATTGTACCACAAGCGCCCCCATCCCATCCCATCCCATTCCATCCTCCCGTCCATCCCACTGAAACGGAAACGCATTTCATGCAATGGCAGCCCGAAAAACCCCGGCTAAATAAGTTATTTATTTACAAAAGCAACCGTTACTGGTATTGCAACTGCTGCTACTGCTGCTGTTGCTGCTTTTACGGGATCTTTATTTCGGTCCGAGTACGGATACGGGTCCGGATCCGCTTCTTTGTATCTGAACTCTAATGAAAACAACATGGCGCACCGAGATTTCGCACAAAAACGTAAACTAAACGTAAGCCAAAGTTGATTGGCGCCATAAAACGCACAACACAGCTATGAGGAAGGTCGTAACGCTTGGCTATCGGGGCATTGGCGGGGCTGGAGCAGAGGGTGGGTGATGATGAAAAAGGGTTTTATAGGAAGGGGCAGGAGGAGCAAGGAATGGGGATTGTAAGCAAACGACTGACTCCTGCCAGGGACATGCCTCGTTACGTTACGTCACGTTACGTTACATCAATTTTTGTGTTTCCGCAGGAAATGCAACTGCTACGCTTCCGACACCCCCTCATCCCTTAACCCGTTACCAATTTTTTTCGCTCGCCTTCATTCAGTTTCGTATTCACATTCGCATTCTGCTGTCATTTCAATATTGGCGCTAGCCCCGGCGCTGACGCTGGCGCTGGCGTATTTTTACTTGCTGCAGCAGCTGTGACCATAACAAGTCAAAACAGCAACAAAAAACGATAACAATGATAACAGCATTGGCCCCAAAAAAAGATGGTGGCCCACAAAAAATGGGGCTCTTGAAGGGTGAAAGGGTGAGGAGGAAAGTGCACATCACTGGGCAAACCAAGCGTAGTAACTAAGTTTGGATGGGTTCGGATTGGTTTGGTCTGCTTTTGCGTTTGCCATTGGTTTTTGTTTGCTTTGGTTTGGTTTGGTTTGGTTTAGTTTGGCTTTGTTTTGTTATCGTAGCGACAACAATTCGCCCAAACCTATTTTCCCCATACCCCCACCCTCTGACTCGTTTAATAACCGAGCACTTTGTGTTTTCATAACCTGCGTTCCAGTTAGCGCTTCCTCTTTTCCCCGTTTACTTTATTTTTCCCAGACATCCAGATACATATATATGTATTTATGTGTATATGTTTGGAGCCCTTTATATAAGTATTAATGTATATCCCTTCGCCCTTTGGTTCGTCTTTTGTTTGTGTTTGGCATCGTAGTTGTTCTGGGACTAGTTAGAGTTGTTTACTTTCGCTTTTGATTGTTTGCTTCCTTGGCACACCGTTATAACAAAGCTATAGCCACCATGTATAACAATCGCATACTCGAATACTCGTACTCGTACTCGTACTCGTACTCTCTCACTCCATACCCACTCTATATATAATATTATATACTCGGACCATAACCATTTACCTACCTCTTACCTATAACTCCTGTTCGTACATGTACCTTTAGCTCAGCCTTGATTACTTTTGTATACTTTTGTGTCGCCGGGCACCACCTATATAAGTGCCCGACTTTTACTTACCTAGTTATGATCCATCCAGCCGCTATTTTGACCGCCAGCACTAATCACTCCCCTCTCCCCCTCTTTTACCACTTACAGTTGATCTAACCAACGGGCAGCTAACCCCCAACAACAACACTCCGCTGCTGACCCAGGCGCTGTCAGGTGAGTGACCTTTATAAACTAGGAATAAAACAGGAATTACATAAAGCAAATATACTCTAAATATAGAAATTGTTCTTACGAAAATAGCAATAATTTAACATAAAATGTTCATTGCATCTGCCAACCCTGCGCATGAGTGATTTATCAAAAAAAAAAAAATAGCATACTTATCAGCGCAATATCACGCATACGCAACGTTGGCTTGCTTATTGTTAAAGTTTTATTAAAATCAAAGTAATGCCGTGGTTTTATTAGAAAACTAAAGAAATATTATGTCTAAACCAAATACTTTCCACTTTCCAGTGATGAACAACTACCAGGCAGCTGCCGCGGCCGCCCATAGTTTCGGGCCATCGGCATCGCCTCATGCCGCAGCCGCCCCCACGGCCACCCGGCAGGGATTCCCCTCGACCAACTCACCCGGTCCGACCATTGACATGTACAGCTCGGCGGCCGCCGACAATGTGGGCTACGTGCAGGCCACCAGCCCGCAGCCGTCCGGCTTTCCGATTGCCGTCAGCCGAGCTCCGTTGAACTACAGCCCGGTAAGTTGGCTACACACCACACCATAAGCCCCAAATGCCCCAAAACTTCGAAACCGCTAAACAGTTTTGGGGGGCCTCTGGGTCTTAGATGTAGTGTTTAAGCAGTAACTAAAATAAATGAAACATCCACATGAAACTAGAGTTGCCGATTTAGCGGATTGAGACTCAAGAATTCTAGAATTCACACTCACAATACCCACAACACCCACAACACAAAGACACGCACACACTCATATCGTAGAGATAAGGAGAGACTGCCGATGTAGAGTTAAACTATTGCGTTATCCTTCTATATATTGTATGTATTTCTCTTTCATTTCGTACAGATTTATTCGTTGAACTTTGCGATGGCTAATATATAAAAAGACTGATAACCCAAAATATAAAAATGCAAAAAGAACAAAAAGAAAAGCAAAAGAATAAAACAAAAGAAATGCAAAAGTAAAACAAGAAACCCCCATTATATATTTAAATCGAAAAATATATATATATGAAAAATGCAAAATAAAAATAAATATAAACGAAAGCAAACAAAAGAAATAAGAGTATAAAACAAACGCAGTTGCACAAGGTAGGCACACCAACAAAACTACAGCGTGTTCTCTTCTTTTTTCAACTAAACAATTTCAATTATTAACAATCAAATTCTTTTACCTACAACCAAACTAGTGAAAAAAAAATAAATTAAAATATAGAACAACAAATAATCGTAAAAATATGTATGCACGTCACAAGCACAGTTTTCTAGGCCGTTTCAATTAAAGTATATATTATTTATTTCAATTGTATACACCATATATGTATTATATAAATATTTTACTGTTCCCATGCCTCGCTGCAAAACTAAAATATATCATATGAAAACATATTTATTATACATGGCTGTCGGCGAGGTTTGATAAAAGATATGATAAAATCAACCAAGCTTTAGAAATATATCCATTTTTATGCATTTTTATGCCATGAATACCGGATTGCAGATTGCAGTAAGCGATTCATATATTTATCAAGCCCCTGCCTCTGTTTTGTGAATATTTCTTAGTTGTTTTTTTTTTTGTTTATTTAGCAATCGAATATGAATTTTCAAATTTTCAAATTTCCAATTTTACAATTATTCTTGCCACTCTACTATCTCTATATTCAGTACATATATATGTATACCTATCAATGTTTACTTTCTATATCAATAAATATATATATTTTTTTAAATACATACATATATATGTGCGTAGATATGCAACTGGAAAATACATTTTATTAAAATAATTTTTGGTGTTTTTGCTTGTTTTGTTCTCCACGAAACGTTTATTTACAGGGACCACTAATTCCTGCGGCATTTACAAATGGATACCATTAAAAGGTGGCGCCGACAACCGCAATGACAACAACAACAACAATGTGAATTAAAACAAGAACAACAACAACAGCAGTAATAGCAACAGCAACATGAACAGGAGACGCAGGAGCAGCAGCAGCAGCAGCAGAAGGACATGCAACTTTAGCAACAATGACAAAAGCACACAAGTATTTGTGTGCGTAATGCTGCAACCACAGACAACAAAAATAATTTAAAATTATATATACACGTGCATATATATATAAATATAAATCAAATAAAGTACATATTACATAATTACACACTTGCAAATACGCAAATGCGTGTATTTTCCCACATTGCAAAAATGAAATCCGTTAAGCAACAACTACCACTGCAAACGAAACAACAATAAACCAAACACACATATTATAATTAATTAATTAACGTATATACAAATACGTTCATATAAACGGATGGCGAAATCCCAAAAAAAAAATTAAAAAGGACACCCACAAACTCACACACACAGACACACACGCGTATATAGAAAGCCAAGCAAAAACGTAAAAACAAAAAAAAGATGAGGAGGAAAAACTACGAGCGAACACAAACAAAAAAATTAATTTTAATTTAACAACCACTACGGCAGCAGCAACAACAACGCTTGGCCCCGAAAGATGCAACGTGTGCAGCAAAAATCGTTTAAAATGCAAATTAAACGGAAACTGTGCGTCCAACTGGAGTGGAGAGGCGGAGCGGGCAGGGTTGATGGGCTGCGCGGTGGGTGGGCGTGCCTGCTCAACCAGCAAAAAAATGGTGCGCCTACCACCCAGACCACCCAATCCGCCCACACTCCGCCCACGCCCAAAATGGATGACAACACCGCGAAGGGGGCGTGCCACTTTTAAGTAATGAGAAACCAACAAACGAACAAAAAAAAATTATTTAAATCACAAAACTGCAAGAGGGGGATAGAAACTAATAAAAAAAAATAAAGATAAAGTTGAAAGAAAAGCAAAAATGTTGCAATAATAGCGAAAATGTTATTATTTAATTGCGTATTATTAAATGGAAATTATTATTACCATTATTATTGCTATTCTTAACGTATCTAAGTTGTAACTTTTAAAGTTAAAGGCGACATATATATGTATACATATTATATATACAAGAATATACACTCTTATATATATATGTAAGGTATAAACTGCAATATATACAAAGGAAAATTACTTGAATCAAAAAAACCAACAACAACCACAAATAATTCTACTTTCAAGGATAAAAATATCGATATAAGCCACTGACAATTTCGATTACTGAATGTTAATTAATCGGATTGATTTGGGGTCCTGGTCGCAGGACGATTTCATTTCATTTCTCGACGGGGGGCTTCTGGGGGTAATGATGAATCAAATCAAAATTGTGCTTGCAATTATATTTATGAATTTATTTTAGAGTACAACAAATCCTTTATTGGCCAAAGTAAACAACAAAGAAAGAAAAGCAAATGTGAAATGCAAAGCAAAAGTCGAAGGCAATTTGTTATTAACTATGTTGAATTGAACTTCTCTTTCTCATTATTTCATTATACTTGCTATATACTTATAGGAGGTAGTAAACAAGAAGAAGAGAAAGGATAAAAAGGAATAAAACTTTTGTGTTCACATTGAAAGCAAAATGGTAAACAATGCTAATTAAACAGCGGATAGTTAGACAAATATGTTAAAGCATTAAATATGACAATGAAAGCAAAGTGAGAGAGTACATTTCGATAACTCGAGGCATAAATAAATTTATTTGCTAAACAATGAAATGAGGACAACAAACAAAAAAACTCCCTTAATATGTAAGAAATACAGAATTTTCGACAAAAAAAAAAAAGAACAAATATTGAACACTTTACAGGACACTCACTCACACAGACACAACACACTCACACACAGATCTTACTGATTAATCAAAAGAGACACTTAAACAAATTAGTTGGTAAGAACGTATGCAAATATAACAATGAACTATTATACATACAACATATACTAAGATTAAGTAAATAAAATATTTATAAAACAAACGCGCAAAACCGCAAATGTTTGAACATTTAACTAAATATATCTGTAAACAAGCATGTATAAAGGACGCGGATGAGTCGGTTAAAAATGAAAGGAAAATTAAAATTTAAATGGAAATGGAACCTAAACAAAAAAAAAAAAAAAAAAAAAAAAAAAAACCAAACAAAAAAAATGCAGGCCACTCTATGTGCAATTAATTTTTTTCTAGTCGCTCCGCCCGGCGATATTGGCCCGGACGATGGATGTACTAGACGTATTTGAGGATAATGACGATGCAATCGAGGGGGCGTAATAGAAAAATATATTTATATAAAACTATATGGAGTATTAAATTATTGGAAAAGCAAACCAAACAAGAACCTATCAGATAGATAAGTAAACGACATTTGTTACACGCGCAGCAGCAGCAAGTGGGGTAAAAACAATCGAAAAAAAACATGAAAATAGATGAGCAAAAGAAATATTGTATAATTGACAGAACAACAATACGATGCGCTTTTTGTCTGTCTGAGATTTTTTGCATTAGTCGACGTAAAATCAACAAAAAAAACAAAAAACTAAACAAAACAAAACAAAGTAAAAAAAAAAAGAACAAGACGACGAGCTGACAACTACAACTAAAACAAAAGCAGTAGACAACAAAAGCAAATGCCGAAACAGAGAAAATGTTCCTTTCATAACTTTTTTGCCAAATTGTCAAACCAACGCTCTCCAGGACTTTGCTGAAAAGTCTCGGACCAACAAACTTACATACTTATAACATACATATATACCGTAGTGGGAAATTGCGGGAGCCGAGGAAAAACCAAAAACGTAACCAAAACAGAATGCCCTTAAACAACAAAATAAACCAAAATAAATGATATATGCCTAGTTTTAAAGCAAAGCAAACGAAAAAATATGAAATAGTTGCAGTGGAACATAAACTACATTTAACGTTTCAACTGTTGATCGCCCCAAGCATCCAATCTTGTCCATTATGAATGAGATATTATATACATACCTTCCCCAGAACAAATTTCAGACCCATCCCCCCACACTTTAAAATAATCAAAATGAACAAATTGATGAAGCAAAAAAGACAGAAATCGTACATTTTAGATAGACAAAGATCAGGCCAGGGAGAGTCTGGCATATCGGGTGTTTGAACGAAAGAGGATGAGGACCTTACTTTAGCGGGAACTCCTCTCGGCGGGTCAAGAGGTCCAGGTCGATTGGCGAGAATTCCAGCTGCTATTTTTAATGGGGAAGTGAGCGATGACAGCAACGGTAAACATGTTATATTTGCATAATATAGGTATATATATAATACCTTCGCTAAGGACTATACATACATATATATATATATATATATAAATATAAATAAATATATTTTTAAGACATGTTCTAAAAGCAATAATTCAAAACAACAACCAAAAGGAGACGAATGAAAAATAAACAAGCTGAGAAGTTAAGAGAAAAAAAACCGAAAAGGAATACATTAAATATACACCAATATATAAATATACATAAATATATATACACCTACACGTAAATATATATACATGCATACAACAAAATATATATATACTATTATATATATATATATATATTAATGAACTCGATTAACTAAGGAGCAAGGAATCGATGTTCGACTGTCTTAGTGAAAAACCATTTCCAGCCGAATTATTTCGCAGCTATGCCCAAAAGTATTGCCACACTACTTACTGCAGCATTCGTTTAGACTTGTATTGTTTGTGGTCTATAGAGTAGCTAATGTCGTAGGACTTGTGAGCATAGTTCCGGGTCCCCTTACGTTGTAAGTCGATGCAGCTTTAAGTGTAATGTTGAGTCCTTTCCAACAATTTCCCCCCCTTTCCCGCTAACGCTCGTTGCATCTGCAATTCTACGCATTCCGCATTTGATTTGTAGTGCTCTTTATTCTATAAGGAAGCTAATGCCGCTATATCGACGATCTGACCGATACATAAGTACTTGCCTAAATATTAATATATTACGAAAATTGGTATACCGGATCAAAGTCAGCAAAGTTAAAGCCGAAGCAACAAGCAATGCGTCCTTGTAACAAAATCAATTTCAGTCAATTAGAAATTTTCACACCAACAAATCACAGAGAGCAACATAAAGACAACAACAACAACAACAAGAACATAAAAAAAAAACAAAGAACATTTTTTAAACAAAAGAAAAGCAAAACAAAGACAAGAAACTGTTTTCATTATTTTTTTACTGATGCGCCGTCCGAACGGAATAGATAGTCGACGGCGCAGACGCAAAAGCTTTAAATTGAACAAAATAAGGAAAATAACACGAACAAGGAGAACAATTTATAGAAATCGACAAGTGAGCTCTCTTTTTTATAACGAGAACGTAAACCAGGTGTGTATAGAAAGTATGCCGTGACGATTTTTTAAAAATAATGTACCCATACTTTAAGCTATACGCGAATGTCAGTCGAAACGTCAATTGGTGGTCGAAAAGCCGAAGGTGGGTAGCCGAACCAATGGGTTTGAGTAAACCCAACCGAAGGCGACACAAAACGACATAATGTGTAATGTAAAATAGTTTTAAATTAGCGACACACCAGCGGATAATAAGGATTATTGGGTTTGAGGCGGAGTTACGTAGTTACATATACGAATTGCTTTCCGTTTTTCTCTTATTATTGACTTACAAACATATCAGTTCTTATTATGTGTATGAGTATAGCAACAACATCAACAAATACGATTACAATTACGATAAAGATTACGATAATGAAATACAATTTACTAATATCTAGCGCTAACGAACGAAGATCCTTTCTTTTAACCAACAACATCAAACCGAAGCAAGAAATACCACAAAGCCGCCCAATTGGACCTTTTGAGAAGCGCGTAGAGAGGCGCAAAGGAAAGAAAACGGCGCTTGGTATGTGGTGTGAAAATCATACACAATACGATTTGTGGGCCTTCGATACTTTGACGTGCTTTTATACGATAGGAATCCTTTTACCAACACGATACATTTCTGTCCTCGGTTCCTTTTTATAAACATGTGTACATACACCTCACCAAAGCACACACACTCACACATACCCAGCTACACCAATTCTACAAGCAAAGGACACCATTAAACAAAAGGAATGACACAGTGAGCCACAGCGGACACAGCACATTTACGATGGAGATCACATACAAAGGAACCTTCATACAAACGATCACTTGACTATTTTTGCTATAAGTAAGAAATTCCCCCCAGGAATGTGTCAGTCGGATGTGGCAGAACTCCTGCTGACAAAACACCTTTACTATATTGACAATATCTCTTATATATTTTACACTATACTATATGGAAAATTATATATTAATATATACAACAAAATGAGGAAAACCAAAAACCAAAAACCAAAAAAAAAAAACCTAAACAAATAATACATAATTGAGACAAGGCGAACTTGAGGCGTGAGTGGCGTTAAAATTGTATTTACAAAGAAATGCGTAACCAAAAACAAGATGAAATCATTTTAATACTTTATACACATAAAAGTCAAAGGAGTCTTTAGAGACAAAACAAAAAGAAATGCGAAAGGAGGCGACAGTTTAATATGAAGCTACAAGACCGATGACAAGACGATGAAGATACATTTATAAAATGCGCCATAGCAGGGCGTCCAGTTTGTAAGTATTCTAACTATGTAAGTAAAGTAATTAAGGGGCGCAGGACGAGAATCAATTAAACATACATACTGTCTATGGGAGCGGTACGAGCTCGAGAAACTTTCAGTGCGAATACTTTAACACAACCGAAATGAAAAGGAATGGATCGAAATTAGACGATGATGGATGATATATGATACGAGGATGAAGTCCCAGTCAGGAGGTTGATGCTGGATGTTGAATGTTGGATGCAATTGCCAATGTGTGTACATACGGTCTATATATACTGGTACAGTACTACACTTACAGCAAACTATACAAGGTAAAAAACATAATAATAATAATAATAATAATTAACAGCAAGAAACCGCAGGCAAACAGATACAGAACAGAAACGGGAGACACACACATAAATAGAAGCATAACGAGAATTTAATAAACAATTTTTTCATTTCTATAAAGAAATCCGGTAACGAATTTGTATATTTACTACGACAAAATACCAAAACCAAAAGCAAGATGAAAAATTCGAAATATATACAAAAAAAAGATATATGTTTAACGGAGGACAGAACCGTAAAGGCCGACAAGTAAATATGCCCGTATACATATATGGAAAAAAACGATATATATATATATACATAGTTATATAACCAAGAACAACAAATAAACATATAGTTAAATTCAATAATGTTAAGCATTCGACAGGCAGACAGATACGCATACCGGTGGTTAAAGAAATTCAATTATTTGTAAGGACCCTCGAACCGGACCGAACTATGTATGCGAACTACAATTTTTACAGCTAACAACGACAGTAACAACACCACATCGGCAGCAACAGCAACATCAACGCGACAACAAGTGCAACATTTATTAAAAAGGCGACATAAAATGGCAAATTGTTGCTCCTTTGAATACACATACACACACACTCGGACAGCTGAAAATTGCATAAGTTTTTGACTCATACAGACACACACACATACATAACACCCCAACCACCCACTCAGACATCCCGCAATATGTATATGCAACAAAAAAAAAAAAAAAAAAAAAACAAAAAAGGGCTAACAACTTTAGCAGCAAATTAAAAATCACTTTGTTCACAATGTGCCACGTACTGGGAGCGATTAGAGAAAGTCAAGGGAAAGGGTATATATCCTTTTCCCGGGGCAGGTAAAGATCGGCAGTGAAATCGGCAGAATCAGCAGCAGCAACCAAAATCAGCAAAACCGCATATTAAACAAAAAGCGAAAACAAAAACAGATAACTAAAACATGATTTTAAACAAAATGAAATTAAATAATGGCATAATAAGTTAAGCTAATGGTACATAAGTTTAAAAAACAAACGGCAAAGAAATGCTCTAGAGCAACAAAAAAAAAACATGAAGAAGAAAAAACCAAGACAAACAAATATATATATATATAATATAAAAATTATAATGAAATAACTGAGAAATAAATAAATTAATTCATAATGATAAATAAACCAATATGAACATTGTTCAAAAACATAAGCGATCTCCGTGTTTTTATTTTGGGCGTCCTACCTCTACCTGGGGATTACCGAGTTATGGTTTGTATAAATATTGACATGGAATCCATTTCATAAAGTGTCCTCCAAAGGTGACTTCAACGAACAACAACCATTTTATTTAACAGGATATTTACAAGACATCAAGCGGGGCAGTAAACACAAATCCACTTACGACATCGAGACGTACACTAGACTACACGGTAAAGGGCGTAATGCCGGATTAGAGCCACTTCACTCAGCTGGACTTCTTCAGCCTTCTGGAGCTCTCCCGCTCGTCCCACCACATGGCGTACCACTTGGCGCTTCGTTCGGCACTCGTATCCGGATCGAAGAGGGGCATGTAGTCCATGTGGATGGAGGCTCTCAGGCGATTGTACATCAGCATCGAGGACGTGTAGGAGGCGATGGCCCGGGGCGAATAGTGGAGGCGGTACTTGGTGTACGGATACAAAATCCTCACCACCACCTCTAGCAGAAAGGCCAGGAAGAAGAACAGGAAGTGGGGAATGTACCACCAGCTGGTCTTCACCTTGAATCGCTCGCCCAGCAAGGCCATCTTCTGTATAAATCTGGACACATCGTTGATACCCGTATCGTCGGTAACGAAAACTGGAAGGCCATTTACCGCCTTATCCGATACTTTAAGCGCTTTGTAGGCACAAATATGTCCCCAGGCCACGTTCCCGGCATAGACCAACTGCTGTTTGCCTCCGACACCAGCTATCCTTGGAAAGACCCATCCCCGGGTGGAAAGATACTCGAAAATGCTCGTAATGAAGTGAGAGTCGCATTCGCCGTAGGTCAGAGGGGCACGAATGGCACTGGTGGCCAAATAATCTATGGAAACATAAGTAATATGGTAAGTTCCTACTCCAAGATTTTTAAGGATAACTCACCTTGTTGGTTCTGAAGCGGAGCTCCATTCGAGTTGAGCACAATATTCTCTGCTCTCAGCTTACTGGAAGCATATCCTGCTATCAGGAACTCCCCATCCTGATCCCACAAGGTAGAACTGTCCAGGGTGGGGGTATCCGTCTTGGACTCCGTAGAGTTGATAACCGCCGAGAAGGTACTGCGTCCCTTGAAGGGCACAAAACAAACGGAAGTGCAGCTGGTGTAGACCAATCGCTTTACGTTGTTTTGGATGCATAGATCCACAACGGCCAAGGTGCCTGGAAATTCAATGAAAACACTGTTTATTTGGTTCTTCTGTCACACTAGGCGTATACTTAATGTTTATAAGAAATATATATTTAAAAAATATATGCTTCATCATGCTTTTTGGGTAAAACTTATGTCGTTTTAGACTTTTATAGTTCATTATTTTGACCAATCCCCTAATTTAATCAATTCAAATCAAAATTAATGTATTCAAATCATTGTTTACCGGAATAACAAAAGTTCTTAGATCAATCTGCTTTTACCCTAGTCATGCTGTCTATGAAAAAACCTCTGAATCTTCAAAAAAACTCGACCGGATGACATTTTATGCGCTTGAAACTTAAATTATGCTAATCAAAGTGATTATGGAAAAGCTGCTCACTCACCGTTTACATTTACCCGCTCCAGTTCATCGTAGTTGGGCGGATACTCGATTTTAACCGAGGCGGCACAGTGGAAGACCCCATCCACCCCGGCAAAGATCGGATTCAATGCATCCCGATCGCCTCCGATGTCGCCAACAAAGGCGTGCAGAATGGGTGTCTCCTCGTGCCCAATGTTGTTCTTGTAGGGCACAATGTCCAACGAACGTATCTCCTTGATGTCCAATTCCACGCGCCGCTCCAGCAGCTGCTTGATGAGGTGCTGACCCAGAAATCCACTGCCTCCGGTAATGAGCAGCACTTCACCGCCACCGCTGTTGCCACCACTCATTGCGTCTGTGGGTCGAAGTGCACTATTTTACTGGAATTACTGCAATGAGACCGAAAGCAGGTTAGATGGCCCGAGTTTTAAGTGGAGGTTTCCGTGAGAGAAACTTTAATTGGTGGGGGCTATAAACATAACACATTAAACTGGCTCATCGCCATCATCGCCGGCTGGCGACCTTCTTCGAGGGTCAGCGGAGCTGGTTTCCGAATGACTTGGCGGGTTTTCGAATGCTCCGGCTTACGTGACACACTGCCTTGCTATTAAATTATATATTTTTTTATATCATAATTTTTACAATTATTTACAAATTTTATATCATAATTTTTACAATCCAAAAGTTAGGAAGTTATCTTGGCTATTAAATAAATCATTGGAACTTTAGGAAATGTCCGAAATGGGAATTCTTTCAAGAAATTTAAAAAAGTCGTGAGTCTTATTTTATTATTTTTTTAGACAGCAATTATAAATATGGGTTTTTGAAACCAGTTTTGCATAAATAGTCAAAGACTGCAATTGGGGAATCCTGATTACAAGTTTTTGAAAATTGTATTAAAAAGTAACCGTTAGCCATGGACACTTGCGTTGATTGGCCCAAACTCTCGATTTCTGTTCCGATTTCCGCTTAGTGTGTTACTTGGCCACGGTCAACTTTTGTCTTTTGAATTTATTGAGAGTGTCTTGTGCAGACTCCGAAAGAAACACGAAAAGTAACACCAACAATGGCCAAAAGAAACGCTGGTTAATGTGCTAATGCTGAAGTTGGCTAGCTGCGATTACAACACAGTGGTTGGACTAGCATCAAAATAATTACTACGAACTGGTTTCCGCATAGATTTCGACATGCACGTCAAGCTCGTAGATTTTGGCATTCTGGCTTAAACCTTTTTGGCCATTTGATTGCAGTTGTCCGTCACATATCACAGCCTCAAAGATCTCCACTTAAATGTAAGACTACTTACCGAGAAAGTTGCTTATTTTCGGAGGCCAACCGTTTGGTTTGCCTGCAGACTTGAAACTGTGAGATGGCTATAACCAAACTGGCCAAAACCAAACCAAGAGTTGCCAGTCTGCTTGAATATCACCACCTGTTATCGATCGCGACAATCGCTCCCATTAGCATGAGGCGCGCTTTTTCAAAAAAACCTTAATGGGAGTTTTGGTAAAAGGTAATTTTTATTCAACAACAATTAAATGAATGTGGACAGTAAGTACGCTTAGTGATTACATAAATAGTTTTCTTTATCTTATCCATCCCATGCAATTGATTGGGGGCTTAGGCGATTGTAATATTCAATAAGTACAATGGTAATTGTTTTCGTTGCATCTCATCTCCTTAGCTCCTTAGCTTCCTAGCTTCCTAGCTTTCTAGCTTTGGGTGTATAGGCTCCCCTGGTAGGTGTATAAAGTAAACGAGAAGTAAAGGCCGTTGATACAAATGACTTTGGATTAGATTAGGATTAGGCGCGCTTAACCATTAACCATTTTAACAATTAACGAGTACGCGGAATACAATTACGGATATACAATTACGGATACGAATACAAAACGGTGTTTAGTACAATTAAAAATTCTGTTCACATTTCGGTTTGGTTTATTACAACAATATCATGTAAATGCCAATGTATCATGCATATACCTATATTTAAATGTGTATATTCATTTTTGGGTGTATAGGTTGTAAGTACCGATCTTAAGTACCGACTGACTGCTGACTTGGTGGATTTCATTTGGATTGAAATGATTGCGCTGGCAAACATAAATAATGGGACATAGTATATTACATAAAATTACACATACGAATAAACTATAATTATCTATCAATTTCATTTAGTTACACATACAAAACACAATTGGTTTTCCTCTGGTTTTTCTTTTTCACAATCATTTTGTCTCTTGCCTTTCAGCCTAATGTCTATTTAGATGCATTTTGATGCACAATTGGAGTGACGTGAAGCGATGAACTCAAGTTCTACGGTAATGCGTAATTGTTATTTATCATAAATGTTGAATGTCGATTTGTTGTATATTGAACTAGCATGTATGTATGTATATAACTCTGAACTCTGTATATAGCATTGGTATTATGGGGGTGCCAACATTTCAACTAACATTATTTACTTCGCTATTACAAGGTAAGGTTCTTTATTAGCTATTATTGTTGTTATTGTTTCTGTCTAATGCCGCTCCGCTGATGGATCCCCTGGGCCGATGTCTTCATTCTGTTCTCAATACGAAAGCGCCGAGGGAGATCGCGAGCCAACTGTGAAATCCTTGTAAACGGAAAACACAGATATCTGCAAAAGAATGAAAATATTCCATTAAAAGTGCACACACACTTAACTCATTCGCACCCATTTGTCACAACCAAACCCAGCCCAGCCCACTCAGTCCATCCCATGTTTGCCAATTCCCATATTGGCCACTTTAGTTGCCGGATTGCGTCACAGTCAAGAACTGCAGCGCGACCCTGGCAGCCGGCCAGAAACCAAATAAAACTTGGCAGCATCTTGTGGGTGCGGGAAATGGGACAGCATCTGTCATCTACTGGCCCTCAGCACATGTGCTTCAACGGTGCGGATCGGCGTGATAACAGTTCAAGAGCAGACGATACCCTTATCTCTGCAGTTAATCCCGAAAACAGTCATCATATTGGGGGAGTGTTTTCTTTTCGACAGTGGAAATCGTGACGATGTACCAATTAAGTAACAATTTCAATTATTTGGCTCATTGAACTATGGGTCTACAAACAATCTCAAGAGCCAAATTCAAAAATAGCGCAATCTTTTCATTACACTTGATGTTCTGAACAAAAAGGCTTTCAACATGAATATATAAGGAATCGAGTGGGGGCTAAGTAATTAAAGACCTACACACAAATATATTGTTCAATTCCCGAAATATCTTTTAATATGAATTATAAACAAACATTAATTGATCGAGTTTCAATTAATGTTGATTAATGTTAATTGAAATCAAATATTTCCCATGAGTTTCATTTCAAATATTTGCTACTCTGAATGAAAGGCTTTACTTTCAATTTATAATAATTAAAAAACAAACATTTCCCAGGGGTTTGCAGTGAATCATTTAATTTGATATTGGTATTTTTAGCATTTT
The DNA here is from genome assembly GCA_018150405.1 of Drosophila varians. Lineage (NCBI taxonomy): Eukaryota > Metazoa > Arthropoda > Insecta > Diptera > Drosophilidae > Drosophila > Drosophila varians. The sequence continues at coordinate 9,794,235 of JAECWK010000135.1, forward strand.
GTTTCGAGAAATGTATATACTTCATAGGCAGAAATAATTTATAGCTGAACAGATAATAATTAAAATTCTAAGGTATACTTTTCTATCCCGCTGGGAGCAAGTTTTCGTTTTATGCCAATAATTTTCACAGCCAATTGTACTAGGAAATCATTGCATATTTCATTTCCTCATCATACTCACCTTGTCTTTTAATTGCTGGCACAGCTTCTGGCCATTCATGAGTAACAGCAGCACATCGTTGAGCCACTGAACGGAGGCCTCCGCCTGGCGGGAATCGAAGCGCATGGTGCCTTGGTTATTTAGCAGCTGGTAGACTGCTATAATCAGCTTGTGGCTCTGCAGGTAAAAGCTAACAGCCAAATCCTCGGGCAGGTTGGGCACCAACGATTTCATATTCCGGCCCTTGATCAACTCGTCAATGGGTTTCTTCTTGGGCACCAGCAAACTGTTCCGACCGCGCTGCAGAGCATCCAGAATGTTGCCTATCACATGCAGCACTTCGTCGGAGGTTCTGCGGAAGACAGACAAAATTGACCTATAAATAACATTGAATCTCTGGCAGAAAGAAGTGACTCACTTGAAGTGATAAGAGTCGTCGACATCGTCGATGTGATTGATGGCCGTCTGCAGATGGTTGGCCGCATCCTGGACCTGTTGCAGTTTCCAGGGCGAGTCCTGTGTGATGGAGGTGCGTTGCGTTTGGCTCGGGGCTTTGCACAGCTTAAAGCTTATGTCCTATAATTAAATTTAAATTATGTTGAGTGCTGTCAAGCCAAATTCACAAACACATTGTCAGGAATGAATCTTTGGGTTTCATAACTTTTACATTTTATGAGTCAGTTTTTGTAAGTCATGGAATGGGTTTTTTTCAAAGGGGGCTTTCCGGATTTAAGTTTAGCCAAGAGAATGAGTTTCCCTATTGTTTTGAATTGTCCTAAGCTTTGGAACTTGGGTTACTTACAGCCTGGGTGATGGCATCGCCGGTAAGGGTTAGCACTGCCTTTAGTTGATCGGGCGACACGGTGAGTATGAACTTCTCAGTCTTCTTTCCCTCATTTTCATAGAGAGGCACCGGAAACCGATGCGCGCATTCCTACAGTTAATAATTCATAATGCAATGCGATTATTTATGAGTTCAGATAGGTGTTTTATCAGAGACTTACCACCAGAATGGTTCGCAGTTGCTTCAATATCGCGTGAACTTCTTGGCGCAGCACCCACTCGAATTCAATTTGCTGGAGGACGACGATTGGAGTTGGGGGGCAATGTAGATATGTTTGTGTTTTTGCATATTTGTTGTGGTCCCGCCAGCGTGAGATTATTGGTACATATATGTGGTTGTGGGTTTTGCGATAGCGTTTCCAAGTTGAACAAAGCACGTTCCCGTGTACAAATCAATAAAATCGCGAGTGTGGGTGGAAAACAGGAAAACAGAACATAAGAATCGATAATTAATTTGTACAGCATATAGTGGGTTCTTTTTTGGCCCACAACGGTGGCTCGTACTGATTTTGTTATTGTTTTATGTGTTGTTTGCGATGCCGTTGTCATGGTTTTTTGGATTTAGTTTTGGACTCGCGAATTTTCCCCAATAATAGTAAATTACTCACCAAATTGAGGGCCTCCTCCCGCTCCGTGTCCGCGAGCATTTTCATCGCGCTTTTCGGCTTTTTCCGGGCTGTTATATTCCTGCGCTTGTTCTCCGCGGAAATTTGTATTGTGAGCGCTGTAATTTTTATTTTTATTTGTTTTTATTTATGTTGGTATTTTACGTATTTGATTCGGTTAGTATTTCCTAGTTTGGTATTTTAGTAACACCTATGTCAATGATAGTTGGCAGCGCTGATATTGATATTTACCACGTTTAAAATAATTATTTCGTTTTACTGGGGCTTACTTTGGAATAGAAAGTGAAAAAACGTTAAATTATCCTAAATTCCCAACATATCCCTGCCAATTTCATTTATCTTTCCTTGGAAGCCCTGGTTCGATTAAGCTTTTGATATTCGCTATCAAGTTATCGATAGAAAGGGCGGCAAACTTAAATTTAAATTCAAATTTTAGCTGACCAACTTACGTTTTCTGCTGGGCGGGGGTGTTGTAAGAATTGCTGTTTCCGGTACTGTGTTTAGGACATGTTGTGGATACCCATTGCCACTCCTTTGACGGTGGAGTGGCTGAAACGACCAGTTGTTGGTGGAACTTTGGTGTTAAAGAAAATAACAAGCGAAAACATTCTGTTATTATTGCACATTCTTCTAAATTCCGGCGATTCTCCAGATTTGTTTGCTTTGGCCAATTGTGTTTGCCTTATCATGTTTGCGATTGATTTCGGCTTGATTTGATTCAAAGTCAAGTGCTAATTGTTGGCCCATTGTCATGACTCACGTCACACCGGCTGACGTCGCCGTCTGTTGCAAAATTTTCCCCTTTTTTTGCTGCTCAGACTGAGGTTCTAAGCCCCCCGAGTTTCGGGGGCGCGCGTGTCAGAAAGCTTGTGGCAATGGCTTTTGTTTTTAATCATGGCTAAAATTACAAAAACCCACGAAAAACTGGCCGAAAAGTGCTTATCAAGCGAACTCGGCAATCGCCACAAACACGAACACAAACACACACTGAGACACACGCACAAATTTACAGCAACCCGAAGCCGAAGCCGTTTATCAGGTCCAATTTAGTTTTATAATTTTTTTGATAAGCCAATGTCAAGAAAAATGGAAAAGGCAGGCCAGCCTGAAGAATAGAGTATTGACTCGAAAGGGGACTCCTAAAATTTATGCCATCATAAATTTTATAGGCACGGCTGTTGCTTTGCGGCGTCTTTTTAACACGTTCGCATTTTGATTCTTGGTCACACACCGTATAAGCCAAAACAAGCAAATTCCGTCGCCTCTTATTATATAAATAATAACGGTAGAGCGACCTGCTGCTTTTGTTTTTCTTCATTATTTACCTCTGCGGCATTATGATTTCTTTATTTATCCACTTCACTGATGATTACTTTTTAATTCTTTTCGTTTTATCAATTGCAAACACTTGGCGCGAATCACGAGACCCTGTCAAGTCGAGGGAAAAACTGCGAATCACTATTTCGGGAGAATAATTAACTACCGACAATGGATCATTAATTAATAATTAATATATTCTTAATATTTATTACACATATTTCCTTTAAATCCAGAAATATTTAACGATATTAGCTTGTAATCGGGAGCTTCAGCTAAATTATTATTTCACCCGCGATCCGCCCAGCGCTCGATCAGCGCCCAAAGCCGTTTGTAGACCCATAACGTTAAAGTTGGCTAAGACGGTGGGAGCTTTTGGAGTCCGTTAGCTTTCTTCGCGACCACGATCTCGGCCACGGCTTCTCTTCACTATCTTGCCCGATGGGAAGCCGCTCTGTGAGACACGAATAGGAGCTTTCGTTCGCTTGAAGAGAGTCTTCACTATCGAAGCTACAAGAATCGCTGCTACCAGGTGGTAAAAAGGTAAATTTATTCATTTTTTCCGTCAATATCAAACCGCAAAGAGGAATAAAAACAGTTAAAAAAAAGTGGCAAAAAGAGGAAGAAAGTGAGGTGCTTATATCTTGGTTAAACATAATTCGACAACTGTGCCAAAAAGTAGTTCAAATGCCACTTAAATTTTTGTTTCCCCAAGGCAAAAGTGTAATTAAATAAACTCATAAATAAATAAATAAACAAGAGCCTATTTGAGCATGTTCTCACATAACTAAATTCGAATATTTTCAGCTGCTTTAAAAATGTTATTCTTTAAAAAAAATGAAAACCTTTAATAAAGAAAAGAAAATAAATAAATATTTCGATTTGTCTCTAGGACGACGTCCCATGAGTAATTGCCCGGCAATTTGTTTTCCGTAAATGTCAAAAATATTTTCTTTTTTTAATATAATTTAAAATCTGGTTTCTGTATAGCTATTATAAGCTATATATTAAATTATAGGTCATTCTAAATTATACAAAATCTTCAGTGAGCAAAAGCAAATATTAAGAAATCAAACAAAAGTACAATAATATGTTTATTCCCCGCTTTATTGTTGAAAAAATACAAATAAATGTTGCTTGCTTGCCGATTAAGGCTAATCCTGAGATATAGCTGAAAACAAATGAGGATAAAAGCTGGTCTGTTTTTTTTTTCTGTTATACTATAACATTTATTTTTAATTTTATATATATATATTTATTTTTATATATTTTTTTTTTGCATACACAGTACATTTTGCGGCTATTATTGCTCCTTTTGTATAAAAAAGTAGTAAAAAAAAGTTCCAAGTCTACTTGTATTTGGCGTTATCGAGCCGGAGTACGTGGATTTGTTTGCTCCCAACAAAAAAGTGGGGGGCGGATGGGAAAATGCAAATAAAAAGTAAAACAAATGTGCAAATAGGAGCAAACAGGTGTGATGTGTGTGCGGGCGTGTGTGTGTGCGCGTGCAAGTGTTTCATTGGGGGTGGTGGGTGGTGTGTGGGTGGCTGGCAGACGCAGTGCGTCTATTTACTCGCCGGTCATCATCTCCATGAATTCTGTAAATTTAACAAAACGACAGACATTAAACCGATGCCATTATAGGCGCACAGCAACCGCTATATGCATTTATAAATAAATATTCCATAAACACGAAAGTGATGAAGAAAACAAATTAAATATATAAGTATGTGTATGGAAAAGTCGAATGAAAAATGCGTTGAAAACATTCGGAATCGAATTTGTGTGTCGCGACTAAAAATAGCCACCGATATGCTCCATGGGAGCAGTGATCAAGCTGTCATAATCGAGTGGTCCAAGATCTCAAGATCAACACACGGAGAAAAATAAGATTCTACTAAATATGTGTCATCTTGTGTTATTTTTATCGAAACCATTTAATTAGTGAGTGTTAATCACTCATAAAAACATATTTCCGCTTTCAAATCTCCTCGAAATTCAAAATTATTTTCAAATCAATTTGAAAAGAAATGGAATTTTTTTCAGAGTGTTGTGGTCGAGCAGCATGATCATTGAGAATCGTGATGATGAATAGCAATTTATGATCGCTACATGCGGGTGGGTGGATAGCAATCTATTAGAATGAATGAAAACGAAAATACTCACCATCGAAATCCACTGTACCGGAACCATCAGAATCGATCTCCTCGATCATGATGTCCAGCTCCTGCTCGGTCAGCTGGTCGTCCAGCTCCTTAAGGATTTCCTTGAGGCAGGTGGTGGGGATAAAGCCGTTTCCTTGCTTGTCGTACAGGCGGAAGGCCTCGCGCAGCTCCTTTTGCATCGCCTCGGCATCTTCCTCAACGATGAACTTGGCAGCCAGCTGAACGAACTCGCCGAATTCCAGGCGTCCGGACTCTGGAAATAAAAAAACGTGAAAATTATAATTAGCTGAAAAACTAATGATTGGGCAAAAACCCTAACGATCATAAATCAATGACAGCGCGAAAGTGAAATATGATCATCAGTGGACTCGCATTGGATAGTATGCTATTTTTTTTGTTTAATTATAATCTATAGATGTGTTTGGCCTCTTTCGGTAAAAGTCCATACTTATATTTCTAATTAAATTATATACTGTTCAACAATGTATATATTTTCGATCGAATGAAAAATTATGAATGCAAAATCGAGTACATTTATCAAAATATCAAGTTACTTCAAGATGGATACTTATATTTTTTTGTAAACTTTTAACAGTTGAAAGATTCAAAGTCAAATATTTTAAAATTTTGAATTTGAATTTTGAATAAAAAAATTTAATTTTTTTTTTTACTTGTTTGTAATCTTTTTAAAAACTATTAAAAAAGATGCAACTTTTTTTTATCGCCGTTTAACATCTTTAGTATCTTTGAATTAGAAAATAAATTTTTTACTTACTGTCTTCATCGACCTCCTCGATCAGTTCCTCCAAGATCTTCTTATCGAAGGGCTGACCTATAAAATATAAACATTTAATCCATTTATTCGTAGAGAACCGTTTTCAAATCTACCCATGAGACGCAGGATATCGGCAACCATCTCAGTTGGGATGCTGCCGGTCTTCTGGTGATCGAAGCTGTTGAAGGCCTTCTGGAGGACAGCAATCTGCTCGGGAGTTAGATCATCATCCTGGATTTATGGAAGAAAAAGAGAAATTCCTTAGTTGTTGTCCTGGTAATCCTTGAGAGATGTCGGCCTGCTTACGACGCTGCTCATGTTGCTGCTATTTGCTGGTTTTCCAAAATCTGACTGATGAAAATATCTTTCGAACCGATCGCCACGGACTATTCGTGCCAACTACGATGCTGCGCGGATGCGTTTTCCAAAATATAGACCAGAATCTCTGAACTTGCCACACACACAAAACAGAAACAAAAACAGAAACAGAAGCGGAAAAATACGAACATGGACACGACCGATCTGTCGTATCGGATCGGAGCGGATCGGTGGAGTATATGTAGCACTTTTCCACGCCACTGCCTGAATTTTATTGTTTTTTAGAAATAACTGTAAATGTGCTATTGAAAAAAAGGAAAACAAAACAAAAATAAAACATTGAGAATAGTAGAATCCCGCCGGAGGCTGAACACGATCCGTATAGTCGATTTCCACGGCCAGCAATCGGTGGGCAGTTCGGAAGGAGGAGCATTTCGTGGAGTGAGTAGGCGAATGGTGGCCAGGCGCAGACACCTCGGAGGCTGCATATGTGCTCTAGCCAGCTATAATGCGATGCGTTGCGCTACTTCCCCCCATTCCGCAAATAAACAAAAACGTTTATATATATTCCGGAATATGTCGGTATGTGCCACCAGATGCACGACAACGAACCGAAAATTTGGAGAAATCGTCACTCGAGCAAGGCGTGAAGCAATGAACGAAGAATAATCACACGGTATCACAGGTGGGTAGAACATTTTCATTTTCATTTCCAGAATATTGGTTTTTTGTTGTGAACTGAAAATTGTTAAAGAAATCTTTACATTAAAAGATTTTTAATCAGCTTTGTTGAAATAAAACTTTTATATGAAACCAAAATATAATTTCTTGTATTTTCTAAACCCTGCTTATCTAAATTTTATTTTGGTGAAACAACACTTTAACAAAAAAAACCATATTACAAAACAATGTTTTTCAAAAGCAAGGGAATTAACTTTACTTTTATCCAACAGGTAAAGTTGATTTACAAATAATAATAAGTTACAGTTAATAACACAATTAAGGGGGAATCCTAAAATAATAGTGGCGTTGCCAGTTTTTTTTAAAATTTATGAAAGCCCATGGTGCCACCTAGTCGCTTAGTGTGTTTGAAATAGTTATCGGTCAGTCTTATAGGTAAACAAAGCATGGTCCGCATTAAAAATAGGTAAATACTTTTAAACTTGACTAAAAACATTAAAATCCTGATGTGATCAAATCACAGGTACATTGCAGTGCAGATTGTGCCATATACACCCACCAACACGTTGCGATTGAATGATTACACGCTGAGCAAATGCCTGCTCCAAAATGTGGAGAAATATTATGGAGTCTACGGTCTCGGCTTGATCGAGAATGGATTCCGGGTGAAATATTGCAATGATCGTACCAAAGTAGCTATCATACGCTGCCTGCATCGAGGCCAGAAATTTGTTTCAAGCGTATTACCCCTGATTACACTCGTAATTTACTGATAACTATGTTTTCCAGCAAGGCATTTACGAATGTATCCTTTACAGATTGGAGATGTAAGGGCCAAATTCAGAACCCTCTACATCGGAGCTACCATAATCCAATGCAACAAGTTTATTATCAAACACCAAAAGCAATTCCTGGATAAAGCAATGGGCCAGATGACATCCGCCAAAGAAAGACAGGATCTCTTTAAACGCGTCATGGAATTCGATATGGATAAATAACATTCAGATTCAAAATCATTTAGTGTATAATTAAGTAAATTAGTACATGGGTTTCTTAAAGAAAACACTTGTTTCAATTTAACTAAAAGTTTAAAGTATAAAATTCTATTTTTGGTGTGCAAACTAAACTTCGATGAGAAATTTGCGACTCGGCGATTTGACCAATTTCGCGTAACTCATCTTCGTTAATTTATGCCGGATGTCGGCAAACGTCAGTTTGTTCTTTTTACTGTAGACATTAAGATAAATTCCAAGGACTACTATCAATCCGGACCATAGATATCTGTTAAAAGAATAATTAAGATAAGGATAAGGATAGTTAGGGACTTGCTTTTCAAAGAAAACTTACTGGATTGTGAAAGGCTTGCTAAAGAGCACAAAGGAAAAGGCTATGGTGACAGCCTTACGTGCGGTTGTGACAGTGGCGGCTATTGGAGCACCACTGCTCCTCACCAATGCTAGAACGAATTGAATGCCCAAGTAACCGGAAAGGCTGAATAGGAATCCATAACCGAAGGTTTCTAGAGGGTGCTGACATCAAGAATAAAATAAAAATTGGAAAATATTACAGGTCAAGGTCAATTTTACTCACCTCTAAGCAGAAAGCGAATCCGCTAAAGAAATTGCCCGTAACCAGCATGATTACAAACAGGTATACAAAACCCAAGCCATACGAGTAGAAGACCACTTCGCTGCTAGGTGCTTTGAATTCTCGCATCGCCTTCTCCTGAACGTTTCCTATTGCAGCATCACACAGAAGGGCTCCCGAAATCATGGCCACTCCGAGGAGATTAAAGTTTGGTGTCATTTGGGAGTCAGCCAATGTAAACCAAGCTAATCCTATACACATACAACCCGCTGCTGCGAAGTCCAATGGGCCATACCGCTTTCCTTGGATAATAATGCTGCCCACAAGAACAGGAATGAGTTTGCAACACTTAAAGATGACCTGGGTGGGATAGTTGAGGTAGCCTAAGCTGGAGTTGGACAAGCCCATCGTTCCGAGGGTCAAAGCAGATAGCACCAAATACGTTTTCATGGGAATGCAACGTGGGGCAGGTTCTATATTCCAAAAAGAAGTTCCACTTGCCCGAAAACTCTCCAATCGGCGTTCTACCAGGCCGAAGCCTATGTAGTAACCGAATTGGACAAGCGTAAGGAACCAGCCATATGGTTTAAATCCCTCCACTGTAAAGATCAGCTCCTGTAGGTAGCCATAGAGTATGTACAGAATGAAGACGCCGGCGCAGCTCAACAGGAACTGAGTGGTACGATTGTAAAAGGTCAGGTCGAAGCACAGGATGCGGAGCTCTGGGGGCGACTCCGCGGACGACGATTTCCTCTGCACATCCGCCAACGAAGCACCATTAATGGTGATAACGCTTCCGGAAGGCTGGCTCTCACCCATTCTGCTGCTCATCTGACCGATCGGACGCGAATGTGTGTGTTATTACAGTGAATGTAGCTATCACAAAGTTATATGACGGTCGCTGCTGCTAATTACTGCCACGCAATCCGAAGACTTTTTCGCTTACAAGATCGATTGGTCATGCCTTTGCAAATTGTGCACTTGCTTTATGTTCATTACGAAAAGCGCTTTCTTAGCAAAAACACAGTGGTCGTTTGTTTACTTCGCTTTGAGTCTATAAAAGTGTTTGTATTATCATAGAACTATCGGTACCGGTAGATAGACAACGTTGCCAGGCTCATAGTTTTCACAAAACATTTGAAGGCACCAGAAAAGATTTTTTATTTTTTGAATTAACTCAAAGTTTACTCTAATTCTAATTCATTTTTAAATTAATATTGTTTGGAGTAACAAATAATATTATTTAAATTTGGAAAAAGAGTTTTGAAAATCTGGCATCTCTGTTTTGAGGTAATTGTCATCGGTTGTCAAAATGGCGTCATGTTATCGATAGGCAGGATAAGAAGCAGAACAGAAAAGTGCCGCTGAAAAGTGTAAAAAGTAATGAGAAAGCAAATATACAAAGCAAACAATTTGTACAAGCATCACTAAAATGGACGTACAACCGCCTGGAGGTGAGTGATGAGGTTTTATCGCCTAAAAAAGCAGTAATTGTGGGCGAATGCGACCCCCACACAGACACACGCATACACATGCCAATTTAATATGCTTAAAATTTCTGCAAAATTTCAGATGCCAGTTTACGCAATATTATTGACAAACTGGCGGAGTTTGTGGCCAGAAATGGACCGGAATTCGAGGCTATTACCAAGCAGAAGCAGCAGAATAACCCAAAGTTTGAATTCCTTTACGGAGGTGAATTTGCCAGCTACTATCAATTTCGGGTGGCGGCAGAACAAGCATGTGAGTAGTACAAAAATATACATATAAAAATAAACTGAAATAAATTACTTTTACCTAATAATTTTCTTTTTTAGTGTTAAACCAACAAAACCAGTCGGGGCACTACATGCAGCATCCCCCGCACATGCTACAAAATCAACCGCCTGCCCATTATGCGCCGCCCAATCAGCAGCAACACCCGCCTGACAAAGCACAAGACAACATGCAGCAGCAACAATCCCAATACATGTGGCCACCAAATGCAGGACAAGGACCTCCAAACAACCAGCAAGGCAATGGTAATGCCATCACAATGAACCTAACCTCCCAACTGGACGCCGTCAATATGCAGCAGAAGTCGCTGCGGGAACAAATCAAGCAATCGGAAGCTAACCTCTCAGCTCAACACACGGTAATTTACAATAATATTGACTGGTACACTATATATTTGAACAAATAATTCTGGGAGATTAGAGCAGCTTATGGGTAATGAAAAGATAAAGTTTCCTCTCCTGTTCTTGGATTTTAAAAAGAAACAGGGTTGTTTGTAGCAAAGAATTGTTGAGGAGATTCTATAGTTAAAAGTATTAAAAGATGTTCTCTTAATGTATATAAAAGGCTATTTTTTTTATTTTTGTTGACTTCTATATTACAATATTGTTGAGCTTTTCGAATACAAAATATATTTTTTAAGCATTTTCAACTGCTTAAGTTTTTCTGATCAACTAAAATATCTAACATTTGTTAAAAGTCCTGCAAAGATCTTACCTTCGATTTTGTACTTTCGAGAAGTCAGAAATATAAAAACTCTTGTTCTGCCCCTGCTTCGGTAAATTTTAATGTCCTCTATTTCCGATCCTTCAACTTCGTTCAGATAATTTTCGCAGTGTTTCCAGCATTACAATCAATTTTGCTATTATTTTATCTATTGAATTAACCATTTACAATGCTACATTAAATTTTTGCTTTATTGTATTTTTTAAAACATAACCAAAAAAAAAATCAATCCACTCTTCATACCAACTGATAAATCTGTGTAAAACCAAAACCAAAACAAAAAAAAAAAAAACGAACCAATACCAAATTTGTTTATAAATTGAATGTGAAATCGCAAATGCGAATTGACAATGCCTTTGTGTGCCCGCTCAATGACCAAACCCGATCCGATCCGAATCGAACTGAATGCATCCACCACCGAACTAAATTGCACCCTCCAACGAACCAACCCGATACGCAATGTAGGCCCTGATGAACCAAAAGACGAAACAGATCGAGGAGGCGATTGCGGCAGCTCAGACTACTCAACAGGAGCAGTTAGCCCAGGAGCAAGGCATTGTGCTGAGAGACTTTGACGCCGTACTTCAACCAATCATCGAGTCCTGCACCAAGGATAGCATCTCAGCAGGTAAATATGAGCTTGACGTCTCGTCTGGACGCCGTTTTGCTTGTTTGTAGTCTCTAGTGTAAATAAGCCTTAAGATAACTATTCTAAAGTTAAACAATAAATATAGTTTTTGATCCATATTCTCCATACACCAAATCACACTTAAAAAGAAATCATTTAACCTTTTGATAAATCTATATACATAATTTTTTATTGCCAGTAAAAATGCCAATATGAGTAACCCGTTTGATATTGCAATTTTAGGCAAGAACTGGATTTTACAGCATTCAACCGACAGCGCAAAAATCAATGTCGTTTTACAATATCTTTTAAAGAAGTATGCCTCAGTTTTATGATTAATATTCTTCAATATGCATTAATTAAATTGTGTTTCTTTCTTTCAACGAGTGAAATACTAACCAAACAAAACCAAACCATAACAAAACGAAATGCAAATCCAAGCGAGAGATGATCGATTGAACGATTGTGTGATGGAGGCATTGAGACTCTCCGATTTAATATGATTATGATATTATTATGTATAGTTCCCAGATCCGGAAGTTTTAAGCATTGATAGGGAAACTTCTACAATCCTCATCACTATTTTTAATAAGCTTAAATACATCACACACACCAAAACACACACTGTGCAAAAGAAAAGATTAACTAATCGAAATAGTATAGCACAACAAATTCTTTTGGCAATGTTGTTGTGCATACAGAAAACTAGAAAAAAATATGTTTTTTGTTTGTTAATTTATTTTTAGGGCTTTGCTCAATGGTTCAACGTTTCAGCAAAAATTACATCTTATATATTTAGTTAATGATATACTCCATCACTGGTAAGTTTGCCTAGAAAATTAAAAGTAAATTGATCTACAAAAACAACTGCTCTGTGAGCTAATCAACAACGCGAAGCAACGCAGACGGCGATGTTGATTAGTTCAAATCAGACTCAGCACAGGACTATACTGAATAACATGACGCTAGCAATCGGACAGTTTAGTGGAGCTCGAAGATACATGTATTTAAGTGGAACGATGTATTTACAGCATGCGGAAGAACATCAATGACTTGAAGAACAGCCTCGAGAATGTGGTCATTCCGATGTTCTGCAGCGCGGATTTGAGTATGTATTTTAATATAAACAATTAAATTTAATATTTAATGCAAATTTCTGACAGTTGCTAGCCACGAACAACGGCAAAAGTTGGCCAAGCTGCTGTCGCTGTGGGAGTCCAAAGCCAAATTTTTCGATGCCTGTGTAATTTCCAAGCTGCAATCGCCAGATTCTTCCATGCAAGAGTATAAAACAAATTTACAAAACACACATCATGAAATAGCAAGCAAATTCACGCAAAACACCAAGGCCACATTGGACAAGTAAGTTGATTTATATCCACGACTGAATGATTTAATATAAACGAATATTTTATCCCTGCCCTTGTAGCTACCAAAAACAGCATCAAATATTTATTCAGCATGCCAGCCAACAAATTTCTCAGCTTGAACAGCAGAAACAGCAGTTGGAGCAGCAACTAATGGTGACCCAAAAATCCCAGCAGCAACATATGCACCACCAACAGATGCCAGGAGGTCCGCAACAGAAGAATATACCCTCGCTGATGGCCCAGCGGATAGCTATGCCGGGTGGAAACCATGACCAGATGGGCAATCCTTCTGCACAACATGACCAGCAAGGAAATAACATGTATCCAGGAGGTAATTACCATCAGCAGCCACATCCACAACAGCAGCCGAGCAATCCTTTTGCAGATCCCCGGGGACCAAACTTTTTTATTCCGGACATGTCAAAGCCCCCACCAGGCTTTTCTGGTCCCATGAATCCGCACAACCAGGGCCCATTAGGTCACCAGCAGCATCCAAATCAGCAACAACAGCAGGTTCCATTTTCCCAGGGCGGGAACAACGAGCCTCCCGTTGATCTGGGCGCACTCAATGCTGCCATTCAGGCAGTGATGCAGATGCAGCACCAACAGCAAATCCACCCCGATGACCAACAATCCCAGCAAATTCAGCAACAACAACAACAACAACAACAACAGCATCAACAACAACAACAACAGAAGATGCAGCAGCAACAGCAGCAGCAAATGGCTGCATACCCATCGAACCTGCGACCTGGTAAACCAGGTAATGTTGATGATGAAGTGGACTTGGATGTTCTGAACGCTGCAATTAGAGCAGTCATATCTAATAACACGGGTGATCCAGGTCAACCGCACCAAATGGAAGATGGCCACCAACCAGACGAAGGTATTGAATCTGGAGCAGAATCTACCCCGATTGGAGAGCCACAGATACCCACAGCGCCTTATTACGACTTGCCAGCTGGTCTTATGGTGCCCCTTATCCGGTTGGAAGATTATAATTACAAAGCTTTAGATCCTGCCGACATAAGACTGCCTCCTCCGGCGCCACAAAATGAGCGCTTGACCAACGCATTAAATGCCTTTTACGCCGCACCCGCCCATGATCATCCTCGGGATAAGTAAGTATTTGAAATTAATATTAATTGGAACTAATGCACGATTTTACATATTTAGTGAGGGTTGGGAGAAGTTAGGTCTCTATGAGTACTACAAGGTAAAGAATGCAGCACGCAAGCAAAAGGAGGAAGAGATCAAAAATGGCACGCGAGAAAAGTCCCGCTCACCCAGCCCCATTGTGCTCGAGAAAATAGAACCCAAAAAACCCAAGAAGCGATGTTATCGGTGAGTTTCAGGAAGTTTTCAATCAATTAATTACTTATATCCTCTAATAATAATTAGATCGAGAAGTCGAAGTCGTTCACGTTCCAAAACACCACCACATCGCGACAGATCGCGCTCGCATTCCAGATCGCGATCCCATTCCGTGGAGCGATCATTAACACCTCCGCCCCCGACACCACGGAGTAGACCTGGTGGTGGAGGCGGTGGCGGGCATCGCAAGACAACAAACCGATCACCACGCAATGAAAAGGATAACAACAATCCAAACACAAATAGCAATCAAGAAAATCGCACGGAGCGGGCAAATAGTAGTAGTACCAACAATGGAAATAATACCTCAAGACGTGTGGAGCGCGACAGATCTCCCACGCCTCCGAGCTTTTTGTAAGTATTACTTTTCAAAATTCATTTGATTATCCTTATTTAACGCCGCTGTTTCTTATTACAGGGGAGGTGGTGCTCCCAAACTACCTGAATTCCTCGACGAGTCCAACAAGGGCCACCAAATGCTCAAGAAAATGGGTTGGGCTGGAACTGGAACTGGACTGGGTTCGAAAAGTCAAGGAATTGATAAGCCAATTTCGGGCGGAGAGGTGCGTGATCGGCGAGACATGTACAAGGTATGAACTACTAACAGCCAAGCGGAGAGAAAAAATTTCCTAATCCAAGACATGCGTTGCAGGGCGTTGGCATCAACATGAACGATCCCTTCGAGAGCTTCCGCAAAAACAAAGGCGCGGCTTTTGCCCACCGCATGCGGGCAAGGGATGACAAAAGTTAGGATTCTATTTGTCACATAAATAATGTTTTTTTTGTTTCCGCTAGCCATGAATAATACATTTTATAAAAAAATTAACTTCAGCGATTCATTTATTTAAAACTAAGCTATAACATTAAAACTCGTTTGGGAGGCCTTGGCGTTAACTTTTTCTAGGACCTGGACAAGTCCCTTGCCGGGGCCGCATTCAAAAGTCCGCGGAAATTCGACTCCCTGTTTTCTTTCGTACATTTCGTGTAGCGTTTGTTCCCACTTGACCGGACGCACTATTTGCTTGGGCAGCTGCTGGGTAATGTGCTTGGCATGCCTGTATGGTTTGCCATCTATATTCGAGTAAACCCTGATGACGGGATCTTGAATGTGAATCGAATGCAAGGCTTTTTTGAAGGGCTCCACAGCAGATTCCATCAGGGGCGTGTGAAAAGCGCCACTAACTGCTAATCTCTTCATCCTCCGGATTTTCAACGCTTTGGCATTTTTTTCGAGGAACTCAATGGCTTCCACATTTCCGGCTATCACCTTGCAGTGAGGGTACATGTAGTTGGCAATGCCGCAGTATGGCGATTCCACCCCTTTATCCAGGCACCATTGCTGCGCTCGACTGCAAGCTTCGCCCAGATTCGTATCCGGACCGTAAATGGCCATGGCCATGGCTCCAGCCGCCCGGTCGCAGGCGGCCTGCATGGCGGTTGCTCTTACTTGAACTAGACGGAGCGCCTTGTCAAAAGGTATGGCATCCGCGTAGACCAGAGCCGTGATCTCGCCCAGGCTGAATCCCGCCGTAGCTACACAAGTGTCAATGGCATTTGGTCGCTCTTCTCTCAGCTGCTCCAAGGAAGCCAGTGAAGAGACCATTACGGCTAACTGGGCGTGCTCCGTGCGATTGAGTTTTTCACGTGGTCCCTCCAGACATATCTTCAGAAGATCGTATCTTAGCACATCGTTGGCCAGCTCAAATATGCGGCGTGCTCCAGGGAATCGAAGCAAATCTTTGCCCATGCCGACATACTGTGTTCCTTGACCAGGAAACAGCACTATGGTGGTTTCCTTGGGATCAATAGCGGGCCTCGTTTTGCCATCCACTGGCTCGGCCAGTTCGTCCAGTAGCTTCTGTCGCTTTTCCGCATTTTCCGCAAATGGGGCCGCCTCTGTTGTGGCCTTGGCAGCATCACTGCTCCAGCGAGACCAGCTCAAGCTCCCGAAGATTCGAGGTTTTCGCAGGAGCCTGCCCAACATTTTACGGATTACGAAGGTGATAAAACACGGCTGCTAAAATCAGCTGATTAGAGGTGCTACAACAGGGGCCTAAAATGCATCGATAGCTATCGATTTATTTTAAAATATTCCGTTTAAAATAAAATTTCTATAGTAAATTAAATATATTTACATTGAAGAAATATAAAATATTTTATATCTAATTAATATAATTTATTTATTTATACAGATTAAGCTAGAAGTTTAAAATCAATATATTGAAGTTTTCCAATGCAATGTAAAAAGGAAATGCCTCACACAAAAGCCCACATGTTTGAGTAATCCCACAGAAGTGGAATTCTAAAAAATTTTTTTTAACTGGCCTAAAGTGTAAAACTGAAGAAATCGTGATTTATGTTGCTATGCTATTAATTTGGCTATTAGTCATGACCAAATAATCTGATTATTACCGTGAGTCAGTGACATTCAAAATAGTTAAGCTACGTGGTTAAAACCACAGCTTCGTTTTTTCCCCCCAAGGCAGAGCGGTCAAAGTTTTTTTTTTAAATAGAAAACATGAAAAAAGTTCATTTAGCTTTGATAATAAGGAAAATAAAACTTTAATTTCTTTAAATAATGTTGAAGGATATTCGAAAGGGGTAAGCCACGGTTTTTTTTAACTCGGTTATTTATATTTCAACATAGTCCTTTTTCAAACATAATCTGGTGAAATAAAAGAGCATTTACTGGCCATTTGTTCTCGGACCCCCGAAAAGTTTCTAATTTGAAAGGCGATCGCCGCAAAGGAACTGCAGAGTTTTTTGAACTCAAAGAACCCTTCGGACCGGCATACCGGTGGAAAGGAGCCCAAAAAAAAGGAGGACTCGGAGGATGGAAAAGGTGAACGACAAAGCCGCCGGCAAAGTCAGACACCGGAGATGACGTGACGCACCACTTTCGCCCTCAGTTCAAGGAACAGGCGATTTCGGCTCTCAGATCAAAACAAAAACAGCGGTCCTCCCATGGTCCTATGTTCCATGTCCTGCCCCCCTTTGGCATCCTCACCTCACATCTTCTCGGAAGACGGAGCGACATTCCCTGTTCTTTTCTTGTTGCCAAGGAAAGGACCCATGCTCGTCTAGACTGCACGAATATCAGATCGCTTCTATTAGAAGCAGAACCTGTTTGAGGTTTATGCTCTTGTATGTTTTGTTGTTCTTTCTTTGGTGATTTTTTTTTATTTTTATTTTTTTTATTATTTTTTTTTTGGCACATAATGAGTTGTGAATTTTTAGCCAGGTAGGAGATCACTGATCGGATCTGTGGAGATCGTTGACATGGCGCAAGTGGCGAGATTCTTAAATCAGGTTGTGAAATTGGATTTATGAATGGGGGCTCGTGGAGATGCGAAACGCCAACTAATTAAAGGCCACATTCCGAGCTGGCCAAGAATTTGACCACATTCCACGAAAACGTGAAGATTCTTCGAAACGTGATAGTACCGTTAGAGGGAGAATGCACATTCCGCAGGATACGTGAGAAAATGAATCAACAAGCAACTGCGACGCAAAATATTACGCATACGCCTCGTGGGCGCATGCGGAAATGCAGTGGAAAACGAAAGTCAAGCTGAAACAGAAATCGAAAACAAAAACAAACTGAACCGAAACTGAAACTGAAACGAAGCTAAATTCGAAATTGAATGCGAGACCATAAAAAACTCGGCCGAAAGTGTGCATTGACCGAGAGAATTTCTAAAAATACGATAAGAACATAACCCAACGAGCCGATTCGGATGCAAGGTCCCAAAAATAAGACCAAACGGCGATGACGTTCCTTCGGATCCAGAATAACCGTTAGCGGTAACTTGACATTGATTCGAATCACGTCAATGATGCTGCAACAGAGAAAGCGTCAAAGGGAGACTAAGAGAGAGATTAAGTCACTAACAAAGTGAAAGTGAGAGTTTATTCTGTCTTTTTATACCTTTTTCGTTCTTTTCTAAAATAAAACAAACATTAGCTAGAATTATACCTTTATAACTAGTTTCAGGAATTAAAAATGTATTTCATTTTACTATTAACGGTAATTTTAAGAGGATAATAAAATATTTACTAGCCATATCTATGCCGTAAAACAAGAATCAAAAACAAAACAAACTATTTTTTATGAATCAAACTTTGCCGTGTGATAAGCTAGAAACGTGTCCAGCTATCAGAAAGTGCATTGGCCTGGTAGGAAAACCCTCGGCAACAAGGCTTTAACTTTCACTACTTCCCCCAGGTGCTGACATTGAAAACAATTAATTAATTGCTACCTTATTACATCTAGAAGGTCTTGGAAACGATAAGGCTGGAAGCTATTGGACATTTCTTTATCTAACTATAGTAACAGGCAGCATGTGACGCGATGCCTGTGACTCAGCACAGCGAAACCACAACAATTATGTTGAAATTTAATGATGGTCAAGATTTGGAGGCGGCGCCACACAACTATGTATAGAAGCCAACTCCTCCTCCAGCTCCTAACTCTGTCTGACGTCTGTCTTGCACTCCATTGATAAAAAATAAATTTTTGGAAGTGGCGCGGCGCGCCTTGCCGCTTACGCAAAACCATCCTGTGAACCATCCGATCCGAGTGGCCGAGTCCGATGTGCGCATGATCAGAGGCTCGCTCTTCAGGCGCGGTAGCCGCTCTCATCACCCCCAAATCTCGAATCGGTTGCCAAATAAAAAAGTTACGAGCGCCGTCGAGAACCTGGGAAAGCCGAGTCAACCTGAACCGATCCTCGATTTGCATGCACGTATAAAAGCTTAGCGGCTTCGGGTGAGCTTCATTGTGCTCCAGTCACTCATGTTTATCGGGCTCAGTTAGGATCGGAGCAGTTTTGGGTCTCGGTTCTTTTTAATTTGCCCGCCAAAAAAAATACGTATACGTCGTGTGGCATACAGTTTCAGAGTCACATAGATCTTGGACAGTGATCGAAGGATTAAAAATGAATTCAAAGGTGAGTTTCGAATTTAAAAATTAATAAAGGGTTTAGAGTTACTAAATTGTTAGGAACAAAGATGTTTAATGGTTTCTAAACCAAAAGATGGAGACTATTACTATATTTTAAAGGAAAGTTTCTAATTTTTGTTTAATACTTAACTGTTTCAAAAAAAAGATTTATTAATCAATAATTAAGAAAAGAGGGTGTGTACAATTAGCAGAATGTGTTAAAAATATCATAATAAAGAAATACGCTTTTGTTCTCCACTGGCTAAAGCATAATACACCAGCCAGATGATTCCGTGTGCTAAACAAATTGTCACCGCGAAATATAAAATGCGGAAATGCCTACCTGCCCAGGGCGCATTACATAATTTCCACGCCACTCCAGTCGCAGACGGCAGCTCCTGCTCTTTGTAATTTCGGGGAAGTTTCGGTCATTAAAATTCACAATAAATTTTTACCATTTGGCCGCGTCGACTTGCAAATGCGCTCCAGTTTATGTTTGACGGTGGCTTAGCTTAAGGTGGCGCCCTGCTTTTGACCCAGTTTATTGGACGCACCGGACGTCAACGACGTCATCCCGGCAACTCGGCTGTCGTCAGTCAAAGTGGTTAATCCAGATTCAAAATGGGCTCTCCAGGGACTCCGATGCAGTGGCAGAGCAGAGAGCTGCCGGTTAGAGGAACGTTGTAACACTTATGTAATAAATTCTGAGCGTCAGCGATTTATAATTAGGCTTTGGAGGCCGGTTGGGTTTTGGGGAATTTAATTTTAAATCCAAACAAATACTCACATTTTTGGTTATTCGTTGATCTTTCCTTGCAGTTCAATCTGTGCCGCTGGACGCTGATTGCCCTGGGAGTTTGCTGCCTGCTGGGCAGCTCCATGGGCAGCTATTGCTCCCTTGACAAGATGAAGAAGTTCGCGATGGAGGCGTGTGAGCACTTGTTCCAGCAGGACGAGGCCGCCCGCAGGGATAGACGATCCATCGACTATCCACACCATCACCTGAATCGGCTGGGATGTAAGTATCTTGTACACTTCGATAGATGTCTAGGAAAATTAAAAAAAAACATAAACAAGATAAGCAATTGATTGAGGTCAGAGTGTCAGTCAACCCGACAATTGCATTCGGAACTGAAATGCAGCACCGAAAACACGTTCCAGCGTGTAGACAAGTAATTAATAAACCCATTACCCGACCCGGGCCATCATTTGCATAAAGCAGTTCCGATGCAACAGTTAACCGTTTTCAAGGCGCAGGTTCAAGATCAATCGATTCGCTCGCTCTCAACGTTTTCTTTCCGTTTCCCCTTTTTCCAGATGGCAAGATGCACGACAAGCATCATTTCATCAGCCGTAGCATCTATCCGTCGGGTGGCTACCTCAAGGTCAATCGGGAGCACTTCAACCAGCTGAGCGAACTGGATGTGTTCCCGCGTTACAAGCCCAAGAAGATGCCCCACGAGAAGAAGCAGCGCTTTAAGCGGGACCATGCGAGCAGCAGTTACAACAACATACCTTACTGCTGCTTCAACCAGTGCGAAGAGGAGTTCTTCTGCTAAATATATAGTCCAGTCTCTACTAGGTCGATGCCATCCGGTCTCCCTCCGTCCATAGGTTAAGTTAGGGTATTCAATCCACCACAAGTCGCGCTCACTCTTATAGAGTTCGGTACCTTATTTGATCCCCCTGCGAGGGACAAAATCTATACACAGTATTTATATAACTAGACTATCTTTAAGATTAAAAAAAATTATTCAATTCTAGATATCAATATATTTTTTAATAGCTTAAATTTTTTTATAATAAAATCATGGTCTACATAATTCTTGGAATCTCACAGTACATTCAGCTCGGAGGGCACATACAAAACTATAAAATCTTGGATTTTAAAACACTTGACCTAAATAATTACGAAAACAGAACTTACAATTATAAAGCTATGGATTTTTAAGTAGCACCTGGAGAATCTATAACATAGTCCAAATTATATGGAACTGATATAGTAAGTCCCCTTGCAGACAGAACAACTGTACTTGCGGCAATTAGATTCGTTAATGGGTTCCAAAGATTTGAAATACTTAGAGACCACTCTCAAAATATCCTCCTGACGACAGTGAAGGAAATCCTCTGCAAAATTGTCAAATGTGGTGACGCAGTGCATCAGAATACGATATAAAACCGTCTCCGTTGACACAAAAGTATTCAAGTTCCTATCAATGGAGTCCACGTTTTGTTCCATAAAGTTGCGGGTTATTTCCATTAAAAGCTGCACGGCTTGATCGGTAAAGTACCTGGCCATGGCTTCCAGAACATCTGCGAAACTGGCCACGTTTCCAATGTGCTGAACAAATTTCTGTCCGAACTTTTGAGCCAACGTATCGAGATTAATTAGCATCTGGCCAGCGCTTCCGAGACTCATAATCTGGGGCAGGATTGTAGCGGCTGAAGCCACACCCTGATAAAGATTGAAATTCATGTCATGCAAACTAAGAAGGGCCTCCTTGAAGGGGATATCATTCAGAGTGCGAACAATATCGAACTTTCCCACTTCGCTGTGCAGCTTGGTGGACTCTTGGGAGATACGATCAAAGACTTTTCTGCATAAAAATCTATAATAGAACCTTTAAGAGGATAAGAAAATGATAAACTCACCTGGATTGATTGCGAAGCGCTCGTCTTAAGGAAGAGCCATTGGTTGCCTTGGAAGCTAAGCGAAGATTGTTAATTGAGTGGGTGAAGATGACCAAATGCGAAGCCATCTGCAGCACATCCAAGCCGCTTAAGGCTTGGTCATCGCCAATTTTCTAATAGGAATAGATTAAAATAATTGGAAATGTATTGATTTTAAGCGAATGCCAAACATACACAATACAAATCGTAGACACCGTTGACCACACCTGTGCCGGAAATCACTACCGAGCCCACGTTGATGCCCTTCACGGCCAACTGAGCAGCGGGATTGACGTTATATCCTGCTCCAGCTACGGCACCTAAAGCTTTCGTGGCACCAGTGGCACCCAGACCCACCACACCACCAGCTACGCCTAACCAAGAACTCCTGGCCTCGCTGTCCGTAATGCGCGTGCTTTGTCCATGACGCCGCCGGTCAAATAAGTTACTCGCAGAGCGCAGGGTACTATAGGCGGCCGAGGCCACACCCACAACTGTGCCGGCGATTACAAGAGGACCTGCAACTGGAACTGCCAGAGCCGCAGCTACTGGAACCGTGGCCACCAAGCCCCCAACTGTGGCTACTTTGTCGCCAACATTTAGTACCCGATAACGACCTTGGGAGGCGGGTGTAGGATGGACCATCAGTTGAACTCCAGGATCGGCATCATCGGTAAATGTGTAGATACCCTGACTGGGAGCAATCATCATGCCTTGGGCCAAGGTGTTTCGCAGGACATACTGCTTCCAGTTGGAGTAAATGCGTCCGTGCTCGTCAACGAAAATCATGCAACAGGACTCGCTGTTTCCACCCTTCATGCAGCGACGTGTGCGAAAAACAGGGTGACAGCTGTAATCTGTGGACTGTAAAGCAAGCTCGGGATCCGCCTCCTGGGTGACTAAAACACATATTATCGCGGAAAGCAGGATTCCATTGGTGTAACGCCGCTGCTGCCACACATTCCGAAACAGTATGTTTCGCTGTCTGTCCAAGGACTTTGGTTTCTTAGACTCATCTCCGCAAATGAGCTGCTCAATCTTTTGTTTTAAAACATCCTCTTGATCAGCAGCAAGTCTGTGGTGGTTTAGAAGGTTTATTTAATACATAAAGCGAAGGAATATTTGTTGAAACTCACGAATCCCAGATGATTTCAGACCGCAGACCGCTGCTAAGACCAAAATCTCTTTGCACTTCATATGCCGTGCGCGACATTTTATTGTAAGTTTATTGAATTGTTATCTTAATATCCAATTATACAATAACTAGGAACAGTTAGACCACTTAGTTACACTCTTAATTTATTCTAACATAGTATATTATATTACTTTGCCATGACAACCTTCTAACAAAGCTGGCGCGAATATTGAAAAGCTACGATAAAAGAGAATATAATCGATATCGATTTATCGAAGGTGGCAACTCTTACCTGGACCTACATTTTAAATATAGTTTGTTAAATTATATATCTTTATGAAAAATTAAAAAAAAAAAACAAATAAGTTTTAATAGGATATTTATTATTTTATTTATTTATGGTATACTTAAAAGTTAGTCATACAAAAACATTGCTAAGGCCACGGTTAACTCTGTTTTATAGTTTTAAATAGGCAGGCAAAAGGGCCCTCTTGGCAAGCGATTAAAATTCATCAACAAGATTAGTGTACAACGAATTAAATGGTAAATATAATAAGTATTGCATTGAAGTTGGTGAGTCTATCAGTTGGTTATTGGTCAACAATGAAAAACAGTTGTTTTCCATTCAAGAAATTCGAACATTTTGGGTAATGATAAAATTGAAGAATTGCGATATCTAAGACCACCCGCCCGTAAGCTTATGGAAGAGCTCCTCGTTAAGCGTTTGATTGTTGTCCTTGGATCGCATAGACATGAAGATGTAGCCGCCGATAAACTCGTGAACCACTTTACAGTCGGCAGAGTGGCAGGAAAAGACCACGTTTTCGTCCTGGAACTGGATCATCATACATTTAATGTTCCAGTTTACGTTCCAAGCCTTCATGGTGTTGTATCGCCAGGTTTTGATGTGATCTCCGGAGTTCAGGTCCATGCGCATGATCCTGTTATGGGCCACACCCAGTAGCTCCTCCTTTCGGTGACCATCAAACTTAATGATGAACAGGGTAACCCCAAAGTCAGGAAGCGATTGCCAGGCCTGGATGTATTTGAGCTTTGACTCCATTGCATTCAATTCTCGAACGTTAGAGTGGGCCTCCAGAATCCTTTGGACCGCCTTGTTGGACAGCTTTCGAAGTATTTTGGGTGACAGGTAATCCGCAACCTCTACTGAGCGGGGATCGATGTTTACGTGAATTCCATGCACTGGTCTTTGCATCTGCAACAAAGATAGTATTCCGTCCACTTCACTTTCGTAGGTGCTATCCGCAAGGGATCTTCCTTTGGCCGCCAGACGACAGGCAGCCATCCACTTGGCGTACTGCTGTTCGTTGTCACACCTCACCCACACCTCGCTGTTCGGTCCGTTTCCACTTTCCGGCGGTACTTCTAGCCGAATGGCGTACTTGCCCTGCGATAAATTCACGTCCGGGGTGACTTCACAACCCTTCAGATTGATGCTGATTGCGGGAGGCACGCGACGTGATTCCTCGGCGGTCTTAAACAGAAACAGATGCAAGTCGCGGTAGGTGAAGTAGTAGCGCTTATACCCTCTCAGCGTGAATCTTTGGGGTTTCAGGAATCGCAGATAATCCGAGAGCTCCGGAATTCTGGTGATGTTTGCCGGGTCGCCGCCATGTGGCCCCTCAAGTGTGATTTGGAGCTCGTTAAGAGCAGAGTCGATCTCATCATCGCCTCCATTTTCTTGGCTGGAGGTGTCAATCCCAGAATCGATTCCCTGTGGTTGCAAGTCCGTCTGATGATTAACCTGGAATTGCAGGGCGGCAAACATAAGTGTCTCTTCCTCGGTGGCATCCAGTTCTTCATTCAAAATACTCCACTTGGCTTGCTCGTATAATTGGTTTATTCTCACTTGGTCGTACTTGGGATTCAAGTCAAAGAAAGTGAAATATTTAAAACGCAAACAAAGGGTATCGTACTCCCGGATACCTTGCTCCATAATCGAAAGTGACGAATCCAGCCAGCCCACGTTCAAACGAGCCTTCTCCACCAGAGATTTGGGGCGCAGCTGCCGGGCACGAACATCCGACCACGGAGTGGGTGGCGAGCTGGCCAGGTTCTCCTGGAAGTCGCCCAAACTGGAAGAGGATGAATCGTGGGTGGCATAGCCTATCTGGCTCTGCTTCCAGGTTCCTGGCACTGGTGAAGCCATCGGGGATCTGCCCCGATGGTTGTGCGGTGAAAGCGGCGCGCAGAAGAAGGATCCGGGGGCTGAGGGCTTGTCCAGGCTGCCAGTGCTGCCTCCGTCTCCATGGAAGGAGGCATTTATAGGCACAAAAGAATTGGTATCCGCGGCAGGTTGCAGGTAGTTGGTCCCATCCGGCTCGACAATGGGTACTCGCTTTTGGTGAGGCACCTGTGCGAAGTTGCGCTTCAGATGCTCTGCTTCCAGTGGCTTACAAAGCGATAACTCCTCCGGATAACGAATGTCCAGCTGCTTGCAAAGGTTCACCACGGCTCCAAAGGTCTTGATCGAGTAATCCACGCGGCAATCGAGATATCTCAAGTCAGGAAGCTGGACACGTAGTATTTTGTGCATGGGTGTAAAGTGGAGCAAGCTATCCGCCTGAACTCCACACTGATCCAGAGTCAATCGTGTCCTGGACAGCCACACATTCTTGACAGGCCACCACAGTGCATGATCAGACCAATCCTTAGGGTTCTCCGGATCCACCAGCTGCAGCATGATGCCGCCGATGTGTTGGTCACCCCGCACCCGCAGGGTCTTCTCCAGTGCCAGATCCGTGATGAAGATGCGGAGGTTCCAGGAGTTCTCCCCTACGTGGATCATGGTGCTTTGATGTGGGCTACAACCGGATGATGTCACTTGCTCTCAATTTGGGGGTCTGCCTGGGCGTTTCTAGGTCGTCCTTGGTGGGGGCGCCCACGATTATATGAGATATTCGACGGAAATCGGACCACCTTTTCAACAGATGGTCGTTTTATGGCTAATTCCCGCACTGTGATGCAATCCTCGGACACTTTTTCGACCTCGGCTGCGTTGCCTGGGCTGCAATGCTTCCGGATCCGTATCCGGGCCAATTTGGAGCGACTGATTTCACTCTCAAAAAGTTAAAGAAAGACGAAACGAAAAAGAAAGCGCCTCAGCATCAATGGACCAAAACGGCAACTCGTTTTTCGTTTGTTGTTCGTTGGTATTTTAGTGAGTTGGCAGTTCTGCAGGTCTAGCGCGAAGTTTGAATTAAATTTTGTAAATTCTTGAATGAAATTTAGGAAAAAATTAAGAAATAATCAATCAATGCTACTGCTCTTAAGAATCAGATAATTATTTCCAAAGATAAAGTCTTCTGTAAATCGCTATTTCAGCTTTCCTTGCATTTATTTGAAATTTTTAAAGGGGATTATTTATTATTTTATTGTAGAAAAATTATTGACAAGGATACAGCCATCACTGTAAAGATTTATTTAGCATTTGGTCCATTTCAACAAAATTAGTCAATTTGTTTTATAAGTCTGATCCATCTCCAGGGAACTGCCCTGTCTGTAAGGCTTTCGTGCTGGAATTTGCTTATGTCCCACCCCTTTAATTGAATCAATTTGTGGGCTTCCAGGGCGCGTGAGAAGTTGCACCATTGAGATTTCTTGGGACCGGCAGCGTAGTTTCCAAGCCGTCATCAATCAAAGCTTTAACCCTTGAAGTACGTAATCTCTTGTCCATATATGGCAACTGGCAGCGCCTCCTCGGTTTATCAATTCAATTGAATGCGCTGTTATGTTATTAATAACAATAGCCGTGCTTTATATTAAGCGACAGCCTGTTGCATCAACGCCCATCTATAGCCATCAACAATATTTAATTGGATGAGTAATCCCCGGGGGAGCTTCGATATTCAGCTGGCGGCATTAAAAAGGCAAACAAAGGGCGATTTTTACGATCATTAAAAACATATAAAATAATTTATTCTGCTTATTAATTTGTTTAATAAATATACAATATACATAAAACTGCGGGTTAGTCGCGCCAGTCCGCACAAATGTGGTTTATAAAAGGACTTAAGTAGTGTAACTTTAACGCTGTGTTAGAGAAACAAACAACACAGAAAGACACTCAGAACACACAGGACATTGACTTGTTTTACTCGTTTTTGGGTTAAGATTGCTCCGGCAAAGGCACAACATCGTTATCATTATCGTTATCAGCGTAGTGATCGTTATTGGTCTAGAATTCTACATCCATCAACACTTTTACACACGATAAGGAATCGTGGGACCGGATGGTATTGACAATTTCAGGGCACTACAGGTATTCTTTCAGTTTTCAATATTCCTGACTGATCACTTGTTCTAGTTTATAATATATACATTTAACATTTATACTAGCTGTCGTTAAATGTAAAGTTTTATAGTATAAATGCCGAAATAATATAAAATTAGAGTATCATCAAAAAGATAAATATTATTCACATTCACCTTCAGCTAGGGTATAAAAAAAACGTGTTTCTGTTAAATAAGTATCTTTTAAAATGAGGAAGTCTATCCTTGATTTTAAGCAAATAGTTCCAAGGCAAAATTATGTAGAATTGCCCACAGATTACCCTCCGACCCATAAATCAGCCCACCCTACTTTAGGTATATATAGATAAAATTGTTGAACATGCGACGAGGTTTGTGCTTGGCACTCGTAAGACTCCACTTCACTCCTCCACTCCGATAGGGGAATGCTCTTATGACCAGCCGCCCGTCAGCTTGTGGAACATTTCCTCGTTCAGTGTCTGGTTGTTTTCCTTGGATCGCATCGACATGAAGATGTAGCCGCCGATGAACTCGTGAACTACTTTGCAATCCGCCGACAGACAGGAGAATACCACGTTCTCGTCCGCGAATTGGATCATCATGCACTTGATGCCCCAATTAACATTCCACGCTTTCATTGTGTTGTACCGCCACGTCTTGATGTGATCTCCAGAGTTGAGGTCCATTCGCATAATCCTGTTGTGGGCCACGCCTAAAAGCTCCTCCTTTTTGTGTCCGTCAAACTTAATTACGAACAGAGACACTCCGAAGTCTGGCAGGGATTGCCAGGCCTGGATATACTTCATCTTGGCCTCCATCAAGGATAGCTGGCGAACGTTTGCATGGGCTTCCAGGATGCGCTGAACGGCTTTGCTGGAGAACTTTCGTAGCATTTTTTGCGACAGGTAGTCGATGGGTTCCACACTTCTGGGATTAATGGTCAATGGGGCGCCCTGGGCGGGCTTCTGCATCTGAAGAAGGGAGCGAATGCTGCTCACCTCGCTGTCGTACGAGCTATCGGCCAAAGAACGACCCTTAGCTGCCAGCCGACAGGCTGCCATCCACTTTGCGTACTGCTCCTCGTTCTCACATCTGACCCACACCTCGGAGTTGGGGCCGTTCTTGCCCTCTGGCGGAACTTCCAGGCGAATTGCAAACTTTCCTTGCGCCAAATGGACATCGGGAGTCACTTCGCATCCCCTCAAGTTGATGCTAATTGTAGGGGCTCCTCGCCTCGACTCCTCTTGCGATTTGTACAGGTGTAGATGCAGATCCCTGTAGGCGAAGAAGTACCTCTTGTATCCCTTCAGTGTAAACCTTTGCGGCTTGAGGAATCTCAGATAGTCTGAAAGCTCTGGTATCCGTGTGATGTTTCCTTGATCCTTACTGCCACCGGGTCCCTCCAAAGTAATTTGCAGCTCGTTGAGTGCGGAGTCGATGTCGTCGTCGCCGCCATTCTCCTGGCTGGAGGAATCGATTCCTGAATCAATGCCGGGCGGATGCAAATCCGTCTGGTGATTAACCTGGAACTGCAGGGCAGCAAACATGAGGGTCTCCTCCTCGGTGGCATCCAACTCTTCGTTGAGAATGCTCCACTTGGCCTGCTCGTACAATTGGTTGATCCGCACTTGATCATACTTGGGATTCAGGTCGAAGAAGGTGAAGTACTTGAACCGTAGGCACAAAGTGTCGAACTCTCGCACGCCCTGCTCCATAATGGAAAGTGATGAATCCAGCCAACCAACGTTGAGTCTTGCCTTCTCCACCAGAGTTTTGGGCCGCACCAAACGCGATCTCACATCCGGACTGGGTGACCTTGGCGACACTGCCAGATTCTCTTGAAAGTCACCGAAACTCGAGTTGGAATCATAGCTGGTGTAGCCGGTGGAGTTAAGCTTCCAGGTGCCTGTTGGCGAACTAATAGGCGTGCCAGGAGCAGTAGCTGCCCTCCGGGGAGTGGTGGCATAGGGCGAACCTGGGGCATAGAGCAAATTGCCGTTGTGGGAGCGATCCAAGCTGCCGTTGCTGCCGTTGTAGGCTCCTGTGATTGGCACAAAGGAGTTGGTGTCTGCAGCTGGCTCCAGATACAAGATGCCATTAGCCTCGGCCACTGGGATCTTTCGCTGCGGCAGCTTTGAGAAGTTCTTCTTAAGATGTTCCTGCTCCACAGGCTTGCAGAGCGACAGTTCCTCCGGGTAGCGAATGTCCAAATCCTTGCACAGGCTAACAACAGCCCCAAAAGTTTTGGCAGAGAAGTTGACGCGGTAATCCAGATACCTCAAGTCCGGCAGCTGCACCCGCAGTGTTTTGTGCATGGGTGTGAAGTGCAGAAATGAGTCGGACTGGACGCCAGCCTGGTCCAGAGTAGAGCGTGTCCTGGTCAGCCAGACGTTCTTAGCAGGCCACCACAGAGCATGGTCGGACCAATCCTTAGGCATTTCAGGGTCCACCAGTTGGAGCATGACACCACCAATGTGCTGGTCACCTTTCACCCGCAAGGTCTTTTCCACCTGTAGGTCTGTGATGAGGATCCGCAGGTTCCACGTATTTTCGCCCACATGAATCATCTTGGCGGCTATTTCACTTCAGATTCGAATTCGGGTTCGGATGCGGGGGCGACTGTTGTGTCCAGAAGCAAAACTATAACTGCGTGATGTATATACGTATAAAACATTCAGAGTCTAAAATTGCCCCCCAACGATGACGTAATCCAACTTACGTTCAGCGATGTTTTTGCAACGAATATTGGCGTTGGCGATGGAGGGCGACGGGAGACGGGGGATCGGGGGCTTCTGTGGCCCTTATCTCGCCAGATGTTTGCTTTAACCAAGCAGAAGAGCGGGGGCTCGAGAAGAAACCAGAAGTACAGAAACAGCCGTGCCCGTAATCCAAATCAAAATCGGCTACGACGACAGCTCCACTTGGAACGAGGGGACTGGTGAGGAGAGGTGAGGGGGCGGGCGTCGCAGAGGAACGCTCAATTAATACACGCCCAAGGTTGCGATGCGATATGTGTTTGTTGTTTTCACCGCACTCTCTCGTGCTATGCTCTCGGTTCTCGATTATAAACTGGCGCGACGCTTGTTTTCCGCGATCGACGACCGCTCGAAAGATGCGATGCAAATTTTCACGCAAACAACACGAACAAAGCTGGTATATAGATAGAGAGAAATGAATTAATTTATAAATAAATCCGCCGAGTTGCCAGATAATGAATAATGGAAAGTGGAGCTCCCCAAAATACCCTGGAAGATTTGGTATTTTTTATAGTATCAAAAAACCAAAACGGCAACGCTCCTAACCGCGGTATTGCCACCTGGTCCGAGTGGGCTGATCACTGTTTTTTTTTTTCGTGCTGAAATACAATAAACTATCCGTTTATATGGATAAACTGGATAGAACTTGGTTCTTTTATAATTACAAATAATCAAGACAAATCCTTTACTGGAAAACCTGTTTTCCGCCCACGCTGATTCTCTCTGTGGCTGTCGCTCTCTCCGCTTTGCACCACATTCGTAAACAAAGAAAGCGAACTGGCTCTCCAAAAGTATCTACGTATCTTCGTATCTGCCAGATTCAGATTGTTTTTTACCGTCGAGCCGAGCGCATGTACGTGAAATAACTAAATTAACTTAATAATTGTGTAAAACACGCGTCGCTCTCGCTCCATCCCACTCAGACACACATGCACGGATATACATACCTGTAAGGCAGAGGAGAACGGTGCATGGAAAATCGGAAAATTCGGAAATTGTGGAACAAAGTGTGCCCTACGCTTGGGGTGTCAGTTCGAAAATGAGATAGTTTTTAGTTAATCAAAATTTTACAAATAACCAGAAACGATACCCGTAACTCACACGTAAGAAATAACGGTACAAAGCAAACATCTGGGCGCGCAAAAAATCGATGATGTGAAATTGGCTAAAAAACGTTTTCACGTCATTCGTCTCGGCTCTCGGCATTGCACATTTAGCAATTAACCATTTTTGTGGACCACATCAAGCGAGATACAAAGATACATACATAAGTAGATAGTAAGCGGCCAGTTGCGTTGATAGTAAAAGCGTATAAAAACAAAAACCTAAAGCGCAACAACCGAGAGCGGCTCTTTGGCTGCTTAGTCATCCGTGCGAGAGATTCGCTTTGGCTGCAACCAGATACAAGGTACAAAGCCTAAAGCCCAGGCCGGGAGCGAGCTCCAGTGCCAGGTATCCGGCAGATACAAAAGGAACTCAGAAACTTGGGAGCCTACGTAATTACAAAATTGCAACAGCAACAGCAACAATAAGGCAACGCCTACGACACGCCATTGATTACAGTAACAAATCGCAGCACCAGCAACGCTTACAACCACTTTTGCCTAGATAGCGTAACCTGTTGGCATTTTTTTTTCGAATTTGGTTGCTCACCTCTCGACATCTAAAATTGGGCATTCGCAAGCGGCTTAGATACGCAGCGGTTGGCAGCAGCCGGAATCTGCAAGTGGCTGGCGCACCTGTTTGGATTTTTCTCTCTGTTTGGTTTTTTTTATTCGCTCCCTGGCCACGGGTCAGTTCAGTCCAGCAGTCTACCAGTCCACCAGTTTGAGCACCAGTTAAACCCCAGTTGGATACCCATTAGCATCACACAATATGTCGCGACTGACCGAGGAAATGGTTATAGCCCGGGCCAAGCAGTCCGATTTAGGCTTGATCAAAAAGCTTAATTGCTGGTAAGTTTATACTTTAATTTGGGTCTTAAGGCCCATGCGATTTCCATTACAAATAGTTTGTTTACAATTAAAAAAAAAGATACTTTCGCATAAACAAATAATACTACAAATATATCTCACAATTCTTAACTTAAAGTAATGACTAATATTTTCCTAAAAAATAAACTCAATTTTATTCCGTTTTCCATTGATCTATTGGTAACAGTGCCGGGTCAGGTGCAGCCGGCAGTGAAAGCTTCGGATCTTTGAGATCGATTGTCTGGGGTGTGGGGTCCGGGGTCTGGGGCATACATATCTCTGCCCACTTTGCTGCTCATTTCTGCCGCTTTGGTTGCTCTGACTGCTTTCACCCAACCGGCAGCCACAATCCCCAGTTTGACCCAAATCCCGGGGGCAATCTTCTAACCAGTTTAGAAGTGTCCACTTTGGAGCTAGTCACGATTTCCTGGACTGGAAAAACTCGAGCCACTCAACGCGAATGCTTGGAAAAACTTTAAAAGCATTTTGAGCTACTTTCCGTGATGCCTGGCCGACAGCTTTTGGCCCGTCTCAGATACAAGCCAGTGTCGACTTGGAGGAGGGCTCCAGCGAACATTTATCTTTGGATTAATTCCGTGTCTTTTCTGTCTATTTCAGGGGAAGTGATCTCAGCGATGTGTCCATCATCAAACGAATGCGCGGAGTGGAGGTTCTGGCGCTGAGGTAAGTCTTGGAAATATATATTTTATATAAGGATCATCTCCATTATTATACTTCCTCGCCCGACTGGCATGGTGCTTTGATTGATTCTAGTTCAGTTCCCCCCCTAAACGCCGAGATACTCGCTTCCAAGTGATGTCATCGCCCCATCATTAGGCAAGCAGAAATACGAGAAATACTTTGGCACGCTCAAGCGCGTAATTAATGCAAAAAGCAGCGGCAGCAAAACAAACACAAAAAGCTGCCGCAAATGTGGAAAAGAGCCACAGAAAATAAGCTAAAAAGTCGTGGGAGCTCCCAAATTGGCAATAGCAACTGGCCGCGTACTGCTCCAAGCTGCGTAGGCCAACGCGTAGGGGGCTAAGATACTGTAACTATGACTCTTGCACGCCTCGTATCTGTGAGATATATTTGTATCTGTCTCGGGCTTGTACTTCATTTCGTACTTGTACTCGTACTTATACTTGCATGTTGAGATATTGCTTTTGGCATGAGCTGGTGCTGCTGCTGCTGTTGCCTTAAAAGGCGACAATCATTTTGACTGTCAAGGTCGCCGAAATCGATTCGCCCGCCAAACTTCTCCGGCATCTGCTGGCAATATGCTGACAACTCTCGCCCGGCTCACAATACGTGAGTTTAATTATGCACACCAGAGGAGGAGGTGTAGACAAGAGCTGGCGACCTTATAGGGAGTCCGATTAAGCCAATTGGCATTGAACTTGGGGGCCAGAGAGTCGTGGGAATACCATTTTGTTTAAAGCAGGAAATGATCATCGATACATATTTGAATAGAAGTAGACAATACTCCCAAAAGGGATCTATCTATAATACTATTTTTCCCATTTCATAATCAAATGACAATTGGAGGCGCCTTCAGAGCTTTATCAGCTCAGAGATACTGGAGCACGTTTCGCATATACAACCGTGAATGAATTGATATATAGCAAGCTCGTTAAACGAAAGGGCAATAACTTCTCAAGCCCACCGGCTATCGGAGGGGGCTCCTCTGTTTGCATTATTTTATTCTGTTTAGCATCGAACAACGAAAACCTTTCTGCCTCAATAGGCCTGGAGTGTGGAGTACGCAATTTCGGCCATAAATCAAAAGGGGTTTCAGTTTGCGTTGGCGTAGGCCTCCAGTGGGTTGGGCACTTATTATTCCTTCATTTCCATTTCCCCCCTCGGGTTATGAATGTGCATATTGATTCGAGTTGCGTGTCGCTGGCACTTTTCTTTCCTATATCAGTGGTTTTTCCACTTAAGTGAAACCTGAGTGCCCCACAACCTTGACTCTTATTGACAACTTTGATTGTGCATATTTTAGAAGGGGAATACTATTCTTGGCCATACCTGGCCTGATTTAGTTGCCGAACTATTAATAGTTGAGACATTGGAGCTACAATTTCCAGATACCAGACATTCTCAGAGGCAACGCACTCGTGTGCCATTTAGCCATGTTTCCTCCGTCTAAGTATAGCCACTTGGTTTAGTCCCAAAACTCTTAACGAAGAAAGGGAGCAAATAAAATGTAAAATATTATTTTTAGTTACCTTTTTTTTGGGTTTTTGTTTATTCTGCTATCAGTACGTCAATCGAGGCACGCGTTCGCCACAGGCAATTGGCCATGTCGGAGTAATTAGCATTGGTTAGAGGCGAGGTGCCAGGCGGGGAATCTTTCCGAACCTGACCTAGACGCTGATAAATGACTGCCATCAGCTTTTCCCCCTTTAAAGCTTCTTTAACTGTTGTTTGCGGAGAATTCTGCGAAGAATCAGAAGCCAAGTTAATGACCGCACGCAGCTGCCGGAGAATCTTTTGTGTCGATTCGAGCATGATTCACGGCAGTTAGTTTAGTTGGTGGCGCCTTTGTCGCCTTCTCTCCATCCGCCACCCGAAGAAAGTTTCTTGAACCTAAATTGTTTTATTTTTCTTTTGGCTGCAGCGTCAACAAGATCAGCACTCTGTCCCCCTTTGAAGACTGTACAAAGTTACAAGAACTGTATCTGCGGAAGAACAACATCTCGGACATCAATGAGATCGCCTACCTCCAAAGTTTACCGGCCCTCAAATACCTCTGGCTGGAGGAGAATCCCTGCTGCGATCGAGCGGGTCCCAAGTGAGTATAGTTAATAGAACAAAAAACTATGGAAAGTTGTTGCTCTGATAAATGTAAAACTATTTCGGTACTTGGCACGAACTAAACGTATTGTTGTAGAACAAAAAATCACTATAAGGTTCATCGTACATGCCGATAAGTAACTTTCTACAATATTATATCGTTTTGTCTTTACATGGTGAACACATCTAACAATAAATTGTAGATTTATATATATTGTGTATTGATTTCCTAAGAGAAGCCCCTAATGATTTCTATCACCTCTGTCTAACCACAATCCAACAGCTATCGAGCGATCGTCTTACGCGCCCTGCCCAACCTCAAGAAGCTCGACAATGTGGAGGTCACCCAGGAGGAGGTGGACGATGCCCTGCGTGGCGGTGGCAGCGCCGCTCCCGAGGACGAGGTCTACGAGGATGCCTATCAGCAGCAGCATCAGCAACCGCAGCGAACATCGCCGCAACAGATGCCTCACCAGCAGCAGCAGCAACAGCAACACAGTTACCCGCAGCACTCGCCTCCGACGCAGCAGCAACAGTATCATCACCAGCAACAGCAACAGCAGCAGCAACAGCAACAGCAACCGCAGCAGCAACGTCGCAGCTCCAGTCCCATGAAAGAGGTAAATGGCTCCCATTGTGTCTGGGGAATTTCCCACAACACGCCCTGGTTTAGCGGCTCTAATCTCTCTTTTGGGACTGTAATGAACTCTATTATCAACTCTCGCTTTTCCCCGTGTTCCCCACTAATTTCTGTTGCCTTTGAACCCATTAACTATGCGTCTCACTAACAAGCCGCCGCAGTTAGCCAGTCCGCTGGCCAACCACAGCAGCGAAGGGACCATCACCCACAGTGCCAGTGATCTCTATGGGACACAAATGCAGCCGGCTCAGCCGGCAGTGAGCAACTCCAAGCCTCCCACGCCCACCAAGGTAAAGGGATTTCACCTGGAGATCTAGAAAGAAACTTCTTTATTTTTGATAAAGCAACCTTTTTATTTTGTTCTCTAAATAATTTTAAACGAAGCTGCCTTTGAAGTAGCTCTCAAATTAAAATAATTCAAAGATAGTAGAACATAGTTTATCATACCACATTTTGGTTCTACGTGAGTTTTTGTGTTTCTAAAAATTTGTTGCCAAAAAAAGACAGAGCAAAATTAAAAACGAAAAATGAAAAGCCCTACTAATCTCGATTCGGCCTCTTCCCAGGATCCCGTGCATCCGCCATCGCCCATGTATAACACCATAACCAAAGAGCAGCGCACCTCCTACCACCAGTACGATGTAAGATCCACTACCCCACCACCAATCACCACCAGTAGAATAACCAGAAACACCATAGCCGAGCCCCACGCATCCGACATGACTGAATTGAGCTTGTTGTCGGGCCCACTTTTGGGGCCCTTATATTATACAGTATTCTTTTTTTTGTTTTTCGTGTCGTAGGGTGTGGTGGGCACGTCACACTTGAGCGGAGAGGGGGGTGCTGTCACGCAATGGCTTCGACATGGTTAAGGTTCTCTAGTTTTCCTCTTAGTTTGGCCAATGGGCCATTGTCTGTTTGCCGGTTTTGTGGGTTAAGTCAGTCGCTTGACTTTGGAACGGAGGGGCCAGGGAACTGGGAACTCGGGAAGGCACAATAATTGCCAAAGAAGCTCCAAGACAAAGCCCGAAAACTGAACCATATTAAAGGGGGCCATTAAATATGCATACACATAAAGAAAAATAGGGGGGATTTGTTCTAAATAGGGTAATGGAGTTTTAATCATCTTAAAGATACTTTTTAAGATTAAAGCTTTCATATTTAGGCCTAGTTTTCATTAACTGGTTTGGCTTGTTATTCAGACCTTTCTTTCCGTTTAGGATTTGATATTCCCCCTCTCCTCAAACCGCGTGAAATGATTCCCCAAAAGCTCCCTTAATTGCTCAAAATGTCATGTCAGGGAAAGCTCTGGTGTTTTGGGTTGTCAGTTTGGATCTAACTTTTCTAATCTGCTGCATTTCTCCCACCAACCATGCACTCAATGTCCAAAATGCAATCGAATTAAATTAAAATCCCAACTAAAATGCAACCGCACTACTAACTCAACGCAATGTAACCACTGAATCACGACGAGCAGCGCTCGCCGGGCTCCGACCAGGAGAGTAGTCCGCACATGGGCTACAGGGAGGTGCGGCCAACGCCGCTGCCACCCAGCATTTCCTCGCACTCGATGAAGGTAAGCCAGGCACTTCTGGGACGAGGCCTCAAGGCGGATCGCTGGGTGAGGATGATGATGAAGCTATCTAATTGTGGTATTCCCGTACAGGAATACTATCAGTCGGAAAGGTCTGCCTATCCGGCTCACTACCGCCACAGCCAGACGGACCTCACAGAATGGGAGGAGCACCAGCAGCACCAGGCGCCCCAGGTGCACCACAATCCCTATGGCAGCCAGATGCAGCTGCATCATCCGCCACAGCGTCGCAGTGCGGGCCCCGATGGTGGAGAGCGCTACGGGTATCGGAATGGCAGTGCCCGGGAGAATGGTGGCGAATGGGATCCGGAGGCTACGCCTAGGTCAAGGTGAGGTCATTTTCACAGGTCATTAGACGTATAAATTGGTTTATTGGTGTTCAAAATTATAGGAAATATTGGGTTTGGTTATCATGCCACATGGAAGTCAGTTTTAGTTTTTAATTAACTTAAATGCTATATAGAGAAAATATGATTCAAAGTTGGAATATGCAACCTTATAAATGAATTAAACCGAATAATCAGATACATTCAATGAGAGATTTAACATATATATATAATTTTTTGTACCCTTGTTTAAAAAAATGAGAATTAATATGCAAACATGGCGATCCATAAACTTTTAACACTCAGTTACTAATAACACTAATTGGTATTATGTCTTATTTTTTGCGAAGGCGTCCCGAGGGTCGTTTCAGTGATTCTACAACCACTCTGGCCGCCTCTGTGATGAATCACTATGCGGGCTACCATCGCAGACCCGTCAACAGAGTGAGTGTTAATCATATCATTTCCAATTACCGATAAACTGATTCATTTCCAATATTCGTAGAACTCGAATCTGCTGTCTGCGACGCTGTGCTTGGTGAAGGAGCTGGACTACGCCAGTCTGGAGGTGCTGGAGCATGCCGTGCGCTGTCGCATCGACGAAATGGCGGGCGAATGATGAAGACGGCTGTCTAATCGCATGTCGATTAGCTAGGGAACACTCACTACAAAGAAAAGACCCGGAAGAAATACTTAAAAGACACGCTGGAGCGGTTACATTACTAACAGCAACAAACACACACAGATAGATACTTAACAAGAATAACGATTCATACTTGCCAATTGTAAACTGTCATAGTATAACTAGAATCTTTTGTAAGCATTTTTTGCAATGTAACAAACTACGCTAAATGGCATCGAAATCAGCAAAAATGCATCAGCATCAACATCAAGTGGAGATTAAGAAGATGACGCCGATGGATGAATTGATATGGATTACGTTTAGATTGATTTCTGCCTATGATCCCAGATCCTATCCTAAGTTCAGATCCCCGATTGAGCACAGACAGCAAACTAGCCTTCTTTTGTACTTAACTCGCGAAGATCGAAC
Organism: Drosophila varians; assembly: GCA_018150405.1. Lineage (NCBI taxonomy): Eukaryota > Metazoa > Arthropoda > Insecta > Diptera > Drosophilidae > Drosophila > Drosophila varians. The sequence continues at coordinate 9,832,735 of JAECWK010000135.1, forward strand.
TAACGAACTAACGACGCCCAAGGCGTTCAGCACAATGGATCTTCCTTGTTTTTCTTCGTAAGATTAGTTGAAATTTATACTCATGACTTTGTTAAATATTTGTACACGAGAGCAATTAACGTTGAAATCTTTAATTTTAATACATTTACCTATAATACAAAGAACACGTCCAGTTTATGTTAAAAGTTCTCTATTTAATGATTGAGTTGGAAACTACTATGCGAAATAAACAAATTAACAAAAAGTGTGTTTAATTTATTAAAAGAAATGAATTTCGAAATAGCGGTCTCTTGGACAAAAACTGCTTTATGCAAAAGTGTCGTCACTAAAAACGAATATCGATTATCGGAATGGCGGGAACAAAGCAGTGTATTTGAATTTTATGTTGCAACGAAAACAAAACTTGCTCTCTTGATGAAAACTAAACTTTTCCCCAAATTCTTACCTTATCATCCAATAATACACAGGTTTCTTAGTTTTTTGTTTTTGTTTAGAGGGGCTTTACAACATTTAACAGGTAATAGATATAACTGCCTTTACTTTTGCTTGGTTGTTTAGTTTGGTTATTTTATTTTATTTTGAGTTAAAGTTTGTTTATAATTTCGGATCTATTATATATGGTGAGAACTAAAACGGTGTAATCGGTTCAAAACGGGTTTTCGACTCTGTAATCGTAATTGATGATGATGTTTCAGTTGATTACTATTTTTGATATTATTCCGGCTAAATCTTGGTTTTACTTTTGGGTTTTGTTAGCCGATGTATTCATGGCAGAAACGCAACGCCTAACACATATACATATACATAAATGTAAAGTGCATCTTTTGATATAATATTATTAAGTGATTAACATGCTACACATCGATATACATACTGAAGCCGCATTAGGTTATCAATGAATGTGCTCTGAAAATTGCCTTATTAGTTTGTATTTTTGTCTAGAATAACTTTGGTGCAATATATATGTGTATATTTTTATATATACTTGTTAAGTGCGCGGTTATTAATTAATACATAATACACAAGTACTGGTATTTAGACACTGAGTATATGAACTTCCTTGCCTGCTGTTCTCCTCCTAAGTTATAGTTATTTATTGTCAGTCACAGCGACGTGTGCCTTTTATATTGACTATATCTTCGAGTTTGAAATCGAAATGTTATTTAAATATTAATAATATTTTTGTTTTTGTTTTTTTTTTAATAGTATTCTTATAGACTAAAGTGACAGATTGCCGATGTTGGTGGCACTGATTCTACTGATTGACGCTTTTCTTCCAGAATGCTCGAGCAGATGTTGTTGTTGCCTGCTGAAATTGTCTTCCATTTACAATACAATGCGAAAAAATGTCTTCCAAACACATAAGTATTATTAGCATACATATTAGATAGTATATAAATGTATTTGTTTACAATATGACACCTAGATATTATGTATAAACGGGTCTGGTAGATCCATGTCACCCGTACTGAGTTTCTGATTTGCAATCGCAACTCATTTGTTTTTATATGGATATATAGACCAATTTAATATTTATATATTTTTATATATATATATATATATTTATTTATTTATTTATATATGGTTTAAGGGCCGTAACCAACTCTAAACTCTTGGTTGGCTCTCTGGCCTAATTGCGACACGTATAATTGATGCTGATTTGAATATATCAACGCTTTTGATTCGCCAATAACTTGTAAGCCAAAACAAACGAAATTCTTTGGATACCAACTTGCTTCTGCCTCATGGTAAATTGATATGCTGATTCCATCGAACCAAGGGATAATCCAAATAAAATGGGTGTTTTGTGGTAGTTGATACCACGATATGTTGTGTACTTTGATATTTAGTTGGTTGTTATTTTTTTGCTTGTGTCTCCTTAGTCCAAACTTCTCGACTAATCACTTAGTTATGGGTTGTGCCCTTTTCAGAGTTTAAGGTCGAGTCTCTAAAATTCTTTAGAGGACGCCTAGTCCTCCGATGCGGTACACTGGAAGCCCTTTGTGATTCTGCTGTTTCCTCCGACTGGCCCGGAGGCCCAGTCGCTTAATCTACAGCTTTTCTATAGTTACGTTTAATTGAAATTAATTACAAATTAATTGATTCGCATAGGGATTTTTTGCTTCTCGTCCTTCTCCTTCTTCGTCTCCTTTGTATGTATATTTTTTTTGCTGATTTCCTATAGTTTTTTTTGTGTAGTATGTTCTTTACAATATTGAACTAAACTCTCGCAACAAGATTTTGAATATGAAATATATAAGGAATATATATATAAAGACAACACTAGCACTAACTCAAGTCGAAAAAAACGAAGAACAACATAGCGTTATATAATTCTCGAACTATATGTAATCGGTTTTGTGATCTAGCACCTCCGCGGCGAGGGATCCCCATCCACTTGGAGAGGCTGGAATCCCTCAGCTGAAGAACGGCGATAAATCACAGTTGCACAAAGACCCGCCATCGCCAGTCTTGCAGAGAGTCTTGCACAATTCGTTCCAATCCGGAGACGCAGTCGTCGTTTCCGTGTCCGCCAGGGCCACCACTGCGACTGGTTTGGGTGATGTCGCGGATCCGGAACCATGTGCAGCATCATCTTGCCTCCGACTGGCCACTTTCATCTCCTCCTCCTCGTTATCCTTCTCCACTCCAGGCGCCGCCTGTTCGCAGGGACTGCAGCCGGACAGGGGCCGATTTTGCTGACGACAAAACGTCGAACACACTCGATCGCCCCAATCATCTGGAAGGGATTTTGGAATATATTAATTAATAAATAAAGCTTAACTGTAAAACTGCATTATTCGTTCAGTAGGTACATACTTAACTTAAGAATACTTATTATATTTTGTATCTTCTTTATCAAATGGTTACTTGGATAAAATTATTTCAACGCTATTTCAAAAATCAAAAAGGTTTTACTTTAGGAAAGGGAATTTTTTTTCAATATTTAAAGTTTTTTATCCAATCTTTTATTTATCATACTCTATTTATGATGATTTAAATATTTTTTAAAGACCTTTAAAGATCAAACTTACCCTTAGACAGTCCACACGTTTGCCGGCACTTGGCCACTTTCGACTCTGGTCTCAGGATCGTGTCCTTGGCCTTTTCAGGCGTTGAAGCAACGCCCAGGCCAGCTCTAAAAGGATCAAAGAGTATAAAGCATGAAAATTTACTTTAAAATGATAGCTAGAATGGGCATTCAATAATATCTGATCGTTTGGTATTTTCTGAGCCACTTTCTTCATTGTATATTGTGTCTTTTTTATTAAAAAAAAAAAAGAAAAAGCAAAATGTAATTTGAATTGAATAAATAATTGTATTCTACACTACAAAATATGTTCCATAATTTTTTCTATGTAAATTTTATTGTTTGAATTCTTTTTTTAGGGCCCTTTATTATTTTTCAGCTCCATAAACTTCCATCTTTCTTTAAAAAATATCTAAAATAATACTTTTAAGCGTCTTTAGATTTCTTATGTTTCTCTAGGTTCACTTGTACCTAAAATATAATCTTAAGTGGAAATAAAATTAACAAATAATTGCCACTACCGGATTGAACGCTTGGGAAAAAACGCAACGCACTTGGCAAAAAACAGATATAACAAATTTTGGTAGCATTTTCAATAATTGGCTGACAGTCAAGATTAGGAAAATTCTCGATAGGAAACACTTGAAATGCCGTCGGATTTCAGGGCCAGTCATAGAAACACACACTTTCAGTTTGGCGCTTTTCATTATCAGGATGAGTGACCACCAGTTGGGGAAAACCTCTCCTCGTTGTTTACACTTGTTCAGAAACTGGCTCAGACTTTGAAAACTTCAGACTTTACTCCACTTCACACCACTCTGGGAATTTTGTAGAGTCTGGAAGTTCGGGCTTATCCGAGACTTACCCGCAGAGCTCTTTACACAGCAAACTCCAATCCTGAACTGCGCTGACGGTTTTGGCGTCTTCAAGGATTTTGGCTGCGGTCCGCAATGCCAGCGCAGCATCCCCTGGAGCTTCGTCCTTCAGCAACACCGATGACGTCATAGTCGGCGTCGGCGCAGAAAGGACCAAGCCAGTGGCCAATGACAGGACGAGGAACCATCCACATCTCCTTAGCTTTTCCGTACGCTTTCCCATCGCTGGGCTAGAATGAGATGGAAACTTTTACAAGACGATGTGGGGGTGGGATTAAGGGAGATTTTGAGTGGGGGGAGTCCTTGCTGGGAGGAAGGATAAAATGGAGGCTGTTTGGCCCCTTACAATAGGAGCAATTGTGCTCGAAATGCAATTATCGCGCGCTCAAAAATAGGCAGCAAAAACACGGCCTTTGGGATATCCTCGTGTGCAAAGTCCTCCTGCCCCCCAACGGAGCATAGCCTCCTCGGCATTGTTATTCCGGGCATTTCCAATCCGAATTTCATGCGCTTGATTTTGCAAACCCAAAAGGCTTATGCAATCGCCTGGATCTCAGCCAAGTAAAGTGATGTTCCAGGAATCCTGCCCACGCCAGAGAAAGAGATTACCCCGGCATGTTGTAAAAAATTCCCGAGCTAACCAACCTGGCCATACTTTATTTTGTCATTTTAATGACAACCTGAACAGACAGGACTCCCATAGCTCGCTCTCTCCTTTCCTCAGGAACTCCAAAAATTTGTGTGCCTGGGATAAAATTTTTACTGGCATGTCGCATAGAGAGTTCCGTTCCGAGTTCGTCGCCCAGTTGAGAGTCGAGTGCGAAACAGGACGTGTCGTCCTTTCTAAAACACTCCGATTGAATTAGCCAGTCGCGGGGTGAGACAGAACGCTCCAAAGATTTTCGCCTATCTGGGTTACAGGGCCTATCTGCGCTGCGTTCAATCCCAGCCAGGTGAGTCCATTTATTCCCGTTTCCAGCTGAAGGGTTTAGTATGTTGTTCTGTTCACTAGCCTGTGCACTGAGTACCCTATTTTTGAGAGATAACCTGATTTAGTAAAGAGCTTGGAACTCTTATTTAAAGTTTTAATTTGTACTTTATTTTCAAAACATTGAATCCTTGTTTGCAAATTACAAAACAACTCTTAAAAAGTTTTTAAAGTTCACTAATTGCCCCTAAAACTCATAAAAACTATAAAAAAATATGCTCCCCTCTGCTTAGGGTATCCTAAAATCCTTGTTATCCTTTGTAATCCGTGTCTGGTTTTGTTGCCATTCCCATTTACAACTTACTGCTTTTGTAAAAAAAAATTCAATTCGATTTAATGCAGTTGTTCGCTCCACCTGCTCCCACTCAAATAGCTATAACTTTCAGTTCCCCCCGACTCTTATAAAGCTGTCCGATCCAAGTGGTAGCAGTTGCTAAACTGAGCCTCTGGCCATCCCGAAAAGGAAGCCAATGCGAAAATTCCTCCGGCTAATAATAAGTGCTTTTGATGGCTTTATCTCCTGGTGTCATAGAGTCGAGTGGGAATCAGTGGATATGCTATCGCATTGGCTCTTTCTGGCTAAAATGGCTAATTATTATTGGTAGCACATGCCGCTGAAGTGGTAACAGATAAGCCCTGACTTTATTTCGCCATATTCAGACAGTCTAAATACCACAAGGTGTTTGCTCGGCTATCGCAAATATTTGAGTGGCACCTGTGATGGATGGATGGCCCGGCTTGAATTAAGAGTAGACCATGAGTTATTGGCTTAGTTTTTGTTTCAGCCAAGTGTTTTTAATTAAAATCACGTGATTTTGAGTTGGGAAATTTTTAGATGTTGTTTAAAGAATTAGATAAAGAATATCCTATCTTTAGATATTTTATTTACTTCAACTTTACATTAAATTCAATTTTAAACTCCTTTTTAACGATTTTAATATTATAACCATTTTAACCATAAAGAATTAATTTATTAATAAATTCTCCCAGAACAACAATAAAATGTTATTACAAAAGTTTAATGATTTAACTTTAATCATAAAGATTCTGGGAAATAATGAATCAAAGAATGATGATGGCAATTATTTTGGAAGTAAAAGCGCTCCTAAATTGCATTGCGAAACATTCTTGTTGAGGGCCAAAGCCTCCACATCAATAATGTTGACGCAAAAGGTCTTTTAAAAGGACCAGGACTATGCAAAGTATCCTTGGCAGCTGTTGGCTGTCAGATAAGAGTGGAGAAGTTCTGTCAAGGGAAGTGTTTTTTGCTGCTCTTCTTGTTTAAGCTCCTACAGTTTGATAGACGTCATTTCCCCCAGAATCCTTCGAAAAGTTACATAACCTTTCCAAATATCATTGTGTGGGTGGTGGGTGGTGTGTGAGAATCTGAAAAGTATGCTATGAAAACTGCTCTTTTGGAAATGATGCAATTTCACTGCGAGATATATATCTTGATGTGTGGGAAGGGGAACCTAGCGTTGACCTAAATTCGAAATTGGTCTATATATGTACCTAAAGCTACACATATACCTTTATATGGTAAATAGAAGAGTGTATGTACAAAACGGCAGTAATTAAAGACACTTCCACATGCCAGTTTCTTTTTTCTTGCCTTCATTCGGAAGGAACTCCCATAAAAAGTTGTGGGCCATTGTAAATGTCAGAAACAGTGGCAAAATTAGTTTGTTAATTAGCTTTTCATTTTCTCGCCCCTCTTTGAACCTCCTTTTTTTCATATCCTTTCCCCAGGCGTGCGCACATATACTTCTCTTCTTGTTTTGGCCTTTTTCCCCCACATTTGTGTGTATCTGTTGGATACTTTGGGGCACGACAGACCGCCCACTGGGCCACCAACCAGGCTCCGCCCACACAAAATGGCTCAAACAAAAATGGTTGCCCAAAAATCGATGACGTCACAGCGGAGAGACTCCAAGGGAATTTCTCACTTTCTCTGTTGATGAAGGTTATGCAAGAGCTGGAGGAGTAACTGTATGTGTATGTGTATGTGTGTGGGCAGCCATTTTGCGGGAATGAAAAGCTTCGTAGGCAGCCGTGGCGGATGCTGCTGCTCATAGCTCCGCAGATCGTCAGCGAGTGTAGGCTGCTCAGTTCCCTAAGTTTCTCAACCAAATCCTTAAATAAATCGCCAAATAAATTAAATTTATTTCAAAATTTAAGAAAAGTTTATCAAAGAGAGAGAGTTAGAGTGTTAAAGCTCCGTCCTGCGAGTGTTTTTCTTTGAGAAATCTAAAACCAAAGTGTTTGCTTGAGAGGAACTCTGTGCTGTAAGTTTTTTCGATTATTTGGTGGCCCACAAAAGTAGAATCAGCACTCTCCATCTTAGAGATACATTTCGCATTTCGTCCTCGCACATCCCTATCAGTAATTTTTCGATCAGCGTCGGTGCCACAAACACAGTCAAAGTGAATTACCTAAAGCAGTACATCGACGATATCCGCAGGATAATCGGTAAGACCCGCAGACGTATATCCTTTTGGTTGCATAAGTTTCTTGTACTGTCCAAGGTTTTCGCCATTAACTGCAGCTGTCGCGTTGCCTGTATCCCAATGTAAACCCAATAAATACCTATATATCCTTATCTGTATATATATATAGGGGAGAATACTTGTATATTCAGGAAATTAGTTTAGACGGCGCTCACTGCGCAATAGCAGATGGCGCCAAATGGCAAGGAGGTGTCCTAAAATCTGAAATCTGTGTTGTATGTATTCCGATGATATTTACCTCCCACACACAGGGCTTGCCCTTCACTTGTCCTTGGTTTTGGCCATACTCGAGGCCCCCTGCCACCCTACTATCCTTCCATCCCACCACCTTCCATTTTGTTTATTTACACGCCCATTGCATTTTCACATTCTCTGTGGGTTTTGTTTAATTGTTTGTCTTGGTTATGCAATTTATATGCTGGCGGGAAGGAAAGGATATTGCGCGATAGGAGCTAGGCGAAGGACTTATGTAACACCTGCTTCAGGGTCTTCATGTTACGTAACATTGACTCACTTCATTCGGCTTTGCTCCATTTCTGACCCAGAACTTTATGGGTCTGCCATTAGGTGTCTACATCATTTGCATACACACTTTTTTAAAGGTTTAATTCTATATTTTTAACTCAATTACAGAAGAAAAAATGTCGCTTAATCCGAACGGGTATAAATTGTCCGAAAGGACTGGAAAGCTGACGGCCTTTGGTAAGTATTTAGTTTAGGATTAATTTAAATCCATTAAAAATTATTTCACAAATTGTTAAATATGCTAAAATATTTATATATATCCATAACTATATAGTCAAAGCTTTGTACTCCCAAAAATAAAACGTTAATTCATATATTTCAATATTAATATGTATTCTATCAATCTCTGTGATTTATATTCCCTTCCTAAACAACTTACTTTATAAATTATTGCTCCATATGTTTCTGTGAAGGATTGCACTGCCTTGGCAGTAATCCTGGCAGTGTCCTTCGCCAAAGCTGGGCAAATAACAAACGAGAATCAAACTGACACTGCCAGGGACACAAAAACACAAAACTGCAAAACCGGCTAACACAAGTCTGCCAAGGACATGGACAAGCCGTGGCTGTCGAGGACACTCGTGTCCTTGATAAATAGCCCTGCCTGGCAAGCCTTGCTTACTCGATTCACATAGTATATGTTTGGTTTTGTTGAAGCGTGAAACTGGCGACTGTTGCCTTGTAACAGATTTTCCTTGGCAAACATGCAACAAACAGACAGACAAACAATCGGCTTGAGAGCAGAAGTCAAACAAATCCACCACCGCCGCCATTGGAGGACCAGAAAAGGTGGCAGGACTCTCCCCGAGGCGGCGGACGCGTGTCTCAAATTGAAAGGCCAACAAACATAAACCGTTTAGTCACAGGATATTGCTCACGCTCGAGTCCTGGCCGTGTGTGGCGGCTGTGCTTAATGCTCCTTCATGATTCCAAGGGTGGGCTGCCTTTGACACTGAGCACCCAGCCAGCTAGTCAGCCAGCCAGCCAGTCGAGGACATTAAATTTTATTTAACTTTTTGGCCGTTAACTCGAGGAATTTTCAAATAGCTACAATTTGTCCTTGGTCCAAAACCTCCCATTCCCATCATGGTAATCATCCGCAACGTTAAGTTTCCAATTGATTTCCACCAAGTACCGCATGGAGCAGCTCCCTGGTCTCCATTTCCTCGGTGGCTTAGTGGCCAGAACTTAATGCTAGCAACAAAGCTCCTGAAATTAATTGCAGACTCCGCAAGAGCCAGGCAAGACTGCCAGATGGGAGTTCAACAAAGCCGGGGCTCCACCCCAATTTGATTTATAGAAAAAATTAAGGTTTTTTAAGGACAATTTATTGAAATTATTTTTTCAATTGACGCCATGTTTGATTTAAATATAAAAATAAATATAAATATAAGTATTTATTTGCTAGTTTTATTCATTCTTGACAAGAATTTTGCTAGACTTTTAAAAATCTTTAAATTTGTTACACAAAATCGTGTGCTCCTTGCCTCACCTCCTGTTGAACCTACAGTTTCTATCAAAGTCGTTGTTTTTTCGCAATACAGCATCCCCACAAATCATCCCAAAAATAATAACCATATATCATGATAAGTAAGAGGAAAAATCGTTTTTTTTGTGTCCTGTCAGCAACGGGACACACATTTCATATTTAACGATAAGCAATTCTCATTTGGTTCTTTTTTTATTTCCGTATCAGATCTCATGCCCACGACAGTGTCCGCCGGGCCGGAGACACGGGAGTTTCTGCTCAAAGTCATTGATGTCCTGCTAGACTTTGTGAAGGCAACCAACGATCGCAATGAGAAGGTCCTAGACTTTCATCACCCGGAGGACATGAAGCGGCTCTTGGACTTGGATGTGCCAGATAGGGCTTTGCCTTTGCAGCAGTTGATTGAAGATTGTGCCACCACACTAAAGTACCAGGTGAAGACAGGTGAGTTATTGGAAATATCCTATAATAATATCCCTATGAGTATATCCTGCCTTATAAGCTCCTTCAAAAGTTAAATTAGTTCCCCATAATTTGCATACTTATCAAGCCACTCTGATGTTTGCTCAGTCGCAGTCGCGGTTTCATCAAATTTGTCCTTGCTTAGCATATGCTTTTTGTCTCCCAAATATTATTTAAGGGATTCGGGGAAAGGACGCGTGCCTCTGGACCTTGCGGTGGCATTAAAACATAAAGTGTGCAGCCTCCCAGATAAGCACATTAGCATATTGATGGCACTCGGGGAGATATTGTACGCTAGTATCCTGGCAGACAACAGACAAAGCCATTTTATGGCCCATTGAGCCGTGGTCCTGGCCTGTTTACACCTTTCAAAAACACTCGCCTCGGGTGCTTCCGTGATTCCCCTCGACTCCCTCAATTCCCAGGATGTGCAGGGGCCAACATCAATCATAAATCAGGCGAAAGGGTTCTTTGTGTGGCGCAGATTTAGAAGCCAAAAGTCGTTCGCACGTTTTACTTTTTTTTAATACCCAGTAGATACAAAAAGTAAGGGGAGTTTGGAATTTTTAAAATTATGTAAGAAAAATAATTTTAAATTTATAAAATAATTAAAGTTTGACTTATTTTGCTTTTGTATTATATATTGAGAAAAAAATATATATTTTTGGAGGGTACTTCCCAATTGACTAACTCTTCTTGAAAACTTTGAAACTTGTTTTGAATGTCCTTGTTGATTTGATTTCATTGAAAATTAATGCGAGAGGCTGCCCGTCGCCCTTCTGCTGCTGTCTTTGTCCCAGGATGCTTGTGCAGTCCTTGCACGTGACCGCAATTGTGTTTGGAGTATCGATAATAAGCGTATTTACTACACCAACCCCAAAGGACACTGGCCTCCCCCACTGATATCATCCGGAAGCTGTGGCCTTGTCTCGGAAGCAGGCGTTGCTTCCTCGATTTCGTTTGGCGGGAAATGAGTCTAGCTCCTCCGCCCCCTCACTTTTGGCTGACTTTTGTATATCCACGAAAAATTTAATTAAAACTCTACGCAATCAGGAGAGGACCTGAATCAACCTAGATTGTGTGGGAAAGTTTGCGATAGAACTGCCAAATGCAATTAGGAAAGGCGACTGACTAGCATTTTGATATTTGTCGATGAATAAAACTAAATAAAAGAGGAACCCTTTAAAGTCAAGTGTAAAAAATCGTCCTTTTTGCACATCCTGAGAAAGTCAATATTTTTTTGCCTCTAACGATGCTCACTATCCCTCTAGACCTGATAAGAGTCCCATTTATGATCCTTAATCTTACATAATGCCTTCGCTGTCAGACAGGGCAACCTGATACCAGACTCCCTGCTCTGAGGACTCCATAAAAACCAAGGGGAGCTTTAATCAAAATCCGTTGTTATTTTCTGACTCGCTGCATTCCTGATCCTTTGATGCGAATGAATGAGTGGCGGACCGGGCCGGGCTGGGCGAGGGTGACTCGGCGCGAGTCCTTCGAAAGCGAACATCCTGGCCACATGCGCAAATTGAAATGTTTGAATGCCGACGCTACGTCAGATTTTGCACAGGGAAAAATTTGTAAAAGGTTTTACCAACAAGGACACACTTTATTTTATCTGGTGACACTTTTTTTTCTCTCTGCAATTATTTATGTTTCTCTGTGAGGATTTAGCCTTGTGGGCAATGGGATTTTAATCACACGACTTATGGCACTCAAGATGTGAACTGACAGACGCCGAAGGGTTCAAGCTTGGGCATAGAGAGTGGGAAATTGTAGAAACAGGAGAGTTGGACAGCTTTCTGATGGCGACTGAAAGCATTTTGTGATTCTTCGTGGGAGTTTTTCCAAATCCTCCCAAGCACTGCACCCCAAAATCGAAGCTTCGCAATTAGCTACAATAAATGAGCAATTTATGGAGCCAAGGAATTGGGATTAGAGGGAAAAACTTGTTGAGCCAGATATATTCTATCGATTTGGCTAGTCCTTGTATCTTCTGCCCTTGAACATATGCACTTCCGGGGGCCATTCCCGGAACTCTATACATTTTCCTTTCGAGGCAAGTCAGCCGTATTTTGGTGCGGCCTTTGTTTCTGCTCTGAATATATTTTTAATAAAACAAAAAATAAGGAGGACAGTGGCGGAAAGCTGCTGGATGATGGCTGAAGGAAGCACAGCTGCCAGGCACATCTGCTGTCAGCTTAGGGAGACTCGGGGAGCCAGGACGAAATGGAGAATGCCGGGAGATATCCAGACAGCCAGACAGCCAGACAGCCGTGTCTAAATGGAAAGCATTTTCAGCTACATTAGACAGGCGACAAAATATAGAGAATATCGAAAGTAGTAGATCGTAGAAAAATCGTAGTAGAAAAAAACACTGCTCTCCTCCTCGATTCTCATAAGATGTAAATAAGCAGCCGTATAAATACTTAATAATACAAAAAATAATTAATTCTAAAAAATAAAATTAGCAAGAAGTTTCAATTTAAATAGCTTTCTACTCCTTCTCCTTATACCTTACACTCCTCTTCTTCCCCTAAAAGTCCTTAAATATAAAACTCCTAAAATTTTTCCACCAGGACATCCTCATTTCTTCAACCAGCTGTCTTGTGGCCTGGACCTGGTCTCAATGGCTGGCGAATGGCTAACCGCCACGGCCAACACCAACATGTTCACCTACGAGATCGCCCCTGTTTTCATCCTGATGGAGAACGTTGTTCTGACGAAGATGCGAGAGATTATCGGCTGGTCCGGCGGTGATTCGATCCTGGCCCCTGGTGGTTCCATTTCTAATCTGTACGCCTTTTTGGCTGCTCGCCACAAGATGTTCCCCAACTACAAGGAGCACGGCTCCGTGGGATTGCCCGGCACGTTGGTGATGTTCACCTCGGACCAGTGCCACTATTCGATCAAGTCTTGTGCCGCTGTCTGTGGGTTGGGAACCGATCACTGCATCGTGGTGCCATCGGACGAGCACGGCAAGATGATCACCTCCGAGCTGGAGAGGCTGATCCTGGAGCGCAAGGCCAAGGGCGATATTCCATTCTTTGTGAATGCAACTGCTGGAACTACCGTCCTTGGAGCTTTCGATGATATCAACGCGATTGCAGATATTTGCCAGAAATACAATTGCTGGATGCACATTGATGTAAGTTTCGGAAACCTCTCTAAAATCATATTCTTTATTAAATCTATTTTTATGTTTTTTTTTTGTATCCTTGCAGGCTGCTTGGGGAGGCGGTTTAATGATGTCTCGTAAGCATCGTCATCCCAGGTTTACTGGAGTAGAACGGTAGGTCTACATTAATTCCATAAATCAGAAACATCTGTATCTTTAAATATATCCGTAAAACTGTATAATACTTTATTTTCTGAAAACTTGATCAAATCCTTTTCAACTTCTTGACAATTCCTGCCATTCTGCCCATGATTTCTTTGGAAAAACCTTCTATAAAGACGTGTCCTTTGTCCCAAACAATTGTTGCTTTCATTCATCATCTTCCGTGACATGAACTCTATGCCCTCATCTTCCGGCAAGTCAAAACACAAATTGAAATCTCTTGCCGGCTCTTGGGTAAATTTAAATCTAAATGCTCCCAAATGGCCCGCATCGCTCATCCTCCGTCCACCGTTCAGAGACAGAACATGTGGGAAAAATCTCAATTTGTCATTTAGTGCCTCCATCAGGTGTTCAGAGCTTACAGGGATTACAAGGCACAAGCCGAGTGCATTTTATCCCGAGCACACAAATGAACAAAGTGGATTTCCAACCCGTGTAGAGCTGTAGTAGTCCTTTTCTCTTCCTGACCCGCCGAGGGGGGTGTTCCGGGTGGGCATTACTTACACAACAATTACGCCAAACAATGAAAGAAGGGCAACCGCTTCATCCCCTCCTGGAAAATGGAGAGAAGGAGGAATTTTTAATTTTAAAGTCGCAACCTGAAATGCACTTTGCCTCCATGCCACATCCTCCATCCTCCATATCCCTGCCATCTTCAATCCATTTAGAGTTTACCATCTTAAATTCCAGTTGGATTTGGAGGAGCTTAGGCAAATGTGGCTATTGCAGCTGTCGTCGTATTGACAGCTTGCGGTCAACTCCAGACTCCATAAGCAGTTTCAAATTGATGGCCTCGGAGATGGGGTGGTCCTGGCAGCGCTCCTTCTCAGTCCTCCATTCATCCATCCATCCATCACCAAGAGCGTTCGGCTTCAATTAGATTGAATGGCTCCTAGTGCTCGGAATCGTTGTGGCATGCAAATTGAGGTCCTTAATTGAAAGGCTCTTGGTGCGAATTAATCATTAAAAGCTCATGTAGCTGACAACTTGTGCGGGCTGCCTCGGCTTACGCCGCTCTGATTAATGGTCCTGCGATGGAGGTCCAAGGCCAAGGCTTTTAAATGAGCTGAGTTTTAGTTTTCAAACAAATTAGGACAATTGCTTATAAGTTATTGGAAATTATAATCCAATCTCATCACACTTATCCTTTTTTAAAACAGTAGCCCGTTCAAAAAAAGTTAAGAACACTTCCAGGCACTCCATAAGGATCATGTTTATAGACACCCACTCACCCACACACACACACATGCAGACAAAGGTAAAACCCACATAACTGTAAATAGCTCCCCCAGGGATGTTTAGCTGTCAACCCTCCATCGCCCACGGGGGTTGTCGTCTTCGCTCTTTTGAATTCAATTAAAGTGCTGCGGCCTGAAATTGCCACAATTTATGGCACTTGCCGTGGCACGTCCTTCATCCTGCTTGTTGCCCAGCAGGGGGTGGGATTTTCATAGACCGGTGAGGGGTTTGGGGTTTGCACCACACTGCGGCAGATTAGTGTTAATTGTTTGTAATTCCTAATTGAATGATCATTTACCGTTTTGATTTTTTTCAGTGCCGATTCGGTTACCTGGAATCCCCACAAACTGATGGGGGCCTTGTTGCAATGCTCGACTATTCATTTCAAGGAGGATGTAAGTATCCATAAAAAAATAATATAATAAACTATAGTCCCTCTTTTTGCTTTAATTAGATGTTAACTTTTGAGATACATAACTTATGAAAATAATTATGATATTCATATTTGGTAAAAGGGTATAAATAAAAATTAGTTAAAAGAGCAGCACCTCCCATCTTGATTCTTAGAGGTAAACTGGTAGAGAATACTAAGAGGTCCTTTGTATTTTCATGGAGGTACAAAATCTCAATATATCTCCGAAAAAATACAATAAACATGTTATATCCTTTACCAATTTATCCGAAACAAATTCAAGGGATACCTAGGAAAGACCTCACCCCCATGCTTTAAATTCCACTCCTTCCGCCCAAACCCAACATTCTTCTGGATGCACATCGAGCAATGTTTGTGTAAAGAATTCCAATTGTTGTGCTCCGAACAATTCCTTGTTATACAGGATATCGAGAGGGGTTGTGGCTGCCTGGGCCGGGCCTGGCCTGGCACAATGCGTAATGAAATCTTTCGCAACCCTGGGATTCTGGATGAAAAAGCCGCCAAGTCACCCTGACTTTTTTACATCCCATGCAATATGTTGCCATCGGTCACAGTTGCGTCTTTTGGCAGGCGGAATTTTAATTAAACTTTCGACTTGACTTATGGACCGGACGAGGTGGAGATATTTCATTCTAAAATCGATTGTATTCCAGGGCCTGCTCATCAGCTGCAATCAGATGTCGGCGGAGTATCTGTTCATGACCGACAAACAGTACGACATTAGCTACGATACCGGAGACAAGGTGATCCAGTGCGGGCGGCACAACGACATCTTCAAGCTTTGGCTGCAGTGGCGGGCCAAGGGCACCGAAGGCTTCGAACAGCAGCAGGATCGGCTCATGGACCTGGTCCAGTACCAGCTTAAACGCATCCGGGAGCAGTCGGATCGCTTCCACTTGATCCTGGAGCCGGAGTGTGTCAACGTGTCGTTCTGGTATGTGCCCAAGCGGCTGAGAGGAGTGCCCCACGACAGTAAGAAGGAGGTGGAGCTGGGCAAGGTAAGGATATTAGAAAAAAGGGTATAGACACAAAGAAATCCTAACCCGAAATCCTATCCCCATTAGATCTGCCCCATCATCAAGGGCAGGATGATGCAGAAGGGCACCCTCATGGTGGGCTACCAGCCCGACGATCGGCGACCCAACTTCTTCCGTTCAATCATCTCCTCGGCCGCCGTCACCGAGGCGGATGTGGACTTCATGCTGGACGAGATCCATCGCCTGGGCGACGACTTGTAAGGGGCTTCACTCCGCTTCTGTTCGATTTGGACTTGGATTTGGATTGGAATATGGTAGTTGGCGAAAACCAAGAAGTATCTTTAAGGTAAAAGCATATCAGAAGGCGACCGCTAAGTAATGCCCAAGAATTTTGGGCGAGCTATTCATCGGAGTTCAATGTTGAATGTAAATTTGTTTGTATCTATAAAGTGTTGCTAGCTGTTCCTTTTCGATTTCTCATTCCGTTATCCGTTAATCGTTATCCTTTAACCGTTATTCGTTATCGTCCCCCTTGTTGGAAAAACGACAGTATAATCAAGGAGTTTGATTTCCTTTTGAGGCGAATGAAGAACCTAAAGCTAATATTTGAATATCTATATGTATACTGAGAAAAAATGAGTAAAAATCAGAGCATAAAGCCACCAAAACACACACCACCAAAAATAAATATATATAACAAATCCCGACCACCCACACTCAAAAACTACAATATAAATTATTCAGAAAATATATAGAAACTGTTGGAATGCTATCTTTACATATCAAAAGAAGATGAAGGAGTTGAGAACTTTTAGTTGAATATTCGTTGATTTTAACTCGTTTGCAAATAGTGAAAAATTTTCAAATAGAAAATTCTATGGCCATGCGTACCTTTAAAATAAAAACGAGATCGAAAGAGACCTGTGCTTGTTAAATGTATAGACAAAATCTAACAAAAAACGAAAGGATCTGCTAGCTCAGATCCCATTTATTCCATGTATCGAACTGTGCTATATATAGAGACATGAATACGTATAATCGAATTAGTTGGAGTTCAGTTTCCAGCCAATGGTTGACAGATATATATACAAATATATACCCGGAGTCAATTAAACTCAATTATTA
The DNA here is from genome assembly GCA_018150405.1 of Drosophila varians. Lineage (NCBI taxonomy): Eukaryota > Metazoa > Arthropoda > Insecta > Diptera > Drosophilidae > Drosophila > Drosophila varians. The sequence continues at coordinate 9,849,729 of JAECWK010000135.1, forward strand.
ATGTTGGAAAGTTATGTTTTATGTTAAACCACAGTTATGAAATTCGTTCAGGAAAAGGATTTAAAAAGGTTCGGGAATGGAAACACAATCAGACACACCACATCCTACCTGTGCACCAAACTCCTATGTCAATTCAGCAAAAAATTAAAAATATATTGAGTAAAAATAAATTAAACGTATATAAAATATCAATTGTATTTTAATGTGCGTTAACTAAGTTTATCCAGCATCAGAGATATATGAATCGCACTCATTTTATGTATAAACTAATGTATATGTATTTGCAGAAATCAATGTCAAGAAACCAGAACAAGAATTATTCCAACATCTATATAAATGCAAATGAATATATAATATATATATATAAATATATGGGTAAATACAAAATAAAAGTAACCAAAGCGCAACAGGTGGCTCTCTTCTTTGGCTCCAGTTCTCTTTCAGTTTGGGGGCTTGGTTTTGAAAAGAGAGCAAGAGTGGGAGATTGTGGGGATCGTGCGGAGCCTATATAAAGCCAATCGTGGAGTGATATCGCTCAGGTATTCTTTTGCTCAAGCTGGGACCGCGCAAGTTGTTTTCGTTTCTCTGCTTCAGCTCATTAATTCGCACCCACCTGCCCGAGTTTTCCACGTTGAGTGCTTTCAAAATGCCTGAGAGTTTCGTGCCAGTGCCAGCGGGTAGTGATTTTCCCCTGGAAAATCTGCCCTACGCCGTCTTTTCCACTCAAAACAATGTGAGTAAACAAGGAAACAAATATATAATAAGTGCTGCAGTTAAAAAGTAAATTCTCCTTTAATATACCACGAAAAAATGGATATTCTTAGGTTCTTTTAAAATTCGATTACAAAGAAATATATGTTTTTCAAGTCAGTATTTTCCATGTGACTGGCCAGTTCTACATGTTCTAGAATTTAAGTTTAGAACAGAAACCCGCTTTGGGGCATAACATTTGCATACATCATCCAACACAAACTAGTTTGTTTACGAAAACAATATGTTAATCCCGCCTTTAACAACCCAGCAACTAGCTGCTGTGATAAGATTCCATATCTAATATCTTTATATCTGAATATCGTAACTTTATCCCTTAGACCGTGAATCGTATTTGTGTGGCCATTGGAGAGCATGTCCTCGACTTGAAAGCTGTCTCCCAGCTGTATCCTGCGCAAGTTCAAAAAAGCCTACAGGCGGAATCCTTGAACGAGCTTATGGGGCAGGACTTTGAAGTTTGGGATGTAGTAAGGACACAGACTCAGAAGCTTTTAACCAAGGGCTCTGAGCTGGATCACAATATAGATTTGAGGGCCGCGTAAGTTACAAATTTCAATAAATCTTTTTATTTTTCTTAAAAAGATATAATTTGTAGTTCTATTATACCCCAATCGGATGTCAAACTACACCTCCCAGCCCAGATCGGTGACTATACGGACTTTTATTCGTCCATTCACCATGCCACAAATGTGGGAATCATGTTCCGTGGTCCGGATAATGCCTTGATGCCCAACTGGCGCCATTTGCCAGTGGGCTACCATGGCCGCGCAAGTTCCGTAGTTGTGTCCGGAACTCCCATTCGTCGTCCTTTAGGACAGACTCTTCCAGAGGGTGCGGAGAAGCCAGTTTTTGGAGCCTGCAAGCTTCTGGACTTTGAACTGGAAATGGCCTTCTTCATTGGAGGAAAGGGAAACCAGCTGGGCGAGCCCATTAAAGTGGACGAGGCCTGGAAGAATATCTTCGGCTTCACGCTGATGAACGACTGGAGTGCCAGGGATATTCAGAAGTGGGAGTACGTTCCACTGGGTCCTTTCACAGCAAAGAATCTTGGCACCACCATTTCGCCCTGGGTGGTACCCACAGCTGCCCTGAAACCTTTCCTCTTGGACAATTTCCCTCAGGAGCCGGAGGTCCTTCCCTATCTGCGCCAAAATGTGCCCTTCAACTTCGATATTAATCTGGAGGTGTCATTGAAGAGTGAGTATTTCTTTGGTCATTGTCCCTTTTTAAATATTAATCATTTTTTTTATTTACAGCCTCTGATCAAAATGAATCTCTTATCTCCAAATCGAACTTCAAGTACCTTTACTGGACCCCACTGCAGCAGATTGCCCATCACACGGTCACCGGATGCAATCTCCGGCCGGGTGATCTGATGGCCTCTGGCACCATCTCCGGCGAGACCCCGGACTCCTACGGATCTCTCTTGGAGCTGTGCTGGCGTGGAACCAAGACATTGGAACTGCCTGGTGGGAAGACAAGGAAATTCCTGCAGGACTTTGACGAGGTCATCATCCGAGGACATTGCGAGAAGAACGGACTGCGCATCGGCTTTGGAGAGTGCGTGGGTCAAGTGTTGCCTGCCAATGCAGTACCACAATAGGGCTCAAAATGTTAAAAAATATATTTTTTAACTTAAATTCGAAACAAAAGTCCGCCTACTGGGCGTATACTCTATATTATTTTTTTTCGGTGCATACTATTAGGCGCGATCTTTTTTATTTATTTCCACAGAAATGATCAACTGGACGTATACTTGATATTGTTTTTTCCAGAATAACGAGATAATCTGGGCGTATACATAATATTACTTAATGATATTATTTATTTTTATTGAGCGTATAATTAATATTATTTTTTTCGGTGCACTCTAATAAGCTCAACAAGTGCTCCAAGCTGGCGCTCTCCCAGCTGCTCCCGTTCTCTGCTGCTCGTTAGCTGCCCTCTGGGGGCTCTCCCTCAGCGGCTGGCTCCAATCGCTGCTTCTCTCATTCTACGCAGCTTCGTAAATACACGCATGCCGCTTCTCCTGCCCCACAACGAGCGCCAGCCACGACGTCAGCGGCAGCGCCAGCGTTGAAAGCAATCGAGGCATACCGCATATCGCATTCACTCCTCAGTCGTCGTCGGCGGTGGCGTCGGAAAGGTTTCGAAAAGCGAAAAAGCGAAAAATCGAAAAGGCAAAAGGCAGCGTCGCGCCTATCGAGCAAACTTGTTTAAAGTGCCATAAAAAGCCACAGAAAAGCAACAAAAAGCAAACAAAAAATTGAAATCTGTAAAAGAAGCACCGCTGAGTAGACGCGACTGGCGCCGGGCTCCAATAATACATTTTTGCTGCGAGTGCTGCAACTTTTTAACGTATCTATAAAAAATAGAAAAATTTCAAAAGAAAATAAATACAAGTACCGAGTGCAAGTGTGCTAAAAATGGCCTGAATTTTGTGTAAGTGGTTGCAAAAAGTGCATAAATTGGTGCCAATATTTTTCGCAAATAACGCAAGGCAGTGGAAAATGTCTTGGAAAAATCAATTTTTTACTCGTCTCTGCGCAAGTACACACACAAACATTTACACAGAAGAGCAGACTGTCGGCCACCCACCCCGGCAGTAGAGAGTACGGGCACTGTAAACAATTATCTGAGAACTTATGGTGGGGAAACGTAGCAAAATATGTTATATAAATATACAACTTTGTTAGAGTAAAAATCGTTGAAACAGTTTTTACCTTTATACTAAAAGTTGAAGGTTCAATTAAGGACCTTTAAAAGTTTTTCTCGCTGTGTAACGACCAATTCACATTCGCAAATCAACAAGAGACCTTAAAAGAATCCATTCAGGGTCCCATTGTTGCTGCTTTTCTGCTCCTCGTCTGCCTGCACTTTTGTGTTTTTGCATTGATTTTCTGCATCCACGCAATTGCTGAACGGGGGAAAGGAGGAAACTAAGGAATAAGATGACTCCCAAAACTCACATATATGTATATGTATATATATATTTTTGCTATGCAGTCGCATTCTTTAGTGGACATGGATAAATGCATTCGCAGCACCCAAAAAGTTAATCAGGCCCCAAGAAGGGGGCCTCCCCTTCGGTGGTAGAGCATATATTTTTATTTGCAAAAAATAACAAAAATAAATTGTCAATACTTACATATAGCATACCCTGTCAACTTGCACCTTTCTCTTTAATCCTAGTAGGCCATGACATAATTGTCAGAAGAAATTAACTAAAATATATTTTCATTGGCTTCTTCCCCTTTTGATTTTTTTTTATGTAATACATATTCCAAAATTAATTTGTAATGTTATCTTTAAGTAGTACAACCCACTTGAAATAGTGTATGGAACAGTATTTGCAATTAACTGGCGCCGTCGGCTGTCGTGCGAGAGCAGCCGGCGGCTGCCTGCCCCCCATTCCACGCGACCCACTCCCTGTGCTCCTGCCACCCCGCGTGTACCACTTGAGACAGCGCCAATAGAACCTGTTTTGGCGGGCCAGAGACGCTACTACTCTCTCCCATCTCTCCACGCTCTGACCATGCAACCTGCGCATGTGCACAAATAAAGGAGGAGAAAGGTGGTGGAGCAGGGAATGCCGGTCCATTGGAAAAACAAATAATTGAAAATCTTCAAAAACAATATTTTATCTCCGTTGTCATGGTTGGTCATAAACGCCTAATACATTTTTTCAAAATTTTCCTTAAGAAAAAGATTGGGTCTTGTTCACCTTCTTTAGCATCTTCTCCTCCATGGCCTCGACCTTAGCACGACGCCTCAGTTTCCAGAGCTTCATGCGGCGCTTGTAGCAGTAACGCTCCATACGTGTGCGGGGTCCATGTAGGACCTCCATGCAGCTGAGCTGGAAGTTTAGCATGAGGACCACCATCCCAATGCTTTTAATATTTAATTTGTATTCAGCAGGAGTTTTGTCCGGCTGCTCCTTCTCTGGGATCTGCTTTTCCGGCTTCTCCGACTTATGATCCTCCGGCTTATGATCCTCCGGCTTATGACCCTTCGGCTTATGATCCTCCGGCTTATGATCCTCCGGCTTCGGCTCCACCGTCTCTGTATATTCTGTCTCCAAATCATTTATGTCAGAATTCACTGCCTCGGAGCAGTCTATCTCAGAGTCATACTTCGATTCCGACTCCTTCTTTGTGCCAGACTCACTAGATAACTCCTCCTGGTCTCCCAAAGGACCAATTTTCTCTTTTAAATTATTTTTCGACATTTTAGTATAAATTTTTCGTTTCCCGTGCGACTATTTTTTAGGATTAGATACAAAACCTTACAAAACGCAAGTATACCGAAATAAAATGAAATAAATATGAAACTATTCTTCGTACAAATCGGAATAGACTGAGAATTAGAACTGAAGGTTCTGCTACTAAACAATGACAGGACTTTCAATGGTATTCTTATGTAAAAAAGGTATTCCACAGCCCAATTGAGCATTATTGTATTTGAAAAGTAAAAACAAGAGCAGTAAACTAGTCGTATACGTAATGTTTCACGTCTTATAACGTTAATATAAGAAATGCCTTTAGATAAAGTTTATTGCCAGGTAAAAGATACTAATAGAACCTTTGGATTCTCTTTCGACAATAAACCCTATCCTTATCAGCCGAAGGAAGGAGACAATAGCCGACGAATTCATTCTTAATTTATATAAGGAATTCATGAATCGAAGTCGCCATAAATAATTGAGTTAAATAGCGAAATGGGTAGATTTCGTAATCGCTTGGTAAGTGTACCATCGCCCTGCCAGATAAAAATTGCTTATCGTGCTTTCAAATTTCATGCCCCGTCACCCACAATTAACCCAAATGTCGCCAATGCAAATTGGTTACCAGCTAGGAATAAACACACATTTTTTTTAGCAAAAGCTTCTATATACCTAGAACGTGTATACTTTAGTGTATATACTTTGTATATATGTACCCTATAATCCAGAAGGACTGGTGCGTTATAATTTTCAACATAATTGATGCCTGCAAACTTTTTTAATCAGCGTGCCGTGCCGCTGGGAGTGGGGTTGAAACAGCGTAGAGGAATGTGTGCTTTCGTATACCCATTAATTATTAGAAAAAAAAATTTTTGAGGTGTATTAGCACACGGGGAGATGAAAGTAGAGCTTCTCAAACTAATTGGGTATGCAATGCGTCGGGCCTTACATTTTAGTTGACACTCGAAACCGACAGAAATGATTTTGCATAGTCTGGTGGCGCCTGGTTCCAAATGGGTTCCAAAGTGCAACCGTCTCCGTCTCGCTTTGGAGTGGGTGGGTGCACCGAGTCCCCCCAAACCCCAACCCCCAACCCCCAGACCTCGACAGAGACGCTCCCTGATCGCAGCTACTCGAGCTGGGAATTATATATATAAAAAAATGAGCTAGTGTTTGTATTTGGGTCTGGGCATTATCATTGCCCGTACACCCCGTCTATATAAACCGAATCAGTGTATCAGGGAGCGAGTGAGAGTGGGACGGGGAAAAAGGGTGCGAATGTGTCGCAGGCTTATTGATAATTACTTCATCGATTCTATTTATAAAGAAGTCAACAAATAATTTATAAACATTGACGCTCTTCCATCACTTTCAGGTCGCGTAAAATGCCTTGAAATTGGATACTCGTTCCACCATTACGAATTGGAGTTGCCTAAAAATATTAGTCCATCAAACAACTTCAAAATGAACTGCTTCCAAGGTAGCTGGCCCTGGCTATTGTTGGCCCTAGTTACCCTTAGCCGATCAAGTGAGTTTATAAATTAGATCCCACAAAAACCATTATTTATCACACTTCACTGATGCAGCTCCAGTCCCCAACCGGCCACACAGCTGCATAAGTTACCAGGACATGGACAACTCCCTGAACGATGACGAAACCGAGGCAGACAGCAACGAAACCACTCCGATGCCCAGCGAGCCACACCGACGCGTCTGCTCCGAGAGCTACAACTACTGCTTTACCCTGTGGAATCAAACGCCCAATGGCACCAAGATCATCAAGCAGGGCTGCTGGACGGACAACACAGATCGCAAATCCCTCTGCAGCCAATCCGAGTGCAATAGCACGGCACCCACGTCTAGATCCAGCACCTTGTACTTCTGCTGCTGCTTCGGGGACGTGTGCAATGCCCAGTATTCCGCAGTAGAGCCCTCGCCCCTGGAGCTGGGCTCCAACGATGCCCGGGCACCGATCACCAACCGGGCCACCGCGAAGCAGCAACAATCCTTCATGGTCAGCACGTTGTTGGGCTTCCTTGGCGGCTTTACGGCCATCATGATTGGCGTATTTCTGGCCGTTCAGTATTGCCGGGTGCCTAAGGAAAAATCAGAGCCGGAGGAGTCTCCATTGGCGCCCTCGGGGCCAGGCTACAGTTCCAATCTGAGGAATGTGGACAACATGAATTTGATCGGCATGTTGGGCAGTGGCAAATATGGGACTGTGATGAAGGGTCTGCTCCACGACCAGGAAGTGGCTGTTAAGATCTATCCCGAGGAGCACCATCAGTACTACGTGAATGAGAGGAATATCTACGCGTTGCCCTTGATGGATTGTCCTGCGTTGTTAAGCTATTTTGGTGAGTGATTCTAAGAGAGAAATATATATCCTTTTATATATTTGGTTGGTTTCCAGGCTACGACGAGCGATGCACCATGGATGGGAGGATGGAGTACCAGCTGGTGTTGTCCCTGGCTCCTCTGGGCTGCCTCCAGGACTGGCTGATTGCCAACACCCTCACGTTTGGTCAGTGTGGCGGAATGCTGCGCTCCATCACCAGAGGCATCTCCCACCTGCACACCGAACTCCGCCTGGGGGATCAGCACAAGCCTTGCGTCGCCCATCGTGACATAAATACCAGGAATATCCTCGTCCAGGCGGACTTAACTTGTTGCATTGCGGACTTTGGATTCGCCCTGAAGGTCTTTGGCTCGAAATACGAGTACAAAGGCGAGGTGGCCATGGCGGAGACGAAATCCATCAACGAAGTCGGCACTTTGCGTTACATGGCACCCGAATTGCTGGAGGGGGCTGTAAATTTGCGGGACTGCGAGACATCGTTGAAACAAATGGATGTCTATGCCCTGGGCCTAGTGCTCTGGGAGGTGGCCACACGCTGCTCTGACTTTTACGCTCCAGGCCAGGCCACGCCTCCGTACAAGGCTCCCTACGAGCAGGAGGTTGGCTCACATCCCAGCTTTGATCAAATGCAGGCCCTGGTGGTGCGGCACAAGGCTCGTCCTCTCTTCCCCGCTGGCTGGGGCGGTGGTGCCGCTGCCAAGGTGGTGCGTGATACTTGCGAAGACTGCTGGGATCATGATGCGGATGCCAGGTTGACGTCGCTGTGTGCCGAGGAGCGGATGCAGGAGATGTCTGGACTCAAACCACGAGCACAGCCACAGCCCGCCAGCCCGATGTTGAATACAAACAATTTGGTTACGCCTGTGAATGCAGAGCAGGTAGGCAGGATTTACTTGCATCCAGAATATATTTGTTAAACCATTTTATTAATTCCAGGCCGTAAATGTAATAACCACGACGGCGGCTGCAGTGCACCACCAGATGAGTTCGGATACAGCCGGAATGCTTCAGCCCCCGCCCAACCAACAGCTACCTCTTGCGGCCCTCGAGCGGGAGAAGAACCACCTGAGCTATCCACAGCAACAGCTACAGCCATATCAGGGCAGGAATCCCTGCCAGGAGAGAAATCTGGCCCCGATGACCATGCGAACACCTCCGGTTTTGGTGGAGCGGAGCAAGAAGCACAGTTTCCAGACGCAGCCACAGGAGAACAGTCTGTCGTGCCTGGAGCACGACGTCAGTGTGGAGGAGTTGATAGCCAGCCATCACCAACAGCAGCAGCAGAAGAATTTAGTTATAGGAGGAGCAGTCAATCCCAACCCCAATCTGGGCCAGGGATTTCCCAAGCAACAGAATACGGATCACAAGCTGAGAGGATGGCACGGCGTCCGAGCATTGATTCACAAGAAACTCTTCCGCAAAGAACACGCCGAGGAGCTCTGCCGGCAACTCCAAATGGGCGAGGAGAAATCGAACCTGGTGACGGCACTCAGGAGACCCAACAACCTGGACTTGAGCCCCCGCTTGGACAAGCCCACGCCGCTTCAGCTGAGGAGTGCGGAGCAGCGAAGTGGAACCCCAGCTCACATAGTGCCCCGATCCCTGTCCAGCAGTTTGATCAAGCACATCAATGGCAGCACCAACAACAACTCCATCCAGAGCCACGGCAGCGAACTCCAGACCCTAACACGACCAGGTCCTAAGCGGAGACCTGGCCACCTGCGAACCAACTCCCTGATGGGCACCACGGTCCACCAGGGTCCCCCAACGGAGCAGCAGATGCGCCGCCAGCATAGCCTGGAGGTGTTCCGGGAGGTCTTCAGCGGCCGGGGGAGCAGTGAGCGCTTGAGGGATCCCAGCGAAAGGGTCAAGACCCCGGGCGATGTTCCGCCATCCGTGAGAAAAGCGCGGGCCAGCAAGACACTCAGCTTGTACGACGACAGGATGATGGACTCCTCCCTACTGAATATTCTCTAGCATGAGGAGGTTCTGCTGCTGGAGCTGTAAGCGGCAGAACTCAATCCTCGACTCATATCTCATCCTTCATCGAAGACATATTCAACGATAGCCATAGGAGCAGAGGACTCGAAACGCTTCCTGCAAAAGTCTTCTCATAGAACTGTTTAGGGTGGACCTTAATTTTGTGAAAAGGACGCGAGGACACTTATTTTTCAATCCTAATCGCAATAGCATGGGAGTTCAAAGATAGTATGTGTATATTTAGATGTATTTTTTCAACAATCATCCTAGCGTTTAGAGCGGCAAACAACCAAAGTCCTTATAGGTTAGAAATCAGACTAGAATCGTACGTTTATCAGTATATAGCAGGGATCATATATCCTCCTTTCACACACACACATATATATAATATATATATTTATGGAAATATATATTTTTTTGACTTGAAGTTGGGGCAAGAGCGAAACAGGTAGTAGTCTCTATATATGTAGTTTGTATATGTACGGTTTTCACTCGAGTCGAGCTTAGAGTTGGACACAGGAGGAAGGATATTAGAGACGAAAGGGGCAGGGTCGGACCACATTTTTAGAGCAATATATGTACGAGTATTAATTACAATCCCCATATACTATGTAAACACTGTAATGGAACATTTAGTCATCACATAATTGCATAGGTTGTCGAAATACATAATGGAAGAAAGTGTATAGAAATCAGTAGCACAAAATACTCGAGGGAGTTTATGGAAATCTTTTAAACAATTTAGGCACTTCTGAGGCCCAAGGCTGAGACCCCTTTTCGAGATCGAGTATTTGGCAACCGTGGCACTCTTTACCCTTTGGATGCATTTTGTCCTCTTTAGTACTTAGACCAAAACACCCGCAGCCTTTCAATCACATTAAATGCAAGTCTAGTTATATATAATTTACACTTAATATAAATAATTTAAATACAATTAATAAACAATTTATTTAAAAGTGGTGCTTAAAGTCTCAAGTCTCTCAAAGTCCCATTGAATCGTTTGGTTAATCAGATCGTTTTCGCAGATCGATCAAAATGGGTGAGTCGGGTTTGTTTATCAGAAGGGTCTTGACATCCATTTCGCCATCGGATCCGCACCAAATCAATTCGTGATCGCGCAGCAGCTGCAAAATTTAAATTCAAAGAAATTGAATAAACAATTTGGAGATCGAAAATTGCTGATCGGTTTCCGTTTGCTCACCCTGAGGAGGAGAATATGCATGTTTTGTTCGGCCAGTCGCCGGGCGATGCAGGCTCGCATTCCATGTCCGAATGGCAGGACCAAGTAGGGGTTCAGGGCACTCCGGTGCTGGAGCCACCGATCCGGCTGGAAGCGCAGAGGATCCTCGAAGTGCTGGGCCAGGCGGCATGCCACCATATTCTGGGTGACCACTGTGGTCTGTCAAGAAATAAGTTAGTCCAAATCCAAATGGCTAAGGATAATACCTACCCCCTTGGGCACAAAGTAGCCACTAAAGACTGCATCCTGGTTGAGTATTCGCCCCACACCCACAGCTATGGGATTGAGACGTAAGGACTCTTTCAAGACAGCCCTGGTGTAAGTAATATCTGTCCTGAGAGCATCGGCACAGAGCTCTTCCTTGGAATGTGGAAGCACCCTCTTGGCCTCCTCGTACAGTTGCTGCTGCACCTGCGGATTTCTAGCCACGTGGTAGAGGAGAAAAGACGAGGCATACGAGGTGGTATCAATCCCAGCCAGAAGCAAGTCCGCCGCAGTGCCCACCACATCACTGCGATCCAGTTCGGGGTTTTTCAGGTATGCCGAGATCAGAGAGGTCCCTTTGGATCCATTTTTTATATTCTCCTCAAATAGTTCCAATGCCACCTCCTCCATGTAGGACTGGGCTTGGCTGAGTTTCCGATAGTTTGGCGTTTCCATGAACCTCCAAAGTTGCAGACCCTGATCCGTGGGCAGGATGCAGCTATTCGTGGTCTCAGCTGCGTGCATCAAACGCGTGGAACGGGAATCGGAGTCCTGTTCCTTGGGGGAGAAGGACTGCAGGCGGGTCCCAAAGGTTAACAAACACGTTACTAGGATGGAAATGTTTTTATTGTAAAATAGGCTACACCGATGATTTTAGAACACTTACACTCCAAATTTAGTCTCGTAAGTTGGGGCAGCATATCAATAGCATCGCCTTCCCGGGTATCCTGCAGAAACCTCATAAACTCCTTGGTAACACCATCCACCTGAGCCACAAAATTTCTAACACTTTTCGGGGCACTCAACTCCTTCTGGAGTTGGGCTCGGAGACGCCACCAGTCCGGGCCATTGGTGGGCAACAGTCCGGTTGTTTTATACACTTCCGGACGCTTTTTACGATATTGTGCCAGAGCCAGGTGACTCCTTCGCTGGGGGCAGTCGCGTTCATTGAGCAAAGAGGCTATATCCTTCGGATCATACAGCCACACAATGTCCTGACCCGGAACTATGATTTCCCTGACTATGGCACCGAATTTCTCGTATTTATCCTGTCCGGCTTGATGCAATTTTTGCCAGGAATAGGAGCCAATTCCTGGCATATAATTGTAGAGATTACCCAAGCCAAAGGGACCGCGTGGTCCAGGAATTAGTTCGTAGGGCTTGGCAAAGGTGCACTGCCTCGAAGTGCAGCTGATTTTTAAGAGTTTCGTCAGCATTTCCGTACTTTTCGCGGCAAATTCTGGAAATGCACTAAAAGGTAACAACGGCCTCCGGTTTTTATTGCTGTCCCAGCATTCTAGATCGCCTTCCTCCTCTCACTTGTTATGGTAAAAGCCATAAAACCGACTGGAGTTTTAGGGAAGGTCGAACCTACCTGGGCTGGAATTACACAGAAACTGATCTACCTGAGTTGTTTATCTCTTACGAGCTCTCTTTAATCAAAGAGAGTGAATGTATGGAAAATGCTAAACATACTTTTCGGCGTTAAGGTATTTCATTAAATAATCATAATAAAAAATCAAATATTTGATTACGATTTTTTGTTTAAATGACTATCAAGTAATATATTGTTTCCTTTCATAAAATGATTCATAAAATGCAAAAATTTCACTATTTACATTTTCCCCTTTCCTTTTTTGGCTAATTTGGCTAACTCTTAATCGGCTTAAAACCATATTTGGGATAAAAATAAATCCAAAAAACTCATGTTATTGTAACACTTTAAAATAGGTTAGGCCACCTTAAAAAGGAAATCTTTCATTTTTGGCAAACAAACCCATAAATTATTTTAACAAAATGAATATCCAAATAAAAATCAAAAAATCCTGGATCTTAATTTATTTTATACTAGAGATCGTGACAGTCTTGGATGAATATCAACGTATAAATAAAGGCCATTGATTAATCTTCCTTCTTTTCATTTAAGCTCTTAGATTCTTCCACACCTCGATCTTGTACATCCTGAAAGTCAGAAGACTCCTCTATAAGGGTTTTATTTGCCGGCTCTCCAATATTTTTCTGGGTCTTCTTGCGTTTTTTCGGGGACACCTTATCAAACGTTGATTCTTTAGCCTGCTCTTCCTGCTTTTTGAACAATGCCTCGTAAATATGATACCCGATTTGCGCAAAGTTCACCAGAACAACGACCAGTATGAAGAAAGGAAGGGCCAGAACGTCTAAGGATTGGCCTACTAGATAGTTTTGGGCATTCGCCTCCGGTTGGGCAAGATGTTTATAAAGCTCTGGCTCGGCAATTATCTGCTCCGCATGCCACACGGCCAAGTCCACGGCGGAAATCAAACGGGTACGGAACTCCTGCTGTGCTTTGTAGAGATTGGTGGTGAATATGTCCTCGTCGAGGACTCGTTTTAAAGCGACGCTCAAAGAGTCCATTTTGAAACCATTGGCGGAGACCACAACTCCCAGACTACGCTCCATAACGCGTTGGGCATTCTGTTAATAAAATAAAAATGATGGCATTGAATTATAATTGTTTGTTAAATAAGTTTTAATACCTACATTAAATTCCTCTAATTTCAAAGGCAACACAACCAGGGGAACACCAAAATGGACAGCTTCCTGAAGACTAAAACTATCTGCATGGTTAACAAAGCCCTTAACTCCAGGTTGACCTTTAGTGTAAAGGGTTTAATTGGATACATTTTGAAAATGTAAAAGCCTCTAAGAAACCCACCCAAAATATCCTGCTTCAAAGACTCGCTCACATGCAGGGTTAAAAGATTCGGCATATTCTTTGGCAACTTCTTCACTTTCTTGACATTCCAAATGAAGCCGCAGTTCGGGTTGTCTGCCATCATCTTGAAAGTGGCCGGAATGCCCAGGCCAAACATAAGCTCGATATAAGGAATATCAACATAGACTATCCCATCGATAAACTGGTCCGCGAATTTCTGAATACTACGCGGAAGAGGTTGCACCTCGGGCTTGATGTGAAGTCCGGCAACCTGGACGACTCCAGGCGGAAGATTCTGGACGTAATCTATAGCGGAGTGGGTGTTCAGAAGGGCTAGCTGCAAATTGGGATAAACATTGTCGGGATGGACTAGGCTACTTAAAACTAGGCGGATGATGTGCCATCGAACCCTAAAAAACAAAAAAATTAAAAAATGAAAGAAAAAAATAAATTTGCTTACAAAGGCGCGCCGAGGTACATTATATGGTTGTGGACACGATTCCAGAAATCCATCTTCTTTGGCATTGGACTGATATAGTGCGGTATCTTGGCCGGATTGATAGTATTCTCCGCCTGGAGCAGGGCCAGGAGATCCGGAGTCAACTTTCCAGCGCTCAATCCCATAATGGGCTTGGTACTCAAGGAGGCAACAAGATTCAAGAAGCAGTCCATTCCATGCGTGACATCGGTGATGATGAGATCAAATGGTCCGGAAAGAGCCATCAGGAGTTGCGACTTCCGGGTTAGCATAGTTTCCGACTGCATGACAGCCTGGCAGCTGCCCACCTGTACCTCGTACCACACCAGTAGCTGCATCAGTGTGTTCATTTCCTTGTAGTGGCCCACATCGGGGCGAATGAAGTGCTTCTGCATGACGTCGTATTCATTGGGCAGATGAAAGTAAACCAACCCCTCGACAGTCTTGTCCGGAGCTGGCTCCGTGCTCAAGATCAATAGGTTATGTCCCTTGGCCAGCAAAGCGTCGAAGAGGGGCTGTGACCATCCGGGATTATGGTGCTGGGCGGTGCTGACCAAGCCCAGGATATTGGCCGCCTCCGAAATCTCCGACAGCCCCGAAAGCAGGAGCAACGGCAACAGAAGGAAAACCTTCATCGCGGCACTATCGGTTCACAACTGACTCACTATTTTGTTTGCCGGTGATATACTTTGATTAGATTTCCCCGTTTTTATTTTTCGAACTGATAAAGGTTTGTATCGGAGGTGTTTCCACCACAAAATCCGTGTTAGATGTGACGAGTTCAGTCAAAAGCCCATTTAAGGGACCCTAACATTTCCAGCAAAGCCTACATTTGGCTAAAAAACAAAAAATTCGTACTTTTAAAAATAAAAAAAAACCCCACAATGTTTTATTAAATACACAATTATTTATTTTTTTCGTAAAGTTCTTAAATATATACAAAAGAATGTATCGTATTACTTGGCTAAAAGTTTCCGGGCAACGGGTCCTCATTTATCGAACAAAATGAGCAGCTATTGGCCAAGAAACGCATTTCGTTATCATTATCGTTATCGTTATCGTTATAATAATCGCTTTAATCGCTATTGGGGGCGAGCAGGGTATACCGAGGGTGGAATTGTGAATTTTCTTTTTATTTACTTTTCGTTAATATGGCAAGATTAATACATGATACGATTTCTCCTCCCCCATCACTTGCCCAAAGATTTACTTTTTCTTTTTTAGCCGGCAGTGAGTACCCCTAATGGACCTACATATTTTATACGCTAATTGCACAAAGTTTCGATTTATAAATTAAGTTACATTTAGATGTGGTTAAGCATTAAATTAATTAACACAGATGTCGTTTTCTTTGTGGGTGCTTGTGTGTGCAGGAAGGAAAGGGTTAAATAGACAGAAAGAAAGCTTTAAGCGTGGTTAAAAAGAATATATATACAGGTAAAAATAATATAAAAAATTATATAAAGTGTCAGGTACGCAATTTCATACTCTAATCTTTAAGATTAACTTGCGTCTGAGACTTCCCCTGTGGTGTGATGAGGTTCTACGGTTAGTTTTGGTGCTTCGTCAGGGTGAGTGGGTTAAGAGCAGCACCTTCCTCGACCGGGATACTGGATAGTAGGATATCTACTCGTTGACCAACTGCGCCGGACCCGGCTCATCGAAGGGCGCTCCGTTGGCGCCCACATACTGGTTGTTATTCCGGTGGACGAATCCCCTGCCAGGCGCTGCGTTGTAGTAGACCACCCGCCGGATACCGAAAGGATCCACGTAGCCGAAACTGCCCGCCCGCTTCCCGTCCGACGGACTCGTCTCCTCCTCGTGGTACTGCTTGGGCAGCACATACCGGAATCCGTTCCGGGTTACCCCGACTCCATCGTAGCCGCTGGCTGCCAACGCCTCCAGATGATTGCTCTGGACGGGCCTGGGACGTAAGCGCCTTCTGTAGGCGCTGGATGGCAGTGGTGGGAGGAGAGCCGCCTCCAGGGAGTTGACCTCCAGGGGCGACTGAACAGGCGCATAGTAGCCATATCCGGTGCTGGGAGCTGCAGTGGCAGGAGGCGAATACTGGTAGGGAGGCGCCACAAATGGCTGCGGCGTGGAGTAGCCGAACAAGTCCCCGCCAGCAATAGGAGCCGGCGTACTCGAGACAATGCCTATGGGAGCTGGAGTGGGACGTGGACGTAGGCGACGCCTGTGGGAGCTCAAAGGAGGCAGCATGTCCAAGGATGGCAGAGAAGGTGGCGTTGCTGTTGTCGTCGAACTAATCACCGATCCAAACTGGCCATGGCCGAAAGCACGATCCGCTTCAGCGTCATAAACATTGATGGCATTCAGTTCCTCCTCGGGAAGAGGCTCGGCATTGGGCTGGATGTGCACCACAGGACCAGGAATGGTGGATAGCACTTGGTCCCTTGCTCTAGGTAACTCATCGGGATAATGATCGAATCCTAGCTGGCCTTGGGGCTCAATCTTTGCAGCCTGTTCTGGCGGCAGGTAGTTTAATTTGCCAACTCCAGTGTCCAGGGACTCCAAGGAGAGTGGCGGAAGTGGAGCCGGAGTGGTGGTGGAGGTGGTGCTGGAAATGTAGCCATAGCTGGGACGCTGATAGCTACTACCCAAGCTATTAGCTGAGGATCCAGAAGAACCACCATGGACCAAGACACCCGATTGGGCGGGCGCTGCTTTGGTCGATTTAATGGCATCCTGAAAAGTACATAATGCTAGGGATTAGATTGTCAAGGATTTAGGTTTTCTTACCTCGACAGCCCTTCCCACACCCACATAAATCGTCTTCGACTTGAGTATGCGGTAGCCCTGTTTGTCCGCAATGTAGTCCTTTTGGCGCAGATACCCTGCCGCATCGATCCAGGCCTCCGTGCCTATAACAGTGCCATCCTGCAACCGTTTCTCCTTACGAAACTGGCCGCTGTCCGTCTGGAAGCGGAAGTAGCGCTCGGGACCCTCGTCAGTCTGGATGTGATATTGATTGGCACTGGGCGTCTGGCTTCCTTCTCCACCAGAAACGATTGCTGCCAGGGTCACAAAAGCCAGCTAAAGTTGGAAAAAAGAAAGAAAGTTTCGTTGATTTGTGAGTTGAGAGCTTCCAAAAGGGGGAATGTCTTCAGAGGATTGGGTATTTCTAACTAATAACATCCGCCGGCAGCCAGCAGCTGCCCGATAAACAAAAACAGGCAGTTGACGGCTTTCCGGTGGGGTAACTTTTAGGTACAGTAAAAAAAATATTCATAAATTTATGACGACTAAAATGAAATTTTATAGGAGCCGACACACAGTAAACCAGAGAGATCTCTATAACTTGGGATTTTTCAATCCATCCGAAAGGAAAACCCCTTCAAAATTATTCCCAGTGTATGTGGCACGTTTCAGAGTCAAGGTGACACTGGCCGGAGAGGAATCAATGGCACCAGATGCGGTTGTGCAACATTCAATGATCCGCGTGCGGAAATGCGGCATGTGAAAGTGTTTTCCCCCCTTTTCCAGCTAAATCAATAAAGCGAACCGGTTCACATGGCGTATGCGTAATGCAGATGCCTTCAAATATAAATATATGGGCTTCAAATATATGGGATTGGTTTTCGACATGGCTCATGGTGAAGGCTGCAATTGAAAATTAAAATTCTTCTGCCAATTATTCTAATGAATACGAGCCACCCGCACGTTTCAGCATTTACGCTTCAATTACTTTCAGAATTCCGTCATAAATTTCCAAATACACCTCATCATGCGGTTGTGGGAGGATCACTTTTGAGCCAAGTTAGCTGGGCTGGCTAATTTCGGTTGCCGCTGACATTTTTATTATAATTTCGTGCTCGTTACTCGCTTATTAGTATTCGTCTTGGCCCAACGCAATTTATGGCGCTTTAATTAATTGTTGCTGAGACATTTTTCGGAATAATCAAAATAAGTGAACTGAGAATGAACTTCCCTTGAAATTAGGGGGTCCCTCCCATGCCAGATTGTGGCTAATAATTTCATTGATTTATGAATCTCATGACTAACACCTGTCGCTGTCTAAACAAAGCGATTAATCATATTTTTAAGGGGATATATAAATATATTTAAATAATTCATATAAGGAAAAAGAAATTTTTGGTAAGATTCTTAATGAACTAAACTCAAATAAATATTTATTCCAAAAAGGTAATCACTTAAAATAGGAGATATTCCTTTTCGAAAATAAGGGCGCAACGTGAAATCTACTGAGAAATATTAACATGTTTTATGGGAAAAATTCGAATGACATCACCCACATAGGGAAATAATGATCGTAAAAATATATTCCGTCACTTTCCCATTTACTAAACAACCAGAAAAAAAAATAAACCAAAAAAATAATAGCAAATTGCACTCCATTAGAGTGATATTCGCGTGTTGGAGTCATAGTTGCTGTGGCCATAAATGCGAGTATCTACAACTTCGTATGAACAGATGGAGATTTATTTGATCGGCTAACGCAACGAAATAAATTGCTAGCAAATTATTGCGACTGTTTCCGTTGTGTTTTGGCCAAAAACGAGAGTAAAAGTGGCCATCGGCGGCAGGGGCGATCCCTCAATGAAATTTTCTGCCCCGATTTGGCAGTTATCCAACCGGTTGGAGCTTGGAGTTTTGCAGTTAGCTGCAACATATGCTGCTGTTGCATTTGCAGCTTGCATCTTACAGCTTGGCTGCTGCGGTGTTTGTGGTTACGTGAGAATCGCCCGAGATGACTCCCGATGCGGCGGACTCCTTTTGGGCGCGATCAAAAGTGGAAAATCACGTTTTCCTTGGCGCGCAATTTTGTTTACTTTATTGTCAGTTGTGTTGTTGGTGTTGCTGCTCCGTCTGCCTGTCGAAACGGTAACAAAACAACAACACTGGGTTTCTTTTAGTTGCGCAACCAGCATCGCCCCCGCACCCTGCATTCTCCCTTTTTTTTTCTTGTAACTTATGCAATCTAAAATTGCTCGGCTGACCCCAAAAAAAAAAAAAAAATCCAAAAATAATCTTCTGAACAAAGAATTCTGCAAATTGTTAGAAACAAAGCAATCATAATTCCCCATTGTTGTTGACCTTCGTCCGATCACAGTTCACTTTTTAATTAAAATCCACTTCAATTACGCTCGCAGTTCGCTCCAAATATACCAGCGATGATAAATGAAGCAAAGAAAATTCCAATTTTTAAGCGTGTGCCTGCATTCTGAGCCCGAACAATAAGCTAATGAACCACATATGGCCATTCAAATCGATTCCCGACACGGACTCATGGGGATTGGGGATTTGTTTTTGACCAACTCGATCGGTTCCGATTAGATGGTTTTAATTTATTGTATTTTTTCGGGGAGTGTTTTTGCATACGCGATGGGAATGGGAGTGCATGTTGCGATCGGTCTCCATTACGCTATTTCCTTATTTCAAATTTTATTATGTTGCGGCTGATGGCTGCTTCCGGCATGGGGGATGGGCGCCACGAATCGTGTGGCATGAAAACCCAAAGAAAAGTCCATAGGCAAGTATCTAGTCCAGGCGGCAAACGAAAGCCTAAGTAGGGAATCATTTCTCTCCTAATAAAAACAACATGAATCACTTGACTAAATAATAAGGAGAATGATTCACTTCTGTAGAATTTTGTTTTTCTGTTTACAAAATTCAAAAGACTTAAAAAACGAACTTGCTGTGCGTAAGGAAAAAAACAACATATCTTAACTAGATTACTCAACTGTAAAAAAGGTCACATACCCGGAAGATCACATTAACTAAAATAATCTCTGATAATTTACCTTATTAGCACCAATTAGGAATTTAAGTCCATTAAGACGTTTCCGTACGATTCATACTGATCTAAGATTTTCACACAATTTCAAAATTAATTACATCGTATGGAATACTTGTCAGCCAAGAGCCTTTGAAGTTTGTCAGCTGCTAACCGAAGCAAATAATAATTTCTAATTGCTCAAATTCCACACACGGCAGCCGAGCAAAACGTGAAACCCAATATTTCAGCTAATGAAACATTTCATTAGACACAATCAATTCCAAGAATGTGACCCGGCGGAAGAAACAACTATTGAATTACACTCGAAGCAGTCGCCAGATATTCGAGTAGGGGGGAGACACCCACACAAAAATATCTCAAAACTTTAAGAAGGGGTAAGGAATTAAAGGGGGGACACTGACTGACAGCTCGCTGTCAGATTTCGAGCAAAAGCCCGCAGATTTTTGGCGGTGGGAAGCAGCTGACAAACAGCCACAATCTGCCATACAAAATTGTATTAAATTTCGTTAGTTGTTTGACTTTTCGTAACTCGCCAAAAAAATAGTGTTAAAAAAAAGCTTACAAAAAACTACAAGAGTAAAAGCAAAAAAGTGCTTGCCTTTTTCGGGCAACGATTTTTGGCTGCGGCGTTTCCTGTTTGTCTTTGGAGCCGGAGCCCCACCAAAAAAATAAAAAACAAAATGTAGAAACAATATAGGAACGGTGTAAGCAGTTATACAATCCACTTGAATCTAATGGTGTCTATGAGCCACATCAGCCATGCCTCTGGGCCAAGCCAGGCTCCAACTATGGCCATGCCCGAGAGTGTGGGCTCTTAGAACCCGCCCCTGAATTCAATATAATTCATATAAAGGCGACCACGCAGTTAGCTGCCTGTCTTGTTTGTCCCAGTCAACAGCCATTCAATCCGATCAGTTGGGGTCTGAATGGTTTGCCACAGCCAGCGGTTGATTTACAGCCCCTAAGTAACCCAGTTTTTCGCCGACCAGCTGCCACTCGTTGCTAATCGCTATTTATAGGAATGAGAAGTGAACTGCATTTGAAGAATATGTTAATTATAGCAAGTTTTTTTTTTAAAGAAGAGAAGATATTCATTCCACTAATACCTCTATTGAATATATATCAAAAATGTAGTTTTAAGGAATCTAAATTTAATGAAATCCCCTTCAACAACTGCAGCAGCCAACCATCAAGAGAACGTGCAATCATTTTTGAGCTGCTGCTGCTCTCCATATTTGTGGCACTTGGGGTGTGATAACCGACTGAATAATTGAGCTGGTCGAGTGAGTGTTGCGTGAATATGGGTGTTGTAATGGCGCTGTGGATGTTACGTGTCAAATCTGCACATTTTCTAGGCAGTCACGCATAGAACGACAACAAAACAAAAACAAAACGAAACAGAACGGAACACAAATCGAAATAGAATTCGAAACTATAAATGAAATGATAATCATGCAATTGACATGCATTGGGCGGCTGTCAAAACAAATGTTCATCATTTAGAGTCATAAAAATGATTATTATAACGCAAATGGCCATATGCTTCAAGCAAGCCGCCCAACCCGGCAAGGTCACTCAGAAATCAGAAGCGACACTCACGTAGGCGGACTGGAAATCGCAGGTGGGGCCAAAGGCAGAGCTCTGAACTCCAGTTCGACGCAAATGAACTCGCAGCTGGCAGCGAAGCGGCGCCAAAAAGTTTTCCACCAGGCGACACTTCCGACACTTTTCACTTTTGTTCGCTCGACACACTTATTAAGTTGCATAATAATTTACATAATTGCATAACTAGAATGGAAGTACTCACTAGGTCATGGGTTTATTATTCATTTTATGAAGCTTTTTGTGGTTATTTGAATTTTAGCCTTTAGATATAAACTACCAATTTCTTATTTCACATTAATCATTACCATAAAACCTGATATTACACATTCTTTGAAGATTAAATTAATTTCTTGCATATTAAAGAGGTTATTAATGACATTTTATTATGGCCAATTTAATGGACGGAATAAATAACTTTTAAAGTTGTAATTAAGTCTATAAAGTTGCCTGAGAGTAGAAGTATAACGCAACACTTTCCAAGCTAAATGCTTTTTTCTTGTATTTACCACTTATCTGGATTATCTAGAGACAAGATAAAGATATTTCATTAAAGAAATATATTATTTAAAGTTATTATATTATGAAAAATAATACCGCCCTCCCCCTCGATTCTCATGCGCTCTACTTAACAAACAGCAAATGTAATTAGAAATAATTTATATTAAACTTTTATTTATTTTAATTTTAATTATTTTCATTTAATCAAAATGTAAATGGCCATCGACTTTTTATCTTTATAATAGCAAAGGTACACCCCTTACATTTTATTCAAATACAATTTCAAAAGTATATGCATTCCGGCCCTACTAGAAGTAAGCTTTTCTCTCTTCTTTTCTTAGAATGTTGCCTAATAATACTGTTGCTCAATAAGAATGGAAGCCAGACAGCATCAGTTCTGGGCGTCTATAGAGTCTTCCGACTTGGCTGCGCCCAATTTGTCGAGGCGTGGAAAAAAACACAGTTAAAAAATTAGTTTCTTTGAGTTTCTTGCGATTGGCGTTGGGTAATGCCCCATGATGAAGGTCACCGGCTGCTGAAGCAGACCGAAAAAAGAAAGAAAAGTGCCAGATGGCGCCCTGCTAACCAAGTGGAAAATCCACCTGATGTGGCACCAAACGGTGGCGTCGCCAACTTTGTGATTCATCCAACCATTATGGTCGCCGCCTGACTTTGGCAAGTTCGTGTCTTAAGTCTTTTGTTTTTTCGACGATTTTTCGCTTCGCGCTTCGTCGCCAAAAATGTTTCCGCAATTTGGCACTGCACTTGGCACTGTGGCAGCTGTGGGAGCTTCATAGCTTGGCTGCTCCAATTTGTGACTCGCCCAACCTCCGCCCCAGAAACGGTGGCCAATATAATTGAGTTCCAAAAGCGAAATGCTACTGACATTCGGCCCCAAAAGAGAGTGAAAGCTGCACGAGCATTGGAATCGCATTAAATTTCAGCTCAGCTGCGACTTCAATACGTCTTGGCCGTTGTTCAATGCTCGCTCGTGTTTTAATTTCGTGTTGTATAAAGTGTTGTTTTTCCCGCCCCTCCCCCTTTTTTCCCCTTTTGGCAGCACACCTCCGCCTCGCCGTTTGCATTTTCATTGTCAGCGTGCGGGCATGCAACTGCCGGAGAAGCCAGCGCCTCCTCCCAAAATGCTAAAGCGTATTTCATAATTGCGCCTGAGCTGGGCCGCCGAAGAGCAGCTCGACGAAGCCCAAAATGAAGCCCAGTGCAGCACATATTTATGTATCAAGTGAAATTAATCATAGTAATTGCCGCCGTCGGATTTGGCTCTCCCAGTCCATGTCTGCGAGCTGCGTGTAAATGAACTCCACGGCACGGAGTTAAAGTGCTGTGGGAAAAGCCGCATTTTTGGCAGCATTTTACGGACGAGAGGCAGGGGCATGCCCGGGCGCCATCTGTGTCAGCGTTATATGCAAAAATGCGAGCTATGTGTGATAATTGGGTTTTACTTTCGAACTTTTGCACAGAGGAAAACGAAATGTTCTTTTTGGATATTTTCTATTTATTTCAGATGATAAACATAAAAAAAAGTTTCATGGAAAATTAAGGTAGGGAGTACCTTTAAAAATACAAAATTATTGCCAAAGGATTACGACTTTTTTCTCCAAAAATACCAAAGTTTGTAACCTTATAAATATTTAAATTTAATTGGATTTTTTTTGCTGTGCTTAATTGCCATTGCCACTGGGTTTGGGTTTGGAAAATTGTGGAAAAAGGGCCAGGCCAGGTTTGCCGGCTGACTTTGGCATACTTTCGATGCCAAAGCGGATTGATTAGCATCTCGCCCCGCTGCAGCGCGCTGTCCAGCTCCCTCATCTGGCATTCAACTCACACTCCATGCGTGGGACTCAATTATATGTATATATTTCTTATTCTCCCCGATAAACTGGCGACATTGTTCGTCGTCGCGGGCTGTCAGTTCTTGTGTGGGCAAAAGTGTCTCCCCGATTGTCTTAGCCGGGCCTCGTTTCCACTCTAACAACTGGGAAAGGTGTCAGTTGACACAGCTCACAAAAAATTTGGGGCGGGACACACAGAAGTGAGACATGGAAATGTTATTATAGGTCGAAGGACTTTCCGCCCACTCATAAAGGGAAATATTTATGGTAAAACCTGCCCCGTCCAGGTGTTGAAATTTATGGTTTTTTGGCAGGAATCTTAATGATTTTTCTCTCGTGGGTGACCTAATGATTTAATTGCCTTTGAAGTCTCACCCAGAACATCTTCCCACATCACTCACTCGTGGTGAGGTGACCCGCCACTTAAGGCTGCGACCGCATTTGGATCCGCTTCCCATTCGACTGCAAAAAACTAAACAGCAGCTGTGTCTAATTTGTTAAAAAGCCCATTAAAACAGTGCAAAATCTTTGCGATTCGTGTGAACCGCACTAGAATCGAGTAACCAGCCAAATTAGCCATCTCCTCTTGCCCAAAAATGTGTGTAGAAAAACGGAATTAGGTCAGTCTGTGGGATAGAAAGAGGGATCTCGATATGTCTGAGGAATGCGATCCGAAAAGTTGCAGCATCATTGATGATCGCCGGCCAAAAACAGTTTATGACCAAATAATTTATGCGTGAAATGCAGAAAACAAAATGCGAAAGACAAAACTCTAGCGAATTAGCCGCCGGCAGGGGCGGGCTCCATTTGAAATGATATTTAATAATAGGTAATTGTGAAATGAAAAACATGAGAAACAGAAAAATATCGGACGCCCATATATCAATCCAATCCATCTGGGAGAGTTCGTCTCGGCCTGGAACTTGCATAATTACCGTAGGGCGACTAATCTCTGTTTGGGCCAAAGCGAAGGTGAACCAAAGTGCGAGACAAAATGGCAAAGACAATTTGAATTAATTTTTTTCTCGCTGGCTCTCCCTGGTTAGCCATTCCCCTCTCTTTTGTTTATCTGGCTATCTCCCTCAAGGTCGCATATATAATAAAAGTAAAATGTGGCAAGTGATTCCACTGCGTTAATTAATTCAGTTGCGCTAATTTCGCCCCGACTTTGGTTTGAGGGCTCTGGAATAGGGTGTCATATATGTAGATTAATTTTTACTGACCCACAAATTATACACTTTTACAAAAAAAGATCAATATTCTAAGAAAGTTTATAGAACAATACAAAATAAGGAACGATTTTATTAATATTTAATATGCTAGCAAGGGTATAATCTACTTCGTTATTTAAATAGTCTAAGATATGCTCTGCTTTTTATGGTTATTTTTTATGTTTTGGTTTCCCTATTCCACTCCAACTGATTTGCATAAACCCAACTTGATCTATCTCATGTATTCTCCAGAGATTTGCGCAATTGCAGACTGCATTTGGAGCTTATGTGGCCTTTAGGCTTTGTTTTGATTTGTGGACCCTTCGTGTAAAGCCCACGTGCTGCTGCCCACTTCAAAAACAGATACTCATAGACTCGAGTGTATCTGAATAGCAAATCATCATCATCGGCGTCATCATCCCCATCACTCAGTCAGTCAGTCAGTGAATGAGTAAAGACTGATCCGTCTAAGATGCCAGTGACCTTTGCGGGCCTTTTAATTTTTATTTCTCACTCATTTTTCTGGCTCCTCTTCGCCGATCGATATCTTCTGGGGGGAAGCCACCATCTAGCATCTACCATCCACCATCCACCATCCTCCAATCCACAATCCATCACTCGTGTAATGCACGATTTTTGTCGAAACCAAATAAAAATGATTGAGGCCTCCGTAAAAACAGTTAGGGCATAGCCCCGGCTTGTTTTGACCGCTTCTATTCGTATTCAAATTTCTGGCCAAATCATCTCTAATATGGGTCAAAAACTACAGGTTTCTCGTCTCTCGTAGCGAAATATGTGTTAATCGCTTCCCATGAATTATTCAATAAAATTCGTATAAACACACATGACAAATCGCTGGAGGAAGGTGCGAGTGAGATGGGATTTTCAGATGGCAATTAAGAAAAAGTGTTGCCAAACATAAGCAAACAATTTAACAGATTTTATGGCTTTTAGAACACGTTTACATGGCGCCCCCCGCTGATGCAAGGGTTGCCCCACAGCCCGGCTGACTGACTGACTGGTTGGGTTATGAAATCCAAATTAGCAACTTGCACTTGGTCCCCCCCTGGCCGGAAAGTGTTTAATTAGTTGGGGGAGCTACTACCTTGAAGGCTGTCACCCAAAACTCAGTTTAGCCCGTAAAACAAGACGGAGCTGTCGACTGCTTCACATAAATTCTCCCACCGAGGTCACAAAGTTATCTATGGACGATGGATTTATGACCCCACTCGGGTTGATTGAAATTCGAACCGCAAGTTTGTGGGAAAACTATGGATGACATCATACCAACTTCCCAATAGTTCTGTACGAAAATTGCATAAAGATTTAAACAAGTATTTCTTAGAACCATGACCACATATCCTTTTTTCCAGTTCCATTTCTTACGTTCCTAAAAACTATAGGTAACAGTCTGTTATCAAAATGATTGTGCAGATTTTTCTTTCAATCTAGTAGCCCTTTCTGTGATTTCGTTTAGTCATTCCTAGGAAGTAGGCTGTGTATTGACTTTCGCTCTATAGAGGAAAGGAAATTTTCTGGTATTGTCAGTACTCCACCAATATCCAACTTATTTATGTATAACTGCTCTTAGACAACCCAAAAACCTAAAAATTTAAATACATTTACATCAAAATTTTATTGGTGAGTTACAATTTCAGTTCAACAAAATAATTTTGGAAACTAAGGCCAAACTATTTTTAGCCCAAAAATGCCTCATGGAGAGGGAAGTATCAACGCCGGCGCTGGAGGAGATATGGCAAAGGAGAATCCCTCGGATGCTTCCTTGAATGGACCCACACCGTTTGCTGCCTGCCGCAAGCCCCGTCCGGACGCCAACTCCCTGAGTGTGCGTCAGTATCTGGACCAGACCGTGGCCCCCATCCTACTTCATGGCCTCCAGGCTCTGGCCAAGGAACGACCCAGCGATCCGGTGAGCTACCTGGCCACCTACCTGCTAAAGAACAAGAACAAGTGCGACGAGGTCCACCCAGAGGAGGAATAACCCTGGATCCATAGGCCCATTTACTTGTTTCTTTGTTTTTTTTTCCTGATCGTTTGTCCAACACCGATGAACGCTAATTTTTTTGTCGTATGTTATTTGCACCCCACTTGTACATAATTTATCGCTGATTAAAGCTGGCTTAAATAATGTTTGAAAAAAAAATTACGAACTTACCAGCCACGACTTCATTGTGATCCCGCACTGTTGCCTTTCAAAATTTTCGATTTAATTTTCAATTTATCAGCCGCTGATTTTCACGGCTCTGTTCACACGCACTACAAATTTCCGAATTATCTCTCAGCTATTGCCAATTTTGGCAATCTTCATTATTGGTAATTAGCCAAAGTAGAGAGCAGTCTTAAAGCACAGGCTCTCAATTAGTTGAAGCGCCAGCTGTTTTGGTTTTTATTTAATTTTCTATTATTTTTGTTTGTAATTTGAAACACTTCCAATTGCAGCCCACGCTCGTTGCAATCGCTTTTGGTCGGTTTTGAATTTCGGTTCGGGCCAGGTTTTTCTTGAGGCTGTAACTCGCGATCGTGTCTGCTCGGCTGGCTGGCTCGTTTGCCACTAAATTCGCGGCCCGCTTAGTTGACGGTTTAAAAACGTCGAATTCAAAACTCGGGCTCGGCTCAAAGCCCCCAGCTTCGAGCTTCGTTTCCGTCGGGGTGGTTCGTATTTTTTTCGAGACTACTTTGTTTTTTGTTAGTTCTACGTTGGCCTGGCTTCTGCCAAGTAATCTACTTTCGGGCCAAGTAAGCCGATTTCTCGGCTCAGGCCCACCCGCAATTGTCACGCGCCAAAAATCGAACTTGTTCCGGCTGGAAAGAGGCTACACTATTGTCTAAAATAATTGATTCTAATTATCGGTGCAAAGATCATACTTTTTAATGATTCACAGATGCATCTTTTAGCGAGACAAGCCAAGCCCGAGTGATAAATATTTATAATATGTACTTCAGGTGCTAAGCGGTTTCGTTTCGAGTTCGTTTTGGAAAGGGTTTTGCAGAGTGGCCTTGGCATGTTGGATCTTGAAGTGCGAAGCGGGTTCAATTTGAAGTGGAGTTAGATAACTTCATGTCTGGACGGTTTCCGATCTCCGATCAGTTCAAAAGTTATTAACAAAAATATTGTGCAGCCATTTTTATCGAGACAAATAATCAACCAATCTAAAAATACAAATCTCTTCAGGCAATTCGCCTTTTGTTGCTGCGAAATTGTAAATAGTTGATGGCAAAGGGAGAAAGGCCAAGTGCAAAGCTTTCAATACCCTCCTCTGAAGGGTGACGGCATTATCTAATTGAAGATAAAGATATAAAGAAATATATCATTTCAGGGATTTGAAATGGTTAAAGGATTAACTAATTTTATAGATTTTCTATATTAAACGTACGATTCAATAAATTAAATGTTGAAACTTGAAGGTTAAGGTTAAACATTATTTTAAATTGCAAACATTAATTAAATAGAAAAATACATAATGAAATATATAATAAACGAAATAACTATTCACACACCAATCCATGAAGTAATCTTAAAAGTTACAAAGCCCCAAACTATTTACTTCTAAACAAGATTTTATAGCCATATTCATAATCCATTAGAAGCATTGGAAACAAAGGCAGAAACCGAAACGAAACAAAACAAAACCATTGGCCCCATCCCACACGGACAATAAAAGTGTCCGGCATTTGATTTCTTGTGGCATATCTGTAGCCATCTATATTGGAAACATTGGATCAGAGCTCGCCTTGTGGCTCGACTTAATTAAAAAATCAAAGTCGTTGTAATTATTTGTCTGGGCTGCAAAAAGTGTCGGCAGTCTCCCCGTCGAGCGGCACTCGATGGTATCGCTGGGGGTATGAGGTTTGGAACAACAGCTCTTGAGATCTTAAGACCCGAAAGTGGAGTTGCAAATTGAACTTGCTTTTTTTTGGCGCCACAGTCAGTTGCCATAAAGTGCGTGGGTGACTCGGGTTGAATTGAATTGGATTTGTTTGTCTAATCGAGCACCGAACGCCAAGGTCTTTGGTTTTTAGCAAAACTGAGCCTATATCCGATGCAACTTGGAGCCGGCTGACGTCATAGCCCCCAAAGCGAAATGTAGGGGATATGGATAAATCAGCAAACATTCCATGAATAATCATAGACGAGCGCTGGAAATATATGTACCCATATATTTGCCAGCTAATTCAATAAACAAAACTACAGCACAGCCACTCAATTACAAATGCAACTCACAGCGTCTGGACTTTGACTTTGTCGACCCACTGTGCGTATGAGCGACGCGGAACAAAACTTATGTGATTTTCTGTTTTGGGTTTGGGATTTGTTACTCTGGGCTTTGGCATTGGATTATTTATGCGTTACATGCGAAACACAAGACTAAATTTAAATATTTCACATGACGCATACGGTTGACAAGCTTGTCTACGGAAAATGTCAATCCAAACAGAAGCCACAAGCTTAACCGAAAATCATTTACAATTTAAAATATATTTAATTGTTTTAGGAAATGCGAAGATTTATATAAGGGGTTTTTATTGATAAAAAAATACATTAAAAGCTTAAGTTAAAAAACTATTAATATTAAAAGAGATAAACCCTTTGCTTAAGGCAAACGTTAAACCTGAAACCTTATTACTTTACCTTAAAACCTAAATTAAAATGCCATATATATAGTAAGGTTTGTTAAATTTTTCTCAGTGCACTCAAACTGCAGCACCAACAACAATGATCGACTAAAGCCAAAAATGTTTTGTTCAATTGAATAATCACACCTGTGACAGGTAGTGTAACGAATATCGAGGTAAGGGTAATGATTTTGGCATATATCGATTCAGCAAAACCGATCAGTAGGCTATTTTTATGGCCCCGACCGACTACGACTTCAATTGTTTTTTGGCCATTTTCCTGCAAAGTCACGAAATCTTCAAAGAGCTTTGACAATTTTGTTTATTTACTTTATATAATGCAATGAGATAATCAAGGTGTTGGGTCACTCCAAGTGGACCCGTTTCGGATCAGGTGTTAGCTGGGGAATAGGCCAAAACTATGATGATCTCAAACCTAAGAAACTGTGAAAGTTCTAACTTTTAAATCCAAAAACCCCCACGCAATGCCAGCATTAGATGGAGTCGGTCATGGTGCTCCACTTAGGATATACAAATTTTTATAAACTTTAGAAATTTTTTGTTGATAGTTTGGGAACAGCATGACCTACGCTAATAGGGAAAGGAAAGAAATGGCGAAATATAAACTAATTTTAGCAGTTGCGACATCGCCAAAATATCAGAATACCAAGGCAAAAATAGAAACAGAGCCAGAGCCGGAGCCGGAGCCAGAGGCATCGGGGAGCAACAACAAAAGTTCGCTGAACTGCACAAAAGCTACAAAAATATAATAATAAGACAAAGCCGGGATTCATTAGCCCTGGCCATCATCATCTTGGCCAAAGAAAGCAGCGGCCGAAGATTCGAACGGACAAAAAATGCACACAAATCAACGTTAGAATTTGGAATTCCATCGGGAACAAAGCGGCGAAAGATGGGGAGAATCCGGAGATGGTGTCTCGTCCGAGTCGATGGTGGATCGATGAATTCTTGGTAGAGCCCAGCCAAGGTAAATTGACTTTTTATAGACAGTGACAACAATTAATTATATTTTAATATGCTGCGCAGCTCTATCGCCCGACCACGACAGCTTATTAGTTTATCGTATCAACAATACAAATTAAAGAACCCCTCGACTGGAAACCCTCGAACCCGAAGCGACCTCGAAGAAAGGCCGCCGCAGAAAGTCATCGAACTTTCTCCCTGCTCTTTCTACGACTAATTTCTATATTAGGTGTCACGGTGTTCGGCTGTCGGTGGCTCAATTAATTACCTCACCGCCACCGATCATTTATAACTTAGCCAGGGGAGTTCCAGCCGGGCTCCAGCCAGAAATCTTTCTCTAATTTGTTACAATTTGTAAAGTGGCAAATTCAGCGGGGCTCCCAGGGCCCCAAGGTCACTAATAAGTTGGCAACTAAATTGCCGTGACAAGTGAACCTCCGCCGCCCCCCAAAAGTTGAATAAAGAACAATCGCGTGAGTCTTCTCAGACTTGCGAATCTTTCAGTTGGTTAATTCTCCTTTGTAAGCGGCGGTGACATGCGAACAGAATGGTTATGGACAGACGGATGGAGAGTGAATGGTGAATTGTGCCTCTTGGCAGCCACTTTCTAGCATCTGAGCTGTAATTAATAGAAGCTTACGACTTAGCCGCAAATTAAGCGCATGATGGAATCGTAGGTGTCGCCAGCCAGGTCCCAGACAGTACCTCGTGGGCGGAACAGACTGACCCCATCCGGGAGAGCTGTGACACACTCCTCGACTTTACAATGGTTTGTTGAAAAGCTTCCGTTCGATTGGAGGCGTTGGTCTTGTCAAGTTGGAAGAGTGGGATGTTTATCGCCTGTAACTTTTAACTTTATTTATTAGAAACTTGTCAATGGTTCTTGGAACTAAATGTGGCCCATCGTATTTAAATAATATTTGCTTGCTTTCTTTTTATTAAAAAGATACTTCTTCCTGCTGCTTACTTAAGAATAGAATTCATATCAGACCCGTATCTGACTCGAGCTGAGGTGGTTTAGTTAAGGGGATTCGATGTCTTGGCGCTCTCCTGACGGATGGCGTTGATCAACTCGTAGTTAACAAGGAAGGTGAAGCGCAGTCCAGATATCTCCACAGTACAATTGTGAGCGAGACGGGCCTTGTTGCTCGATAGCAGTGGAGTGCCGTCTATAAAGATGGCTCGCTTACCCTCGTTGGCAATAAAGAAGTCTCCGTTGCTGCGTAGTTTGATCGTTCCCTGGCGCCTTGAGATCTTCGCCGCCGGACCCTCTAGCGACAAATCCACATCCACTACACAGTCCTTTGCATCGCGGCCAAATGTAATCTCCTTGGAACGCATCAGATAGCGCACGTGGCGGCCACACAAACAAGCCAAAGTCTGATTATCGAACTCGGAGGCAGCTGTGGGTCCAAGCACAGAATCTACCAAGACACCCCAGCGGGAGAGCTCGTTTTCTAATAAGCGAATGTCCCTCTTGTTCCGGCGATCCGCCAAAGCTCTCTCCAACTCCAAAGCCTCGTCTCGAGGCTCATTAAGATCGTGCTCGAAGATCTGATCCTCGGCATCGGAGAAGCTCAACGGCTGTTGATCCGTGCCGTAGAGTGGCTTGGCAGTCTGATCCGGCAACAGGCTGTACTGCTTCAACAACAGCCAGTGGTTGTGCAGGGATTTAGCTGTTCGAGCGCAGTAAAATATCGCTGCGTTCTTGTCAAGAAGTTCCTGGAACTGCTCCAACTTAGGCTGCTCAGTCTGCCAAGAAAGTAATTTTCATTAAAATGTCATTTAACAGTTTAAAAAGTAAACTTACGCTTTTGATGGTTCCTAGAAGATCCTCCTCCTGAACACTGTACAAAGCCTTACGTTGCACAGACTCTACCAGCTCTGGATGTAGATTTCGCATGGCCGATACTGCAATCCTGGAAACTGAAGGCTCATAGAGCAGTGCATACCAGCGTTGCTGTAGTTCCTGAAGCGTAAACTTGCAAGAGAACTTCACCCCACGATGGATGATTCTCAAGTCGTTTGTCTGTTGAATTCCAATTATGAGAGCTAGATCATCGATGGGCTTCCAGCGACCCAGATCCTTGGTGGCCATCTGCCCCAAGGGACGACCATTCCGTCTTTGAGACTTCTTGCTAGCGGGACGTACAGGACGCGAGCGCCTCTCACTAGCCGCAGGGCGCTCCATTACCGGAGCCTTCGGATGGACCACGGAGGGAGCAGCTACTGGAGCAACTGGCAGTGGCGTGGGAAGTGGTGCCGGCGTTGTAGGCGTAGCCAGGGGCAATGAGGAAACCGTACTCGGAGTACCCGGCAGCAGGGAATCCACAGAGACAGGCGTTTGTGGCGTCTCTGGTGCTGAGATGGGTATGGACAAGGGAGCTAGTGTGGCGTGCGGCACGCCAACCAAAGCCGGGTAGTTTTGAGACGTCGTCCTTGGTCTGCTGTTCCGATTGGCATCCGTACCACTGCGATTTGTGGGCACTACAATATTGTACTCGACTATTTCGTCATCAAAGCGTTTCCTTTTAATTGTTCTCGAAGAACTGTTCGAAACGAAAGAAAGATGAAAAGTGACAAATGATAACTAGACACTTTATTGACATGTGTCAAATGTTTACCTTCTCCTTTTTTGATCGTTTTGCAGCTCAATTGGCAGATTTCGCAGAATAGGAGTTGAAATTACAGTCGCACTGCTTGCTGCAATTGTTTTTGTTGCTGCTGGTCCCACTCCCTGTTGTTGTTGTTGTCGAAGGGGGGACTGCTATAGGTGTTGTCACGCCTACTGTGTTTTTGTTGAGTGTGCTAGTGTTGGCGGCCAAAACAGGCGTGATGGGGATATTTTCTGCGACGGGATGGCTTGCACTAACTGCAATTAGTGGGGATTCCATTTCTGTATCGTGTTTTTACGGTTAAAATTAATTCTTTTCGCGACGCACAACTCTTCGGTGTGACCGCAGCAACGTGAAAACATATATAGTGTACTAAACGCGTACGCGTGTACTAAAATACCGTTTTCTGTTTAAAAGGTTGCCAGACTGGAAGGATTTACCAAAAATTCAAATTTTAAGTTTAATTATTATTTATTCTTAGAAACTAGTCCTTAGTGGTCTTTCCACTATCTTGATCCTGTTCAGACTTTGGCAAGTTAGATTTCTCCCGAGAATAACTTTCCCAGGCTTCTTTACTTTTCCGCATCTTGATGTATATTTTGTCCATTATCAGATGGTGATTTAGGTTCATCACATCTTGGCGCATTTTGGGCCAAGTTTTAGGAACAGCAGTTTCGATTAAAGTCGTACAACTGCCTGCATCGTTTTCTTTTAGCTCCTTTCCGTCCTCAGCCTCCAAGCCTCTACTCCGACCGAGTTTCGAGAGCATATCCTGAACCTGGTGGAGATGGATTCCAGTCTTGTCTCGATGAAATCGTATGCGAGGAACTTCGCCCATCAGTCGCAGCTGGGATAGCTCATGCTGCAGTTGACCACTGCAGCGGAACAATTCTTTCTCCAGCATCTGGTTGTCTTCCTCATTTCCCTGGGCCATCCAGTACACGTTCACCTGGGAGAAGTCGCTGGTGATGTTCACATAAGACACCTGCATGCCCCGGCCTACAATCGACTCTGAGATCTCGGAGGTGGCCAGGAAGTCGGTGATGTTGGTCATGAAGAGTTTGTTGAGCACTGATATGCGGCGGTTGTTGCTCTTCGAAGCATGTGGACGGGATAAAGACACACCCGCTGGCTGGGAATCCGAGCGACCGAACTTGTCATCTTGGGCAGGATACCAGCGTTTTTTGCTGCCTTTTACTCGATTCCCCAGCAGCGTCCTGAAGATCTTTCCCTGCTGCCTTAATCCGACGCTGGTATGGCTGGTACTTTTGTTTCTTAATGAAGAACAGCGACACAAGGAGCTGATACCGCTGCTTGAATTAAAAACACGAGCTGCAAACATTATATAAAAACAAACAATGCAGTGTTGCCGAGTAACCCACTCTAAAGCATCCTTAAAAATGTTCTAAAATTATAAACAAATATTAAAAGAAATCGGTACAAGAATGTTTTATCATTGATATTAATAAACTACTTATTTTATTTTATTTTATTTTGAAATTAAATTTAAAAATGTTCTAAAAGGCAGTAGATTTAGAAGTAGATTTTAGAACACTTTGGATTTTGTCACAGGTTGTGCCACGGCCACACCTGATTTCAAGTGTGTAAATTTTTGAGCTCATTTTGTTTACAATAAAATTAGGGAATCTGGGCCAGATTACGGGATCCTTCAAAAACACCGATGCCCAAAGCGAAACCCCAAGTGCCTAGATGAGCGGGCAATCCATTTTTCTCACAAGCTTTATAGATAAACCGAAGAACTATGAGGTAAGCGGACACACAATACACAATAATACCTGGAACAAAAACAAAACAGTGGACAGTGGCTTATGACTAATCGATTTGCAGTTTGCACTACGCGGAATCGGAGCCCTCGCAGTCGGACAGTCAGAGCAAGATGGACATCTCGGACACGCCGACAGACTCCACGGGTATTTCACCCTTGGCGGATGATGGTGTGACCTCGGCTCCTCAGAAAAACATTCTGGAATTGGAAAACGAAAAGGAAAAGGGAAAGGAGAAGTCCGAGCTGGAATTGGAACTCAAGTCAAATGCCACATTAGACAATAGAATAGGACGACCAGAGCTGTTGCCCATTGAAACCTTGCCGCAACGACACACCATAGAGCGCACCTTGGCTAACAGCCATCCGCTAATGTCTCCTACAAACACCGACTCTGACTCGGAGCCTTTTCCAAGCCGTATACCGGAAAAACAGCAGCAGCGCAGCAATTTCCCAGATGTGGTGCCGGCCACAGAGACGGTGCAGGTTAAGAACTCCTTGAACCAGTCTAGGAGTAAGCCGCAGGACGCCAAGGTCAGCCTTTTGAGGGCCAACAGTCCGGATATCCTGAGCAGTGAATCTGACGCGGATGTCTCGCAATATCTTGCCGCTGTAGAGTCCAATTTTCAGTCTGTTTCGCTGATGCCCAACGATAATGGCAAAAAATCCAAGAGGACCACAACTCTTCCCGGCGGAGAGGACATATCCAGCCTGGATTCAATCTCAAATCACAGTTTCGATGATGACGAGGACATTGAACACAACCTCGCGTCCCTGAGCCCATCAAGCTCCCTGATAGATGGTCTCGATGGCGAGGATGACGATGACGACTGCGAAGGACCGGAGCTTTTGCCCGATCACGATGATGACTTGGAGCTGGAGTTCGGCTTGGCCACCACGCCCACGCCGCATGCTACAGCCGCAGCCTCCAGCTTACCGCAATATACAGCTGCCGAAGAGCGGCGCGACTCGAGGAATTGGCAAAAGATTACTTTACCGGATGGCCGTACTCGGGAGATTGATATGCGGGTAATTGAGCCCTACAAACGGGTGCTATCGCATGGTGGCTATCTCAAGTCTGGTGGCCAGAATGCCATTGTGATCTTCTCGGCCTGCCACCTTCCGGATCGTTCCAGAGCAGACTACAGCTACGTTATGGAGAATCTGTTCTTGTACGTTGTTAAGACCCTGGAACAGCTTGTCACGGATGACTATGTGTTGATTTATCTGCATGGTGGTTCAAACAGACGCAATGTGCCACCATTTCCTTGGCTCAAACGGTAAGTTAAGTGGCTATTATGGTTACATTTTCATAATTATGTCATTATTTTTCTATAAAAAAATAGCTGCTACCAATTGTTGGACCGTCGGTTGCGCAAAAGCCTGAAGCACATGTACTTGGTGCATCCCACATTCTGGATCAAGTCGCTGGTCTGGATGGCCCGACCATTTGTGAGGTAAGTCAATCACTTCAATCACATTATTACTTTAATAATTAAAGGGCCAATTGTATTTGCAGCACAAAGTTCTGGCGCAAGTTGGTATACGTTAAATCCCTAGAGGAGCTCGGCTTGCATGTGGTGGTGGAAAAGGCTGCTATTCCGGAGAAGGTGAAGCAGTACGATGCCAAGCGCCACTGAAACCCTGCGAAGCCCCAGACTTGTTTCAAACGAAAAGCATTCATGCCACACACTCGCTACTCGTCCTCCCGCTAACCCCTTTTTACTGAAGACTAAGGCTAATCCTCAAATCGATTGTTTGTGCTCTCTCCTCGCTATGCTTTAATTTAAGATCTCAATCTTTGTGATACTTTATGTTGGCCTTCTCAGTCGAGTCGAGTAATCCCCCACTCTCAGCATTTTGCCCCCGTGTGGAGCGTGAAGGCATTCATCGCAACATCGAACAAGTTTTTGTAGCTCTTTATTCGCAGCAGTAGAATCGTGTACTAGAAGACACCCTCCCACTCACCCACATATATTTATAAATATATTAAATACCATGTAGTTAACGTGTAGCTTCCGCTTCATATACATTTTGTAATGAAACCACCAGAAACCACCAAACTTCCGAACATGTTACCTTTCATTTTAGTAGCGATGTTGGTCCCCCCATACTCACTAAACTGAATTTTAAACATAAGTAATTGAAAATCTTTAGCTGAATTTTGCATCCAATATCGCATATTGTATATTCCAAGCGTTCTTTGCACGAAACTTACACTGACACTGACCGACCCCATGCCAGTTGCAAGTAGGTGCATCCACGTCCACATTCACATCCGCATCC
The DNA here is from genome assembly GCA_018150405.1 of Drosophila varians. Taxonomy (NCBI): domain Eukaryota; kingdom Metazoa; phylum Arthropoda; class Insecta; order Diptera; family Drosophilidae; genus Drosophila; species Drosophila varians. The sequence continues at coordinate 9,886,927 of JAECWK010000135.1, forward strand.
GTCATATCACCACCATCAGAGTTAGCCGTTTAGCGTGTAAGTAATCTAGCGACCATTCTCGATAAACATTTGATATTTGAGGAATCTACACGCAAACACAATTGTAGAATCTCTTAAGCGGATAATGTGACGTACAATTAGGCAATGTAACCGATTGATATTACGAGCGACATTTTGTTGGTTTCCTTTTACCGCTTTAAACAAAACGATAATAATAAAGTGCAAGATGATTTTTTATTTATTATGCAATACCTATAATGTTTTATTATTTGACTTAGTCTACGAGTAGTAGCTCTGATCGCAGTCCCACAGATCGTTGTCCTCGTGGAATTGTATAAGCACCAGCTCGTAGGTGACAATTGTTCCAGCAACCTGTAAAGACATATTTGTTTTCAAAAATATTTAATTAATAGAACCAAAGCCTACACTCAAGACCAGCTTCCTTGTGAGATGGAAAAACTTTAGACCTGTCAACGCCACCTCATCGCTGATGACTTCCTCTGTGAAACGCTTCACTTCCGGACACCAGGACTCCTTCGGAACACATCGCAAATAGCGCAGAGTTAGCCTGGATTCGTCGTGGACACTGGCGGAGTAAAGAGACACCGCCAGAGTGCGTCCAATGAGGAATATAAGAGAGAAGTAAAAGTACACAGCGTGGGGCACCGAAGGCATAGTGCTTTACAGAGAATCCTTTAAAACATAATGGCTGAAATATATTTCAAGCATACTTACTTTAAACTCCTCAGAAGCTGAACGCATATGAAGTATAAATTGTTGGAAAAGGATACCATGGTTATAATGGATATAGCATTATCCATACGCTCGCAAAGTATGCAGATGTTCCTATACTGGATGCGTCGTTCTGACCAGTAACTGGATGCCATGTTCTGGAAGTAAAAGCAAGTCCTTTTAAGAAACCAAGAAGCATAACAAGACCCTCACCATTCCCTTAAAGTTCCGCAAATCATCGTTCAGCTGCCGGAACTTGGAGGCCAAGCCAATGCTAACAATCATCACAAATATGTCCATGTAGTTCCAAATGAAGGTGGCATAGACGTTCTGGAACTTGCCCCAAACGGCCAACCAAGTGGAGTAGCTTGTAACGTAGAAGATTTCGTCATTGGTGCGAATGAAATAGTTCTGGATGGGATTGGCGGTGCTGTTGCAATATGCGGCATAGTTTATGGCCGATATCATGCTCAGAATGTGCTCAGCTAGGAGGGCAAAGCTTTGTTAAAAATCGAAGGTTATCCTTTGGCTTACTCACCTAAGGACAGCATCACCCCCACCAGCATGACCATCGATATGGTGTGACCCATCTTCCACCTGCCTGTCTGGGTTTTATACTGAGGGAGGTCCTGCTCCACCGAATGCCAATACATCATTAGCTGAGGCCATTGCCTGGCAAGCTTCAAGGACACTATTAGTACTAGTAGTACTGAGCCCCTGAAAATCAGGGGCTTGATGCTATTAAAGCTTATGGGATTGTTTAAAACCTTAAAAATGGATAGGGAAAAGTTGACCAAGCTGGAGGCTATGAAAACCACACTAAAACAAGTTCGAATGTTGTGCCAGGAGAAGCTGAGCTTGGAAGGATGTTTTGCGGTGACTCCTTTGACAGGCATCATGGCAAAGAACTCTGCGATCAGGAGGACTCTGCCCACGGCCTGATGAAAGCTGCCATCGCTGAGAAAAACCTCCTTGTTACTGCGAGAATTTTCTATTTTCAAATAATTTTAAAATGTTAACAAGAGATTTTAAAGAACGATTTGTCCCACTCACTAATCGGTTGATTCTGCACCACATTTTCCATTTCGATTTGGGTCTTGTAGGCATCGCAGCTTTCCTGGAAAGCCTTTTTCCTGGCACTATAAAATGTCCTTTATTTTAATAGAAAAAATATGTAGATCATCCAGCAAACCTTTCGTGCATTAAATCCAATTTACGGCTCAGAGGCGACTTGGTCACTTTCTTTTTCAGCCGGCATAGCCTGCGCTCCAGCTTGGGCAGGAACTTCATCCTGCCAGCTCAGGACTTTACTGCGCAAACGACATGAACCCAGCCGCCCTGCCACTGCCAGTTGACCATTAAAAACACCTGTTGTTTTGTTCTTATCTATAATTAAGGACCAGCAACAATAAAGTACATATTTTGTGGGTTTAACCCGTTCGTTTCAGCCCTCTTAGCAGCCAGGAACCTTCTCGTCGCGATTAAACTGAAGCAGAATAAGTTCGTATGTGACTATTGTGCCGGCCACCTGGGGGATATAGTATAGTTCTATTATTGGACATATGCATTGTCACCATTGTGTTTTGCAAACCGAAATGACAACGCCGCGTGTCAGGCGAAAGAACTTCATGCCCGTCAAAGCCACATTGTCCATGTGAACCTCCTCCGAAAATCGTTTGAGCTGCAAAAATGAAGTGATTAAGCAAATTTTGGAGCAGGTGGAGGAGGATGAAGTCCTCATCACCTCGTCACACCAATACTCTCTTGGGACCAGGCGAAATATGGACAAAGGTCGCTTGGACTCATCGTTGATGCTGGAGCTGTAGAGCGACAGGATGAGGGTCCGACCCAGGAGATAGGCCAGAGAGAACCAAAAGTACAGGGCATGTGATATGGATGGCTTGGTCCTGGGAAGTATAGATAGAATATTTTAGTAAAGTGTGTAATTATAAACTCACTGCATGCTCTTAAGGATCTTTCCACAAATAAAATATAGATTGTTGCTGAAACAGAGCAGAGTGATGGCGGAAATGGCATCGTCGACCAATTCGCAAAGTTTGCAGAGACTCCGGAAGTTAATGCGGCACTGCATCCAATAGTTGGGTGTAGTGGGCTACAACATAATTCATTAGACAATAAAAAAAAAATGTATTAAATCTATAAATAGTACCATTCTAGCCTCCTTTAACATGTAATCGTTTAGGAGCCGGAAACGTGAAGCCAAAGCCACACTGACGGCCATCACAAAAATGTCATTAAAGTTCCAGGCAAAGGTGCTCAGGACATTGATCACCTTGCCAAGGATGCCCAGGAATCGGGTGTAGTCCACATAGTAAAACACCGAGGAGAAATTCAAATACAGGAAACTATCTATGGGTAGTTCCGGCCATTTGGGACAGAAGCTGACATAGTAGCCCATGGACATCATGCTGAGCATGTGCTCCACTGTAAAAAAAAAGTCTTTCAAGGAAAATATATACGGAAAAAGGATGTGTCACGTACCCAGCGAGCAAGTGGTGGCCACAATGGTAATGACTTTTATATGCTGGGCCAGAGACTTCCGGTCCTTGGTTAGCTTTAGAGCTGGTAGCTTCGCTTCCACCAGTTGCCACTCCTGCGCCAGAGCTGGCCACTTCCTGGCCAGCTGCAAAAAGGACAAAGAGATGAGGAATATGGACACGTAAAAGACCATTGTCTCCACCGAGTCAAAGTTGAAAGCTACTTTGGTGGTGAAGACCACCATGTAGCCAGAGGATACTCCGAAGCAAAGGATGGTAACCAGAGAATAATAGGTACGGATGCTGCTCCAGGCGAAAGACAGATCCTCGGAGAACTTGGAGCTTACTCCTCGAACCGGCATCAGAGCAAAGACTTGAGCAATAATTAAAACTATCAAAATAATTTATTAAATAAGGTTTTTTTTAGAAAAACATAGAGATTAACCTTACCTGGCTTGATGGCTTCTTGAAAAGTGCCACTGTATTTATAGTCTTCCTTTCTAATGCGACGAATAAAGGATTTCACTGAAAAGCGATATAAGTTCTACAAATACAGGAAAGTTTACCCGAAAACTCACTCATTTCAAAAGGATAAATTCTTCTTTGAGGCTTAGAAGGGTATTTGTATTTAAGGATTCCCAACGTGACACTATTTTATTAAAAAATAAAGTATAATTAATATTTATTTTAATCAAGGATTAGGTACCTACTCGCTACCCACGCGGGATCTTCGCCAGAACTTAATCCGGGCCATACACCTCCGCCGCTTGGCGGGATTCCCTGTGGTCCTGGCCATGTCCGATTCTCGACTGAAGGCCCAGGCGACCCGTGACAACTGGTTACACCCACAAATTGCAACTGTTTACGACTAATTGATGGTCTCCGTGCCAAACGTGCGCTTATCTGAAGCTAATCTTGTGCAAATACGAATGGCTGACAGCCCGTGGTGGATTATCAAGGATATCAAGGATATACAAGTGAATAAGCGGATTTAGGAGAAGAATATGCTCATAGAGGAGCCGGCACCGCGACTGCAAATGCTTTTCTGGGCCACGGCTCCCTTCATTTCGTGGAACAGGACCAGTTCGTAGCTCAGCATCACCGCGGCCATCTGCAGGATTAAGGATAACCTATGTTCTCTGATAACATTTATTTACTCACGGCGAAGATAAGCCTTCGGGTGAGGTAGAAGAATCCTTTTCCGCTCAAGGCAAACTTTTCGTTTCGCAGCATCTCACTTAGACGTCCCAAGTCGTCGCACCAGAATCGAGAGGGGACTTCGTAAAGGGTATTTTGGATATTCTTGGCCTCCTGGGGAATGGAGGCGGCAGCTAGGATCATATTTGTCAAGCGGCTGATCACATAAAGCAAGCAGAACCAGAAGTAGAACTCATCCATAAGGGCTCCTTTGATTCTAAACAGAATATTCATAATAAAACGAAGATTAGTTAATAAAGGACCTACTCAAAACTCCTATAAACCTGAACACAAATGAAGTACATATTTTGTGAGCAGGACACCAAGACCAATCCGGATAGCTTCTTGTCATAGAGCTTCAGGAGATCATGTAGATCCAACATATCCGAACGTATTTCCTGCCAATACTCCCTGCTCATCGTCAAGTGCAGGTTCTGGCGAATCCTCCAGTGCAATTGCTGGAAACGCATTTTTAAACTCCGGCAGAGAAGAGCCAAGAAAATGTCCCCAAAATTCCACACGAAGGTCATGGAAAGGGTGCTCCACTCGATGAAGAGGACCAGCCAGTGATTGTAGGGAATCTCTGAGAATATCTCTTGCCGTTCCCGATCAAAATAGTTTTGTACAAATCCCACTTGAAGATTGCACTCCTTGATCTGCTGGTAGTTGCTCCAAACGGCGCTGCCCACGTACGTGAGATGTTCAAAAATGGCGGCTAAAATCAGGATGAAGCTCCAGCGTCTCAGAATCTGGCTAAACTTGAGTCCTTGCGGCGATTCGTAGCAGGGTTTCAGAAAGATCCTTTCGCACTGCGAGGTTTGGCGAATAATGGTGGGCCATTGGGGGGCCAGGCCTATGAGGGCTCCAAAACAGAATGTGCAGATCACACTAAAGCTGAGAGATCCTTAAAAATAATTGAACCAGATTAAAATTGAGAAATATTAAGTAATATTAAGTAATACCTTACCAATCGTATAAATCTTAAGGCCATTATTGAGCACAAGCTTGGCGGAGAGAAGAAAATCCATAATCACGAAGAAACAAACTCCGATGAAGAGTAGAACGTAAGGAGATATCCAGCGAAAGCGGACCTTCTCCACAGGATCACTTGGCCAAACACCGGAAAGGGGCAGAACACCAAAGAGCCTGGCTATGACCAAAACTAAGCAAAAAGGATATTGGCGCATGAACTAGTATTATCCAAATAACCAGACTCACCATAGCCAATGGCATGGTGCAGAGAATTTTCCTGATGACCCATCAAGGACCTCTCCATTTGAAGTTCATGAGGAAATTGCCGGCGAAATCGGTGGCGATTATTGGGAAACTTTTAGCAAAACGATTTAGACACGCATTGTATTGGATTGATAACATCTGACAGGTGCGATAAAGTGAGTGACATTTTTCAAATAGGGAGCGTGCAGATAAAAAAATATATTTAATATTTAATTAGGAGAATATGCTCTTGGAGGAGCCCAGGCCGCCCTCGCAGAAGCTCTTCTGGACCTCGGATCCGGCCATTTGGTTGATCAAGACCAGTTCGTAGACCATCAGAGTGCCAGCCATCTACAACGACATTCAATTATAATCTTTTATGGGCTTACAATTTAAAGTTAAGCTCACGGCGAATATTAGACGTCTGGTCAGCAGAAAATATCCTTTGCCGCTCAAGGCAAAGTGATCCGACAAGAAAATCTCATTCAAGCGCCTTAGTTCAACGCCCCAGAAATCAGTGGGAATTTCGTACAGTGTATAGGATATTTCCCTGGCTTCATGGGGAATCGATGAAGCAGCAAACATCATGTTTAGGACTCTAAAGATGACGTAGGACAAGCAGAACCAGAAATACACCTCATCTGCGTAGTTCCCTTTCGATCTTGAAGAAATGTATTAAAAAATATATCTATTACTTAAGGATTTCTCTCGAAGGACTCACTGAAAACTGTGGTAGATCTGCACACAGACAAAGTACATGTTGTGGGCACAGGAGAGCAGGATCAGCCCGGGACAACTCCTTGTCGTAAAGACTTAAAAGATCGCTGAGATCCAGGACATCGTTACGCACTGTTTCCCAAAACTCGTTTGACATCTTTTGCCTCGTATTCTGGCGGATTCTCCAGTGAACCTGTTTGAATCGCATCTGCATGCCGCGACAAACCAGGATCAGGAATATGTCCACAAAGTTCCACACAAAAGTCATTGACAGGGTAGTCCACTCGATGAAGGGTATCCACCAGCCGGAGAAGGTGAGGACCAGGAAGAGCTGCTGCCTCTCGCGCTGGAAGTAGTTCTGCCAAAAGTCCACATCCAGTTTGCACTCCACAATGACCAGGTGGTTGTTGTACAGTGCACTGCCCACGTAGGTGGAGTGCTCGCAAAGGGCGGCCACGAGGAGGACGACGCCCCAGAGTCGCAGGCGCCTGGAGAAGTGGCGTCCGTAACGGCAGTCGTAGACGGGCTTTAAGAAGATTTGCTCGCATTCCGCTGTCCTCCGGATGATGTGCGCCCAGCGGCGGGATAGATAAAGGAAGACTCCAAAGCAAAAGGTGCAGATCACGCTAAAGCTAAGGGAACCTGGAACACCACTAAGAGTAACTAAACTCTTCCTTGATTTCAAAGCAAGACCCACCTATGGTGTAAAATTTCAGGCCATGATCGCTCACCACCTTGAAGGACAAGGCGAAATCCACAATGGAGAAGGTAAATATGACGATGGCCACCAGCAAGGCTGGGGATATCCAGCGAAAGGCAACTCTATCCGGTCGAGAACACCAAACACCCGAAACTGGCAGGACGCCAAAAAACTGGGCTATGACCAGAACTGGAAAGCTTTTGAAATTAGAGGCTCGCCTTTCCAGGACAACGGATACACTCACAGGGTCCAATGCCATGATGCAGCGTATTCCTGGTGTCGCTTTGACCCGAGTGCCTCATGGCTTCGCCGTCGGGTAGCAAATGGATACTTGAAAGACCAGGACCCGGACACGCCACTTCTGACCACAAACTAGGGGGCGTACGCCACTCGCTTATCCTTGTATTTGCAGATAAGTATCTCGAATGCGAAAATTTGGTGCTCTATCAAGTGCTGGGGCGTGACACTTACGACTGAATGTGCTCTGGAATTATCATATAGGTGCTTATTTAGGTATATTTGGGTAGTTCCGGGATCTAAAACTCCCTGCAGTATTGTGTCCTTTGCCGTATGGAGCCTTGGTTGATGACATCCGATATCATGAGCTCGTAGGTGATGATTGTGGTGCCCATCTAGGGGGATAAAACGATATGAATCATATTTTTTATGAGCCAATGTGGGGAACCCACGGCGAGGACCAGTGAGCGGGTGAGGTAGAAGAAGCCACTTCCGGAAAGAGCCGTCATATCGTTGCCCAACTGCTCACTGAAGCGCTGAACCTATAGACAAAAGGACAATAAGTGAAAGCCAGGATGTGGGCCAGTAGCTTGCCTCTATAGACCAGGCCTTGGTGGGCACATCCCTCAGGGCCGTCACTATTTTGCGCTCAAAGTCATTGATTGAAGAGGCCAAGAATATGGTCAAGGATGTGCGAACAACGGCAAAAACCAGAGAGTACCAGAAGGCCACCATGACAAGGAAGTCAACGCCAATGTTCCTAAAAAGGATACAAGCTAAGACTCCCAAAATCAAGGAGAAAGAAATACCCACTTGAAGCTGTTGAATAACTGAAAGCAAATAAAGGACATGTTGTTGCCAAAGGCCAGAAGGACGAGAGGAGCTATGGCAACGTCCAGGAGGCGCACAAGACGCTTTAGGGCCAGGTAGTGCTCCCGAACCTCTGTCCAAAACACCGCTGGCATAACTTTCCTGTGAACCGCAGCAATCCTTCTATAAAGTTGATGGAACCTGGCGGCCAGACCAATTCCAATGCACATTATAAAGCAATCCGTAAAGGATCGTGGATAGGCAATGGTTTCGTTTAACCACTAAATAATTGAAAAACATATTTTAAGAAATTATTATTTAATTAGATTTACTTACTTCAAAGAATGGCAGCAGCCAGATTTGATAAGGAAGAATCATATAGAGATGGGGTCGCTCCCATTTGTAGACGCTTTCTAGGTAGGTGACGTTTATTTTGCACTGAGTGCGTTCCATGTTGCTTAGATGAAAGGAGTTTAGCAGGAGCAGACAGTGCTCCACTAAATAAAAATAAAAATTAAATATTATTAAGGATGTTCCGAATCGCAGCTCACCCAGAGCCGAGGACATGACCACTCCAAACACAATATAGATCCGTTTCTTCATCTTGTACTCGTCATAGAAACGATAGGGAATCCGAAGGAAGAGCTGCTCCACGCCATGCCAGGAACGCATGATGCTCGGCCAGTGGATGGCCAGTCGCCAGAAGAACAGGTGCTCCAGCAGGCAGACAATATACAGCGACAGGGTGCTGGAGTTGTGGAAGGTAATGGCCACATTGATGACATAGTTAATCACCGCCCCGAACTCGCAGCAGTTTAGGATGAAAACAAGAGCCGAGTAGAAGATGCGAGGCGAGAGCCACCGGAAACGGATGTCCCTGACATCCGTCGCAAGGACATTGCTCACCGGAAGCAGACCATAGATTTGCGAAACAAACAGAACTATTCGAGGTATTTATTAAAAGCTTTGACAAACTGAAACAATTTTTTGAGTATCCCACCTTTGGAGACAGCCCGGTGAAAGGTCTCGTCCTGCGGCATGGCCGAACAAGCACTGGTCCTTGTTGCGGCAATCTGGCGTGCGAAATGCCCCCGATGAGGCCGCGGGGGCGTGGCCGTCCTCAACGATTTACCAACTAAGCGTTCCCAACTAATTGCAGCGCCTGTCACTGCCACCTGACATGACAAATGGCCAGGCGGAAAGGGGATGAGTGCCCCGGCTGTCCATCAGGCGCACAAGGGGGACAGTCCCCGGCGCCGATTGGCCTCGTCAAACTGGAGGAGGACCAGCTCGTAGGTGACAATAGTGCCGGCCATCTGCAAAAAGGTGTCAACAAAAACTTGCACTTTTCCACTAAACGGTTACCCACTCCGAAGAGCAGACGGCGGGTGAGGAAGTAGAACTTCTTGCCGGAAAGGGCCACTGTCTGCGTGGTCATCTGGAATATGAGGCGCTCCACCTCCACGCACCAGCTGCGGCTGGACACCCGCCGCAGGACTCCAAGGCCACGCTTGGACTCCTCATTAATATCCGCTGCTGTGAGAAAGACAAAGGCAGTGCGTCCAATAAGGTACAGGAGGGAGTACCAGAAATAAATGTAGTTGATGGGCCAGCGGAGCTTACTGGAGGATAATAAATAAGTTTAAAAGTGGTAGTACTTAAAGGACACTGACTTGAAAACATTGAGCAGCTGGTAGCACACAAAGTATAGGTTGTTCACACAGGAGAGGAGTATGAGGTTGGACATGGCACTGTCCACAAACTCCAGGAGCTCGCACATTTTCACAAAGTGCTCCCGGATCTGGATGAAAGTGGACTCAGACACTTCCTGGTGCTCCAGCTTGTTGATGCGGACTGTGATCTGCTCGAAACGATAGGACAGGCCCTTGCTAACCATCATTATGAAGAGGTCCATGTAGTTCCACACAAAAGTCAGGGCCCCATTAACGAGCTGGAATTAAATTTAAAAAAATTAAATATAGATTATGATTCTAGTATCCTTACCAGCAACAAAACGGCTATTATAGGATGATAGGGCAACAATTGGAAAACGTAGTCGTAGTTTTTCTGAATGTAGTTGTCAAAACTGGCCACTTCCGTAATATTTCTGCAAATGTGTATTCGACGCGTATAGGAAAGGATAACAGACACCTGATACAAGGCATGTTCACCTAGAAAAAAAATACACTGGTCCTGAAAACTTAATAAATAAGTAGGAATATAAATATTTACCCAACGATAAGCCAATAATGGCCAAGGCAGCCAGCTGCACCCTCCGCGATAGATTCCTTTTGGGTACTTCATAAGGAGCCTTGGTGAAGACCAGCTCCGTCTTGGTCCAGAGTCGGATGAGTTGAGGCCAGCGCCTGGCCAGGCGAATGAAAACCACATAGGCAGTCAAGACACATCCAAAGAAAACCAAACCAACTGCAAATAACACAATCCTTGGATATTAAATTATTGTTATTGGCTATAGATCTTACCAAAGTTCTTGGCACTGATACCAATAATGGACAGATGCTTGAGCGTGCCCAGAAAAAGAATGCTGGTGGCCATCATGAACAAAATGGTAACAATCATGGGCAAGGACTTGTAGGCAAAACGAACTTGGCGAGGATTAGATCCCCGAAGTCCCAGCAAAGGCATAATGGCAAAAAATTCACCCAAAAACATGACTAGAAAATATTTTGGAAAAATATTAAATAGGAATGAAAAGTAAGGAAGAAAACTTACAAGGATAGACGGCTCGGTAAAATAGATCCAGAGTATCATAGCTGGGAATCTTTTCACTGGCCATTAGAGCAAACTCCAGATTAGAACTCTCCGTAAACTTTGGTGGTGGAGTCTCCTTCTTAATCAAATGTTCCATTGGCTTCCCTCCGCTCAGCTTATCCGGAAGTTTCCGCAAATTTATACTTGGTCCTTCCATGACGCTGGCAATTTTTGCACTGACACGAAGTGCAAAATGAATAGAGTCCAAAGCTTATCCTGGCACTGCAACATGAAAGCCCTTTCAAGTGGCGCCGGGTGGGAGTAATTATGGGTTTTAGCACCACGGCCACGCTTGTGGCCGTAAACAACAATTTGAGACATGTCCTGGTCCTAGCCAAATAGGATAGCGTTTTGCCAGAGCTACGGACTATGTCGTTGGCATCGGATAGCATCCTGCGGCATCTGAAGGTGCGACGCCAGAACCAGCGGGCTGTCCAGGCAATGAGATGGCGCTGTGCCCAAGGAGGCTTGGAGTTCCAGCAGCTGGACACTTTTTACAGAGCCCTGAGACCTTGTTAGTATCCTAAAACTAAACCGTAGAAGTTTATAAATCATTTAATTTCCAGATCTTCACTTGGCGCAGTTTTTTGGCATCATGCCCTTGGCCAATATACGGAGTCGGGATCCCCAGGATGTAAAGTTCAAAGTCAAAAGTATTTCCATGATATTTACATGCGTTTTCCTGCTTCTGGGAGGGATTAAAGCTTTAATTAGAATCAATATCATCATGAATGCAGGGCTTAACCCAAAAAATATGGGTAAGTTGGAAGGATACATTTATTTTAAATAAAATTCTCAATCCTTTTCAGTTTATTTGGTTTTCCTTATTGTTGGCATTACCAACTGGTTGAACATAACTGGCTTTGCCCGTTCCTGGCCCCAAATTATGATGCCCTGGAGTTCCTTGGATATCCTCATGCTATTTTCCCCCTATAAGCCCTGCAAACGAAGTTTACGTTTCCAAATCAATTTGACAGCCATTTTGGTTGGCTGTCTGGCGGTGGGTAAGTACACCTTATCAAACTCCTGAATGTCCTTCTTATATTTTGTATTTAAAGTCGATCATGTCCTTTACTATGCCTCGGGATATTGCAGTTACAGGTGGAACATCTGGAACTGCCACACGAATGAGTCGCGCCTGGCTTTTGGTTACTATTTGGAGGAGGAGTTTTCGGATGTCATGGTCCTGATGCCCTACAACATTTTCTCAGTGTGTTATGCTTTTGTAAGGACTCTCGAGACTAATGGTTTTTCTTAAAAAGAAATTAATGAAAAACTCAAATTTTTAGTGGCTCAATGCAGCTTTCACATTTATTTGGAACTTTATTGACATTTTCATAGTCCTTGTTAGTATTGGCCTGGCACAAAGGTTTCAACAGTTGGCAAAGCGAGTACTGGCCTTGGAGGGTCGTGTATGTATTTGAAATCCTATCCTTGAATTTTATTTGTTACCAATTTTCTATGCAGTTTGTTCCTGATGCCCTGTGGTACGAGATCCGAAGGGATCATATTCGACTTTGTGAGCTGACTGCTATGGTGGACGCCAGTATATCGAATATAGTGTTTGTTTCTTGTGCAAATAATGTTTATGTGATTTGCAATCAGGCTCTGGCCATTTTCACGTGAGATATCCTTAGAATACTTCTCCAATTTTCCTTTTTAAAAGTGTATCCTTCACACAGCAAGTTAAGACATCCTGTTAATTACGTTTACTTCTGGTACTCGCTGCTGTTTTTAATAATCCGAACAAGTCTGGTCTTTCTGACTGGCTCCAGGATACACGAGGCCTCGCTGCTGCCTCTGAAATCCTTGTATTTTGTGCCCACTGGCTACTGGACACAGGAGGTGCAGCGTTTCGCAAGTCAGTTGACCAGCGAGTTTGTGGGACTTTCCGGTTACCGGTTGTTCTATTTGACCAGGAGGAGTCTTTTTGGGGTAAGGATAATGGTTTTGTAGTCTGGGATTGTAAGTAGCATTCTTCTATCGTCCAGATGATGGCTACCTTGGTGACCTATGAGCTGATGCTTCTGCAAATCGATGCGAAGAGTCAGAAACCCAACACTGAACTTTGTGTGTAGAAAAACCAACTACTCCTGTGAAATACACATTTTAAATCCTTATAAAACTATTTCTTTGAGTTCATTCAACCCATTCCGTTGTAAGACAATTAAGGAAGGGTTCCTGCAACTCCTGCTGGTGTGTAAATGGCCAAAAGCTGCCCGGGTAATTGGCCATTTGAAATATCATTTCAATTTTCGGGCCTGCTGTCAGTCCACAAATGGGAGGGTAACCAAAGTCGTTTGCCATTAGTTTCAATTATTTTTACACATGTAGCCAAAACATAACATTTAAGCCAACTCAACGAGTTGTCAAAAAATCGTGGAATGGGATCGAAGGAGTCGAGGTGCAGGAGCAGGAGCAGCAGTTGCAATCCGAAATGGCTTTTCAATTTCACGACTCGGCCTTTTGACACTTTGCCAATTAACACTTTCCTGGTTACCGAATGTACCTCTTTGTTGGTGGAGGAGACCCATCCTCCTTGGAGGACGAAGTCCAATCACTCACACTATTGCAGTGCAGGCTTTGTCGGTGGAGCAGGAGCTACGCGGAGCAATTATCCTGTCAGGAAACTTTTGTGTACGCAGCCGAAGCTGGTAGCAAAACAAAATGCCAACAAAAACAAAGAGCGGGTCATTAACGGGCGCCGGCACCCCCGTTTCCGGAAGGACTCCGCCGTGCACGTGAGTCAGGGACAACCCTCGGGGCAGAGCAAGGCAGAGCAGGGCGGGGCAAGGCAGGGCTACGCTGGGCAGGTATTTATTTTAGTTGTGCCACAGCTGTCATGACAACCGCTCGAAAAACAACTGAAAAGCAAAGGGAAGAAGAAATTTTAGAGAAAATTTTCGCTCAGAACGCAAGGAGCCGCCGAGTAGCAAGGCCATGAGCCATCAGGATGAGCATGGAAATTCCGGAGACCGTATCCGTGCGTAAGTTTCGCGACTTTTCGCCGCGCCAGAAGCAGGAGCTGTACGAGACCCTCCTCGAACTGGCCGAAACCATCGAGGAGCTGCCCAAGAAGTCCTTGCGTAAGACTCTGGAGCTCACCCTGGCCGTTCTGGTCTACAAGGGCGAGCAGGTGCAGCGTTTGAAGGAGCAGTCAGGCGGCTCAAGTGGAGCCTCCAGTGAGCGGCGATTGCAGGACGAGAATGAAAAACTAAAGAGGATGCTCCAGAAGCTGGAGGACGAGCGAGATGGACTGAAAAGTAAAAATAAAGAGGTGTGTTCTGGAGCATCTGTGGAATTGGATAAATTATATTTATAATCCTTTTAGTTGGGCGAGGAAATCCGGCAGCTGGAAGAGCGATTGCGGGAGGCGGCTCAGCACGCGGAAGCCAGCGACAAGGACTCCTCGGACCCTCTTTCCGAGTTGGACAAACAGGAGCAGCTGCTCCAAAATATTGACTCCAAAAACAAGCACATCAAGAGATTACTAAAGGAAATAGAGGTTGAATACCCCAAAATTATTTTCCGTTTCCTTAAATCTTTTTTAATCATTTTTTTTTTTTTATCCCTTTTCTGTAGTCCCTCCAAAACCAAAACATAGTCCAGTCCAAAACCATTGTAGTCCATGAACGCGAGCTCCAGAATATCAAAGCCAATCTGGTGCAACTGAGTCAGGACATCTCCCAGGTGGAGCAGGAGCGCAAGGTCCTTAAGCAGAAAGAGCAGCAGCAGGATCTGGAAATTAGTCGCCTGGAGGGAAATGTCACATTCCTGGAGGTGGAGCGCGAAAAGCAGGAGCTGGAAATGCGTCAGTTCCTGGACAAATTCGAGACCAAAACACTGTCCTGGAGGCAGATGCTGGAGGAGCGCGAGAAGGAAGTGGAGCGATTGAAGAAACAACTCGAGGGGAAGAGCACAACCTCATTGATTACCACATCATCCAGCAGCCAGAGCCAGACCGAAGAGGAGCACATAAAACTAAGACATGTAAGGGCATTCACTAAACATTTAAATAATCGCTTAATCCTTTTTGTCCTTTTAGCTCCTCGAATCCCGCGAGCAAAAGATAGAAAAACTGGAATCGAAACTAAAAGCAATGGCCGAGGAAATGGCAGCCTCCACAAAGGTTATGAATCAGCTCTGCGAAGAACGGGAATGGGCACAGGATCCTGAGCAGCCACGAGCGTGCTGCCAGTTGATCGAGGAGCGGCTTCGAGCTGCCAATGCCCGGATCCAGCAACTCTCGGAGATGTTGGACACCACCGAGCAGGATAATGTCCTTAAATCAAAGCAGGCGCTGCATGCTCTTAGTGCTCTGGAATCCTACAAGCGCGGGGAAGATGGTTTGGTTCCAGCTTTAAGGCGTTGCTCTGGTCTAGAGCAAAAGTTGGCGGAGCGGGACAAGCAGCTGAGAGACTACATCCAGGAGCTGAACTCCCTTAACGAGGTCGTGCAGGAAAACGAGCTATTGAGACGTCGTCTCCACATTCCCGACGATGTGGTGGTGCTGGCCAAAAACATACGTTCCAAGCAGCGCAACAAGGACAAACAGATAGAGAGACTGACGCTGAAGCTGCGCACCTCAGAGGAACTGCGTCTGCAGCTGAAACTAGACAAGAGTGAACTGAGGTATAGGGTGTACTTATTTTTGTTATGGTTTTTACTTACTCCTGCCTACTCCTGTAGACGAAAGTTGATGCAGCTCCAGCAGGCACACACGCAGCCTTTAGACGAGTCCCTCCAACCAGCCAGCGAGTTGGGGGAAGTGCCGGCCAGTCTTCCTTTAGAGAACTCGCCTCGTCGTGGTCAGGGAGACGGAGCAGCTAGCTCGGAAATGCAGAATCGCTTTGAAGAGGTCCTGGCCGAAAATGAGACCCTGCGCTCTGGCATGTACGAGATCCTGGAGAAGTTGAGGGAATATGATGGTGAGTTGGTTTTTGTTTTTACAAAAAGGATTAAAGCATAGTTATCCTATACAGCCACCTCGGAGCACATCACCATTGACTCGGATCTTTTACGCCGTCTGATCGAAGCGCTTCCAACGGGAACCTCCACTCCCCAGCGCTTGCAGGGACAGCTGCAGGAGCTCAAGGCTCGGGAGGAGGCCCTGCGACAGCTCCTGCACCAACAGAACTACAGTGACTCGGAAACTGGAGAGTTATCCTCAGTGCAGAGCATGTGTGATGTCCCTGAGATTCCGGAGGAGCTGCTCGAGGAGGAAGCTCCTGCCATAAACACAGCCACGCGTCCTAGTTCCCCAACTGAAGCCACCGAGGGACTGCAGCGGCCTGTCATTATGGATTCCGAGTCGGAAACCAAATCCGAAACCTTAGCCGAGCTCGCCATCCTCCGGAAGCATTACGAGGAATTGAGGCTTCACATGTCCGCAGACGGAAGTGAATTGAAGAGCAGAAACCAGGAGCTCCACGATCAATTAGTCACAATGGAGTTGCAGCTGAATAAGCAAATGAATTCCTATAATTACATGCGGAAGGACTACGACCAACTGCTTACCGAATCCAGGAAGCAGGAGCTGCGCTTCATCGAGGATAAGGCTTCTCTCTCCAGGCAATTGGAGCTGCAGCGGACTGAGTTGTCTACCACGCGGGATAAGTTGGAGGAAGTGCAGCGAAAGGACCTGTATACCGCCGAGGAGCAGCAGCAGTTGGCCCAAAGGAATGCCATTCTCAGCATGCAACTTGGCCAGGCGGTGGAGCAGATGCTGGGAGAGCTAAAGCATCCGGATATATGTTTGGAGTATGGGATAATAAAGGACAATTACCAGCTGGACTGTATCACGGCGGAGGACTTTGAGAAGCAGCGCCAGGAGCTATCCAACTGGCGGAGCAAACAGGCTGAGCTTCAAAGGGAAACCAAGCAACTGGAGGGACTACTCCAAGTGGCCAACACACAGGTAGTCCTTTCCGTTCATTACAAATATTTTAATAATAGTTATTAATGTTTTTGTGAAGATCCATTCCCAGCAGAGGCTCCTCAATGAGATCACGGATAACCACATAAATCTGCGTCACCTGGTGGCCGATCTCCAGAGCTCTTCCAACGAGAAGCTAATGATTGCCAAGGCTCAGAGGGACTTGGACAGTGGTGAGTTGGCAACTGTGCGGATTGTCATGAGGATTATTAAATATCCTTTAATCTTGTTTCCAGTAAAAGCTGAGTGCTCCCGCTTGGAAGTAGAGCGGGAGCTTCTTCAGCAAAAGGCCGACTTTCTACAAGGCCAACTGGAGAGCTCAGAAAAGTCCATGAAGCAGGCTCAGCAGGACTTCCAGCAGGAGCTGAGTAATAGCAACACCAAGCACAAGTAAGAACCTTAAATTGTAGCCTATAACTGACGTCCTTATAAAGGTATAACCTGTCCTTTCAGATTCCTTCAACACTCGCTTCTTGCACTGAAGGACAAATATGCCAAATTTACGCCACTGATCTTCCTCACCAACTTTGTGTTCGCCTACCAAAAGTTCCTACGCCGATTGGAGGAGGAGCAACTACATCAAAGACAAAGAGAAGATCCCACTTTACTGATCCAGGAGGTGGTGGAAGCTGTGCAGGACAAGGTAGCACCCAACGCGGAGTTCTCCCAGCACCTGGTCAAGCTGGTCAAGTCGGAGACACAAACGCGACTCCTGGAACAGCGATGTGAGATCCTGGAGACGAAGCAGGAGGAGCTGCTGAGAGAGTTGAATGAACTGCGAATCCGCCAAGCAACGGAAACGGAGCACTGGCAGACCATCCAGGCCTTGTTTGGCGAAGGAGCGCCTCAAGTCCAGCCTAAAGTGGATGCGGAAACTAACACTGAGGAGGCACCTCCCATACCAGCCATTCGCAGAACTGCCCAGATGATAGACAGGCAATCCTCGCCCATGGGATCGCCACATCGAAAATATCCTTACCTGAACACTGCCACTCAGACCGAGGTGGATGCGGTTAAGCTTCTCGAGACAGCAGTCCAGACCAATGGTATCCTGAGCCAACAAAATCAATCCGTCCAAACCACAGAGTTGGCGGATGATAGCCTCAAGGATTCCTGCTTGGAAATTCAGAAACTGCAAGCATCGTAAGTGCTTTGATTTCTTTTCCATTAATTTATTATTAATCCTATCATTGTAGCCTCCAGGAAGCGAACCAACGCATCGAAGGGCTGCACAGACAATTGGAGTCTTCCAAATCGGAGAGCCGCGAGTCGGAAAGTCCTCACAGTGGGGTAGTTGAAAAGACCATTATCTCCTTCCATTCCCTGCTCCTGGAAAAAGACCAGTCCATCCAGAAATACCAGGACCTCCTGCAAGCGGAGAGGGATCAGAACCAGCAGGCGATCAGCAAACAGGCGGCTGAAAATGAATCCCTGAGGTCTACCGTCAATAATCTCAACTTTAGCATCAAAACCAAGGATGCAGAGATTAAGGAGCTCAAGTCCAAGCTAGACCAGAAGCCAAAAGCGGCTGCCCAGCGCACATCCTCGACAGACTCGAGTGGCAGTGCCAGCTCTGAGAACTCGGTTCACGAACTGACGGATGAAAAGATTGAGGAACTTTTCGAGAGCAGCGCCGGGGACAGACCCCAAGAAGATGAGGAGGTGGTGGAGGAGGAAGAATTAGCTATTGCCAATGAGGATCCTGTTATCGAAGAACCTGAAGGGGAGAAGGAAAAACAGGACACCGAGGAGCTCAAGGAACTGCCCACGCTGCATAAGCAGATCAAGGATCTGAAAGATAAGCTGGAGTACTTGGAAAGGAATCACAAAACAAGAGAAGAGGAAGTGGAGATACTAAAAGAAAAGTGAGTTCCTTTTAAAAAGAAAATAAAACCAGAAATATTAATCCTTGTCCAGGTTAAAACTTTGCCAGGAGCGTGAGAAAACCGCGGAGACTCATGTGAGTCCTGAGCTGGACCAGCTGCGAGCCTTTTTGGACGAGAAAGACAAACATATAAGGGATCTAATGGATACCCTCAAGAACTTTCATGTGAGCTCAAGAATCCTTCCTTTTAAAGTAAGTCTCATCAAAGGATCTTCTTTTTCAGGACGACCAACAAAGGTATATCAATGACACTTCCAACTTTTCGGAGGAGCAGATTGCCAAACTGGCAGCAGATCTTAACAGAACGGAGGCCACCAACAAGATCTACCACACCCAGATGGAGGCACTGCGTCGCCAGCTGGCCAACGTGACCCAGCGGGAGAAGCAGGCGCGAGACTTAAGCCAATCCCTACGCCAGCAGCTGCTCAAGAGGCCAGTAGTGTCCATAAAGACGGAGCTGAATGCCAGGGTGAAGCAGGAGAACCTTCAGAAACGTATCCAACAGCTGGAGTCGGATCTGGAGGAGGCCCGAGCCCAGTTGCAACGCCAGCAGACTCTGCTGGAGGCCAAGCGCACCAAGAGCGCCAATGAGGTGGGGCTCTGGGAGAAGCAGAAGCGCTGGCAGCAGCAGGCAGAGAAGTGCAAGGCGCGGCTGGAGGAGACTGAGGCGGCTCTGGACAAGACCAGGTCCCTTTTGCAGGCAGCACGCACCACGATCGCCCGGCTAGAGAAAGACAAGCAAATGCTCGAGGCCAAGGTGGGCAGGCAAAGCGGTCCTGCCAGCAATGGGACCAGTAATAGCCTCAAGTGCTGCCGCACTCCATCCTGCCCGAATCTTCAGCATGTGGGTGTGAATAAGTTTACGCCCTCGCCCTCGGAGAGTCCAGAAACCTACACTGGTCCCAGCAGCGAGTGCAGCTCTCCGGCTCACCATTCTCAGCCGAGAGATGGACACTTTTACGACCAGAGTCAGGCGGACCTGGTGGAGGCACTCAAGTCCCGCATTGAACTGCAGCAGCGCAAGATCATCGCCATGGAGTTGGAGGGCAGGGGCACTAATGCCCTGACCACTGAGCTGGAGAAGCTCCAGGAGCGATTCCAGACCATAGAGGCGCAGAATATACGGCTGGAGGCAAGAAATCTGCAACTGCAACTGGACTCGGACTTGCTGAGGCAAGGAGACAGCAGCGATAGATTACAGAAAAGGATCAAACACCTGGAGGAGTGAGTAAAAATGATTCCAAATATTATATATTCTAAATGTATTTCTGTATTTGTAGCTATATTATAGCCCTGAAGGAGGAGATGGCTCGCAATGAATCCCGGCGAGAACTGTGCAAGTGCAGTGGCCTTAAAGTGAACACCAACCAGGGCCAGTCCGCAGAGCAGACGATCCTTTCGCTGCGTAATCTTGTGGAGAAACTGCGCTCGGAGAACAAGTTTCTTAAGGATGGACGGCGTTCCACAGAGTCCCGCAGCTCCACGGATTCCACTCCCGCCGAAGCGGCGAGGCTGCATCAGCAACATGCGGAGGCGCTGGAGAAGATTAACGCCTTGCAACAGGAGCTCCAGAAGCGGACAAAGTGCAGTCAATGTGGTGGACGCAGTAAAGTAATGGAAAGAACTTTATTTTAAGCTTGAACTAACTAACTAATAACGTACAAACCTTTATTTCCAGGACGCCGCCAACGAGGAACTCAAGTTCATCAAGGAGCAGCTCCTTAAAAAGACACAATTGCTGCAAAAAGCTAAGGTTTTGTTAACACGAGCTGCTGCCAAGGAAAAGGTGCTGAGGGAACAACTTGCCTTGTGGAAAAGAAAGTGCTCCGAGCTGCAAAATGTGCCCGTGATTGACGAAATTAGTGAATAAGATAAATGTTGTACAGCTAATCGAACATTAAAACGTAACGTATTTTTTCTGATTAGAGTTTGCTCATGAGTTGCCAGATCAATACAAAAACCATGGGGTGGAGAAAGAATAGTTTATGTGGAAATTAGAGCAAAGACCACTTTAATATATTAAGGTGGTCTTTTTTATGAATTTTTAATACAAAATGGATATTACAATCAAGTTTTCACACTTAAGATAATTCAAATTACGCGCCAACCACCCATCTCTAATGCAGGTGTTATCGGATAACCGTAACAACAACAAACACGGCAATCTCTGGTTAAATTGCTTAATTGGACTTTGTTATTCATTCAAATTTAAGAACTCTGGTGGAGATGTCGTACCAAGGGTACAAGGAGCTGCTGGTGGAGAAGCAGGGCAAGCTGCTGATTGTGAAATTCAATAATCCCCGAAAGAAGAACTGCGTCAACCAGTATGGATACCAGGAGATGGCCCGGGTCCTCACCGAAGTCAATGATGATGAAACTGTAACCGTTGTGGTGTTTACCGGCGTGGGGGATACTTTCACAGCCGGCAACGACCTAACCCAGTCCTCCAAGAGCGACGATATAGATGCGTTCTTCAAGCAGTCCAATGCCAATTTCAAGAAAATGGTCCTCAGCTTTGTCCATTGTAAGAAGATCGTGTTTGCCCTGGTCAATGGACCGGCCATCGGCATTGGAGCCACCATCGTGGGTCTCTGCGATGTGGCTTGGTGCGCAGAAAAAGTGAGTTGCAACGTCCTGGCATGGCATTTTAAACTTTATTTTACGACGTTCCCAGGCCTACTTCAGCACACCCTTCAGCAAACTCGGCCTGGTCCCGGAAGGTGGCTCTTCCTATATGCTGCCCCTTATTTTGGGACGCTCCAAGGCTTCCGAGACGCTGCTGTTGGGCGAGCCCCTCTCCGCCGCGGAGGCTTACCAGTTTAATTTCGTGTCACGCATCTTTAAAATCGACGAGCTGGACTCTGTGGTTTGGCCCAAATTGCGACAATATTCCGAATTGCCACCCAACGCCCTGACACAGGGTAAACGGCTCGTCAAGGAGGGTTTCGTGGACAATCTGCTAAAGGCCAATGACTCCGAATGTCAGCAGCTGTTGCAGTGTTTCCAGCATCCAGAATTTTTCCAGGCCATAATGGATTTTGCCAAGCGTAAATCCAAGCTATAAACAAATACAAAGATAACCCGAAAGCCTAGAGAAGGTGATAACATGCCAAAAATAACCTGGCACCTATCAGGAGAAAGTTTGTTTTTCGAACATAAAGATGCTCTGATTATCATTCCGCTGATGTATTTATATTTTTTATAGAACCAAAATAATTTTGTGATTAAAATAAAAGTCAAGGTCCCTAGACGCTATTAAAACAATGCCCTAAATCTTATCTCTTGGGTCCAGAAAACAGTACTCTGATAATGCTGCAGGGCAAAGTTTGTATTCACTTATGGCCTGTTCCTCTTGCTCTGGAGAACTTTCAATTTCAATTAATTTGTACTCATTTATAGTTCACTTTATTATTGCATACATGCGCGTATTCTTTTATTAACATATCATTTGACCGATCGCTTCTGAGCCTCCAGTGTATGTGTATTTATATAATATGTATATGACAGTATTTATTTTAGTTCAACATTGAGTAGTTCCCGCAGGAGTCCTTACGCTCCTTTTTTTTGCAATTCAAAAGCCCCTTCCCGCTTGTGATAATGAACTTTTAGTGACTTAGATTAGACTCTATGCTTTACATTCCTGTATCAACTAGATCTCTGACATTCTGCTAGGGAAATTCGTTGGCCTCTCTCTCTGGGATGTGTGGGGTCATCTCGCAAGTACACCACCTTAGCCTAACCTTAATCCTAGGCGTGCCTGCCCATGTACAAATTGATAGACATTTTTAGACATTTGAACCCAGGCTTCAATTTCCTTACTATCTTTATATTTTTTGTTTGTTTTTAGTTATTTCTAATAACTGCCCTATCCAATTTATAATCTTTACAATTAATCAACAAAAAGTGCTACAGGGAAAACGATTTTATCTTTATATCTCATGATGCGCCCACCTAACCTATCGGAATATCCTTAGCTAAATTTCCCCCTTAAACTACTCGCAGTCGTCAGCAGGAGGAGGGCCAGGAGCTGCAGGGCGACTAGTTGCCACCGCATGGTCCGCACCTGACCTGCACCCCCATGGTGCAGCTCAGCAAAGCTTTCGCCTGCAAAGAAGTTTCTCCAATCAGTAAGGGCACTGGTAGTTCTGTGGGGTACATGTATCCTTACCATTCAGAATGTGCACCACGATGGTAAAGTTTTGGAATTCACTAATGGAGCATGTATAGTTGCCGGAATCCGTTTTGCTGATCTTGGCTATGGATAGCGTCGAATTGGCCCCATCCTCCATCAGTTCCGTTTTTACGCTAATGGGATATATTTTGGTTTTAGCTTTAAAATAAGTAAATCTTTAAACTCACCTCACTCCCCCTCGAGTAACGTCGTAGTTGAGGATGTTGTCGGCGTGTTTCCAGAAAACCACCGAACTAGTCATCGCCACATTCCTCACCACACAGGACAACTGCAGCGTGGAGTCTATCTCGTAGTACTTCTCCTGGAGCGGATCCCCCACCTCGTCCACAATCATCACTTTCGGAGCTGCTCCAAACCGAATTTTTAATATTTTTTCTGCTTAAATATTAATATTTATCGTATTACCATTTACATGCAGGTTTATTTGAATGACTCGGGGCGGATGAGTCGAGATCTGGCACTCGTACATGGCCTCGTCGTCCTTTTTCACATTCGTAATCTTCAGTCGCCAGTTGTTGGGGTACTGGAACTCCATTTTGTAGCGCTTATCACCCGTGTACGTGTGCATGCCCACTGTAAGCAGGTCAAGGGCATTATCCTCCTCCAGTGTGTTGTGGCGCACCCAAGAGACCTGCAGCAAAGGACACGAAATCTGGCTTGAATCCTTACAACAACTTTCAAAACAAAACAAATGAGACTACACATAAACTTATAAACGG
This sequence comes from Drosophila varians, assembly GCA_018150405.1. NCBI lineage: Eukaryota > Metazoa > Arthropoda > Insecta > Diptera > Drosophilidae > Drosophila > Drosophila varians. Next base: position 9,910,536 of record JAECWK010000135.1, read on the forward strand.
ATTTTTCTTTCTGCTGTCCTTTATTTTCATTATTTCAGTTGCTTTTTACTAAAAACTTGTGGGATAAAAAAGTCTTACATGCATTCTAAGAAACATTTAATATATATATATAACTTTTTAATATTTAAATTCAACGAAAATATGTTTTCAAAGAAATGATTTTCCTTGAGTTTCCTAGTCTTTGAAAATAGGACTCCTTTTTCAAAATATTAATCACAATTTAAGGAAATTAGGGACTTCAAGTAAAAGTTTATAATTAAGGAAAAATTTAGGATTTTTTCCCTACGCGTGTACACCTTTTATAGCAATTTTTCAACATAAGATTTTTTTTTTTAATTTCTTCCGGAAAGTAACTTTTTAAATAATAATTTTTATTAAATAATAATTGTTATGCTTTTAAAACCTTGTCCACTTACAGTCTTATCCTGCAGCAATGAAATCCTGCAGTTTAGGTGGATGCTAGAGCCAGCCTGCACTGTTAGATTGGTGGCCTGACCCAACCTCTGGACGTCCTCGAAGTGGGGTCCATATCTGAAGGATCATTTGGACACAATTATACCCCAAACTCCATCAAGGATTTCCTAGCCCGGCACCTACCTCTGATCGTGATGGTGATGTTTGTTGGCAGATGAGAACGTGTCGAAAATATAGTTCAACATGGGGGCGTCTGTTTTCTGGCCCTTGGACAGCGGATGCTTGCCATCCACTTTAACGGCGGAGTTGCGGACGACGCTGCCAGTCCTGTTCCTCGCCGGCTCCGTCGGCGCCAGCGCGGAGGTGGAGGATGAGTGATTGGTGGCCACGGTGGCGGGCACTAAGGCATTAACTTTCTGGCTGCCCAGCTGCTGAAACGTGGTCTTCTTGACCGTTTCCTCCGGAGAGGATTTGGAGGCCACTGTTTCCGCGACTGCCGCCGACTGCAGGGACAAAGACTCCAGATCCTGGGATTTCCCCTGTTCGAGGATCGAAGCTGCCGCTGTGGTCGTCGACTCGTCGATGACATAATCTTCCACATCCGCATCCACATCGGAATCCTCCTCAACTGCCTGACTAGTTCCATCCGCTGGAAAGGAGTTATTGATTCGAATCTGAATTGGATTTGGATTTGGCGAAGGGGAGTCAAGGAAGATAGTAAAGATTTTTGGGGGCCATGTTGGGAATTGATGACATGGCTCAACGACTCATGTTCGAGTGTGTCTATATATGCTAATGTCCTAAAGAGTGTGGCGTGTGGGGGAGTTTGTTTATGCCCCGGGGAGTACACTGTTATCTGAGAAGGACTCGAAACCGTTTACACTGGCTGGCCCGAAAGCAAACAATAAATATTATCTCTGTCAACCGATGTGGCGCAACTTGTCAATGTGTATTATTTTACAAAACTTTATGCTTTATGATTTTAAAGTTGACTTAAATCATACGTGTATTACATTTCAAGCAAAAACATTGAGCTTTCAATGAATATCTCTGAGTTGTTAGGAAAAAATTAAGGTTTTTCATAGAATCTTTGTTTACTTTCAATTAGTCGAGAGTTTAAAAAAAATAGGCAGCTTTTTAATTAAATTATGTAAAAGAAAAACATTTTAATATCGAAAATTAAGTGTTTGCAGTTACTTTTTTAAAGAATAGTTAAAATAATACAATAGCCTAGATTATACAATGGAAAACTCTTTAATTAAAGGCGTTTAGCAAACGACATTTCCATTATCCCTTTTGCAAATCAAAGCCCGAAAGGATTCCATCTAATAGAGTCTTTGAATTCAGCATTTGATTGACACATGTCGAACAGAGGGGAAGAATCAAGGATATGAGGAATTGGATACCAAGCCGAAACCCCATTGAGACGGCAGGATAATTGAAAACCAATTATATAATTATGCATTAACCGCCTGCCCTGCCCTGCAAGTTCCGCCCCAGAAGTAGCAATTTCGCAATTTTCCTACCGTAACTATTCCGCAACGTGGAGAACACAATGGGCGTAACCGAGTGCGTGGGCGTGGCAGTGCTTCCAATGAATCCCACGGATGCCGTCGCTCGCATGGGAACTTTGGGTGTGACCACGTCCGGTGGCAGATCCGGGATCCTGTTAACTGAATCATAGATGGTCTTGGCCCGAACGAAACCGCTGCCCATGATCGTTGCGATGAAAAGGATTAACCCGACCAGATTGCGAATGGAACATTCAATGTGGTGGTGGCGCAGGTGGTGGTATCGCCTCGCTGGAGAAGAGTCTCCCAAGAAAGCAGATGATGTCCGATTGGGTGTTGTCGTTGATTTTGTTCTGGGTCGCGTTTTTTCAGCTGGTTCATTCAAACGCATTTTGCAATCTGGAGTTGTCGGCTCTAACTAACGCACATTTGGCCAACTGCATCGGAATCGCTTTCTCTGCTCCACTTTCTTCTATTTTTCGGATTTTCTATTTCATTTTTGGGGTCACCTACGGCGTCTCACGCACTTGGGCCATTTATACTATGTCCCCTTTTTTTCGGTTGGAGTCACGTAAATATCAACTTGAATAATTCACATAAAGCAGGGACATGGCAACTTTATCGTATCCTTATTGATTAACATAATATGTGATGTAGGAACGATCGTTAAAAAAAACTACTATGCTCCTTTTTGCTTTTTTGAACATTCGATTTTCACAGGACACACACTTTGGGGGCTGGATTTGACTTATACACACCCGATTATAATATGCACAGAGGACAAGGGCAGATTGGATCAAGGATTGTTAGGGAATGCATTGGGCAGGATACCCAGATTCTATGGCGTAAGCCAACTGCGCCTCATGCATTCTTCAGATTCGAGAAACCCGTTTTGCTGGTCATATTGCACCCAAAACCGAAACGAAGGCAATCGGTAATCACACGGAGAACTGCATCACGTAGAATAGACGACACGGATTTGGTCGAGGACTCGGAATCGGAATCGGAATCGGGCTGCGGCATCCGGCTTTCTTTCGAGGAACGTCAACGCGCCTTCAGACTTCGACTGTGACTGGCCATCGAAAGTGAGGCAGGACTTGGTCGCAGGTTCGAGGTTCGTAGACGTTTCGTCTTGCTTTTGGTTTCCCCACAGGATGCCCTCTTCTGGAGCAGTTGCGCATGTCCTTGTTTCGTTAAGTTTTCCCTCCTCTTTGAGGTGAATTATTGGCCGTGTTGAGTCTTTCCTTCGGAGTTGGGGAGTGTATAACACCCTTCCGAGTATATAACACACAATATTACCAAAAACAGTTGAAATTTTTGAATAATATTTGATAGAAAGCAGTTTACAATGAAAAAAGGAAAAGGGTTATATCTAAAGGAAGAAACAAATTAAATATATTTAAGATATGTTGTTAGACACTCTTTGTAATAAAAATATAAAAACCTTATATTAAAACGTTTTAAATTGTTCCTCTTTGATTTTATTCTGTTTGCAAGCAGTTGCAAGGATAACAAAACAACTTCCCTCGACTGCTTTCCAACAGGATGGAATTAAAAGCAGTTAAAAACCCTTTATGGGAACGGACAACGCATATCCTTTTATAAATAAAAAAAAATCCTGTATGTGTAGGAAGCAGTTTTTATTTAAGTATAAAACACCTCCCATAAAACTGTTATACATTTTGATATAAACCTATAAAGGGCGAAATTAGTTACCACATCCCTGTCGACAGAGGACGCCTCCGAGGTTTATACCTTTATTTCCAGCGAGGGACTTGTGGGCGACGCCATAGGGGATGATTGGCCTCTGTTGTGGCTCAGGACTTTCACATCCTTCGTGTTATCAGACGCGCGTGGATGCTGCTCCGATGCAGACGTCTCTGATGCTCAGCTCCCGGATCGAGTGGAGTTTTCCGGCCGAGACAGCCAGCGCAAATGCTTTCGCCAGTGAAAATTAAGCAAATTGTCAATTAGCCGTCGCAAGGACTCCACTTGTAGGCGGTGCAGGAGCTATGCAAACGTGTCCTGGAGCCATAAAGGAGTCATTTAGCTAGAGGATGCGATGATAATTGAATGGTTGGCCCACTCGAAGTCTCGAAAATATATGCACACGCCAGTATACATACAAATAAGGACGAAGCGGAGGCGAAGGCAAATCTGCTTTTAGGTCACTCGAAAGGCTCTCGCATCGACAGGAGCAACAGTAACAGTAGCATCAGCCGTATCAGCAGCAGGAGTAGCCACAACAGCTGAAGGAGTTCAAAGAATTTACCAAACAAGTAAGCCAAATACCAGCAGGAACCCAGACAATTTGAAACCGGGTTACAGATTTTCGTTTATCAAATTTTCTTTTCCCAAAAATTGGCACTCAAAGGGGACTGGAAAACTACATAAAATTCATTGTTATTTAAGTAAACAATAAAAAATTCTATAATTAATTAACAACAGCAAACCCAAGGCCCAGAACCTACAAAAAATCCACTTGCCATGAAATCCTGTGCAGATTAAACAAGTGCTTCGCAAAAAATTAAAAATTCATTCAAAGCAAAGTGTGTTGAATTTGTTTTCCATGAATATTTCACGTCCTTTGGTTTGTATTTTTAGCTATCCCTGAACTTTTCTAACAAACTAGAAATCCTTTCAAATATGAGCCCCTCAACGTCCCAAACTATGAGGTTTCTGTTTAAAAAGTTGGAGAGCAAAACCAGGCAGCTGTGGTTTTAATTATTTAGATTAGAAAATCGTCTAAATATTTTGTGTGTTTTAAAATTGTTTAGAATTACTCTTGCTAATCAGTTCTTTTGGGGTGAACCTAGTAGGATCCTTACTTGTTTCCTGCAATTAGCTCAAGTGACATCTGATGAATTGTGCAAACATGTGTGCCTTAACTTGGGCAAAAACATATTCGCGAGACAAGCGTGTCAAGTGGCGCACTCGAAAAGCACTGAGGACTCAGAAGGACTCGTCCCAGGACTGAGCACGCAATGCAGCTTTCGCTGCTGCTCCTGGCCCTTGTTATCAGACTTACGCCGTTTTTTTTGTTTGGCTCTTTAATTGCGGCCTTATTGCGGCTGGTCCGGGGCTATGGCAGGTCCTTCAAGGAGTGTCGACCATTCTTGTTCTCGCCATTCTTTGCGTCCACGTGACGCGGTTGTCAGCCGCTTCAGCTATTTTCAGGCTGCCATTGTGCCATGGATTTTAATTGTTCAGCATTCGGTGCCTCCACCGGCCACCGCCTGCCTATGGTCCTGCGGATGCCACTGCCACCTTCAGCAAACAGCCGTAAGCATGGAAGCCACATATACGTCAGAGTGACCTTACTCGGACAACAGGTGGGGACGGTGGCTAAACAAGCCTATAATCTCCTCCTTTTCCATTTCAATTTAATTATTTTTTTAGGTTTTTTTTATAAGTAATGAGTCCTTAAATGAATCCTTTATGAATTCCCCCAATATCTTCGATTGCAGAAATAAAATTAATGATATCCGACTGCCGTGAAAGGAATTGAGGAGTTGCCATCGCAATGCCATCCCGCCGATCTGGAGGCGGTGGCACAACCAAGCGAAAACATTCGCTGGGCAACCTCCGACGAGCCCATCCTGCCTCCGGCGCCACCTGGAACGTTCAGGTGGTGCGGGGCAAGATGTCCTCGAAATGCCTGTGGCATGCCTGTCGAGCCCTCATCTTGGGTCTCACCCTGATGCTGCTCGGTGCTGGCATGGCCACATTGGGCTATTATGCGGATCACCTCTCGATGGGATCAGAGCTGCGGGGGAATGTCACGGTGCGGGTGAAAAACGACCTTAAGGGCTTCCACCTGAATAACTTTGCGTATGTGGGTCCCATTGTCATGGGATTCGGGGGATTCATCGTGGTGGCTTCCTGTGTGATGACATTCGAGGCCAGGGATTCCGCAGCCAAGGTGGTTCCAGCACGTCTGCGGGCAGGAGGAGGCGGCAGCAATAAAAACACCTCGAGGAGTAATCAAGGCAGCTCGGCATCCCAGCGTCGAGGAATGGGTGAGTATATTGGGGAAGATTCGGATGAAATCCTTAACTTTTTATTTTCAGGTGCCCAATACCAAAGCAGTCGCTGGGATCAGCACTTCGGGGTGTTCCGATCATCACCTGGAGATGCCCACCAGCAACCGCAGGCCAACTGCATCTCCGCCGCACACGCACATCCCCATTCCCATTCCCAGCAGCCCTTCGACCGCGAGGCCCTCACCGCCGAGCTGATCAAGTTCTCCAAGTCGCTCAGGGATAGGAAATACATAGACCACAAATCCTCAAGCAGCAGCGTGCGACGAGTGCGCCAGTCGCGGCCTGGCTCCGGACTGGGATCCAACGCAGGGGGAGGAGCTGGCTCCTCCTCGTCAACCAGGAACTTTAGCAACTCCTCGAGCCTTATCCAACGGGCGACCAGGGAGTGCACCTTGCTGCAGCCTCCGGCCGCGAGCCGTGTCTACTGGCAGGCTTCGTCCTTTGATGGAGGCAGTGCCGGACCGCCGGGCATTATGTCAAGTGCCGAGAAGCGCAGTGAGCGAAATAAGCGATCCGACACGGCCAAGAGGCATGTCCTGTCCCGCCAGCGACCCATCGAGCACGAGGAAGCCCGGGATCATGGTCACAGCCCCTTAGGACACAGACGGTGAGTGCTCACAGGACAATAGACTTTATTTTTAATAGAAAAATGTTTTAGAAACTCCACCATGTCGGACTCCTCGTACAGCGGCCGCTGGACGGCCCGTTGTGCATCGATTGCGAGTCGTACCTCCAGCATCGAATCCAGGCGCATCCAAGTAGATCTTCACAGTCCAGAGGTTATGCCCAAGTCGATTCTGCGTTCCCCCAAGCGATATAGCTCTGGGCCATCCGCCACTCCCTCCGTGGAAAAGGAGTTTCGGTAAGAAAAAGATAATTAATTTTCTGTTGTCTACTTTTTTGGGCAATTAATTTGAGTTTCATTTCGCATTTCAGAAGCCAACTATCCGTTTGCTCTGAGCCACCGCCGCCGGTGCGTCAGCTCTCGGGTCAGTCCAGCATGGAACCGGCCGTTCCCGAGGAGAGCCTGGACCAGTCGGATGGACAGGAGCAGGGCAACCAGGAGCAGAAGCCGCAGCCCAAGACCTCCTACGAGGAGATCACCGAGCTGCAGCACCACACCAGCAGTCTGCCGCCGAAGAAGGCACGTCCAGGTTTCCTGCCGCTGGCGCTCAGTGAGCAGGAGGAGGACGCAAAGCCAGTGGCCACATCCTTATACCGGAGCAACAGCTCCCGGCAGTTCTACAGACCCAAGAAGGGGGTGCCCAGCGAGAGGGACGACTCCGTGTTCTACATACGGTCCATGGAAAGGGGCCTGGCCGGATCTGGATCGGAGGCTAATGGAGGTGGCAGCACGGATGAGCACATGTACGACTCCTTGCGGGTTATCAACGAGAGGCGAACCACTCTGCTCAAGGCGGACTCCCAAAGCTCGCTGGGATCGGCAGAACGGAAGCTAAGCAGTTTCTCCCTTAAAATGCCGGAGATTACGGAGCGGGAGAACTCTATAGAAATAGAAACGGATGCGGATGTGGAGAAGGAATCAACTGCTCCCACACCACCTACCCCGCCGCTAACAGCCTCACCACCGCCTCCGCCGCGCCCGCCCGCTGATATCGAGCTTGGAAGTCAGTTTGACGAAGAGCCCTAGGATAGAGTAGGTCGGCCCACTTTATAGAGTTTTACCAGCAGCCATCGACAATTACTTTAGCAACTCGATTGATGTTTGTATATGTATTTATGTGCGTGTGCGTGTCGTTTATTTTTATAACCCCTAGATCGTACCTAGATAAGTGTTATACATATATATGCCATAATCTCAGCAGTCAACTAACGAATCTTCAACGACGTCTATTAACTTTAACTGATGTTACTATACAAATATCAACAGTTGCGATCAAGGAGTTCTCTTTCACTTATATGTTTCAATTTAAAGATATTTCCTTTAATATACCAGTTAATTTGCAGTAACTTTATTATTCTTTGATCGCAGCTGGAAAGGCTAGTCTTCCTATTGTTAGAATATTGAAATATATCATGTTATTAGTCCGCTGTCACAATGATCGTTCTAATTACCAGGCTTGCGTATACCCTGTAAAGAGTACAATCAGCTTATAGTGAAGACTGATTAGGGAAATTGTTATAAAAATTGGTCAACAGCGAATGTGTCTAAGGAAAGCAATCAAAATCTGACAATGAGTACACGGAATATGTTCGATACACACAAGTACATATATAGTTTTTTCTCTCAGTGTTACTCTCAGCATTTTTGAATGTACCTATACGATTATATATCTGAGTGTTTATTTTTAAGACAGCAATTACAGAGTTTCTTGTTCCAAACGTGTTGAAAAAAAGCTAAAAACAAAAGAGTGCAGCGAATTTTTGAGTATTGTTCTATGCATGATTAATGTTGGAAAATAAAAGCAAACAATGTGTGTCTAAATTTGTTTCTTCTATCATTGAGTAAAAGAAAAAAAGAGAAAAGAGTATAGATTGATAACGTGATATTTTAAAGCTCCCGCCAAATCCCACAGAACTGCCAACGGTTTGGAAAAAATAACAAATATTTTGCGATTGTTTCTTTTCAATTCAATGATATATCATTTGGTATGTATTAACTTTAAAAAAACGTAATAATTAAGAATTCTAAAACAAAAATATTTAGGACATATATCGATAAAATCGATTAGCCGCAGCGCTAACTGGTGGAAGAAGAACGATTCTAGATTTTAGAAACTCTAACAGATGGCGCCAATGTTTGTGTTTTCGGAACCTTCCATTTAATAACAAATTTGCGTTAGGTTTAAGCTTTGAGTTTCTGGACAAAATAAACAGACGAAAACAGATCGAAAATAAATGAAAAGGACGAAACGAAGGGAAAATATACGCAACTTTAAGCGTGGTTATCGTCCTTTATCCTTCTCTAACTGCAAGTGGCAACTCTCTAAATCGGAATTAATCGCTTAATCGGTCCACCCCTAATTAAAGTGCTGAGCGGAATCGGCCGAAAAATAAGGGACAATAAATCACTTTGTGGCCCGCTAAACGATTTCAATCGCTCCTTAAGTCCGACAGATCGCCGACGTGACCTTTCACCTGTGACCCGCGCCTCCGCGAGCGGAAAAGCAACGGCAGCAGCGTTAATTGGAATAGCGTGGAAAAGTTGCGGAATATCGTGGCAGAAGTGTGGAGCGAGACGGGACAGAGCCAGATCCGTCCAGTAGGCCGCCCGCACGCATAAAATATGATCAAATTGCTCGGAAATTGATTTCAATTGGCGACTTAACAAAAGGTACGTTCGATAAAGGCCCCCATAGCCCCCATTCTTAGCACTCCCTCCGACATTCCACGGCGTTCGCCGCTCTCTTTCGCTCAACGTGTTTTTTTTTCGGTCGCCATTTGAACATTGAGTCGGGTGACCGGCGTTGCGTCTTCTTACAGCCAAGTTAGCTGGAACTTTCGCGGATCATTTCGGGCATTAGATTAAAACCGGGGATTTGCGCTAAAAACATTTCTCAATTTCTTTTGATTTCCCCGTTGTCTGTGTGCGTGCCTGCACTTGTGTGCGCTGTTTTCGGCAGAGATGAGTAATTATATTTGGAGCTGCAACGACAGATGCCACAAGTCGGTCCAACTAGAAATAAATACCTCATTCGAAGTAACTTTAATTGTACTTTCATTAAGCTTTGATCCTCTTCCGACTTTTGTTTGGAAAACATTGGAATTTGGGCGATGGAACCTGTTACATTCGAGACCGATAACCGTGACCCGGCAAAAATAGTACTTTGTTCATCTCTAGCAGGCCGCCTAGTGGCACCGAGAAAAAATTTGATAGGGGAACTGTTCAATCGCCGGGCTCGTTTTTGTTTTGATTAATATTGAATTTCTGATTGTGTCTGCGCTTTTTGTTCGTAGGCCCCGGCCCCTCCCGCGTTCATTTAGCTCCATTTTTTTCTGTTTATTTGCCTTTCATATTACAGACAGAAATGCTGGGTTGCCAGGTCGCTGGCAGAAAGTTCCGGTTGTGGCACGCGGCCTAAATAAAAAAAAGTCTATTACGATTTTTTGGGAAGTCATAAAGTACGTTCGAGTGGAAGTGCTTCCAAATTTAAAATATTCAACTTTTTAAGAACATAATTTTTTAACAATATTTTGTTATCTATCTCGTAACAGCAAACTTCAATGTCTCGCGCCTGTTGCGACTCTTGAGATTTGATTTACTCACTTGAATAACCAACCAGGACCTAGCCGAGCTCCGAACTGAGGCTTTTTGGTCATGGCGCAGCAAACGCAGCCGCAGCAGCAGACAGCGCCACCGCCGTCAACGTCAACATCGACGGGTGCTGCAGCAGCGGGTGGGGCAGGTGGTGATACAAATACGCCCATTTCCACGCCCTCGACGCCCCAACCATCTACAGTCAGTGGCAATAACAACAACAACACTCTCGTTTCTCCATCGGGAAACAACAACGTGCTGACTCCTGTTCATGCTTTGGCTTCTGCCGGCCAGCCGGTGTTTAATCAAATGTATATGCCCGCCCATGCAGCACATCCGCACGCTGGACCGCACTATCAGGCCATGATCTCGGCATCCATTCCCAACGTTGTCGTGAACAATGTTACTGCCAATGTGAATCTGCATGGGTGGTCGCACTCTGTGCCACCCAACTATCTGCCAGGAGCCCAGCCGCACTATATTAGCCATGCAGACATGCCCCAGGATCAAGTGAGTTGGCACTTCCATTTACTCGCCCAAAAAAGCGGCTAACATTTTACAAATTACTTCTTGTTTCTTAGGGCAACACCTTGATGCCGCATCTGCAACCGTTGCCCATTAATCTTGCACCACAAGGTGGCAGTCCTAATCCCCACAACCCGGCGATGGGCGGAGGACGTCCACGAGGTCGTGACCGTGGGCGTGGTGGCGGAAACGTTCGACGCAACGACTACCATAGACCACGTCATCTTCAGCAGCAGCAACAGCAACTGGTTGCTTTGCCTCCGCAGCAGCAACTGGTGCCGGCGGAAGGTGTCCAAGGATCCAATCCGGGGATGCAACTCCAGCCAGAACCGTTGGGCCAGCAGTTGCCGCCACCGCCGGAGCAGATGCAGCACATACCGTACTATGCTGCGCCGCCTCATGCCTACGCCTACGGACCCTATCCTTCGCCCTACTTTGCACCACAGCATGCGCCCCTACAGCCTCCAAATTCTGCTGCGGCAGCTGCTCAGCAGGCCACGGGGACTCCTCTATTCATTTCCCCGTTGATGTACAATCCCATGTATAATTGCGTAGGAGGGTATTACTATCCGCACATGATGCATCCAGCGGAGTATCCATATTTGCCAGAAGACGCAGGCCAAGCTGGCGTGGATGAGCGTGTTCAGCAGGAAGGAGGAATGCCACAAATGTGGCACACTGGTCCCATGTATGCCGAAGATTATGCAGAGGTTCTGCAACAACAACAGCAGCAGCAACAGGTGGCCATGGGGCATCCCAATGGAGTACCCCAAACCGATGAAATCAATCATAACAGCTCCTCTCTGCCCTCATCGGAGACCTCGAGCATGTTGAGCCCGAACTATCCAATTTACGATCCTCAAATTCATGAAATCCAACATCAAATGGGTGTGATGCAGATTTACGACGACGGGCAAGTGGCCACTCTGCAGCCAATTCACCCAGGAGCAGCACCCGTGCAGGTGAGTAAATAAAATCTGAAATATATTTTAAGGATATATTTTATAGTTCTTTTATTATCAGTATGAGGATGAACTCACCGAGTGCGGCGTCGTACCTCCGCCAGGAACTATTCCTGTAACTTGGGCAGCTGCTATGCCAATGCCAGTCGATGTTGGTCCAACAGCCTTGCTGCAGGCTCCACCATCACATCATATCATGCAACAGACGTCGCCCGTAATTATTGAGCAGCAACCTCAGCTAGTTGCGGCTCCTCCACAGGCTCAAACACCCACTCCTCAACAGCCGCCACACCAGGAGCATATGGGTAAGTGAAAATGGAATTTTGAATTCAATTAATATTGTTTATATTGCTTATAAGAGTCTGTGTTTCGTTTTTTTTTTGTTTTGGCTGATAGAAATTATATATTCATTCACATTTATAATCTAAAATGGGAAATCGGACTTTGCACATCAGTTGGATTATCAGTTCGTAGGGAAACTTGTAATAATCTCATGTAGGATGAGTCATAGATATCCGTATTTTTACCAAATAGTTTTCTGCATCAGTATCCCAAATTATGAAAGGCAAGGTAAGTCCAGATGGGACTTCTTCAAACGCTTCGTGTGATTTATTATTCAAACTTATTATTTCCGAGTGGCTCTCGCTGTTTTGTATTTAATCTAAACTTAATTTGTCCGATACTGACTGATAAGGTCTAATTGTTAACTCAGCTGATACCCTATTATTGAGTAATTATATTAGAAGGCGGATTTTGTAACTCTCTGTTTGTGAAGTTTTTGAGTTATCTTGTTATTGTTTTCCAGTAAGTCAATGACTGTTCCGAGATAAATCCTACAATCAAACTATGAATAAGTAGTATATTTAGAGTATTTGAGTTTTAGGCTGACCTATGTCGAAATAGTCAAAAGAATTTTAGGAATTCTTAATGCCGTGCCGTCGATAACGTCGCCTGGTCGCCGTGTTTATATGCAGTTTTTGCTTACTTTAGCTTTCCTCGCATTTTTCTATATTCTACATGCGAGTATATTTTCCAGTCTTGTATTACGCTTTCAGGTATTGTCACATGATATTCGTTGACAACAATTATAGCAACGACAGAGTCTCTGGGGAGCAGCGTTGATGTCAACAAATTTTGCGTTGCTAGTGGTTCTTAATTATTCGGCCAGCTTGTTGCCACGCCGCTTCCATTTGTTTGGGCTTGGATTTCGGCTTGGGTTTCCATCCCCCGAAGCCTCCAACAGGTGTTGCTGGCAATTGTTGACCACTTTGTTGTGCCCATCACAGCTATCCACCCACCACCCACTACTCTGAGTACTGGCACTCTCTAATCAGCAGCACAAGTGGCTTCCGTCCAGCCTTTGTTGTTTGTTGTCAATCGGCTGTTGTTTGTGTTTGGTGTGTGTGCATTGTTCACGCTTATCAATCGACAGTCCAAGCGGAGACGTCGAAGTAGTCGTTGAAACCACTTGTGCCCGCCACTCCTAATAGACTGTATTTGTTGGCTGATGCAGGGATTCGATCAGAGAAATGTATCCTTCTTAAACTTAATTTGTAGAAGCAATACTTTAGTATTACCCATTAAACTTTTATTTTTAAATGCTTTAAGTATAAAACTAACAGCTTTATTTTTCCTACCGCTACTGTCAATAAGCTTACAAAAATTAGTATGAATTTCGCACGTAGCGAAAGCAAACTGATTGGGTTCCAACTGATTTTTATTTTTTTTAACACTATTTGTATTACTCCGTCTGCCCGAAAGCTTTTATTGTATTTTCATAGCACTTGGGGCCGCACATGGCTCGAGCGTCTGAATTGCTAGTAAAAATAAAGAACCGATAGCCACAAGTATTTGATCATAGACTAGATTGATAACCGATATCTCCAGGGCCCGCATCGGGTTCTCCACAATTAGTAATGAGTGGTTAAGTGCAGCCATAACTCCTCCCCCGTAGCCTATTGATTAGCCTAATCATTTAGCTCGCGGTTTACGACGGCAGTAATGCAAGTAAGCACGCCATGATCTGATTTGCTAGAGGACCGCGACAATATTTTAAGCTCAAGGCGAACCTTTGATCGATTGTTTTTAGAGCGCCACACGCTCTGCCCGGAGATTAAGTTACTCATGTTAAGTTTTCCACGAGTTCCCACTCGACATGCCGACTTGTTCGTTTTTAAATATTTCCCTAGGAATTATTCGTGACATAAAGGCGAAATGTCTTTGTTTGCTGTTCTAGTTTGGGGGTGTTCTTACACATAATATATAACGTCCCCAACCACTGGAAATCCATACTTGTTACAGTGTTTAAAATTTATGGCAATTTTCTTTATTACTATTTACTGGCTTCTTTTTCTCATTCCTTTAACACTTATTGTTCTAAATGTTTGTTTTGATGTGTTTCCCATTCATTTCCTTATTTTGTTGCCGTCGTCCTTATGCGTATAACAGATTTAGAATATTTTTTATTTTTTGTGGTATTGTGTGTACATAATCGCAAGTTTTAATTAGTAGCGGCGTGAACAGTTTTTACTTTTTATATAGAACTGCACTTGCGTTATTGCTTATTTTTGTAGGGCTACTACGCTAAGTATATACCTTGATAGTTTTAAAAAACAGACACACACAAGCCTTAAAAATTCATTTCCTCTTTTGGTTTTTCTGTTGCTGGACTTTAGTTAGTAACAACGTTAATGTACAAAAAATGAGCCGTAAATTTGTAGTTTGAGTTCCCACCTAAATGATTAGTTAAAATTGAAAACAATTTTAGTTTCTAATACGGTTCTCCTCTTTGTGTCGACACGCTTTAGTTTCCTTGTCTTACAAAATATAAAATGTATTTGTTTTGCAATAGTGGTTGCTCTTTAGTAATTAAGTTATTCGGGCCACAACTACTTCACTGCTTCACTACGTTGTAAAGTTTACGGACACGCTATAGATCGCTACGGTATGACACGTTTATATAACACCTGGCCAACAACTATTTCGTAGTAGTAGTAGTAGTACACAATAATCTTTAATAATAATAATAATAATAATTGTAATCATAGTAATCGTAGGGTTTAACAAACAAATAATAATAATAATAGAAGTTACTTTACAATATTTTGTGGTTGCTGTATAACAGTTGCAATCTACTATCGATCATTATCAGTTTTCGATCGGTAATTTATGAGCGTAGTATAGTTTATATAATTATATATAGCCGAAGGTTTGTTTTATCTTATCGCAAGCTAAGCTGAGTTCTCCTTGTAGAAAAGTGAATTTTCTTTTGCGATCCCTCATATTCCTAAACGTATTCTGGATTTTCTCCTCATGGTTTTGTTTTTTGTATAATAGGTGCGCCCGATCTTTGATCTCCTCTTCTCTGCTGTATAAGTAAATAGAAAAATATTTTGCCGGATCTTGAGCCCCCCCACTTGGTTTCAACCCCCTACCCCCTAAATTCTTCTTCTCACGCTTATTTGCTGATCCTTTCATCCGCTAATTCTCGGATCCTATTTAGAGCTTGGATTCATTGGTTTTCTGGGGAAACTGCGGATGTCCTTCTTCTTGTTGGGGACTCGCCAGTGTCTTGATGATCTTGGGCACTATGGTGATTGGCTGATCCTCGTCGTCCTCGGCATCCTCACCCTGCTCCTCGTCAATGGGCGTTAGAGTTTCCACGTGCACGGGTGTCTCCTCGGAGCCGCTGCATCGCTTCAGGCAGGGTGCCAGGAAACTGGTCACTGTGGAGATGGCAAACAGTGCTCCAGCCATGTAGAAAGGCAGATCGTAGGTGTGCGTTAAATCGTAAATGGCTCCTGCCAGAGGAGTTCCGATCAGAGCGGCGAACCCTCTGAATAGGATCAGCAGGCCGAAGGCATTCGTGAGTTTGTCCAGGCCGAGCAGGTCGACCAGAATAATTGACGTCAGCGAGATGTATCCCGAGATGGCCAGTCCAAAGAATATGGACATGACTATGTAGGCCGTGTAGCTATAGCACAGTGGGGTCAGAGTGACAGCTACAGTGGACACCAGTAGGCAGCAATTGTTAAGCAGCAGCGAGTTCACTTGGGGCAAGTCCGCCACCCAACCGCAGACCACACGACCCACTGTGTTGGTGATGCCGATGATGGACAGCAGCATGGCAGCGTCATTCTTGCTGATATTGTGCTCCTTGGCCGCGTCCACCAGGTAGACGAAGGGCACATACAGTCCAGCCATTCCGAAAACATTTGACACTCCGATCAGCATAAATACGGGATCCTTTAGCAGGCTCACATCCAACATAGTATTTACCACGGACTTGACGGAATCGGGAATAGCCAGGCAGGGACACAGGTCGTACTCCTCGCGGTGCTTCTCAGCCTCCGCCAGGGGATCCAGTTTGGCCACGCTCTGCATGCTCTTCTCGTATTTGGTTAGCGAAAGTACGGAATTCCTGTAGTTGGTCAGCGATTTTTGGGACTGGTATTGCGGCAGGTTAGTTACGGATCCGGAGTAGAAGATATCTTTGCGAGACATGGGTCGCACCATGCGTCCGCTGCTGCCTGATTGACTGCCATGCCGCTGGGAGAGGGACAGCTTCGACGACGCATAATCCCCTCCAGCTCCAGCTTCCAAATCGCCACGCGAAGATGCACGAATTGCCGCCAGTGAAGGTTGGTAGCGCTCCGAGGCCGATGTTTTCCTGACTCGGCTGAACGAGGGAACGGATCCGTTTTTGGGCAAACTCTGATGGTCTCCGGCGAGAAAAGCGGGCTGCGAGGCATTCCGGGTCATGGCATCGTGCGAATGATAGGGGCTGCTTTCCGATTCAGAGCTTCTGTGCGGGCGACGTCCCCCTGCCGAGCGAGCGGACAACTGGCCATTGCTATCGCCATTTGGTGGAGACTGGGCGCCGTTCTGGTGGTGGACATCCACTACCTTGGACTCAGTAATTGTGGGCAGCGTGGAAACCGGATGCAGTCCCCCACCTCCTGCCTGCTGGGCCAGCAACTCCAGATTTAGACTCGAGTGCACACCAGGATCGGCGTTTAGGGGCATCTTTAGCTTCCTCTCCATTGTTCCGTCGGGGAGTTGGACCATGAAATGAGATCCGGCAAAAGATCCGCGTTCCAGCTGGAGCTGCTTTTCCTCGTACATCCTCTGCATAAGGGGCTTCACCTTCTTCTTCTTGGGGTACGTAAGGGGTCTCATCATGGCTCCGAATATGGCACAGTTCAGAATTAGGCCGGCAAAGATTAGAAGGGCATTTTTCCAACCGTATTCTTCGAGGAGGTATGTCGCCAGGGGAGCAAAGGCAAAGGTTCCGAATCCAGAACCACAGACGGCGATTCCGGTGGCCAGACTTCTTTTGGTCTCGAAGTAGTAGCCCACCGCCACCACAGCCGGAAGGTAGATCATTCCGAAACCGAAGCCTCCCAGAAATCCGTAGGTCGCCATCAGCATTCCCACGGAGGAACTGAAGGTGCTCAAAACGAAGGCGATGCAGGCGATAATGCTCCCCGCGATGCACACCGCCCGACAGCCGTATTTGTTGGCCAGAGCAGAGACTATGGGTCCGGCACTCAAGTAGACGCCCGAGAGAAGGCTGCCCACCCAGGCCACAGTGCCCTTGCCCTCGTGGAAGTAGGCCACGAACTCCTCTAAGAAGATGCCAAAGGTGTAAGCGATGCCGTCGACGATCATGTTGCACATAAAGCTGGCAAAGCAGATGACCCAGCCGTATCCTCCGTCCGGCGGAGGCGGTAGTTCGCCGTAGTCACTCACTTCGTCGTCGTCATCCTCGTCCCCATTGCCACCATTCTCCTGGTTGTCGTCGTCTTCCGGACTCTGTTCGGCGGTAAGACGGGCCGCCTCCTCGCAGGCCAACTCGCTGTCCGTCCGATCGAAGCGGCGCAGGCGGGTGGAGGATGCAGAGTTGACGGCGGATCCGGCATTTCCGCCGGGATTTGAAGTGTTGATGTCCACCATGATGGGTGCCTCAGAGTTTGCACCGCCCGTGTGACAGTTGTTCCTCCTACTTTTACTTTTTGCACACGCGGTTAGGAGCAGAAAAGGAAGAACGGCGTGGAAGGAGGTGAAGACGAGAACGTCCGATTGGCTTTGCTGCCCGCGTGAGAATGAAAAAGCAGTGGTGGAGCACCGATGAAAAGGGGAGCACTAGTTTTATCTTGAGTGTGCGGAAGCACTCTCTCCCAATTACACTCCCACTCTCCCAACTGCAGTTGTTCTAACTGTGCTCCGAGCCCGTGTGTTTGTGGGTGTTGTTTTTTTTGTCAATTGTTATTGAGTTTTTATTTTGACGTTTTTACTTTTTTGTTTTTGTTTAGTTTGATAAACGCGATAAAAACCAGCGCTGCTTATATTTAAGCAAATATTTGTATTTTAGTTAAAAATTTACTTTGAGGCTTTATATTTAAAATATGGGTACACGCTTCAGCTCTCGGGTATGAGGTTGATATCGGCTTGTGCTGAATTAATATCTAAGAATATTTTGACTTTTCGTATTCCCCACGTTTTTATGCTTTTGTGCTTTTGTTTTTATTTTATTTTTATTTTGTTTTGTGTATTTTTAACTTGGTTTTGGCAGTTGCACTTGCACTTGCAGTTGCACCAGCTGAGGTCACTAGAGAAATGTTTGTTTTCCTGCCTTTTTTGCTGCCTTGCTTGCTCTTTCTTTTGCCTTTGAATTGGCTTTGTATTGGCTTTGCTTTTGCGTTTGCGATTTGTGATTTTCGGGGGTGCTGTACGTGGTACGTATACGTCGTAATTGCGAATGCAATTGTATAATTTTCCGATTTTTCAGCTATATGCAGAGCTTTGAATTTCGATTGGAGAGACAGTCAAGAGCCAAGACAAAGTAGTGCGAAGCGTGTGATCGATAAAAAGCGCTCGTCTGGTCGCCACACGGAATCACTCCCCAACCGCACACAATCACTTCCACTCAGGCACTTTTAGCTGCAGTTGCATTTTTGCGACATTTCAGTGCAGTTCTTCCTTTATTTTGGTGGCTTTTCATGAGTGTCAGAATTCGAGCAGCGAAAATAACAATCTGATTCGATTCCCGATTTATGGTCCGATATATAGTTCTTGACTGATGCGCCGTTCGCTGCGAAATGAAAATGAAAATTCCTCGTAACCAGCGACTGTTATACGATATACAAAGGCAAATTCAAAATGTAGTAAAAGCAGCACCAAATCTCTCTTTCGGTTCTCTGTCACAATGCATTTGAAGTTCAAGCTTATAGAGCGCAAGCTCCAAACATCCGCTAGCCTGCTCTCAGGGGGTGGTTCTCCCCTCCCCAAAAACAGCTGATTGCCATTTGGCTAAGAAACAAAAACAAAGCCAGAGAGTAAGATGCGAGACACAGGAGCTGTCGAGCAAACAACCCCTCTTGGCCTAAGGGTTGTCTTTTATTTTCTCACAATATTGTTTTTTTTATTGAATGCTTTTGGTTTTGTTGCCGAAGAAAAGCCAGAAAAACCGGTAGCCGCCTGTGCGCCATGTGGCTACTGTTCTGTTTTAACGTATAACAAATCTAGGCCAGTTTGGAAATCAAAGAGCGGCGAAACTGTTGCTCTTTAGTTGCGATTTAGGTTAAAGGTTAACTATTCGCCCCCTGATTGAAGACTTTTACTTTTCAAGACCCACGCCACAGTTATACGGAGGAAATTGTATTACCAAGACATTTCCGTTACCTCTAACGAGGAATTACTAGTTTACTAATTTCAAAATAAAAGGATACATTTTCTTTAAAAAAATAGCGTATTTGAGATTTGGGCCAGGTGTTTGTATATTTTTTTTATACAAGAACTATCCATATTAATCAAGTTGTCTTCTAGAGGATGTCCTTTTGGAAAGTTGGAATAAATTAGACGTCAACGCCATTTTTGTTTTTGAAGTTTTACTGCTTCGGTATGCGTGTGGGCGTGTGAAAGTGTTATTTTCGTCTGCCACCTTTTAGGCGCCGACAAATTGTATAATCCGAGCATTATCTTAACTGTTGGCTCACCTAGATAATAAAATGCATTCGACACGGAGTTGATATGGCGACGGTTTTTGAGATATTTCTGGTACCAGATTGTTCAGTGGTTTGTTTATCAAGTTTGCTTTATTTTTTGTGGCTGTTGCCAGGCCGTAAAATCGTAAAATGTGGTGTTTTCGTCTTCTGCTTTATAACAGTTTTTGGTTTAGCTTGGTTAGCACTTTGTTGTTGGTGCTTTTACCGAGGTATATACCTTAAGAGATTCTTCTTAAGGGTCCCTAACACATTCTCTTTGGGCACTACTCTTCCATCGTTCAGGGGGTGAATGTGTGCAGTTCCTTTTCTTGGGTGGCTGGTCAATGTCATTCATAAAAATTCCATGTGAACCTCATCCACTCGATATTGTGGGTCATCCCCAGAGGGCGCCACTTTCCCTCATTTCCTGCATTTTTTCCTTAACTTGATTTGTGTTTGGTCTGCTATTAAAGCATTACGCGGCATTACTCAAATGGCCAACGCCTCCAATCTTGGCCCGTAATCTTCGACGGCGAATTACACTTAACGCAGACCCAGCCTGAAATTTAATACGGAAAAGTGGTAATCGGGACAAAACTGTTATACCGCTATGCGTGCGATAGGTTCGAGTTACATTAAAAATGCATGGCGCAGGAAATGCAAAACAGCGGGACACATGGAAAAGTTTCCGTAGCTACTGCAATCGGAAAAAAAGGACGATACAAAAGGAATGGAATAATTTAAGTTTACTGACTAGTGGGTTGCTGGCACGCCCACATCTTTAAGTCCAAGCAGGTGTCCCGGTGAATTAGTTGCCCCATTTAAAACACAATTTCAGGTTGTATTCTGTGCCAAAAATTCAAATGCAACCAAGTGGAATGTGGGGAAAATCGAATAGAGTGAATAAAAGGGGCATAAACCGCAAGAAAATTAATCAGTTTTATAGACAATTTTCCCTCAGCTCATTTTATATATTTATATTTTAAAATTTAATTGAAAAGGTGTTCCTGACAAATTGTCAAAATCACATGAAAAGAGCTAGATGGAAAGAACATTGTATGACAAGCAATGAAATCATCGAACCGTTTAAATGTGAATGTCGTGAAATCATTTAACTGTTGCTAACTTTTTTTGTCAGTGCAAGATGTTCACATTGAGTTACGAGATATCCTTGAACTATTCCATTCTTTTTTCCTGTGAGAACAAGAGACACCAAGAACAGAAAATGACTACATCTTCAGTTGGGCAAGAGAGCCTTCTTTCATTCGTTTCTTGTTCCATAAGGTTGAATGAACCAGCAATGACTCTTCAATTATTTTGCCACCCACCCGAGCAGTTGCCCCTTTCTCCCAGATGCTTTCGAACGCTTTCTTTGTTAATGAAAATGAAAATTGCGCATACGACGTGTTGGGCTGAGCAGTGTATTGCTTTGCTGCGCTCGCTTTGTTCCGCTGCTAAGCGTTTTTTACGCTGACAACGCTGCTTTTCTTGCCCCCACAATATTGCTCTTGCATACATATGTAGCGATATAAATTCAAATACATACAGACCGAAACAAAAAATACAGCTTTTGTAGAATATTGTGTTTTCAAGATGACGCAGTTTGTGTTGCTTTGACTGTTTGTTAGCTTGGCCGGCTGACTGTTTTTACCTTGCTGCCTCTTTTTTTTTCTACCCCGTTGTTATTGCTTCTCAACTTGTTGCGTTGCTTGGTATGCAGCGCCTGTATCTGTAGCCGTAGCTTTGAGCCTGGCCTCCACAGCGGGGCTGTATCTGGCGGTTACAAACGTATCTACTAGTCAAAGTCTAGCTTCCCAGAACTGAAGAAAATTTTAAATTAGTACACTCCGAAGTATACATCAACCTAAGGAAAATATTTGTAAATATCTGTATTTAAAGATATGTTTTATATTTTTTATATCTCGAAGGTCAACTGTACTCCTTTGTATACGAGTATAAACCCCAAGAAGTTTCTCCTGCTCGACCTTCCTTTCATCTGGTATACGCATTTATATGTTAATGTGGGCGGTGCGTGCCCGTGGGTGGTCCAAAGGATACATGACAGGCCACGTGTCCTTGGACTCCTCAACTGTAACTCTACCTTAATTTCTTGGGGCTTTTCGCACCACCGATGCTTATCGTCAGTAGATGCTTCAAAGCCAAATAAAAAATTTTGGTGGCGGTGATAAGGTGGCGGGCCAAAAACTTTATAGTTTGTTTGTTTATTTTGTGAAGGTCGCTTGGCTCATAGAATTATGCAATTTTCATTTACACTCAATTTTTCCTTATTGTTTCTAGCTTTGTCTTTGTCGTTTTCCCCCCTTTATCTGGCCCGAGTTTGTCCTCTATTCTTTGGGTATTATTTATTGTAAATTGACACAAATGGATTCAATTGAATTGCTGCGGCAACATCGGCCACAATTCGTTTTTGGCTCTGTTGCCAGGCAATACAAACTGTGCTCATTCGATTCTCTTCTGTTTTGTATTGTTTTGAATGATCCAACGCTTGAGAAGATTACTTATCAATTTCATTTTCAATGAAGCAGCGGCAGTTAAAGAGCTTTTAAAATGCGAAAGAGTCTAGAAGGAACACGTTAAATTGCACACGGGTCAGTTTAATCGATATTAAAGACAGCATGTAGCAGCTCATATTACGCATACGCCGCGTGGGCCATCTCTTTTTCGCTGTTTCAAGTCCGAGAAATTAATGAAATTTTATTATTGCCTTTGAATTTATTCTTTGTTCTTTAGCTGAACTTTGGTTTGTTTTCTTCAGTCTTTTTTATGAGTCAGTATTGAATAAAAAGAGCTCAACGATGAGTAATTAAAAAGAGTTGTAGGGGCATAGAATTTCTCTGTATGAGATAAATTAATTTCTTTGTGGTCATTGCCCTTTGGAATTCCATATAAATTTGTTTATTTAGCTAATAAAAAGATATATTTTTTAGGCCTAAACGTTGTTTGCCTTTACATTTAAATCTTCAATTAAAAATTTTCCCATAACGTGTTTACACTGCCATTCGTTGAGATCGAATCGAAGCTCAATAAGCATAAATTAGTCATAGAGCGGTTTCTGGTACACCCCCCAAAACCCCTTCCACTTCCCGATATTTCTTGCTAGCTAATAAAAATTGAATAAAATCGCGCGCTCAATAACAGCAACAAATGAATTTTTAGAGGGGATTGATGGAAGTCGTCTCCCCTTGGAATGCCCGTAAGTGAACCAAAATTTGACCCATTTCTATGAGATTGTTTATTTTCAATATAAGAAAAGGGGAACAACGGGAAGACATTTACAAAATCTTGTTTAATAGACACGTAAGTATGTATGTATATGTTGGCTTTAATGAAGTGCAATTTGAGAATGGAAAACAAATTCATTTGAATTAATGGAGCTTGGCGAGGGCAACTGTTATACAAATGAAACCGAAAGCGTGTTTCGTTAAGGAAAGGAAGGGGATTTGAATTGAAGTCTGGATGTGTCTACTGTGGATTTTCTAATGGATTGACATTGTATCAGCCACGACCCCTTCCA
This sequence comes from Drosophila varians, assembly GCA_018150405.1. NCBI lineage: Eukaryota > Metazoa > Arthropoda > Insecta > Diptera > Drosophilidae > Drosophila > Drosophila varians. The sequence goes on from JAECWK010000135.1 coordinate 9,933,730, forward strand.
CCAATTTCGTTTATCACATGAAATAACAAATGGAAAGTAGGTACAGTCCCGCTGCGTTCTGTGTTGTCATTGTTGTGTGTTACAATTGTTGTTGTTTCGTGCCTGACAATTTCCTTGTTTGCTTTGTTGCTGCGGCAGTCAACTTATTGCAATTTACCTGTGCACTCATGTCTGTAATTATCCATCCAACCTTGTGACAGTGTGGATCTACACCTGCGATCATAACTATAGCATCATTGAGCACAAAACTTGATCCTTAAATTGTCCCTGATAGTCAATCCTTCTTAATCTATGCATGCAAAGAGTACAAATATTGTATAATTTAATGTTGAAAATAAAATTCAATTCTATAAAAAGAACTATTGCGTTGACTATTCCATCGTTATGGCAACACGTTTAATAGCTGTTGTTATTGCACCCAAAACTGACACCCTGGCACAGATTTCCTCCTATAGATTCTCAACTATTTTTAAAGCATTAATCTCCGTTTCGATGCCGGCTGCTGCTCCACAAATTTCCATATTGTATTTGCTCTCGATTTGAGCTATATTTATTGAATAACACCGCACACACTTAGTCCTCGGCTTGTTAGACGCTAATTGAAATTAATTATCATACACTCGGAATTTCTGAAAGGGGGGTATCTTTTTTTGATCCCGTTGTCATATGATGTTTCTAAAGGGGGACTACACCCGGGCGGGGGTGGGCATATCCGATAAATGGGCGTTTAACACCGCCTCCCAATTGTCGAGTGGTATTGCATGCACGCCTGCCTCGAGGGCACTTAGTTAGTGGGTCTGCGCTAATTTCAATTCAAATACACAATCGAAAGAAGTTGTTTAAATATATTTGATATGCCTCTAGTTTTAGCACGTTTAAAGTGCCGCTTAGATATTAATAATTACAATAAAGCAACCAGTACAGACTGCCCTGGGAAAGTTGTCTCGATTTCCAGGCCCCAACAAAATAATTTACATTTTCAATTGAATATTGGCTCTGAGAATTTGGTCGCAGGCGGGGAAACCACTCAGAGGTATGTAAAACCATAATTAAAGAGATAATCTATTCATCAGAAATAATTAGATAGAGATAATAGTGATGCAACAGGGTTGCTATAAGGTAACTTTTCAAAGCCTTGTAATAGTAAGGTTGCGGCTTTGTTAATAAATCAAAAAACAAACAAGTATTTAAACAATTATTTTTAAAAATCATCCCAGTATTACATTTGATAATCAAATAAGATAATTTTCCTATATTTTGCAACTTGTGTTGTAATATCGTCAAAATGGCACCCAGATAGGATTGTTTTTAAGGAGCGATCTGTTTTGATTCAGTCTTTGACCTTGTTCCGGTAAATACATTCTCTTGGCTCTTATCGAATGGGGAATGGCTGTCCAGGCGTTCTCGTTTATCTTTTGGCCCATATCAGGGTCGAGTGCGAAGTTCAAACACCTAGCAACAGGCCATCAGATTGTGATTTAATAACAATTTGCCCCCTCGGATTGGATCCAACTACTACTCCCTTGTTGTATTTTCCCACTCGATTATGACATGGATTAGTTATGTTTTCTATTTGCACTGATAGCAGCAATCGATGGCTCGCTTATCAGTACAAATACGAGAGGAGGAACGGCCAGGATGGAGAGAACAATGCTGCTGGCAGTTATTGGGCTATCTATCCTACAATGTATAAAAATTTTTCAATTCCGAAAAGGGGGCATGTTTGCCTGCCTGCCAATTGTTTTGGGTCAGGCGGATTGGATCGGGTGCTGCTTCTAATAAGCAGATTGATTAGCAAATCCATATTGACTCTATCTATTGTTTGTTACATTTTCCAGTTGTAGACTGTTGAAAATAACAAAACAATTAAAGGCTCCCTTTAATTAAAAATTAATTGTCTGAAGATGTTTCCAAAATTTTTATTGAGGAGATTTCGATTTCGCAGCTTAATTGTGAGAGAGCTCGTTGAAGTTATTAGCATACATATATGTATGTATGAAGCATTTAGCTTCAATTGGCATCAATTACGATGACTTTGTAAATTGTTTAGCAGGGCAGCAATTGAATTTAGTTCCATGCACCATTGCTCTTTGGTGGGAATATTTATTTTTACTCTTTTTTGATTGCAAATATGTTGTGATAATCCTTCCAGTTGACAAAAATTTTATAAACAACAACAAAGAAGTGGTGGCCCTGGATGAAAAGCAGCAACAATTGGAGCAGGAGTACCATCAGCAGCAACAGCAACAGCACCAAAAACAGCCGCAGCAACAACCGAAACAACAACAGCAGCAGCAATTGCCGCCACAGCAGATTGAAAAGCAGCCAACAAAAGTGCCAAACCTTGTGGTAGCAACAGTGGCACCTCAGCTGCAACAACAGCCTCCTGTTCCCCAGCAACAACAGCCTCCTGTTCCCCAGCAACAACCGGCACCTCAGCAACATCAGCAGCAGCAAACGTCGCCGGTGGTGGTGCCACAGCAGCACCAGCACCCGCAACAACAGTCCAGCTACCATGAGCAACATCATCAGCAACAACAACAACAACAACAGCAACAACAACAACAACCGCAACCACAGCGCAAGCCACCGCAGCAATACAATCAATCCCAGCCGCATCAGGTGCGTCGCAAGTACTCCTCGGAGTACAATCACCATCACTACCAGCACAGCAACAGCAGCGACACCGGCATCCAGACCACCAAGACCATATCCTGGACCAACTCTGCTCAGCACAAGAAGTCCACGCAATCGGTCTCAGTCACCGCCTCGCCTAACAATGTAAACGGTCCAGGAATGGGTGTGGGATCGACGACAACTGTAAACCAAAAAACCAACTATAGTCACACCACAAAGACGTTTACCAATCAACAGCACTACCAGCAGCAGCAGCAGCACTACCACAATCAGAATAATTTCAACAGCAATAATAACGTAAGCAACAGCTCCAGCACCAGTCTGAACAACAATCAGCCGCAAGTGCGTAACTATGGAACCATGAAGGTCCCATCATCGCCTGTGGCTAGCACAGCTCCCACGCTGGAGAGGAAGAACAGCCAGCAAGGTAATGCGCCAGTTGCACCAGCAACCGTTTCGGCTGCGTCGTCGGCCACCCCAGCGGCAATCACAACAGCAACTACCTCAACGGCCAGCATAACTGCCACTCCGAACCAATTCCAACTGGAAACCAACAGCAGCAACATTAATGCGACCGTGGCTGCTCCTCAGCAGCTGCATGTTGCTCCTCAGCAAATTGCAAGTGCTGCAGTATCAGTGACCGCAACAGCACCACCACCAAAATCCTATGCGAGCAAAAAGCACCAGAGCTTCGAGGCTCCCGCCTTGAGCTCTGTGGTGGCCTCCACTCCAAGCTCATCAAATCCACAACCACCCCTGAATCTTGCGCCGCCCGCACCTCCAGCTTCCCAGAATAGCGGGGAGAGTGCTCAGTTGTCGTGGGCCAGTTTGTTTGCCAGCAACAAGCCGGTGGCCAAGGTGGCCCCTTACGAAGCCACCAAACCTATTCAGCAGCCCCAACCCGTGATGCAATTGGCTCCCCCTCAGCCCGTTCAAGTAGCGCCTCCCGCTCCCCAGCTTCAGCTCCAGCCACCACCGCAAAATTCGCCCTTGATGACGGTTCATCAGCAATCACAGCTGCCAGCTCCAGTTCCTGCTCCCACAGCTCCCCTGGTTACGCCCGGAACTCTTTCCTATTCGGCGGCATCCGCGCAGGCGGTTCCCGCTCCACTGCCCAGCCCGGCATCTGCCTCCGTAAAGCCCCTCAAAGCGGAAATGGTGCATCCAGCACAGCAGCTGGATGAATGGACTAACAAATACGCAGAGTACTTGACTCGTCACAAGACCAACTTGGCGGCAGTTAGTCTGCGTCCTCGAGGATTGACCAATAGATCGAACTACTGCTACATCAACTCGATCCTGCAGGCCTTGCTGGGCTGCTCCCCGTTCTACAACTTGCTGCGATCCATTCCCAAGCAGGCCGCTGTCCTGAGTGAGGTGAAAACTCCCACAGTGAATGCTATGTAAGTATAAGGACATTTTGTTAAAATTCTGGCCACAGACAAGTCAACAGACTCTTTGGCAACCCAGCCGGTGTTTGTGTTACGTTCGTGGAAGATAAAATTTGGACGATCCCGGCCGTGTTTCCTGGTTACCTCCGTTCTGGCGGTGGCCATGTAACATTGGAATCGTTGCACGTGGTTTGCTGTTTAGATTTAGGTATCCTCTTTCATGGATATTTTTATATGCGGGCACAAACATTCCCATCTAGCCAAAGTTTCCTTGAAGCTTGTTATAATCTTCTTGTGGTCCCCATTTAGGATGTCTTTTATGACCAACTTTTCGTCGCTACCCAGTGGCCTGCGCCTGCGTATAAACACCATCAACAAGGGATCCCAAAACAAGGGCAAGGACGAGTTCGTGGGCTCCGATTTGCAATGCGACATTGCCTTTGAGCCCACAGAGATCTACAAGCTGTGGAACGACAGTCGTGAGGAGCATGTTGAGGGACGCCAAGAGGATGCCGAGGAGTTCCTGGGATATGTGCTCAACAAGCTCAATGATGAAATGCTTGAGGTGCGTATAAAAAAGCGTGCTTTCATTTTAATTTAATATGATTTAAATATTCTTATGTTTTCCTATCTAGGTTATTAAACTAATTGACAAGCCAACTGCCCAACAGAATGGCCAAGATCAGTCGGAGTCAGAGGATGGTGGCGATGTTTGGCAGGTAAGCTTACCCTTATACATATCAAAGAATCCCAATTGTTTAAGAAATTTCGCATCAGATGATTTGCAACAATCGCAACAAGGGCAGTGTCACACGTCAGACTGATTTTGGACGCACTCCGGTTAGCGACATTTTCCGGGGAGAGCTGCGATCGCGTTTGCAGCGGGAGGGAGAACACTCCACAGATGTGATTCAGCCTTTCTTCACTCTTCAGTTAAACATTGAGGTGAGTGCGGGGACTCGGAAACTATTTAATTTCATCCACGGACAAGTCAACAGGCACTTCAGCAGCCTTAACTAGCTGGCGTCTGTGTTACGTCCGTGGCAGAGAAAATGGCATTTCTCATTGGCCCCGCCTGGGTTAGGCAACTGCCTCCGTTCTGGCGGCATTTGGTTTAATCTTGGGGTCGGTGCACTTGCTCCGCTACTCTTCCAGGGATTCTAAGGTTTATTTACGTTTCCCCTCAATTAAGCGGGCACAAAACTTTAATGTAGCAAAAGGACATCAACTTCGTGAAGTAAATACTGATATTTGTTTATTTTCTCTGCAGAAAGCTGCCTCAGTTAAGGAGGCCCTAGAGATCCTGGTCGGTCGGGACCAGTTGGAGGGTGTCACTGGTAGCAAGACTAAGCAGGAGGTCGTTGCCTGGCAGCAGATGACTTTGGAGAAGCTGCCCGTTGTTCTGATATTGCATTTGAAATACTTCGACTACCGATCTGATGGATGCACAAAGATCTTAAAGAAGGTCGAGTTCCCTGTGGAGCTTAAAATAGATGCCAGTGAGTATTTGAAAAATACATCTCCAATTTCTTGATTCATTTTCTTTATTCTTTTGCAGAGATTCTCGGATCAAAGAAAACCGCCCAGAAACAGCGGGCCTACCGCCTATTTGCTGTCGTCTACCACGATGGAAAGGAGGCTTCCAAGGGACATTACATTACTGACGTTTTCCACTCTGGCTATAGCAGCTGGCTGCGGTATGACGACAGTTCGGTGAAGCCTGTCAGCGAGAAGCACGTGCTCCAACCGCACACTCCGAGGGTGCCTTACCTGCTGTACTATCGCCGCTCGGATACCCTGCCCCAGCAGCCCCAAAACCAGCAGACAAATGGCGGGGGATCCGGGCCGGTGGGCAGTTCGTCCTCATCCAACGCCGGAGACAAGTGAATCAAATGCCAAGGCGGTGGCAGTTTTAAGTGTTAGAAGATATACATATATTTTTGGGTCAGTGCGTATGAGTCGGGAGTGTTTGCGAGTCGAGTTTTGTTTTATATGCATATACATATACAAATTAACAATTAGATATATTCGAGCGGTATATATTTAAGCCCAAAGTCCAAAGTAGATGTGCGAGTGTGTGAGGGAAAACTTAGCTCTAAGCTAGACTAGACTTAAGATGAGCAGAAAGCATAAGAACGAACGAAAACTTTGTACAAAAGAGTGCGGGGAATTGCAGAACTCTGCAAGCTAAACAGCGAGCAAATTACCATTTAACCTAGTGCTAAATCCGAAAATTTCTCCATTTCTCTGTTGTGTAGCACAAAGAGCTCCCAGTTATCTGTATCTGTATCTGTAGTGGGCGTGCGTGCTTAGCTGTTAGGATCGCCCCATCCCAAAACCATAGAATTCTTTTCGATATACGTTATGACAAGCGGTTAGAGCTGTAAATACTGTACCCATATTGTAGTTGATCAGTTTCGCGGTATGCAGAATGCATTTAAACAACAACACCAGCAACAATATGTGGAATGCTTTGAATATGCTTTAAAAAAATATAAATTAGGACCAGGTTAAATCCCGACAGTTGTGGTCACAGTATAAGCAGTTTATATCTAAAATTTAATGAGTGGGTCTGAAAGACTCGCCAGGAAACTTCCACGATAAATTTATTTTTTTGTCCAATTTTTTTTATCAACATTATATTATATAGTAAGTCTAAAGTTTAAATATACATTTACTTTTTTTTTAATGTTGAGATGATTGGTTATATATATTTTTTTAAAAGAGGTGTGAAAATCAGTTTGGTACAGCTCTAATGCTAATATTTTGACCACAATTGTGAATAGAAATAGTTCGTATTTTTGTAATCAGATAAGTAAGCGAGGTCATTTTGTAATTTATTTTGTATGTTGTTTAGTTTTAAACGCATTCAGTTAATACAGGCAGATACATATATCTACGCAAATACTAATCATGTTAATTCTAGTTAGTACAACTTTTGGAAAATGTCTGTAGCTTGAATTCGTTGTTTGCCTTTTTGATATTCGAGTCCGCATTACTTGGAACATACATTAGGTTTAGGGTAATAAAGTTTTTATATCATCTTAGAGAAATATGCTGGGATGGAACTGAATGATTTAAATGAAAAATATAATTATTTGTAATCGGTTCAGAACTAAAACTAATCAATCGTACTAGTTAATATCTATCTAACAAACGTATACACACATATATATTTTCTTAAGTTATATAAACGCATATATATTATTTATAGAGATCGTGCCAATGTTAAAATATCTAAAAGCAAAAAAAAATATTAAATACCATAAAGAAATAATTTGTCAAAGCTTTGTAAAAGTCAGCGGTCTAACGAGAAAGAAATAACCAAGTAATTAATTATGAAACTTTGTTAAACTTAGTTTTTAATACTTTTCAAAATTAAGGATATTCGAAACGCGATTTTGAATGCCTTCAGAATTTTATTGCATACTTTTAGACATTTTTTTTTCAATCTTTGAGGTTTTTGAAATCTTTGGATTCCACAAGAACTTTGTTGGCACCTAAATGGTATATTAACCAGTAATCTGCTTAAGTTTTGAGTTTTTAATTGTGTGCTGGATTGCAAAAGTTCTGGAAATATCCTTAGGCTAATTGTGTACTAGAGGAATGCATTGACATCTACGACGTATATTATCACAAAGGCAAAACCATATAAATCTACATATTATATACATATATATTTTGATGTTATACACATATGAACTAATTGTAAGCCAAATTATAGGAAAACATTTTTTATAGACACTTGTACGCGTCTGCGTTTTGCTAGTTACAAATAGGTTCCTAAAACTATACGAAAAACCACAAAAAAAAAAAACAACCGGAAAACGTAAGGAAATGTTGAAAAAAAGGAATATAGAAAACAATAATAATAATACTGATACATATATGTAGTCTAAAGCCAAGCTAAAACCATAAACATTATAAATAAACCGAAAACACAAACATATATATTAAACTATATAAATACAATTTATACAAAACCAAGAAAAAACAAAGATTGAAAAAGTCAAATTACCATTTACATATATTTTTGCAAACGAAATAAAAATATCAAACATGTCAAACAAAAGTATGTAGAATTAATATTATAACTAAAACTGTAACTTTTTCATGATTTTTTTTTTTAAATTTATTGTTACATTGAGGAATACTCCGAAAACTAAATTTTTTCTATTCTTCTTAATTGGATTGCAACCTGTTGTGTCTAACCCAAAGAGTGTGTCTTAAAAAATCCAAATTTTGTGAACATTTTTTATAAATACAATCGTTCTGTTTTTTTAAAGTACGGCCTCTCCATTTCAAATGTTTTTTTTTTCCTAAATTGTAATGATTATTTTTTGGATTAAACTGGCTTACATTTTTTGTAATGTTGTCCTATAATTATCATATGTTTTATTTTGTAAGTAGTTTCTAAGGCTGTGTAACTAACTAAAAATAACATGTACTAACACCTTTAGAATATTGTTAGTCGCGGAGAGGTATCATTAAAACCCGATTGTTGTATTTGAGTTTGCCGGACAATTTTTGTTTATTTCGATTGATTTTAGAATGAGAAATGTACGGAGAGAAACAGAAATTGGCAAGTGCACTTACTAAACATAAAATAAGAAAAAAAAAACTAGCATGTAAACCGAAAGAAAGAGCAGCTCCATGTATGTTTAGACAGCAGACAAACTAAAATTAATCGTTTTATAACCAAGCAAGTTTTCTAAAGCCAAGCTGCTAGCCGAAAAACGTAAACAAAGAGCTAGCCAAAACAAATAATAAATTAAAAAGATTAACAAGACACTAGATGTTTAGCGACGCGAAATCATAAAACAAAACAAACCGAAGCAAAACAAAATAATTAGCCCACATTTAGTCTAAAGAAACCATGAAATCTACAAACTAAAACGAATTCAGTTGTACTAAGTAAAAGTTTATATAACATGCGGATTGAAATGTAATGTCAAAAACTAAACATAAACGAATGAAATGAATTGAAATGAAAATTATCTAGCAATAAAAAACAAACCGAGTGATTTCTTTGCCACAATCGAAGCGGATTACAGTGGGTGATCAAGTGGGTTAAAAGCAGGCGCTAATATATTCCATACTGGGTCAAGAAGAGGCCCCAAACCGGTTGGTCAGCATAAAAATATCAAAATAATTATGCTAAATAATATCCCACAAAGCTGAAGATGATGGTGCGTGCTCTGAATGGGACGTTTTTGAAAGGGAAAGGGAGTTAAGTGGCCGGCGGAACTTTGGCCATTGGATGGCATCTGCCTTTGGACAACGATGGTCTTCTGTTTTGATTTCTATTTTTCGTTAACTTTTTAAAATTCGAAATATTTGCTGAGATGCGACAGAAGCACCACGTGTGACTCATTACGAATGCCAATCACAGCCGACAGTCGAAAACTCGTTTTAGCCGGGATAAGAGAGTGCACTGAAAGAAAATCATTCAAATTTGAATTGACTTCAAGTGGAGCTCAAAGTCATTTATTATTATTTATTAATGTCTGCTAAATTATTAACCTTGAAATTTCAGTTTGTTTTGAGTTCTGTAGAGACTTCAAAAAATAATAGTAGCTCTAAAAATAATCAAAAAATGATAATATTTGATAAATATTTTTTATTTGTCGTTTTTTTTTGTTTTTCCTAAGTATACATTAATAGCTATACAAAATTTGCTTTTTGGATTTATTTATAATTTCTTCATGTGCCTCGGAGAAGACTCTTGGTACTGGTTGTGAGGTGAGCCATCCAAACAGTCTTCGATCAGCTGGCGGCGATGAGCGACACCACCGCGAAATGCATTTGCTACGCCCCCCAAGCGTTTTGTAAGAGCACCTCCAAACCAGCACCAACTCCAATCCGCTCACCGATCACCTAGGCTTCTCCACCTCCGTCTCTCGGCGCCCCACAAAGGCCAGTATTTGCGCTTTAGTCGGTGTCGGGAACGTATTCGGAATGTATCGCAATGTGCTCTGCCTGGTACTGGGCCTCATCATCGGTATCCGGTTGACGGATCTCTTCGAGTATTTCCAGCTGACTGATTCCGGGTTTGGCAGCACGGCCATTACCAAGATCGTAGCGGAGGAGGCCACACCCCAGTTGCTGTCGGAGCCAGAGGTGGCCAACTGGCTGTACAATGAAAGCAGGGTACTCTGCATGGTGTTGACCATGCCACAAAACCACGAGTCCAAGGCCTCCAGAGTGAAACGCACCTGGGGCAAACGATGCAACAAGCTCATCTTTCTGAGCAGTCAGGAGGATGTGGAGCTGGGAGCCATTGATGTGGGAGTGGCCGAAGGGAGGGGTAACCTCTTTCCCAAGATTCGAAATTCGATGGCCTATGTCTACAAAAACTACGGCGATGACTATGACTGGTTCCTCAAGGCGGATGATGATACGTGGGTTTGGAGAAAGTACTAAAATATTTAACAAGTAATAACATTCGTTTTCTATCCTTCCAGCTATGTGATAATGGAGAACCTTCGTTATTTCCTGTATCCTTACGATCCAGAGGCTGCTCTTTATTTTGGTCACAAATTCCACACCTCCTTTCCGCAGGGTTACATGTCCGGAGGAGCTGGCTATGTCATAAGCAGGGATGCACTGCGTCGACTGAATCTCTTTGCTCTGAACAACACCCTGTTTTGTCCTTTGAATCAGGGTTCCGAGGACCGGCAAATAGGCTTTTGCCTGAGAAATGTGGGCGTGGTGGCAGGAGACTCCCGGGATGATGAAGGACGAGAGCGTTTCATGCCCATGGGCCTAAGGAATCTGTTGCCTAGCTTTCCCGCCGACGGATGGTGGCCTAAAGCTACTTTCTATGCTCCTGTAAGTTTATAATTGATTCTATTATTATATATTTATTTATTTGTATATTTTACCTTAGCAATCTGAGGATATCTGTTCGAGTATAGCGATTAGTTCTCATTACGTTAAAAGCCATGAGTTTGATATGTTCGAGTTCCTGATTTACCGATTAAAAGTTTTTGGAGTATCCGGATTCCAGAAGTCACTGCCATTAAGACTGGATGCCAAGCAATTAGAGCACCAGATGCAATATTGGTCTAAAGAAAAAACTACCAACTCTAAAACTCTAAGAGATGTTACATGACTTATATTAGACTATATTGTTGTTTATTATTTATACACGTAATACACGTAACTATAGGACTGAACTTCGAATATGTTTTAACACAAAAATGGAGAGTAATTTTATTTTTAACATTTTGACAAGCTGCGTCTATATCCCTACGATCCACATGAGAGGTTTTTATATATCAATGCGATCAAGAGTCGCCCCTGTACTTTGGGTATCGTCTGAGATATGAGTTGCCCTGCGCAAATCCTGGCCCAAAGCTATTAAAAGAGTATTCAAAGTCGGTCTTTTTTAAGCCTTCACTGTGTTTAAGGGACATACCCATTCTACCTTTGTGGTAATTTATTTAATTTTTTTAAGCAGCACACTTAATAATTTATGAACTTTTAGAGACGTGCGTGCTGCTCCAGTTCCCCGATCACCTTTCACCCTGCCAGTGAGTATGTCTTTGACCTCTGGGAGTTCATCCTGCAGCGTGTATGGATATTTAGATACCCCCAGATGGCCCCCCAGAAGTTGCCCCCTGGCTTTAGTCTGGGGAAGATGCATGCCCAGCTGCGATATTGGTCCCAGGTCGTGTCCGATAACCATGGCTGACTTAATGTAATTGCTCCACCTTGATATCCTTGATGTACATAGTATAAATAAATCAGGAACCAGACGATGAAGATTTATTCCAGCAATAAGCCAGACAATTGTTTGTCTTGCCTTGGTTGGGCTGTTTGGCGGAATTGTTTTGGCCATTTGTCAAAGCTGCTCTAGGACTCTCGGATGGAAGGTCGAGCCCTTCGCTTTAAAGCACAATTTATCAAAAAGGACGCGTGCCCCAGCCAACGACCTTATTTCTGAGGGATTAGCGGGGAAGTGTGGAGAAAAATGCAGGGAATTGGGAATCGAGAACCGGAAAATCGAGGGAAACGTGCCAAACACGTGAAAAATACCTGGGGATCATTGCATTGTTATTTATGAGCAACGAAATGAGCCCAAAATAAGGGGAGGGATTCGGAACCGGAGTGACGGCACGCGAGTTACAAACTTCCAATTCTATTTCCAAATACTGGATAAGGATAAACTCGTTTTTGGCAAAGCCGACGGCGGCAGCTGGTACTCCGATATGCCAGTGCAGTTATCTCCATACGAGACCAGGGTTGGCCCTTTCGAAACCCATTTTTTTTTTGGAACGTGCCCAACCCAGTTTGTGTGCCTGAATGTGAAGCCCCGGTTGCGCCTGCGCTGTTTGCTTTGTATTCCCTAATTGACGCCCATTTGCATAGGTTTTGAGGGGGAGCTTTCATCCCGCTGCCCTTTTTCCATATTTTCCTATTCTAAATGCTAATGCCGCACCACGTGTCCTGCCCAACGGGCCGTGAACAGGCTCCCGACAGATTTCTGGGTTGTAACCAAGCTGCTATCAGTGATAGCTATACAAAGGTTTTGTTGGCGTCAGCTGCTGACTTTTCCTGCTAAACAGGAAATCCTGGGGTTGGAGAAAGTCAAGGAACCTCCAAAGAATGAATTTGCATTTGATTTTTCCTTTTATTTACTTGATTGCCTAACTGTCAAGCCAAATAATTGAGTAGGACTCGCCCTGGTAACTCTGACACGCCTAGTTTTATGTTGAGGATTTATTTTAAGGAAAGGGTTTTAAAAATATAGTAATATTTAGGCAGTTTGTGTATTTCTATCTTTTATTTTTAAATGGCTTCTTACATTTTCCCTTGGTTCTATGTTTCCAAATCTTGAATTCTTCTTTTTGAAGAATTAACAAAAAAATACAATGAATATATAAACCTTTCTCATGTTTTATCTTTTTGGAAAGTGCCATCTCTCAATGTTCTAAACATTACATGAGAATCCCGTAAATGTATCCTTGTTTCGAGAGTCCCTGACGTCCAATAACCCCTTGAAACAGAATAATAAACTTGGTTTACAGCTGACTTTACTCGGAAAACGTCTGGGCCGCAGACACATCTTTTTCTTCATAAAACAAAAAACAAATCCTTTACCTTCATTAACCCTTTGAGGTGAACCCATTACCATTCTAAATGGTCCCTCAACACCAATGTCCTGCCCCTCTAATTAGTTGAATTCCTCATCTTCTCTGACTTTGCTCAATCATGCCACGCCCTCGAAAACACTCACACACACAGACGCAGAAAGAAAGGCAATCTGAGAAACCAAGAAACCGAGAAACCGAGACAGAGAAAAGGAGACAATAAGGGGACTTCCCTCGGCGACAGAATGTCTGAGGCCAAACAGTTTACACATTTCAACGATGTCTTATAATCAAATTAATGGCTTCCCCCTGAGAAGAAAATAAGGACGAAAGAAAGAAGGGGCGAGGGGAATGGAGGGAAGCCAAGACAGAACGAGAAAAGGTATACAAAGGACGAAGAAAAAGGAACTGGCAAGGGGGCGTTTCAATTTGTAGCCTAAAGTGAAACCTACAATTGGCACTTACCAGCCCAAAGGAATTGCCCCTTTTATGGGCTCGTTCTGGTTTGCTTCCCTGCCCCTCCCTTACACTTATACTTCATCCTGGGTCTGGTACCTCCTTCCATCACATCTCAATTAAGTGACGAATGAATGAATGAGTGACTGAATGAAAAGAAAGGGACCCTAAAGGAATAAAACCCGAAGAAGGCGCCTCCGATAAGAACGCTGATCCTCCTGCAGAAAAAAAAGGGCAAGTTCTCGGTTCTTTTCATTAAATAAATGCCGGCACAGGGGGAAACCCAAGGAAAGGTGTCTGAAGACGGGGAAGGACGAAGGACAATAATAATTTCAGTGGTGACTCAACAATGTCTTGAACGTGTTGCTTTGCTTCTTCCGGCAAAGGAATGCTTCTTATAAGAAAGCAAAAAACCCAACAGCAACCCCTAAAAAAACTGACTTCTCGCCCTTTTGTTTTGACGCGTGCCACAAGGGGGTGGGGGGCTTAGAGGGCTAAGAAATTACCCCAAGACATACCTGTAGCTGTAAAACTATAAGGACTACGGTTCAGGTTCCTATCGGTTTCCGAGTTTTGGCCTCTGACTCATTGGCATGTCATTGGGCGGAAGTGTTTGTTTCTTGTTCGTCAGGGATACGAAAATATTGAAAATTATGGAAAAGAAAACTGAGTTAAAATGTAAAATACTGCCACCCATGCAGGACACGTGCAAAGGACTCGCATGCAGAAGAGGAAGTGGCAGCCAAGCGTTAAATTGAAGCATGCCAAATCAATTAAAAACGAAATATTTTCTTCGTCCTGTCCGAACGCGTTTGTTTTTTATTTCGTTTGTTGCATGGCAACATTCCGTCGGGGTTTTTTTTTTACCTTTCTGCGCTGCCAGCATCAGGATTTGTTTTACAGGATTGCAGCTGCCGCCAATCTATGGATATGGAAGATATAAATAAAATCTGCCAAAAAGTTTAGCTTGCATCGGGCATCGAAAAATACCTTTACACATGATTTATCAAGCACTGCAAGGGGGTATGTTTTATCCTGTTTTATTTTTCCCGTTTTTGGGTGGGTATTGCAGCTGCCTCTAGAGTTGGTGTTTGAACAACCCAATCCAGTCCAGCTCCCCTCACCAATTCCGATAAAACCATACATGCGATCGCCCCTGGCCAACAGAAATGCTTATGCTCTCGTCCTGCAACTACAAATTCAACCCCCTGACGAAAACCAACATTTGTTGTTCACCCTCTCACCGCCCAGGATTTTTGGGGTGGCTTCTCGCCCCCGAGGACAATCACTTTTCGAAAATACCCAGACTCCAGTACACAGACTCAAGCTGGGCTTTGATAATTTTCCAAAATTATATGGCAAATCTGTCACTTTTCTGTTCAATTGGAATCTTCTCTTTTGTTTTGGGACGAAGGCGTGTCCTGTCCAATCCTTATTAGCCTCGCATCTGCGTGTGTGTCCAGGCATTCCAACGCAACGCTCCTTTCGAGTGGAACTAATGCCTCCTGGTCCTGGGCAGGAAATGCGATCGAGTGAAGGTAACTAACTAACTAATTAACCCATCCATCTGTCCATTTATGTACATATCCTTGATGTCCTTTTATTATTATAATTTTTAGTTTGTGCACTTGACCAAGAGGTCCTTCCAGGGGTTGGGATTTTGGGGTTAAGGTTTCTCATTCAAAACCAAATTATTAAATGTCTTAAACACCCGAAAGCCACAGCGCGACTAAAAAATTAAAATGGTTGTAAGTACTTTTTCATGAATTTTTGTGATTTATTTAAATAATTGTTTTCATTTCTTATCTCAACTGTCACAAGTTTGTGCTTTTTTGGAAGTCGGATGTTGTCCGTAAAAAGTTGCTTCAAATTTGCATTTCCAGGTAAACACAAAGCGATTTATTGACTGTGAAGTCATTTACTTACTTTTCGTTAGATACTTTTATTTGATTTTGTTATCTCAGCTATTTGTATGCAAAACATTGTCATAAAACATATAAAATAATAGTCATATTTATTTATTTTTTTAGGGCATCTGTAGAAAGTGAATAGAATTTTTCGGTAATGTTTGTTTTTCTTTGGTAATAACAATGACATTCTAAAGTTGTTCAAAACCAATTATAAACATCTAACTTTAAGCTATGTTATCATTTTATTTATAATAATATTTCTGTTATTTATTGTTACCATTATTAACCTTTTCTTTTGAGTTTGTAAACCATTTTTAATTACCCTTTCACTAATTTCCTACTGGCCAGACGTGATTTAACAAACGAATCTTTTCGGAAAACATACTATGACTAAGGGTCGTAAATAGACTCCCTTAATCTTGGCAAAGATGCTTTTTTACAAGCAAAATGTTTACCGGGCTGTCCGATAAGAGTGTTCACTGTGCAAGCTAATTCCCAAACAGATACCCAGATAACGAATACCTTTTCTGGCCTATAAAAGTGGCAAGTGTATCGGTTTGAGTAACTAGTTTTGTCCAAGATCAGGATGCGGTACTTGTGTACATGTGCTTGTCTGGTCCTCAGCTGCCTGGTGGTCTATTCCTCGGCAGCTCAGTTAGCTCCGATTCGACCGATTGGCCCAAATGCCAGCGCCGCTCCGGCCAGCAACTTTGCCTTGGAACTGAAGGGCGTCATTCGTCAGATTCCGATTGGAGACATTGAGAAATTAGTCCAGGCCTATCTCCTGAACGATGCCGAATTCCAGGAAGTCATCCGAACAGTCAACTCCCTGCCTGCCTATCGAGTTTTCCGACAATTCGCCAACCAACCGGAAGTGCGACAACTCCAGCAATGGCTCTCCCAGCAGCTGATCTTGTCCGGGGGGTCCCTGAAGATCTTCGACTACCTGGAACTGGAGATCAAGGTGTTCAATAAGTATCCCTTCTGGTCGCAGATGGTGAACGGCATTCAAGGATTCGAAACGGAACTCTTTCAAGTGTATCCTGTTCAGCTGATTCGTTCTCTCCTGGAGCCGAGTGCCACCCAGACCAATCCCCTCTTCTCGGAGCTCTGGCGCCGTTTGGTGGCCCTGCGTCCAGTTTACGAAAGGGTCCTGGCCTCTGCCCAGGGAAAGGCCATCACCACTGAACTCCAACGCTTGGGAGTGAATATTGGTGGTGTGGATAATTTCATAAGGTATCAGTTTGGGTGGACCAATGCCACTTGGACTGTTCCTAGCAAAGATTACGACTATTTTTATTAGAAACGAACTGGAAATCTATTATTTGAGAATATCAAAGTATTTAGAGAAAGGCAATAAAAGTACACCTTGTTAAATAATAAAACTTGTGTAGAAAAAAACCCTTGACAACTCCCCTGAAATATATTTCTATAAATCATTCCTGTTTTGTATTTCCATAGCGCAATTATTCTGTCACAACCCACCATATATCAATCAAGAATTACATGCATTTCCACTCGAATGGCAGACAAAAGCTCTATTGAGACTCGAGACCTGAGAAATACCAGAGAATCGGAGTCCCACGTAGGCTTTAAGACGGCCCGTTTGAAATCCCACCACCCCCTTGGGCAATAACAATAAATATCAGTGTACTGGATGCTCAAAGGTCGGGCTCAAATGGAACACCCTCGCGATGGGCTGGATGGATGGCACAGGAACGCGTATCCATGGCAATGCCATGATTAAGTAACAGATGAGCCATGTGTCCTGCAATGTGTCCTGGGCCTCTGTTTCAGCTAGACCTGTCCCTGTGTTTTGTGTGTCCTGTGCCATCCTGCGCCTGTATCATTGCAGGCAGGGTCGCACATGCGATTTAATTGAAACAAACCAAACAGGAAGCGGCCATAGGCGTAGGCTGGGACTGGGTGGATTTACTGCCAATGCTGCTGAATGGGGTGCTTTTGTAATGAAGTTTCCATTTTGCAGTTACTCATTAAAAGTGGGACTGGCATTTGGCTTGGAAATAGCACAGGGTTTCGGTTTGGGCCAGGGACTGAGTTTGAGTTTGGGAGAGTGCAGCGGAAACTAGTTAATGTGAGGCTATTGTCAAAAGCAGAAGCGCAAGTCGTGCAATTTTCACACAGCAGCTAAAAGGACACTGAGAAAAAATTGTGTAAACTATATAAATGTTAGATTTTTAGTTAAACTAAAAGTATCCGAATTAAAAGATTTTTGATGCTTCCATTAGCGTTAGTTTTTCTCCAAAAAAAACTCTATAAGATTTTGTGACTGCGAACAAAAAGTTTTTATTTTTTCCACTGTATTAGATGCTTGAAAGGGGAATCCTGTGCTGGATCTTGGCAGGCTTAGGGTATAAACGCAAAGGGATATTTTTTGTATTGCTGCCGCCACCTCCTCGTTTTTTCGTCCTTTTGCGGTGAACGCGTCCAATTGGAATTTTATATGCATATTCTGATAAGTGAACCAAGGGGTAAAAATGAAATATTTTATATATTTCACCGCTGCTGCCACGGAACACCCTCCCTAGACACATCCATGCACTGTGACTGACATGCGGATATGCCAGCGGAGTTTCCTTCCCCCCCGAGGACCTCCTCTACATCCTTCGTTCTACCATTCTGGGTGCATTTGGCCACCCCTAAAGGCTCGGCGTTTAAAAAAAAAAATTATACCCTATTTGAAATCAGCAACAGCCTCAGAACCGAACAGGATTGAAATCGCACCACGCTTGAGCTCGGCTTTATGAGAAGTACAGTGGGTATTCGATAAAAGCATTAAGTTTAAAGTGACTAACTGTTATTTATTTTAGCACCAAATATTTCTGGACTTTAAACTAGAGTCTCAAAGTCACTTTCTTTATTCTCTTAACAAAACCCAATACCTTTTATTAATTCCCATACCCCTTAAGGCCTTCATAGCCAGTCCTTACTGTCGCACCCCGTCTTAGTGGTGCTGCTATGTGGCTCGTGTTTTATGTTTTGGTGTTTGGTAATGCACCTGGCTAAATTTTCGGCTTGAATTGCTGGGCCTGCAAGTCCTAGAGTCCTTCGACTCCTGGGTAGCTTGGAACTGGGATTCGGGGTTCCAGATTGTGGTGGTTGGTTGCATTGTGATTTCCATGCCGCACATGCCGCTGTATGTGCAACGAACCGATTCGCAGTTTGCAGTGCCGAGTCCTTGGTCCTTGCCAGGGACATTAGCAGCAACAACAAATGAACGTTGGTCGCTGGTCGCGTGCCCAAAGCACTTCGACACCCGACAGAATTGTGAATTGTGATTGTTTTTTTTTTATACCTTCCCTAAAAACATTTTATTTTTGCCTGCGTTTCGTTCTATCTCCCTTCCACCGGGGTGCTTTATATCCTGCGGCGCGTATTTATTGTAGATTGTTTGAAATCATATATTTATATGCATGCTGCACAACTGCTGGAATACGACCATAATTATGCCAGGACTTCCCCCAGCTCCCCGGGGCTCAATTCTCGATTCGGGGGTTAGTCACTCGCAATTTTTCGGTTGGGCTTTGTTTACCTTTAGAAGGATTTTCGAGCAAATTCCTTAAGCCCCACAGATTTTTGTGTCTTGGACCGCACATGCTGCGATTGGCTTATTGGTCTGCGAATTTTGAGCTTTTGCTATTTGGACATGGATTCACTTTTAATTGAATAGATTTTTGAGAGCTTTTGGAGGATCAAGTGTAAATATTTTTGGGGGATTGGGGGGAAATAATAAGTGCAAATCTAATTTCTGTTGTTCTTTACTTTTTTAATTTTATTGAGCAGAGGAAAGTCAAAAGTTTGTGAAGGTTAAAGATAAATTGCTCCGAATATACTAAGCTTTTGTTTATGAAACAAGAAATCATGATCAAGAAATTCCTTAATCTTCTTATCCCCACGACACAGTTAATCTTGGCAATCTGTTTATAGGATTATTGGATTAAAAATCACCTACAGTTATAAAAAGATTTTGAAGAATTTAATTTTAATGCCCAATGGAGTAAGAAAAATTGGCAGCAGCTTTCTACCCCACTCTCAAAGCCATTCGCAAAATGAAATGCAATTAAAAAACCTTCACGCCCTGGAAACCAAATCAGTTTCCTGCTCGAGCTGCAGAAATTGCATGAAATTATGAAAGCGAAAAATTTAATTACAGCTCAGTGGCAGACGATAAGAAATTGTGGGAGATGGTGGCGGTGGCTTTGGCCTGCCGACTGAACCCCCAAAAAGGCAGCTCGGCTCCCATCTGGTGGCCCCCGACAATGGGCAACATGTGCTACAAGTGTGGAGTGGATCCTTGAGGAGCTGCCCAAGCAAAAGTGCACGCGGCTCAGGGCTCAGGACTCAGAACTCAGGACTCAAAAGGCTTTTGAGACACACAGACTCACACTCGCTGGCAGAATGAAAACGAGAATGAAAATGAAAATGCATTATGCCGCATAAACGATGCATTTTCGAACATTAATTATTGCCAAGGATGCCTACAGGAGCAGGACATGCAGACAGGACAGATTCGAGGGCGGCTGCACTTGAAATTACCATAAAAAGATGCACTTAAGGGTTACCAATGGAACAAACAACAAACAAAATGCGTACCTCGCCAAGGAGGTGGTTTGTGGCTGATTTGTTGTGGGACTCCAGGGGGGGTCCCCGTAAAGAAAGGGACTTGGGATGAACGTATCTCCGCCCCTTGGGTTATTGTGGGTGTTTGTGGAGTGCAAATTTGTGCCAAGCACGCCTCGGAGCGCAGAAATCAGAGCAGTCGAAGGAGATTATTCAAAAAGTACACAAAAGAAAATGAATTACAACTTTAAAAGTTTAAAAGGAACTCAGTTTGGAATATATAAGCTACATATTAAGGAAGGTAGAGCTTGTTTTGGTCTAGTCTCCAATATCCCGTTTAAGGCTCTTAATATCCTGTCTATATAAATATTGGATAAACCTCTTCAAACTCATCGAGACCTTCCTCGTAGATTATTAACCCCCGAAAAGTAAAGGAAATTATTAAAATGTACTCCTTATTGATGGAAGATAAAATTGTGAAGGAAATCTATAAACCACAGGCACTAATCCTGTGGAATAAGCTTGTCGCAGATTAATCAAACTTCATCGCTTTGATGACTTGATTTGCGTTTCCCTTTTCTCTCACTTTAACGCATCTCAGGAATAAGGCGGCATTTGTGACTGACAAGGATAAGTTGGCGAACGCATTTCAGGAGGGGAATACATCCTCGTTTATTTTTGCTTTGTTTCTGCCCGGCACAGGGTTGGAATTCGCAGCGTCCTTTCAGGACTTCGGCCTGGATGGCCAGAAAGATGGAGGCCAGGAGACTCCAGGACAATGCTCGCGTGGCTGGCGCACTTCTGAGACTTTTGTTGCCATCGCCATCGAAGTTTGTGTTTGGATTTGGCTTCGGATGCGTGCGCTATTTTAATTCTAAGCTGCATGGCAAACAACGATTCCCTCCCATCCTTGCCAGCCCTGCCATCCTTGCTAGCCTGCCGCCACCCTGCTGCGTTTGGATCGCTTTGGGAATAGACTCTGCGATAGGGAGCTTACACAGGAGAAAATTTCAGGGGGCTTTTATTTTATCAAGATTTATATATAATACTTTATAATAAAGCTACAAAGCTTAAACATTACTATAGCATAAATTATGTTTTAATCACTTAGTTCTATATTAATTCAAACTAAATAGAATACAGATTTTCTTTCAGTTTTCACTTTGTCAGGACGATTTTGGGGTGGCAGCGTTGCCATGCACGTGCCTACCGTAATACAAGAACAACAACAATGGCGGCATCGTGTTCAACATAATATGCCATATTTCCAGGACTTGTGAGTCCTGCGACGAAAAGCCCTCGACGGGAATCGAAAGTGCATTCCCTTTCATGGCAACCACTGCCTCGGTCGGCGTCGCATTTCGATTATATTAATGCAAAGCACTCACACGCACACACTCAGCCCCGAGTGTGTCTCTCAGATACACAGACACTAGCACAAAATCCCAGATACACAGATACGTGTCCTGGTGGTGAAGTTCGAAACCAAGTTGTGTCTGCGACGCTACCTACCCCACCAAAAGCAAACTTGACAAGCTTAACCGTCGTCTGAGGCCGCAAAAAACTGATAAATGCAGTGCCCACAAATACACAGAGAGAAAATATTGTCTGCTTACTAAAGTGTATACGTCTTACCTGTCTTTTTGTTTATTTTATTGGTCCTACCATCTTTGTTCCAACAGCTGTTTTCTTGCCATTTCTTGGCAACAATGAATCGATTCTCCTTTGCAAGGATCTCCCGTCGTCTCATTGAGGATTCTGATTCTGCTTCTCTGACCTTTTGGTTTCATGCTCAATTAACGGTTTGATGGTTATCAGCTGTTTTTGGCAAGAAGAAGCCCAAGCAAAAAGGACAATGTGGAGCTCCGATTTCCGCAGAATATTTGCCAGGCGAAAAATCAGATGGAAGGTGCTGCGTGTCTGGTGCGTGGCAAAAATAGCAGCTGTCGCACATTGATTTTTCCAAGTGCATTGTCCTTGCTTTGACTCAGGACTTTCACTCGCAGCTCCCCTTCGTGAATTTTCCCCCGTGTGCGCTTGTCTGTGTGAGCTGGAAAAAAGGGTGACTAATGTGTGTGTGATTGCTAACAAAAGATTCCGGCTTTTGCGGCTCTGACGGCTCTGCCGGCTAGGTCGGCTCGGCCGGGGCGGCGTCGAAAAAGGACAACGACTTGGCTGCGCCCGGGGGATGATTTGTATTTCCAGGAGCAACACCAACACTAACAATGATTTCAGTTTGGGTTTCGCTTACGGTTTCGGTTTCGCTTTCCTTTGGGCCTCATGGCACACATAAATAGCCGCCGCCAGATCCGTTCAACGTCATTCGCAGCAGAAACGTCGAGCCGACTAGAGGTCCTGCCGCTTTTTGGGAGTTCACTCAGTCCGCAAGGATCAGCGTTATCAGTTTGTTGTTAAGTTTGCTTCCGTTCTACGTTCTACGTTCTCCGTTCTCCGTTCTCTGTTCTGTTTTTTGTTTGCCAAACGCGTTTAAGTTATCCGCTATCGATGCCATGGCCCAGACACAGACACAAATGCAAACCCACTCGGAAACCGAGACCCTCAAACACCCGCACAGCATCGGCATCCAGCTGCAGCACAAGGGCATGCTCCACGGCCTGGGCTTGCTGACCACTGTGGCCTCCCTGCCCCCCAAGTACCGCAGCCGCTATCTGAACCTGAAAACTAAGTGTGAAATTCCACTGGATCTCTCGGTGAAACTACCATCGCCAGTGCCCAGCTGCGATGTGCCGGTGGCCACCGCATTCACGGAGGTCTACAGTGAAAATGTGCAGCCGGAGCAGCCCGAAAAGCAGATGGAGGTGGAGCAGGAGGAAGAGAAACCGGAGCGGGAGGCCCTTAACCCGGCGAAACCGCCAACGCCACCGCAAAGTCCAACTAGCAAGCGCAAATTGAGCTGCGACAATGATGAGGGCTGTCAGCGACCCGCTAAATTGTCAAAAAAGGACCTCTCCACTCCCGAGATTGAGGCCACGCCGGCGAAACCCATCCAGGTGACCGATTCTGCGCCAAAAACCAACAAAGCCACCACCTCCTCCGGCAAGCCCTCCCGCAATAAGGCCACCCGCAAGCTGAAATTCGACGAGGAAACCAGTTCACCGGTTTCCGGCACAATTATCCGGCCTCTGGAGGACGTCACCGATGGCACCATGCAATACAGCAACGGTGACATCGATCCCAAGTACAACATAGTGGAGATCACGGAGGAAACAAAGGCCGAATTGGCGGCCATCAAGAACGTGATTGGGGACTATGTGTGCCGGTTGTGCAAGATCAAGTTTGAGGATGCCTTCGGGCTGGCCCGGCACAGGTGTGCCTGCATTGTGCTCCTGGAGTACAGGTGTCCCGAGTGCGGAAAACAGTTCAATTGTCCCGCCAATCTGGCCTCCCATCGTCGCTGGCACAAGCCGAAAAAAGAGGCTGCCACGTCCTCCAAAAAGGAGAATCGCAATACCATCAATCAACAGCAGCCACAGCCTGACAAAAAGGATCCCGAGGAAGTGTCGTTTAATTGTCTGGAGTGTGGCAAGAAGTTCAAGAGGGCTGCCTACCTGAGAAAACACCAACTGACTCACCAGAAAAAGGCAAAACAGGGGGAGAAACCAGTCGAACCACCCACTCCTGTTCCAACCCCGACCGCCACAACCACAATAACTGGCAGTTTCCACTTCAATCAGGCAGGATCTTCGGGCGTGTCCTCCTCCTCCGCCAGCAGCTCCCATTCGGATGAGGGTGTCTATGTTGTGGAGGCGGCATCCCGGAGTAATTACGACTACGACAATGATTACCTCTCGGACTGCAGCAGCTCGACCTCATCCGCTGGCTACGGACGCCTCCAGATTGTGGAGCACGGACTGACCGAGGAGGAGAGCATTGCCGCCGCGGCTCTGACCAACTTGAGGAACTGCGCCTCCGTCATCCAGCACACCACCATGGCCCACTAATATCGAGTGAGATTATTTCCAAAAATAACAATAGTTTTTACACGAAAGTTTAGTTAAGTTTAGTTATTAGTTAAACCAAAAATCCCATTAATCCTTTGGGATATCTGCAGCTAAAACCGACCAAAGAATTAGTTTTATTGAGAAGGTAACTCAGTTTACCCGTTTTTAATCTTAGTTAGCGATAAAGTTTAGTTCTTAAACCGATTCAGTTTCGTTCGCAAGATGAGTTCAATTCTAGTCAGACTCTAATTTGTAATCCGTACTTCGGTAATCATTCCCCATAGGTTATTTTTAATTCTAGTCAGTGTAAACCAAAGAATCTTGGCACTAGTCAGCTTCAAAAAAGATCTCGAAAACACTCTAGTCATTAGGATTAGTTAAGGAACAGTTGGGAGTGCAAAGAACTCTAGTCAAAAGAACAAGAAACTAATCCAACTAACTCTTTTCTTAAACTTTTATCTGAAACTAACACACCAGACACTATTTCCTTTCATTCTTCCCATCCTTGACTTTCATTATTCAACATTATCATGCCCTGACACTTTCATAAATCATATCCTCGCCATGACAAATTACAAATTTATCGCCACACTCATTTCTCAAGCTCATCTTTCAAACATATCATCTTTCTCCCAAAAAAAAGAAAACCAACCCCATTTTTACTAACACTTTTCATGTCATTCTAGTCAAAAGTTCTTGCATTCCTCCCAGTCATTTTAGGTCTATTTAGGTTCTTACGAATATATATACCCAGGCATATATCATTCTTCAATTTCGGATTCAGCTTTATGTCTATTTAGGTTGCATACCGATACCAAAATTCAGGCGAAATTGTGCAGTAATAGGTTTTAAGTTCAACCCAAACCAAAAAGCAAAACCAAATTCCAAATTCTAAGTTTAGGTTTAGTAATTGAAGACCAAACCCAGTGTGTTTGTGAACCAAAGTCGAGTGTGAACTCTAGTCATTTTGTAATAAGTTAAGGAGGGGCAGGAAGTAACTGCCCCAATAATAGTTTCCCTTAAAATCGGTTCAGTTTAGTTTAGTTTAGGATAGAAAACGGACATTGGACCAGCGTCACACTACCAGTCAAAGTATTTAACAGTACAACCTAGCTATAAAGGCCCCAGGCACCAGAACCGGCGGTTGTGTACTTAAAGCAATATATAGTAAGCCATATCCCGATATCGGGCCAATAATATCACAGCGCTAATGTTCCTTGGCACGTGAATTTGTATCATAATTATAAATAGTTTGGTTGTAACCGCAGAGTACAACGAAATGGGAAACTTTCGCTCAATCTAGCAATTAATTATATTTAAGCAATATCATATTTATTTATATATAAGACCATATCGGTTGACATTTAATTGTGATACTAAACACTAAGCCTAAAGTTTACAAGGATCGTTGTGCTCAAGAGTGCATTAACAATAAGAAAAACAGATTTCTGTACCAAATATTTTTTATACGTAATTTACATTTAACGACAAAGAAAATATTTTTATACAAAACGAAAACGAAAAGTTGTAACTTTTGGAAAGCCCCATAAAAATTGTAAACTATGAAAATACTTGAATAAAAACGGAAAACTGAATGTGAAAACTTGTATTATTGGGGAATGGGCTTGATGAGTTTGATGGCCAAACAAACCCTTCGAAGGAGCAAATAATTGCTTTTTAATTTCGTATATCATCGTCATGTTGGGGGTTGTTGGAAGTTTTCAGGGTCCAGACGACCAGACGACCAAGCGTCCAGAGTAAACAATAATGATGATTGTTTCTTGCCAGATAATTTATAATCATTCCTGTAGTCCTGTAATGAAATGCCATTAAAGGCCATTGACATGGCCCATCGATCTGGGGTTTCCAGCCAAAAGCAAATACCAAAACACGTTTGCTGGGAAAGCGGAAAAGCGGAAGTGGATTCGGGATTCAGGGAAAACGGCCAACGGGCAGATGCAGCTTGCGCCTAAGCACACACGCAAACTGGGAAAAAGTGTAGCCGATGGGGTGGAGTTGAGGGTGTGCGGTGTGGCTGGACCAAAACTGAAACCCTAAACGGGCCCAAACTAATGATGCCCTCAACGGAAATGCGTATAAAAATGCTTAATCAAATACAAATGCATGACAGCACGGAATAAAAAACACCGAACAGGATATGCCAGGATGCGAGGGTGCAGCAGCTAAAAATTAAGAGAAAAGGATGTGAGGGGGTGGTGGCTGTTGCGTGTGCGTGTGCGGTGTGAATCAATTTAAAGCGTCAAAAGACTCGTATACCATTTAAGGAGATGTCCTGCTACAGCCCCATCTCCTTTCTCCAAATTCTGTAAAATCATGCCGCCCGAAAAACTACCCTCTTTGTTGTGTTTTTTAAGGGGGGTGCTGCAGCAGCCGACATCTGTGCCCAAAATGTGCCATCAAATAAAAAGCAATAATAATAATAAAATGATCTCGACAACCGATACGCGACTAGTTGCAGTTTGCACCTTGGCACGAGGCATTCCGGTACTGTGGTGCCCGCATAAGGATACGCCAGGATGTAGGCTTCGGCTGTGTCAACAAGTTTCAATTTCTGCGGGCCTACGCCAGCTGCCTACAAGATTTGAATACCCTTCCAGGTCCTATAGGCTATCCCACTGCTCTGCTAATTTGCACCTTGAGAGGCTGTTCCTTCTCCGTCTTATGCAGGTCCTTTGTGTCCTGCCACCGAGTGGCCTTATGTTCTAATAGAAATACTTAAAAGAGTTGACAGATTGATGAGTCCGATTGGGTGAGTTGAAGTGAGTTGGCGTGGTTGAAGTGCGGACCTCTTGAGAAATCCATTTTGATTACCATCATCCATGACGGCTTGTTTGAAGGCTTATTACCATTTTGATACCCTTTCAGAGGGTATACGAGTTATGACAGAAAGAGTTGTACCCCAAAATTCCCATTTGCAAAAGTCTTTTGTCTTTTCTCTCCTGGATCCTACTCATTAATGCTATTCCTCAATTAACCAATTAACCAATTAACAATATTTTTTTAGATCTCTTATTTTCCGCGATTTTATGCCACGCTTCCAAAAGTAAACAAACAATTTAAGAGAACGAATAACGGCACTACTTCCAGTATTATTCATGTTTAAGTAAATGGTAATTCGTTGCGAAATTGTATATGAAATGTCCGAAATATTTGTATAAAACCAGAGAAATAGGACGAAAAAGGATATTGTGATTTTTGAAGTTTTATTTTAAAGAAAAGGCCATAACTTTGTTAATACTCCTTCAATAGACGATTATTATACTTTGCCGATCTTGTATTTTTGTATAAAATTAGTTTCAATCAAAATCAGACAAATTTAAACTAAAAAAAAATTCCTAAATTGCAAAAATCGAGATGAAATTTTTTTTTTAGATTTTCTAAATCTTTTGATGCAAATTCACGAGGCTGGAAGTCCTGATTCGTGGGGGGTATTTGGTTTCCAAATCGGTTGCGAATTGGCCAAGTAATTCGCCGTCAAATGTTTGAAAAAAAGAAAATTTCGTCTTTTTCGAAAAACGTTTTCTTGTACTTTTTCAGCTGCCTTCGCCTTGACCCTGCAATACTGTCGAAATGTCCCAGGATCTGGGATTTTGCGTCAGTGTCGTGGCTGCCGTATTAAAACGTAACTGGAAAGGCATTACTGGAACTGGAAAAGGCAAACTGGAAATAAACCATTTATATCTAGATTTTAGACCTTTGGTTTAAGTTATATTCATATAAGACATATCATATTTGATCTGAAATACATGGAAATAAAAACAAAATACAAAGAAAAATCCGAGTTGTTTTACTCTGGGGACTGGGGACTGGGGACTGGCTTAAGAGCATCCTGATCCAGGATCGTATTTAAAAAGGTCGAGATATTCGAAAAGACTTAACTTATCATTTATAATATAAATAATGAAATGTATTTACGTGAATATATATATTCAATCGAGTATTTGGGACATTTCATTTTCAGAAAGAAGAATGAATTTGTTTTAAAATGTTTCCAAGTTCTCGAAAATTTTTTTAATAGTTTGAGACTGAGAAAATTCTGTTTACCTTCATATCCTTTAAAGCTCTAAAAGCTTTCGCATGCAACCCTGCCATTCGCAAGGTCCTGGCAGCTGTCAAGGACCTGCAACCCTGCCGGCTGTCGGCGAGTGGACAGGACCAACTGGCAGCAAAAATACGGGTTATCGGGACTTTTTCTCCGGCTCTCCGAGATTTTCCGGAGAGTCGCCTACGCTGGACGAGTCCAAGCACGAGTCCGAGTCCTGGCTGCGGAGACAGAGCCGGATTGGCATGGCATAGCATCGCACACCTGACATTCATGTTGTGGCCAGGCTGGCAGTCAGACGTGTGGTGCGCATCCCAAGTCAAGCAACTTGATAGAAACCGAAAACCCCGAAAGCCCCCAGTGCAAGGTGGAGCAAAAGATTCCTCCGGTGGAATCTAGTCCGTGTCTCGGGTATACGCCAAAGCGACTTCTCCGCAAAGTGTGTGATTTTTGAGCGTTGAATCTTTCCTAGTTTGGTTAAAAAACTGAGAAACAAAAACACAGAACACGAAAGGATCAAAACTCTGCATGTGCTTCTATAGCCCCAAGGGGTGGTGGGGGTGGTGGGTCCAGGATGGGTGGTGCTGGTGGTGACAAGAGAGACAGAAAGAGAGAGAGAAGCTTTCCCTTGATTCGACTTATTGATTGAGCTTTACGCGACAGAGAGCGAGAGTCTCTCGATTTGGGAGACCCCAAAAATAGTGGGTTTTCCGTGTGGAAGCTTCGGATTTTCCCGCTACCATGCTGCTGCTGCTGCTGCTGCTTCTGCCTCTGCTTCTGCTTCTGCTGGTTGCCTTGGGTGAATTTTTCAGCAATTTTCATTTTCAGTTTTTCTCCCGACTGTTTTAGGGCGGTTCCGCCAGCAGCAGCGACTCCTGCGATTTAACTCAATTCGAACGCGTATGAAAAGAAAACTCCGCTCCTCCCCGCAAAACGCAAAAAAAATTTGTAGAAATCGAGAAACTAAGTTGCGAATTGAAGCCGCAAGCCAAAGTAAAAGCTGAATTTGGCAAAAATGTGTGCAATTGTGAATTGGCAAGAGTCAAAGTTGCAGGATAATATGAAAATATTATGACAAAAAAGTGTTGTTATTGTTTGAGTGTGTGGCATGCCACTCGCTCTCCTTTTTTGTCCTTCTCTCTGTGTTTGAGTGTGCGAATCCTTTTTCTGGTCTGGTTTTGTGTGCGTGTAAAATTCAATAAAATGCGAACGATTGCAATTGCCAAAATGGCAAATTACAACGAAATGTACACGCAAACACACACAAACGATTGGGCATACGCACCAACACCAAGGGCCAGCGCAGGACACGCACATACACATGGAAATTTGTCAGAAATTCGGCTTGTGTGTATGTGTGCGCGTAGTTTTGATTTTCTCTGCGGGTCCTGTGGCTTACTCTCCTTTGTATTTGTGCCTGTGTGTCGCTCTCTGTGTCTGTGTCTGTGGCTGTGTGTTTGAGTGTCTGTTTGTGTCTGTGTCCTGTGTCCTTCGCTGCTTACGTACGCAGACTGAGTGACTCGATTGAGGCGGCTGCCTGAATGGCTGGCAGGTCCTGCTCCTTTTTGCCTTTGTGAAATGAATGCGTATTCAATGAGCAATGAAATCCGTGACACATTCGCGCCTTCTCTCCCGCTCGCCGCTCACCGCTTGCCGCTCTCTTCTCGGCCCCCAAGTCCTCCGCCTCTTATCCTGGCTTGTCCTTCCTTTGGCTCTGTGCATTTTCCATTTAATTTATTTTTTATTGCACAGCTTCTCGCTTTGTTCTTTGTCCGATTTCCGTTTTAAATAAAAGCGACATTAACAGCATAACCTCTGACATTTCCGTCTCTCAGCTTCTTAAACGCCCAGACAGGCAAACTCACAGCCACACGCACGCAAACACCCACCACACACACACACACACACCAACACCCACTCACCGATACAAAGACAGAGAGCAGGACTCGCCACATGTGAATATACGTTAGGGCTCTGGCCCATTTCACTTTGGCCTGGCTTTGAGCATTCCTTTGGAAAATGGGGGATTCCGCCTGTAAATTCCATCGCATACCCATTGTGTTAATTTCAGTTAGAAAGTTAACCCATTAATTGGCTGGCAAAGTGCTGAAATTCCTTTGGCGTTTCTGTGTTCGCGTGAGTGAGCCGAAATAATATCAATATCAATAAATTCCGTTAACAATAACTATGCCAACTGAAACCGTGCCTTTCTCAGTCTAAATGGAAAGCACTTCGCCAAACCGAAAGTCGATTCGTTCTAAACTCAACTAAACTAAACTAAACCGAAACTAAAGCAAAACTAAACTGAGCCAGAGCCAGAGACCAAACAAAATAGAGAAAAAAAACTTGTTGAAGTCCTTGATTGATGTGTGTGCCCAATTGGCTGCCGAATTGAGCGAAGAAACGAAAAGGAGTCTCCGTTGCCTGCAAAAAGGTGAGTCAACCCGCTGTCTATTTATATTAAGATGGGGATCAAATCCGAAGGAAAATTTCAAAGACTTAAAGGCTTTTAAAGTAAATGCCAGACATTCGGTTAAAAATATAGCCAATAGAAATGGGGGGTTTTGGGGCTTTGTAGTTTATTTATCAGGTGTTAACAGGTTTATGATTTAAAGAGATTTTCTTAAACCTAAATTAGTTTTGCTTATTTTCAAATATTTACAATTCTTTGGGTTTTATTTTGCTTTTATTGTAACTCTATGAATGATGAATATTCTTTGAATGAATTTATTTATTTATTATATAAAGTCCCTAAGACCGAAGGAACAATATCTCTGAAGCTTTAAGTTATTTGTTTCAAAGACTGGTCAATTTTTATTATAAATCTTCTAAAATTGTTTACTTTTTTTCAAAAAAGAAAAGGTAATAAACCATAGGGTAAAAGGTAATGAAAGTTATCAATTAACTTTACCCAAGGACAAATATATTATATATAGCACCAATCGTGTTTTTAAGGGTATGTCCAACCTCTTTTTATCATAAAAAGAAACCTTTGACCTCAAAAGTACTTTGTTCATGTATGACCTTGTTAAATTGTATCCTTAAAGGATTAGAATTACTTTTAATGATGTTCTTTTATACACACATATGTATATAGAAACCATTGAAAATTAAACCTTTTTTTTGAGCCTTCTACCAAAAGCCAAACACAAGAATTAATTACTCACTTTCCGAGGACGATGGAGCTCCAGCCGAAAATGAACCCAAATTCGGGTCTCCGCTCAGTTTTCAATCAGCAATCAACGGGAATAAAAAGTTGTGAACTTCCCAAAAACCTCACATACCCGGGGATCCCATTCAGCCATACACCCATTGCCATTACCCCGGCCAGAATATCCATTTGCGGATTAGGCATACAGTGAGTTGCTTCCTTGCCAGCAATTTATCCTTTATAAATAGCCGCTGGACCTGCACCCCCACACACACACACACTCGAACACATCAGGATGAAACCCTTTTTCGCCGGAATATGTAGGGAAGTTTATATGATGGAAACGGAGATGGTGGGGAAGATGGAGGAGGAGTACCATAATTTGAAGTGCACACTTCCGTCGGCCGTCGAAATATTGTTTGCCATTTTACAAAAAGTCTATTAATAAAAATAAGCAAAAATCAGTGAGCGCCGGACGAAAGAAAAACGAAATTGACCCGGCCACAAGGCAAAAGAAGCAAGAAAAAAATGTATATATATATATGTATAAGTATAGGCAAAAATAAGTAAAATTATGGGAAAGGGCAACAATTTCCCAGCCAGCAAAAGTTGAGCGAATCAACTTGGCCAAAGAGCGTTTTTGCCTGCCCCGAGTGCGTTTACTTAAGCAATCAACTCGACCTCAAACACACAGACATGTATATATATTTTTTTCTTTATATTATAACAACTAAAAGAGGCCGCAAAGTTTGTGTGCACACAACACAACACAACACACAGGACACACACACAACACAAAAAAAAAAAAAAAAAAAGAAATGGGAGAAAATCAAGTAAGAGTACAGGATTGGGGAAACCCTTTTTGGGCATCGAAACGAATTTGGAGCAGAAATCGCAGTGCATTTGTGGGTATCTGGCTGACATCCTTGCCATTTTCTCCATATGGATTTGTTTGCCTGTTTCTGTGTGTGCGACAGACAAATAAAACATTTGCTCGCTTGCTCGCGAAGTTTGTTTAGTTTTTCAATTCTTTTGGGTAGAAAATGGAATCAGAATCCGGCGAAACATTTACACGCGTGCATAACAAAGGACGTGTAAATTCTCACGTCAACACACATAAACCACTCGCAGACACACACACACGCACACACAGATATATATTTGGAGTTACGCACACTTTCGCTCAGTTACGCACACACAGAAATGGCAATGTCAACATGTGTAGCATACCTTTTGGGGCTCGGCCCAGCATTATTTGCACCTTTTGCCTTTCGCATTTCGCTTCTGTTGTTATCTGCGGCCTGGCTTCCTTTCACCATCCTTTTTACACATTGTTTCTTCTTTTCGGGTTGTCCTGCCAATTCTGTAGGCTGCAACATCAAAGCACTAAGAAAGCACAGAGAAAAAGGATACTCAATTTGTTTCCATATTGTTGCTTTCAAATTTTTTAATTGACTCAATTTTCGTCTTCTAGTTTCTAGTTTCTAGTAAAGTGAAAGAAATGGTTTTGTGATAATACAATTTGCATGAATTAGAAGAAGGAAAGAGTTTTTTCCTGTGCTTGTTATTTGGTGTCCTCTTCGTTGGCTTTTATGCTCAGCTCTGCCATCTTTCTGCCTTATTTACTTGTGTGGTGATGGAGGTCCTGGCCGCCATCTGAGTCCCCGACTTGCGTTGTCTTCCGCCTGGGTGCAGTCCTTCGCCTTGGCTCCGCCACATTTTGCGGTTTCTTTATGATGTGCGCATAAAATATTTGTCATACATTCTTGACAAAAATCTGCCGGAGGCCCAATGTATTGGATTTGCTTGGGGTCTCCTCGTATCCGTATCTGAATCTGTAGATGTGGCTGTTTGTGTTTCTCCATTTGTGTGTGTGTGTGTGAGTGTGTGGCCTCCATTAATGTTTGCCTGCAATCCTTTTCGGCCGCTATTTTGGGGCCACGCCCCAGCGTGCATAATCCACGGATCTGTCCCTATATCCTCGACATTTTGTCCATTCCGCCGAGGGAGGCTGGCTTTTCCATCTGTCGCAGCCCATCTATCTGGTATACATATCTATCTTTGTATCTAGCGTCTCGATGTCGCGTTTAACGAACTGTGTCATTTACACTTTTTGACAATAAAGTCGAGTTCCCAGCCAGGACCCTCTCGGCAGCCCCACAAAACTCTGGGATCCCTTTTGCCGTGTCAAAGTAAAAATATTTGCCTTCAATTCGCTTGACTGCATGCACGTTCCATCCACAGGCTGCAGGCTGCCCACCCCCACACCCTCCATCCTCTCCTTCCCCCTCCCCTTCCTCGCAGCCGCCTCTTACTTTTTGCCCATATCCCTGGATTGGATTCTCCTTTTCTCCGCTGTTGACTTTTGGTCGGGGACGCTTTGACGTCGATTACGCAAAGCCAATAATGAAATGACTTTGGGGTTTTGATTGGCAAAACATTGCGGGCTATAAATGCGCACACACACACATACACGCTTGGCCACGCCCCCGCTATCGATGTGTGTGTGTGTGTTGGTGTGTGGGTGTGTTTGCGCTAAAATTCACGCTCTATTAATGGCGTTTTGTGTGGCCCCAAAACATCGACACCGCCATCAGGCCGGGCTCTCCATTGTGATTGTGCAGTGTCAACATTTGCCCGGCTCCGGCTCTTTGATTTGCCATTTTAATTAGCCACCAATCAAGTCCTGGGCATCCAAAGCCACACGGTGAAATCAATTTAATATGCATTCCTGGTTTGAAATTCCCAAAGTCCTGCACCGGCATCTGACAAGGACATTCGAGGGCTTTCTTGTTTGTGAGCCATATTTTTCAGCTTAAGTTATCATAGTTATAGTAGAATTCTCTAAAGCAATGCCTTTTACTTTTATACCTTGTTTGAGTTGTCTCGTTATTTATGTGTTTTGCAGAAGGTGCGTCTCCCGCTGATTATCCTTCTACTATCCTCCCCGGTAAACTCCTTCCCCGCTCCTTAAAATCATGGGGGATTCGATTTTGGCCATAAACAAGCCTTCTTTACAGAGTCTCTGCGACCGGGCGCTTAATAAATATATCTCAATCGCTTAAGCCCGCCAATGGCGCCTGTCTCCCTGCCCTGCCACGCCTCCTGCTACTCCCCCACCGCCTGCACCTCTTTATTTTTAGCCGCAATCTACGGATGGCATGCCTGCTTATTGCTGGCAAGCGATCCGATGCCCTGAATGTTTACATAACGCCGTTTCACAAAGGCCGTAAGCCAAAACCAAAACCAAAAGTCGAATGCCTGAATAGCCGTCTGTCTTCCTTTTGTATCTCTGCGTGTGTATGTGTGTGTGTGTGTGTGTATGTGTATGTTTGGCATATTTAGTTACCTATATGCGAGCATGATTTGATATCGCATGAATTTTATATAAAAATAAATATAAATATAAACATAAATCGCAATTGGCTTCCACACAAAAATCGAACGATTGGCGGGCCCCTACCCCCATGCCCGGCCAACGCCTCTGGAATTTATAAATAACATTTATTTGGCTCATTTGGCTGTTTATGGGAAAAAGCCATCTCGAAGCTCTGGCTCTGGAGGTAGCCAGCCAGCGAGGGCCAGGACTTTCGCCGGTCGCTTATCGTAATTACAATCTCATGTAAGCGATTCTCGCGATGCTGTTGCACAACTACCAGCCATACCAGACATACAGATACCCATATAGGGGCCACGGTGGAAGACCGAAAGACCACACAATGCACCAAGCAACTAAATTAGACGGCATTTGAATGCGGCTCGCTGTCGTTCTTGGCCGAAAAGTTGCTCCGCATATTTTTACTATTTTTTTATTCGGGGGTTTTTCGGAGGTTTTCGGGGTTAGTTGTTGGTCAAACGCTTGGGGAATAATAAATAAGTATAGCCAGTGTGTGTGTGTGTGTGTTCGAGGTCTTTGTGCCAAAAAATAGAAATATATACATATATGCATGATGTCCCAGCCATTTTCATAGTTCATTTGGGCAGCCTCCTTTTTCGCATAGGTCAGTCAAGCGTGTTTTTCGGGTCCGGACATATCCTAGTGCTCTTGTCGATGAAGTGTGACGTTTATTAAACTCAATTTAAAAGAATGGCGGCTCATTTATTTTATTACTGGTCCTGTCAAGTGCGGCTAAACTTACCAAAAAAGTCAAGGGGCGGAAGGGGGCATGGGAGTGAATAGTATCTCGGGAAAAGGCAAATGTTGATAGTGGCACATTTCCAGGGTTCGCCCGAAATTAGTGAGCCAACCCAAGTGTGTCAGTTTTTGCCATGGCTTATCCTTGTCAGGATGTGTATGGCGAGTATGGTGGCGTGTGCGGAGTGTGGGTCTGCCAATGTGTGTTTGTTTGAGGCATAACAACCATTTGTTATTGATATTGACAGCTGCAAATAAATGAGCAATTTGCCGGGAGCCATTTTCTTTGCCCTGCCTGGCCTAAATTTAGCATACGCCTTTCACTTCAAGCTCAATTTTATGCTCGTTTCGGGTTTATTTTGTAATGCGGAAATACGCCCTCCATAAAGAGTCAATATTTTGTTATCAAAATTTATATGCTCCATCCAGGGTACGGCATAAAAATCATAATAGAAGCGAGAATTATGCATAAAATTTCTATTGCGCAATTGCAGTATAATTTTCTGTTTATTTTTATAACTTATTTCAGCAAGGAACTCCGCAATTCCAGGAGCAAACTTCAAATCACTCGAACACATTAAAGTTTTCCAGTTATTAGGGCCAAATGTGACTAACTGTTGTCCGTTTCCGGCCATCGTCAGGCTGGTTATCCTTCGTATTACCAATTCCTTAGTGAGCGAGCAGTCGACACTTTTTTGTGTGTGTTTTTGGTTCCTGGTACTTTTTGCCATCAACCATCTCGAATTGTCAAAAGGTTGTAAATGGTAGCAGAGTGCGGGGGACATGACTAGGTTTTTTTTCTTTCAATTTTTTGTGAGCCGGTTCGAAGAGACAACACTTTTTCAAGCTTAAGCTCGTTGCAGCTCTGCAAAGTATGCTACACTTTTTGCACTTCGCCAGTCGCGCATTTTGATAGATGAGTCCTGGCGGCCATTATGCAACACATATACACGGATGTACCCTCGTTTATCTGTCCGTGTTGGTGCGGTTCTTTTGGCATAACTCACATTGCTCGCTGTGCTTACTTATTTACCCAAAAATGTAAAAAATGGCGCAATAACAACAATAACAAGCAATGCCAGGCCCCAGTCCCAGTCACAGTCACAGTCCCAGTCCCAGTCCCGGTCCCACTAAGAAAAACAAGCAACAAAAACAGTGAGAACAACTGTGCCAGTGACAGCAGCCAGCGTGTGTAACAATTTCTCAAACAGTGCCACACATAAGTCTTTCTACCAGCTGCTATAATGTGTTTCCTGTTTGTGCTCAACACTCACACACCACCGGATATGAGGCGTCCATCGGAAATGTGTTTCAATGGCTGTTTTCTGGCCCTAGATGCCCTTCTTGCTCCCTCCCACACATTGCACACACCTCTCATCCTGATTTACTTTTTTTTACTCAGCTTTTTTTCATTTTTTTAGAATTTTAGATATATTTTTTGTTGCTTTGTTTTTGGGGAGAAAGTTGCAACACCAGCACTTGACTTGCACGGGCGGCGGTTGGTGTCCTTTCGCCTGGTGTCCTTTTATCTTTGCGGGCGACCAAGAAATATATATGACCGAGTCCCCTTGGCGAAAATTAGAAAAAAACACTACACCGAGGGAAATTAGGTATTCTATAATACCGTTAAGGTTCATTGCTAAATATTTTGTATAGCCTCAAGTAAGTTTGTTTAAATAATTTCTAGTTCCTGTAACTTATTTTTGTCCTGTGTAGAATTGTAGGAGAAAATCGCTTGAGAAATGGGTTGGAAAAAAAGGAAATAGGAGACGCTAGGTTAAGGAGGTGCCACCGAAAGCGGCGTCAACTATCCCGTGTTTATACTGCTCTGCTTTTTGCCCCGTTTAATTTTTGCAGCTAGCATATTGCCAGCATCCTGCCTCCGCTTCGGTCCTTCTCCCTCCCCCCTCCACCTTCATCGTGTTTTCCTGTTGTCATTGGCAGACCCCCTATGGCTGGCCACCCCTTGTGCCCCTACGCTTTCCAGCGAAATTGAAAAATACGCGCGATAAAATGCTTGACATGCCACGTAATGCGTTGCAAATATATTGCTAAAGTTTTTTTCGCCAGTCGTTGTTGTTGGTTATTTGTTGTTATTGTTGTTGCTATTGTTGTGACAGCGCAGCGTGCAACTGCAGCGGACACAGAGGACACCGGGGGGCGACCAAGGGGATCGTCCTGGCAAAAGGGGGCAGAAGTTTTTAACTCGGCCCCGTTATTATTCATTATTGAACTGCCAGTTTGTCCTGACACACGCCAAACGCCATGAGAAAGCGACCAAATGGCCAAAACTGGCAAAATCGAACCAAAATCGAAGGGAACTGAACTGAAAATGCGATTGCCACTGTCCATAGATGCCACACGCCCGCCACAAACCGCCTTTCTTTATGGCCGCTGCATTGATTTTTTAGTTGGTTTAATTTTGAAAGCGCAAGGCTAAAACTAATTTCAAATTATTTGGCATTGAGCGCTGACTGGTCAGCAGAATGTTGGTGGGATTGGTGGGATTGCCGGGGGGGTCTGTCTGGGGGCCGCCCATTAAGTGGTCAGAAAACTTTGTTCGTTGACATCCAATTTTTGGCCTTAATGGCAACCAGCTAACAAAGCAGTTAATAATGCAGCCAACGGGAAGTGAAATAGCATAGAGAAGTGGTTCACTAAGTGGTCGTTGGATGGCACTTGGCAGCAGGATTTTCCGTTTCACAATATAAATTTCGTTTATTTATGTTTTTAGTGGCTTGCCAAAAAAACAAATAATAAAAATAAAACAATTTCATAGTCCAAGGATTTATCAGGTGGGTACTTAAAAGTCAAGTGCTTTTCGTTGATTTAGAGATCGTTTCGATTTGGTGGCTGTGCTCCCATATGCTCTGGCAGCGAGCAAAAAATGCCCATAAATAAGCGACTGGGAGTGGAGAAAGCATCGACTTTCGCCCCGTTCTGCTTTCTTTTTCTTCATGATCCAGAGCAAGGAGCTCCTTACCTCTTTTTGGCTTCCTCCGAGCGCTGGCCTTTATCGCCTTTGGCGCTGCCTTTGACGTCACCTTAATTAATGGGTTAATGCGACGGCGGCAGCGACAGCGTTTGGTAATTAAGCGACTTTGTCGCTGGCCCCCTTTCTGTGCCAAATGAATTATGTGTCTCCACTCGGCTCTGCACCTCTCTGCTCTGCTTTGGTCCTCGTCCTGGTCCTGGTCCTCGTCCTGGTCCTGGTCCTGGTGCTGGTCTAGTTCCCAATCCCTGGGCTTTTTGCGGTCCACAGAACTACATACATACTACAGTAATTTGGCATTGATTTAATATTTTATTTTAATTAAAATTTTGCACATTGCGGGTACAGACAAAACGTGACTATGGCGGCATTATCATGCTAAAATGTCATAAATTAATTGTACTGCAATTTGCTAGTGTGTCCATAGACGCCAGACATCTTCCCAGTCCTTGCCCAGCCCCTTGTCCTCCGGGGCCGCTGAGGGCCATAAGTTTTGCATGGGCCAGCACTGCGTATACGTAATATTCTAGTGCCTTGATGACAAGCCGCGATAGGAAGGGAATAAAGTTGAAGAGGGGATAGCAGGCAGGATACGGCACGGCATGGCACGGCAGGACAATGGGTACTACTGCTACGGCTACTGCATTCGCCTCTTCATTTACGTAATGTAAGCAATTTGTGAAAATTGCTGGCAATTTCGCAGATTAAACTGGACCCAAAGTGCAATTGGGCGCAAATTTCCAACCTCTGTTTGAGCTGGGCAAACTTTTGTGGCCCTTCAAAAAAGGAGTAGATTAAGATAATGAAGCTGCAGTTTAGAAGAGGCAATCCTTCGGCTTAGACTTGTAAAATTTCAGGAAGGGGGAACTGGAAGGGGTTCAGATGAGTTGACTGCAGTGCCAGGCAGCCACTCCATCACTTACAAATTAAAATTAAGATGAGTTATGGCCTGCTCCCAAGGCGGCGATGAGAAATTCAAGCTTAATGCCAGCTCCATAAATCAGTATCCGCCGCCACGCCACCGATGATCAATGACTGGCGATTGAAGGAGATTGAAGGCACGTATCGAGGACGAGCACAAGGACGAGGCGCGCCCAGGGACGAGGTAGCAGTGGCAGTGCCACGAACAAGGGGGCAACAAAGAGTCGGGTCAACAGCTTCATCATGGTGTATGTTCTTCGGAATCGGAAATCGGATGGAGATGGGGATGGGGCAGTGGTGGGAGGGGGGTTTGTTTGGGGAGCTAAGGTGTCAGGGGTTGGCATTTATGGCATGGCAAATATTCCAAACAATGTGCTCCGCCAAAGTAATGAAACAAAAGTCAACTCATCCAAGGCCTTAACTTTTGATAACACTCACAGGAATTAATTTATTCTTATTTATACTTTAAATGGTAGAGTCCTGTCCAGAGCAGGACTTGCAGTCTACAAAATAATATCCCCTTAACTGAGCTACAGGCAACCAATTAATGTCTCAACTTGAGGCGCTCAAGGAAGCGAGACAAACCCATTTTAATTTAATAGAGTACCCGGAAAAGGATCATTTGCAATCCCCTTGTTAAAGCTTTAAGTGCGAACATTGATTGGTAAGACACTAATCCGTTTTTGGCAAGTGCCCGGGTGCTCGACTTGGCATCGTCCGAAAGCAAAAAGTGCAATAAAAACGGGCCCCGGCTTTAGTAGCCATCGCTCCTCCGGCTCCCTGCCTGCTCCCTGCTCCACTCCCGACCCACAGCCGCCCCCTGGTGTGCCATCCTCCTTTCAGCTTCTTAAATGGGGCCACCCATTTGAGCCAGCATTGCACACTATTAGTTGCAGCTGCCAGAAGTGATGAATGTGTGAAATGTAAACTTTGTTACCGAGGAATAACAGCGCCAAAAGCTCAGCGCCAAAATGGATGGAGCCAGTTCTGTAGGAAATAGAGGGAGTGGTGCCCCCCCCCAGAATAGAGAAAAAAAAAATACCGTGGAGGGGTGGGGGTTGAGTGGGCGGGACTGATGGAGAAGGCAAAATGCGAATCGAAACCAAAACGACAGACGCCTGTCGAAAATTGCAATTCTCCATTCTTTCCTTCACTCGTTCGCGGGTTCTTTTATTCGAGTTTTTCATTTTTTTTTCTGTTGTATCCCCTCCTCCTGCCTTTTTCTGTTTTTCCGTTTTTTTTTGTTTTGCGGCCGCAGCAACGAAAATCCAATTAAAGCCCCTGTCGTTGGGAGGGCGTGGCAGATGGCGGGGGCAGAGGGCAGGGGACAGGGATCAGGACTCAGGACTCACCCTGATTGAATGTCAGAGGCGCTGCGATGCGCGGTGTATGTGTAATAAAGCGGAGATTGTTTAGCTTACCCGAGCGGAAAGATGGAAAAGTCTTCAAACC
This sequence comes from Drosophila varians, assembly GCA_018150405.1. Classification (NCBI taxonomy): domain Eukaryota; kingdom Metazoa; phylum Arthropoda; class Insecta; order Diptera; family Drosophilidae; genus Drosophila; species Drosophila varians. The sequence continues at coordinate 9,974,476 of JAECWK010000135.1, forward strand.
GAAATATCCTTTGTCAAAATTTCATATTCCACTCTCTTCAATCATGGCTCCAACATTTATGTTAAAATCCGTGCGGTATTTGTTGAAGTTGGCTTACTGAGGGCAAACTTTTGTTAGTTGCCATTAAGTCATTCAGTTTAAAGAGCTTAGTTATTGTCAAATGTATCCTGGCAGGATCAAAGTTTTCGGTTTGTTGATTTTGCCCGAGGCCCGCCAGTGCGCCGAGCAGTTAGTTGCTTTAATATGTTCGCGGCTCATTAACTTTTTCATTAAAAATTAATTAAAGTCGCCAGTTAATTAGGTCTAAGCGTATTTATCATTTCCCGCTCGAGTTCCACATTCCGCGGCCTGACAGCCCCGGCTCCAAAACGAACCGAAAACTTTTGCCTTGTCCTGGCGCAAAACCTCCTGCCTCCTGCCTCCTACCTCCCGCCACCCGCCACCCGCTGCTGTCACGCCCCCTGCCAGCCCCCTGGTTTTTGGCCAACAAACCGCCTGTTGTAAAGTGTCATTAGTCTGGCATAAATTAGTTTCGCAAAGTGTCGAGGACGAGGAGGAGGCGGCGGAGGAGGCGGACTGGTGGTGGAACTGAAATTTTTGTGGCCTCACTTTGAGCCCTTTGGCATGCGATTATTGATGAACGATCCGGATTGGAGGGGGCCCCGGATCGAGATGTATCTGGAAGTGGCCCGGCTGCAGCGCACAAAGAACGCTTTGAAGCGCTTTGAAGTCTCGCCAAACAATGGCCAAGTCAAGTTGGTAAGACGCTTACGCTCATGCAGCAACAAAAGCTGGGCTAATATTGTAATAATAAACAATGGGACAATTGCCTTAATCGCAGCTACTGATTATGTTGCCAGGGCCAAGTGGTAGTCAAGGGTCCAGGATCCAGGACTCCCAAAACTGAGGTGGTGGCTTAACTAGTTTATAGCTAGATTTTGTACGCACTTATAGAGTTTTAGCTTGAAAAAGGGAGTTTGTTTTTTTAATTTTTTCTATTTTATTTAGGTATAAACGCTTAGGGACTGTCTTTTTTAAGGACTCTTAAATTTTTAAAATTTAATTTCGACATTTTTCCGACTTTATGCCAGACATCACTGATTTGGGAGCTTATTAGAGCCGGACTGCATTGTCGGCCAGGTGAGCTATTGTTGTCAGGCTGTTGGTCCGCCTTTGTGAAATATGAGTGACAGGATTTTTCACTTTTTTTCCACCACGCCCCCAAGATTTTTTTTATGTTTGCAAAGCAGATGATGAGGATGGGGCATCGGGGTATAGAAGGGGGATATCACCCATGGATAGAAGTTTGCTGCGCTTAATGGGGCGCTGAAGCCGAAGCTTAAACGCTCATTAGACGGGCTGGCATTAAATTAATTGGAAGCTGCACAACTATGCACAAAACAGCTGGGGGCTGGAGGCTGAAGGCTGGGAGGGGACTGATGGGTCTGGAGGCTGGGACCACGAGCGCTGGGGGAGCGCTCTCTCTCTCTCTCTGTGAAAGGCAAAAACTTTACAAAAGGCCAAAACTTTGATGGCAACTTTTGTAGAGCTAAAGCACTCGACTTGCATTCATTGCTAATTTGGCTTTAATTGCATAAATGTTGCGCTTTTTGTACACAAAAATTTCACAGCAAAGTGGGGCATGGAGGCCGAAGAGTGCCACTGGGCCATAAATTTGGTTTCCATAAAATAAAATACAAAAAAAAATAAGGCGAGGGAAGTATTTTTATTTTATTTTTTTTTCATTTCCGTATCTTTTGGCTGGGCAGAGGAATTTTTGTGAAATTGTTTGGCGAGTGCACTTGAAATTGAAATTGTTGTAGAGGAGGAGGAGGAGGATGTTTGAAGACGAGTGGTCAGCAAGATAGCTGCCAACTAACAAGTTCCTTTTCGTCCTTATCACAGGACTGGGATGCAAACAGCACCTGAATGACTGACAAACTGATAAACTGACAAACTGACAAACTGACAAACTGGCCAACTGAACTGAATGATTGACGTGGCCGACGTTGAGCGTTGCACAAATATTTGGAGAAGCACAAAAATTTGCTACTTAAATACGAGGGCGGCGGCGAAGTGCAAAAAGTTTGCCAGACTTGAAACGAAACGAAATGAAATGAAAAACTAAATTTAATGAATGCTGCTGCCGGCGTACAAACAAAATGTTCCCTTCGGTCCGTTTCTCTCATATTTTATGAATTGCAAACTTCACAAAGCCAAAAGCCCTTTCAGACAAATATTATATTCATATGTGCAAGTCTTTTTATTTTCCCATTTTTCCCATTTCCCATTCCCCCTCCTCTCACTGCATTTTATTTATTTATTTTCTTATTTTTTTTTTTTTTTTTTTTTGCTGTAGGGATAAAACAATAAAAAGTTTTGCTGCATTAGGCTGCATTTTAAGTGAGCGCTTCGTGTGTGTGTGGGTGTGTAGGGGGAGAGCCTGGCCTGGCTACGGAGAAGGTCGTGGCACAGGTCCTGGCTGCAAACTTATTGACAAAACTGTCATTAGCTTGTCCGACTCGCAAAACTTTCAACGAGAAGGGATTTAAAGTTAAGCGGCCAAACGCAAAAGTGTATTCAAATATGCAGCACCATCAGCATCAGCATCAGCCGAAACAACAATAAAACCAGCTCGAAACAGGTGTACATGAAACGACATCATTGTCTACCTGCCCCTCTGCCACCCATCCTGCCACCCATTCTGCCACCCAGGCTGCCCCCATTTTCGTAACTGCGTTTTTGGCTCACGAAAAATGTTTTTCCAGGCAAAAGGACACAGACTGCGAAGGGGGATGGGGGAGAGTAGAATGAAAATTTATAATGCGATAAAACTTTAATAAAGGCAGCAAGTACAGCTCAGCATCCCCCCCCCATCAGCACCAGCCCCCTTGCCACGCGTACCCCCTTTACTATCTGGGCGTCTTCTTCATCTTTGGTGTGTATGTGGGCGTGGCATAAAGTAGTTATGAATACAACAACAGTTAGACAGCTGGCAAAAGGAGCCAGGCACGAACGCACTCAAAATTGTATGTAATTGTGCAAGAGTGTAGATGACGAGGGGCTGGGGGTGGCCCCACGTGGGTGGTGCGGTCGGTGGGAGGCTGGTGAGAGACTAAAAAGATTGCAGATGTACCGGGAGAAAAAAAATTCCAATATATTTTAATCTTCTACAGGCCTAAGACACTCTTTCACCTTCTCGCAATTTAAAACTTTGAAGCAAGTTTTTGAAAATCAGTTATTAGCATATATTTTTAAGGATTAAAAAATATACAAATTATAAAATGATTAACATTATAAATTGTAAAACATTGTATTGGTAGACAGAATCTGTAGAAGTATTTAAAAACATCCTTTTGGAAATCACCTCTTCTTATCATAGTCCAAGCCCAATTAAGTAGCCAATCATTTTTTTTTAACAAAGGACAACTTTGAATAACAGGTACAATTATTTTCTCTCTGTGCAAGTATTTGCGTCTATAAGCGGGAATGTGTGTGAGAAGAAGACGCGGTTAACTAGAAGTAGCAAAAGTAGTTATAGAAATGACAGACAGCTGCAGACCGATAGCGCAGGGAGGGGGCCACATAGGAAGAGGGGCTGTAAATGGAGTGGGCGGTCTAGGCATCCCTGGTGGGCGGGGCTAGGTGGCCCAGGTGAATCCTTGCGGTGGCCCCATCAGGCAGGCCCATGAGGTGAGTGCTAACGAGCCGCCGACGACGACGACAAGGATGCCACTTGACTGACAACCTGGGAGCGACTCTGACAGCTCCAAGGGAAAAGATACCGAGTGAGATGAAAATATCGGGTTAGAAAAAGAGTGAAATACTCCCCAGTACATCTTCATACATAGTACAGGGGGTGTGGCAGGAGAGGTCCTGTGAATGGTGCGGGGAAAGTGCTGCCACGCAGGAGAATTGTTTTGAAATGCAAGGTGAGGATTAGAGAAATGTCGCACAGAAAATTGCATGCAAACGAAAGTTTTGCAACTAATGTCTCACTGAGAACTGAAGGGGCAACAATTTATGGCAACGAGGCAGCATCTGTTGTTGGCTGAATGCAACAAAATTCCCAGCCAGGTATTTATTTACCCGAAATTGAACGGAATTGTGTGTTTGCAAGTTTTAAATAAATTGGAGTCTGGAAAGGTACTTCAGTTTTAGAGAAACCTGACCATCCTATCTCACCCGGCATGTATCGCTTGAGAAACCTTTCCGAAATCTTTTCCGAAAATAGCTACGGTAAAATATAAAAAAAGGCGTTTTAAATGAAAATTTATTGTCTTCTTGAATGTGTTACGGAATTACTTTTATTATTAATCATGTAATGGCATTATTTGTGGAAAAAGGGTCGATAATCAAGTTAAAATTGTGGTGAGTAAAAAAAAACTAAAAACTCTAAATTTTGTCACTTAAGTTAGGCTCTTGGCCAAAATGGATTATATTAAGTCTCCACTCGTTACTTTATTATTGATTCTTGAACCAATTAGTTTCGAAAAAAGGTAGAAATGAAATTAAAGAATTTAATACTGATTAAAGCTGGAAAATCTCTTAACACGGCCTCTGGTATGTTAAGCCTGTCTGTCGCCCTTTATCCTTTGAAGCCGATTTTATCCGTTCCAATCGGCGCCGGCCATCCGTGTGACACTTTAAATTTAAATAGCCATTTAAGTGTTGAATTAAGCGCCACCGCTTTTAATTTCGTGTTAAATTGTATAGGCAATTACCCAATGCAAATGCAATAAACACGGCGAATTTATTTTCATTTTATCGCGCCACCCGGAAAAAATGGCGAAAGGCGCCCAAAGGCGCCACGATTATCAACATGTTGGCTTGGCTGGCCTTTGCTTTGCTTCGTCCTGCAAAGCTTTTTACAAAATGAAAATAGCAGAGAAGAACGCCAGGTCGCGGGCAGGGTCGCAGGACGCAGGATGCTCTGTATACTGAAGGCAGGACACTGCAGCGCTCGCCAAGTGTTTGCCATCAAATTAATTGGCACTGAAATTAGCACGAGGCATCCGGTGGCAGTTGATTTAGCCGCCTGCCGCTGCTGCTTCTGCTGCGTGTCCTTTTTACCCAAGCCGATGTCCTTAGCCCCGCAGGCAGAGACGTGCCGTGGAGCGGCACCTGCACTATTTTCCCATTCGCACTAAGTACACGGATTTTGCATTAATGCAGCACTCACATGAATCATTCATTGATTTAATTACAATGATTGCAACAGGATCTACTGCTGCTGCTGCAAGGTGGCAAGTACTCGGCTTGGCGGTGCTTTCAAGGGGCAGCCCCCGGAAGAGGAGGGACAGTTTAATTAAAAGTGCTAATGCTGAATAAATAAGCGCAGTTGCCGACAGGGGAAATCAATTTGCGCTAATAAGCAAAGCATCGATGAATGGCAGGACCTCTCCTGCCATCCTGGAAGACGAAATTGTCGGGGGCGATAGGCAAATTGATGCTGCTCCTGGAAGCCAGGCACCCAGGCACACAGGAAGACAGGATGGCAGGAAGACCGACCGAGTGGCTGCTCTTGAAGCACTCCCTTTATCACATCCGGAAATGCTGTCTTTGACAGCCTCAAAGGACATTCAATATATACACACATTCTGCAGCTGTCCCTACAGCACCTTTGATGGTCAAATAATCCTTAACCGATTCCCCCTACATCTACACATGCATACAATAATATTTTTTTGCAATTTCGTCCTTTGTAAATCGCCTCTTTCTATGAATTCGAATTCGAATTCTCTTTTTTTTCTTTTCTTCATTCTAATAGCATTAGCCGCATGTTGCAAAAGGGGTTAAGCTATCGTTTTCATGTTTCCTCGCCCCCAAAACCCATCCATCTCGTGCCCCCGCAGGAGGCAGCCCCTTGTCTTCGCTGCGCTTTCATGCCACTTTGATTTCGCTTTGTGCCCTCGCCACGAACGTTTAATAGTTGAAAGGTAAATTGCACGGCATTTTCCTGCTTTGCTTTCCTTCTTCTGTGAAATCGGGGAAAACACTTCCGCTGCCATGTCTTGCCCTCGTTGCAGGACTGCCTGCAAAGAAAAAAATAAAACAGCAAAGTTCCTGTTGTCGGCCAGCACGGAAATCATTTGATTTTTCCCCGTTCGTGTTTGCTGCACTCTATAGTCGTAAGGCGATCAAACGTATTTTGCATGGTCTGCCAGCTAAATTGGACGACCGAGTCCTTCCAAGCCGATCTTTATAATATAAGGGAGCGGCGGGAGAGAAAGGACGATCCATCTGTCCACTGGTAATGCGCTTAACTCTAAGCCGGGGCACAACTTTTTGTTGTTGTGGCAAGTTGACCTCCCCAATTCCAATTCCCATTGCTATCCATTTCATATTTTCTCCCTCGCGGTGGCACACATATAAATTCCATTGACAGTTGCCGCTCGCTCGTATTGGCAGCGGCAGAAATTATGGACGTATAATTCAAATTAATAGCAGCTTATGGCACTCGAACGGTTTTAACGGCCAAAAAGTCAGTCGAGCAGCAAAAAGCGAGTGCTGCCAAGTGCCAATTGCAAGTGCTACGGACACGCCCCTTTGAGCCCCTATTTCCTGCTCCTGCTACTGCCCTGCTCCTGCCACTGCTACGACCCCCCTCTTTTGATGGGGAAAAAATGTCAAAGACCGCACGCTGAGCAAACACTGAAAAGAGCTGGAAAAAATGCAGCAAATGACAGTCGAATGGGGCTGCGAAAAACCCCATTCATGCATATTCGAAATTATGACATCTGCTACGCAGAAAATACATAATATTTATGAAACCGATGTCGCCGGAATTAATTGATTTAAATCAGAGCAAAATTTCATTTCATAATTTTGCAAGTTATTGATTATGAAGCAATAAAACGCTTAAACCCATTTGCTGTTAAATCCAGCAAAAGTATTGGTGGAGGAGGATGGTGGGAGGAGTGTGGTCATGGCCATGGTCGGACCACGTGGCGTATACGTAATCCGCGCTTAGTCCGTCAGGCCGCGTACAAAAGTCAGTCGTAAAACGGCCATCGGCTTAAACTGTTGCGGCCATAAAGGTTAACTGCAACTGGGCTGGGGGAAACAAAAAAAAAAAAAAAAAAAAAGGAAGTGAAAAAGGCGAATAAACTGCTTAAAATTTAACGAAACAATGAGCTAAACTGTCGGAGGGGGAGGTGTCCTGGGAGGAAACTCTGGGCAGATGAATGCATTCCAATGCCACACGCAAGTGACGGCCATGAAAGCGTAAAAATGTAAAATTAACACGCAGCTTCTGGTTTTAGTTTTGTGGCAACAACAAAGGCATGGATGGCAGCGGGCGCAAATGGGGGCGTGGCTATAGCAGCTATAGAAGCTGGACAACCGCAGCCATAAAAACCACACAAAAGCAAGAATGAAGTTGTTGCCTCTGCCGCTGCCGCTGCTGCAGCTGCTGGCCACAAAAAGCGCTTGAAAAATATGTTAACCACAGTTAAAACAGCGCCAGGTCAACCGTACTGGCACACACGCCCACCTCCACCTCCACACACACACACACAGGGGCGTAGGAGAAGGGGATTAGGTTAAGGATACCCACCATGGAAAATAAACGTTCAGTCGTCTTGGTTCCATCTGCCAACAGCAAACCGACTGATCAAAAAGTATTCAAACTTTTATTTAAACCCTATAATTCCGCCTTATCTACACCACTGGCCGCCATGCAAACAAAAGCGAGTGTTGGCTGAAACTCGAGTGAGACACGCTTGGCATGTTGACAAATGTTGCAGAGAATGCTGCACCTTCCCCACAAATGAGCATCAACCTGAAGCTGACCTCCCCCGCATTCTATCCTGTCCCCAAACCCAACTATGCTGCCCCAACCATCCTTCCGCATCGCTTCTTTTCGCGCTTTTCCCCCCCAGCAGACAGTTTTAGTTGAGCTTAAAAGCGTGCTACACTATCTAATGCTCGGAGCGTCCTCGTCAGAGTCCTGCGAGAGTCTGGCGAGTGATAAGTCGGGCCCAGCTGACGTTCGTTTTAATGCGAACGTCATCCTCAAGCTTCGCGTCTTACTTTTGCCAAACACCAGCCAACCACCCCACCACCCACCATCCCACCCAGCAGATTGCGGTGCAAACTTTAGCAACAATGACATTATCAAAGCCAGCAACAATGGCTGAACAACTAAAAAGAAAGCAGAAGAAAGTTGAAGCATGAAAATTTTAGCAAGAGCTTACGGTCAACTGATTAAAATCGGTGCACTGCACCAAACCCCAGTCGAATGGGGGTCAATATTGCGCAGCTTCCATTTCATTTAAGTACAATGATTGCTTTTGTATAATTGAAAAGGACAGGGGGCGAGCTAATGTCCTGGTAATCATAAGGAAATTAACTTTCGAGACACTTTTGTCAATATAGTTTGGCTTAATCGGGTTTGCATTTAAAGGAGTAATTTAAATTAAATGTTTTTGTTTTGATACTTTTCCTAAGCTTTCGATTCTTTCCTTACCTTTGTGCTTAATTCAAACTGAAATATCCTTTGGGACTCGGCTTCATCTAAAGTCCCATTCAACGCCCAAGGCAGTAGCCTTTTTCGATACGTATTCAATTTCGTTTGGCAGAAAACTGGTATTTGATAGCTTTCTTGGCTGGAAACTAGCTTGCCACACGCCGCACGTCGCAATCTCACACATGCCCCGTTTCCTTTGCCCCATCAACAAAAATCGCATCGCATTTCATTAGTTGCACTCATTTGGCATTCAACTGGCGTTGCCGTGCAGCTGCAATTTCGCATTCGCAGGCGATTTTATTGACGTTTTTAATCAACAGATGTAGTTGCCCCTCACCCCTTACCATCACCCCCACCCTCACGCCTGCGATCCTGTTTCAGTTTCAGTTTGTAAGATCCTGCCGCTAGTTGGCGCATTTCCGCCGCTCTGACATCAGCATTCAACTTCACTTAACTTTTATTGCATTGCTCCCTCACACCTATTTCATTAACAAAGTTTCGCACTGATGATGCCTGGCTCCCAGTTTCCCAGTTTCCCAGTTCCCCAGCTCTGATATGCCTTTGATGTCCTGGCCAGGATCTGCGAGGGTTCCTCAATGACTGTATGACTGCATAGCTATGGCTACGGCTCCCACACCCTATGCTCTCTGCGTGAATTCAATTTGATTGACGTTACGAGCTCCTGCTACTGATTCCAATTGCAATCAATTTACTTTTGTGCAGCAGCTCCGCATCTGAGTTGCAAACTTCATTAGAAATTTTCCTTTTTGCTGCCGTAGCTTCAGATCTGGCATTTTTATTCTCGCTTTTGCCAAGCTATCTGGCCTGGTCCTGGTCCTGGCCTTCCCTTCCTACTGCTCCCTGTTCCTGTTCTGTTGTTGATGCTTTCTTTTTTCCATCTTGCATCTTGCAGCTGCCTGGCTGCAGTTAAGTAGCCAAAAGAAAGTGCGGAAAAGTAGAAAAGCAGGGGAAACTCGGGCTAAGTGGCAGCAAAGAAAACTTGTCGTCATATGTGAAAAGTTTGCCTGCGTCTGCGGCTTGGGTTTATTTTGATACGGCCAATGAATTGGGGTAAAACTTTCTTTTGATATGCAGCCTCAGCTGCCTTGAATTATGTCTTGCCATCTCCCGACAAAAAAAATCCCTAGAAACGGCCAAAAAAAAAATGTTGCCAACTGAAATGCAATTTCAATTGCCGGGATATGGTTAACCAAAAACTTTTATTCCTCTGCACTTAATGGAGCGGCAGCCGGAGGAGCAGAAGCATCCTCATCGCCAAATGATGATGATAAATTGCCTGAAAATCGAAAGCTGAAAAAATCGAAATGAATTCTTGTGCTTAACTCACGTATTTACTTTTAATTCTTCGGCGCACTTCCATTAACGAGCCCCTCGTCCTGTTTATTATTCATCTCTGGAATAACTTTCGTAATTTGCAAAACTTTTAATTGAACTGTTGGCCTCCGCTCTACTCCCGCTGCCCTTGCCACAGTCAATGTATACATATTTCATATTCATGTTTTTCTTTATTTTTTTGTGATATTTTCCTTTTTATTTCCTCATCTCACACCGCCCCCTATTTGGCTTGCCGCACTCACACACGAAATGTGTTGCAATCTGCTGGCGCATGATTTTTCACGCTCGTTAGTTCAAAAGTATTGTGTTGCAGTGTCCTGCAGTGTCCAGGACCTTGTTATGACCGAATGCGATATGCATAAACATACACTCGCTGCAACATAAATATAACCATGGCGGAATGGCGACATGGTGGCGTGGTGGCATGGCGGCGTAGTGGCATGGCGGCGTGGTATATATTCTTTTTAATTAAACAACATGTGTTGGATTTTAATTTGTAAGGCAAATAAAAAGAGGACACCGTGTAAAACATTTGCCAGCTGAACGGTTGCACTTCTTATTGTTTTTTTTAGCTGCATTTTCGCCAGGTGTCGCATCAAATTGAACAAGGCTTGCAACATGCGGCAATAAACGCGCCAATGTTCTTTTTTCCTTTCGTATTTGTTGCTGCACCACCACCCCTGAAAAGTGGCTCTAATCTGTTTAAACTGCAGTAGCAGTCGAGGGCCCATCAGTCGAACCATCAATCACATCGGGTGTCCTTTTTGGCAGTTTTTTTTTGCCCCAACACTGACAGAAATACCTAGCGGAATATTTGAAATTCCAATTTATCTGACTTTAAATACCCATCTAGTTTGAGGCCCCTTGTCATAAAAATTCCCCCTGTTCACCTCTGGTAACCCAACTCAGGGGAATAAAAAAATGTGCCGCATCCTTCGAGAATATTTCCAATGGGCAGTCAACACTTGGACAGGCAGTCAAGTCTCTTATCGAAATGGTTTTCTGGACCACCAGAACCAACACCGCAAACAATGCAAATTATGAAAGCAAAACGAACATTTATTCCCCCGCCCATCTTCACCCTTTTTGAAAAACATATCTCTGCCCTTCGGTATGGGAGTATTTGAAGTGTTGACAAGCCAAACCTTTTTTTATTTTTCTTCGGATTTTATTTTTATTGTTGTTTTTCTGGTGACCAGACCAACAGCAATCAGGCCATTCGGCTGTCAATAAAATTGTGACCGGAGCGGTGAGAGGAAGACGACTGTCAACATTTTGCAGTTATTTTATCTTTAACCCAACCAACCAATAACAGGCCGTCCCTCCAGGTGACAGGAAGCAGGGACACTAGTAGCGGGAGTGACAGCCAAGCGGGGGCTAGAAACAAACATTTTTGGCCTGGTCTTTTGTATCGGCTGGCCATTTGACTTTTTGCAACATTGCGCACACGCACTGTTGCATTTTAATTAAGGTCCAAATAGATTTCAGCGCCCAAACGAATCGAATCGCAACGAAACGAAACGAAACGAGACGATACCACACAGACGAAAACCAATTAAACCAAAGCAGCGACTAGCGACTATGGCCGAATAAAATGCAATTACTGACTGGCCAACTGGGCCACTAAATTAATAGCCCGGCCAAGGGTCACGCGGCGTATGCGTAATGCGAGTTTGTTAGAAGCTTCACGGAAAAGCAGATGGGAAACTGTGTCAGGATACAACAGCTATTCTTGTTACAGCACTGAGAGAAATCTAAAGGAGATAGCTTGGTATTTAAAATGGATCTAAAAAAATACTCAAAGAATTTAACAAAATATTGAATTATTTCTTTAAATTCGCTTTCAATTTTAGTTTTTTCTTCGTGTTTTAACCTCTGTTACCCTTGTTGTTGCTGTTGAACTAACCGCAACAAAGGACACACAATTTGCAGCGTTAATGTCCTGGCCTGGTTCTTTGGGGAGAATGAATGCGGAGACTAAATGCCCCAGCCAGAAGGCCCCCAGAACCGTAAGCCTGCGAACCAAGGACCTTGCAAGTAATTGCAATTGACGACGCCACGCCATCAACCAGCAGCAGCAGCAGCAGTAGCGGCAATGGGTACCTCCCATATGCAACCTGCAGCCTGCCACTGTGCCGCGTGCAACCCATTCATAAATGCATTTAACGTGTCGAGGCTCAGGTTGGGGCTGGAAACGTGTGGGCTCAGGTGCCAACTAACGGGGAAACAATTACGCTCTGAAAAGGGACGGAGAAACGGCATTAGAGGACACCATTCCAATTCCCAGTCCCAGTCCCAGACCCAATCCCGATCCTCATCCCGTTTCAGTGTGTGTCACAGGGATCCCATCCGTACCCGCAAACACGGACTGCCATCTGCCTAATGAGCAAATGAAGTCGATTAAAGGTGTGTCGGTGCTGTCTCCCAGTCGCAGTCGCAAATGGGAAATGTCCTGGCTCCATTCGCGCCAACCGCTGATTATCACGCTTTGCAATCTTGGTTACACGGTTCCCAGCGAGGTTAGTTTAACTTGACACAGGAGATAGCCGGAGTTTAGGTTTAAATAAGAGACACGTTCATATTAGGGGATAATACCATAACTATTTTACCTCTTAAGCATCCTCCGAGCACCCTACTCCTTAAAGTCCCCAAAGAAATCCTCTGGAACTGTCCCATTTATGGAACGTCGCCAACAATAAATATTAATGCAGAATGGCTTCATTACCTAGGGTATTCGAAGGTTGACTGCAACTCTACCAATGCCTTTAAATGGGAACACATATGCGTGACGGAGGACAGTACGTGTCCTTGGCCAGGACGCTTAGCAACTGCAACGGCAACGGCAACGGCAAAAAGGATCCATTGTGTATTCCCCAGGCCACAGACATGAGGCTGCATAATGAGCAATAACTGGGTCTCTCTCCTTTCTGTGATGACCTCCCAGCACGTCAATCCTTAAAACGAAGGAACGGAGTTGAACTTGTTTTTCTTTAGAGCGATTTATGATTATCCCTGTGAGTTGGTCGTCCTTTGCATTGCCGTCCCGGCCTGTCCACCTCTAATCGCATCGAACTTTATGTGGCTAGATGAGAAAAGTTTTACCATAATTATGCAAAAGTTTAGTTTTTAATTGGCTTTATCTGTGCATCTTAACTTTCTCAATTTTTATGGGTGTAGTTTTTTTCTGGCCAGCTTTAAGTTTGTTTAAATGTTTGATTAAATGCGGCCAAATCCGAAACCAGCCTAGCTGCAGCTGGATAAAGGACACAACTCATTTAACTGTCATGCACTAAATAACGGCACACGAAATCTGCATTCCACCCACCCACACAAACAGAGCTTAAGGCATTACATAATGTATACCCCGAAAACCCCATACAATCATCTCAACTCTGTGTATGTACAGTATTTGGGAAATGGAGTCGAGGCAGCCATAATGAGATGACATGACATATAATGAGGTGTTCTGTCCAAGTCAGTGGGTGGCTGTGGGTCTGGGTGTGGATGTGGGTGTCGGTCTGAGCTGGTCTCGTGTGGGTGTGCAGTTTGATGGCAGCAGCGACTAATTGCTCAGATGCCAGCGATTTGAATTCAATTATTCAGGGAATTCCATTAATTTCAAATTAGGTGAACGTGAACGTGCCAATAGCAACACTTAATACTGCCGACCCATAAGCTATGGCAACCGATAGTAATTGCCCAGAAATCGATTACTTGCAATAAAAACAGCATTAAAAGTACCCTTTCCCCTTCACATCGGGACATGCAAAAAGGCCACAGCCTACAATAAGCTACCGAAATCCCTTCTGTATCCGCAAAAAACGCTTCAACTTTGTTTTATGCAAGTTTTTATTGTTTAAAATTGTTTGTGGTGAGAGGTGAGAGTGGGGGAGAGGCGCCTGGGTCGGCTGGGTCCTTGTAATGCCCAAATCGAAGATGTCCTGCCAGGTGGATGACAAGGCGGCTTACCGCCAAATGACCGCAGCAGGCTCAGAGCCAAAGGCATGAAATCAGGGATCCAGCCCCGCCTTGCAGATTGCAAATTGCAAATTGCAATGTGTGCAGGTTCACACAGAAAGCTTTTGTTCACCAAAAACCACCATCCACTCCAACACCACCATAACCTCCAGCCCTCCCTTGAGGAGCACCACCGGATATAAAGTCAGGGTGGTCTGGTCAATGTATTTAAAGCCATATTGTGTATTTTTGTGGATGCCCAGGCCTCTATAATTGATTGGGTTTAGGAGGCAAGTAATTCAAAGACTATTTAATAGCTTCGGCTTTTGTACATTTTTGTATTCGATTAAGAAATTCAAAGTTTTCCCACATTTAACCCAACTTATTAGGCACTTACGATCTATAAGGATTCCCATTCACTTATAAATAATTGGGAAACATTTTTAATTTGGCTCTTCAGGTTTTCAGTGCTGCCACATTGGCCTCAGGTGTATAAGGATGTGGGTGTGGAGTGTGGGCGCTTGAGTGGCTGGTCAATTCCTGGAACTGGACACATGCAAAGGTGCCACAGGGGCAGGTGCCACTCCCCGCGGGCCGGTAGTATGTGCATTTTTTATGCCCCCACATATCCACAGCTGGCAGGCTCGATATATAAATTTTTTTCCTTTTTTGTTGTTGTTGCAACAGCAGCATCGCCACTGCCACTGCCACTCCACGTCCCCGCCCCCTCACCGACAATGTCAGCCACCATCAGGTGTCGGGCCCGGCAGTATTTTGTGGCTTTTGATTGGGTTTTTCGGGCGTTAAGCAAAAGTTATAAATGGAGTTTAGAGAGCAGCTAGCAGGTAGGAAAGTTGTATGCGGACAGCTCATAAATACATCAAGTGCGGTTCCCGGACTCCAGGCCCCTGCAATATGGATCAAATTTCCAAAGTAATTTCCCCGCGCTTAGCAGACGATGGAGAGTAAGAAAGGGGGGAAACCCCTAAACAAAAAGAGGGGCTCTGGATGAGGAAAAAAAATTGTCGGAGGCGGAGTCTCAGTCCCTACTTTGTTTGCTCACGAACTGCGGCAATGCAATGGAAAAAACACACGGCAAATGTAAATAAAATCGCTGGGAATACAATGTGGGAATGTGTGCCAAGCCGCAGATAGCGGGGCGGGGCTGGGATGGCTGGCATGGCTGAGAGGGTTAAGGGGGTCCCACGAACCCCTCGACAGTAAAAAGCAGCAGCAGCAGCAGCAGCGCCAACAGCAAATAAAAGCGAGCAAATAAAACTAAAGTAAGCAAAGGCAACTCGCGTTATTTACTAAATTTTTGCATATACAACAAACCGAACCCAAAATGGAGGAGAAGACGAATTGAAATTGTTAAAGTAGAGCTCCTCAAATACTTCTATTCATTTCAGGCAAAAATATTTGTCAATTTAATGAATGGAATCAAAACATTTTCTCTAAATACACACAAAGTATGTCGACCGGTCACAGAATCATATCTAATTCCCCAAAGGACCTCGGGACTTCCACAAAGCATCTTTGCTTGCATTTCGTTGCATACTTTGTGGCAAAGTAGCTACCAAGATCTGAGGACAGTCGCAAAAGCCATAGCGTCTGGATGGAAAATAAAATAGTATGTGGTGGAAAAAAAACAAGGAAAACAATAAAAATTTACAACCAGAAAAAAAATAAAAAGCGGCCAAAAAATAAAGCGGCTACGCCACCAAAAGGCAAAGGAAAACAAGAGGAACTCAATAAATTGTCATGCAGTAAAATGTAGTCATGGGCGTAGAGGGAGAAAAGTGAAATGGGGGAAGGGGGGAGGGGCGGAGGAAGGCGGAAGGAAAGAAACCACGCGCGACTTTGTTTCAGCCGATGAGAAATGGCCAGGGAATTGGTGGAAACCGAAAAGGAAAACGGAAAAGGCAAAAAGGACGAGTGCACGTAAAATGCCAAGAAAGTAGCAGAGTGCAAGTGGCATGCAAATACAATCCAAGAGGGATACGTATGTACATACATATATATCCCTTCCCACACCCTCCCCAAAATGTATTCAACATGCACTTGCACATGTATGTGTGGGAATATCCTTTGCATTGGTGCAATGTCTGACCGAAAATCACATGTTCGGCTGTAGCGGGAAGGATGTGATTTAAGTTGCAGTGCAACATCGAACAAGCCGGCGGCCAACAACAACAAAGCCAACAAATGAGGCAGCCACAAAATGAGGCAGCCCATATACCTTGTGACATTTTGGGCATTCGGAGTCGCGGCCTCCTGAATTTTTCATGCCCCGTCTCGCGGCATAAACTTGCCACTGCCACTGCCACTGTCGGTTTGGTTTGGTTTGGTTTGGTAAATTAAGGCGATTCTCGCTTTATTGGCTCGTGCCCCGGCTTCTCCGTGTTGCCTCTCGCTAATGGGGAAGCATAAAATTCCCAAAAAGGCACAAAGAGTCTTAACCGCCATCCGCCTCCAGGAAATCCTTGAAGTTTCTTTAATAAAAGTATTTCCTTTAATATTTAAAATTCAGCTGCAGTCTCCAATATATATGTAAGTAATAATAATAATTGCATTCTATAGATGCTTATTCGTTCCACCTTAAAAGTTAATTGCATTTTTTTGTGGCCCAATTTCCATAGTTAGTGTCGCCATTATTGCGGCATCATTTGGCCTTTGGAATTAAACCCTTAATTTTTGGCTCAGCGTCCTGGCCCCCTAAAAGCGCCAGGATCTTTGGGGATATTAAACGTTTTTTATATGCGGCCGGACGATGGTGGAATGAAATTGGCGAGCATTAAGTATACGTAATGTGGGCCAGGGAAGAGGCCATTCCTTGACGCGGCGTTTACTTTGGCAAAATTGCATTAAAGTTGCATAAGTGCACACGGTTTTAATATTTAATTTGGCAAAAAGCTTTCCAAACACATCCCAGCCAGTATCTGTCGCCTTCTGTCTTTCGTTCGTTTGTCTGTTTGTCCGTCGCAACGTTTTTGTGTCCTTTTATTTGGTGTCCTGCACTTAGAGCTGCCCTGGCGATAACGGCGCTGACATCCACGCTTAATAATATCCCTTTTCTCGCTCAGCCTCGCTTGGAAAAACAAAAGCGCAGCCTTGTCTCTGTGATTTTGCCCCCTCCCCATCCCGCTGTGCCCTCTGAATGGGAATAGGTGGCAGGAGGTGGCAGGAGGTGGCATGGGCGGCATAGTGCGGCATGGGAGGGACGGAAAAAAGGAAAAGCGCAGCTCGCAAATGGAGATAAAAATTTGCGATGGCAAAGCTAAAGGAAGCGACAAAAAAATAAAGCTAGAAAAAACAACAGCAGCCATAGCAGTAGCAGCAAAGTGCAGCAAAAGTATTTACAAAGCGTTATCACGCTGCGACCCTCTGTCGCCTCCACCTCCTGCCATCCACTCCCCTTTGAACTCTGACACCGCTCCAGGATCCTTGCTCCTAGCTCCTACCCCCTCCTACACTCCACCCCTTTCAACACGTTCGCTTGTTTATTTTCGCCGCCGGCGTTCGCTTCTCTAATTTCTGATGCGCTGCAGTTTTTTATAGTTAAATAAAAAGGCGCTTAAGCAGGCGATAGAGTGTAATCATGGCCTTAGTATGGATTGCAGATGTGGTCCTGCGTGTTTTTTTTTGAGAAATATCCTGAAATCGAAATAAATTAATTTCCCATTCATCTCAGGCCATGAGAGAAAGTGTTAAGGAAAGGGTCTGGGGAATCAAATTCATTAAGTAATCCATTTAAAATTCCTCAAGTCATAATAGAGTTAACAATTTTCAAGTCCTTATCATTTATTTAAATTTATTCCAACTTTTCGCCAGTTCTGGCCCGCCATTCGAATCGCATTTCGTGTCCATCAGTTTCAGTAGCTTGCTGAATCCTGGAAATCCTTGGTATGAAAGCATTTCCTGCTCCATCACCTTCCCTCCTTTGACCAGCTTCAGCTCATCTCCTATTCCATTTGCGAGCGCTTTACGAGCTGCTCCTCAAATTTAAAGCTCATCAAGGGACAGAACATCTGAATAGAACGCAGGAGCCAGGACATACATATATATAGAAGTCGAAATAGTTTCGCATTTTATAACTCACTTAAAGGCGTCTCTCCGGCAGCGGGCCAATTAAAATGGGAGGACTAGCAGCTGATTAACTTTGGCATCTGCCGCCCCCCTAATCGCGTTTTTGTACTTGAAGAATTACCGTCCCCGCCCACCTTGCACTCTAAGAAAAAGATTCTGTTACATATATTCCTATACTATTTTTCTCATCTACTTACTCTTAAATTTTAAATTTTAGAAAATTATTCC
Organism: Drosophila varians; assembly: GCA_018150405.1. Classification (NCBI taxonomy): domain Eukaryota; kingdom Metazoa; phylum Arthropoda; class Insecta; order Diptera; family Drosophilidae; genus Drosophila; species Drosophila varians. The sequence goes on from JAECWK010000135.1 coordinate 9,992,573, forward strand.
AATTAAAATTAGAAACTCTAGAAATATAATTTTTTGCAGTGTGCCCTCAGAGTTAAAGCCCAAGTGACCGTCGTCTTCGTTGGTTGTTGCCTCTTGTTGCAATGGTAATTGTGGGAGTGCAGCAATGACGTCATTGCACACTCACACACACAGACACACACATTCGTCCTGAGACGAGGGAGTGCTGGGCAGTGCCACGCCCACATCCCTCAGTGGGCGGGGAAACGTTGCCACGGTAATTGTGTGCGCTGCTCCACGCTTCGGTTGGCAATATTGTTATGACCAAAAAACCAGGTCACAAAGGACAGCTGCCCCCGCATCCTCCTTCCAGCCGTTTTCCCTCTTTTGGACGCCACTGTCTTGGCCTCAGCTTTCAGTGTGAACGCGCGCATATTTTATTTGATTTATTTATACAAAAAAAGACGTCATAATTTAGTAAAATGTTTAGCAAAGTGGGAAGGCAAGGCAGGCAGGGCAGGAATGCCAGAGGCTGGCTAAAATCCCTGCTGGTAGTTGCTGATTTCTCAGCTTCTCTCCCCAAACTCTTGTGCTATTTTGCATTTAATATTTATGCCACTTTTCCCTCTGTTTTGCAGGCATGCATCGAGTTCCAGCCTCGACTCAGCTCAGCTGCTCAACTCGTTGCTCCAGCGACTTGTCGACTTTTGGCCCAAACCGCTGACCAGGACCAGGACCAGGACCAGGACCCGCACCGGGTCCGGGAAAGGCGGAAAGGCGAAGGATCCAAAGGCACGGCTAGAGACGAATTTCGAAACAGAAAAGAACTGACTGAGCACCGAACACTGAACGTAACCCGAACAGGGCAGGACAGGCCAGTCCTCAGCCATGGCTGCTGAATAATTAATGCAGTTTCGGTAAGTGCATTTGAGAAATACGTTCCATTTCTCCCTCCATCCTCTTTTTTTTACCAGTTTCCAGTTAAGTTTGGCTTGGCTTAGTTCGGCGCAAATCGCCAAGCTGCTAATTTAAACAGAAATTTTAAATTATAAAAAAAACTAATGCCTTTCCAGCACTAACTTCAGATCGTATTCTAGCAGTGTCCTTCTATTCCCTTATCCGCCAAAAACTAAGCTTGACAAATGAAGTGTTCAACTTCGAAAGAGGGGGCGTGGCCAGGCTCATGCATAAAGCAATATGCGACATGGCTCCGCTTTTCCACTTCGCTTCAGTTCAGTTAGCGCCTCTTTTTTCTGTGGCTGCGTTCACGCGCCGGAAGCGGAAATTGTCCAGCAACAATGGCAACAAAATGGCAGTGGCCACCCACAGTCAAAGGAATGTCAATGGGGAACATGGCCAAGAAAGTGTGGTGGTTTCTGTCCACTATTTTCACACATTTGCCGAGCTGGTGGGTGGGGGAATGGGCGATAAAAAAGACAAGGGTATGCCATTTCGGGTGCTCACTGTCTTTTATAGTTTGGCGATAAATTTCGAAAAGGATACGCAGTTTGGTTACTTAAATAGTAGATCCTTAGAAGCAGTATTATCCGTATTATGTCTACTTATTCTAGGAAATACTAGAACAAGGATATCATGATATAACTCCTTCAAATTCATTAAAACTATATTATTTTCAAATTTGTTCTTCCTCTCTTCCGCTTTGGTCTAGTCCCGCTGATGAACAGCGCTTCCTTTTAATGTACCTCGTCCTGATTATCTCGTGTTATCCTCTTCTCTTGAAAAATACCTTACCAATTTGGTCACTGTCCTGAGCGACATCGCTCCACCAAGAATCCCAGAGTTCGTCATCCATCTCGCTGTCCGGCCCCCCGTCCCCCCAGTCCATTTCGCCACCCAACTCGGCGTTATTTATGTCCTGATGCTGTTGCTGGCTTTATCTTAATGCTGTTCAGATACAACGTTTTCATCGTTGTCGTCGCTCATCGCTGTTGTCCAAGTTGTTGTTGTACACGCTTATTGCCATTGCCCGGTGCAGTGGCTGGTGCGAGTGCCTGGAATTTATCAAAGGGATCAAGATTTTATATTAAATTCTTCGCATACTTTTTTCTATCTTGTTAGAATTTCAAATAACTGCGTTAACGAAAAATATATATACGAAAAGTCGGCTCTTGTGTGCTATTTTTAGAGGCGGACTTGGCTCTTAAAATTCAGAGCCCCCTGCGTAAGCCACTGGCTGTGTGTTGCTGTTGTGCACTGCTTATCCTTATCCGCAACATCGTCTTGTCCTTCTCCTTCGTCGTTTGTTTTGTCATTCAATTCAATGAGGCTAATGTCCGTTGAGGCCCCTGCCCCCTGGTTCCGGCCCCCGTCCCTGCCTCTCTCCCAGTCTATGGCAGTGTCCCTGCTCTTGGTCTTGGCCACATGGTTCTGGTGTCTCTTCTGCGTCCATTGCTTCATGCTGTTGTTGAAGTGCCATTAAGTTTAGTTGTCACTTAGCCTCTTTGCTTTTATATGCCGTTCGCCCCTTCCTAGCATTTCCTCTCTTCTCCTTTCCTCTGCTCTCCTTTCCTTTCGTGTCCTTTCCCGGCTCCTGTCCGTTTGCCGCTTGTCGTCTGCCGACCGTTGTTGTTATCCTTTTGGCTTGAACGTCTTAAGCGCCTAATGCCATGGCCATAAAAAGTCCAACTAATGCTTTAAAGTGTGCCACACATACAGAGATAGAAAGAGTGCGGCCGCCATAGTATCCCAAGGATAATAAGAAAGTGGGAGAAGGATTTAAAATATAGGTGACCGACACAGTAACAAATTATTTAAAGTTCAAAAGGGTTCCCCCTCTCTCCCCCCCCACCAATTTTGAAATTAATAAAACTTATTTGATTTATTTGTTACACAAAGTGTATCAAATTTTTTTCTCTGTTGCGTTTTCTGTTTTTTGGCTGCAAGACAGCCCAATATGGCCAACTCTTGCCCGGCTCGCAGGACCTCTCTTATCTGGCCGGCTTTATCGATCGTTTGCGTGTTGTCTTTTAGCTGTTTGATTTTCGGCTTTAAACGAGTCCATCCTTCCACTTTGGCCACTTTTATTTTTATTTTGATTTTTATTCGTTTCGTTTTCGCTGTTGTCGGCCTGAAAATTGCGTGTTAATTTTCACACAAACGGAGACAGTCGTCGCATTTTCCACGTATTCTGTTTGTGCTTTGCGGTTTTCACCCGAAACGTTGGCTGGGTCCCTCGCTGTTGTATTTTGTGCGGATTTTGTTTAAATATTTGCATTTTTATTGTTGCTGCCAGTGCTGCTTGGTTCGTTCTTTAGCTTCATTAGCCGGTTTGTCTGTTGACACAGCTTTGTGTCTCTGCCAGATTTTCCCACTGATTTTGTATGTCCTTTCGGCGAAGTGGCGCTTAACGGGGCAAAAGTTCATCTAAATTAAGTGCAACCCATTTTCAATTAACTTTCGACGAATTCAACTTGCTCCAAAAACTTGTAGCCAAAAATGCAAAAACTTTTGCCTGAACTTTTGCCTCCTTCCCCCGGTTTTGCGCTTTTGTTGCCTTTGTCGATGAATTTTCATTACGCTGCATATTTGTTCTCCTGGCCCGGACTGCCAGGACTGCTAGGACTGCCAGCGTTTTTTTTTTTTTTTTTTTGCATGTAAACAAGCCGCGCCAATTTGTTGCCCCCTAACAAAGGAGAAAAATTTCAACTTCAAAACTTGTCAAATTCTGCAGAAACAACAAAACCGAATTTGAGTGGCATGGACATGGAGGTGGATTTAGAGCATCACCAAGGCGGGCGTTGGGGGAGAGGAGCTGGAATAATTTAGGGGGCAAGTGGAATACATTTTGCACTTTAATGGTAGGAAGAAGTGCCTTAAAAATGCAGATACAATGCCCCGAAAAATGCCTGACAGGCCACGGAAAAGAGTGAGGTTCCGGGCTCCCTTTCGCTTTTTTTTTTATTCCGAAGGCGGTTCTCTGTGTCTGCTTGTGCAAATTTCAAGTTGTCAATTTATGATTATGGCACCTCATGAAGCGAGGAAAAATGTAAATTATACTCCAGCGTCGTTGGCGTTTTCGAAACCAGCAGCGAAATGGAAACTCGACCGAATAACAAGCCAAATTGCATGTGCGATAGAGGAGCTGAGGTGCACAGGAAACAAATCTTTCAAGTATTTTAGATTTTTTTGGCAGGACAATGCGATAATTTCCATGCACTGTACCATGTTTTTAGATTCTTATTGAACAAAGTAGTATCCCATTTTTTGCTGTATTTGAGAGAGAGTTAGTTATTTAGCTGGCCATTTTAAAGCTCCTGCTGGTTTGTTACATTTAACGCTTTTTAACGCCGAATTGACTGCACTCACTCAATACACTCACGAATACACTCGCTTACACAGTCGTTGTTATTCAAATGAGAATCGCGATTCAACGCTTTCCGCTCCGCTATCGACAGGCAGCACAGGTGCAATCAAATATTATGTATACGCCGCGTTGTGCACAATAGTTAGCAATAAAGTTGGCTTGGCTGGGCTGTAAAAGTAGTCGAAAGGCAGCAAGGCTGCAAGGCAGCAAGGCAGTGACTTGGCTAGCAAACTGTCAATTTGGTCGTTGGCTTTGCTGTTGTTATTGCTTTTATTGGTCTTTACCTTATAACAACGTTAAAGTGCGGAGTGAGGAGTGCGGAGGCGGGGAGAGGTTGGCAAGAGAATATTGAATTACTTGAAATGTGTGGAAAATGAGTGGAAAGAAATGGCATTACAAGAGCATGTGACTTCCAAGGGACTTGAGCTTTAAATTGTCATCATCAAAGTGTAGTAAGTTAATTCTGGAGAAGGAAAATTAGGTTAGGTCATCAAAAATCTTGGCTTACACAGGTCCAACGTGAATCCTTAAAGTTCAAATATAAGATAGAAGTTTCGCCTTTCAATGGCCATCCACAGACCGCGATTGGCTGCCACTAAGCCAGGCTATGTAGTTGTTGTGTTTTGAGTATTTTTGGCAGCGGAAACCGTACGGTTTCCACTCGTTTCCGTGGAGAGGCCTCGTCACTCTCCAATCTTCCTGCTCATGTGGGGCATAAAATTTGATTGTGATTGAAAGGTGTAGCCTACTTTCGGGCGGGCGAATATAAAATGCATGTAATCAAGCGAAATGGCAACGGGGCGAATGAGCGATCGTCAGCAGGGGCGGCGTCGACGGCCGTCAAGCCACCGGGAGGGGTCGATGGTTCGGTGCATTTGCATTTGCAAATAACGCCCCTCGCTCGGATAGGTCACGCCCACTGGCCAGATGCCAGGGCAAACAATAATTGAAATTTGATTTGATTAGTTTTGATATTGGTCTCATTGTTGCTATTTGCATTCCGGCTGCTGTTTTTATTGTTACGCCCGCCATTGAATGAAAATGTCAAATTAATTTAATTGTATTTTCGTTGGAGCGCTTAACTTGGCCGCCCCTGCAAATCCCTTTATAATTAAGTCGCCAGCGGAAAGAAAGCCATTTAACAATATAAAAAGCAGCTCGGTTCGCGACATAATTGAACTATTTGGTTTTCATAATTGAAATTTTCCACAGACAATTCAATAATAATTATACGAAGCGGAGAGCGTGGGCGGAATGGACCGGCCCCTGACCGAACCGGACCGGACAGGACCGGACCGGACCGTCAGTATCCTGCGGCACGTGAACTATTTAATTAAGTAACTTATTGTTATTATTTGCATTCCTTTTCGGCCTCCGCTGGCCTCCGGCAAGGATAATTCGCAGCATTTTTCGCGCGCCTCTCGCCTTTGTCCTCAACGCAATTAAATACATATTAAATATTTTGCGAAAGCTTCGACAGAAAAAACTATATTGCAATAAATAATCCCACCTCTATTACGCATTTACCACAGGAGATATTTAATAATGTTGCCCCAACCTTGCGCATATTTGGGCGCTTTAATGTGGCCATATTGATAAGCTGGGAAAACTGGGGATCTGGGGACAGGCCGAATGGTAAATGATGAAAAATGCTCTGCATTTTCCGCACCTTTTTGTGTTTCCATGCGGAATAAAAAGCCGAGCCAAACCAGGACTCGGAGGAGAGGAAAGCAAATAAGAAGAAAAAAATCAAAGAAATAAAGAAGCCAACGCACAAATATTGGCTCGCTATTTTTTCGAATGAATTATGACTGCGCCGAAGGTCCTTTCAGTGGTTTGGGGTGGGTAGTCAAAGCAGTGAGGTGGCAGGCAGGAGGCGGAAGGCGGAGTGGGTGGCCACTCAGTGGCGCGGATTGCCGGAAAAAGGAAAATTTTCAAGAGGGTCGTCGGTTCGACGAGTGGCCAACGAAAAGGTGTTCGAAGGTAGTTGAGCAAATAGTTTTATTGAAACCGATATTAGCATATGCCACGATTCAAAGGAGAACAAACAAAAGAAAATAGAGCGAAGGAGGAAAGAAAATGCTGACAGATTGTGGTAAGCTAATCAAAGGACTCGCCGATTGAGACTTTCAGTTTTAAGGCTTTAAGTTTTGTATAATATGGAAATGGAATTGGATTACTTTGAGAGGATGAAAATGTTTTTTTTACTTGAGTAGCCGCGATCTTTCTTTTCCACTAAAGAAAATATCCTTCGCAGATCCTGGCGCCTCTGTTTTCTTCACCTGATTTTCTTTTGCCTTTTTTTCACTTTATCACGCGTTGGCCTCTTTGTTGTTTGTTTGCCTCTTTTCTTGGCCCGCTCCCCATTCTGCTCTTTTAATTTTCTGCTGCCCACCATTCCGCGGCCTGCCTCGCAAGGATACCCATTGTTGTTGGCTTTCTTTACTGACAACATAATAATAAGTTTTCTCGCTCTCCCTCTCACTGGTTTATGCTGTTTCCCTTATTGTTGTTGGGGTATTGCGGGCAGCACTTTCAAAGGCCAACCTGCAGCTGCTGCTCCTGCTCCTTTCTCCTTTCCTTGCCTTCCTTGCTGTAGTTATTTGTTGTTGTTATTGCTCTTGCGGTATTGAGCGCAAAAGTTTACGGAACGCAGGCCAGCGGGGTAACAAATGGGAAAGGAGTGCAAAATTATACGCGTACACAGGATATCATAATTTTTTAAAATTGAAAATATATTTTTTTTTAAAAACGAGATTTTAATAAAATGTTTTGTGTCTTATTGGTATTTAATTTGAATAAGATATAAAATGTACCTTGTACCTTAGTCTCTCCTTTGGTTTATAAATTTCACATTTTATTTTTATTATTTATTCAGAATTTATGTTTGGCACGTGTTTTTCGCACCGTGTAAACAGGACAACTGGCCATAACTGCAAGCCATCTTCAGTGTCCCACACATGAACGTTTCCGCGTGTGCCTGTGTGCGTGTGTGAGCCGCCATTCCGCCAACTTGGATTCCAATTCCAGGCTCCTCGCCAGCGAGGGCGCTTTACGGCGATGGCCGCCCAATGGTTTTCGCAGCCGTGTCCTTTACACACACTTTAAATTATTTATTTTTACACTTTAGCTGTAACACATTTTCAGCTGCCTGTGTGTGCGTGCGCTGTTTATGGCCGCCTTCGTGTATGTGTGTGTGTGCGTGTGGGTGAGTGTGTTGCAGCCTACGAGAGCAGCAACTTTTGCTGTGTATTTGTGTATTTGCCTTCGCCCATGTTCACGCTGGCCAACCTCTATCCCCGGCCCTCGCCTGCAGAAACTTGTAAATTATTTGCCTTTTGCCTTTATTCCTTACACATACGCGCACAAATTGTCTTGAGTTTATGTGTTAAACTTTACATCCCATCCTTGAAAGGTCTGTGTGGGGGTGGATGGCTGCTCCAGTCTGCTACACTGCGAGCTGGAACTTTAAACATAAATAATTGTGATTTTAGTATCATAATATCAAGCCATATTTTTGACAAGTTTATGAACAAAAGAAAATTTTTCTTGGTGTATCTAACTTGGCATGTAAATGATATGTTCCCTCGGCCACGTCCAACGTCAGAAGAAGACGAGGACATAGTCGCCTTTTATTGCTCCTACGCCTCTGCAATCCTTAGCCCCTCCTCAGACGCTCTGCTTTGTTCAGCTGTCGTGACCGTTGAACAAATGAACAACATAAATAATTGCAAAAGCACACACGCACACTCGTAGCGGGATTCGCAGGATTCGCAGGACTCAAGAAACGTTTGATGCTTTCGAATTGAGATTAATGAGCAGAAAAAGTGATTCAATGGTGGCATCTTGAGCCTGTAACCATTTCAATATCTTACATGCAGAGGCATATATAGGATATAATATCCTGCAACATTAACGGAATTTATTTGCACTCGTAAAATATAATGTTTTGGTTTTAATTAAAAGGGGAGACTCGTGTCGGGAAAGTTTTCAATGTTCACTTTCGTTACGTGACTGATAAGCGAAAAGTTAGTTCGGGAATGCTACTGATTTTCCCCCTCCACATGGAGTGCCTTCCGTTATCAATCCAGCAATAATTACAGGTACTCCCGCGGCACGCTTCTGTCAATTCCCCGAAACCCTTCCCCCTATACTCCTCGATTTAATCGGCACTCGAGAGGGCTGACACCCCAGTATACTAATTGGCGCAACACCCGTCGTCGTCAGGTACTTGGCTTGCCCACTCCCGGTGGCACTTAAACAACTGATAACAGACCGCAATCGAAACCGAAATCGAAATGGGAATTGGAATCGGAATCCCAATCGGAATCACAATCAAAAGCCCAGCAGTCGTGTAATTGCAGATACAAATGCGATTACACTAAGTAGCTTGTCTCGATACATAATAAATGTTGCCACCAAAGGGGGTGCGGTGGGTGGGTGTGTGTGTGGTGTGGAGTGGAGTGGTGGGGTATGGTGTGGAAATTCAAGTATAAGCCTTGCTTTCACTTTCCGTTTGTTTGCCTTGCCCAGAACGGATTCAAGTTCGTTTTGTTCTCGGCTCGTTTACGTAATTAACAACAGGGCGTATGCGTAATCTGAGGAATTAAGGGAAACACCTATGTATTTACATTCTTTTCTCGTTAAAGCTTATATTTAAATGGAAAGAGTCTGGGATTACACATTATATAAAAACAAAATTATTTTAAAACATTAATAATATTGGAAATGGTATAGAAAATTCGTATTATTCGTGTATTTTCAAAACAAACAAGTTTTTTAAATCCAAACATTCTAAATTTCTCTTTTTATAAAAACGATAGACTCTCTTTCATTACAAACCCAAACTCTTTACCTTTCTACTAAACCTCTCGCTCAGCTACCTGCTAAGCATATCTGCAACGATTCTGGTCAGGCAGGTTTCCAGTTTAATGGGTTAATCTGTCCCCATTGAGCTCTCTCGCTCCCACTTCCACTTCCACTCCCAATCTCCCAATCTCCCATTTGGAGGCTCCATCCATCGTTTCCAACGTTCAAACGAAATTCTCTCAGTTTTATCACGAACTCGGTCCCCTTCAGTCCATTTCCAGGCACATGTAGCGACGTTTTCGGTTTCTTTTCTTTCAACGTTAACGTTCAGGTGTAAACATTGTTAATTTGGTATTGTCGGCGTGTTATTTTTAGTGCTGTTCATTGTTTCGTTAGTTTCTACAATCTTTGCTATCAGTCGCGTAGTGCTAATCACTATATCTCAAGTGCACTTGCCCCATAAACTTGCCTCAGTTCGTTTTCGGCTAATCACTTGTATCAATAAATAACGCCCGGTCCGGGGTTATCGTTCGGGAATGCTTAAAACCGAAATAAATTAATATGAGACAGCATTAAATAAATTAAATGAGAGGTAAGAATTCTTTTTAATCTGAAAGCCGCTCTCCTCCTCTGACAGCGACAAGTTGCAGAAATAAAAGCCATGGGGTGGGTTAAAGGGAAATGTGATGGATGCTGGGCGGCGGAGAAGACAGAAATCGCGACAAGATAAAGCAATAAACGAAAATTGCAACAAGTTCGCGCGTTTAAAAACAATTACATTTCCATTCAATTTATAAACGAAAATCACGATGCAGTCAGGCCAAAAGCAACAACAACAATAACAACAACAACAACATTTTAACTCAATTAAAAACCTTCGACGGGCGGCAAAAAAGATGAATTGAATTGAGTAAACACAACAACAGCCACAACAACAGCCACAACAACATAAACTTCAGCGCTGCCTGTCGTTACTCTTTTTCCCCATCACTTTTTTTTTACTTATATTTGAATGTGATTACAGTAAATACCGGGTAACGTAAACGCCGATTAAATAAAATTCGCGAATAAATTGCATTTTTTACTTAAAAAATATTCGCCTTTAACGAATGGCATTAAATATTATTCAATTCATTCACCTTATAACGAAAGAGAGAACCTACCAAATAATATTAAATTCCAATACAATTTTTGAGCAAAGCTTTTGAGAGCATTTATTGTGGTTTATTGTTATATATTTATTGTTTTTTTTAAGGCTCTTATCATCCAAGAGATTGCTCTTTCTTTTTAGGACCTTTTCATTATTCCCCAATCATGAAAAAAACCGATTATTGACTGTTATCTCTATGTATGGAATTATCAACTAATTAACTAGATAATGCTTGAATGGCGTACAACAAGCTTTAAAAATATAACAATCAAGATTGTGTCAAGTACCCAAAATAAATATTCCAAAAGTTACAATTCATCTTTCGATTAAGAATCGTGATTATAGAGCCTACTTTAAAGAATTTGTATCCCATATTTTTTCCTGGTTAATGCTTTAAAGCTTTGTTTTTTCACATTTTCGACGTTTATGATTTTTATGGCGCCCTTCCACGCGACTAAACAAACGCCATCAAATTTATAGGTAAATATATCACGACGCCAAAAACACCTTCCCCAGTTTTTCACTCAACTTTATTAAATGATCTTTGTTTGGGAGTTTTATGAGCAACACTTTGCAGACTGCCATGAAGGAATGCATTTTGGCCATGTTTCAATTTTTATGTGTAATCCGGGGACTGATCAAATGTGAAATATTCGAAAATTAATACTCAGGTATGGGGGTCGGAGACTGTTGAAGGTTTCTCAAATGGGGTGGCCAGAATTTCATTGAGTTTCCATTAAAAGTGTGCTTAGATTGGCTCAGGGAACTGGGACCTTGTCGTTTTTAATTTTTGAGAACGCATTCAGGTTTCTCAGCCAGGCAGGCCCCCTTTCTAAAAAGGATTTCAGACACATGAAGAAATAATTATTTTCCAAAAATTTAGTCCATATTTTGCGATACACATCCCACATTAAATAATTTATAAACTATTTGGCAACTAAAATTAATATTCCATTGGAGTGCCATTTTTGCTGAGTGCAAAACAATTTGCACTTTTTTTGGTACACCTGCCAAGGTGGAGAGAAGCAAAAACCGGCAGAAGTTTTCGCAAACATCGAATCATTCAAAATTGCATTGAAACTATTTTAACTTTTTGTAGCTAAGCGAAGGGGGCTGCCGGAGAAGAAGCAGGAACAGGGGCAGGATAGTGAGGACTTGGTGTTAGTTGCTATTTTCTGGCAACTGCAGAGATGCCGCTTAAAAATTCATGAGTGCGAAAAGCCACAGCAGGAAAAGTCGCATATAGAAGAATGGCAGGACTGGGCGAAGGGATCAAAAGGCAGCTGAAAGGACGAACAAAGTTTCGGCAGCCAAACAAAAATCATAACGGAACCAAGGAGAATTGTGCCGGAGGATTCCGTCCTTCGCTGCCCCTAGTCCCTCTTAATTCCCCTTCTCGTTGGCACTCCCTGGCCATTGGAATGAATGTTTATTGAAAGACAATGTCACTACAGAACCAGAGAGGGAAGCGGAGAAAGAGCCGGGGCTGGGCACTGGGAAGGACGACAGAAAGGACAACGGAGCTCGCGACCAGAAAACCTCAAAAAGGCATGAAATGTCAGAGATTTGACGCTCTGGAAAGTCGGGTAGTTGGGTCTTGAAGGCCCACGGGAAAAGTGAATGTGCTCATATGCATAGGCAACTAGTACAGGGCGTACTCGATAATGCAAATGGATTAAGGAAGCCTAGAGTTCTAATCCTCTTCGAGGATAAAAACTCTTGAATACCTCTTAATATTCATTGTACCTTTCCAGCTTCAAATACGATTTAAATATTGAATGCATTTTTATATTTTCGAGACATTTAGTATGCAGTTGGCACTGCTCTTAGCTTTACTGTATGCAAATGCGAAAAATTGCACTGGGTTCCGGACTTTTCCCAGACTCCTGTCATTGTCGCTCCGGCAACAAAACAAACTGCAGCAGTGCAAGAAAACAGTGCAGAAAACGAATACGAAAGCAGGGCGCAAGGGGAATTGGTGGGGGTGGTGCTGGGACGAGTGGGAAATGGCAGCTTGGTGGGGCAGACTTTTGCTTTTCATTCATACGAAATTACCTGCGGCCAAGAGCTTAATGCCAGTTGGACTGCAAAATCCACTTAGGAAGTTGATACAATCAGTTCCTCTCCGGCCAGAGATGCAACCATTCGCTCCCTTTTCCTACTTTTCCTTCCATTTCCCAGAGCATTCTGTGGCCGGAATGTCTGTGGATGTGGATGTGGATGTGGACGAGGACGTGGACGTGGACCTGGGGTCTCACTCTGGATGTAGATGGATTCATTAAAACGAATTGCTGCGAGTTTTAAGGCCTGTCTTGCCACGAATGGCATCACCGACAAACAGTGAAAGAATAACTTAAGAATGTTGAGAGTAAAACAATTTAAGGATGTCTCAAAGTTTTTAAAGCCAATTAAATAACACTTTCGCCTGTTTTGTGCATAAATTAAAAAATATCCTTCCACTTATGTGAGTCCCCCTTTTTTCGTCCTGTGCATGCTTATATTCTTGTCTGGATTCATTTGTACACGTGTGTTTCGAGGGGAGCTGCGTTTGGGGTTTTGTTTTTGGGGCTCATTGACGTGCAACATATATGGCTAGGGGTCGTAACCGACGGATGGGGGGCAGTGGCTGCTCTGTGGCTACTCCAGGGCTCGGTTTTGTTTGCGCCGCAAAGTATGCAACGGCTGCTGGTTGCAAGTACCCCCGGGAAAGTGGGGCCTGGCTGTACCGGGCTGTTTCCTAAATGGAATTTGGCTTCGCTGGCTTATTTCGGTTAAAAGTTTGCACACCGCCTCCTAAAATCCGGGCCTCCTAACTGGCCACAAGTGGAAAACGCATTAAAACAGCAAATTAACTGGAGAATAGGCCTGATGATGATCAGAGGCTCCGCCCCGTCCCGCTCCGCTTTCGGTTGACTGGAACAACCCGACTAATTAGGGGAAGAGGCTCACAGCTTCCAGTTGCATTGGCAAGCCGAGCTCTGAGGTCTGTTAATTATTAATGCTTTACATTTAAATGCACAGCTTAGAGGAAAGCACACACTCCAGAAAGGTTTCCATACAGATTTGGAGCGCTTTGAGCTGCTCCGTTTTCAAGTGGAGAGGAGCCTGGCAGCTGGGGCAACACTTCCGCATCGAGAAAAAGAAAGCATAAACCATACAGGATACAGAATACAGAATACGGCACATACCACACAGGACACCCACACGCGCTCGAATACTGAGAAAGCCAGATAGGCGGGCGGCATATTGTGCTTACGCATACATTTGCACAGACAAACAGACCAAAAGAGCCTGCTCCTCCTCGCACGGAGCATACAACATCCAGCATCCAGTAGCAACCATACAACATCCAAAGTGGAACGGAGTAGAGTCCCCAGACCGACTGAACTCCATGTAACATGTTAATGAACTGCGCCAACTGTGTTTGCACAGAACTTAGTGTAATGTAATCCTGGCCAGGCACAGGACCTCTCGCCGAGATCCCACATCAGCACTGCACCAAAATATACTAAATTTTTAAAAATTTAGAAATGATATCCTAAGTAGAAATCATTTTCATTTTAAACAGAAAATTGGGATGCTTCTAATTATCTTTATTTATTCTGGTAGAGTAAACGTCCTTTGAGTTTCTCAAAGTGTATCCCACACACACTCGCACACACGAGACTAGAAAATGGGGACTCACTCACACCTCAACGCCCGATGTGTCGAATGTTACGCTAAGGAGTAACTTTGACATTTACCATTCAAGGCTTATGAGTGCCACCGCAGAGGAGGAAGGGACGAGAGTAGGATGCTGTAACCCGCCCGGGCAATTGCCTTATGGTTATTTTCATAGCCCTGGCCTGGCCACAAAACTGCGAGCCAAGTGTGACACGGACATGGGCAGGGACAAGAAGGTGAAGATGGTTGAGGCAGACTTGAATGGGGCATGGAGAATGAGGGGAGGGGAGGAGGATGGGCGGCTGTTTTGGGTGGGTGGGACGAAAAAGGACGAAAAACGAAGGATGCTTCTCTAGCTGGTGCTGGGGGATAGAAAGAGTTTGCAATGGCGACAATCCAACTGGGATTTTCTCGTTTTCGTCTTCTTCTTGTGCCCCGCACGATGTTGTTTTTCGTGTTTTTGTTGTTGCTGTGGCAGGCGTGGCGTGGCAGAAGGGGACACGTAAGTGCAAAGGCCTTACGTAGAGGACATCATCAGGTGGAAAATTAAATTGCATTTAAGGCAATCGACAGACGACAGGACCGTGATGGTGATGAATACCCCAGGCAAGATGGCCAAATGCTTTGTTAAATTATTGGATGCAAATTCTAAGAAGGATGTGCTTGGCTTACAGATTTGTCAAGTCAAGTCCATTGTCCAGGAAAAAGCCTTGCAGAAATTAAAAAGTGAAGGATTGAATATGGATGAATCTATGTCGAACTGACCCTGCCGATACCTGGATTAGAACTCCCTGTTTCCCATTCAAATTGACAAGGACTGCCGTCCGATGGCTTAATTAATGCAATTTCCTTTGAATTCTGTGTGCAAATCGAGAAATGTCTGTCGGATGCCATAATTATTCATATTTTTGGAGCCAGGTTGGGTGGCAGTGGGAGAGACGGGAGCAAATAACATTTGTAGGGAAAAGGACAAGTCCTGGCCACTTGCACTTGCTGCAGTGTCATATTAATTTAGTCAAGTGGCCACTTAAATTTTGCCACGACAACTACAACGGAGCGAGCAGGAGATGGCGGGAAAGGATGACGAGGACGTTAAATGTGCAAATGGCAGTGCCAGCGTGTCCTGCCCTGCCTCTCCCTCTCTTTGTCCTTCTCCTTTATTTTGAGGTTGGAGTATCTGTGTGAGATTTGCATAAGTGCATGGGTATTAGTTTGGGTAGAATGCCACTGACTTTTGTCAGCCGCTTGTCAAATGGGCGCCCCAAAAGTGGGCAAAGCGTAGGCGGTGGCGGTGGGTAGAGCGGGGCTGGAGAAATGGAGAAAGGGAGAATGGGAGAAAGGCCCAACGGAGATAGGGACGGTTGATAGCAAAGTGAAACAGCAACAGCCACATCAACAGCGACAAGAATGCCTAATGATTACAAATTGCCAGTGGCAATTTTAATAACCGCCACGACCGCAAAGCAATAAATAAAATTCACAATAAACACATTGCAACAAAGGAAACCCAGAGGGGTGTGCGGTGGGTGGGTGGCGGTGGCAAGGAAATGGCAGCAGGAAAATCTAGAAGCTAAAAGCGGCTTTAATGCATAGCTGCGATTAATATTAATTTCATGCGGTGCAGCGCACAGTTGGAGGCCATCCAACTAAGTCAACTCAGTCTATCCGGGGGATATGGTGGCTGGGCATGTGTATAAGGGTGATGGCCGCGGGGGGATGCTGTTGCAAGTACTGCAGTTGTGCAGATGAAGATGCAGATGAAGTTAAGTTGAGGCTGCCACAAACACGCTGACGCCGCTGATGGGCCTGGGCCTGAGCCCCAGCCTGGCAAAAATGAGGATGATGGCGAGGACAATGCCGCCACATCATGCGCATCATTAGCCCGGCTAGAGAGCCAAGTTTGCAGCAAGGCTTGGATGTACAGAGAAAAAAATTGCAGTCGCTTAGTAAATTTAGATTAATGGTTTAACTGAGCGCTGAAAATGAGTGCTTAAACCAGGAAGAATTAACTAAGATGGATTCAAAAGGAGAAAAATCATATATCTTTGTATTGCAAAGCCCCAGCTTTTCGCAGTGCATTTGCATTCATTTCAGGCAATTTCGCAGCAATAGCTACCCCGGGCACCCCCTTCTCATTTTCCAGCTCATTTCGGTTGCAAGAGACTTTCCTTGTTCAGTTTGCGGCTCGATTGCGAAATCATCTCGAAGCGCTGCTCCGCTCGATGCCAGATAACCCAATTCTAATTGGTATCCATAACTGTGGGGCCGCAACCCAAAATTTGATATACTCGGGAGTCCTTGTCTTGTTTTTACATTTCCACAAAACACCAATGGAGGACCACAGACACTCGAACGAAACTATACACACGGTTGCCCCATTTGCATATTCATTTTCGACATAATCATCATCCTCGCCAGTCTCGTGTGTGATCCGCACTGATGGAAAACTATCAAATTCATGGAGTAATTAACAAAACTGCGAAGCGTAGGGCAGGCCAGGCCAGGTGTGACGGGAGCGGGTAGCGAAAAAGGGTTTGCCAGCATTTGGGCGCCTAAAAATAGAATTTAATTTGACTTTTGCCAGTTGGCAGCCATACACCTGGCAGCCTGGCATCCTGGCATCCTGGCATCCTGGCAGCCTGGGGAGAACTGATTGAGGATGAGGATAAAGTTACCCACCGATGTGCTGACAGCATTAATTTCACTGCGGTTGTGTGATTTTTCGGGCATGGGGATTCAAACGAGTTGCTCCAAACGAGCAATAAGCATGGGAAATTAATTCCGGAAAAACCCTAGAACGGAATTGAAACTGAAGCGCCAACAAAGTTTTATTTTGGATTACATTCTGTTCAAATATTGATGCATTCTTAACACTTTAAAGTAGAGTTTCGGATCCCCAGCTACAAACAATTCAGGTGTTGAGAAGTTTCACGAATTTCAACACAGACAGAATAGTTTTTTTTTCTAAAATTATTTTCTTAAGTAGAAAAGCTTGTTCACTAATGGAATCAGGCGATTAAAGCCCCTTTGGTGGAAAAGTGCAGACTCCCAGCTCCCCCAACTCATTCCTTTCGTCTTATTCTCTTTGTTTTTTTTTTTTTTTGCAGATCCCCGGAGTACGGCAAACGGCAAAACTAATTTATGGCATTAAAAATGCATATTTTTTAGCAGTGCGTCGCCAGTTTTTATCATTTGCCAGCTGCCACAGAGCTGCCACACAGAGAGGGAGGGAGCTGAAAAAGAGGCATAAGGCGCATACCAGCATTTGTGCAGCAACGGCAACACGTTGGATGAAAATTGGATTTGGCTGCGGATAAATCTGAAATCAGAATCCGAAAGTTCTTTAGTCACCTCCTGGTTGGAACGAAGGATAATTCTCAGATTTCGCCCCGGACTGGCAACGAAATGGCTTGCTCATGTGCACCGGTAAGTTGTGCTTTATTATTTAGTGTCCCTACCCGAATCCCCAGCGAATCCATCCCGCATCATACATCATGGCCCGATACTGCAGTAAAATTATAAGGAAATGGTTAGCACTTATAGCGAACATCATTCTTTACGGAGCATACGCGGCGTATACGTGATATTTTTGCCATTTAACTTTTTCGCGCTCGTCACTCTTCGTTCGCCAAGTGATTTTAATAATGTGAAAAATGTCAGATCGTTATGCTTAAACTGCCACTGCCGCTGCCGCATGAGGCGTTCCGGTTCCAAACTCCTTCCTGCATTGATGGATTGCAGGCGGCAGAATTAATCATACGCCGCATATGCTGCAACAGTTATGGCCTTTAAAGGATATGGCGATAAACTGGCGAAGGAGTAGAGAGGCATTCAATCGAGGGGATGTTGACAAATAAACACATTCAATAATACGTGCAAACTCTGGCTAGAATAACGAAAACAGGACATAAGCTAAGGCAAAAGCTAAGGCTGCCGCTACGTTTGGACAGATGGAAGCCGAAAATGGAGAGTTTGCTTTGTATTATCAGCATCCCGCACTGTCAATATTCCAAGGGTGCTGCGGGGCGGAGCAACAAGCATGACAATGGCGGTATTTCCAGTGCCAAGAGCCAGGACAAGTCGCCAGCCAGCCCATTGCCTGCGCTGGAAAAAATATCTCACATTTACTTTGGCCAAAAGTAAATACAAAGTGTGCCCTTTTAAATCGATTAAGTCTTGCAAAAATGTTATGGGAGATTAAGCAAAAGTAAAGGATTCGATGAAAACACTTTCATATTTTCATATATATCCTATGGTTGGTTTGCTCAACACCTCTGGTTTTCTCGCTCCAAATTGAATATTTAACTAGGTTTTCTTTCTATGTACTTTTGGTGTTCGAATCCTTTGTCTGTCTATCCTTTTGGCCGGCTGTCGTCTGCCGGCTGTTGTGAGAGCTGATTGTCAAGTGCTCAGACCCATGCTTACACAGCTATCCACAGCTATCCTGCCGCCATCCTGTCCCGCAGCCGGCCCTCAATATTTGTTGAATTTCGAGTTAAGCAAACGTGCAAGTGTATTTAATTTGTAATATCATCAAGAGACAGAGAGGCGGGAGTCCTTCGGCTTACCCAACTCTCTCCTGCGTGTGCGAGTGTGTGTGTGTGTGGCCATTAATGCAGCGTTTAAGGATTTTGCGGTCGGATATTTATGCACTTGAGGAGGGGCCGGGTGGCAGGGAATGCGAAACAATGCCGCATTCAAGTGCATTTGAGCAGCAATAATTTTTGTGGTGAGCAAAAACAAAAGCCTATTAATGAACACACAATAACAAGAACGGCTCGAATATCTTGCATTCTATCTGTGGTGTCAGGTGTGCGTGTAGTTTGGGGATGCACTGCTATTGCATGTGTGTGTGTGTGTGTGTGTGTGTGTGGGGCTTTTATTTCATTTAATCAATCATGCATTTAGTTGACAAAACGTTTAAGACAAAAGCCCCCCAAGTGGTCGAGTTAAAAGGCTTTTCATCATCGGCTCAGTTCACCTTGAATTCGAATATGAATGCATAAGTCTGAATGGCAAATGTATCTATTTCTGGGAGGAGGGGGGAGATGGTGAAAGGACACCGAAACTACTAAGAAACCCTTCCAGGCTGTGCGTCTAGTTAATTGAATTTTAAATTACTCCCTTCTCGAAAAATGATTAGCGGCCTCTCATGCATAAATAAGTTTTCAATTCGGTTCGCTAATTTGATTTGCCGTCAAGAGGAGACTGGAAAACCTGGAAAGGGTATCAATTATCCTGGTGAGCCTAGTGAGCCTACTGCCCACAGCCTTGCCACAAGTCTTGCATAATGCCCGATTACTCCCGAGGGGGGCCAGGATCTCGGCCAGTTAGAGGCCACTTGTCATAACTGCCAGAAACGGACCACTCCGCCCTGCCGACTGCAGGCAACTTTTTGTCAAAGTTTCTGCACAAAGAGAAAAATGTTCGAAGAATGTGTAAGGGAATGTAAAGGAAGTCCAAAGGTATTCAAAAATATTGAAAGGCTGCGATTTAAAATTATTAAATTGATTTATGGCGGCTTTGATTGGCCATGGAATTCCATTTTGCTGGTTTCTTTGCTGGCTAATAAGTTTTTGGTTTCTTACTCTATCTATTCCAATCTTGATTGGACATAAAGTCAGGACCACCAGGATATATGTGTGTTTAAAATTTGTGGCATTTTTCTGAGAGTGTGTGTGAGTGTGTGAGCCGGAGCCTTGCACTCATGCACATGAATGACTGCTCAATGCTCGGACACATACACATTCATATGGTTGACTGCTTGCGTCATCAGCATCGTCAGTGGAGTATCAGCCTTGGCATGCAGTCAAAACGCAGCTCCTGCCTTTCGGTCTCCGTCTCCTTCCCCGATATTTCTCTGCCTTGCTGCACAACTATTTTTCTATGTCAGGAGAGAAAGGACATGGCAGAGGGCGAGCCATGAGCGAACTGAAGCGGATGCAACTGCCCCAGACTGCGACGGAGGCCATTCGATGTCATCAACTTTGCTCTGCCGAGAGTCTCCGCAAAGGCAAGGCAAACAAAAAGCTTAACCTCAGCACAAATTTAAGCAAATATTTGCCAAGCCTCCGCCTTGTCCCCAGCTCCGCCACCATCTTCAGCCCCCAATCCCCTTCTGACCACATTTTTTCCAACGGCCTCTTCCAAGGCAAACTCCTCATCCGGGGCCGCTTCCATTGATGCAATTGAAGCCGGAAGCATTTTATTTTGTATTCTGCGGTGTCAGCAAAGAGTTTAACATTACGCAGGTACAAGGAGCTACAAGAGATGCACCGAAAAAAGTCCTTATCAGTTGGTATGAAGATTTATTTGTTTGCAATCCGATAATTAAGGATTTATCTTATCTTATCATGAAAAGTAACTAATCGGATAATTATTGATGCGGAAATATTTATGTAATCTGTTAAAAGCTTTGCCCTTTGGAAAGGGTTGTATTTCTTTTGGAAGTATTTTAATTTTATTATCAGTCAGTTTATCCTTTGCCCAAACTAATTTAATTCAATAAGGAACAAATAAGGTTGACATATCTTTTTTTAGTGTAGATTTTTTTTTAGCCCGCTGGTGAATGGGGAATTCGCTTGATGCATACACGATTTTAATCGGTTAAATGCCAGGGGGAAATGCAGGCCATATCTTCCCAGCAGCGCCAACTAATGATGCGCAAAATGTTTACAAATCATTTTGTCAATAACGACGAAGGGATAAAGGCCAGGCTGGGATAGGGGGGCAGCAAGAGGATCGTCTCTGTCAGGCCCATAATTTGCCCACATTTCTTGCATTCATCCGCCGGGTGGGTCGGCCATGAAAAGGTCATTAGTGTGTGCGTGTGCCTCTCTCTCTTTTTTCTCCACTTGCATGTGTATTTGTGTGTGTGACACAAATGGCCATTCAATATGCCATGGAGGGGAGGTAGAAAAGGAGCAGGAGGCAGGAACAGGAGGACATGAGCTAAAGCCAAAGCCATAACAGCCACATGCTTTTTTCCACAACATTAACGCAAATTGCAAATAATAAAAATTCAAAATACCGAACCGTAGAAAAAGCAGCACGTGTTGCTGTTGTTGTGCGCCACTATATGTGTGTATAGTGTGTGGGTGTGTGGGTCGAGGCTCAAGTGGGTGGTCGGGATTGGGTCGGGGACTTGAACTGGGACTGGGACTGGGACAGGGTCCGGGCCTAAAGCAAAACCTCAACAACGGGAAGCCATGGGCACATTTATCGCAGCCAACGAGGCATTTTTTAGGTCCTGCAAAGGTTTACATATGGCCGAAGCAAAAAAGCAAAAAAAAAAATGGGAATGTGGAAAAAAATCAAGGACTATAGAAAAGGGTAATACCGTGTGGGGTTTCCCATGGTAAATGCCCGGCTATTGAGCCTTGATTGATCCATTTTCTGGGAAGTCCTGCAATAGCAGCAGGTTGATCTTTGCAAATGCTTGCACTTTATGTTAAATTCCACGGAAACTACAATGTGCGAAACAAGGAAACTATTGGGGCGTAAAAGTGTTAAGATTTCCGGAAAAAAATTATATCCTACGGAGAGGTAGCATGGAAATCTTGGCATTCCTGGTAATTCAGCCCAGGCAACTCCAGCAGCGAATCAAAATGAAAATCTATTTTATGCAAAGGCACGCGGTCTATCCAAAAGCCTTCCAACGGATGCTTCGGACCTCATATGTGACTATATGGGATTCCGGGACCTTATTCTTCGTTTTCCGCCTTTCTCCTTTCTCAGACTCTCGATTCCTTTGCAATTCCCTGCTCCATATCCTTGGTCCGTGACTGCCGAGGCGTTGGCGTAAATGCTTTGCGTATGCATCCATGCATGCGACGCCATCTCGTGCAGCTGCCTTTGGATAAACCATCTCTCCCACTGCCGCTACCTCTGCCTTCCACTTTCCAGGAACCTCAACCGGACCCGGACCCGGATCCGGAGCTGGCATACAATTTATGTGCGAAATATGGCGCCGCACACCTTTTACTTTACGTTGCCTGGCTTTTCTCTGGCGTTTCCTTTGCCTTCGCCTTTTGCCATTCGCATTTCCTTACCCTTTTGCTGTTCCGTTGTTTGTGGCCAACCTGCCACGTGCGGGACAAAAATAAAAGCCTTTGCATGCTCCACTTCGAATCCTGGACCGACCCAGGACCTCGTATTAAATGCAGCCACGTCAGGTGCAGGCGTGGGAAAACGCAAATTAATCGTAAACCAGAAATTTGATTTTTATACATAAAAAATATATATGGAACCTTAACCTTTATATATTTGTAATATCTTTTAACTGATTTTCTTCCATGGATAAGCTGGCCAGAATAATGACATGGCGACCATTGGTGACATATCGATGATCTCACCGCCAACGTCTTCCATCTCGAACGAGCAAGATCCGTTTGGACAGCTGCCACCGCTACCACCGCCACTGCGTTCCACCCAAGTGCTTCAGCCGCTGAGCGTGTTTCCAGGTGCCCCATTCAATTATTTTTCCTTCTTTCTTCTTTTTTTGTTAATTTTTTCTTGGGACTCCACGTCCTGGTCCTTTAAATTAGTTGCCGCATATGTATGCCAATTTATATTTCTTGTTCGCCCGTTGTTTGCCTGCAGTTGTTCGCCTTTGTTTGGGCATTCTTTTATTTTGTTCCATCATTTCTTTTTTCGTATTGAGTTTGGCAAAAGTTTTTGTATAGCTTTTTGGCCCATTAAAAAGTTTGTTGCCGTTGCTGTTACTATGTTGCACCTTTTGTAAAAATTCTGATTTCGTTTTCTTTTCGGTTTTCGGTTCTCGGTTTTCGGTTGTGCCATTTCCAATTGATTGCAACTTTAATTGGTGTGTAGATCGGTTCTTTTGATTGGTTCAATTGTTCAGTTGTTATTTTAGCCACATACTCGAAATAAAAAAACACCATGGCCTGCATCATACACTCATAACTCACCCACATACCCACATACCCACACATACAAGCTGTACACCCACCATTAGGTACACCTGTACAGTGTACACATCCACCAGCTACACTCTCGAACATTCCCGCAAAGAACATTTTGTCGCAAAATATTTTTGTTTAGCATTTCAGCAGCTATACCAGTATAGCCAGTCAGCAAGCCAGTCAGTCAATCAATCAATCAATCAGCCAAATCTCAAAAACCAATCAGTCAAACAGTCGTCCATTAATTTATTGATGCTGTCTCTCTCTCTCTCTCTCTCTCTCTCTGTCTATCTTTCTCTCACCCTCGCACACACACAATTTTCCGACTTCCTCTCGCTCTTACTGTCTCTTTCTATTTGTCTAGTTCCATTTGCTTGCCATTTGTATTGCCACTTTTTGACTGTATAAAAAAAAAAAAACCATTTTTTTATTTGTGCTCCCACTCTAAAAAACAAAGCAAATACCAAAAATCATTCCAGAGTTTCGAATTTTTCAAGTAGCTCTTTGCTCAGTTTTTGAACGCTGCCACTATGCTGTGTGTATTTTTTGAAAAAATAAAAAAATATATGTTTATTAGAGAAACAAAACCAGATTGCAGATGCTTTGTTGAGCGTTTTTTGAACGCAACAACTACCTTTGTGTGTGCCCAATCTTTAGCTACCTTTTTTGTGATGTCCTGAAACGAATATTGCATCGAAATCAAAGTGCTAACAAACTGCAACATTTTGTGCTCTCTATTCTTCCATTTCGTCCAACCAACTAAACAACCAACAAACCAACCAACCAACAACAACAATAACAACAACAACAACTACGTACTACAACAATAAAAAATGAAAATGACAAAATCTCGACAAATTTCAATATTTGCCTTTGTTCTAATGTTTACTTTAATGTTTTTCTTATTTTAAAAAATATTTGTGTATCATATGTGTAGAGTGAGTATACAAAATGAAATAACAAAACATCAAAAAGAAACAAAAGCTTGTGATATTATCCTTTAGTTTGAGTTTTATTTCGGTTTTTCAGTTTGTGCATTCGTGTATACTTTATTTAAGTTTTTTCTTGTGCATTGTATTCTCAAGAAGAGTGCTAAACTGTGTTATGTTTTGAATTTTCCTCATGCCGGGTCGCTCAGTGTCCAATTTGAGCGAAGATTCCTACGATTATGTTTTTGGTGGTCGACGTAAGACTCCGCCCACAACAACGTCAACACAACTCAAGCTGACCTCACCGCCCGTGCGATTGCGACCCGAAGGTGCGTTTATCCTTAAGTATTCCTGAGTGACAAAATAAAATATATAGCCTATTTTTTGGGGCACCCCATAATGGTATTTAATTCTAATAAATCTTAAAACTTATATATAGACGCCTATCGAGGAGGTAACATTAACAACGGCCGCTTCTACCGCCACTCCTTCAGCTACGCCCCCAAAAGGCAACGCCACTCGAGTCGGGATGATCGAGACCGCGAATCTAGGCTGAGATGTCATGGCGAGGACGAGGCCACACTGCGCCAACTGCTGCTCGAGTACGTAGTTACAAGCTCTACAGATTTCTGATCTCACAAAACTCTACAAAAAAAATGTCCTGACCTCCGATGATACGCTGGCAAATGTCCGCGTCGTAATGGAGTCCGGATTCCGGCATTTTTCGGGGCCGGAGCTCATTACGGGCCATTAATTTGCAGAAGCGACCAAAGGATTGCAGGCCATAAATATCCGTTTTTAGTTAGATAAATAAACAGCAATTATTTGTGTGCGCCATGTTTATTTAATTTATTAAACAAATAATGGACGATATTTTAAGTTTTGGGCGTAAATAAATTTTAATTTCATTTTTAATTTGTGGACTTTTGTGTGCTATTACAGCGAACAAAAAAGCAAGTAAATAAAAACCCATAAACATTTCCGTTTTATTTTTGGTTACCAGTTTCCAGTTTTCAGTTTTCAGTTGAAGTTTGTTTTTGTGGTTTGTGATTTGTGATATTAACAAGCAAATATGCAATGTATATGCCAACCGATTGTTTAATGTTCTCCTCCCACACAGATTTGCGCAAGTTATGTTCAGTTAAGTGTCCTGCGTGTGTCCTTAGACTGTCAATTATTCATTGAGGGCATTTGTGTTGTGTTGTTTTTGTTGCGCAACCCGTTCCTGACAAAAAAACCATATAGATATCCAAGTATAGAACCCAAATAACTATACCGCGCGGCCACATACGACATTCACCAAACCCCCGAAAAGAAAGCGAAGAAAGTGAAGAGAAAGTAGAGTATTGTAATAAAAAGACTCTATAAAGAAATCAATTTATCGACGACGAGTGTGAGGCGAAGGCCAAAGAAAAGCCAACAAAATGATGGGCACAATGCCACCCAGGTACATGAACAAACATATGTATTCATTCAGCCCTAGCCATAGAGTTAATCTAAAAATTAAATTAACATTAACAATTATCAATTATCAATTAATTAAAAATGAGATCGCAGTACGAACATCACTCATACGCCATGTAAACAAAGCACACATTTGGTTTTTCTTTCCTTTCGGTTTCGGTCTGTCTGTCCATCACACAATCATTATTTTGTTCATATTAATAATAGTGTGTAAACGTAATTGTAAATGAAATGGCTTCTCATTCTCATTGATAGAACTTTAATTAAAAATTGTTAATTAGCAGCATTTGTTTACCGTTTGCTGCTGCCTTTTGCTTTCACAATACCCGGCTCCTTATTTTTTTTTGCATTTTTGTTTTCCTTGTTTTTTTTTCTTGCTGTGTCACGCGCTGTACCATAACCATTCAAAATTGCAACTCAATCGAAATGTATTTACTTTGCTTAAATGTCACTGAGTGATTGAACACGCACGTGTCCATAATTTCATTTCCACACAATGTCTGTCAATCACTCGAGTGCTCGCTCGCTCACTTCCATGCAACATAAATACTATGTATATATATAAATATATATATATATATATATATAACTTGTGTATGTACGTATATGTAGCAGTATTTGTCTGCAATCTCCGGAAATGCATTTCGTTGGCAGGACGAGTGTTTGAGGAGCTAATAAAATGCATTACTGGTGCTACATACTTACTTGCTGCTTTTGCCTCACTTGTTGTACAATGTCTATACGTGTTCTTTATCATCCAATTCCGAATCCTCACTATCACCCTATGAACTCTATGAACTCAATCAACCATGAACAACAACAATAACAACAACAACAACAACAACAACTCAACCTCAACTAAATCACCGTTACAACAACAAAAGCCACACGCAAAGTGGCCTGGTATTCACGCCACTCAATGAGTATGCAATTACAACCAACTAACTTCAATTACGAATCTAAATATTTTTGCTACTTCCCCTACTCTTTCATATCTCTAACTCTCTCTCTCTTTCTATATACATTTTGTAATGCAATAATCCACCCCCAATCCTCTCCCCTTTGGCACTCGTAGCCCATCAAATTGATTTGTTAATTATTAGAATATTTTCCCCCAAAAACCCAGTCAACTATCGCCCCCAAATCTACTTATATGTATACGATAGTTCCCCCACTCTCCACTGCTATTGGCTATTGGCAATTGGCGCCCCCAAACTCATCGCACTGCATGAATTACAATTAGAATTCAATTAAGTTCAAATAAATTAATTTAGTTTTGAAAACGTGCCTATCACCAGGACGAGTGGAGTGGAGAGAGAAAGTGTGATTGGGCTGTGATTGTGGTTACCGAATTGCAACTCGACAGGTCCTTCAAAGCAACCACAATGCAATGAGTTGGTCAATATTTAAGGGAATCTATTAAATCAGCTAAGGATTAATAAATTTTCTAATGAGATTAAGTTCTCATGGGATTTCACCGAATTAAATAGCTTGCGAAAGAGTGAGGATTAACTTGTGGTCGCGATACTCCAATGGCTTTTCTGTGTTCGAGTGTGGGTGGCAGAATAGTGTTTATTATGACATGCCAAAAAGTGTTTGAGTGCCATTAAGTCGCTGTTCGCACCAAACACATTCACACACACACACATGTAAAGCCATTGACAAACATCCTTTGGCCGGGCAGTCAATCAGCATGCGGTTGGCCACTTCAGCGCCCTTTCCCCCTCACTCACTCTATCTCTTTCTCTCTCTCTCTTTCTCTCGTTCTCATTTGGTGTCCTTCATCCTTTTGCATGTCATCAAGTTCATAATTAGCTTAACCCCCAGACACCTCCAAACTCCCACCGTCCACACCACCACCCTTCACCCGTCGTGCTTAATCCCTTGCCCAATACATCACTCAGTCAGCCCAGTCAGTCACACAATATTTTCAGGATTTTTCAACTTGTTAAATGTCCTCCATTTGTGTCGTTTGTACATTTTTTCAGTTCTGTTCTGTTCGGTGCTTTTGCAGTACACTTTTTATGGTTTAATGTTTTAATGTTTTAATGTTTGCATACAAGAAATCCCAGACTAATTGGCGCAACGGTCCCTTCACCAAAATTAAACAAAACTACTATATATGAGAATACTGTGACAACCAGAAAATATTCGTACAATCACATATATCAAGTTAGTTGCTCTTTGTTGGTTTTTTTTCGTATTCGAATCGTATTCACCCCATCGTGGAAATGCCGAGTAGAGACATTCGTTTTCCGTTCATCCGTTTCCTCATTTTGGCTTTGCATATCTCTCTTTTTAAGGCGAAATAAAACAATTTCATAAAATAAACAAAATGTTAATCATGCAAATCATAAAGTATTGTCATGCGAAACGAACTCAACGTGCGACCACAAATAAATTTAAATTGATTTCCAAATGCCATCGCAACGAGATCTGCTGCAAAAATGTTTATGACACAAAAAGTATATATGTATATATTGTGATACGGAATAAAAAATACAACCAGAAAAACAACAATTTGCAACGTTTGGTGAATGTCCTATATGCCAATTGGTTTGATATCCCAAAACCCCCAAAACCCCCAAAACCCCAAACAATCCGATTCGATTCGAACTGATTGATGTACTTGTACTTTATATGCAGCCATAGCCACATATAGTATATGTACCTGAACGAGAACAAACGATTTTAATTTTAATTTATTCGCTGAATTTATTGTGTGCACTGAG
Source organism: Drosophila varians (assembly GCA_018150405.1). NCBI lineage: Eukaryota > Metazoa > Arthropoda > Insecta > Diptera > Drosophilidae > Drosophila > Drosophila varians. Next base: position 10,020,526 of record JAECWK010000135.1, read on the forward strand.
ATCTCAACTGAACTGAACTGATTGTGAACTAAACCTTGTGAACCAAAGTCCCCCCCTGCAAGTCCTTTATATATAACCGAGTCTGAATATTTGACGGATGCGCCATAGCTGTATTCGGGAGGGTTAATGTGATTGAAGTCCTGACCGGGATAATCCGCTGAGGGCATAACAGCTTTGTCTTGTCACAAATTTCATATTCCCCTCTCGCGTGGCAGCCGAAAATGGAATATCCTTTTTGGGCAGAGCGGAAAGGGAGGAATGTGGAGATGGGGCGGCACGTACCGAAGCTTTTAATGAATGCACAAGGCACAAGGCAGGAAGAAATTGGCAGAAAATTTATTAAATGCTCACGTATACAAATCCTTTACACAAAACCGAAAATTCCTGCATCTGACATACGACGGCGGCACTAACACATGCGACAGCAATTGTTTACAGAGCGAACAATAACTATCACAGGATACGTACGCTCGAATCTGTTGTCCTGGTTCTGGATCTGGTCGTGGTCGTGGTCCTGGTCCGTGTTTCGGTTCTGGCTTTGGTTATGCTCTCGATTTTGTTACGGATTCGGTTTATGTTTCGGTTTCGTTCGCTGATGTATGCATAAAATAATCCTTTTATGCTCGGCACAACAATGTCCGTGAAATGCAAAACAATAACAGAACTAACGATAGCTCCCAGGCCGCCGCCCTGCACGCCCCCTTTTCGCCCACTTTTGCATAGGCTTTGCATTAACATAATGCGCAGGCAACTCAAGCACCGCCCACGCTCCTCCTCCTGCGGCCCACGTGTCGTATGCGCATTGTGTGCACCGCCGAGAGGCTACATGGCCATATCGCAATTCCCTATCCGCCCGGCTCTGGCAACTGTTGTCCGCAACTTTTGTTGCAGTTGATTTAAATGCCACTCCCCCGTCGCTTTACTCCCCTTTATCCCCAGACCAAACAAAGACCAGAGCGATTTACGATATCAGAGCCAGATACACCATCGACTTATCTAAACTTTAAGTAGAACGTTTTTGGAATTTCAAATGTTTTAAAATTCAATTAGGCTCTGGCTGTGACTTTAGTCGCTGATAAAAATGTAAATGTTAGCCATTCGCAGGATTATGGCCACAACTATGACAGGCACTCTCTATCCATCCATCACTTGAAAGAAGTTGGCTGTGGCGGAGGATTGTCCGAAATAAATGGGATGACTCTGGCTATCGTCGACAGGGTTTGGGAAAGGATACGAAATACAGAGAGTGTTATGCCGTCAACTTTTCATTCTCGTGCATTGTACTATACATTACTCTTGCCTTAACCTTAACGAAATATGCCAACAATTTACTTTAAGTTACTTTTTATGTACTTAGTGGCCTGGCTTTGTTATTATTGCTGTTCTTTCGTTCGCCTCCTCCTTGTTGTTGTTGTTTCTGGCCCAACACAGAAATCCTTTCGCCAGACCTTTGGACTTCTGCCCAAGGAGTGCTGGAAAGGACGTGGCGTGCGTTTTCTGTTTTCAGTTTTCAGTTTTTGGTTCAGTTTTCTGGTTCTGTTTCGTCTTCGGTTTCGGTTTCGGGCTGTGGCCCATAAAATTTATGTTGCTTCATTCCTCAATAATTGCATAGCTCAGTAAATTTTAATGCAAGCGGTCATAAATAATTTCGTTTTGTGTTTCGTTTACGTTTTGCGTTAACGTTTTGTTTTTTGCTTTTTGTGTTTTCCGTTTTGCGTTTTGCGTTTTGCGTTCTTGCCTTTGCGCCAGTACAAAATAAATTACGTATACGCTAAGTAATCCACTCTGTCTGTGTGAGTGCGCCCGTATCCAGTATCCGTGTGTATGTGTGTGTGTGTGTAGTAGTGTGCTGGCAGTACTGAAAAGTCCTGAAAAGCACAAGGAATGAAATCAGCCACAAAGGCATTCCAGCCAACGTACGACTAAAGTGCATTTCTGCTTGATATTTTCTTTGACTCCCCGCAACCGCAATCCGTAATCTGCCGCCAATCTACAACCGACTATGAACCCCAAACACGACTCCGACTAAATGAAATTACAAATAAACCGAAACACTTGGCTTGACCTCAACCCCCCACGCCATGCATTTGCATTTTTTTGGTCAATTCCAAAATGAAACGGAATCCTGGTGACCCTTCACCTACGGCCACATCATAGTTTGCAAAAGCAAGTTAGCGTGATGAGCATGAATCTGTCAGCTAAACTAGATGAACTCCAGCGAGGCGATCGACACCTGGAGACGACAGTCGCCTTGTGCGAAATCCGGACCCAGCTCCAGGAGCTGACCAAATCAGTGGAGAGCTGCCAGAGCGAGGTGTCCGAGGTGAGTAACCGGAGGAGGCGCCTCCAAACCCATTGAAATAATTGAAATACGACCTTGAAAAAACTAATAGGTAAAGCGGGACATGGTGGCCATCAAACATGAACTGGACACCGTGCAGCAGGTCAAGGAGGAGATCGAGGAGCTGCGCGAATATGTCGATCGACTGGAGGAGCACACGCACAGACGGAAGCTAAGACTTTTAGAACAAGTTTGTAGCTTAAATTATTTGCCATGTTGTGTAATTAAATACTTGAATTTCATTTCTCTATTCATGTACAAACCGAAACACCAAGAACCAACTACCAACTACTATCCAGAGCCAGACAACCACACAAACCAAACCAAAGACAACCACCCCAACCCACTAACCCACTAACCCACCCACCCACCAACCACCTGCCACCCACCAGACACACTGAACCACTGACAGCAAAAACTGTTACCATGATGATGGACAGACGCAAATTCTGTTCTTCAAATTGGTTTCACTTTTTGCCCCAAATGATTCCCTAAATTTTTAAATTCCAATTTTATCCAAGAAAAGAAATATTTTTAGGAATTTGTAAAGTTTGGGGAACATTTTCCAGCCAACACTCTACACGAACAGACGGCTTCTTCATCAACGTATTTTAAAGGAACTTTTATATTAATTATTGGTTTTATTTGTTGTAGCCAACAATTGAGAAATAAATTTGAATGTGTAAGAAAGATTATCATTTGGTTTTATTTGATTAAAGTTTACTTTCCAGCATCCACACACTCTCATTCATCCGAGTTTCGTTTGGTTTAGTTTTGCTTGAGTTTTAATTAGATAATTGGCCTCCTCGAAAGAGTTAGGTTTGGTTTCCTTGCCGCACACTCGTTTGCAAAGCGTTTGATGGACCCGCCCGCACAGCCCCCCACCGAATCCCCACCGTCCCCCGCCTTCCGCTCCCCCTCTAAATAAGTTTAACACTAATGGATGTCCTTGAACACCTTCCAGGGTCTCACCTTCTTCCTCACCTACTCGATATTCTCGGCGGTGCTGGGCATGCTCCAGTTCGGTTACAACACCGGAGTGATCAATGCGCCGGAGAAAAATATCGAGAACTTTATGAAGGATGTGTACAAGGACCGCTACGGCGAGGACATCAGCGAGGAGTTCATCCAGCAGCTCTACTCGGTGGCGGTCTCCATATTCGCCATCGGTGGTATGCTGGGCGGTTTCAGCGGCGGCTGGATGGCCAATCGCTTCGGCAGGTTAGTTGTCCTTTAATTTAATTTAATTTAATTTAATTAATTTCCTATTTACATGTTAATATTTTTGTTAATTACAGAAAAGGCGGCCTACTGTTAAATAATGTGCTCGGAATTTCCGGCGCCTGTTTAATGGGATTTACCAAAGTTAGTCATTCCTATGAAATGTTATTCCTTGGCCGATTTATCATTGGTGTTAATTGCGGTACGTCTGGCAATTAATATATTTGATTTATTAAATTTTATATTTGCTTGGTAAATGTATTTGAAAAAAGGCCTCAACACGTCGCTGGTGCCCATGTACATCTCGGAAATAGCGCCACTGAATCTGCGCGGTGGCTTAGGTACTGTTAATCAATTGGCTGTGACTGTAGGTTTACTATTATCCCAAGTGCTGGGCATCGAGCAGATCCTGGGCACCAACGAGGGCTGGCCCATCCTCCTGGGCCTGGCCATCTGCCCCGCCATCCTGCAACTCATTTTGCTGCCCGTCTGCCCGGAGTCCCCCAGATATCTGCTAATCACCAAGCAGTGGGAGGAGGAGGCGCGCAAGGGTAAGTCCAAATATTTATTATAAATTTTTATGAAAAATAAAGTGTAGGCCAAAAAAGTGCCAAAGGGATTTTAGAAAATCGCAATAGATTAAAATGATTTATCGTTTGTAATTGTTCAGGTTTAATTACGCTCTAATCAATTGAACAAAAAAGTTAAACGTTAATTTATCTAAGCCATAAGGTTAAAATATGTTTTTTGTGGATTATTAAAAATTAATAATTCATGAATTTGTAGCGCTGCGGCGACTGCGAGCCTCTAGCTCTGTGGAGGAGGACATCGAGGAGATGCGGGCCGAGGAGCGCGCCCAGCAGGCCGAGAGCCACATATCGACCATGGAGCTAATCTGCTCACCCACCCTGCGTCCGCCCCTCATCATCGGCATTGTGATGCAGCTGAGCCAGCAATTCAGCGGCATCAACGCCGTCTTCTACTACTCCACGTCGCTCTTCATGAGCTCCGGACTGACGGAGGAGAGCGCCAAGTTTGCCACGATAGGCATCGGAGCTATAATGGTAAGGCAAAGCTGAGCTTCAAGGATTTTATAAATATAAAACTTCTCTATTTCGTTAATTAAGGTTGTTATGACCCTCGTTTCCATTCCGCTGATGGATCGCACAGGGCGCAGGACCCTGCACCTCTATGGACTCGGTGGCATGTTCATCTTCTCCATCTTCATCACCATTTCGTTCCTGATCAAGGCAAGTACAGGGGTTACCAGGCTGCTACGCTCCTGCTCCTGTAAATTACAGTCCTGCCTGCGAATGCGAATGTCAATTTAAAAGCTCCTGCCTGTGTGTTTCCCTTTTTTTGTTTTACGAATTTCGTTGGAGTTTTTTAACCTTTTACCCCATTGCTCCATTAAAATTTAGTGAGTGGGCCCACTTAGCGGGCCCAACGCATTTGCATATGGTTTCGAAAGTCCTAGAGTTGCTAGAGAACGTATATCCCCCCCCCAATTCCCCAAACCCTTTCGCACTTTGTTTCAAAAAGCGGAGTGTGTGTTTATAAATATTTGAATATTGATATAAATATTTTATGCATGACGTTGTGTTTAACCCTGTCCCCCAGAAAAACCCCCAAAAGAACCCCCAAAGAACCCAACAAAAAAATGTGAAAACCCTCACACATTTACAAAACACACAAATACTAGCATGGCATGACAGTTGTCCCGCGCGTATTTCTATAAATTATTGATGTGAGATATATATTTGAATTTATAACAAGTGGAATTTACGACTCTCCCCCAGCCACTTAAATATATTTTTTGTGAATTAGGTTTGTTTGGTTGATGCATTGCATTTAAGCCATGGATGTATTTAATTTATTGGCCGACACTTGGTCGCTTTAGTTATTAATTATCTCCTCTCAGTGCCATTTGAAAATATGTTTACGCGGATTATTTCCCATGCATGATTAGCTCTGGAATGCTTTAGTATTTGCCATTTTTTTCAATTTACTCATTTTGTAGCTTCAAAATATATTTAATTTTTTACACTTTCTGCACGTTGCTTGCCTTTAGAAGGATTCTTTTCTGATGTTTCTTCAGTTGCTTAGGCTAAGTGGTTGCAGTCTTGGGCTGTCCTTTAGTTTTGCTTAAACCCCAGGAACTTCCCTTATCATTGTCAAACGAGATACGATGAAAGGCAACTTTCTGGTTGGAGGTATCGGAGGTCAGCCCACCTCTGCAATGGTCCCATCCCTGAATTCTGCTATTCTCGACTTGGCAGGCTTTTGCCCCACAAGACACTCACTCGAAATCAGTTGACGAATTCGTTCAGTTTATGATTTATTGCTTTATTTGTTCGCTTGATCAGGCCACGACTAGAAGCAATTCTTCACACAGTTTCAAAGGCAAGCAAATGTTTTCAAAAAAATCAAAAAAAAAAAAAAACCAATCAAAAACCATTACACAATTCTGCAAAAGTTTCTCGGGCACCAGTTCCACCACGTCCACAGAATGTAAAAAATTCAACAAAAAATCAATCAGAGGAGAAACTAGAGTCGAGCACCGCGCTACAACTTCACAAACACACGAAGCTTTAATACAGAAATACACTCCGTCAATGTGACTTAAGCATTTATCATTTCTTAATTTTAAATATTATTTTTTTGGTACTTCTGTAAGATATAGATACTTTACCTACAATTAAGCATTCCTAAGCCTCCAAAAGCCGGAAAAACTCGAGCGGCAGTCCTCCAGGCGCAGGTCAAATCTTAGAGAACCAAGATTCCGAGACCGGCCAGCTCCAAGCTACTTTATTTAATACTCGTACTTTCAAAATACTTAAAACAAGTCATGCATAAAAGAGGTCAGGCCTAAGGTCAGGGGGTAAATCGATTTATTTGATTTATGATTTAATGACGAGGAGTTCGTCAATCGCGAGTAGAGAGAGAAAAGCCTTCGAACAATCGAGAATGCGAGTACTATGCATTTTGTATAGGAGTTCTTTGGTTATGTGCAGGAAATGATCGACTGGATGTCCTACCTATCGGTGGTGGCTACTCTGGGCTTTGTGGTGTTCTTTGCCGTGGGACCCGGATCGATACCCTGGATGATCACCGCCGAGCTCTTCTCGCAGGGACCCCGGCCCAGTGCGATGGCCATTGCGGTTTTGGTCAACTGGATGGCCAACTTTGTGGTTGGCATCGGTTTCCCCAGCATGAAGGTGAGTCAACTAAATGCATAAACTATCCCTCAAACTAATTATATTTGTATTATTCAGACTGCCCTGGAAAACTATACATTCTTACCGTTCAGCGTATTCCTGGCCATATTCTGGATATTCACGTACAAGAAAGTGCCCGAGACCAAGAACAAGACCTTCGAGGAGATCCTGGCCCTCTTCCGGCACAACAACGGCAGGTATTTGACCTTTTCGATTACATCATTTCCCAGCTAATTCTGCACACAAATCATGGCAATTTGTCGACTTGTTAACCAACTCATTACCAAATACAATCTTCAACCAACACGATTTGTATACTCTGTCCCCTCGTAACATTACTTGGAAGTTTATTATGCGGTTTGCATACCCCACTTTGATCCCTGAACCCGTGCCATACAATCCAGTTCAGGAAATAAAATTGTTCATTTTTGGTTTAGTTTGAAAATTTTTGTATATATTTTGAGTTTGTCGCACAAATGAGTTTGAAAATAACCCTTTGCCTTGAACTACGTTCCATGTATGCCCCGAAGGACCTTTCGAGATAGTAGACTTTACGGGTAAGTTGCATGACGCCGTCGAAGGTGATGAAGGCCAGGCCCACAGGGTCGGCTCCTTTAAATTCCGAATCTAAAATCCCACAATCAAATCCGATCCGATGCGTTTCGCTCTTGAAACTGTCACCTTTAAACGTAGCTCGTATTGCTGTACTTTATTTAGCCACTTTATGTACAAAATTTTAACCGAAAAATTAAGAAAATATTCAAAAATCATAAAATCAAAAGAAGTTGAACGATTCGAATTGTGAATTCCTGCGCTCAAAGTTTCTACCAATTTTTCGGCATGTCTGCTTAACTTTGCCTGTACTTTGTTACGACTCGTTAATTTGTTACTCCAACTACTACAACCCATAAAAAAAAATGGCTGCCGTTAAAGCAAGATAAATAAAATATTAGACAAAAAAAAAAAAAAAAAAAAAAAAACAACAATATATAAATAGCCAAATATTTAATATCAATTTTAATACTCTACTCTCCAACTCTTTCTCTCTCTATGCATAGCTATATCGTTATACTTACTATATAATAATTAAGAGTCGCATCTCATCTCTTTGTGTCCCCATATATCGAAATCAGAATCGAAATCGCTCTCATTGCGTCCCGTGTCCCCTCATTGTCCATTATCTCGAGTAATTGGTTAGATTAAGGCTGGTCAAATTATAAATCATGATTCACGAACCCACCCACAACTACACACGAACACTGATTTTTTTTTATCTGAACAATTCCAGCGAGGAAAGTGCCACCGAGGTCAGTGGCACAACGGCGGATATTGAGTTGTCCCAGGGGCAGATCGAGGGCCCCGAGAAGGGCTCCTCCTCCCACCAAAAAGCGCAGTGATTTTCCGCTAAAAGTTCCACTTCCCAGAACCAGTGACACCTGTTTGATCCACCTTTTCAATTAATTTATATAAATCAATCCCTTCACTCATTGCCAATTTCTGGGTTGCCGATAATCTGGGAGTACTTGGAGTGCTCCTAGAAATAGTGATAGTTTAATTCATGTTTATTTCACAATTTATGTTTTATTTATAAAATAAATGTTATTTTCTTAAAAATAAATATATATATTGTTTTTATTTCTTTAGTTGTATGATTTATTTGTAAGTTGCGCCTAATAACTTCCAAGCAGAAATACTTACAAGACACGTAACAGCTACAGAGACCCGTTTGTGTTGAACCAGTATCCTTTTTCTGTGTCCTCCCGACAATAAACTCTCGAAATTGCTCTCATTAGTTGCAAAGAAATTAAATTTACCAAATACGTTTACACTTAAAACATAATCGTAGAGTGTGCGAATTTCAGGAGTATGCTAAACTGCACAAATAGCTTGGAGCCACAAAGTATGAATTCTGGCATCGAACATGCCGCCTTGATGGTATCCGAGGAGAAGACCCAACATGACTCACGTAAGAATCCAAAACACGCCTACGTTCCTACGCCTAGAACACCACTCTTTCAATCCGAATCCTTATCCGAATCCGAACCCGAATCCGAATCCCACATTTGAAAACTTTGAAAATAAAAAATAATATATAATCCCACACAACCCTAACACACCTTGATTGCGTTTCAGTTTCAAATCCCTGTATAAATTTGAGTTTTTAATTCACGTTATTTGTTGTGCAAATTGCTCGAACGACACATCCAATATTTGCATATCCATAAACACATGTTGTTGCTAAACAAACACAAGCCAGAAAATGTCCTCTAGGTAAACAAGACGAACCCTAATTTTAAATATATATAGACTTGTTAAATGTTTAAACCCGAACCATCAGCCCGCAATCAAACAGGACGCATCTGCAATGTAAATTCCCTTTTAAGCAACACGTGTTCATCGTGTCGCATAATTAATTTTTTGTGTCTGGCCTGAAGGCGAAATTATTCCCCAAATTAGAAACAAATAATTAAGGGGTGTCAGTCCAGTCTCCAAGGATATTAAAAATAATTAAGTATATCCTGGATTAAAAACATGGTACACTTTAACGAGCAATTAGCTGACACTTTTTCAGTTTTTATTTTCTAGTCGAATCGAAACAGAAATATACATTACCCGAATCCTGTCAAAAATCCTTTTACTTACCTCGGATCATCTCCACTCATTAATATTAATAACTGTGTGTGTGTGCCAATAAATTTCTGATTGATATTGATATTGTTTGCCTAGTAATTGTACATTTTAGTTTGGAATGAAACTTTAGTTATTAACTATATAGTCGCTTGTTAATGTAGAGTCTTCTGTAATCTGTAATTAAAATCTTATGCGATACCTTCGCATCTCTCAAATAAATTAACTATCTCGCATTATTTATTTCCATTTGGATTTATAAATTGTGTTTTGAATCGAACAATTTTAAACATTGGAAATTTCTCAATTAATCGATCAATCGAATCATCACAACTGGACCAAATAAACACACAACCGACACTCAACTATTGTATGTAACCAACTGAAAATCCCAATCTGGCGACTATCTGATCTTGCATGAAATGAACCAAAACTATAAATCGAAAATCGAATCAAATGTCACCACCGAGAAATCCTTTACGATACTTTTGTAATAATCAAGTGTTTGGTACGACCTCGTTTTCCCTGACGGTTGAAGGCATGGGTCCCTATCCGCTGAGCGATAGCACCAACCTCTTGGGTCCCGGCTCGAGCAGCTATGGCCCGGGCGGAGTACTCGGACTGCCCGGCTCTGGGCCCGGGTCCGGTCAGTGCTACACGAACTACGGCACCAATCTGCAAACGCCGCAGCCGGCGAGAAAGTGCCACTACGATGACATCGATGACTACAGTTTCCGCCGTCACTCGGCCCACGGAAGGATGTCATGTAGGTTGACCCAGCAGCACCGCTAACCAAACAAGCCACCACCCAAGCTAGTCAGCCATCAGCTAATTAGCCATTTGAGCCACCACGCGCAGCCACCGAACCACTCAAGCATTTACATGACAAATGCCGAAAGCGAGCTGCGTCAAACCCAACAAAATGCACCCAAAATAAACGCACCCAACTACCATATCTTATATACTATATAAGTCCCAGGCTCAAACTGAGGCTAAAACGAACCAGAGACTGTTCGGATGTGATTCGAATCGTAGCTTATATTGATTTCCTTTCGTTTATATCCCCTATACAGTACGCAAGTGAATGGGAAACAACTGAACTGGGGACCAACTCTCTAAATATATGAAGCGAACCGATTGGCTAAGTAAAGAAAAGTCGCACCACTCCCTCCGGATACACCCACAACACACCCACTAAATTCCAACACTCGCTCAAAGATCAGAAAGCCAAGTGCCAATAATACAAATCCATTCAGATTCAATCAAATCATTCAAACTTTCACTTCCCATCGTTGCGAACAAAATTGGTTCTGAAAGCCAACTAATTAAACAATAATCATTCGCCTGTCATTTTATTTGAATTGGAAAAGCATCTGCTTCGGCAGTATAAATTGATTTGAAAATATATATTTTAGGTATTGAAATTATCAACAAAAACTGCATTTCACAACGGCAACCATAAATTGTGGACCGCTCTTCAGAAAAACTTTTCAGTAAATTAATTTACCCATCAATCAGTCCATCAATCAAGCAACCAGCCACCTAGCCCCCATCGAGTCCATCAACGCCATGTGAATGCTGTGTTTTGTTGATTTTATCGACTGAGCATGAGTTTTTGCTGCATGCGTATTATTGGCATGGACTTTTTGCATGCACTGTTTTAATTAGCCGTAGTGGAATTAATAAATATATAGCAACGCTACCAATGCCCGCTAAAAATAAAAATTTTAAAATAAATAAACCAAGTACTAACGACGCAAAAAACCAATCAAACTGGCACCCAATATTAATTGGTTAATCTTTCTTTACTTTTTTATTTCGTGTTTATTTTGTTTGCTGCAATTTTTGGTATTGTGAAACAGCTGCATCCGAGCGATTTTTAGAAGGCGGCCGAAGTACACACCAGGGCCGGAGCGCTGCCTCTGCGCCCCATCACCCTCGTCAGCCTCCACCTGTCTGCCCGAGCAGCGGGCCTTGACTGAGGAGCGCCTCGCCTCCTGACTCTGCCAGTGTTCGTTCCACGAGTCGCGCTGAGGATCAGCTGCAGCACCAACACCTACAACAGCAGCAGCAGCAGCAGCAGCAACAGTTGCCACACCACCAGCAGGTGCTCCACCAGTCCTGCTATCCCACACACGAATACGTACACTGTAGCTATGAGAAGGAAGTCGTATGTGATCAAGCCAACCCAGCACAGCAGCCACCACAGCATCAGCTAGATCAGCCACCACAGCAGCAACAGCAACCATCGCACCACTGCCAGCAGCAGCAGCAGCAACAGCAGCAGCGCAAGCACAGCCACAGTCCGCACCACAGCCGGCACACCTCGCCGCACTCGCACCACTCCGCCTCCAACAACAACAGCGGCGGCAGCCACCACCACCACTCACACTACAGAAGCCACAGGCGCCGCCGCCAGGGAAGCGGCAGCCTGCCAGGAGCCCACCAGGCCTCCTCCTCCTCGGCCAATCCGGCCTCGGTGCGCCCCTCCATCTGCACCAGCCGCCGGCATCGTTCTGTCACTGAGCTATCCTCGCACAACTGCCAGGACCCCGCTTGCACCGACCGCGAGGTTCAGGAGATCCTAGTTCGCAAGACATGCTGCAACACTGCCACCAATAGCTCGTCCAGAACAGAGTTGGCCCAGTGTTTCGCCGAGGACTTGTATGGCTCCTCCAGGAGGCCCAGCAGCTGCTGCACCAGCTCGGATTACTGCTACCAGACCGATTCCACCAGCCTGTATGGCTCCCGCTCCTCACTCAGTCGAAACAATTCCATCAAATCCGCCTCGGCTTTGGTGAAGAAGCATCACAGGAGTCAGAGGAGCCTGCTGCCCGAGCACCGCCACCCCAGCTACACCTCCATATCCTTGAGGGGATTGAATGCCAGTCGACCCAACAGCCAGTTGGGATCCCTAACCTCCATATTCGATCGGGCCAAGAACATGGACCCAGAACAGGGTTGCTCCCTGGAGCGCCAGAGCTCCAAGGGAGCCTTGAGCAGCACGGAGCTGCCAGAGTATGCCTGTTCACCCTCGCCCATACGCTGGAGTTTCCTGGCAGATGGCAGGTCTCCCACGGAACTGGAGGGAGCTGTGGGCGGCGAGGGAGCCGAGAAAGAGCCGGAGGATAAGCTGGATGCCTGGCAGGTGCCGGAGCCCGAACCGGAGAAGAAGCCCTGCCGGAAAATCACCTCCAGCACCACCGCATCCGAAACGTGCTGGAAGAGCACCAGTTCCGTGTACGATGAAGGTCCTAGCACGTCGGCAGCCGCCGCCAGGAAGCGGAGGGGCAGCAAGGGGAGTCGTGACAGCCGGGGCAGTAGGGGGAGTGGCAACTACCACTGCGAATTCGAGGAGGAGACCACCACCACAGTGATGTTCCACCAGGACGCCGGCGACTCGTACAACAACTGCTGCAGCAACAATTACAACTACATACAGTGCAATAGCTATCTGGACCAGGACCTGCAGATAACCAGTGAGGACATCCACCAGTACTTGTCCAAGGGCGACGCCACCGCCAGCGACATTCTGAACAACTCCAAGAACTATCCCTTCCAGCCCAGCAACGCCCTCGAGTTCCAGTACAAAAACAACTTCCAGCAGGGCCAGAATCTGAATAACAACAACACAAACACCACAAACACGGCATCCAGCGATGCGGCGGAGTGTTTCCAGAGCTACAGAGCCAGCTCCAAGGAAACCAATCTCAATCAGAGCTCCACGGAGCAGCTCTCGCCCACAAATATTAATTTATCAACGAGCTCGAACAACATTAATATTGTATTCAGCAGCAGCCTGGAGAGGAATGCCAATGAGGTGAAATTCATCAACAACAGGGGAGGAGCTGGAGGCACCACCGGCGAAATAGGATGCGAGAGCCACCATGCCGGCTACTTGCCCTTCACCTATCCCAGTTATGATTACACGAATATGTCGGGAAATTCCCATTTCGAGAAGCCCCTGGGAATTGACGAGCTGCCCAAGGAGTTCACTGGCACTGGAACAGTGGCCGGAGGAGTAGTTGGTGCTGGGGCAGTAGCTGGCTTGGGGGTTGGAGGATTTGGAGGTGCCTCGACCACGAGCGAGCACTCCTCGTCGCTGCCGTCACCCCCCCCACTGACGCACCACCAGCAGCTGCACCACTTCGAGTCCTTCGATGCCGCCTCCGAGCACAATTTGCTGGCGCAGCCCCTGTCGCCCGGATCCCCGCTTTCCGGTTCGGTAAATCCTGCTGGCGATGATTTCGTGCAGATGCATCACTACCATCACAGCACTGAATCACCCCAATCGCACCACAGCCACGCCCACTCGCACGCCCACCACACCCACCAACACCAGCATCAGCATCCGCATCCGCACCAGCCCACGCACCACCAGCATTCGCACCACACCTGCGACCTGACCGAGGAGCAATTCCGGCTGGGATCGGCTTTGAAGCGAGTGCGCAAGCGAGCACGCAAGTACACCGACTTCCTGCGCAAGAAGTGAGGCGATTTGGCCAAGAAACCGAAGCCAGGACTCACGGCTCACTCCTGCATCCCCTAGATTCGCCCTACTTTGGCCGCAAGTATCTGGTGGTCTCGAAGCGGCGCTCCCAGAGTCTGGACGAGGACTGAGGGCCTGGCAGCGACTGGACAAGCAATAACTGAATCCAGGAGTGGACCCAGAACCACACTAACATTTATGATTACAATTTTTACACTGCCAAAAAAAAGAAGAGAATTAAACTTAATTTTTTGCTAAGCCAAAAACTCTGTTGAAAGGGAGGACACAGCACCATGGGAGGAGTGGATTTTTAAACAAAAATTAAGTTTAGTTACAGGGATACCATTAAACATAAAAAAATAATTAATCAAAATCTTGTTCAAATCTGTTAAATTTTTTAAAATTAAAAGGAAATCCCCTCCTCCCAAAGCACCACCACACACACGAATCACATCAGCTACAAAGACAACAACAAAAAACCAAACACATACAAAAATGGAAGATGAACAACGACTATTTTAAATAAAATACTTAAGCTAACAGTGCGTATACATAATAGCAGTGTTAGGGGTGAGAGGAGGAGGACATTTGTATATTCAACTTATACATTAAGCGAAGGTTTTGAATTTGCATATTTAAATTGACTAAAACCCATATACATACGTAGTTAAGAGGCAAGGCAAATGGAAATAATAATGCACACACACCTACTCAAGCCTAGATGATAGAAAACCAAAAGAATAAATGATAAATAAATAAAAAGGAGGAATCAACCAATCTAAAATACAACAGAGTTAATGATAGCTATAAGGATGCGACGGATCAGATCGGAGCAGCGCCACAAGATTTAGAGTTTCAGCAACCGCAACTGCAAACTGCAACCTGCAACTGCAACTTAATAATAATATAACAAATTATTTAAACTTAACAAACCAAAAAAAGAAATAAGAGAAAAGAATAAGCAAACTGAAAAGTGAACAACAGCAACTGTAGTTTGGCACACTAAATGCAAAAAGTTTAAAGTTATAAAAGAAAATATTTAAAAGCAAAAACAAAAGAGTTAAGATTACACAATAATGTGAGTTGGAGAGGGTTTTGTTAATATTTTTTTTGATAAGCGCGTTTTTATGATTGAACGAGTTTTTTCAGGGACTGCTTGCGATTTTTGTAATAAAGCAATAAGCCGTTTTGCTCAAGGATCAAACACGTTTCCCGTTTCCCCCATCCTGTCCTGTCACCTTTTTTAACTTTTACTTTTGGAAGAGTCGTCCTGCGGATATCCTCTGCTTCGTGTTTTCGTGAATTATCCCCAACAACTGTCTTCCAGTTATACTTTCTAGTCGTATCTCTCTAGTTTCAGTTGCTCTGTTTCGTGAAAAGTAATATGGATTAACTAAATGTAAACTAAGCACTCGAACCTAATTTAATAGCCGTTGAATCAGACGTACCTTGCGTGAGAACAAAACGAGAAAATTGTAAATAACTGCTGTTGATTAATTAATAACCTAATTTACGGACTAACTAACTAAATGAACTTAATTTGTAGACATTAGCCGAGGCGAATCATTATGAATTAGTGAACCGAAAATAATAAATATAAATGCACTGCCAAAAACAAAGGTTTTAAGTAAATGAACAACAAAATAGGATTCAAACCAGAGACAAAGTTCACACAAAAAAAAAAACCAAAAACCAAACCAAAATAAATACAAAAACGATAAAGAAAAAAAAAACTGCTGTAAATATAAGAATGAATACATATAGAGAAATCATAGACATTTTTTAAAGGCACATTAATTAATGAGAAGCATGCAATTTGCAGATTTTTTACATTATTTTAATGAACTAAGCAAAACAATAATGAGTTGAAAGGAATTACGAAAACCAAAAATAATTAAATGAAATTAAGAGAATTAAATGCCAAGCGGCGACGCGATTTTGTAACAAAATCAAAAGACAAAATGTTAACATTGCGTAAAGTTAAAACAAGAAACCAGAAAAACACTAACACGACACCGGGAACGGAAGCGGAAACGGAAACAGAAGCGATGACGGAAGCTAGCTGCAAGGATCAACTGATAATAGATAGGCGGACCGGTCTTGAGTTGTGTGCACTAACCGAACTGTAAATACCAGATCAGCGAATTAGCTAAAGCCGTAACACTTAGCCGTAAATGAAGCCCCCATAAACGGAAACGAAAACGGAAACGAAAGTTTATGAAAATATCCAGTAACAGGAGAACGAAAATAACCAAAGCCAGGCATAACACCCTTTTAAAGTTCACGTAGCAAAGACACTTAATTACCAGTTAACCCCCAAAACAAAAAACCTCGAAGGCGGAATTAATAAATGGGGAAGGATAATCGCAAACACAAACAAAAGAAAAAAAAAAACAAAACCAACAGCTCCAAGAATTAGTGAGATGCCGTTTGAAATATATAGAAGAATTAACACAATTAACAAAAACATTATCCCCCTAGCCGTTATTTATGCGATTTTGTTTATCGATTTGAATTTCAGTTTGTGGCTCGAAGTAATCGATCCTCAATATATGTATATGTTCTAGCATTTTTCATGGCCACATATAGTTGTGTACATAACTAGTTAAAATTGTGCATACAAGACGGTTATCTTAAGTATATAAATACACGAAAAGGTGAATATTAGACAGGCACACGGAAAAACTCACAGATACTGATACAGACTTGACACGCAGATATGGTATTAATTCTGATCAACCCAACTTCTAAAATGGGTTGAAAATAATAAAAAAAACCAACACAAATGGCAATGATCGCAAAAATAATGCGAAATAATAATTATTATTATTAATATACAACAATAAACTTGAACTTAGGTATATGATTCTGAATTTAAATAAATTTTAGTAAAGCAGAACAAAGAAACCGAAACAGAAACCAGAAAAGCAAAAGCAAAAACCGAAAGTCTAAACACTTGGATGAAATTAAAAAAGACAACTTATTAAAAATACAAATAAAAAATTGATGAATTAAGTAAAGTAAATTGCTCAATTTAGCAAAGAGTATAAATAAAGAATTATACGTTAAGTAATAATTTCAAAATAAACCATTTTGTTATTTCTTGGGGAATGGCATGGCGGCCAACATGATATTAATCGATAACAGTGTGAATGGATGTCCTTGCGCATGTCCTGGAGAAGCGTCACTCCACGATTAAACCCATCTCTGAGCTTCGAGTGTATATACTGGGGTGTGTAAACGAACAACTGGCCAAAATGGAAAGCGTTTTAAGCGTTTAAAACATGTTAAATGCCCTGCGTCGAAAGATTCGGCTCGGAATGCAGCGCACGGTTTTAATTGCAGTCCTCCTGGCTGTAGGGATCTTCAGCTACGCCTTCCTCAACCTCAAGTTTTGCTTCAAGTTGATGTCCCACCGGAGCCTCAACCTCATGGTAAAGCCACGATTTAATTTTCGCCATTAACACACTCACCCAGATTTTAAATTCCTCATCCCAGTGCCAGAAATTCGAGAAACATGAATACAGTGGCTCTCTCTGCGAGGAGCTCTGCGGGGCCCAATCTTCCTTCGACAACTTCCAGTGTCCTTTGAACGATATGAAGACTATACTTTTTACGGCCGAGAAAAACGGTGATATGTATGCGGTGAAGGTAGGTCCGGGTATCCTCCATTTTCCGGCTTTTGGTTGTCATGGTTTCCCATTCTTTTCGACCTTAGTTGGCCCGGCATAATGACGATGAACTGAGCTGGACAAACAGCAAGGGAGAAGCTATATACCCCAAGATCGAAGAGTTCCATGAGATTGTGAAATTGCATATCATACTGGCCTACAATGTCACCTTGGATGACAATATGGTAAGCACTAAATTCTAATCCTTAGTAATCTTATTAGGTATATATTCTCAATTATAGATCCGTGCCCTGGTCAACCAGGAAATATCTGATGATAATGCCCAGCAAATGGTTAGCTTTTGGAGGCTCTTTAAGGATAACAACTACATGATGGGCAAGCTCTTCGACGAGGAGTCCATCTTCCCAGCTGTGTTAGGATCCTGTGGCCCATACTATGCCACTGAGGGCTTGGAAATAGTGCAATCCAATCCAAGTATAATGCAGTATCTGTGAGTACTAGTCTTTCTAGACATAGTTTCTTACGTTTGTAATTTTATTGGCGTATCCTTTAGTGCCTCAAATCGCTTGCAACGCCTAAAGCATGCCCTCAACATAATGGAGTACATTTTCCGGTTGGATGAAATGAAACCGGAACCTCTAAAAATGTGCAAAATGCAAGTGAATCGCTTCGGCACCACACCGGAAAGGAGATTAAAATACCAGAGTGCCGAGCATATCTATGTGGAGAGCCAGCTGGATAAGAGGCTTTCGAGGGGCGTCAAGTGCCACACCAACAAGGACTGTCACTTCCACTCCTGTATTGGGATGTGTGACGAGGAGAAGAAAGCCTGCACGCACGTTCAGCAGAACAACAACTTCCAGATCTTCTGTGAGCACGTCCTCCTGGGCGGAGGAACCTTTCAGCCGGGACTCCTGAGCGGAGTCCGCCTGTCGAAGCCGCTGCAAAAGCTGGTGAAGATGTGCATCCAGCCGCCGAAGGAGCATCAGGTGCCAGGACGACAGCTGGCTCCCAACGCCCAGCTCGCCCTGAGGATCTACAATGAACTGAAACAGCTGCATCAAGCAGCGGCAGCGGCGGCAGGATCCGAGGTATCCGATGAAGGGCAAGGACAACGGGGTGTGTGAAGGCAAACGGAATTTTTTAGTAGAAGGTAGATCAATTGGCAAACAGCTTGGCAGGACGGCTTGCTCAAAACTGGTAGCATTTTTACAAATAGTATTAATTATATCGAAATAAAACAGAAAACGCTTTTTATTAAGTTAAAAACTTTCTTTTAAATATTGAATTTCCGAATGAAGTAGAGCCCTCTACCGTAGATAAAAGATACCAATTTGACAGAGTAATTTTACAGATACTTTACCTTACACGGATATCTACAGATACATTTACTTTACGCAGGGGAGAATTTCGAAAAGACATTTTTAAATTGAGTATTTCATGTTTATTCAGCTACTTTTGCTTTATTATTATTCACTTTGAAAATTTTTAAATTCAGATTACATGCTCTGTTTTGGGTACATACAATTTGCATATTGATTTCTGGTTATATTCATAATGTGCCGCCATCGCCGGAGCCCTTTGTTGGTCTCAAAACGGCATTGTTCGACCTGCGGGCCCGGCTGGCAGCTTGGCTTACTTGGCTAAAACACAGATTAACACGTTTACTTCATGCTGTTCGCATTGCACTGGCGTACATTATGTCGTATATTGTAGGTATGTAAATATATATTTATGTTTAGTTAGATTAATTAGATAAACTAAAACACACACACTTCAAATACCACCACAATTATCTAGAACATCGAGGGTCCGGCTTAAATAGCGGCCTCTGCGATGTGACTCGTAACGTTTTAAGTACAACAATTAGTTAATTAATTGGTAAGTGCCATAAATATGCATAATCAAAAAGAATTCAGTATGTTACATGTTACGATCGATCGGTTGGTTGGTTGTGATTTGAGTTATAAGTGGACTGGAGTGGAGTTCCACCTACGAGAGTATTCAGTGCAAAAATGTAGAAAATGTTGTGGCCATTTGAATAGCTTCTCACTGTGCGTTTTCTTGTCTTGGAATCGCTGAGTGGATCCCTCACTTCGATCTAATCCGATCTGTCGTCGCGTTAACATTTAATTACGAATTATGCCGGAGGTTCGTTTCACAATTTTTGTAAAAAAATACATTTCATGTTCGTCTTCCACGCTTGGCTTCCTACATTTAGCTATGCTAAATCATTATTGTTATTCATCGCTTTGATATATTCAAATTGCATTCATGTTCCAGACTGTTACCGGTGTATTAGAGTTACATATCTTTTCTTCACTTGCAGATAGATTCAGATTGAGAGAATGTGTTTTTTGGGTGCTTTCAGAGACAAACTGGGATTGGAAAGTATTGTAAGTGAACAACCGCTTAGTAACTTCGTCTCGTGCTTTATACATTTAATCGTTTTATCAAATCCTGGTCCTTTGGCGGTTGCTTTAAGGGGATATAGACCCACGCATGCATATTGTATATCGTCTGACCGACCCTGACATGTCATCGTATGCTACACTGTACATTATTCTTACTGCCTCCTTAATACGAACTAACAATAACACACACAGACACCAAAGAGAAATATACGCTTCGAAAAATCGCATTTGGATATACATTTTGGATTCACTTAAGTGGTATCGTTAAGGTATAAGAGTTGGCTTACTCGCTAATGTTTTGTGTGTTTTTTTTAAAGAACAAAAACTGAAAATTAAAATGTTGAAAACCAATTTTAAAAATATAACTGAGCCACGTGTTGTTTATTCTGTTTTAAAATTAAAAAAATAAATGGAAAACAGACTGGTATGACTTACTGTTTCTTATTTTGATTACGTTTAAAGCTTACATATTTTATTTGTAAAACATAAAGTACAAATACGTTTTGCATTGCATTCATAAACTAAAGTTACGCTTAAATTATTTCACGAAGTTGCTTACACGAATCTCTGCTTCAGTTCTCTAAAGCAAATAAAGTTAAGTTAAAATTATGATTAACATTTAGCAATTAAGGTAAACCTAGGTACGGAACTAAAACTAAAAGTACAGTATACGCGTAAAATAGTTTTACTCTTACTCTGCTTTGCTATCTGCGTTTCATGCGAATTAAAATACGAAACGAAATTAAAATTGCTTTTGATTATGAGTGTTTGTTTAGTTCTCGACTGCCGTTCATAAATAAGTCCAGGGCGGGAAAGTATTAAATGTGAGAGCAGAAGAGTCTAAATTATGTTAAAAATGCACACAATATATAGAAGGTATTCTTGAGCATATAATACTTTGTGTTTCATATACACAAATCCGGAAATGGTAACGAAACGGAATAAATATATTATAGAACAGAAAGACGGCTCAAAACTAGACACTAAAAGGTATTCTCTGAACGCAGATGAGGAAAAATAAATAAATTACAAGTTACATACAACTTAGGATTGAGTATGTGGTGTGTGATTGGGCGTGTTTGTGTGTGAATGGGGCTTTGTGGGTGTTTCTGGGTGGGTGTGTGAGCAAAACTAACAGCAAACAGACGCACAGACGAAAAACAAGTGCGAGGCAAATGCTCACTTCGGGTGGCGGGCAGGGCCTCTTGCCCAAACCACATTACAATATCATTTTCTCCTACTTCCGTTTGTTTGTTTAGCCCAAAAGCTTATCAATTTGCTTGGAATCTAGCATTTTTGCAGCTGCTGTCTGCCTGCTTTACTTGTTTTTGGTTGACAGCGGATTGGAGAGCATGAAGATCAGGTCGTTCTGCTGCTGCAGGATCTTGTTTAACATGTCCCGCCATCCCGCATAGCTCTCCTGCGTCGCGGCCTGGCAAATCATGGTGACCTCTGGGATTTTATTGGGGTCGGTTGATTTAATTTGGAAGCGGCAATCGCCCAGTTCCTTCATTTGCATGTGATTGAGCTGGGAATGTGAAATTCATCCATTTAATAATGAGTTTCAATGCTTATTTACTTCACTTTTCTCACCTGTATATGCGAGCGGTATTTGAATGTAGGACTGGAGTACTGATTCTTTGCCTTTTCAATATCCGCAAAGATAATGATCTGCTGGAAGAGGAACATCTGCAGCTCGCGCTGCTTCTGTCCCGCATCCACTATACAGTTCATGGGTCCTTGCATCAACAGATTTCCCTGGGCGGTGATTTCGCCCTCAAAGTCCTGCAGGCTACGCAGCACCACCATCATGTCATTCACTGCCTTTACCACCACCTTCATTTGCTGGTAGGCCTCCTGGAGCATGGGCACCTCCTTGTACAAGCCTGCTCCTTCGGTGGCCTTGATAATCTCCTTGATGAGTAGTTCATATTTGGTTATGCGCTGTACCGGCTTGATGATCAGGTCGCTCAACTGGTAGTATGAAAAGTATTGTAAGTTTTTCTATTTTCAGTTACATATCCTTTAGTTTACTTACACACATGCGATGTCCTAGCTTTTGGCGTATGCAATCGAAATACTGATTGTTGGCGCTGACTATATATTCGGAGAGGGGCTTGTTGCTGCAATAGGTGTAGTACAAAGCGAATTTTGAGGCCGAACGCTTGATGAGCGGTCCCAGATCTGCAGGTGATTTTTGGCAGTTTCGCAAGGCCCTCAAAAAGAAGCTACAACGGAGAATTGTGATAATATTTAATAACATGAATATAATTTCCGATGCTATAGACTTACTCCCTGTGCCACTCGTAAATGTCTTTGATGTTATTAAAGACCAATTTCATTTTGCCGCCCTTCAGGCCCTCGGGCATAGGAATATCACTGTTCGGGTTGTTGATCTCTGTCATGTAGCTGGAAAATTATAAACGTTTTCGGTTTAGAAACACTCTTCTCTTAGCCAAATACAATCATGTTAACTTACCCATTGACAATGTCATTCAGATCCTGCACATACGACTCCTCCGTGGACACCAGTTCCACTAAGACGCAGTGCCGCTTCTTGAGAGCACTGGTTTTGTCTGGCACTGCACTGTGACCCTGCAGAAAGGACATATGATGGTTAGAAGTGTTTCAGAACAGATGAGCTTTCTAATCCAAGTCTCACCTCTTCATTGTTGTCGTGGGAGCGCCCGTGGCCGTTGGTGCTGGCATTCTCCGCTCCACCGCTTCCATCCACTCGGCTATTGGACTCGTGTTGTTCCTGAATGGGAAAATAATAATCGAAGAATACCATTTAACATCGAATTCCAACAGGCTGTGTGAGTCCTTAGGGCACTTACCGTTCTCTCCCTGACAATTTGTTCAATTTCCGATATGCCGTCCATTTTGCCGGGGCTGGCCTGCAAAAATAAGACGAAAAGGAAAACGGAAAGTGTTAACTAACTAAATGATGGTCAGGTCAAATGCTAGCAAAAAGTTGCATTCTCTGGCAACGATTATTGCATTATCCCCTCATGCAGGAGGCTAATTGAAAAAGTTTTTCCCACCAAAATGGATTGCAATCTAAGGAATATCATCGTCTATGCACTTGATTCAATAGCTTTCAAGGCAAACAGTCTCTCTAATGAGAATGGGCAGAAATTGAATCAACGATGAATTGAATCAATCTCTGGCGCTTTAATCTCCACCCTGCCCCCAGCTACCTGACACCTTCCTGTCCCAGTTGGCAGCAAATGAATACAAATAGAGTTGAGGGAAAGCTTTTATCATTTTGTGGCAATTTTCAAAATAAATATACACATTCGTATTATGGCCGAGCAGAGACCCCATGTCGGTTGCATGTTCAACTCAAATTGAATCACTAGCTTATTTTTGTTTTTCCAATTTCTCTTCCACAGCACTGGGGCCCCCCAATTAATTTCAGTTATTTTCGTTGCCATTCCCGTTGCATAAATAACAAACTTAACTAAACACAAACACATTCGCGAATTGTTGGCTTTACCCAATTTATAACCAAAATCAAATGTGGCAAATTTGCCTTGGCAGTTGGTAAACCAAAGATAAAATTGTGTAACTAGCCTGCTTCGCCTGCTAGCCTTATTCTTAGACCTGACTTTCCATTACTTTCCATACACGTCGGCCATGTATTTTCTGCTTTTTTGTTCTATTCCAGTGAGATAAGATTAAGAAGTCAGCTGTTTGGGCTTGGCGAAAAATATATTAATTGGTCATCGAATGAGGGGTGGGGGGGATAATAAATGGGCTGCACACGCTATTACAAAATGAATTGCAGCTTACAAACAAGCGGAAAAAGCAGCTCATGGCACGTGTTGCTTAAAATTCCCAGCACAGCTCAGCACAGCACAGCGTTTATGTGAATGTAATTCTTTTTTTTTTATATATATATATTTTTTTTGGCTCTCCGTTTTTGGAAAACTGTCTTTCAAATACAAATTAACTGTGGCCTCTATAAGGATCTGGTTGCGAGGCGACGTCGGCGACGACGCATTTTGGCAACGCGAAACCGGAGAATCTCGAAAGGCGACTGAGCGCCGAGCGATGAAAAAAGCGACTGACTGACTGCTCGCAGTGCGGCCTAATAGTTTCGCCTGTTGCCCAGGCATGTTTTACATATGTAGGCACACCACCACCACCCACTAATCAACCCATCCACCCACTCACGCACACAATCAAAACAAATAAGTTGTGATTCCCCTCGCCGTCTGGCGTCTTTGGGAGCGACATCAAAAAGAAACTCTCAATCAACGCTTCGCCAACAATTTTGTCGCAGTCACTTGAGGAAAAGCGTCGAAATAATTGTATGCCACTGAGTAGTCTCTGGCCAAACAGAGAAATGGAGAATCCGAGAAATACATATATGCAAGGAGAGAGCGAAAGAAATTTCTTTGTATGGCGTAGCTTTGCTTTGCCTGCTGCTGTTGTTGCTATAAATTCTTAAATACATAAATTAATTCGCATTTTGCGGCAACGAAATGTTCTAGACTCTAGGGGGTGTTGACTGATCGACAAGGAAATACCTCTGGCTATAAATTCTCGAAAATATATTCAGGCATAAAGCAGTCAATCGAGATTAAAGTTATCAGAAAATTAAAGTATTTCGTGGAACGAGGCAAGGAACTTAATTCTCTAATATAATATACATTTTTATCACCTCAAAAGCCTTGTTAGCCCAACCACAATTATT
Source organism: Drosophila varians (assembly GCA_018150405.1). Lineage (NCBI taxonomy): Eukaryota > Metazoa > Arthropoda > Insecta > Diptera > Drosophilidae > Drosophila > Drosophila varians. Next base: position 10,045,171 of record JAECWK010000135.1, read on the forward strand.
CAATTGAAAAACTGATATCAGAACTGAGTTTTAACATACATTGGAATTTCATCACAAGGAGAGCCACAATAAAAGGAAACAGTCAGCCACGTACCCACGCAATGACGTACACCCGTCTAAGTGGTGTGACATTTAATTAGCCTGTTCAAAAAAATGAAAGTAGGAGGGGGTGGGGCTGGGAGTCAGTCAGAACGGAAGGACGCCAGTCAGTGGGTCGACTTGCAACGGCTGATGTCACACAGACACTGAAATATACACAAAGGGCGCGAAATTCGACAAGGAAAACTATTAAAAATTAATGACAATGCAAATAGGCGAGCTAAACAAAGGTGAGACACGAGGAGGCACAAGGCCGAGACCCAAATGCCAACTGTGCCAAAAAGTTAAGGAGGGCCAGCCACCGTCACCTAACTGGGTTAAGAAGTTCGCACACCCAGGTAGAACAAATATAAAATTCGGTATATTTACAATTTGTAAACAGGAAAGAATACAATTATATGTTGACGCATCAAGGCAAGCTAATAAGCCATCATCATGCCGATTGAAATAGAGACCAGACCAGAACCGACCCGGACCAGACGACATTCAATTTATTGACGGACAAAGTGGCTATAGCAATGGCACTGGCGACATTCTGGCGACGGACGCCACCACGCCACTACGTCGGGATGGAATAAGCTCGAAGAGCAAATGGATTCGGACTCGGATGCGGGGACAACCCAAAATTAGGGAGCTCTCGAAACAGAACGCAAAATATCATTAATCAAATACCTAAGCATATATGGTCTAAAAATATGGAATCGAATTTTGTGGCAGTGTCAAAAACATAAACATATGGTGTTTAAAACAAAACAAAAATCAATTAAATGGCTCTCATAAAAATAGGATTTATGTTCTTTTTATTACAATTTAAAATAAACCATTCATATTCATTTTATGGGCAACCTTGATTTCTTCGCCAAGACCGTTCCTATTTTAGTTTTGCACTTTCTTCGATTAGTTCGGTTTTTCGGGAGAAACGTGTGAGACTTTTGCGAATAATTTAAGACTACATTGCTGCGACCATGAATCAGCATTTGCCTATATCCTTTTCCCTGTAATTTGCTCTCAAAAGTACCAGTCGAGTGGAAGTCCCGCCCCCACGCACACCCATTCGCCCCAAGACTACGGCTAATATGACTGTAGAAATTTATGCGTTGTATTTGGGAATGTGGCGAGAATCTGAGTATCTTTGTATCTTAGTATCTCGTATCTGTGCTGCTCGTCTATCGGGCAAACCACTCACTTTCCCTCGTTGTCCCTGCCCTTAACACGGCAATCTCTTGCTCCGTGTGTAAACAAAATAAAGTGGCGCATTTATGGGAAAGGTGGCTGGCCCAAACCCGTAGAACCTGGCGAATGTGCGCCTTCTGCTCTCTAATTGAGCAGAGGCCGTGCTTGGATTGCCGATGACGTTGAATGGAATCGACATGGCCCGGCCAAAGTCACAATAAACCGCTTTGATTTGTGTGGGAAACACATATTAGAGGAGCTGCGTGCTAAGCAAACATACGTGGGCCCCCAAAACGAAGGAATGAGTGGCAGAAGCGGCGCAGAGGATTTCATTCGCACCAGGGTGGTTCAAAAATACATCTTTTAGAAATAATTATTACGAAAAGAATTATTTTCAAATCAATTTAAAGCCATCTTAAAATGCTAGAAACACTTTAAAGTATCCGAAGGTTATTTCTTCTTTTGGCACCCTAATTAACTCCCTTGGGAAATCTGCTAGGATCTGTGTGGATTTCGCAACTCACCAAATTGGCTGAGCTCTCCTTGGCATCCTTGTTAAATGCGGGCGGTCCGTTGGCAATCAGGTGCGGCTCCTGGATGGGCTTCATGGGCGGCGGCAGCTCCAGTCCAGCCTCCTCGTCCGGCTCAAAGTCCCCGGCCGGCTGAGCGGCATTGGCGGTGCTGCTGGGGAATTGTGACGATGGGAGCACTGTGGCGGGACTGCCACCTGGCTGCTGCTGCTGCTCCGCCAAGTCTTCGGCGTGCTTTGGGGTTGGCTACAAAATAAATATATTAAATGTTATAAATAAACGCTCGTAAAACTGGCGACGAGTGACTTACTCTCATGTTCTTCTCGGAGGGCTTCTTCACAAGCGGCTTGCTGCTCGGCGGCTTCTCACCCTTGCGATTCATCAGTGGCAGCCAATTGCGACTGCAAGACACAAGATACAAGGACATTGGACAGTTAGTGACAGGTTGAATACTTTCTCGAAGGATGTCGTTACAGGAACTTGCGAATATTTGTGGTGGTGTGTACAAACTCATCCATATCTCTCTCTCGACATGACGTGCCAAAAACAAACAAAATATATTTATATGCAAATAAATGAATAAAACAATGCTAAAAAGTAGAAGGAAATGCTTGACGGCTGTCCAGCTGGGTGGCCAACATCAGACTGTCGCCAGCAGCGGCGGGAAAACTTGGCCAACCACCCGCTGTTCGGCTGTCGCCGCTCGCACAGTGGGTCCAAAATATAATTTCTCCCCCAAACCACTAACGAGGCTCCTTAAAAGACGCCTCAGTCCCCCATTATTCACTGCAATTGGTTTTATGATTCTACGATTTTAAAGGCAAATTTCCGCTTATTCCTTTTTTATGCTCGAAACTTTTTACCGCATTTGTCGTAAAAAGTATACGTATACATATTTCTTCCTGTGCTGCTCCTTTGATTAATTTTCAGCCACAGGAAAGTTTATGGGTCAAGTTTCGACTTTTTGTGATGCGCTCGTGAATGGAAAGTCATTAATCAGACGTTCTTTTATAAAGCACAGTGAACTCTGGCTGGGACAGATGGCTCATTTAGGGGAAAAGGGCTTTCTCCCTTTTGGCAATTGTGGTTTAGGAAAATGCAGTTGGAAAAGAGGGAGCGGAAAAACCACAAAAACCACAGCAAATGAAAGCCCCCACCTGCACGGCCACTATCCGCGCTTAAAAATACCATGTAAAATATTAATTAAGCTTAATTAATGAGCAAACTAGTCGCTTAAAACAGTTTGCAAAATCGATTTCAATTAAACAAAACACAAAAAACGTGGAGCAGACCCATCTGTGGAGGGGAGGGGTCACCAGCTCAATGGCATGTAACATAATTCAAAGTAAAAATAAACATTGACACAGACGACAAAGGGAACAGGGTCGCGGTTTTCCAGGATGACATCGCATCGAATGAGGATGAGCCCCGATGTTCAGTTCCCGGAATTGAACCATATTTAATTTATTACGACAGTGTTCTTTTGGCCAAAATTCATTTGGCTGATGTAATGTTTTAGCCAAATAGCCAAAGTGTCTCTTTCAACGAGTCGTTGTTGCAGAATTCGTGTGTGTGTGTGTGTTGGAGGATGGTTCGGTATTAAAGGGAGACGCCACAAAGTATGCAGCAAGGCCGGTTGGAAAATTTGCTGTTTCCGTATCCTGTTGATCAAAATAAACAAGGATGCACTTGGAAAATATTTGCTTTTCTCTTAAATGGGCATTTGAAATTGCTTATTTCTTAAGCCGTAAAATGGGGAACGCTTAAGGATCCTAAATACAAAACTTAATTAAAAACAATACCCCTTTTTGTAACAGTGTCTTTTGGGTTAGTATGGTAAATACAAATACCGTTGCAAGGCGAGTCCATTTAGTTCATTGGACTTGGCAGCACGCGCTACTAAGCAGCTCGTCTACCCCTCGCTGCTGTCCTGGCATATCCTGGACAAACACACGCGCATATTGACACAGTGCTTGAGACAAAGAGCCCTGACCAGAGTGACAGCCAGAGGAGTCCCGGCAAGGGGTGAGACGATGTGAAAGTAGTGGTCGGCGACTCGAACAATAATCTATATTCATGTTGAGTGGGAATAAGGCGATGACTACGATGACTACGATGACTACGACGACGACGACGACTACGACGACTACGACAAAGAAGAGCATTAGGAACAGAAGCAGATGTGGGATAGGTGGGATAGGAGGGACTGCCATCACTTAATGCTCACTCGAGTGAGCCAGCAGCAAACAAAGTGCCCAATTAGTGTGCAAATATTGAAAGTGTTGTTGTGTAATTTGTGTCCCGCTCCCAATGGAACAAAAAGAAAATTCTATAATGGGAAATATGGTTCCCAAGAGTACCTTGCCTCGGCTTCACCCCACCGATAAGATTGCCAGAATTACGAATAATCGAAAAGCTTCACCGGAGTGTGTAATACAATGGACGTTCATACTTTTATACCAAAACAAATCAAAAATCAATCAACTCTTTCGCTCTCTTTGTTTTCAATATTATTAAGGCCCACTGGGCGTATGATTAATGCGCATGGCCTCTTATCGTTAAACGATACGCTTATTGTTCTTGTTGGAAACTATGACAAACTCCTTTGCTGACTAAGAAGGACAAGGCATCCCAACTATTTTATAATTTGTGGAATAGACTTTATACTAGACTGAAGAAAACATTAATCGACTGGGAAGCTTGCACAACTGGTTTGGTTTGAATCAAAGCTGTGGCTATTAGACGATTGAGCAATTATTGTAAATTGTGTTGGGTAAAAAATGGAACCGGTTACCAGGCCGGGGGTTTTCCCTATTCGGTTTTTAACATTCTGGTGAGAAATTGCTGTTTGCAAACAGAAAGAACTGTTGTTGCAAAGTATTTATTTTTACAAAACAAAGGAAAACACCCGAATACAAAAAAAGGCAAAAGCCATCCGCTGGGAGTCAAAGATAATGCTTTAGGGAAATCCACAGATCCAAGATAAACTTCATCAAAAACTAAATTGTACTTTTGGATAAACAAACGCTTATGTATGGCCGAGTGTATCCTACGGATTAGAAACGTGCCTAGCCGGCAACTGCAGCTGCATAATGAGCGATAACTATCCGGATTGAATGGAGTCCATTACACGTCGGAGACGATAAATCAAACTCAATTCTGCACTCGGCCACATCTCCGGCTGATGGTGGGCTTAGTCACTGGCCATCGAAAACAAACAGACCTCAAGGAAACGAAAACACAGTCAGGGCGAGGAAAGAACCAAACCTTCAAGTACTCTTCGAGAGGCTTGTACTTTAATACTATAAATTATTGCATCTATAAATAAAATGAAAATGTTTTTGACGACCTTAAGAACCTGCAGTTACTTTTTACAATAAGTAGGCATCTGAAAATGTGATACCCTTGTTTAAAACAAAAACAGAATTCAAGCTTAAGTTGGACAATTGAGAAAACGATGAGCCGCATGAAACATAAGCCACATGATACCCAAGAGCTTGTTATTGCAATTGAGCCGTAGAGTGACTAATTGAAAGTGAGGCTGACTATGGAAATATTTCAGGCCTGGATTTCAGCTTGATACCGAGCTTGCTTTTAAGGGAAAAGTACATCCCATACTCTCATTTAATTGGGGACAATCGATATCTTTGATTAATCCTTTCAGGTGTTTGTCTAATAAATAAACTGACTTGTGGGGAAAAAATTCCTTGGTATTCCTTGGTTACATTTTCAACTCTAACCTGAATGGAAATTGAAATAGAAACGAGCGACGATCCTGTTTCTTTTGCTCCTGCTCGGATATAGTTTCACAGCAGACACACTTGAATCCAGACTGTTTGCCACCCAAAGATTGCTGATGCTGCAGGGCAATTGTCCCATTTCCGTTTCCTTGATTTAGCGACTGCGATTTAAGCAGTTTGGGCATCGACTTTGATCGGATATGAGTGGGCGCTGAATTGCGCTTCATTTGAATCGACTGACATTGCGAATTAGAATTGGAAGTCACATTGTTGTTATCGCACAGTTCGCCAGCATTACCGCAAAAACTGGCCGAGGCAGGTAATGCGGCATTTTCAAAATGAAAACCGTTTTCGGCCAACTTATCGGACCGGCAGCCGTGGCCGTAGTCGCTAGCATTGTTGTTATTGCACATGGCGGAAGATAAGCGCTCCGCGGAGGTGAACACTTCTGGCACTAGGGGCGTTAATTGATTAGCGGGTCTAAGCACACCGCTTCCGGAGACGTTTCCAGTACTGCGTCTAATCGTAAACTGAGCGAAAAGCCAACCGCCGCCGGCGAGAAAAGGTTCGAGTCTGGTTCTCCCCGTTGGGGCTTTCGATTTCTGGAGAAAAAAATGGAGCAAGCATACGAACGCACCCGCCTACAAAAACAAACTTGGCAAAGGGAATGAAATACACTGAAAAAAGGGAATCATTTTAACAAACTATGAGGCAAGTTATAGGACAAAATCAGAGAAGGCATATAATATTTCTTAAATAGATAAATTTCAAGATCCAGCATTGTATTTAAATACTTTGCTGAATTGTTAAGTTATAATTAATAAATGCCAGTGTAGGGAACCTGCCTTAAAGAGCGCATAACAAAAGGAGAAATAATAACAATACTCCAACTGGTATCAGCTGAGCGCCTTCTTTAGGTTTTATTTGAGTTTTCGAGCTTTTATTCTCTCGGTTCTGGGTAAATGGGTTTATATCTTTATAGCTTGTGTCTCAGCCAACGACACACGACTCAAAGCCCAGTACAAAAATGTTAGTTTGCCTGTTGACCAGGTATAAAAATTTTGCAGTTTAATTAGTGGGAGATCAAGTGGAGTTCATTAGATAATGGATTAAAATTAGATTGGCAGGAAAATATTAAAAACCTAATCTTGACTTTTCAACTCAAAAGTCATTAGCGCTTAAGAAACATGAGAATATAAATTTGCCGAGAAAAAAGACACGATTCACGTGCGTGGTTCCGCATTAGCACAATCCCTAATTCCCCAAACCCTTTTCGTATTTCGGTAATAAGCCATCCGCCGGTGACGCATGACAAATGGATAAGCACCAAGCAATCGGTAGTGGCCACCCAGCCCAGCCAGAAGTATGATGAATTGCCCCGGATCAGAGGACTTCTATTATACTCATTCCGGCACAGAAGCCCCAACGAGACAGGAGAGTTGTACAGAGATGGGTTCCCGTAATGGTGGTTATCTGGTAACCCACAGAAGTACGCACGACTGACGAATGTTGGCTACGAGAGCTGATAAATATTATGAAACGATTTATGAATTTGTTTTTGTCACCCCACAAATAGTTTGGTCAACAAAGATAACATAGTTCATATTTTCTTGAGCTGTGTAAAAAAAACCCACATAAAAAATAAAAGTTTGAATACAAAATATATTTAAGTAAACCCAAACGCTTGTGACGCGTGGGGAACTTCTCTGATAGGATTAAACATTTTTGATATTTTTTTATTACTCACCCGCTGAATCCACGACGTTTGGTGGACGAAGAAAGAGCATCCGTCTTGCTGCGATTTCCTATCGAATAAAACAAAAACAATGTAAAATAATACAAACACTTCAATTCGAATGACTAACCCTGGTCCTGCATGTCGGATTTCTGTGAGCCTGCTGCTCCGGGTGCACCCGTTCCGGATCCGGAACCTTGTTTGTGTGAGCCCGGCGGCGGTTTGAGCACTGAGACGGGCACGAGGCCCTCCTGCACGGCGGCGTCGTCGTTCTGTGGATTCAGGCGCACCAGGCAGAAGTCCGGCTCACCGGCGGTGGGCGGCTCGATAATCTCCACCTGCTGGCCCTTGCTCACGCTCAGCTCATTGCTGCCAGGACTGGCGATGTAGTCCGCCACCACCCAGGTGGCCTCCTGGTTGCCCAGCTGGAACAAATAAGAATTGCAAGATGAGTATCAAATTAACACCTCAAGGGCTTCTGAATTAAAATTATAAATTGTAAATTATCTTTTCAAATATAGTCTAGGCGCAAGTTTAGCCTTTGTTTTTCATATTCCTTAACCCTTTATGCTCCTAAACAAGTAAAATAATCCGCCAAAGGGTTAATTTACACGTCTGGAGGTCGAGGCCTAGCAACCTATTGATTGACCGTCAGAACAAAGGCCGAGGCCCGGCCTCTTGAAGGCTCAAGGATCATCGGCAAAGCGAACGAACTAATTAGAAAGCCATTCGAGCTTAGAACCCGTCCATTGTCCCACGGAAGCACACAAGGAAGCGAAAGCGAAAGCGGAAGGAGGCTGCCCAGAGGAGCGCTTCCGTTGAATTTGATTGGCGGCAAGCCAGGACCAGAACAACCCACCTAATCAAGCAGCCAGCCCTCCCAGGCCCCCGTTGGTGATTGGTGTGTGTGTGGTGTGCATTAATAATTCACAAGTTTATTAATTTACATGCGGCTGCCTCCTTCGTGGGTGTCGATGTGTGGTCTGAGTCTATCAGCTCTTTAAATCCCAACGAGCCAGCCTCAGCCAGGCCCCAAGGGGGCAGAGCGTCAACCAGATGATGGTTGTTGCATGGCAAAATTGTGGTTAATCGTCAATCAATACCACAGAATCTTTTCGAACAGTGTGAAAAATACGTCTGCATTAAATTACATAATTAAAATATTGTAACTCTGTCACATGTTCAAAATGAATCCAAGGCAAATTAAAAGGACTCAGTAATCTGTCATCAGTTTATTAAATAAATAAGTTTTTCTGACACTTCGATTAAACGCTGTGCTCTAAATGAATTATGTCAGAAATGCAATTAGTCACTCACACGTTCTACTTTGAACTAAAATTGAATTAAAAGCTAAATAAACAATTACAAATAAAGGAGATAAATGTTTGCTTTCAAATGTTTCAGCCAAATCAATCTAATTGGCAATCAGTAAAATCAGAGAATATTTGCAAATTAGTTAATAGAGACAAACTGTCAGCAAATTAAAACCAAAGACTAAATCGCTTTAAATAAAGTGTAATTATATAATGTTTACGATTTAAGGTTCAATTAATTTGTGTTCTCTCTTTTCTGTGCACGATTAAGGCTGAAATATTTTAGCACCATATAAAATTCCCAACCGCCATGGGATGATATTTATTTCACATATAATATTTATGTGGGACACGCCATAAACTGACTGAGGGAGCAGGCCGCATGGAAACACCTGCCAGGTGGGCTGAGCGAATGGAAATGGGACTGGGACTGGGACTGGCACTGGCACTGGCACTGGCACTGGATGGGGGGCATGGGCCAAATGGCAAAATGATGTCGCCAAGGCAAACGGCAGGTGAACCATGAACTGGGGCTTGGAGGGGGACGCGCTTGTTTAGGTTGGGTGTAGGAAAAAAAAGGGGGCGGGGCTGGCGCTCATAAGCGCAATTAAATCAACTTCATCAGCGGGCAGGAGCAAGAGCAGCGGCAAAGAGCTTAGTTTATTATGCTCGCCTGGCTGCCTTTAGCCACTGCACTGTGTTTCCCAGGAAGAACGCTGTTAATTTTAATCACAGAAAAAAAAATTATGGAGGAAAGTGTTTATAAAGTAAAGAATAGTATGCATCAAGCCTTAATAAGATGTTAATTAGATAATGAAATTTGAGAAAAGTTTCGCTGGGAAATATTTTTAAATTCCTCTACTTTTCTCCAAGTGTCCCAGCAGAGGGAGCCGGCTTCCTTTTAGGACTCCCAGCAATGGTGCTGTTAATTAAGCAGCACTGACACGGAAACGTGCCGCGCTTTAGTATGCCAGTATTAGTGGGTGCCAGTGTGTGTGTGTGTGGGTGTCCTTGCGAGCCAGTATTAGTGCCTGTTTGTATGTGTGCACGTTTCCGCTTGTAATGCAATTAGTTGAAAAGTTTTCGAGGCAAAGTTCTGACAAAGTTTTTCGACAACAATTCTCTCGAAAGAGACAGCCGGGCGAAGATCCTTTTCGGGGCGTGACAGCCGCCCTCCAGCCTGATGTCAAATTATTTTTTATTTCCTTTTTTTTTTTTTTTTTTTTGTTGTTGTTGTGGGCTATTAAATTGGCACTCAGTCTCAAAGGAAATTGATTGGCGAAAATAACGAAACAAATCGGGAGGAAATCCAGGAATTTTTCAAAAAACTTTTACCATAATTGCTTGAAAGCGGCAACCGGTGGCGTATGCGTAATATGAGATTGCATATACGCAGTGTAGGCCCCACCACCACCACCACCATCATCATCATCATCATGGCAGTGGGCACCGCCATTTAGCGGGCAGAAAATTGCAGCAGTCACGCACACACACACACTAATAAGCTGCCATCACGTGGAATTTTCCTGCACATTTCCCTCAGTGCCTGATTTCCGGCGAGCTGCTTGATGATTTGCAAAGTGTGCGAGCACTGCCCACGGTAGGTGAAAAGTGAAAACTATGAGCCAGAGCCAGAGCAGCTGCCAGGAGTCATGGCAATTAACCGAGAGAGAGCCTCCTTCGCCTCTTTAAAGTTTCCCTTTTTAAATCGCTTGAGAGCCTTACCAGCTCTAATTCCCAATTTTCACCGAAAATTAACTCGACTTTTCTCGTTTCATTGTGGCTACAAATTAAGTTCCATGTTCGCTTTTGTTCATCTTTTGTTTCGCCCTCTGACCGAGTCTTTCATTAAAATAATGAAAGGATATTCCAGTTCGAGACCCGGAGAGTTGAAAGCGAAATGAAAATCGCACGGGTATTTCAGCTGCAAAATGCAATCAACGTCGCCTTGTTGGGATTCGTCTTCGTCGTCACAGCAGCCTGCCACTGCCACTGCCGTCGCCTACGTTTTTGCATAAAATAATTAACGTGGCTTACAGTTTCTTTTGCCCATTTGCATATTTGCAGAGAGAAATGGCGCAAAACGAAAAGAGGGATGGCCTGGCACTAACATCTAAATTTTAAATTCCTTCTCGCCGGTTTTAAAGCAATCGGGCCAATTTCGAGGCCATGAATTGGCCTCAAAAAACAGTCGCAATTCAATGGTAAATCAAACCTCACGCTTCGGATCTATTTAGCATAGTCAATTGAAAACTTTGCCAGCCAGAAACTCCGCTCGGATTTGCATAGCTGAGTGGGAGGATGCTGAAAGGGAAAACAAACAAGAAAGTGAAAACAGGAGGGGGGAAACCAAGCCTAGGATGCAACCGAAATTGAGGAAAAGTTTGCAGATTAAAGTCTTGGGACGTGTCCCAAGGACGCCACCCGTTGACAAGCCGGTCTTTGCAGTTGACACTCACTTTTCCAGGACACATAAAAAGTTTTCCCTGCTCTCACAGCTGATTACATGCTGATAACAATAATCAGAAGCAGGCTCGAAATTTACAAAGCGTCGGAAGGACCTGTGCCTTTCGTTTCTACTCTCTTATTTTATTTTTATTTATTTTTTTTTCTCTTCATGAAATTGTAAAGCGATTTGGCAAAATTTTTACGTTATTATTGATGGCTTCTCTCACTGACTTTCACTTTCGGCGCCGTTTTTGTTCCGAAAGACCGGATTACAGGGACGCATGTAAGCCCGTGTCTTGCCGTTTGCCTTTCGAGAGGCATCGTAAAAACGCAATTGCCGCGACGACCCAAAAAGCCATCAATTGTTAAGTCATTAAAAAATATGTTTAGGGGTAGGGGGCAGGATCAGGGGGAAGGGCTGAAGACATAAAGGCAAGCGTCAGGGGGTTGGGTTGTCAAGTGAAATTACAAACATCATTTAACTGATTGGAAAAATGGGCGAACAAGCTGTTTCCTACACTCGCGAAAAAATTAATCCTTAGCAAGGATAAAATCATCAAACGGGGAAAAACAGTATGTCAAGTGTATGGAATTTTAACTAAATCAATGTTTTTGCAGCATAGGCACATTTTTTTCCAAGTGGAAAGCATTTTTAAAGCATTAATCAAATAGAATCTTTGAGATGCTTGAAAAAAGGCGGAAAAAATGCAAAATAAAAGGCAATTCCTATCCGAAACATTGGATTTGAGTGAGATATTGAGAAGTAAATGCGAAATTTTAGACAGATTTTGTATGCCAGTTGTTTCTTAGCCAGAATTTGTTCGTCTAAATGCCCTCATGGGCGCCATAAATCACACAGATATGCCAACGCACACCCGCACAGAATTATAAATAATATAGAATGTGAGCGAACTGGAGAAGAACCGACGATATATACGAATACATATTATTTTTTGTGTAAATAAATTTGTGTGTACTTATAGATAGCCGTATACTGGCGGCCGAGCTCGGAGGTACATAAAACATAAACGTCTATTATTCAATTAACTCGCACAGTGGGTCCAATGGCAGGTGCAGCGGGTGGGTGGCCTCTGGCAGCTGCCCCGGTTGCCCCTGCTGCCCTGGTCCTGACATCAATTACGTTGTGGCAAACGGCAAGCACACAGTCAACAAGATGGCAAACAACAGGAGCAGGAATCCCCAACGAAGGAGGAGCAACAGCAGTAGGTGGAGCAGTTGCTATCGTTTTGTGGTCTGGTAATTGTACGACAACATGTTAACACCAGGAGCAACCATATTCCCAGCCCCAATACTTCCACTCATCGATAGGCCCATTGTCTGACCCGCCCGCCCAGTAATATATATCTGGGTGGAGTGGAGGTGTGTCTACTGGTGTGAGGGTAAGTGCTGAATGAAAGTAATTTACGGCGCAAATCGAATAATATTCTAAATCAATTACGAGCAACTACGACCGATAGCGCAATTTCACAGAGAAAAAAATATCATTTAAAATCGATTAAAAACTAAATTATACCCAAAACTAATTTACTTGATTCGATTTTAATAGAAACTCTTATCAAGCCATCAAATTTTGTCATTGTGTAGAACTATGGCATTACTTCCCCTGCTTTAACTCCCCTGCTTGAACTAAGAAAGGAACGGCAAAGGTTACTGAGAAAATGTCCCAGCCTTATGGCATCAACCTGGAGTCCTGATTCCTGGAACATCGGAGCAGAACAGGGCAAACAACTTGGTGCGAACAGGAGGCCAACAAAAACCAACAACGAAACAGCCGGAAGCCTCGGGCTCAGAGTCAAGTCTCAGCCTTGACCAGCCCGAATCCTGTTTGGTTTAAAAAGAGTTGGCCCCATGTCAAGTTTACCCCCGTTTCGATGCCCCCTGTCCCCCTTAAAAGCAGAGAGCAATCAATGAGGGACACACTTTACAGGGGGGAAGGTGACTGCGTGCAGCTCATCCTGGAAACAAGAGCCCAGGACATCGGCAATTTGTGGCCGGCAGAGTCTCTCTCATGTCCATCGGATTGAATTGCCAGTGGGGATTGTGGATGACAGATGAGGACACCCCCTTCACACTCCCCTTTTCCATGGGGAGCAATTGTGTGAGACAGCCTCCACTGGTTAAATAAAAAAAATGTCCATCGATGGGCGTGTCGCAGCATTTGCCATTGATTTTATGGCCAAAAATAAGGGGCGTTGAGCCAGAAGTTAAGAGGAGCAAAGGAATAACGAAAAACTCAGCCTGAGGCCACGAATTTTGATGGTCATTTCAGAGTCATGTGCCAAGTGCAGAGAACATTTTCAGAAATATAGCCTAAGGAAAGTCGAAATAAAACAAAATTGTGACCAAAAAATTATTAAATTCGTTCGAAGGTTTTTATTTTTATACCCCACTCGACTATCGAATATATATTTTTGGCAATAATCATGAGAATGTTAAGCGGAATGCCTCAAAAGCTTTGTAATTGGATTCTCCATCAATCCTCCTAACAGATGAACCTCCTTCTATAATTTAAACAAGGCTCGGCAAGGCCATTATACAAAACTGTTTTTTTTTTACCAAATGAAAAAAAGTCTCTACAAGGCAATTGAATCTTTTTTTAAAGCGCTTCCTAAACTCAAGTTTTAAAGCTCCTGTTTGGAGAATGTGCCCCCCACTTTAAGGACCATGTATCTTATGGCTCTGCAATGAACATCTCGAGTTTTGCTGTCATAGCATACTTCTGGTGGAAATTTAGTTGCAAATTTGTTTGGCCTTCTGCCTTCTGCAGCTTCTCAATGCTTTCATTCGTTTTTTTTTCCCCACCATTCTGGTTGTTGTTTCCATCGCACTTTGCATATCAGTGTTGCCATTGAGGAGACAACGACAAGAAGTCCACAAAGCTTCCGGGCTTTGCCTGTTTACCGTGTTCTTGAAAGACTTGAAGAGCGAAAGTAGTTGCTATCCGAAGGTAACTTTGTCTTCTAGTTTTGGATGTGCCGCAGCAGAATGATGGGATTTATTAAAATTGTTCTGCACTTTGTTTGGCTGCATGTTTTGTGTTTTAAGCTGCAGGACTTTTCAATGGTTTTCTTTTCCTTTAGCTCTCACTACTAAAAAAATGAGAAAAAGAACGGCTTTTACAAATAGTTTCCATTGTCAGAGTGCCAGCATTTGCTGGTGGCTCTTGAATGAAGGAAAGGAAACCGATTGCAACTGACAGTTGCATCTGCTGCAACAAAATCATGAGACACTTTTTCGTGCACCCGCAAATTTCTTTTTCAGCGCCAGAATGCCACCAGAAGAACCTTGCCGCTGCTTTCTTGAAAATATATTTTGCTCGAGCGCTGAAAAGTATGCCAACGTAAAATGCATAAAGCATACGCCCCGTGGAATGCACTTGGCAACTTTCAATGGCTGCCGCCATTCCATGCTGCAGCATGGAGACGCCTCACAAAACTTTATATGGCCCATACAAATTTGCTGGCGAAATATTCAACGAGCGCATAAATAATTTTGCGACACCAAATTAAAATCTTGCAGCATACACAGAGATTTATGAAATGTGAGTAAAGAATATAAAATAAGTTCTCAGTGTCGAAAATATTCCCATAGTCAGAAATAAACTGGAAGCCCGAGGCAACAAAAAAACTTAAATGTAGCGGAAATTTATGAAAGGCCGGCAGCATCAGCATAAAGCAAATTGAGTAGAAAGGGCAATGCGATTATGAGGAGACGAGGAAGCTGTCTACTGGCCCGAGACATCACTCAAACACCGGAGCCACCGACAAAAGGAAGTCAGTCGAGGAGTCCAGGAGTTCAGGAGGGTTCAGCTGGGTAAATGGGTTTGGGACCGGGGCAGGGGCAAGGTCAACCCAAGACACAATGCAGCAAGGATGGGGGTGGTGGGCCAGCAACGATGATGACGATGATATGGTTTACACGGGCTGATGAAGTGATAAATACATTATGTGATATGGGCAAAGGCAGGCCAACTAGTTTGGAGGGATGCCAGGATAGAGGAGGGCAGTAATTGAAGCAGTGACAATGGTGAGTAGCGAGCAAATAAATTAGCGCGCCACACTGCGTATGATTAATGGGCTTATTAAACGGCGTCGCTGCTGTCTGCTTGGGTCAACAACCAGTTTACAGGCAACGCAGCCACTTCCACGACTAATCAAAATAAATAGCACAGTACTAAAAAAAAAATATGTATAGACAAAGACCCGCCGAGATAGGGGATAGCAAACGAAAAAAAAGATGGAACAACGAAGGAGCAACGGAGTGGCCAAGAGACCAGATTTAGACAAGAGTCTCATTCAAAGTTATGGCCACCATTAGCATAACTATTATCCTCCCGCCACATCAAAGTAATAATTTTTACTGGAAGGAAATCCAAGCATACAAACTAGTTCAACTGAACAGCTTTTTAAAAGAATTTAATTCACTTAACTTGTGGCAGGAGTCGCAAATATTGGCTTTACTTTGAGTTATTTTTGCTGCATGAGAAAAGCTTGGGGAAACATTAATCGCAGGTCAAGTCATGCCGCACTTATCGAACCACATTCAATGGCTCCTCCAACTGTCGCATGATTTGTGGTGGCAAAATCTGCGGGGGCAGCAAAGCCAAGGATATACGAGCCACAAGGATATCCATGCCGCAAGCTAGCGACCTCTGCACTTTAGGTCGCCAAGAAGGAGGAGGAGAGCGCGAGGGCTGCAAAACTTTTCCCCACATCTAAATAAAAGATAAGCTGGCCAAGTTTCCGATAAGGTCAAGGCAATCAGGTCCGTGTTTAGCATTAATATTTGATGCCCAGCCGTCAATCGAGGCATGGCATCAATCGAAACCCTTATCACGAGACGACCACAATCTGAATTGGCAAAGTAGTTGTCAAGTCGGAGAAGGCTCCTGCCTCTTTAACAAAATAGCAAATCAATATTTGTTCATTGTTTTCCTCGGCCAATTACCATGCTATGTAAATAATATTTCTATTGTTATTCTATTAGTTTCTATTATAAACAATGCCCGGAGTATACCTTGATTCCGCTGTTGCTGGGCTGCCGAAAGAATCGAAAGGAGCTGGGCGTATCGATGGTATGCTGTCGGGCCAGTCCTCCGTGCCCGGTGACGCTGGACTGCCGGAACCAGGGTAGTGAGATTTTGCGACGGCTTTTTCTCTGAGCGGGAGCGGGAACGGAGGCGGCATTGGCCGAGGGATCCGGAAAGGTGAACGGCGACTCCTCCGGTTGGCTGAAGCCATTCTTGCTGGGAGTACCGGCTGTACCTGCCGTGGCTGGCGGTGGGGAAGTGGAGTCGTCCTCCTGCAGGGTGCAGAGCGGCGTGTTCAGAGCTGACTCCGCCAAGGAGGGCGATGGCGACGGATCGCCCACGGCTATGGGGGCATTCGCCGGCAGCGGAGTATTCGGCAAGGAGACGTATCCCTTGGACATGGAGTCGTCAGCGCCCCCGCACTTGAGCCGCTCCAGCGAACTCTTCTTGCTGCCTCCGCCAACACCATCTGCGGAGTCCACGCTGTTCATCCGCTCGGTGAGAAACTTCTTAACACTCTTCATGATGTCTTCCTTTTCCGCCTTATATCTCCGATCCAATCACTTTCATTTTTTTTTTTGGTCACAATCACAGTCTAAAGGGAAACGGCCTGGTACGGGGGGAGGATGTGGTGACGAGTGACGGAGGGTCCTTTTATTTTTAAAACAAATTCGGGGCTTTGTTCGCTGCCAGCCGCAAATCGATAAAGTTCTCCGACTCCTAGACCGAAATGTTTTATTTTTATTTTTTAGCATACGCTTATGTGTGCGTGTGCGTGTGCGTGTGAGAGCCTGATTGGATTTTACATCCTGTAGGATATTTTCACACACTCACACTCACACACAAAGTGTATGTATAAGGATTTCACTTATGGCGGTGACAGTTTTGCTGCGGTTTCGGTTTTCACTGTCTTTGACTTTCAATTAGTGGCACACACGGCGTATGATCAATTTAAGCTCACGGCCTGCATTTTGCATTTTAATTAATGACTCTGTTGACACTGGCCCGGACCAAATGCCGGGGGCTTGTGTGCTGCTCTTAATTATGGCTTTAATTTGATTACATATTTCAACATGAAAAGAGTGTCCTTGAGTAATTACCAAAGTTTCTGGACTTTATTCATTATTATTTTTTCCCCTTTAATTATTCTTTGTGGATTTTAAAAGATTTCGAGGAACAGTATTTTCACCAAAACCTTTTAAATCAAAGTTTTTGTTGACCTTTCATTGATTGATGACGTAGAAAATTTGCAATTATATTAATGGCTGTTTTTATAAATAATTGCTTCTAAAATGGGATTTCTTTTATGCAAAGCACAAAATTATTTTGAGGTAATAAAAAACAGCCTTGCCCTTGCCCTCTGAGCATCATTTCCATCCCACGCTTTTTTATTTTTATAGTTTTTCTTTCATTTTGTTTCTTGTTTTGATTCCGCCATATAGCCATGTACATACATATATGCAAGCTTATATATTTTATTTATTTTATTTGCACAGATAAAAAGCTGATGGCATCGCCAAACGGGCGCACAATTTATCTTGAATTTTCTTAGCCGCACGTTTGTTTACCCCGAAGTATGCCCGAATATTATTTTTTTCTCTATTTCTATGCACATAGGTTTGTTATTTTTACACATTTCTGTTTGTTGTTGGTCGACGGACGTTAGTTGCCAGGCATTTAGCGCGTGTTTCCGAAAACACAAAACAAAAACTCGGCAAAAGGTCGAAAGATTCGGAAGATGCGGCAGGTGCGCTATAGCCACTGCCACTTTGGCCCAAACCGATCCGTTCCGATCCGATCCGACGATCTGGGAATGGCTGGCTAGCAATTATGATTGCGATTTCTGTGATTTTCTCGCGATTCTGCCAAACGAATCTCTACGATTCACATTAATAGTTCTGGGGAAAATAAATTAGGAAAAATGTTGGGAAATATGGGAGACTCTTTCTTTTTTTTTTTATAAAGAAGAAAACTTTTAATTTCTATCATAGTTTTCAGAGATATCCTGAAGTTTATCCTTAAACCCTCCCCGATAAGGGTATTAAAGTAGAGCTTGTTTTAAGCTTGTTAGGACCGTGAAAATTTACATATGTTCGGGGAAATTCGCAGCGTCCATTTATGTAAGTTTGAAAGCGGCAGCTGTTTGCTAAGTGACGAGACCATCACTTTGCCCAAATGATGTTTTTGGGCTGGGTTTGTTCTGGCCTGTTTTTGATTCAGCCTCCTTTTGTGGCTCAACCGCTGCGAATGGCATTAAAAACTTTGCTACTTTTTATGGGGGATGTGGGTGAGAAGGTATTTACACCCACTGTTAGGACTCGTTGACATTTTGTGGCGTTGACAAAACCCCAGAAATATTTTCCTTTTTCTTTGCTACCCCCCTCCCTTCAGCCCTAATTTTCCATTCGCTTTCTTTGCGCTAATACTTTCATTTCATTCACTCAAAAAGCCAACCTAATTCAATTTTTGCAAATGAATGCACACTGAACCGGGGATGGGTGTGTTGTTAGAGCAACGCTCAGATTTCAAACTGAATTAAATGAATCCCTTGGACTGAATCCAAGCCTAAAATCAGCTTGCAAACTTTCATTGCAAAGAGTAGGGAGCAAAAAAACTAAACATCTGCAGTTTGAAAAATTGTTTTTAGCCCAGCTTTCCTTTGTTTGGTTAACTAAGCGGTTTCCATCGGCCACAGTAGTTAGTTAGTTGGCAGTGTTTGTGTTGTTCGTAGGTTGTTTTAATTGCTTCCGACTGCAAATTGGATTAGATTAGGACAGAACTGCCCTTTGGCAAGGGTTTGGTTTCGCCAGGGTCGAGGGGTTGCCATTATGGAAATGGCAAATGGTCAGTGGTCGGTGACATCTGATGGATATATGGGAATGGGTCCAAGGCTGGACATTGCACTCTATACTCTCCCATCCGCCCCGATCCCCCCTTTCGCCATGCTGGCACTCAAATTAAATTGCAATGAATCGAGTCGATAATTATAATGACCAAAACATGTCGTGTCTGAAAAGCTAAAATGAAAACATTGGAGAAACCCGCTGCGGCAATAGACAAATAACAGCAAAACCGCAACCCTACCCTATCGCGTTGAAATAAATATTAAAATGCAATAGATAAGCGTTAAATTAATGGCCCCAACGACTCAGCTCAACGCGTGCCCGGGCAAATGGCCAAGACAAGAGCAAAGCCACTGGAAGAGAACAGCTACCCTTTTGGGTGAAATTCTAGCTGAGGGGGAAGCTCTGGGAATTGGGAGCAAAACAATGGAAAACAAAAATTACCGCAGACATCTAGATTGGATGTCTCTCAGAAATATCCATCTGAACAATATAGGGTAAGTCTTTAGTTAGCTTGGTCTTTAAGGAATATATGGTAGATGGTTAAATGGGTAACTTCTCATCCAAGGACCTTGGGTAATCCCGTAGCCTGGACAAGATTTAATCTTAGGAGGAGACATATCCCCAATGGTATAATTCTGGCGCTGATAGGACACACGTAAACGCTCGCCTGCTGAAGTCACGTTGCGATCGCTTTGCAGTTGACAGCAGCACTCGAGGGCTTTTTGGGGGCCAGGGCGGGCTAAATGGGGGCCACGAAACTGCTACCCAAGTGACTAAAGGCGTGAAAAAGGTCAAAGGCAGCGAGAAAGTGGGAGGTTGGGCGGAACTAAGCCAGCGGCTGCTGCAGACATTTTCATCCTCAGCCTCGCAAAAATGCTAAAAAGGGTTCTCGCTTTTCGCCCTCGTAGTTTTGGCAACAAAACAGCTTTTTATCATATTTATTTGCATTACTCGGATTGTTTGTTTAATGTTTTTCCCTCTCCCCCTCCTTTCTTAGTTATTTATATAAGCCAGATCTTTGTTTACAGCATTTTGTTGGACAGTTTAACACCTAAACAACTAGCTCTTATTTATGTAATCTATTTATTTTTTTTGGTTGTTTGTTTTTTAGTTAACAAAAGGCACTCTTTTGTTTGAAAGTGAACAGCTGACCAGCTTGTTGTTTTTATTATTTTCTTGAAATATTTATCTTTATAGAGCAGCACTATCTGGGTTCTTGTTATCACACCGATTACAGGCGATTTTCTGTCACTTCACACCGATGGTTTTTGAACATTATTTCCCTCGAACGATTTTATGACTTTGTTGCTCGGCGAATCCATATTTTTTACTTCCCAGAAAATATGTAATTTGCAGGTGTTTTCACGCGTAAGGGAAAATGGAAAATCAGTGCAAATTATAAGTGCAGTTCCAATGCAGAGCGAAGCAAGAAAAAGGGGATTGCTGGCACTGACACTGCCACTGCCACCGCCGCTGCGGATGCGGATGCTGCTTCTGCGTTTTTTGGCCGGGCGGCGCGCATCTGCAGCCAGCAGGCGATGGATGGAAAATCCGGAGAAGAGGAAAACAACCGAGTAGCCGGCGGAGAGCGAACGAACCTCTTGGCAGAAACTCTGCGGAGCAACTGGAGCACCAGCTGCCCCACACGATTCGGTGGAATCGCCGAGCTCCCCGGCATATGAATCCACGAACACACGCAGGCTACGACGAACGCACGGGAAACATTCGCAACAACAAATTCCTTAACCCACCGACACCAAGGGGGTTCAACTGGCAAAAGAAAGCTTTTCGCGAGAGAAAGCTTTTATTTTCTCAGCTTGTTATTGTTGGGATTTGGGAGGCGGGGATTTTGTATTTGATTTTTACGATTAATCGGAATGTTTTTTAAACTTACAAATTATATTTTTGAATATTTTTATTAACATAAGATTTACCATAAGACTTTAAAATAATTAAATATATGTTTGAGCATCTCTTCATAAAGTTTTATTAGTTTTAACCCAAAGACACCCATCATCAAATTTCGGCGGTTAAAAATAATTACCCAAGAATCTCAGCTTAAATAGTGGTTGACTCCTGGCTTAATGTGTCAGGATATATAAAAAAACTATTGCAACGTGAAACCCTTAACATCAGCAACCTCCTCGACACATAAGACAAACGGTTATGTTGGTCGTAAAACCGCTCGAAATCTGCGCTTCTCGTTTTTAGTTTGGGGCCACAGACAAAATCTGGACAGGAATGCCGAAAATTTTGCCCGATGACAGTCGCCAAAGACAGGAACGCGGACGCGAATGGGAATGCAGACACGAATAGGGACAGGGGGTCAGGCAGACCTAACTATAAGGAAGTGTCACATAAAATTTACATTAAGCAAATGTAACGAAACAGCGCTAAAAGCAGTCATATATAATCCAGCACACACTCGACCTACAGCCGGGATATGAGAGCAAGAAAACGGATACGGATGCTGGTGGTGCTGGGCAATGCCAGCCAGCCGACGACAGCCAACGGGTCTCGAAGATTGCCAGCCACGCACTCGGCACGCAGCAGCGAGGAAAATCTCATTAAGCCCTGCTATGAATTTTAAACATGTTGCAGGACTCCGAACCGAAAGGACCCGAGTCCTAGCGGCTTGGAAAAACTAGTTCAGATGGCCAATGGCAGAGAGTGAAGGCACTGGCGGTTGGGGAATGTGGCTCCAAGTAGATTTCATGTGAGGTAGGACCAAGGCAGAAGCTTTTCTTTTTGGAGCTTATAAAGCTTACATAAAAATAGGGGGAAAAGTTCTATGATAAAAATATGGGGAAATAATTTTCTGCTTTTATATAAATATAAAACCTTTTCATATATTTAACATAAACAAAAAACTTACCTTATTATCACTATCTGTGGTATTGCCCGATCCAAAACTGGCCAAGGAGCAGCGATCATGATCGTTTTCGGTCAGCTGCTCATCCAAATCCCGAGAGGATCGTTGCGAGGAGCCGGAGTGCTTGGCTGGGGACTTTGGCAGAGTCAGGGAAGTGCCCGAGAAGCAAGTTTCCTGCATCACTTCGCGCAGCTTCTTCACCCAGATCTAAAAAGAGAAAAATACATTTCAGTTTATGGTTTCAAATATTCCAGATCAGAGATTCTAACCTGTTTAGTTTCCAGGCTAGTAGCTTTAAGAACAATCCTGCAATCGGAGAGCATGGGGGAGCGACCCGTCCAAACGGCGAACTTGGTCTCATCGCCCTCGATGTGCTCCGTAATGCCCATGTCCGTGGTCATGAGCTTGCTCTTGAACTGGTACTTGACCACACTGGATTCCTTGACTTCCTTGGCGAAGAGCAGATACAACTCAAAGAGGAAGACGCGCCGCTCTCGGCCCTTGCGAATGATTTGCTTAGTGTCCCAGGCCTGGAAGGCATCCTGCAGGACCACCTCGCCAAGCTTGTCCACGGATACATCACAGTTCTCCAAAAGCGACAGGTGCATGGCGTCGTTGGCCTTCTTGGGGACATTAAGCATCACTTCGAGACCTTCCTTGATTTCGCCGTGGCTCTCCTCGCAGCATGAGAGGAGATCCTTAAGTAACAGCTGGTATTTGGTGATCCTCTGCACGGGTTTGATTAGATACGCGGGCAGAGGATGCTCCACCTCCAGGCGCCGCTGCAGCTCCTCAAAGTAGCTGCCGGCGTGCTGGACGAGCAGGTTGTTCGATGTTGTCTTGTTCTTGCAGTAGTGGACATACATGTCAAACTTGGAGGCCCAGGTTACGAAGCAATGGCCCACATCCTCTGGCATTGTTTCGTACTTTTCTAGTTCTTTCAAGAATATCTTCTGATGGAAATGATGTATTTCTCTTATATTACCAAAGATCACATCTTCCTGTCCCACAAGAGCGGGCGGAACATTGCGTCCGCCTCGGAACTCCTCCAGGAAACACTTTATGCACGTGGCCAGGTCATTCACGTAGGCCCTCTCAGTTTGCATCAGCTCGGCCATAATGAACTCTTTCCTCCTGGCCGATTTCCGCTTCTCCTCGTTGATTTCCTTGCTCTCCTTGGTGCTGTTGTTCAGCTTGGCTTCCAGCGTCGGGTCCGAGTTCCGGTCCATGCTACTAACGCCCGAGGAGGAACAGATGGAGATGTTGGCGTCCGAGCCCAAAAGTAATTGCTGCTGTGACATTCCCAGGGATTTTTCCAGCTGCTCGCAGTAGCTGTCCATGCGGTTGCTGAAGTCCTTGTATCGCTGATCCACCGATGCCACCCATTGTTTAATATCACTGGCATGGGCGTGACCCTTCTCCACCAAACTGTCGGCCAGTTGGATAAGAAGTTTCACCCGTTCCCTGGTCTCCTTGGCAGTGCTGCGGAATTCATTGTGCTCCTTGAGCAAGCCCTCGGTTTCCTCCTTGCTGATTCCAACCAAGTTTGATCTTGAGGACAGGTACGCCTCTCCGGTGTTGTGAATCCATTCGATAGCATTTTTGGCACTCCTTTCGAAGAGAACAAACTGCTGGCACTGGTCCAGGGACTTTTTACGCAGCGTCCAGTAATCGAGGACTTGATTTTCCTGAGTCAGTAGCTTGTCCAGTTTGCTCTTAACGTGCGCCTCGCAATTTCCCTTGTACTGATAACACTGCTGGGATCGGTTGGCGTATTTCAGGAAGGTTTCCGCCGTGCGACGAGCCAAAGTACAGGCCTTCAGGAAAGCTTCCTTTTGCTCCTGATGTTTCGAGATTAGCTGGATAATGGTCTGAGCCTTGTCGCTGCCTCCACCACCGCCGCACCAATCGTCCTCGCGCTTGTATTCCCTCTCCAAGCTGTCCAGCACTGAGCATACCTGCTCGGCTGTCTTGTAGAAGTTAATCGAGGCGGTTACCAGCTTGTGGCGTTCCTCCGCATAAGTGACCAGCTGCTGCCACTTCTTGGTCACATCGTCGCTGATTTCGCGAATGGATTGCGGGTCATAGTGATTGGCGTTGATCAGAGCATCAGCTCGGTACTTTACCTGCACCGCCGATGTATGCGTTTTTTCAATGGCAATCTTTGGAGGTTAAGGAAAATATATTAACAAAAATGCTAAGGAAATTTCCTAAACTTAAACTGTACCTGAAACTGTTCGTGTCCTTTGCGCAGCTGCTCGGCTTCCTGCAAACTGTTTGGGGTGACAAAGCTGGCCACCAGCATGGCTTCTCCATTGCGGATCCACGAGATGACTTGATTGGCATCGTTCTGGAATTGACACAGCTGTACTGCTTGCTCTAATTTAGCACGCTTCGCCTCGGACATCTCCTCCAGATCGATTTCCCGTTCCCGCAAAAAGTCCAGCAGATATTCAATCCTAGCCTGAGCCGTGTGCGTGGCATCCGCCATGGAGATGAAGCCAGCGTTCTCAAAGTGCTGCAACAGCTCTTGACCCTGTTGCAGAATCTCGTAGGTGGCATTCTGCATATCCGTCACCGATTCGTTGTGCATGCGGATGAGTTGCTCCGCCTTCTGATAGTCCCTGGAGAGATCCGCATGCTGTAGATCCTCTGACCAAATCTCCAGTTGCGAGGACAGCTCCATGGCATCCCGCTCGAAGTAACGCAAACGCAGAATGAGATCGGCACGGAACCTGCGAGCAGACCAAAGCTCCTCCAGCTCCACCTTTTGTTTGCTCAGCTTCTCGAGAGTGGCCTCCAAGGCAGCGATGGAGCCCGTATTGTCCTGATACTCCAGGGATCGCATTTCCTGCAACAAAGCCTCGCCCTGTGTAATGGTAATCATGCAAACGTTTACCACGCTCTCCTGCTGGTCCCGCTGGTACTGCTGGAGGATGCGTTCAATTCCTTCGAGATTCTCCTGCGAAAGTCGCGTTTCATCCGTGCTCACATCCGTTCTCAGTTTGTCTATCCAGGCGGTCACGTCCTTTTCGTGGGTGTAGAATATTACAGCCATCTCCAGGCGGCGTCTTCTCTGCTCCACTCTCTCCGCAAAGCTTCCCACCTGGAGTTCCAACTCCCTGGCCACGGAATATATCTCATTGGGATCCGCTTCTCCGCTCCTGGCCAGTTCATCCGCAGCAGCAAGCAGTTTCTGGGCATTACTGTACGTGTTTTGGGCCACGTTCTCAAAATTATCATGCGAGGTTTGATAAACTCTGGCCTTGTGGAAGTTCCTGCCGATGCCTGTGTTTTTCCGCAGAAAAACTTCGCCGTGATTCTTCAGCCAATCCAGGACCTGCTTCACATCCTCCTGGAAGAGCCGAAGTGCCAGGGTCTGATGCAATCGTATCCTCTCCTGGTGCCACTTGGCCTCCAGCGTGCGATGATGGCCCAGGATCTGATGAATCACAGCCAAGACATGACTGGCGCCTTCGCTATAGTCCGCTGCTGGATTCTGTCGCTCATATTTATTAAAGCTGCCACCGTTACTGTTCTTCCGATGGTCGGGAACTCCAGGCGGCGGCGGTTGGTTGCAGACCTGGACCAGATGGTCTAGCTGATAGAGCAGTTTTTTGCTGGTCGAGTGAACCTCAGTGTACGCCTGGCACATGGCCTCGTACAGCGATTGATGCGTTCGAATGGCCGTTTCCAGGCTCTGAATGTCCGAGGGCAGCGGCTGGGAGGCCTGACAGGCGGCTGCCCAACTGGCCACGCTGTTGCAATACTGCTCCGCCTTGTGGTGGAACAAAACGCTCAGCTGCAGGACAGCTGTTCGCTCGTCCAAGCCCGCTGCGAAGTCCTTCCAGGTTCGATCCAGTCTCTGGGCCAGCGTCTTAATATGCTGAGCTGCATAGTGCTGGCTCTCGATCAGGCGAGCTGCCACAGCCAAGATACGATCTATGTTCACGGAGACATTCATAGATGCTACTGCGAACTTCTGGTGCTCGTCCTGCAGGGATTTGGCCACCGAGTAGTTGTGCCCAATCTCCACGTAGCTCATTTGAAACACGTCCCTGTTGTGCAGGATCCAGTCAAACATTTTCTCGCAGTCCTGCTCAAAGAGGCGCCACTGGAAGCACTGGTCAAGCTTCACTTTCTTGTGCTGCCACAGCATCAGCAGCTTCTCCTGGCCCGTGTGTATGAGGTCAATCTGTCGCAGGGCTTTGTTCACGGCCGCCGACATGTCCGGATTGCTGCTAGCCGACCGCGAGTTCTGCGAGGTTTGTGACTGCTGTCCAGCGGAGGAAGTGCCCGAGTCCATGTCCGATCCGCCGGAGCCAGCTGGAGGCTGTGGGCGAAGATAACGTTAAAATGGAACTGACATAATATTTCAAAGCATTTCGCAATAAAAATGAAAAGTAATCTTTTTTTCTCCTAGAAAAGGTAAACTTTAACGGATTTTTTCTTGAATAAATTATAAGAATATATTTTCTAAAGGGTAAAAGAATAGAATTTCGATTCAGCTAATTTAAAATCAATTTTATAAAACCCTCGCCCACCTACTTTATGGCAAACAAAACAAACATTTCCATATAGGCAGTCTTTTTGTGTCAAAAGTTTTTTATTCCGGCAGGTGAATGCTGGACCAGAGAGGCTATTGACTTTTCTGTGGGGCATCCACGGCCGAGCATAATAATGTAAAAGCCGTAATACTTATTTATTTGTTTACTCTTGTGTTTACGGAAGAAGTGCTAGACGTAACGAATTCGTAAACACACAAAATCAAAAGGAAAACATTGTAAAACGTTAAATTTCTTTGTTTAACCGTTGACTTTGATCAATATTATTGTTTACGTTTAGATAATATTTTTAATTGCGATTACTTTTGGGAAGAATAACTTACTTGACCGCCTGGTGGCGCTACGGCATTAATCTTGGCCAGCAGCTTCTTGCCCTGCATGTCGAGGTCCTCGATGGGCAGCTTGGTGATCTTCTTGCGCATCTCGTTGTGATGGTCGATGGCGTGTCTGGCCAAGGCCACGTCCTCGGCAAAGTCGTTCCGGTTGAGGTCCTCCTGCAGGTCATCGATCCGATCGGCCATGTCCCCAGCCTGCCAGAAGAAGTCCTCAATAGCCAGGCGGGCGTCTGTCCACTGCTGATGGTCGTACGGCTGCTGGCCCTCGAAGTCGCCCGTTAACTGGTGGCTCTCGGCGATCTTGTTGAGAGATTCGATGGAGACTGTGGTCGTCTCGAACTTGTACTTGTGCGAGGAGATGGAGGCGCGCTGCTTCTGCCAAAAGTTGTCCGGCTTGATGATCACTACGTTGTGGATGTTGGCGCTAAAGTGCTCCTGCAACACCTTCAGTATCGTTTTCACGTTCGTCGAGCAGTTGCCATTGCCGCGCATGTCGATGATGACTGTGAATCCGAGGTTCTTGGCGGCGTCGCTGTTAGACCAGGTGAAAGGTGGTTATATGGTTATGGAGAGAGCGATCAGGCATAGATGGGGCGAGATTACACCGAAGAAAATGACTATATCAAAATTATTAGACATTCAAAAAATATTTTATTTCGAGGCTATCCAAAAACCAAGGCTTTTGTTAGCTTGAACTTTGAAGATGCCACCTTGAAGATTGAAGCAAAAGCTAATCTTGATATATTTCTTTCGAGTGGACAAGATTCCCGCTAGCTAGCTAGTACGTGAGTGAGAGTGTCGTGATTCGCTCATGGTTCGTTGCTCTGTTTACGTCGCTTGCATAAATTATGACAGCACGGCGGCTTCTTATGGTCTGAGGTCGGTTTCTATTGCTCTGACACCGATTTCAGCTAATAATTTCCTCGGAACTCTGATTTGCATTCAATTTGAATTTTAATCGCACCATTAACTATAAATATTTCTTTCATTGATGTGTGTGAGCGGCTCTAGACTCCTCCTCCAGTTCCGTCTATTATTCCCTTCCCCCAGCCGCTATTACTTGGCCTGATTGTGGCCGGTTCTGGATTCTCAGTTTCCCGGTTCCAACCACGTTATCTTCTCGACTTTAGTTTTATTTCCATTTCCACGCATATGTCGTGCGGTGTTTTGATGGGCATTTCTACGGGTTTCGGTCCCTTTCGGCCAAAGAACAATGCGAAAGTGAAGAGGCGTCTTCGGAAAATGCATTTTAAACTCGAGCACGGCAGCCGTTGGGAACCCAGAACTTTTTTGTGGTGTTCCCAATTGTTAAGTCTGGTAAAAGTTCCCAATCCCGCCCGCAAACTCCTTATCGGGCGACATATCTGGAAATTTGTGAGTTTCCCTTTTTCTCCTGAGGAATGGGCCACTTTTTCGATGACTAATAAAGAACCTTCGAGGGCAGCTATTAAAAATCGAAATTTGTGCAGACAGACAGGGGACAGGGAAGGTGGGGGGAGAAATGTCACCCGCATTTCAAAAATCGACAAAAGCAAACCAAAGTCCAATCAGAAATCGTTTATTTAACCCATAAATTTGAGACTTCTGATCGGGGAATGGGAATGGAATGGAAGGGAAGGGAAGTCATCCCTCCAAAGGAAGCGCTGGTACGTGTCTAAAATGCTGAGAACTCCCCCGGATTCGCTCAATTCAGGGAATTTGCATTGACGACAGCAGCGAAAAGGCTTTACTTGCCAAATTGGCCGAGTCGCTAGAACTGGGGAATCCAAAGACAAAGGAACACAGGCCGGAGGAGGAATAAACAAAAAGTGTTTCACACCGAAAGCCAATAAACAAAAAGCAAAAACGAAGCCAAGCCAAACAAAATGTGACTCTGGGAAACGAAGATCGGTTACACTTACAAAGTAATTAGTAAAGGAAGGGGAAGTAGTAGCTTCTAACCCTTGAAACTAGAGGGTCCTCTAATAATAACCCTCTTCTAACAAAAACAAGTCATGATATTGATAAAGTAAAAATAAAATGCCACGAGTGGACGCCACAATCCGTGGATGGCCGCGATGAGATAAGGAATACCCCCCATAACCATTTGGAAGATACGGGTGCTGCGGCACTTCGACGGCGTCGATTTGCTTATCGGCCAAAACCTAAAGTGTCTGCTGGGGTTCCGTTTTTTTTCTGGGACAGAGGAAGGGGGCTGCCGTGCTATGTGGGACACTGATAGTACAATGCCCTGCTTGTTAACCCACTGATAAGACATGAATGGGGCAGCGGCGTGGGAATTCAGCTAGCGGTGATTCATTGCTGGCAAAACTTGTTAGCGCTTCCATTTGGCCAGCATACAATCTCGCTTCGATTGCGCCAATGAGCATGACTAAATAAGCGAGGAACGTGCGTTTCCCCTTTTCCCAATGATTGGAGAATGTCGGCGGCAGCTTCTCCAGCACCTCTTCGCTTCTCATCTGCCGCCTCTGGTCGTGTGTCGCAATCTTGGGTCGCCATCATCTTGGCTCTCGGGGTCTTGGCTCTGATTATCATTCCGAGTTTGTTGCCTTTGGCAACCATCTCGATGGCATGCTCTCACCCATCTGGGTCCCATAACTTTTGTGTTTCTCTTGGAATTTTTCCAAAAATATATGTATTTCCCATTCAATTGATCTCAATCAATTCAACTAATCAACTCTTACTTTTATCTCTCTATTCGCAGTACAATGGGTATTCAAGGTTTATCACTTTCGAGGCTTTACTGTCAGCCCAAATTACCCTTTCTTTTATTTTCTTCTCGTTTTATGGCTCATTTTGGTTTTTGTTGTGGCCTTTTTGTTTTGAAAAGGCAGCAAAAAATCTTCGCATTCTTTTGAGCTTCGGTCTCCGAAGTCGCTGGAAGCCGGTCCCGGTCTTTTCTCCTGCTGCATGTGTATTGGTTTGTATCTGTGTGCTGAGCTTCTTGATTCTTATTGGCTTCTTTGTCGCACAGATTTATGCAACTTTGGCTCAGGCTGCTGCTAGTTTTTATTTAAAACTGTTTACTTTTATGACTTTTTTTTGCAATGCCTCGCCCTCCTTTGGCCGCCGCCCCCTTACATTCAATGTCAAAACCAGCAGCAAGGAAAAAGCTGAAGGGGAGTGGCAAGAACAATGTGCGTGCTGTTCTTGCAATCGTCGGACGACGATGATTCATAAAATATGCGCCTGCAGTCAAAGTCGCAGTCGACTATAACAGGAAAATCAAGTGGAATGTGGCAGTGCAGCTGCAACAGCAGCTGCTCGAGCTCCTCCTCCCCCACTCCCCTCCCATTCACTGCCACCCCCGATTTTATATAGTATTCTATATATGCTAGGCGACGACGTCGCGACTCTGCCGAAATTGCAAACGAGGCGCAGAGCGACGTCGCGACGTCAGCTGACACAATGGGTAGTCATTGTACTGGTACGGTGGTCCCTCGTAATGGGAAACTTCGTGGCAGGTTTCCCCCCTGTACAATAAATATAATAAACCTCACAGATGTGGAGAAAATAGAGAGCAAGTGCCGCCAAAGATCTGGATGCTTTCCCTCCCCAGCCATCACCTAAATTGAAACTGAACCCGACAATTATGCAATCTTAAACGAAGCAACTAAATCTACAGATTTTTATTAGAAAATCGCGCTCTAAACCAAACAAATGGTTTCTGTCACCAGATTTTATTAGGTGCAACATGAGTTGGGTGAATCATTTGCTGATTTTTCTCTTGACGATTCCAAATGTCACCAAAAATAAAACCAAAACTCATTCATTTCCCGGCTAATAGTTAAAATAGTTTCCCAGAATTCATTCATATTTTTCCTCATTTTTTCAGTAGCTTTTCCGCGACATAAACATAATAAAAATTCTGATTCTCACCTGGGTATGCTGATCAGGTAGCTGAGCAGCCGGCGCAGATCCTCCGGCTTGAGCCGATCCCTGCGGGGCGTGGCCGGGAAGCAGAGCAGCGGCCCGCCCCGGCGATCCCGGCCGCCCGTGAGGAACACCACTCGCTCCTGGAGCAGCGTCAGCAGATCCCTGGCCCGCTGACCGTCCATTTCGGCAAAAACAATCGCTTGGATGGGAGGAGCAGGTTAAGCGGAGGCTGTAAGGCGGGGCGAAGGGGTAGTCGACGATTTTAATCCAACGAGAGGCACTGCAGCATAACGGAGTCCAGCCTCGAATTTCACTTAGTGGTTAGCAGTATTATTATAATTTGTTTTATGATTTTGCTGCCTTGTTGTTGCACTCTTGTTGGCCTGGCTTTTAATCATTGATTTTCGCGAATTTCTCGTTGGCATTTTCATGGTCACTCTTTGTTGTTGTTGTTTCGGTTTATCGGTTTGTTTGTTTGTTTGTGTATTCCGTTTTGGGTGGGTGGCGGTGGGTCGGGTGGTATGATGGGATTTGGAAAACGGGTGGAAAGACAGGAAAACAAAAAGAAGATACAAATTAGCAAAATGTATTTTATTTTTTTCGTTTTCTTCACATTATTTGCATATTTATTCTGGCCTGGCACGCAGTTTTCTCGGTTATTTTTAAAAGTGGAGTTTTTTAGTCGCCCCTCCCCCTTTGCTTAACCCTTGTTTGTCCCGCAAGGTTGATATTTCTTTTGCAAGACACTTTCTTCGTTTTTAGCTCACATTCTTGATTAGTTAATTAAACTATTAATTTTTAATAGAATTTTGTTGTTGCCACACGACGGGTTAAGGGGAGTGCGAGTGGGAGGGGGCTACCAAAACACACACACACACACTTTCAAGCAGACAGATACAAGGAGGAGGGGGAGCCAGAGTCGAGGGTGAAAAATAGGGGGCCCGGAGCCGGGGGCCATATAGAGAGGGTGCTGCAGGAATATGTTAAATGTCATAAATCAACTGACGCCGTCACGCAAGCAGCCGCATAAAAACATAAGCATAAAATAAGACTCGCGCATACACACACAGTCGCACTCTGGCGCACACACACTGGGCTTATTTTTGAACACAAACACCGATTTGTTTGGCGACTTTTCTCACTTTTAATTGCCACTTGCAATTTATTCTTAATTCTAACACAATTACAAGCGTACGGTCATTTAGAACGGGGAAGGATTTAGCTATATGATTTTAATCTCCATCATCGGAACAATTTTCGCGTCTCGGCTGCCAGGGTTGTCAAAATGTTCTACAAAATTTATGGATTTATTTTCTGATGTCGATTTTGTGTATCGAATATTCGATTACTTTTCTTGGTTTGAATTTGTAGCTCTTATGGTTTTTCTGTTCTAATACAGTTTAAGTAATTGGGAAATCTTTAATTTATGTTTGGCAAAAACGAATTCAACTATTTATATTTTCAGAGTCACAGCTGTTCGAAACAGCTGATACTTGCTCGGATTTGAAACGATGGATGCGCTCCAGATGGACTTATTGAGAAGCGGCTACAAGTATTGCTAAAAAAAGGTGTACAGTTAGCATATAAAGTAACCCAATCAAATTAAAATAGAAGGAACTATTTAATTCATAGATATATCATATTTCGGTATTTTTTGAGTGTTTTATCGCAAACGGCTCACGGTCACACTATTTGTTTGTTTTCCATTCGCTCCAATTGGATTTGTAAATGTAACTTTGCAAACATTTTCCGCAAACTCAAGAACTCACTCCGTCAGCGTAAGAAGAAGCACCGCCCACCGCCTCCGGCCACGCCTACTTCCGACGACGCTCCATTTTCGAATAATGCGATAACATCGGGGATTGCCAACAATCATTTTGGCCCCAAAACAAGGCATACTTCCGCTTCTGTCCCGCGGAGCACCTTCATTGGACGGGCGACGGTTGGCTTCAGCGACAGCAACAACATGGAGAGCAACCTGAACAGGATCATAAGCCAGTCGCCGAAATTGAAACTCAGTGGACAACTTAGTAAATACACAAATGTGATGAAAGGTGAGGTTTCCGGAGGAATCCATTGGTCTTGAGGCATCTTCATTTCTGTCTTATCACTCTATCGTTACCAACCTAAAAGGTGATTCATAGATCGAATTCTGCACTTCTGCGTTCTGTCCAGATATTAACGCTTTCAAAGTTTGGTTTTTTATTATATAATGTCCTTCTTTCAGGCTGGCAATATCGTTGGTTCACGGTGGACGCCAAGACGGGCTCGCTGAGCTACTACCTTTGTGACTCATCCACAGTTGGCGACGACATCGCACCCTCGCCCCATGTACTAGCCAGTGCGCCGAGGGGTCAGATGCAGCTAGCCGGCGCCGTGGTTTATCCCAGTGACGAGGACTCCAGGACCTTTGCCATCGCCTGCGCCTCGGGGGATACTGTAAAACTGAGAGCCAACGATGCCCGGGCCAGGCAGGAATGGGTGGACGGCCTCCGAGCGGTGGTGGAAAGCCATATGAAGGCCATGGACATAAGCAACACATCACCTCTGCCACCGCGCGAACTGTTGGCCGCCTCGGATGCAATGGTATCCGCTCGGCAGGCCCTGTTCCTTACGGAGCAATGGTACTTATTTCCATGAAAGCTTAGGTATTTCTTTAAAGACTATTTTTTTATAGCAACCTCTCCCTGGCCAGGGCCATTGAGGGTATTGACTGTGCTTCCTTCTCGCCCACGGATCCTGATCTGCTCCTGCTCAAGGCCATCTCCACGGCCAGCACCCAGTGCCTGCATCAGTGCCTGGGCCTCCTCCAGCGCCACCAGGAGATTAACCAGCCCCCTGCCGAGGCCACGCCGATCGTGCTCTGATAGTCGTTGGGCGTAGGGCTGGCGAGAGTTTACCCCAAAGATTATGTTGTGTGTCCTACAAGAAATAAAACCTTAAATGATGCTGCATTCCAGGCCCAGTGTGGAATGCTGGTTGTTAAGCAATGAAACTACATGCGGCGTTGGGTTACTTTTCAATGTTTTTATAAAATACTTTTGTTCGTTTTGGGTTTTTTCCATTTTTTGCGTTTTCTTGGATTAATTAGAACATTCATTTCGACATTTAAAGTTAATTTGAACATAAAGTTTGCACTAAAGTTGATAGAAAATGTTGAGTTTTTGGACTTGGACATGGACGCGTCCAGGCCGTTACAAAGATACACATATCCAGGAGTTTTTTATACTGCTAGCTCTTGCCGTTCTTTACATTTTACATTCTATTCCGAAATGAATTCAATAGGGTTTCGATACGTGTGGAACATCAAAGTCTATGGGGGGCTGGGGATTATATAGATGCTTATATCGTGTGAGTGGTTCGTATATATAGTATACGGGCTATGGCTATTGTAGATGAGTTCTTGCGTATGCAAAAATAGTCGTGTTTATCCATTATCGTAATTAACTTTTGTCCGATTAATCAATTGTGTGCTTGCCAAACAAAACGTTGCCGAAAGTACGCCTAAAGGTGTCAACAAAATCAAATATATGCTATTTATTCCCAGCATATAAATGTCTTATAATGTCGCCAGACTTGTCAAATAAACCAACGAATCCTGCTGCAAAAGGTCGGCCTGACTGACTGTGGGGCGTTTTGGGACAGAAGCGGAGCAGAGTCCAAATTAAGGCTAGAAAAGGCACTTTAGAAGGGGATCTATAGGGGGTACAGAGGGGTTAATAACAAGGATTAACGCTGGGTATCCAATAATCTCAAATCAAGTGCCCCCCGTCCAGACAGATCGCAGCAGTCTTCGCTATACAAAAATTTTGCTTCTAAATTTTTTCTAAAAATTTTGCTTTTGTATAAATACGTTTAAAAAATTTCACTTGTATTGTTTTTAGTTAGGTTTTCTTTTTTTTTTACAAATTTTGTTTTGCGGTTTCTTCATCGCTGAATTTAATTCCGAAAGGCATTTTTTGTGAATCTTTTTCATTAAGCCTAAACATTAATTTTAGTTGATTCCATTTTTCATTTCAAAGCAATTCCATTTGCTTCTCTTCTTTTTTTTTAGTTTTTTAATTAATTTTGTACATTATTCTTCTCTCGTTTTTTTTTTTTTAAATAATAGATCAAACAAATTTCGGGCACACAATTACCAAGTTAAATCCGCTTAAACTCTTTTGATTTGTTTTACATTTAATTAGTATTATGCTGCTGGGAGTGGTTTTTAGTTTCAGATTTCGATTCGTTTATGGTTTGAATTCTATTTTGCGTGGAATGTTCCGGGTCTCCATCTTCCACATCTTATAGCTTATAACTAAAGAGATCGATCGCTTTTTATTTAGTTAGACTGAAGAACTATAACATAATAATACTTTCAATTTTGATTCAATAAGTATGCTAGGAATAGAAACTAGGTGGCAAAGATCGCGTAGAGGAAGCTAGAGGAAAACTAGCACTAATCCTTATATGCAACACCCACACCTTGGATTTTATTATTTAAATTAAATTGTTTGTCTATGCCAAATATAGCGAAACCTTTCTTGGATTTTGTTTATTTACATACTCAATTTTTTAACTTAAAAGTTGAAAAGCTGTAGGGTCAAAAGGTTTTGAGCTTTAACTAAATAGTTCGAATATTAGTGGGTATTACTAATATTTTCCTGGTCTATTGCTAGATTTTTTTGTTTATGGAGTTTCTATGGATCCCCTCTTGGGAGACATGGCTGATTCAAAAAGGATTCAATGTATTTTTTAACAGTTTTTTATAAAATAAAATATTTAGGAAAACTTTCCAAGGTGTAGGCGTTTACAAAATGTGCTTTTAAAGCCGCTGGAGCAGCTTCTGCTTCAGTTTATCCCTCCCTTTCACTCAATATCCTTTTATCCTTTTACTCGCTGGTCGTGGTGATGGGCTCCACCTTGATGGCTCCTGCCGCGGCACTGGAAGAGCTAGGAGCATCTGCACCCACTCCCCCAGCGGATCCTGTCCCGACACCAGCTGCTGCCCCGGCTGCTGCTGCCGCCTGGGATGATGAGGAAGATGAGACACTGGCTCCGACCAATTCGGCCAGGTCCTCCGCGAAGAGGCGGCTGGGCGAAAAGTCCCGCTTGTAGCCGGCCATATCCAGGCCGAGGTCGCCGAGGGGAGAGTGCAGCCGAGGGGTTTCGCTGCGCAGGGGACTCCCCTTAGATTTGGAGGGATGGGCCGAGGATTGAGAGGAGGAACTGGCACCGAAACCACCAGCACCACCGCCACTACCGCCGACGGACTTGTGGGGCACCTGGTGGTGGTGGTGCTGCTGGTGTTGCTGCTGCTGGTGGTGCAGGTGAGCCGCTTGCTGCTGCTGCTGTTGGAGGTGGAGCTGCTGGAGATGGTGGTGCGCCGCCTGCTGCTGTTGCTGGTGGTGCGCTGCCTGCTGCTGTTGGTGGTGCAGAGCGACGGCCATGCTGGGCGGCAGATTCGGCAACAGGCCGGCGGGACCGCAGGGCGATGGCGCGTGACG
The DNA here is from genome assembly GCA_018150405.1 of Drosophila varians. NCBI lineage: Eukaryota > Metazoa > Arthropoda > Insecta > Diptera > Drosophilidae > Drosophila > Drosophila varians. The sequence continues at coordinate 10,081,242 of JAECWK010000135.1, forward strand.
CGGACCGCTGCCACTGCTCAAGGCTGGCGAAATGCTGGCCCTGCCTCCGCCCGCTCCCGGCACCGGTACCGAACCCACCCCTGGATGCGGGGGCAGGTTGAAGAGGCCAGGTGGAACGGGCGGCGGCCCCGCCTCCCCGTGCTGATGCTGCACGGCCGCGGCCATCTGCATCTGCTGCCGGATGTTATGCGCCACGGCGGCCACCGCTGCGGCAGTCTCCTGCGACATATGCGGCTCTCCCCCGCCGACCCCACCCTGGGGTCCGCTGCCATTGGGACAGGCCAAGGAGCTGGGCGCACCGGCGAGGCCACCACTAGCGCCGGGGTAGCTCAGGGAGAGATCCTGCAGGGGAAACGCGGGCTAACCCGGGAGCAGTTAGTTCAATTCCGAGGATCTCACTCAAATCACTTACCGAGTGACGACCGTAGGGCGGCATGTGGGAGCCTATACTGTCTTCCTTGATGTCCTTGGCGTCCCGGAACACCACCGTCTTGATGACACCCTTAATGTGCTCGTCCGGCCAGATGCCCAGCAGGATCCGCTGCGGCCTGCCACGGCCCTTCGGCCGCAGGTCCGGTCCGCCATCGATCGAGGGTCCCAGCATGTTGTGCACCCGGTTGGCGTACAGGACGAACGTGGGATAGGGAATGTCGTACTTACGGGCGGCCTGCGACAGGGAGAGTCCCTCCTTCAGGACACTGAAGATGGCCTCGGCCATGGTCTCGGGACGCCAGGACTTCAGGGGCCCTCGTTCGCGGAAGCGCATGTGGTGCATCAGGTTCTGGTTGGTGTTCCAGCACTTTTGCCACATCGACTGCAGCTGGTACTGGTAGCTGTCTGCTGGAGAATCAAAAATGTATATAAGTTGATATTATCCTTTATTAGGAGTAAGTATTTTACAAACCTGCCAGCGTGGATCCGGTGGCACCCATCCAGGCGTGTGAGTTCTCCATCATTTTTGCCTGTCAATTAAGAGGAAAAGGAATTCTCGAATCAGATATATGTTTCGGCCAAGAGTGTAGCAGTTTTCTGTTTGGATAAGAGGTCCTTCAATTAATTGTGTGACTCGCTTTGGTTAGCACTCAATGCGGCGTCTCCTTTTGTCCCGTTGCGTTTTCCACCCGCCCACTAGAGGGGCAATCTTTTTGATTGACATGCAAATGCGACCTATTTTGGTTTAATTTCATTTTTTTTTATGTTTGCCAGGACATAGAAGATAGGGTCTATGTATTATCAGAAGGGTTTTGTAACGTTAAAAAGGATTCACAGAATTGTTGAAGCTTTAATAATATTTACAGGACATTTTTCTACTTAGTCTATATTATTCTTTATGATCCTTGCCAGCTAAACGTTGTTTAAGTTCAAACTACAATTCAACCGATATTTTTCCTTCATGTATTATTAATATTTTTAGAAAAAAAGAGGTAGTATAGTATAATCCTTGACAGATATTTCCGTGCTCCATCCGTAGTGCTTCAAGTAGTAGATCCTTGGCAGCACAACGCTGTTCTAATTCAAATTGCAATCCCAACGATACATTTAACTGGATGGCTAACCTTCGAGTGGGGCTGCGGATGTCTGTTTGCCGAGTGGCAAGTGCCTTGCATCGAATTCACTAATTGCATAACAAAGTAACATTTGCATATTGTTCTACATATGTTAGTTAGTGCTGCGATTCGGATCCACCTTGTCGATAACTTCATTACAAAAAAAAAATTCCAAGCACGGCAGAAAAAGCGAAAAAAAAATGAAAAAACAACACACACATATTGGACTGAAGTGGGACTGGCTCAGGTGGGCACTTGTGCCCATTTAACGTTAAGTATTACTTGTAACTTTTTGCCATGTGACTGACTGAGAGTGCTCCTCTGTCTGGCGTGCCCCGCCCGGCGCTTGCCAGGACCTCCCGCTGAGGCCAGACAATATAGCGATGTTCTCAGAAATCGTTGCCTACTTTTATGGGCAGCGAACATGCAATGGATGGATTTACTTTTCGGCTCATTACGCTGCAAATTATATATTATTCACAGGTTTTTTGTTTTGCTTTTCGTCATCTGAAATTGCTTTATTTAGAAAGGGTGACTAATCCGGTTGCCAGTCTAAATTTTTTAAAGAATTAAGCGACTAAAAATGGGATAATTATGATTTGGCTTGAATCAAGTCCTTAAGCCTGTGTTTCGGTATTTGTCGTTAAGGATAACGCTGGAAACTATTGAGCCTAATCACGCTAATGCCCAAGTCGGTCTCAAAACGCGGAGGACAGATGGCGCCGGTGTCGGTGATGGTGTTGGTGTGCGTGTGTTAGTGTGCCACTCCTGTTATCCTGCTGCAGTTGCCTTCAATAATACGCCACGCCAAATGCCAAATAATTTATTTATTGTATGTGCAGCTGGCCAAAGCTGAACTGCAACTCACACAGACACACTACGCCAGGACACAGTACACACACATGGAGTGACTGTGTGTGGCAGAGTCCTGAGTGAGATTTCATTACAACTCATTTGACAGTCTTGGTGCACTCGACGCTGCCAAAATGTCATAGCTGAGTGGCATGCATCGAAAGGGGACAGCGGGGGGTGGCGTTGGGCGGTGGCACTGCCTGCCCCAATCGCCGGCACCCCCTTTCCAAAATTTCTCTTCAATATCCAGCGGATTAGCGGACACGCATCGCGCATAGTTCTCTGACCATAACTACAGTCTTACTTCCAGGAAGGAAACTCTAAATAATTTGGAGCTAAATAATTTTAGCTGGGAAATTATTTGAAAATATTTTTAGGCAGTATATCCTTTAAGGATTAAACATCCTTAAGTTTTGAAAGAATTCCTTTTATGTTGCCTCGACTGTATCGCATTTATGTGCCTCAACACGAAATTAAGCGAAATGAAGTTGACCACGCTTCGATTTTGGCATCAAAGCGAATCGTTGCCGCTTGCTGCTTGACCCGCCCTCCAGTTGCAACACCCCCTTCACCCCCTACCACCCAGATTTTCCTGTTGCTGCACTTGCTGCTTGCATTGTTAATACAATTCGAGTCCAACGTCAATAACCAAGTGCCACGAATGGACCATTAGTTGAGTTGAGTTGAGTTGCGCTCCTCCCGATGCGGGCATGGGTCTATATGGAATATCGGAATCGGCCACCACCCACACCACCCCCTGCCACCCCCTGCCACCCCCTGCCACCCCCTGCCATCCCCAGCCACACGTTTGCGTAGTTTGTGCATCTGCATTTATGTATTCTATATATAATTATGCGGCTTAGCGATGGCTCGCCTTGGCGGATTCCTTGACAGACTGCGAATTTAATCAGGTTATTGATTGGCACAATGGGAATCGGGAAGCGTATATATTCTAAGGCTAAAACAAAGCCATCACACATCTTTGTTCAATTAATTTAGATCTGCTCTAAATCTAAAGCGAATTCGAAGAATCTTCAAAAGCTTATGTTCGATTCAATTTTGATTGAAAATTCATAAGCTTTTGGCAGAGATTTCATACGTTTATTTTGAAACGTTTAAGTTTAGTTACGGGCTGCAAATATATTTCAAGTAGCAAGAAATTAAATCATGGATGAAAATGCACGAAAATATTGTTCACAGACAAATGCATTGCATTTTCTTGGGATTATAATTTGGATAATGAGCAGCAGCAGCCATTATTGAAATGGGATATTAATTATTTTATTGCTTATTATTTTGAATAGTACTTGCATTAATACTCTCCAAGAGAGTCTTTAAACTCTATATTTATAAATTCATCGTTTTTGGGGGAAATTTTGTGTGTCCTGGTCGCATCAAATTAGATTATCCTTAATCGTTGGGGCGTTCGCATCTTCCGCCATTTTCTGTCTGGAAACGCCCCGTGTCAGGGAACCGGGAAAAAGGCGTTCCTTGCGATTTCCACGCAAAGCGAAACCGAAACCTTTATTTTTTTGAGGCAGGTTTCGGCTAAACCCAGAAACCCGTACAGCTCCCCCATAACTGGGTTCTGGCGAGGCGTTAATACCGCATCAATTGGGCGTGAAGGAGGAGTAGATTCCCAATATCCCATCCAAAGCCACCCATCCACCCATCCATCCATCCAGCCATCCACCTTCGAAAACAGTCCAAGCTAAGCGGCACTTGTGCGGCACTTCTGCGGTATTGGGTTGCGGGGTGGCTGCCACAATTTCTGATTCGCTCAAGCAACAAGCCTCAGTTGCCTCAGATTAAGACCCTACCTCAGAGTTGAGCTCGGCAATGCAATTTAGCCAAATTCGCAGCAGGAAACGCCAAAGGGAAGGCAAGGGCAACAAATTCTTAAATGACTAATGTGTTGAGAAAAGGCAGAAAAAGAATAAATAAAGGTTAAGGGTTCAGGGGGTGACGACTAAAAGATATCCTTTAGCCAAAAGAATTCTTCAAATTATTTCCACCCTTTTAAATATATATACCCCTGGAAATACCCTTTAAATTATTTGTCCCGGGGGAGGAACTAATTCTTCATGCTCCCGGCTGGACAATTTGTTCAGGATCAGCCCCCCTTCGACTTCTGGGACGGATTTCCCAATCTTTTGAGGCTCAGGAAATTGTCAAGTGCCGGCCCAAAGTGTGTGAGCCTGTGATTGGGTTCGTGTTTGTGTAAAACCAAAAATTAATTAGCGTGAAAAGCATTATTGAAAGCCATTGGGAATGGCGCGGTTAACGCTAAAAGGATGGCTGATAAAAACTTGCATTAGTTTTGGCAGAATCCAAGAGTCGAGCTCATTTCCTCGGCTCTTCCTTTGGCAACAGGAAGAGGAGCATGTGTGGTTTAATTTGATTTAGTCGCAAAACTTGCAGCCAATACTCGAGTTCATTAAAATTCTGCAGAAACTGAATCAAAATCAAGTTGGGCCTTCTAGTTTTTGGCGCGCTCTTTGCTACTTGAAACATCAATTACAACGAGAGGAGGTGGGTGAATGGAAAATGGCAGAATGGGGAATAGGGAATGGGGGATCATAAGTGTTCCCATTTATAGGAATATATTTCCTACAACCTATCCGCCAGGAGCCTGGCATCCCACCCACCATATACCATATATCCTGCAATGCTCAGCCCTTAGGCACAGCCAACGAGTCGTTGTGAAGTGTGCTAGGATTTCACTTGAAAACTGCAATCAAGTGAATTTTGATATATACACACGCTGGCACATGTATGTACAATGTGGAAAAACTTCATGGATTTAATAATCAAACCATTCGATGGTTAAAATGTTTCTCGAGCCGCCCTTCAGTTCGCTCATCGAGCTTTCTCCGCTCCTCGACTTGTTCGTCATTTCCTGTACAATTTTATTATATTTCATACACAACTGTGCCTGCCCCTTTCTCCACGTCCTTTTTCCCGACTCATAACATATATATATATATATATATGTGTTAAAATATATATCGACGGATATAGCCCGGCGATAACATCAAGAACAACAACCACGGCCACGGAACGTTGCCTGTAAAATTTATACAAAATACGGAATCGGAATCGTTGGCAACATTATGAGGAGTCCTGCTCATTGGGGTGGGGCGTTATCCTGTGGGCTGGGATACTATTTGCTCATATGTTTGTTGCATTTAGCTTTCGGTCCGGGTGAGTGGAAATAAAGGAAAAATCAACGAATGCCGAGCGTGGAAGTGTTCAATAAATTTTTACCGCTGAGTTAAGCTTAAAATGGGAATCATGGGAATGGAAACTGTGAAAAGGGGTCACTTGTAGTGCTCCAGAGTGGGGGAGTGGGAGGATTATAAATTAGAATTTGCTTATTACTAAAAGTGTATGGAAAATAAACTAAAAATATCCCCATACCCTAATCCTACATCCTTTTTGTAATGGTTTACACTTTCCAGACTAATTGCAATGGTAATCACATTCGGCCAATCTTCTCTGGCTCTAAAAAAAGTTGAATTTTTTATCATTTGATTTGTTAAAAACTGCAGTAATTTATACATTGTGCTTAGACAGGAGAGTGGGGGGCAAAAAGTTTTGCTAACGCAGGAATGGAGCCTGGTTGGGTTGCAAACTGAATTGCTTTGGAATGGCAGCCGGCGATCAATCGACAAAATAATGCGTTAACTTTTACGTAAAACAAACAACAAAGCCGACAAATACACGCAACTTTTCCAACAGACCAGAAAAAACACAGAAAGGATATGGAGTAGCCAGGGAGGAGGAGTGGAGGAGTGTTGCTGGAGAATCAACTTTTTGCAGCTCAAAACAGGCGGAAAAAAGCGATTAGAAAAATTATTGCCAACGCCGAGGCCTCGATAACTACTACAGAAAAACAAAAAAAAAAAAAAACGAGAAACTAACAAAAAGTTTAAAATATAGCTAAAAGTTTTAGCTACACGCAGATATAGTACGCATTTTATAGTCTGGTTTGAAAAACTCTTTGAAGCCTGGGATGGGGTTTTTATTAAATCGATTTAACACACCTTGCCTTGCGAAATTATTGAGTTAATTATTTTATTACCATTATGTGATTTTTGTTGTTTCACCTGCGAATAATTACTAACAGGATTTTCTAAATTTTAACAAATTTGTGCCTCCAAAAACCGTACTGTTCTGTCAAAGTGGCAACCGAGCGCAACTAAATGCCAATTAATACAAATATCCATAAAGAAAAATAAATTCAATTATTGGGAAATTAAAATGTAAACAAAGCGCAGCCAGTTTCGGTATCGGTTGCTGTTGCATGTTGTCGGCGTCATAAATTGTGGCACCTAATAAATTGACACTCTGTCATTGTGCGGCATTTACAGTTTATAGAATATGCCCCGTCCATATCCAGTGGCCGATGGCCGATGGCCGATGGCCAGTGGCCAATGGACAAAGTCCCCCATCGCCTGGGTTTTTGGCGTGATGTTTCCCTTTTTTTGTGCCACACTTGCAGGCTGCATGCAACAATTGTGTGTGCAGCCAAATGGTCGAAAGTAAAAAAACAAAAACGAGCCAACAGTCGAAATGCAAAAGCCGCCACCCCGTCCACCAACTCCCAAATCAGTTCGATTGGGGCGCCAGGGTGGCAGGAGGCGGCACCCACCGCCACCCCCTATTTCCCATGTTGTTGTGTGGCATGCTGTGGTCGAGTTGCGGTGCACCGCAGCGTTTAAAACGGTTTGCCAGTCATTTTTTCACATCATTGATTGCTTATTAGATTATAAACCGCGCCACTGACTCTCGGCCCTTTTTTATTTCACATTTTATTCCGCTTGTGGCACGTGCTTGGCCGTGCCTCCCTATATCCGTAATGTTCTGCCAACAACAACAACAACAACAACAACAACACGGCAATCAACATCAACAGCAGCAAAAGAACAACAAAGTATAAAAAAAAAGAGAAAATAGCAAGAGGGGCCATGGCCATGGGTCGTCTGCATCTGTTGCAATTTGTGCGCCTGAAAATAGGCAGCACCATTTTATATTGGCAAAATATTTTGGCACGGCTTCGGCATATTTTTTACGGCCAGCGACCATTAAAGATGCGTGATTTATAACCTTCGAAAATCCATTGAACAAGTTTAGTTTCTGTGTGGGTGAATAAAGGATATCCACAGAAAACAAGCCGCACAGTTCGGAAATCCCCAAACTGACAGGTGTAGTTTATCTATCTGAATGAATGTTATTTTTTGCATAAAATAAAATATCAAATAGACCAAATTATGGCAAATCAAATTCAGATGCTGCCACAATACAGGTGGACATCAGCAACGGAAATTCTAAAATACATTTTCTCTTTGAATGAGAATAAAAAGTGAAAAATGGAAAAATTGAAAAAGCAATTAAAAGAGCTTTGTCCCTAAAACCCTTGACATTTATACATTTAGATAAGATGGCTTCTTTGGGCCAACTTTATTTATATAAATAAATTAAAATATGCAAATGCCCATAAATATGAAAAGGCAAGTCCTTCTAGCTTTCTGATTAAGGACTCGCAAGGTTACCTTTTGCGGTCGCCTTCGCCTGGAAACCGGGAAGCAACTCCTTATCTCATCCCAATTTCACGTCTGAGAAATGGCGAGTTGTCTGCGGGCAAATGTCTTCCCCGGTCTTGGCTAAATTTAATTTTAAATTTTATGTGCGCACATCAAAAAATCCTTGGCGCGGCTGTCTACTCTGGAGAAAGTTGTGTGGCCCTAAAATATGAGAAACAATTAAGCCGCCGTCTGGCTCCAAATTCGGGTGGGTTAAGATGGGAGGGTGGTGGCACTCTGGTGGCTGGTTCATAATAAAATGGCTGACTTGGCTTTAGCTGAGTGGCTTTAGGTGGCTGCTGTTTTCCTTAGCATTCCCAGTGCAACATTCAAATGTTGCAGCAAAATGAGTATTATGTATTTCAATTCATTATGAATTATTCAGCATTCGGTCTGAATTTTTTACAAGTCTGAGCGCGGCACAAACTCCACCTGAGAGGGCCAAAAGGGCGGAGATTGGGGGAGAAAAGGGCCAGGTGAGACTACTACAAGACACTTGCTGCAATTTAGCCGTAAAACGAAACGAACAAGAACTGACAGTGGAATTCTCAAATTCTCAATGTCTAGCTCTCCGTCTCGGACTCAAACCCGTTGTACCTGTCGTTCGGCAATAAAATTTAATAAATTATTTACGCTGGCAAAATGCATATTTGTTGCATCATCAAAGTGGGGCAACGCGGGGAAGGAGCCGAGATTTCCTTAAAGTTTCGCGCAGCTCAATAACTTTTCTTCTATATGCAAAAGGCTTTCTCGATTTCTGCACTGAGAACAACCCTCGGCGACTTTTTACTTTATCTAAAGAACAATTTCCTAATTATAGTTTTTCTTAGTGCTTTGTTTTTTTTCGACTAATAGTGGGTGGGCCTGGGTCTTGGCACAAAAAGTTTACTTTGTTAATCTATGCAACCGACTGGCTGAAAAATTTTGCATATAGAAGAAGTCGGAGGAGAGTGCAGGAGGTGAAGGGAGAGGCCTTTGGGTTGCTGATTTTAGCCAAGTTGGTCTTTGGCTGTCCGTCAGTTGGTTTGTTAGTTGGTTGGCCGCTTTCGTTGCCACTTTTCAGGTCATAAGACGTTACGCTGAAAGCCTCAGTTCCTACAATTTATATGTATGTGTATATGTATATGGGGAAAGTAAGCTACTCCCAACATTTCGTTCTATTTTAAAGACATTTCATGTTGTTGCCACTGCCGCCGTCAGCTCTCTAGATTGGCACTTGATTGGCGTATATTTCCTGTTGCATATTTAAGTTTTAGCTTAGTTTTCGCTGCCCCTGCCCCTGCCACTGCCTTGGCCGCCGAAACCCATAAAGTTTGCCAAGTGCATTTCTATTTGTATAACCAACAATGAATTTTGCATGGTCTGCTGTTGGTTTCCCCACCCCCCCTCCTACTCTGTTATTAAGGGAAGTCCTTGCAACTAATCGATTCACTAGCGTATCCTTGGCTTTTTTAATAACTCTTTTAATTAAATAAATGAATTAAGTAGGAGTCGCCTGCATTGACATTTCATCCGTCGCGTAATTCATAATTTCTGTTGCCATTATGGTTGCAAGACTCCTCTGCCCCCTTCCCCCGCTTCTCTGGGCATTGTTGTTTTTGCTTTTGTTGACTGCGAATGGGATGCGAATATTTCGCATTAATATGGCGGAAAATCCATAATCGAATTATAGCTCTGCGGCTCTTTTGTTTACCATCTGACTGTATCTGCATTTCGATGTCCTGAACATATACATATATCCTTTCACACATATGTGTGTGATTGTGTGTCCTTTACAGAGTTTGTGTGTGTTTGTATCGCTTTAATTGAATCCTTAACACTTTTGAGCTACTTACGTCCAACACGTTGCGTATGCGTAACTTCTAGGGCTGGCAAATACTCCCAATACTCCCAAGGATTTAAATTCCCACAAAATGGCCAATTAATAATCCATTCAATTCGAGGATTATCCTGACGGAATTTATATTTAAATGATTTTTTCATCACATCCAAAGCAAAGTATTTAAATACAATGTAGGTATTATTACTGTTGCAATGGTTTGCTTTTAATTTTTAATACACTTTTTAAGTATTCATTGGCATTTTATTTTATTTATTTTTATTGTTGCGAATGTGCAGGTGATAATTTTTTGAAGGAAAAAACCTATGACTGATTGAGCCTCTATCTTTATTTGTATGATATCCTTTTTTTGTGCATCCCTGAACCGCTGACTCTTTTCCGATTGATTTCTCTGCTTTCAATAAACTGAAACAAACAATCACATCCCCCCTTCATCCCCTTATTGCTCCCTTTTATACAGGCAGGACTTTTTTGTATTGCAGCTTCAGGTTGGTCACTCTTCCCCGGCATTCGATTATTTTTATATATATTGCCACACGCAGCTTATTGGCATATTGACAATTACACGGGCGATACATATAAATTAAGCAAACGGCAGAGATCGGTTAAAAGGAGGTCGGGGCAGGGGGTTCAGGACATTCAGGACATTCAGGACATTCCGGACCAGAGACCAGACCAGAGACGTCGGCAGAGCCGCTGCTTGATGTGGCTGACCAAATTTAATTGACAACTTACTGTTGCACTGACCAGAAGAATGGGGCGGAGTGGGCGGGACAGAGGCAGCGCCAGCAGGACAAGAACGCGGCAGGCAATCTGTCAAGGCTCAAGGCTCACACACACTCTCACACACAAATGCTGCCTGACCCGGACCAGGTTTACAAATTAAAATTCAATATTAACGACACGGCAACAATAACAAGACCAACAAAAACAGCAACAAAATGGAAAAATATAAAAATAAAATGCAAATAATTAAACAAGAGAAGGACATTGATGATGGAGTGACTGGCAGTGAATTTCCATAATCGCACTGACTTCATGAAAATTAATCTTCGATTTAAATGTAATTGGAATCGGGGCCGGGCCACGGAATTAAAAATTCTGAATTAATGAAGTAAAATTAATAATATTCCCCCAAAAAAAAAAAAAAAATCCTTTCAAATACTTTAAACAACTTTCTTTTTCTTTCGATTCCATCTGCTCCTGTAAATATTTTTATTACGCGTTGCATCCAACCGCAATACAAGGCAATTAAATATTTCGATCCAGAGACACAGGCCAGGATCTTTCCCATTTTCCCACTCATTTTCCGTAACACTCAAAGTGTGGCTGGAAAATGCCTGGCAGCAATGCAGAAAAAAAAAATAAATAAAAGAATAAAAAAACCCAAACGGCAAACAGTTTATCCAACTCCTCCTGCTCCCAGTTGGTCTCCGTGGTTGTGTCCTGTCCAACATCTGCATCTGCATCTGATTGTCACTATCCTTTTATTGTTACTGTCACTTTAGTAGGTATTTCATAAAAATAAGGGGGATATTTTATTTAAAATTTATTTAAATAGTTTAATCAACTACTTCTCTGGAAAGCCTAGATGAATACCAAACTTCTTAAATGTCCTTTCACCATCATAACCTTCGTGAATATTTTAGCTCCTTGCTTAGCTTTTAATGTTGCTCTTTCCAAATGTTTTTTACTTTAAATATTTATTTAAAACTAATTTAAATTTTATAGAAATATTCCAGAGTATTTAAAGTCCTTAATAAGCGAATTGAAAGTGAATTTCCTTTTTTGTTTGCCGCCGCAACGGCTGTTTCGAAGTTGGAATCGCTTTCCGTTCGCGTTGTCTTTTGTTTTAATTGGCGGCCATAATAATCAAATAATTTGTTTATTGAAAACATTTTTTACAATTATGTAAACAACAAATTGATATCCCAAATGAAAAATTGTTTCACTTGCCTGGCGTATTGGTCTCACTTTTCTGTTTTTCGGTGGTGAATGCAATTATTATAATAATACCAGCTCTCAGCCTCTTCCGTTTCTGCCCCATCCTGGCCCCATCCTGCCTGCCCCGCTACCCGCTGTGTACCCCTTGCCGCAGTGTGGCAGTCTGGCGTCAAATATCGCACTTTCGGCTGGCGTGGAAAATTCGCGTCGCGTGTCGGATGCCTCAAGTGTCAAAGTATGCGGCTGATGATTAAAAAATTCCTGTCCTGCGGCGTGTCCGGACTGCGGAGTCGGGGACTTAATTAAATATTTATCGCCAAATTATCAATGCAGCGGATGCAATTGATTTGTGTTATTACTTAATGAGGACATCCTATCCATTGTACGGTGGGGGTGGAGGTGCAGCCTCAATTTAAATCCAAAATGGAAAGTAATTTGGCCAAAAAGGTGTGGAAGGGTTTTGTTCCAATAAAAAAGGTTTTCTTTGCGAAATACCTGTTTAACTTTTGGAAAATTATCTACTTCTCCGCTATCCTTAGGTTTTTAGGCTATCATAGCTAGGCCAGGCTAGTTAATTGCCGACTTTGGCTCAGAGCCAGCCGGCTTCTACCAATATCAAATTACAGCTGAAAGTATTCATCATGCATACGGCCGACAATTAGCCGGCGCTGATTCGAAAGAGTTTTAGTTTTTGGCTTTTGCACTTGATCGAATTTCCCACCCCCTGGCACCATGGTGGCACCATGGTGGCACCACCACCCACCATTTTCCGGTAACCCCACCCAACGATTCCCTGACAGTTTGTTGCCCTGCCATGTGCCAAACAATTTGCTAGCTAATTTGTGCTATGCGTCCGTCCCCATGCCAAAAGGGGGTGGGATGATGGGTGATGGGTATGCATTTGATAAACTGTCAGGGAATGGCAACTTCACTTTGGGCATATTTAATGAAAATGTTGCCAAATGGGTTCCACGAACTGCACGTTGAATCCGGAAAGGGGTAGCAGAAGGGGCGGACTGATTTTGACGTAACACTTTGGATGCGATTTGACATGACAAATATGTGCGTTGGGCATCGCAAACAGCAACAAACTAAACGGGGAGACGTTGTTTTCGGTTTCAGGGGGTGGCGGGTGGGATGTGGCTTTTGGGGGCACCAAACAGAATCATAATCATTCTCATCGTCATCATCTTTCGGTGATTATCGTCATTATCCGAGCAGCCAGCGATGATTATGCTGCTTTGACTCCGGCAACAGCTCAGATGCTGCCGATGAGGCAGTTGCATGCGGCAGTGGCTCCAGCACCAGACGCTGAGATGCAGATGCATCTACAGCTGCAACGTTTCGCATTTGCGCATTGCATGATTCAATAATGATTGAATTAATTGCGTTAATAACTGACACTCGGCTGGCCAGCAGGAGGATCCTCCTAGACTCCAAGGCAATCTCCTACCCCCACGCCGCTTTGTGTCACCCTCTGCATCCGCCTCCGTCTCCGTCTCCGTCTCCGTCTCCGCCTTTGCCTCATGCTTCCGCCTAAAATCTCCGGACTCTGGCCTCCGTTTGTCTTAGGGGTGCGCGTGGCAGGCCGTAGACAGAATCCGGCCGGGTAAATCGAATTTGTTGCTAAGTAGCCGCAGCCTTAAAGGGCCCGGCAGGTTCAAGACTTTCCCGGCTGGGGGCAATTGGTGGTTTCGCATTTCTGATTTTGATTTGCGCATTACGCATACGCCGTGTGTGTGGCATGTGGTCTCTGCTCTATGCAACTGCAACCCCTCTACGTGGGTACGGGTTAAACTGCATAAGTGGACCCACGTGCCAGGGCTAACAATGCCAATTATAAAGTGTTAAGGATTTACCAACCATACTAAATTGTTTAATCGTTTATTTTAGGAACTTGTGAGTTGAAAAGTGTCTTGAAATATGAAATATATTCTCTTAAAAATTCCCTCTAAACCTTAAACCCTTTCAATCTAAGCAATCGCCACTGTAACCCCTTGGCTTGAATTTCTGATCCATTTCGGGTTTTGTCTCTGGACACTTTACGGCCCCGACAATGGCAGATTGTAGTTGTTGTTTGATTGATAACATGCGATTAATAAAATATTGAATGGAGTGCGACACCCGCACACCTCCGGCACCCAAATTGCATGCAACATTGCAACAAAAATGCATAAATCATCCTCACCGATGATGCGCCCCCGGCCAATCTATAATAAATTGATGAGCCCTGGCCAGATTTTTGTGTGCGGTTATTATTAGATGACTAATATAATTTGTTTATTTGCAGCACGCTCTCCCACATTGATGGATCTGTTCCGGGTGTCTGGCCACAGATTTTCGATGGGAAACGGGCTGCTGGGAGTGTGTGCTATGAGAACGAAACTTGGCTGCTGGGATAGAGGCTGCAGGCTGCAAGGTGACTTGGCGACTTGTCCTTTGTTCCAAAGCATCCGACAGCGTTGCATTTTAATCAGGCAAATGTATATGTTGTATATTAACATATATGTATGCCAGGCTCACCTGGCGACGGCGCATCGAAGTATTTTCCGCGCTTTTGTATCAATGATAATTATTTTTCTGCCTCGTCGCCGTTGGCTGCACATACAAAAGGAATCAAACAAAACTTTGTCCCTTTGTCTAACATTTATGGGGTGGGGAAGGGATGCGAAAGATGTTCCGTGAATATCGTGCCAAATTAAAAGCGACAAACAAACAAACAGACAAAGGTAGCAAAGGTTTTTTTTTTCCTGCCACCCAACCATCCCCGCCCTGTCTGAGTTTTTAATATTTTTTCTTTTGCTGCGAGTGAACGAGTTTTGCTTTTCTTAACCGAAAAACTTATATGCAGATGTGCGACAAAAGAAAATAATAATCAGGCCAGGACAATAACATATTTACTACAAAGGTCTGGAAGGAAATTCTTTCAGGAGAAAGAAAAATCAAATTCGAAACTGCAGACCCGAGTGCAAGTTTCCTTGTGCAGCCAAAACCGCAAACTTTTCTCAAGGAGTTCTGGCCAGCTTTTCTGGCCGCCCAGTCGAGAGTGCAGCAACTGTGCCCCCTTTACGCCACTTTTTGGCTGTGGCCTGCCCCAGAAAATGTGCAACCAAGCCGAGTCGAATCGACCCCCAAGACTGTCCGGGGAGTGGACTTTTCTAGCTGCAACTGCTCCTGCTACTTTACTCGATCCGAGTTCAGCTTCCCTTTTCCGATTTCCCTGCCGGCTTGGCACTTTTGCACTCGACTTGACTTTAAAGCTTCGCTAAGAGCCAAGCTCAACAAGTTGTTTTTCAGTTTCAGCAAAGTGGCAAGTGAAGCCCACAAAACGAAAAAAAACTGGAAAGGTTGAAATGTGGAGGACCGACTTTTTGATATCTTTTAGTGGAAGATTTTCTAAAATAAGTCATAAAAATATTTTCTTATATAAGCCTTTGTTAATTTGATACTTTATGGAATTAAAATATAATTGAATATATTTTCCTGGCACCTTTAAAACATAATATTCCCTTTATTAACCCTGCCCGACCGGATACACAAAAAAAGGCACGAACAATGAAAGCGTGAAAATATCCTGTCGACTCTCGAAAGTCAACCTTTTTGAAAAAGGAAAAGGACGAGCTGGGTGGAAAGTAGCAACAAGCAACCACATTAGAAGCCCCTCAGTAGCAGCAGCAGCAAAGCGCCAAAAGTAACAGCCACTCCTCCTTGGCAACCCAGCCCGCTTGCCGCCCCAAAAATGTTGGCAATGTGCCGCAAAAAGTAGGATGGGGAGGGGGGCATGGATGGGAAAGTGGGTAGGAAATGTCTGCGATGTCTTTCGGTGTCCTGCGTTTGTCTGCTCTGCTCTGCTTGGTTTCTTTTTTTCGTATTTCATTTCTTTTTTTTTTTTTGGGGTGGCTGCTTGGCTTGTACTTGACCTTGAAGCCACACAAACACAGCTGCACTTTTTCGAAAACATCTGTGGATGGGAGTGAGTGTGGGTGTTGGTGAGAGTGTAGCACAGTTATGGGGGCTGTTTGTGTGAAAGGACTTGGACTTGGACAGCTTCCTTGCTGCAGGATTCTGATGCCTTGGTGGAAACTGTTTGCGTTGATTTCGGCATATTTTTGCTGTGTGCGTGTGCGTTGCAGGCCTACAATTACGCAATGGAACAATTGCCTTTAAAATACATATACATATATATTTGTAATGGGTGTGTGTGTGTGTGTGTGTGAGTGTTTGTCAAAATATTTGTGGCTTCCGGGTTTTTGTGGTTTTTGGCCAGAAACAGGATTTAGTGGCAGTGGCAGCAGATTGAATCGGTGGCAACATGTTGCCGTAACTTGTTGCTGCTTTGCCACATTTTTCCTTCTCCTCCTCGCTCTCCTCCGCCGCCAGACAAAATGCACAAATTTTAATTTGTTGATTTACTGATGTTATTAAAAAAATACTACCTACCCACCTCTTACTATTTTTCGGTGGCTCGTTATTTATGTTATGCATATTTAATGGGCTCTTTTTTCTGCCGGCCACATTGCCAATTTGTCAATGTTAAATAATTTGCCAGCATTTAGTTTTTCCCTTGTTTTATTCAGCCTGTGCGTGGGCCGAGTTTATTAATTTTGTAATCCGAGTGTTTTTATTTTTATCAGAGTTTTAGCCGCCTCTAATTGCCGGCAATTGCATTTGGCCTAATGCGACTTTTGACTTTTGTTTGGGGGCCTGTGATTTGGCATTTATGGTTTTTGCTCTTCACGCCAATTTGTCAGCCTAATGCGATTTGCTGGATCATGTAAAAATGTAATTAATTGTAACCAATAGCTCGTGGTTTTTGTGTGGGGGAGTATGGGGGAGGGGTGAAGGCAAGAGTATCTTTATCCATAAATTATACAAGTGAAAAAGTAAGGCACTTCCTGAAAGGCGCTTGAATAATTCATGCCCCAACTCCCCGACTATCAATTGCAACATATGCTGATGAAAAAACGCTTACAAAACACTGCAAAAATAATGGACAGGCAGCAAGCGGCAGCGGCAGCCACCAAGTAAAAAGTGTTTCTCTCTGTATTATAATAATAAAGTGGCAAAGTAGCAAGTGGCATAAATTGCAACCTCATTCAAGCGATTCGAGGCCAGGCCGGGCCGGGCCAGGCCGGGCCGAGGCGGAAGTTGTCGTCAGTCGTGGGCCAAACAGAAACTGAATTGCGTAGACCCATGGCATAAAAACTACAACACAATATATACACTATGCACTACTATATGTATTTATAATAATTGTTTTTCTTGTATGTCGGTCGGTTGTTTCTGCAGTTTCTGCAGTCGCTGCTTTTGCTAAAAACCCAACGTCAGAGCCTCTGATATTTATCTTTTTCCATACGAGTGTGTAAGTAAGTAAGACGAGTTCCTCCTCTGTCCGTCTGTCCGTCCGTCTGTCCGTCTGTCCGTATGTAGATTTGCAATCAACAGCAAAAAGCGAGTGAGGAAAGCAACATGGAACATTAAAAAACAAGGAAAACTAAAACAAAAAGCCACCAAAATGGCTAAAGTTTTACATTTCAAAACACAAAGTGTTTCATACTCTATACTATTTTTTAAATAAAATAAAAATCATAAAATATATGCTAAAACAAAATAAAATCAGAATATAAACTTGCTTATTTTTTATAATTTTTTAAAACATTTACTTCATATTTAAGACCTAATTTTTAGAGTATTTAAAACAAAAAAAAAAGGCAACAACAACAACAAGTGTAATGTGCTCTGTTGCGGCAATAATCACTGTTGTTGTTGGTTTTGGTGTTGCTACTACCATGATTGTTGTTGCTGTGTGCCACATATGAATGAATGCCTCGGCATTGTTGTTGCTACACGCCACTAGATGTCGGCATTTAACTTCTCAACTTTTTTCCTATTTTTTTTTTCCTATTTTTGTTTTTGCATTTGACCGCGTGTGGGCGGATCAGGGGGGCGGGTTGCATATAGTGGGTGGTTGCATAGAGAGAACCGTTAAGGTGGAAGAAGCAGCAAGCGATTAGCGGGAAGCGGCAAGAAGCCGAGGCAAGTGCAGGAAACTACTTTGCATTTAATTGTCTGTAATGACGTGCAATATAAAATGTTAAAAATCTGCACTAAAATCCAAACATACAAATACTCGGAGAGGGGCAGAGGGCATACCAGAAGTCTTTTTCTTTTCCACAGCTTTTAATTGAGTGTAAAAAATAGAGGCCCTCCTCCTCCATCTCCTCCTCTTGAAGACTTGTGGTTTTTAGATTTAAAATAAATTCTAGACCATTTTATGAACAGCTGCGATCTGGATCGAAAGTGTGAGTTCCATAAATAATGCAGGGCAAGGCAAGGCAAGGCAAGGCAAGGCAAGGGAAGCCAGGACAGCCCTTCCTTCGAAACAAACGCAATTGTGCGCTTAAACCAAACATGAATATTTTCACTTATTATTTTCATACATATAAAAAAAAAAGGAATATGTTTAGGGGGGGGTGATGGGTGGAGGAAGGGCGCACAGGAAATCGACGCACTCCTGCTCTATTGAGCCGTGAATATGTTGGAATATATAATCAAGTGTAAGGTCCTTGCCGAACCACCGAGGGTGGTTGCCAGCGCCTGTGAGTCTGCGAGTCTACGAGTCTAGGAATCAGACAACACCCTTTTTTCGAGGATTTTGCGGGGCAAGGAGAGAATCGGCACTTGCTCCGTTTGCCGCACAAGTGTATCATAATAATATTAAATTTGATTTCCATGCTCACAGGCTCCCAGGCTCGCAGGCTCAGGACGAACTTCGACTTCGACATCGTCGCACACAAATTGCGCTGATTGCGCAAAAGTATCGATGACTTCTTGACAAGGCGTCGCGTCTCGATGGGGAGGAGAAGGACCCTGTTCTGCTTAATCAAATTTGTGCAAAACAGTGGAGAGAAATCAACTCGATGGCTGCCAGCCATCGTGCCATCCTGCCATCCATGCACACACAAATAATGCAATTTGCTCAGGCGGTGGAGTCGCAGCCGCCAACATTGTAGTTAAAACACAGGCAGGACTTTTATTGGGCCAGGCCAAGGAATAACATAAATAAATGGCAAGTGTGAGGCGTCCTGGGCCTGCATTTTTATGGTTAGCTTGCATTTTATATAAAAGCCAGCCTCCCTTTTACGGCTGCTTTTGGCAGTCAGGTGGAAGGTAACTACACTGGAAAAATATGTACATATTTCACAAAAAATTACCCCTAGCTTTCCTATTTTTATATATTTTATCAAACAATTTTTCTAGTGTATTTGTTGGAAATTAAGTTAAGAAAGCAACTAAGTTGCCAGAATGATGGCCTTTGCCAAATCCGGACATGTACGATTTCTGGTCCGGAGGAAAGGCGGAGGCGGTGCGGAAACTTTTAAGAGAATTCCGTGTTTATCGTAAAAGTTTCCCACGCAAATATTTGTGAACTTTATGACTTTGTCACTTTTTCCTGGCCACCGTCCACCATCCACCGTCCACCATCCACCGTCATCTGCTTAATACATTTGTTGTATTTTTTGTTGCTTCTGCTGCATACTTAATTATTACCACTCCCCCACGTCCGCTTTGCAGCTGCGGCATTTGAACATTTTATTATTTAGCGGATGTTTAATTGTATCTATTTAATTTTCACATTCAGCTGCTGTTGCAGTCAGCCGATCGTCGTATATTTTCATTCCCATTCCCATTTCCATTTCCATTTCCATTTGCAATCGCAATTGCAATTGTCATGTTTTTTGCTTTATTATTTCTTGCCGCAAAGGCAACCCCCCAGCCGGGCCAGGCAGCAATCGGTCCCGCTACCGGAGAATAACAATTAAACTAAATTTAAATTATATGTGTGTGTAATGCCAGCAGTTGGCTGGCCCATTTTTTGCCATAATTATACTAAAAATACAGCCAAACAGCAGCAGCAAACAGCAGCAGCAATAATATTCATCATCGTCAATGCTGAGAGCTGAGTAGGACCAACTTGTATTTATTTATTATTTTATTGACAACATATCGGGTAGCTTGACGGAGCTTGGGGCTGACAAAGTTGATTGAGTGTTGCACAGGAAAAAAACTAGGATCTTTAAGAAATTTTAAATATTTCCCAGCATCCCATAGATATTGCCCCAGAAATGGGCTTGGTCACAAATGTTGCCACAATTTCAATCTTTCCATAATAATTTTCTCAGTGCACAGGTGAAGGGTATTTGGCTCTTCGATCTCCTTAAGTCTTTTCTTGTTTATTGTTATTTGTGGGCCGTGCGTCGCTTTGTCGGCCTGTTCGTTAAGTTGGCCTTTTGCAGTTGCCACTGCTACTGCCTGTTTTTATTGCATTATAATTTCTACTTGGCCAAGCTGAGGATGTGATGCAACAATCTGTGCCCCTTTGATTTCATTAAAAAAAAAACGTTTCTCGGCTGCCTGTTATTTCCCAAATAAATCGCACACATTTTGTATGCAATTATTTGTTTGTTTCCCCAGTTTTTTAATTTTTTTTTTTTGATATTTCGCTGACAAAAGGCAGCAGCCAAGTGCCTGCAAGTCGATGCGAAGAAAAGTTGCCTCGGTTTGCTGAGATTTTCGCCGTAAAAAGTCATTTGCATAATGCAGCGCCGGAAATTGTTATTAGTATGTTCGCAGTTGTATTCGTAGTCGGATCTGTAATTTTTTTCGTATTTTTTTTTCTCCATGCTGTTTATTATTATTCGGCCCATGAATTGCACTTTTAAATGCTGCCTTTGACTCGGCGTTTTCGAAGTTTTTGTTTATTATTGTATTGTACAATGCACGTAATTTATTTATATGCAAATTGAAAATGCAAATGGGCTGAAAACTAAACAATAAGTGTCTCACCCTTTTTCACATGTGATTGCGATCTGCGCCGGTGCCTCAAGGTGCCCATATATTTCATATTATTTTAACTCATTTATTTTTATGCAAAATCCGTCTCTGCCATCTTAATGACGCTTAATTGCCCGCTTCCGGTTGGCGGCCTACCTCAATATCGGACCTTATCGCCCTCAATGCCACTTTGTCACATGACACGGCCAGGCTGTGCCAGCGGGCTGGCGCGTGAAGCTCCATTCCATGAACCACAAGAAAGGGACACAAAAAATAAAACAGTAGAGAGAACAAAACAAAGTGGCAGTTGTTGGCGCCATCGTCCTGCTAAGAAGTCGAGTCCTAGTTGCATTCACAGCCAACTGTGAACAAAGCTTTAACTTTACAGCTTTCAACTAAATTAATTTACGTTTACGGCCACAATGGTGGTCAGTCCAACAGGGCGTATGAGTGCTGTTGGAATACCCTGCTGGCAATGTTGGACTTTAAGTCTGTGTCTGTGTAAATAGAAATTTTTGTTGTCTAAATATTTCAGCTAAATATTTAGTATATTCTTTTAAATTTCACCTTTGATTTTTTATACTCTTGCCAACAAACGGGGCATTACGGGACCTTCATCTCCCATAATCAATTTTCTTGCTTGCCTTTTTTTCATTACACAAATTGTTATTAATGAAATACAATTAAATATCCCAGGACCAGGCCCTGGCCCAGACCCAGGCACAGACCCCGGCCCAGTCCCAGGTCGAATGCAGATTACGTATACGCCGCGTTGCCTGGTTGCCTGGTTGGCTGGTTGGTTGGCAATCAGAGCTCCTAGCTGCTGACTTGGCCTTCTGGCCAAGCGGAGCTGGTTCGGTTGGGTCACAACTAATGCAGTCGGGCAATAAGTCAACGAGGAGCAAACAAAAGACCACCGCAGTCCGCAAGCCCACAAAGTGTCCGCAGTGACGACCGGTGACCACAAAAACACCGACAATAGGGGCGGTGGGATGGGCGGAGCGCGAAAGAGGAGGGGCGTGGCCAGGGTGAGCTGGGACCGCCGCTAAGTGCGAAGTGCAAGCTCTGACTGCCATTTTTATTATTTACTAAATTGGCGCCAAATGCAAAGCAAAAGTAAAGCCAGAACAAAAGGCGAAATGGCCAAAGTCGAGATTGGTAATACACTCCGAAGGATAAAGATTAACAAGAAGCAATATTTTCTAAAAGAATTTAAAAACTAGTAAGAAATAGTAACAAATTACGTTCCGTTGGGGCTTGTAGTTCCGCAATTTTCATAATTATTGGTTTCTTCTTAAACATTTTTTAGGGTATCCCAGAAATGTAATGAAATTTCCATTAAGCTGGAGCTTAGCTGCGGTTTTGCTGGCATTTTCTTTCATTCGTTTACACCCCGAACCACTTGCAGGCCACAGAACTCCTTCCCAAGGCTCGCGTCCTTTTTCCTTGCTGCGGTGTGTGCCAATAAATACGGGGACAATAAAAAATGCAAAGGAAATTGCAGAGTAAAGCAAATAAAATTAATTGAATTCCAATCAACTAGAAATTGCAGTAACAACAGAAATAAACAAAAAAAAAAAATAAAAATAAAAACAGGGACGAAACAAAGCCACAGGGAGAGGAAAAAATGTATAAATTCAGCAACAAAACAAAAAGCTAAGGGAAATGCAATTTAATTGTGAGCCCGAAGAAGGCCAGGGCGCTGGGACGGGAGGATGGCAGGACACCGGGGCAAGGACCAACTGACGCCAGCATAATAAGTATTTTTTATTATAATGTAATTTTATGATTTCGCCGCCATTTTCTTGCTAAATTAAGGCATAAATAGAAATAGAACAAAAAAATTATACATATATATATTTATATATAAAGCGAAGAAGGCCAAGAAGAGACCGCGAATACAGGGGGTAACAAGGGGGCAACGCAGTCAATTTGCATAAAACCGATCGATATTTTTGATTACATTTACAATACAGAGAAACGGAGAAACCGAGAGACAGGGAAGGGAAGAGGGAATGAGACAAAGAAAGTAAGCGATAGAGTGAGAGTCCTTACCGGTTCGCCAATCTAGAAGGTCGACGGGCTGGCTGGTGGGGCACTAAATATATAATTTTGTCATTTAAATTGCCCAGTCCCTGGGTCTGCCCCAGCATCATGCCCATCCCAGCCGATTCTTTTATATCTCCTACTTACTTGAGACTTAAAATGCGCTTAAATGTAAAATAAATACAATTATATCCGAAGAAAGGCCGGGGAAAAAGTGCAAAATTAGAATGGGAGTCGGAGGAGGGAGGGCGGCAAAGTGACGGCATATTAATTATTACACAAGGCATAATTTTTGTGGGCGTGGCCGGCAGCCTGTAAAATTATATAAAAAGAATGAATAAGAAAGAGGGCCGGATGTTGCCTCATCTTCTTATTATTATTACAACGAAAAAAGGGAAAATAATAAATTATAATTGAGCTCGGTGCGCAGCGCAGAAAGGAGAAAGGCGAAAGGTCAGTGGAAGGCGCCAAAGGACTAAAGTCAAGCCAGATGGGCGGGCCAGCGAATCCCCTCAACAAAGACAATGGAAGGAAACAGAAACAGACACAGAAACCGAATCGGACCCCGGAATTGAAGTATTTAAAAATAAAAATTGTATTTTAATAATGAAGAAGTTCGTTGAATGGTCACGACCCAGACACTCTAACTTTTGGGTCGAAGGATATTTAAGGACTTTAAGCAGGATTTGCCTTGGCACTGCCTTTTGGGGGGGTGGCGGAGAGATCAATTATTGAAACGCAGTCATTATTTAATTTATTGATTGTAGTTGACCGGGTCTGCTCAAAACATTCTCATTCAACGCTCTTATAAATTGTGTCTCCTCCATCCTGGCCCTTGGCATTTCATAATGAGCTTTCCGTGTTCCGAGCTCCGCCGGACATCTGCATACCGAATGTACCATGGCGTGTTATAAGCGATGTGTGTTCCATATTCCACCTACACATACACATATGTATCCATAACCGTTCACATTCACCTTTCTTCTCCTGCTGTCCATAATTATATTTGTATTTCTAATTACATTCACTTTGCCTCGCCATACAGAGTGTGTGTGTGTGTGTGCGTGTGTGTGGGGAAACAAATTTAAAAATTCAATATAATGAAATTTACTTAATTGTATAACGCTCGTAATTAATTCACTTTGTATGCTAATTCGTGCCTAAGTGGCGTATTAAATTTTAAAATGTCTTCAATATTTATGTCTCCCACACGTGTCGATTATAGCACGAGACCAAAAATTGATGTAAATCTATATATGTATTTATCTTTAAGCCCAATTTAATGCAAATTTCGTCACACATTTCCTGGGCGATTATGCATTTTAAGACGCCCGAACGGCAATAACTATTCTCGCTCTCCGAAATTATTTCGTGTTTAATTAAATCAATACAGATCGATGTGGCGACACTTGAGCGAGGGCCACCTGAGCGAACAAATGAAAGCCCAAGGATTAGGCTGCAATCTAATTAAATGTAGGATTCGAAGGACATAAAGTTTCGGGAAGGAGTACTGTTTGCCTTCGCCACACATAAGGGCAAAGGGACATGTCCCGAAATACATAGAATAATCCTGATTTGAAAGTATACCCCTTTACTCAATATTTCTCTCAGTGTATGCGGTAAACACAACTCGAACACCGTAAAACTACAGAATTTACAACGCAACTACTCAGGTCTGAAGCGTAATAAAATATTTGCGTTTTTGCCGAGTGGCCACGTACAAGTACAAGTACAAGACCCAGACCCGGGACCCTGGAACCGTTGGAGTCTTCTCCTCTCGCCGTGAGGATTGCTTCCTGGACAAGCCCATGCGGCCAGCCATGACTCAGGCCTGGCCGCCTCACCCCCTCGATCCACCCACCGCCTGTCAGCCAGTTTACAATGTAAACGCGAAAATGCGACAGCAGTGCATAAAAATCCTTGGCCCTGGGCAATGGCGATTTTTATGCGTTTAAACATTTTCATTACAAAAATTGCATTGCTTTTGGGGTCGATGAGGATGGGATGGGTGGATCAGGAGTGGGATGTGGTGGGATGTGGTAGGTGGTAGGTGGTAGGTGGGGCTTTGGAGCAAGTTTTTCGTTGTCATTAAATCTGCAGCGATAAAATCAATTTATGTCAATTTCCACTTTCGGCTACAACTACACCACCAACAGCGAACAAAGACAAGCAGCGCCATTGCTTTTTAATTAAAAGTGAAAAACTTGAGTGACCAAACAAAACATTGTCCAAAACAGACAGCTTCGAAGGCAGGGGGAGTGGCAGTAGGAAATTGTCAGACAAAGCCGCGCCTGTGCCTCAGCCTGTGCCTGTTCCTGTTCCTGAGCCTTTGGCGCTGCCGTTGCCGTTGCCGTTGCCACCCTCATGTTTCATCAATTTATGCAATTTATAAAATAAATATAAAAATACGACAATAAGTAAACGAAACGTAACAAAACGGGGACGCAGCCCACGAAAAATTATGACCAAATGCACGGGCAAGGAATTTATTAATAATGCAAATACATAAAAACAGGAATCAACCCCTGATTATACAGATACTTACTACCAGGCTACCAGGCTGAGGTCCTGGATCTACCACCGCCACAGCTCGCGGTCTCCTGCCCCGGCTTAATCTATTATTTAAATATAACAAAAAAAAAAATGAAAATAAAAATGAGAATAAAATGGGATCGTCGTGAACAAAGAAGCCAACATACCCTAAAAAATTTCCATATTCAAAAATGATATAAAAACGATCTTATCGTAAATCATTTTTCGGATTTGTGTTGAAAGGTTTTAATATTCCGTATGGAAATGTATAACAATATCAAAAATGGATCAGGTATAATAGGTTTAGAAAACTTAGGGTTAATTCTTCTATTGCATTTAAGGGATTAAAAAAAATGGTTTCTGCGTAGAAGGTGGGTTAGAAATGTTTCAAACAAAACTGAAAAGTCATGAGACCCATTCGTATTGGAAGGGGAGGCTCCGGCCTGAATGGGGCGCAGTGAAAAATTGCCGACATTGCCATCATCTAATATTTATATACGTAATATAAAATATAATGATTCCCGGGCTAGACGCAGGACCCAAAAGCCAGGACCCTGGGCCAAGGGACCGGCGATTGTGACTTGGCACATCGACAGGGCTGCCAAAATGCGACGCGGAAAATATTCAATAATTTATAATTTAAATAATACCCACTACAAAGGGTGGGGGAGGCCAGCCAGGCAGCCAGGACTAGACAGGAGCAAGGTGAACTATGCTGGCTTCAATTTGTATATTCCTGGCGCTGGCAGCGACTGAGACTGAGACGGAGACGTAGACTGCGACTGCGACTGCGACTGCGACTGCGACTGCGACTGCGACTGCGACAGTGACAGCGACGCCTTTTATAATTTTTCATTAAACTTGGCAATAAAAGTTTTCGCCTTTTCCCCATGCGAGCACAAGGAGAATGCAGAGACTCGCTTGTCGCGCGACAAAAAAAAAATATAAAATGAAAACGTATATAATAAATGACATTATGGCATATTTATGACTGCTAATAATTTATATGCAGCCACAGAGCCACCGCCAGCCCCTTCTGCCACCCCCTGCCTCTCTCTGTCCCACCGCCCCCTTTCTCAAGAGAAAGTTGCTTTCCTTTCTGTGTGCACCAAGCCAAAAAGAAATTCGTATTTTGGCACACATTTTCCGGCTAGCGATATTTCGCCTCAATCTTAAAGATTTTTGTGAATGGCCATATTTTTATTTATTTATTAAATTTATTTGGGCACCAGGGGTTGCATTTCGTTGACTATTAACTACAGTAGCCGCTGTCAATATGTGTATTTAAATGCAAACATAAAATTTGTGTCAAATGTCTGCTTGACACGAGACATTTAAGCCAAATGAGCCGCGGCCACCAGACAGGACAAATACAATATTAAAACTGACTTGACAAAAAAACAGGACAAAAACTACAATAAAATGTAACCAAAAAAAAATAAAATGGAGGAACAACAAATACAGGACAGAATAAGAAGCAGCTGTAATGCAAATATAAATAACAACAATCGTGTGGCAAGCTTAATAATTTATTGTAATTTGTGGCAAGCAAGGCAGGCAGCCAGGCAAAAGGTAAAAATCGCCTGTAAATTAAGTATTTCCCTTCTTATTTTTTTGTTGTATTAGCCATTCGCCGAGTTTTTGTTTGTTGATTGTCATTCGTGAGGGGGGTCTTGCGATATAATTAACTTGAATATGTGTATAATGTTTATAGTAAATGAGTCTCAATTTGTATCGGGGCAGGTTGTGCCCCATATTTAAACTAAATGCTGCCATTTTAGGTTGTTTTTGTGCGACATCCACTTTGTGGTTTTTTGTTATCGTTATTGTTATAGTCTGTCTGTCAATCCCGGTTACCGCTCACCGGGCTACCGAGAGGGGGTTGGCCTTTCCTCCAATTTTTTCAGCCCTGTCCCTCCCCCTCCCCGCCCCATTGGGGTGTAATTGTTTGTTGTAATTAGGGCTGAGCAAATAAAGTGCTTCCGTTGATTTGTTTCAAAGGCAAATAGTTAATTGCCAGCTATAGGCAAAGTCATTGCTGCCCACGCAGGAGCATTGATTGCACTCTCGATGAAGGACCTTCATCTGCAAGGATAATGCTTTTCTCGAGTGCTATTATTTGAAATTTATTTAAGCTTTCAAACTAATCGCATACATCATTCGAGATTACTTTTTATGACAGCTCGAGTGACATCACTCTTGAAATTTTTCGCTGTGCACTTTTTGGTCTCCGTTGGCTTTTTGTTTTTCGTATTTTATGCGCCTGCAGCGGCGGCGGCGACGACGAATAAAAACTAAAAGACCAAATAAATGCAAACTTAAACTATAAAATAAACATTAAACAAGCTAGGAATGCTTTTATGGCCGCCCAGACGCCCGCCGCTCCACCGATGACGATGAAAATGAAAATGACGTTGTTGCTGCCGCTTCTGGTGTCTCTTAGCATTCTATGTATTTTCAGTGTGTTTTCCTTTTGGAAAAGGCCAGTTGCTTGAGTTGCTTGAGTTGCGTTTACAATGCGCTGGGCGGGTATTTTGTTGCAACTTGCAAGGCTTCCGCCCCACCCTGCCACCCTGCCACCCTGCCACCCGCCGCCACCGCCACTGCACAGCACTTGGGGCACACAAACACACTCAATGTTTTTATACTTTAATGAAGTCGGCGTGCAATAAAAATTGATTAAATATAATTCAGCAACAAAGTATGTTTTATAGTTGCAACATTAGAAGTGGGAAGGCCATAAGCTGCCTTCCGCCGCCCTGCACTGTAAAAGTTTAATTGTCCTGGATGGGGCGGAGGCGGGGGTGGGGAGTCCCGATAGGTGGTGCAGCTGCCACAAAGTTACAGCCAACTATTTGCCCCCTCTTTGTCTTTGATGAGTAAAAGCACTTAAACGTCTTCGATATACTTTCAACATTGCCACATTTCATTGGGATTTATTACGCCTAATGTTATGCCTCAGACGGGTTGTCTCTTGAGTTTATTTAAATACAAGGATAGTCTGAGGAATTCCTTAAAGTCCTCTCCTTATTGATTTGCACAAAATCGCTCCAGAAAGTTTGCCTGTAAATATTTCTATTTGCTCGCACACATTTCCCATAATTACATTCAGAATGGGTGGCCACCGGGTGGGTGGCTCTCGGGCACGGGCATGCCTTGAAACGTAAATTTATTTTAATATTGGTGCGCAATTTATTTTAATTGGAATAATTTTATTTGTCTTTATGTTTATTCATTATGCAGACTAATGAATTTTCCTCCCAATACATCGGCGCTATCTCTCCACACACATCTATTGGATCCCCAGCACAATAGTCCGAAAGTGGTGGCAGTGGGCGGCTTAGGGGTCGTAGGGGGTGCTCTGCCATTAGTGGGACTGTTGTGGGTGCTCAGCTTTTGAATAATTAACGAGGGTGCCACTCTCAGTCATTACACATGCACATATATTTCTATGGATGTGTGTGTCCTCAATGGGAGTGTTGGTGTGTATGGGTGTGGGGTGTACGCGCGTTATGGCACATAATAATATTATATGTTATTTACCAAGAAAATGCTTAGTCAGCCTTATACAAATGTCTATGAATGTTCAAAATATAATTATAATAATAATTGAATTAGATTTATTGATTATTTGTATAGGACAGGGCCAGCACGAACACGACATGCAACAACAAATATGGTTAGACACAAATAGGGGCTGTCATTTGTGGGGTTGCTTTCGGGGAAAGCTTTTCTTAAATCGCTTCAATTTTTGATTGATTTTGATTCGAGCTTATCAAAAAAAAATTAACTTCGAAAGTGAAACCAAATGACTGCCTTTTCTTTGTTGCACTTGCCAATGTGCGTCAGTGGTCTTGGCCCCATCATCTCCTACCCCCGAATCATTCACTTAGAAAACTTTGCCCAAACTTGAGACTCACACAGATACTCACGCACACCACTGCACCCCAGCCCGACACACAAAGGAGGCGACGCGAATTTTGCGCGCGCTTTCTCCTCCTTTTTGGCGAACGTCTTCGGGACTGAGACGGAGCCGGCGACGGCGACGGCGACTTCGACTTGTGCTTTTGCTTTTGCTTGTACTTGTGCCGATACTTGGGAACTTGGAACTCGGAACCTGGAGTGCAACGTCAGTGCAGCTGAAATGCTCCTGTCCGCCTTCTATTGATGCTGGGCGCCTGTTCGCGGCGCAGTCTGTGCATTCGACTGCACTTTTCGAGATGCACCAAATCGGCGGGGGAGCATAACAAAAAAAAAGGACTCTCATAAGGGTTGGCCAAAAAATGCAGTCCTGCAGTATAAGGGCCGGGTTCCGAGGGGGGAATAAAATGCAGGGGCAGTTACTTCAGGGACTTTGGTCCTTTTTTTTTGAAGATGCTGCGTGCGAATCGATTTTATCCAGAGGTTCCTTTCCTTTCCTTTCAAGTCCTTAGTTTTCTTTACTCTAGAATTGTGTTTCGTGGTGTGAGTGCGCGAGTTGTTGAAATCCTTCGTATTTATGAGAGCGCGTTTTGAAATTTATGCGTTGCCTTCGGAGTGGGAGGAGGGGGCTGGGGCTATGTGTGAGAAAGTTTTCCAAAAACTTGCAACTTAGATGCTGCGCGAGGTATTTTTTGTTTTCTTTGTTTACAGCGCTGCCAATTTCTTTATGAGCTTTCACACTCCACCTGAATACCCTCGATACCCTCTAAACTATTAATTATAAGAAGCTTTCTTCAAACTCTTATCTATGAAAGAATATTATACAATTACTTTTAATCGCAACACTTTTGTTAAAAAGGACTTCAAGGGGTATCAAGTGTACTCAATTCTCAAAATAGACCTTCCATTCGTTATTATTCTAAAGTGAATTATTATATTTGGAAAAGTTTTGCTTATGAATTATTGGCTCTGAGGATGGGAGCTCTGACGATGGAAGGAATATATATTGAAGGCAATGCACTTTATGAGGTCGCGGGTTCAGCGAAGGTCAGGAAGCGATTTTTACGAGTTGCCGAAAAGAAAGTTTCAGTACAATGTTGCCATCTTCGAGATTGTAAACTTTCACGAGTGAGTTTTCAAGTTACCAATTAAATAAATAAAATGTAACCAGACTCATGTGGCATGTGGGCCAACTGTTTCGAAATGAATGCCACACCCCAGGTGAAGGATCTAGTTTCTTTTGATGATTGTGATTGTGAAATAGATTTAAATATTACACATAATAAATGCACAAGTGCGACAACCGCCCTCAGCTCGTTTATATTTCAGCCATCTGTGTGTGAAGTCGTCCGATATCTAAACAAAAATATATAATTCACTTCAAACATGTAGGTATATTCTTAATACCAAGCTCAAAGAGCATCCCCGAGGGCTTTCGATACCCGTCGAGTGTCGGTTTTTCAGGGGTTGTCCAACACAGCAACCCCACCCCCACCCCAACCCCCACACATATTCAATTCTTTCTTTCAGGGTATCTCTGTCAACTGTGCGTTGGCTTATTTGCGATTTAAACTTCTCATATTTTACATATTTCACACCCCTATGACCGACCGTCCACCTAATTACTCCTAGCCCTGGCTATTTCCACCACATAACCAGTGCAGAATGGAAATTAAAAAAAAATATTCTCGTAAAACACAAATTACACATGGATTTCTTAGAGTTTGGTGCATAATCATGCACCGGATATGA
This sequence comes from Drosophila varians, assembly GCA_018150405.1. Classification (NCBI taxonomy): domain Eukaryota; kingdom Metazoa; phylum Arthropoda; class Insecta; order Diptera; family Drosophilidae; genus Drosophila; species Drosophila varians. The sequence continues at coordinate 10,112,096 of JAECWK010000135.1, forward strand.
ATTAATTCTTTTTATTTGCCCCCTTCCATGAGCTCTGTTCTATTGGGCGAGGGTATAATTATTTTCCAGTTTTCTGAGGGCCGAGGGGAAAGTGAACAGTCATTGGTTTTGGTTAAAAAGGAATTGAATTTCGTCGGGGTTAGTTGTCTTTCATCTATTAATTATATAATTTCACAAACGATTGACCATAGCTTTTCGAAGATAGCAGACATCTGTTCTTTCGGGAATGATTTGCACAAAAAATAATTTTAGTATTTCTTCAAAACGGGCATTTATGGTTTCCAGTGCAGTTTTTAGTTTCCTCAGTTGTAGTTAAATTTGCAGTTGCAGTCACAAAAGCGCTGCCCACAGACTGCTGGGCTTCCATTGAAATCATTTACATATTGCATAATGGCCGGGGGGACGGGGGAGTCGAGGTGGGGTTGCTGGTTGTGTGCAGCTTATTGCCTTTGGAATCGACCTTAGTCGACGATTTGTTATTATTATTTTCCTGCTGCTGCTACTTGGCGCCGTTCTTCATTAATTTTCACTCTACCAGGGCCTTTAATTGCCAGCCCCCAACCCGGTTTCACCAATTTCTTCTTGCGCTGCAATTTTCACGTCACATTTCTGTGTTGCAAGGTGTGCAGAGTTGTCGTCAATTAGAGATTATTAATACGAATGTTGTGTACTTACGTTACGTTGCCAAAAAGCAAAAAATCGCCAGGACACAAACTTACCTAGAGAGGAAGACAGCGAGAGAGAGAGAGAGAGAGAGCGAGAAAGATATTTAATAATGGAAAAATATTGCTGCCTATTTCTGGGCGCGGATTTTTCGGTGTCTGGGTGTGTGTGTGCAGTTTACGGTGCGTATACGCAATGCGAATTAGACAAAAATACATATGTATGTATGTAGATACGTTTATATACATATAGTGCTCCAGACTGGAGTCTACGGGGCGGCCAACGACTGCGGCTTGAGCACCGGCCCCTCCCATTTTCCCCCAGGCAGGAAAATCCCCGGAATTTTTCGTTGCGCGCCTGCCAAAAACGAGACAGGACCCAACAGCCCCGAACACCGCCCACTACCCGCTACCCTGGCCAACCTCCCGTCATCCACCGAAACGAAGTTGCAAATTCGTGCCCAGGCAATAGGCCGAGATAAATGCATTTTCCTAACGTGTACGCTATCAAATAGATGTACAGTGGTGATTCCTTAAGGGAAACATTCAAGAAGACGTGATTTTCCAATAAGATTTTGATCCTTATTTGGTTTAGCATAAGAATATATATTTCGACTTTTCCAGTTTTCTCAGACATAGGCATGATTCCTTTTTTAAAATGGGGTTTTTAATCGAGGTCTATTTTAAATAACTTTTAAGGATATTTTAAATCTCCAATCATACATATTTGTCCTTTTTTTTAATATAAATATATATTTTTTTTGTTATTTTTAAGATTAATCTCTTTATTGTATTTGAGATTTACTGTATATAGAAAACGCAGCTAGGACTACGCGTTGCTGACGGCGACCGCAGCAGACACACGGCTCGATTTGGTTAGGCACTGGCTCCTAACCCACCCAATACCTCCCATCCGCCCACTATCGCAGGGTGTGCGTGCATGTGTGTGTGTGTGTGAGGGCATTTGCATTAGGTGCATGTGCAACTCGAGGCTTTTGGCAAAAGGCGCACTGCAGGCCGGGTGGAGACGCGGCGAGGAGACGCATGTGGAGAAAGCCAGGTCCAGGCAATGCCTGTTGGCCATGTTCAAATAGCCAACATTTTGAGGGAAAGGGAGGAGTTACGAACACACAAACACACACCCACACACTGGCAGATACAGAAGTTGCCAATAACAGGCGCAACGTTTTGTTCGTTCAGCTTTTTTCCTTTGACCAAACCGGAGGAGTACCCCATACCCCCCCTAAAATATATCCCACTTTGCCAACTTCTCGCACTAGCCAGACGCATTCATTTGTAAAGCTAAAGCTTGGGGGTAGGGGATTGGGGGATTGGGGGCTTGGGGGGTGTATATCCTGGCGGAGGCTTTTACGCACCTTTTGCCAACGTGTTAATGAAACGCATTGGAGAGCCATAAAACATGCAGCACTCTTAACTAGCCGGACTCTCAACTTTCCTCTTCGAGAGCAGACTTAAAGTTTCAGGAAAAAAGGATCTGTTAACAATGGTAAATTACGAAACCACTAAGAGAAAATATTCTTTATAAATATTTTTAATTTTGAACAAGAAAAAACTAATTAGTTTTGGCATAAAATTCAAGACCAAAAATAGTGTGAGATTTGTACAAAAAAGTGTCTGAAGAAGCGGAAAGGTTTTTCATTTCCCCCGTTTGGAAATTCTATTATTGGCACATTCTCTTTGTCCTTCGTCCTGGACAGGATATACACCATCCGCTGGCATATAATTTCATTAGTATATTTCTAAAATCTGGCCAGCACAGAACCTTTTTTTTTGTTTCGAGGACCAAGAATCCATATTTTTCTTGGCCTATGCAGCCTGGCAGTTATTGCCTTTCCAACTGTCAATGTGTAGGTGTTTGGCTGTTAGTGTGTGTGTGCGTCTATAAGCTTGTATCTGTGTGTGGCGAGAGAGTGTTGAACATTCCAGCAAGTTGGCAAAGCGAACGACTACGAAGCAATGGCAAAAACGCGGCATAGAAATCGAATTAGATTTTTCCGATTGAATTTTCTACATTTTTAATTGCTTTCGACGTTTCAACTTGTCGACGAGCCGGCTAAAGCCAGTCCCCCCCCCCCTTACCAAGCCGCGCCTGAATTGTTGCCGGCTTTTCAGCCGATTCTGTGACGTGGCCTGACATTTATGGTTTTTTTTTCGTTTCGTTTTTTTAATTTACTTTAGTTTAGATGCATTTTTCAAATGGATTTTAAAAATGGGCCTTGTAAATAATTATTTGAATCAGAGTGGGTAAAAAACCGGACATGTATTGCAATTTTAAAATTAATCCTTTTTTTAGTCTCCACATATTGGCCAATAGTTTGATGGATCTGGCGGGCAAATTATCCGCATTGATTTCCCCATCTTTGCACCTTCTAGGAGCTGCACTTTTAATTCCCCATCAACATCAGAATCGCGATGCCAACTTCAAACGCTGCCACAGCTCGTGGCACATCAAATTGATGATGAGGTGCAGCAGCATCCACTCGTGCAGCGCCCTGCCCTGCATCCCTATCTGGATCTGTATCTGTATCTGTATCTGAATCTGTCGGGAATAAATCGAGTGAGTGAGTTGCGTTTGCCAAAAAGGGTTTCTCATGCATTAAAAATGTATTAAAAGTAAAGTAAATAAATAATTGAATCGAAGTCGGAGCAAAGAGAAGAAAAGCAAAGGAGGAAGTGCAGCGCCGTAAGCCAAAGCCAAAGCCAAAGCCAAAGAGGCAATATTGAAAGATATTTATCTAAAAATAATAAAGTTGGCCGGGCGGCAGGGCATCTGTCTAGGGCCACTCCCTAAGCCAGCTGCCTTAATTTGTAAATCATTTCCCATTTCCCAGAGCGGTTCGCGCTGCCAGAAAGATATGTATTTTTTTTTTTTTTTTTTTTTTTTAATATCAAAAATGAACTTATAAATACTTTTGGCTCTCTATGGGTCTATGGTTCGGTCGATCTATGTGTAGATATGTGCATATGTATCTTCCGCATTTGTTTGTAATTTACTTTTATGCTTTACTTAATTGCATCTAGATGCATTTTATAAATTACAACACATGGTCTGCAGGCCGCGGCCCTCCAAAAAGCCGAACATCAAATTGACGCCGCCGCCAGCACTTATGATTTTTATTAAATTTTATGTTTTCTAATGACTCGCTGGGAAAGCGAGCAGCGTGGAGAAGCAAATGAAGCGGATAAAGCTGACTTGGAAAAATTCAATTAAATATTACAACAATTTCTCTTCAACAGCCCTGCCCCAGCCACCGGCCCGCCCCACGTCCTACATCTTTCGATGTAGTTTTTATGGCCCGGCTCGTCTGCATTTCCCGACATTAATTACGCCAAATGTAACTCGCCAGATAGATAGGCCAGTGCCTCTCCGTATCCGTATCTCTATATCTTTGCAACTCGCAACATGCTGCATAATATTAATTTTCGTTGTACATTATTTCTAAGAAAGCAGCAGCAGCAGCAGCAGCCGTGGCAGTGGCAGGCGCAGGGGCAGAGGCAGCAACAACATATAATAATAACCATAATGAATCCAAGATACAGATACAGAAACAGAAATGAAGCAAATAAATGAGCAAGAACAAGCTTTCATCTATTTCTTTCGTTTCCAGTTTCCAGTTTTCAGCTTTCAGTTTTTCGTTTGCTTTGTGGGGCTCTTTTGTTCTTGCCCCACCGTATCTGCCAGATACTTGCCGCAGCTCCTACAACAAAAACAATTAGCCTACTTTAGTTTCTTTTTTGTTTTACAAGTGGAAATAAAATTAAATAAGAAGTGCAGCACTTAGTTAAATGCAACACCGCCTTGACGAAACTATCTCCATCTGCGTGTATCTACGCGAGAGTGTCAGTAGTATCTGTATTTGTATCTGTATCTCTGACTATTCGTATCTGTTACGATGTACCCACGGAATATGCAATATAAATAAAGACAACAACAGTTAGAGGGGAACACGAATTTAATTACAACGTTTTGTTGTTCTTTTGCCTTTTTATTTAGTTTTTTTTTTTTCTTTCTGCCAACGTTTTTGTTACGTTTCTTGCGCCGGCTGTCATCGTGTATCTTTGTATCTGATGGGTGCGCGCATTGCTGTTCGCTTCAAGTCGTTTTTAGTTATTATTGTTATTATTTCTCCATTTCAATGTACGTGTAGCGCTCAGATATTGAAATTTATCGCCGCTATTTTGTTGAAATAATTGCCTACTGACTACTTGCCGCCTCCCTTTGCCGCAAGTTCGATAAATGTATTTCCACGAATCTATCGCCGCTCAGCGACAGTCGCATTCACGTATCTGGTGTTCGCATGTATTATTTTCTATATCTTTGGCCAGGCATCTTATTATAATTTTAATTACAAGCTGTTATGGAGCAACGTTAATTGCTTCCGTTTACGAAACTGTATCTCGGCTCACAGTATCTCAAGTTCGAATAGATACATTCGTTGTGAATGGGCCGGCTAATTAGAGGGAAAAAGGAATCTGGCAGGGGCATTCGATCACTGGCCAGCTTCCCACCTGATTGTGATGCGATGTCCACAATTAGCCTGGCTAAGCTCTCCGCCAGCTTTGTGGGCCAGCTGATGAGATGCGGTGCTGCTTTCTCGACCATTTCTGCTGCTGCAGCTCACATAAAAATCAGCAACAAACTTGCCCTGGCCCCATAAAAAATTGCTCACAAACAACAACAGAATGGCATGGAATAAAATTTATATGAATAACAAAAAGCAGCAACAACAGTTTACGGCTCCGGCTCCAAGCCCGTACAGTAAGTGCCCGAGAATGCATCCCAGGTCGCTCAGTTTGTTGCAAGTAGAAGTTGCAGCATGCGTCCAGCATTAAAATTGTGTTTATGCGTGTTTGGTAATTTTATAAAAGTTAAATTAGTTTTAAGGCCATAAATTCAGTTCTCGCAGGCTCTCGCAGCAGCTACTCCGGAGTCCGGCCCTCTTCCAGTCGCTGGCATTTTAACTTTTATTACTTTTAATATAAAAAAAGCTGGCTAGAGGAGCAGGCCAGCTGTAAAAATGCACGCGGTCATAAAAAGTTGCAGGAGGCAGTCGACGATGTTGCCGACGACGCTAGCTGGCAACATCCGACAATCCGCAGCAGCCGCAACATCGTAAAATAATTTCTTGCAGTGCGGCCGCAACTAAGTTGCAACATTTATTCGAATTATTATTACATTTTAATGATTAATTCTAATTATATGCGACTTGAATGAGGCCGCGAAATGGCAATGGCAGCCAAAGAATGAGAAATGCACTGCCGGCCCATAAAATACAAAAACGCTTTTGTAAAGTGGAGTGGATTGTGTAGATTTTGGCCGCGTGGCGCTCCCCCGGGGGGGCTAGTGGCACATAAAAATTGGCGCAAGTTAATTGTGGTAGTTATTTGCTGTTTTGCCATTTGGCAATTTTACAATTTTACCATTCTGCCACAACTTTTCACATTGCCTCGGTTACTCTTGGTGCAACATTGTTGCCGGCAGCAGGCAGCAAGCAGCAGGCAATGCCGGCATTTGCTGCATTCTCGCACTTTTACGAGGCGTTTTTTATATCACTTACTTAGTTGATTAAGGGCGTGGCCGATGGGCCAGATATGTTTAGATTTTGCCCTCCAAGAGTGGCCTCAACTTTTACGATCGAAACGGAAACAGATGAAAAGTTATTAAAACTATTAAGTTGGTCTCGAGATAATCCGCTTATGTTGCCGCAGTGTCCCACAATCTGAACAATTCTAAACATCGATGTTGTTTCACATTCGAAATGGTATTAAATTTTATACAACTGCACTATAAGGAATATATATTTTTTAAGATTTCAAGCTCCTTATGAATTTACTTTCTCGTAGGCCCCCTTCCCTTATAAGACCCCCTCCTTTCTACTTCTATTTTATTAGTAGATTCATTGAATTGTTTAAAGTTTAATTATGAAAATCATCTTCCATGAATAGTTGACAAACAAAAATCTGTTTTGAAAGCCCCGATGACAAATAGAGATATGAACACATCGATTTTTAACAAAAAAAAAACCCCTTGGGTCCCGTGTTTGTTCTTTTATAACGTTACCGCGCCGCGAACCGAGGAGGCCCCATAAACTGTTTGTAATAAAATATATTGTGCAATATTTAGCTAAAGTTATATAGCCACTCGTATACATTATATAAATATATATGTGCCCAACTATATAAATGTGTATATATTGCCATCCCATTGCTTATCGCCTTTATACTCGTAGGTAGAATGTAATTTAGTTTTATGCGCAGTTTTGTCAACGGCTTTGTCCCGGTCGTTTGGCGGCAACCAGAAACCTGCGATGGGCGGAGCCGGGGGGGAGAAGAAGCCATTAAACTTTATGCATTTTGTTAGAAATATAAATAATAATTATCTTTCGACTTGTATTGGATTTTCCACCCCCTTGAAGCACAATTGGATATTCAAATAAACTGAGTCCCTCTCAGACTCAGACTCAGACTCGGTTAGGTCTCGGCCTCCGTTTTGAACTGTCGCAAGCAATAGTAATAATGTTATTAATGTTATTGTTATAATAATAATTCGAAATCCGTAACTTTTGCCATTTTATTAATGGGTCGAACGTGTGCGAGGCTCTTGGCCAAGATATTTTCTGTGCTTTTATGCGTTTTTTTTTTTTTTTTTTTTTTAGTTTGTTTTTTGGTACGAGTATTACATACATTGAATGAATGTAGGCTGTGGGCTGTCGTAATAGGAAAACGCATATCCAAACACACTTGCCGGAGGTATTTACCCGCGTTTCTATTTAGACAATAATTTTAAGTTTTAAAAACGCTAGAGCGGCAAATATTTGATCAACTCGATGGCAAACTAGACGGCGGGTAAACACCGAAGGGTGGAGGCGGGTTTCGGATCTTGGGGGAGGATCGGTGGAGAACGACGTCTCTGTGCCATTTACAATATTTACCCGAGTGTTTTTAACTTATTATTTATTTGCACTTTATATTTATTTTAACGCTTTCAATTGTGCCCTGCTTTGAGTGTTTCTTTATTTAGTTAAGTCGCTTTGTCTTGCTGCCAATGGAAACTTTTTAATGTCGCAAGTCGCAACATTTTTTGTATTATTTAGAGGAATTTACCGCATCAAGATTATTTCCCTTTATTATTTCTCCTCCAGCGCAATGGCCAATAAATCGAGCTAATAATTTTTCATTGCCAGTGATTCGGGTAGCGATGAAAATAAATAAAATATAAGCATGTAGTAGTCCCAAGTACAAGTAAGTCGTTAAGGAATTGCATATAAAATTTAATGCGGCCGAAAATTATGCGAGAACTATTTGAGGAATTCTCAGCGAGTGGCTGGGGCACTCGGGCGTATGCGTAATTTATTTCATAAGCGCATAAATAAAATTTCGCCCGAAAACTAAATGCAATAAAAATGGGAAACAGCCAAAATACATATTTAAAATAACAAACCAATTGCGCACAAGTAATAATTTATCAAATATATGTATCACGAAAAGAAATCGAATTGGGGATGGCCGGCCAGGCGCAGGGGCCAGGGACAGGGGGGCTGTACGGAAAAAATTTATTGGGCCACGTATTTCGTTTTGTACTTGGCCAAAAGGTAACGAAGCTGGTCTAGAAAACTTTTGCGGACACAAAATCGACGCAGCAGCCACAACTGCAGATACAAATACTGATGCAGATACGAATACAGATACAGATACATTTGAAAAGTTTTATCCACAAAACAAATCGCACAAAATCGAAACGTGCGGACCAACCTCGTCGGTGTCTCCGCAGCCAATCCCCCTTGGAGCGCCCCTTAACCCCTTCAGCTGGCCATGTCCTGCGTTTCTTGGCTGCCAACTGCGGATGGCGTATGGATAATAATTTCTGAATTCCTGCTCATTTTGATTGCCCCTAATAACTGAGTAGAGTTGCCGCCTCTGCTCCGCCGACTTCTGAGGCCGGGGCCAATTTCTGTTAGTGTATGCGTGCCTCCACTAGCCCCCTCTCTGTCTATCCCCCCACATCGGTCTCTGTCGCTCGTGGTGGCTCTAACTCCTGGGAGACCACAACTCGTTCTGTCTGCGTTATTATTGTTACAAATATTTTATTCCAATGCCATATATTTTATTCCACCGCTGCCTCCTCGGTATCGGTATCGGTTCTTTTATTTTATTGCATTGTTTATGCAGCCGAAAGTAAATTATGTTTTTGTGCTTTTGCAGTCGCAGGAGGCATCGAGCTTGAGGTTTTGGACTTGGACGAGTTCCTTCGGCGGGAGAATGTATCTATGCACTGGGAGAAAAGTAAATGGGGTTTCTTTCGGATGAGGACCTAAAGGGTTAAAGGTGTCCCTTCTTTGTGCCCACTTTCAGCCATGTAGGGTATTTCCGCTTCGTCCTTGACAAGCTCAAGACTCCTTCGGACCTTTCAACAATTTTTTGTTTGCCTGCTGTCATTCCAAAAGTTATTATGCCAGTTGCTGTTTCGGTTTTTGTTGATTGTGGCCACCGGTACAGTTGGCCGAGTTATTGTTTCCCCCGCCACCTCTCCCCTCCACCTCTGGCTGTGTGTATGGTTGGCTCATTTTGAACAATTGCTTTGCATATTTTATTGCTAAATAATAAATGCCTATTAAGTTAATTGGCAAATTAGGCAACAAACGGCGCAGAGGCAACTGCAACTGGAAATGCCACTGCCACGAGTGGCATTGCAACCAAACTGCGCTCCACATTTTAATTGAGAGAGCCCTGAAAGGAGGAGAAAAGTCGCCTGCCACACAAAAAACTGGCAAACGGGGACATGGAAGCAAGGAGCTCAATCCAAAAAGAAAAAAATGATTGTCCATTTGTTGCATGCCTTAAAGTTTAATGAGGCGCCCATTACGCGCCATTTGCATATGGCAACTGCGAAAAGTTTAGAAACAAAATCGATCGCATTGCACCCGCATTCATGTACTTCTCCATGCCCCATGCGACCCTGCCTCGCACCCTTCCACCTACGCCTGTCACCTTGCCGGGGTTTGATTTTTAGCTGGTTCTTTTGGGGAATGACGAGGCGGAAAGCGCGTGCCTGCCAGTGCCAAACAAGCAAACACAATTAAATGTTATGCAGATGCAATCTAAAATGTCATTATATCAAATTCATTAATCCCTCGCCCCCACCCCCTACCTTTCCAGCAACAGCAGCAGCAGCAGCAAGAAATGCCCCACAGCAGATACAGAGATGCAGATTCAGATACTTGGCCCAGGCCCAAAGGCAGGGCCCCAGCAACATTGCAACTGCAACTGCAACATCGTCATCTGTCCCCCTGCACTCGATTTATTTTTTCTTACACATCAAGAAAAAATGTATACTATGTGGTGTGAAATATTAATCAGCCTAATTAATTATGGATATTAATGTGTGAAATTCAAAGGCAAATACCTTGTTGTGGGGGAAATATTTTTCAGAAATTAGCACCACTTGGCGTGTTGACAGTATTTTATTTACAAATTATAGATTTTCTCTGAGTGTAGCTCGTTGCCGCTAAGCTGCATGCCCTCGTGCTCTCGTGTTCATATGGTTTTTTAATAATTATTATTTTTTGCATAGAGAACTGAAGAGTGGCGAAGGAATGGGGCGAGCTGGCGATTAAAATCGCTGCATGCACCGCTCGTGAATATTTTAACGTCAGTCAATCAAATGGCTTAAAAATGCTTTGTCATAGCATCGCCCCGCTGCAGCCCCGTTCTGTGCCCCGCTTCAGATACTTCAGCTCCAATTCGAGCCAAAGGGGCAGATACAGATACATTTGGAGATACGGATGTGTGGGACTGAGTGCCGCAAACACACATATGGCACTTGACATTTCGCATGTGCATGTAAATCGTCTTTGATTCGATTTCGTTTGATTTGATTAATCGTGCGACGTCACTGCCGCCGTCTGATAATGAGATACCAGCCACGACTTACTCCGCCACGCAATTAAGCCAAATTGAAGCGAAGCGGAGCGCTGGACTTGTAGAAATATCTTTATATTTAATAACCAGCCATGATTCTGGAGCTCAACGCACTCCATGCCCACTAAAACTGGCAACTTAAGTTTACAGCACTCAATATTATTGTTTATATTAATATAAATGGTTGTGTATTAACACACACGGAGGGGAGGGGGGGAAACAACAAAATGCTGTGTGTGGGAAACAGATATATGTATGAACATAAGAATAATAATAAAAAAAATTATTTCATTCATCGTCATAAACTTCAATTTTCGAAAATCATTTCCTTAGCAGCTGCGCATTAAAAAAAATACAGAAAGCTGAAAAATAAAGAACAGCAACAATAAAAATGAATAAAATGAATTAAGGCTCACACAGTGGGCATGATTTGCAATACTTTCCGCAGATATTGTAAATCAGATAGCCGGAGTCTACAATCTGCGGCACCTTTCTCGCCCCCTTCAACGGCCATTTGTCAGCTCGTGAGCTGCTGATTGATGTCCAAGCAAGGCACAACTTGGGCAAATATGTCGGAGCCATGAGCGCCCGGAATGGGGGTAAATAAATGTTGTCACTATTGAGCACAAACTTTGAACTTGGAGTGGCGGCAGTTGGGGGGTTTTGAAAGTTTAGGCAAAATTTAGCATAGAATTTCCTTTTGCTAAGAGATTAGAAAACTTGGTTCAATGGGCTTTAATTTTTTGGCTTGTAATTGTTGTTCTAGCCATTACTTGCCATTGCAATCATTATTGCAATGATATTTCCACAAGATTGCTCCCCATTTAACACCTTTCCTCTCTTTTATTTCAACTTATTTTTGAGAACGATTCTGGTGCCTTAATCCCACTGTTTTCAGTTTGTTCAGTTTTTGCCCTTTGCACATCGTTAAGGAATATTATAAATTACTACAGCAACAACAGCAACCGCAACAGCAACATCGGCAGCAGCAACATCAGCAGCAGCAACATCAGCAGCAGCAACAACAGCAACAATAATTTAAGAAGCAACATCCAAGCAGTAACCAAGTCGAGTTTCTTGAAATATTTATTTTATATTACGTTTTCGTTTTATTTTTATTTTTATTTCCCTTTTTTCTCTCACTCACTTTACTTTACGGACAGGGGCGCGGTCTAAATTAAAGAATATTTCTTTTCAACGTCTTGTGTCTGAGCCCCCCGCCTGCTTCTGTCTCCCATTCGACCTTTTTTTTTATTATTTTATTCACATTTTTTTTGTTATTTTATTTATTATATGAATTTGTTGGTGTTGCTGGTGTAGCTGCTGCAGCCTCGTCTTCATTTAAAGTGCGGTTTCTTGTCTTTCTCCATATATATTCATTATTATGGCCGCGACGGCGACGCTGCTACACATAACTTCAACTTTGTATCTGTATCTTTGTATCTGCGAGTGTGGATACCGCCTGTATATGTGTGTATATATGTGTGAAAGTGTGCGAGTCCGTGTATTTAAGGAAAAAGAATGATGCAAAGACGATAAAATATAATTTCGGCTTTATATTTTATTTTAATGATGAAAAATGTTGAAACTTTATTACGAACTCATAAAAAATTTAAACGTAGGTACACACGCATACACAAAAGACCCAAAAGACCCGGCGGGGGGGTGATAACTTCTTCTTCTTCATCATCTTTCTCTACGTTTCCTTCGCCTTCTTCTTCTTCTTCTTCGCACTCATAAATAACAAACACACAAAATGCTCTGTGAACAATGTTAAATGTTATAAAAATCCAAAACGTATTTATTTTTATTGCACAATGCAGGCGAGTTTTGTGGCAGGGGCAGGCAAGTGTGGGTAAGAGTATCTCAGAGATACAGATACAGCACAGCTCACACACACACACACATAGAGTGTCACAGCAGCTACAACAATAATTAAAGAAAGCGCAGAAAGGTGTGAAAATACATGTCATAAGATACAAATGTATCTAATTGAATGAAAGCGACGTAGCGAGCGATATGCTCCAAACACGCAGCCCCCATCGCAGCACCCTCCCCCGCCCACTTCTAAGTTTTCCCAAGCCCCCCCGCTGCTGTTAGTGGAGCGTGCGAATGAATCGCATCTCGCTATCCGTCCGTCTGTCCGCCTGTCCGCCACTCCGTCTGTCCGTACGTTTTGTGTGAACACCGCGAACGAAGCGTGCGGCCAAGGCATCAAAGTCAAAGTCGGCGAATTCTGATTTCCTCGTTTTCGGTGGATTTCCATTGATTCTACAAGTCCATAAACTATTCCAAATAGTTTGATAAAATTTTCCAAGGGTCCTAGATTTATTCTACAAGAAGCTGATAAAACTTGGAGATTAGAGTAAAGTTATTAACAATTTGTTTAGCATTACTGAGCCAAAAACATAAAGAAACTAATCTTGAAAATCGTAATGGCTCCAATATAGTTTTATTAATGTAATTTCTTTCGTATCAATTAAAAGCTGATATAATAACACTTGTGGGGAATTATTTATTGACCAGGCTCGAAGCGTCCACGATAACACAAGATTAGTTTGTCATTTTTTTCATTCGTCATTTGATGACAAAATAAAGTCAAAATTTATGCCTTATCATTGCCTTAATTCTCATTGTTTTATGGAAAGTTTGTGAATAATAATGTGGAAAGTGTATTGGGTTTTCGGCTCAAGATTTGTGACCTTCCGCCGCTTCTTTTGCGGCTATGTGTGAGCTTTCGTGTTGTGGCAGGTTATGGCCCGCCGCAAGCACCCGAACACACTGCCAAACACTCGCAAACACTCGCACACTCCGTCAGATACAGATACAGATACGGATACAATAGCCAAAAGCGAGGTGCGACGCGTCGACAACAGCTGTTGAGGCTGACGATGACACGGGAATGACGACGCCGCCGACCACAAGTATCTGTGTATCTCCAGTATCCGCAGCGGAGTATCTTTAACCGCTTTAAGTGGGCTAATCACTAATTCCGACACCGGAGAGCAGCGAATCAATCACTTGACCAGGTTTTCAGGCCTCTCGGGTTACCCAATTCTTATCGCGGCTATCTTATCGATGCATTGCCCCAATGACAATCCAAAATTGGACTTTCGATCGATTTCTGATGACAATCACGTGCCTGCTCTATAAATAAAATACCAGTCAGCAAATAAAATACATTCCCCCTCATTGTTATTGTAAATAAATAAATGCAATTATAAAAATTACTACTGCCGTTGACTCTCTCGTCTTTTCATAAATTACAAAACACAAAAAATAAAATTAAAAAAAAAAAATATATGAAAAAAAAAAAAATAAAAAAATTGAAAAAATGTATCTGCCCGCTCGACTGCATTTTTAATTAATTTATTTTCGTTCGATATAAATTGCATGGGGGCAGCAGGCAACTCGCGAGGGAAGGAGGAAGACGCCAGGCAAGGCGAAGCGGAGTGGAGTCACTCCTCGATGCACAAAGACAAAAGCCAAGACAAACTTGTATCTCGCAGATACACATGATGATGCTTCTTCGCCTTTCTTCGACAACGGCAACTGCTGATGAAGCTGATCTTTGTTGTTTTCTGCGGGACTGCAGCTCGGCCATTTATTTATTTATTTAATACTTTTTCGTATTGTGTCGGCCGCTTGGCTGTGCGTTTGATTAATCGGCCGCTCATTGTAAATATTTGTCTTTAGTTTGTTGCACCGCCACAAGCTTTAGTGCCCCGTTCTCCAGGCGACTCCCCACCTTCCCCACCACCAGGACGTTTCTTCTTTGTACTTTTGTGCTGGGTGGGGCTTGGGCTTAATTTTTGCCCAGTTTCTTTTTTTATTTAAAATGCATAAACGAGGACTAGTCAGTGGCGGATTAAGGTATTCACACCATGCCAGGATCTAATCCGAGCTCATCAATAATTGATTGAGAGCCTGCATTTCCATTATGGCCCATAAATACAAATAGTGGCAGAGTGGCATGCCCCACATCAATTAGAGGCGATCTCCCGTTCTCGCTAATACGAGAAGGTCTCCTCCATCATTCATGCACTTACACCTCGTCCTTGCCCAACCATCTTTTCTGTTTCTTGTCCTTGTCGATGATTCACAATTTGATTGCACTGGCAAAAAAATGTTGCAGGAAATTAACTTTTTCCAGAGCTTAAGAACCTCCATTCATTTGTTAATTATTTTTTTTTTTTAGAAAAAGATAAGTTAAATTATTTACAAGAATAAGTAAATCATAGATTAGTCTCAAAGATTGTAGAATATTTCCTTGTGTAACAACTTCATTCCACATTTTAATCCTGACCGCGCCTTCCCCACCAAACTCCATCAGGAATGTATCTCTGCCGCGTTGCCACTCCCTTCCAGCAACTTTGTTATATTTTATACGGTAATTTATAATTTTTTTTTTTTTCACGCACCTTTAGCCACTGCTCCTCGCCCTGCTCCTGCTCCTGCTCCCTTTCCTTTCCCATTACCCGCCCCCTTCGTTCCTGCCCACGCACTTCAAAGCCAGGAAAGTAAAGGAAACCCAAAGGGGAAGGAGGAGCTGGGGCAAGGCACTACTCAGCAGGCCGCAAGTTCTCTTGGCGGTTTTGGGCTGGAGCTGGAGCTGGAGCCGGAGCCGGAGTCTGGGCCTGACTTACAACTAATGCAATATAATAAATTTATACAGGGTTACAAATAAATGTGGGCAGACCTCTTTCTCTGTTTGTAAAGTCTCTAGGAGTATGTGTGTGTGTGTTTGAGTTGAAAAATAAATAAATAAATATTTTTAGAAGGATACATGAGAGATTGAAAACCCTTGCTGTCCCGGGACTCCCTTAACCTATACCTACTATTTCTCGTTTCCTGCCTGTCGGTCGGTCGGTCGGTCGGTCGGTCGGTTCGGTCCGGTCGGTGTGTTATGTTTTGCTTTATGGTGATGCCTTGGGATCGCATCGCACAGCATCGGCGGCTCAGAAGGGGGCCTTTCGGTTTCGGGTTATTTATCAGCATAAATTATTTATGCCGCATTACAAGCATTAAAAATAAATAAAATAAATGAAGCCGGGCCAACTAAATCCGATTAGAAAATGCCGAAGGAGGCCCGCCAGCAAATTACACACAGTAATGGCCACGGATACTCACTCGGCAACACAGATTCAGATACTCGGATACACACAGTGCATAGATACAAATTTATTTTTATAGATTAATCAACGAATTACTTGTGCAGCTGTTGCCGCAATACCATTTCCATTTCCATTCTCCATTTCCCATACCCCAGGCCCCCGATTTATTTGGCTTAGCAATAAAAATGAAAATTTTCCGCCAAGTATTTGAAAATATAAACATTAAAAAGTCTGTTATGGCTTTTTGTTTTTAATTAAATGTTTATGCCCATGCATTTAAACTAAATCGACCGATCTATCTCTTTGTATCTGAATCAGCATCTGTATTTGTATCTGTATTGTATCTGTAAGATTTAAGTTTTGCGCTGTAAAAACTACTTGGGGAGTACTTGAATTGGCCCGTTTTGTGTATTCTCCCCATATGTGGATGCGATCGGATCGGAATGGATCGGAATGGATCGGTATGGATCGGTGCGCATATATAAAATATGACTGAATAATATAAAACAGAAGGCGATACATCAAAGCGGATTATACAATTTATTTTTGCTTTTATTTCGCTGTTGGGGATTCTTTTTATTTTCCTTTTGTGTTCTTTGGCTTTGCGTTTGTTTGTCTGTTCTGAAAATATATTTCTTCATTTTTATTTTATTTATTTACTTTCTACGAAGATGTTGTATACAAAAGAAAAATATAAAATGTTCGTTCTAGAATGCGGAATGGCCTCTATCTGCTGGATGCAACTGATGCAGCTAAGGGGGGGTTGGTCACATGCTGAGTCACCTAATAAATTCTATTATTTGTATTATTTTATTCTATTCAACCCCCTGCGGCACACCGGTATCTTTCAGATACTTTCGCTGCCGCTGGCGGCGTCGCAGTCGCGCATAACGGAAGCGTCAGAGGGCATTTCTTGGGTTGAGTCTTGAGGTCTTGAGGTCTGTGTCTGAGAGTGACGAGTGTAATGACTTTTGTCGATTGGGTTAAGTGGCTTGTTGGCTTCCTTCACTCCAACACACAGACACAGTCAAAGCGACTGCCACAGTCTTTGCCACACGGATGAAGATACAAAGATACTCGCCATCAAATGCAGTGTTCGAGATGCGAGATTCCTTTTTTCGAGTTGCATCTTTTTTAATTTTTATGCACGCCACACATTTAGCTTCCTGTCCCGTTTCTTCCCAGTTCTTTCTTTTTTTTTTTTTTTTGTGTGCCTTTTGGTTGAAGTAGTTTGAATGTGGCACGTTTAGCTGTGCTTCTGCCTGCCTGCCCCTATCCATTGTCTCCTGTTTTTTTCCTACCCTGCGCCATTGAGATGCGGTAATTTGTCTGCACCGTTTTTTGCGGATGTGTTGCAGTTTTTGCTGCCCCTCGAAAAAGGCAAGCGACACACGCTAATCATGTGTGTGAGATGCTAAGAGATTCGGAGCGATTCCCATTCTCCTGACCCTTCTTCTGGCTGCGGTTTGGCCCTCATCTGCCAACTAATTGAGTGGGAAAGTGGCAAGGAAATCGAAATCGAAATCGAAAGGGAATGCTTCCCGGAAGGGAAAAGGGTGCGGGACAGGGGGTTTGATTACAAATATTGATTGTCTCGATCAATCAGCAGTTTATTGTTATTCTTAATTGATTCCCAGGCCTCTTCGAATTAATTGAAAATATTATTCTTTAATTTAAATTTCATTTTGAAGAAGTAAATACTTTTGAATGTAAGAAAAACATTTTCCAAGGGCTTCAAATTGCGGAAATAATGAAGGAAAATATTTTCTTTTATAACAAAAGGCATGGAATGTTATTATATTTTCATTTTTCAAACCCTAATACTTTCCTCCACCTTTTCGTAATCTATCTTCCCAAGTTATATAGCATTCTTTACTGATCAAACACTTTCGAACCATTTATTTTACCCTCAAATGCGTTTTAATCGCCTCATTATTCCCAATAAAAACTTCCTCTGCACCCACGCTCTGCAAAAAGTTCAGTGAACTGATCGGGAAACCAGAGACTGGAAACCAATAATAATATACAACCTCTAATGATGCACACTCACACCATAGTAAAAAAAAAGCCACACATCTAAATGCGTTGGCAATAAAATATGAAAAACAAAAAAATGCGTAAAGGAGAAAAAATGATTTTTAACAAAGGCAAACTCAGACAAATAAAAGTGCAATTAATCACCAGAAAGCGAGGCTCCAGACCCAGGCCCGAGAAACCAAGGGCCAGAACCGGGACCCCCGGACCCCAAGACTCTGACACTTATCGGCTTTATCTGCTTATGGGCCGGGGCCGGGGAAAAAAATATAAATTTATATAAAGAAAGGGAAATAAAATCAAGGCAGGAACAATAAAGAAAGATGCATTCACACAAACGTATAAAATAAATGGGTGGAATTATAAATATTAAAGAAGCTGCATCGGATCGTTGGGGGAATGAATTCCTGGTCCTAATGGAGTGGGGAGTGCTGCGGGGGATGTTGGCTGTCAATATTTGATTTTTATATATGGATGGCATGGCAGTTGCCTTGATGCGATCGCCGCCAAGCAACGAAAAATGCATCAATTTTTAATAATAAATGAAATGTGTGAATAAACGTTCCCGGAGAAGATATAGTAGTTGTGTTGTGTTGGGTGGGGGTGCTGGATCGGTGGGGCATGGGGAAGAACAATCGGAAAGGCAAACAGCAGGAAAGCATAAACACGACCGGCAACACTAATACCAAGCCAAACAAACAAAGATGCAGATACAGATGCTGCAGCGGCAGCGGCAACGGCAGCGGCAGAGGATGAGGAAGAGGCTGTGGCAGCGGCATCAGCAGCGGCTGCGTCTGCTGCAGCGGATTCAAATGCAGATGCACACACGTTGGATATGCATTTTCCAAAGAATTTCTAAGCACATAAAAAGCAAAGGCAAACGGTCAGTTGGGAAAATATTTAAAAAAGCATAAAAACAAAATATTTATTGAAAAGAGACGCTAACGAGCAAACGCAAAGCAAGACGAGTCCGACGTGGAGGTGGAGATGGAGCTGGAGATGGAGATGGAGGAGGAGGTGCTGGAAATATGAAATGAGGAAAACAAACGGCTTCAAAAATTGAACATATGAGCACGCTAATGCAGACGACCCCGATACCCCTCCCTATATTGCTATTTGATTAATGCACTCGAAAGCGACAATAAACACGGAACATGGCAAAGAATCAGGCAGAAACACTCACACACCGAAGACTTCGAGCTTCGGGCCCAGCCAGAAGATTTCTTCAGCAACCAGACAAACAAATATATATGTGTAGGCATTCCGATTGATGTCGGGCCTGGACACGGACATGGTGAATGGAACTCCTCGAGCGCAGATCTCTGGTCTCTGGGTCTTGAGTGAACGTCCACGTCGACGTCTATTAGATAAATAAATACAAATTTTTATTAAAGTGCGAATTCTGCGGTGCGGTGAGCTTCGTGCTAATGCAAGCTCTCGAACCGGTCGCGAATTTCTCCCCAGAAAGGAGCCATTACACAGAAACAAATATTTTATACTAAGTAGAGCCCTTTTTGAACCTAGTATCTTTAACAATTTGTGGGGGGGGGGCTTCAAGTATTTTTTTTATAATAACTAACTATTTTATTTTACTCAAGTTTCTTATAATTTTTAAAATATAATTTTATTAAAAATATTACTGAAAATCCAAAATCTTTTTATTAGCAAACTATTTTTATCTACAAGATACAAAGATATCTCTTGATCACCAGATACCTGTGGCAGTTGCCCTAATTGAAGCGCACTTAGGGAACCACAACAAGTCACAAAATGCTCCATAGATCGAAATCCGACCGCAGGCCACAAGAATTTCAATCACCTCTCAGTCACCAAACTGTTCCAGTGACTGCCCCCAAGAAGCGGAATTGGAATCGGAACTGGGAGACGGGGCCGCCCCTGACCACTCGAACTCGAAAATGTGGAGCAGATCTCCGCGCGGGGGCAGGAACCCCAAGAGAGAGCACCACTGAGGAGCGAACAATAAGCGACGTGGAGCACGTGAATGCTGTCAATCATTTCTGGATGAGGATACCCCAAGGAGGGGGAGGTGTGGCATTGGAGCGCCGCATTTCGTGGGGTCCAATGCTGTCGCAGCGTGTGACGTCACAGCACGAGGCGAATTGCCGCCGGCAGAATGTTTGGCCGAAGATTGCAGAAAGGAAAGATCGCGCGAATCGTGAATCAAAACAAACCGAGGCAAACGATCGGAGAGCCAGCTAGAAAGAGTACTATTGGGGGGCTGCCCCATCGCAGTTGCAGCGCAGTCGCAGCGCAGCTGCTGCGGAAGAGTACCTAGCAGCGATCGCAATTCGCCGCAGCGATCTCTTTTTAATTCGTTTTCAATTTAAGAGAGTTTAAACATTTCAAAAGTTTTTTTTACATATTTTCACGATTTGTAAACAAATTTGTAAACTAATATAACTATATATTATATAAAAACTTACCCTTTCTTCCTCTCGAATCATCTCGGCGATGCCCGGCTTGATCTCCAAGTCATCGGCCAACGAGGATCCTCCTCCGGCTCCTGACCCTCCACTTCCCACTCCGCCCCCTCCTCCACCGCCACCGCCATGATGGTGCGACGGTGGGGGTGGAAGGCGGGGCTCGGAGGATGGCCCTGGTCCCAGGCCACTTAGTTCCATGGCAGCGGCCATGGCAGCGGCGGGTCCGAGGGGAAACCGCGAGTCAGGAGCAGGCGATGGCGGATGGTGGGTGGCGGCTGGCCTGGGCGGGATGGGGGGCAGGAGGCGCATGATGGTGCGAGTGCAAGGGCAGCGGCAGCGTGTGCTGACCGGCACCCGCCTGCTGCTGCGGACTCTGCGAGTGGGTGCGCGAGGATCGTGACAGAGGTCCTGGGGTGGCGGACGGTGAGGGCATGTCCAGGCTATGGATAGCCGTCTCCAGGCGCCTGGCTGCTCCGGCCGCACCCACCCCCGCACCACTGCTCATCGGGGGCTTGGGTGGCGGCGTCATGAGGGAGCAGTCCCGCTGCCTCTCCCGCTCTTTTTGCTCCAGCTCCAATCTCTCGGCGGCTATCAAGCTGCTCAGGGGACTGGGTGGTGCGGGTGGATTGAAGATCGTGTCCGCCGAAGGCCACCGCCTCTTCCTCACATTCCTGCCCTGCTGCCGCTCCAGCGGCGACAGTCTGAGCTCAGCGGGATCCCAGTCGGTGCGCAGCTTCTTCTCCGGCTGCATGAAGGCCAGGAGGTCCTCGGCCTCCCTCTCTGTTTCAGTCCTGGATGCGGAGGTCCCCTCTTTCGGGGAGGAAATCCGGCCCTCGGAAGCCGCAGCGGCAGCTGCTGTGGCAGCCTCCATGTTGGTCACATCCGCCAGGCCGCGCACTTTCAACATTTCCGCGATCCTCAGTAATGGGCCAATCTGATCCTGGCTGACGTTGATCTCGCCGCGGTACATAAACTCCACAATGGCCTTCAGATCCGACCAATTCACATCCCGCATGATCACGATGGGATGCTGGCAAGGGGTTTCGGCCAGGAGGGTTTGAAAATATGGAGAGCAAGCTGAGAGGACCATTTTGTGGGCCTTCATGGAGCGGCCATCGCAGGCCAGGGTCACGTCCACGAAGCACTCGTTCTGCAGCAGCTGATCGAAGATGGTGGTCAGGTTGGTCTGGTAGTTGTTCCATCGCAGGCAGAACTGTTGCGAGGTGGAGCTGGGCGAGGCCACCGAGGAGCTCCTGCCCTGCGGTGAGCTGACCGGCGAAGATCCTCCGGCGCCGCTAGCCCCGGGATTATCCTTGTCATCGTCCTTGACTGCAGCACCAGAAGATGTGCCGGCCGGCGAGCTGCGATCATCGCCCTTCGCCTGCTTCTCCTCCTGACCGGGGGAGCTTCGGTTGCTCTTTGGCGATCCTGCTCCCGATCCCGTGCCGCCTTTGCGCTGCCTCTGCGTCACATGGGCCTGCTCGGACGTCAAGCCCACTTCCGTTTCCGGTTGCGCCGTCGCCATTTTGCTTGATCGTTATCGATCCTTAATCGCTAATCGCCACGATTCGAATTACGCGCCTCGCATTTACATAGCGCCAGAGATCCAAAAACGCGACAATTACAATTACGTAGCTCAACTGAGAGTGGGCATGTACATGTGTGTGTGTGTAAGTGTGTAAATGTAGGTGTAGGTGTAGGTGTAGGTGTGTGTGTGGGAGTTGGTAAGTGTGAATATTACGTATACGTCACGTTGCGCGCACTACGTGGCCATTTGGCAATTAGCTCGCCTCGTTCCTTTATCCCGTTTGCAGTTTTCAGTTTGGGGTTTGGGTTCAGTTTAGTTCGATTCAGTTCGTTGTGGGTTCTGGGCCTTCGGTCGTGTTTTGTCGGTGTCCGTGTTCTGTGTATTTGGTTATTATGGCCAACAAACAGGGCCAAAAGTCTTCTCAGCACGAGCGTCTGAATTAGACTGAAATCGTTTTGCACATTTTGATACGGAAAAACTCAAAACAAACTTAACACACGACGACGATGGCCAGGCCACGACGATGACTATGGCGATGGCGATGGCGATGGCGATGGCTATGGCGTTGGGCGGAAAAGTGAGGTCGGTTCATGTTGCTCCCATGATGTTGCCTTTTGCTGTTGCTGCTGCTATGCTTCGCTTTGGTGTAGTGTAGTTATTGTAGTTGTTGCTCTCAGGCTGCGACTGAGTTCGCGACGAAGTTGCGAATAGTTCGCGAACTGTTGCGATTGCGATTTTGCGGCGGCGATGCGAGCTTCTCCGCTGCCGGCGTCGCTGCATTTCGAAGGCTGACAGTCAGAAGCAAAATCAAAAGCAGAAGCAGAAGCAGAAGGAAAAGCTGCCCCGGCAGAGAAAGAGACAGCGACCGAGACCGAGGCCGAGGCCGAGACCGAGGCAGAGGCAGCGACAGGCCAACGCCAGCAGAGAGTAGGCGCCAAAAAACGCCGGCTAACGGTACCACACATTCCTTTACTCGGCTAAAAGCGACATCACCACCCTACCACCCTACCACCCCACCACCCACCTTGCACCACCCGTTGCCGGTGCTCTCACCTCGAAAACCCGAAATCGGCTCTTGACTCGCACTCGCACTCGTTCTCGTTCTCGGCCTCTTTGCTCGTTGCAACCCCCAAAAATTTTTGGCGCTGCACCAATACAAGGACACACGGGATGCGTTGCGTTGCGTCGCTGCAACTTGCAGCAAGTTGGGTGCCTCAGTGGCCCATGTGCCTCATATTACTTATACGCCATGTGCGTCGCCGTTTTCGATGGCGCGATGGCGATATGGTGTGCGTGTGAGGAAACGGAAGTTGGCCGAAAATGCGAAACCGCCGACTGCCGGCAAGTGCGGCGAAGAGCGAGTTTTAGGCCTAATATTTTTCAAGTTTTTGGCCAGAATGGAGCGGGTTAAAAAGGAGGTTGGATATTCGTAAACTACCAACCAATTCCCCAATATTTGGGGGCGAAAGAAAATGCTGAAGCGGCGAAATTATTATTGGAAGAAAAACTGGTAACAGTTTCGAGTTTAGAATTTTTTGTTTTTGAGTTAATTTTTAATAATATTAGTGTTTATTATTAATTTTTCGTACTCTTACAATTTAATACGTTCTTCTTAACAAATTTATTCATAATTTTTTGAGATATTTCTTCTTCTATTTTAGCTTTGAAAGTGATCTTAACTTAGAAAGTGATCCAAGATTTTTCCATCTCTTACAATTTCTCTGCAAATCCAAGTATCTCTCTTTCTCTCATTAGTAACCCCCATCCACGGAATAAAACTCGGCTGAAAGATGCTTCATTAATTAGTTCCGTTTGGGAGGCAGGCCTGCATCGTCCCCATCACCCTCACCGGCCCATTCCCTACACCTCTAAAGACGCCCCCGCCCCCAGCCAATAACCAACTCTCTTCGGCTTTGGAGCTCTCGGTGGCAGAGACGCTGACAGAGAAGCCGACGCCGCTGCCAATCGTGCATTGTAAACAAATGCTTAGGCGAACAAGAAGTACGGCAATTTCGCTCCGCACCCAATTCGCCGCAGTCTTTGGGGCTTGCTGGGGCTCTCTCTTTGTCATTTAAGAGACTTTTCACTTGCTCTTGCCTTTGGTGATTGCTTTGGATTTGTCTTGCTGCACCTGCACTTTTGGCCAGCGACTATTTTTCCTCTTTTTTCTCGCTTTTTTCAGGTGGGCTGGGCGGGGGTGGAGGATAGCGGGTTAGTGGATAGAGGGGGCCAGGGGGCGGTAACTATCGCCCGAGACTGGTCAGCCTCGCTTTTCGCAAGTGTATCTGAGAGATGCAAACGCACTTGCACCTGTATTAGTGAATTTGTGTTTTGTGATTATTTGTTTTTGCCTTGCGCATTTAAAATATGCATATAAAATTAAGAAATACAAATCTAGCGAAAATTAATTTGGCATGCGTGCGAGCGAGACGAAGGTAGCGCCAAGGTGAGCGAGCGAGAGGCGAAGCGGCTCCAGCCAGTCATAAATTATGCATAATTTTTTCGTGACTGGCAAATGGCGGCTGTTCCGTTGGTTACATTATTATAAACATCGGCCATGACCAAACCCGACCAAAAAAAAAAAAGGAGGGACATGAGTAGTGCAAAAAAACATTCGGAGATATTGGCCAACGGCGATACTCGATCAGTATTCAACGTGGCAGCTGTGAATGAGCGATTTTGAGTGTTTTTTATTCACTCATTTCCGGTGTATGTATTATTGCCACTAAATGATACCTTTTGCTTATTATTAGCTCTCTGAATTCCATTATTGTATGACTTGAGATACTTTTTTTGTTGAAATGAGTCAGTTTTGAATTTTTTACTTAGATAATTTCATATCTTATTTGGTTTTCTGATTCAGTGAGGTATGCTTTTAGATTTTATAGTGTGGATTCCGTTAATTCTAGAATCTATAAATCTTTGAAAATATCCCCTCATCTCTCTCTTGCTGGCCCACTGTATTTTGGCATCTGGCAACAAATGAAATGCAGCAAACAAAATTGGGATCAAACACAGAAACACGAAAACGCATCATGCATTCTCTAAGTTGTTTGTTGTTGGTCACTCGCTGGATATCTGGATGAGGAAATGGGAAAAGCGCTGCAAATGGGAAATGGGAAATGGCTAGGCTCGCGACTGCAGAACGCAGAACGCGTTTATACGAAAATTTATGTATTTAACTGGTGACGACGACGCTGACGAGCAAAACGATGACGCGGACGTGAAAGGACACTGGAGATGGACACAGAACAGGAGGAGGACTCAGACGAGGACGTGGTCGAGGAATGGGAATGGGAATGGGGGACGGGGACGGGGATGTGGCCGTGGATGCGAACGCACGATGTCCAAAAAAGCGACGAAAGCCGCCTCTACGACTAGGCACAAATGGGGGGAGCGAGTGGGTGGCTGTTTCGAGAAATGTGGGTGTGTGCGGTTGTATAGTTTCCATGTATGGGTGTGTGTGTGTGTGTGTGTCAGTGTGCGGGAAAGATGACAACATTTGAGCCAAACAGACAAAGTTGCGGACGGGGACGGGGTGAGAGGTCGTCGTCTGACCCACACACATGAATGAACGAACAAGCAAACAAACAAATAAAACGGTTACCATGAGTGTGACTTCACTGTGGAAAAATATTTGAAAATCTTTGGGAAAATTCCTATAGGCCCAGCGGAAACTATACTTTGCTCCAAACCTTTTCCTATAAAAGATTCTGTCAAAGGAACTGAAAAGAAAACAATATAAATGGTTACTATTAATTAAACCTCCGTTTTCCAAGCCAGTTAAAATAATATGGTTTTTATTCCTGTGTCCTTGCGAGTCCGTGGAGGTGACCAAACGTACACAAGAGCGCCGCAAAGGCAAAGGGCTGAGAAATGGGGGAGGAGGGCGGCGTATTGCCAGCGGGGAGATCAGCGGGAAAAAATGTTGCATATTAAAACGCCAAATAGAAGAGTGCAACGGCGACAACGGCGACGTTGCAGCTTAGAGAATGCAGAAAATGGGCGTGGGGTATTGGGGGCGTGGGCATGGCACAAGGGTTAGCCCTTTGCTGGTTTTTCTTCATCCTCGGCTGCCTGCCGTTGTTGTTTCTACCTTCGACCATGTCTAAAAGTTGGCTTACACACAAAAGCGATGAGCGATGATGCCTCAAATATGCAAAAATGCCTAGCGCAATAAAACCCCCTCGAGGGCGCAACATTGGGGGGTGGTGCGGTGATGGTGCGGGTCTGAAAGGGCGACAGGCAATGAAAAAGGGCTTACCAAGGGGCGAGTGAAAAGTATAGAAGTCCTGGGCCACCGGGCATGGGATGGGGCAAGCTGGACGTAAAAGTCCGAGCTGACCATCGGGGTTGCAGTTGCCTCAAATCCACAGCGAACTTCAAAATGCAGGCGAACTCGGCAACTCCAGAGTCCAGAGTCCGGAGTCGCGTTGCGTTGCTAACGATGCCGCTGGCTGTCTGATTGGGAAACGAATCGGTGGGGTATAGTATGTCCTTTGGCAGGGGATATATGTTGGCGCATGTGGGTGGAGTTTTCGGGGGTCTGGGTGAGCGAGCGGTTGGGGACCAGGTAGAGGGGTGCATGCCACAGACACAAACAGATAGACAGCAGGCTGAGGACGAGTACGAGAATGAGAATGAGACGGAGGCCGAGTCCTAGACTAGAGTTAGAAGCAGAAACACTTAACGAAATGAGGGGCTAATAAAAATGTGAATATATGTTATACAATATATAATGCCTCTCCCATGGCAAACCAATTTCTTATGGTTTGTCCAATTATCTGAAAACCACAAGAAACATTTTAGAAAGAATATGCCAAAGCATATATAGTTTTCTCGCAATACACTCCCCCATTGGGCCCGCATTGATGGACAGTTAACGCGGCAAAACGAACGCGAAAACATGACCAGAGATGGCCAGTGAAAAAGGGGGCCAAGGGAGATTCCTCCGGCTGCTCCTGTTCCTGCCGCTGCCGCCTGTGCCTGCGAAGCCACCAGGCTTAGACGGCGCAACTGTACCCACGACCGTTTGCAGGAAGAGGTCCTCGGTTCTCCGTTCCCCATTCTCCGCCTGCCTGCCTGGGCTTTCCAGTTTCCCGGCAGTGGGGGGCGATGCCACGGCTCCCCTTGGCAAGATTTTCGCGTGCGTTGCAAGTTGCCTATGTCCTTCAGCCCCTGCCCCCATCCTTGTTATGGGATGCTGCATGTGTGTCCATCTGCTGCCGCCTGTATTTGCCCCCCGTGGGTGTGCGAGTGTGCTTGTGTTTTTGTAGATTTTGCGCGCTGCGCCATTTGATTGCATTGCGTTGCTTCCGCTTCCACTTGGCCATTGTCGCTCCTTTGGAATCACCCCCAACCCCTCTCCTCCTCACATTCATTTATATACAAATGAACGCCTCCGCTGCCACGCCCATTCCCTAGTCAAGTGCAGACGCAGGCAAATAATTTCTTTTTTTTTTTATTGTATTTGCTGGACGGCATCGACAGACGACGTCTGTTGTTGCAAGTTGTTAGGCCATGTGGTCGAGGGGTGAAAAGGGGAGGAGGTTGGGGCATGCATCCCTCTATCCGGGATTAGTTGTCAGCAGTCGCATATGTGACCGGCGGCAACAGCGGGCACGGCAGGCTCTTGGGAGCAGCCGTTGCATCTTTAAGTCCGACTCCGCTTTAAGCCACCGACTGAGGCAGCCCAGGACTCTGACATAATTTCCGCGATTCGGAAATAATTAACCAGGCAACTGATTGATGTTCTGCTCAAGGAACTCTCACAAAAGCCAGAAACAGCCGGCAGACTAATTAAAAACATTCACAATGACACAACACCACAAATATTCAGCCGAAAAGAAAATATCCAAGGAGGAATCTTTGAGGCTGTGTTCATCCTGACAGGGGGAAGATTTCTTATAATTGCCAGCGGTGTTTGACAATGCACGATTATTATAAGCAGCGGAAATCAAGAAAAGGCAAAAGCACAAATTGTTAAAAAGCGGAGCGGGGAACAGGTAATTGTCAAGGGATTTGTTTGAAGTCGGGGAGGCATGATTGCTTTGGTTGCAGCAGTTGTGGTTGATTTTGAGGCATGTGCAACATAGTCACTTGTAACTGGGGAGAACTCTTTGTTTTTTCAGATTTTGCATTAAAATGTTTTGAATAAATATTATTTTGTTATCAGAGCATTTAGATTTGTTTAGATTAAAGTTCCCTCCATTCCGGGGACCCCGTTTGCCCCGCTATCCGAATAGTTCACACCTGGATGCCCCGTTAACACCTGTCCAAAGTCAATGCCACAAATGGCAACTGAAAAAAGAGAAACCCCCCGACACCTCCCTGGGCTTTTGCTGCATTCCAATGAATGAGGCATTGAAACTGAATGAATTTGCTCGCGACGCACACACAAAATGCATGAATGAAAATTTGCCCGGTGCATGCCACGCGACTGCTGCTGCTGTTGCTGCCACAGCGACGCCAACAGCAGCGTTGACTGCAATGCGCGTTGAACGAGAAAAAAAAAAGCGCTGGGGTTCTGGTTGTTCTGGTTGTGATTCAGACAAATTGGGTCTGCTATATGGCCTGGGATGGCCATATACCCGGCTGTTCAATGGGGCACGCACCCGAAACGGGGACACGGCCCCAAAAAGCCTCTCCCGGCTGGTGTTGCTGCCGCTGTGTTGCAGATTGCCGTGGCGCTACGTTGCCAATGACAGCGGAAAAAAGCGATGCATCGCGGCCAGAAAAGTGCAGCCGGAAAAAAATGGAGCGGGCATGTCCATGATGATGACGCCGCCAATTTGGCTGTCCATTCGATTGTTCGACATGCGGCACACGCGTCAAGGTCGCGGCATGCCTCGCCTACGCCCTCGCTGTTGCTGTTGCTGTTGCTGTTGCACGGCTGCAATCCCGGTGTGTGGGCTCAACAGATGGCAGCCCATCCCGAAATGGGTGCAAAAAAAAAAGGGCGATGGCCAAAAAAGAGCACCGTTATCGCGCCCCCTTCCAACATGCCACATACCCTGCATGCCACTTAAAAAACCCTCCCATCCCCTTTCCGTTGGTGTTGCCGCTGCATTGCACTTTGATTGCACTGCCTGCGATTATCCTGCGCTGCATATCAATGTCCTGACCGGCGTGGTTAAAAAAGGAGCAAAAATCAGTGAAGGTCATTTCCATTCAGGCCGACTGGGCCTCCCTCCCTCACACACCGCCTGCGAATTTTTGCATTTTTTCGATACGAATATCCCCACGACTGGATGTTGTGTTGGTTTTTTACGCGAGAAGTGCATTCAACGCGATTATTAGGGATTTCAATCGACGCTGCACTCGATGGGCTTTCCACCAAACGGGGCTCGGTTTTTTGCATCGCCCCCTTGCCCGGCCCCTGCCCGCCCCTGGAGTGACCCCTCTGGCCGCTTGTTTGCGGTTGCTGTTGCATTGATTCTTTTTCCGCTGCTTTCTTTTTCCGACTTTCGCACGCGCCGATTTTTGCATGAATTTTTGCAGTAGGCTTCAAGCGCCTGCCACCTCGATGCGCCCCCCGTGCCCCCTCTGCACATTTTGGGGCCATTTGAATTGTTGCACTTTTTATGCATCGGCCTGCCGCCTTTTTTTTTTTTTTTTGGAGCATCCCAGCTGCCACCGCCTCCGTTGAAGTGTGAAAATGTAGTGCGGAAAAAATAAATTTTGGGGCACGGTCACCGGGAAACGTGTGTGCGTTGTGTGTGTTTATGGGAGGCTCCAGTCGCGTTTGGCTTTTTGACCAATGAGTCGATGCATTTTTGTTGCACATGCAACTGCCGTCTATTTGTGTGTGGTCCTGGATTTGGGTGTGTGTTGTATTTCGGTTCATTGTTGCGGCAACAGGCCGAAACCCAATTGACCGCAAATTTGTGGCTTACCTCATGGCTTTTTCAAACTGATTTTTATCGCAACGTTGCCACGGTTGGGGGCAACAAAAATTAGTCGGAGGCGGCATGCAATGCAAAACGATGCGATGATGAACAGTTGACACGATTTCATAAGCCCTTTATTGCGATTGATTAAAAAGGATTTGGGATATCTAAGCCGGGTATTAAGTGTTTAGAAAGAGGGATATCCTTTCTGGTTTGAAATAGTTTTATTGTTTTATTCAAGGATTCAAGGTTATACCCATTTCATAGGTTTTGATATTTTTCCAGGCAATATTTTTCGCCAAAAGGTCAACAACTGAAGTAGTCGTTTTATGAATGAAAATCTGTGGCACGTGGAAACTATTAGCCTGTGTGTAGCTATTAAATGTCACAACAAAGCCACCGGCAACACCAACAACACCAACAACAACACACAAGTGTGGGCAGCGCTGCTGGCGTCGCTGTTGCACAAATTGTGTGTGAAAAAGTGCACACACGGCCATCGACACGAATACGAGTGCAAAAAACACGCGTAAAAAGTGTTGCTGTCATGCGGTTGTTGATGTTGCTGCTGCTGCTGTTGCTGCCGCGGCTATTGCATGCAACAGTGCGTTTTGGCTGCAACACACACACACACACGGGCAGACAAATACTGCACATGCAGCTCACCCACAAATACAGCTCTTTATTTTTATTTTTTTGCAATTCACGCGAAATGCGTTTGAAAGCGAAAGTGTTGGTGCCACCCACCCACACACACACAACCACATTGTTGTTGTTGCTGTTGTTGTTGGCTGGCTGGTGTTAACAGCATGTTGCACATGTCAACATAAAGCTGTTGCAGGTTTAACGGTATGGGGCAGATGCCTCCCAGTCCTGCCCATCAATGGGCCAAAATCCGCGTGTAATTGATAGCGCATTTTGGCCAACTTTATCACTCGCCCTTTGTTGCTGTTGTTGCACATTTATTTGCATTGCAGTTAGTCAGTTTGCGATTCTTTTTCGCGGTCGGAGCGGTTAGGTGGCATGCTGTCGAGGGGTGGGGGTGGCGGTTCGGGAAAGGGGTAAGCCATTAATTAGTCCCCCGTTGAACTATGCGTTGTTGTTGATTAAGCCAAATAAAGTGCATCAAAGTGGCTCTGATCGGAGTTCATTATTGTGATTGAAGGTAGTTAATAATCGATTCATGGACAGCAAAAACACCTTAATGGCATCCTGTCTTTTATTAAAATAAAGATTATTTAGTCCAAATAATACATCCTTTTCAAATCTTTCAGCTTAATAGCTGTCAAAAACAAGAGCTCTGTATACGTCACTTTAAGCTCGAATGGATTAGGATTCTCTCCAGGATTAATCGAAATTTTTGCTCCAGGATATCAGCTTTAAAGTAGGCTCTAGTTTTTCAAACACTAGACTGCTCCTTTGAAATATCGTAGTTTTTTATTTGCAGAAACTGTGACCAAGTTCGATGTGCCTTTTTGTTTTAGTATTGCAGGACAACGTTTGAGCCCGTCCTGGAGGATTCGCTGGCCAAGTGCCTGCAAGAGGAGATATCTGCAGAGAGGCAAACACAAACAGACACCCACCCATGCAGGCGAGTCCTTTCCACTCTGTCACATGTCAGGCCCTTATACTAAATGCGTTTTTTGCTTAGTTTTATTGCCGCTTTTCCATCCATCCGACCCCTCCTTCAAAACGCAATGCGTCGGCATAGAAAATCGACAGGAGGGCCACCCGCGCACCCTTACCACCCCATGCCACGCCTCCACCCTTGGCCCTTTAAACTTTTTCTAAAAAGAAAAGCCCCGGCACGAAAAAAGACAAACGCAAAATGCAGACAGGGAGCAGCAACAGGGAGTCTGAAGCCTGAGTGCAGTAAAAATCAAGCGAAAATCTATACGAAAAAAAATGTAGAGCTCTACGGAAACCAAACCAAATAGATCGGGGAGTGGGAGGCATCAAGAGGGCAGTGGTGTATTTTCTTTTTCTATTGCTTGTCCAGCTTGTTTTTTGTCTATCGAGTTTCAAATTTCCCGACGTACAATGCGTCGTGGCTCCTGCTCCTGCTGAAGCTGAAGGCTTTGATAAAAAATTTTTCGGCAAATGTTTTCTGAAATCCTTCACTCCCACATCCCGCAAAAAACTCAAACACTCACACCACGTTACTGGGCGATGCAGCAGCCTCGCATATAAATGGCATGTTTGACACATGGATGGGATGAGGGTCTCAGGGAGTGGGCTGGAGGCCCAGCCATCCATCCACCCAACTGCGTTTCAAACAAAATAATATGCAAAATGTTAAAAAATTAAAACTGGAGTCGGGGGAGGGGGAGGTGGCCGCTGAGTTTAGAGGGAGATTGGCACAAAAGTTGTCCAACGGAGAAATTCGCGAATTTTTAGTTGATTTTCTACATGTGCCGACAAAAGCCCCATTCGGAAATTTAGTGGGTGGCAGGGGGTTGAGTCCTGCACATGCTCGCCGTTATCTGTGAGCTGGGTGGCTGGGTGGGGGGTGCGAAAGGCTCTAAGCCTTGGAGGGTGTGTGCATGCGTTTTTGTGTTTTGATTTTCTGTCGCCTTGCAAAAGGACAACGAGTCCACACATCCATTTGCTTGAGTCTCTCCCCTTCAAAGGGAGGAGCATCAAAGGGGGCCTGGGCTTGGACTGGTCTCGACATTAAAAATAAATCAAATAAAATTAACACAACATCGTCTAAATATACTACACCAGTCAGCCACATAAATTAATATTTTTTCCATTGCTGCCAAAAAAAATTGTAAATGGAAATATTTAGCAAGCCTTATTTTATTTATTTTTGGCCATATTTGGGGGTGGCGTTCAAAAAACAAATCATTTTGAATTTAAAATGGCTTTTGTGGCAAGCTGCGTTTGAAAATATATATTGAAAGGGAGACATCATAGAACATATTTATTTTAAAGCTTCTACCATTTAGTATATATCTTTTATTTTTATTATTAGAAAAGTAAATAAAGTAAATCATTAATTTTCAACCTTGGGATGGGAAGACCTTTTAGACGGTTACAATGTAATAACCAAATCATGCTGCCCCCTGGTTAGTGCCGTAAATTTAATTGAAAATCCATCCTGGGACAGACACGACCAGAACAAAGGCCATGCAGATGTCGGAGTGGTACAAATAATAAACTATAATAAACATTGGCGATTAAGTGAACGGCTGCAGAAATGTCCAAATCGAGACTTGCAACATATGACGACGAAAACGACGACGACGCCACGTTGCCATAATATGCGAAATATTAACAATAAATGCGGGCTCGTTGGGGGCGCAAAACGGGGGGCGGGGTAGCAAAAGGGGCAGCAGCAACAACAAATCATGCACAAAACAATGGGCCACATTTTTAGTCGTTGTTGCTGCTGCAACAACTTATATCAAACAATTACACATATTTTGCATGCGGTAGCAGCTCGAAATTTGAACAATTGCTGTAGACGAAGACGAAGGTGCCCCTCCTGGCTTTTTTCCACCTCACCTCCCCTTTGCCTTGTGTTGCCGTTGCCCTTCTTTGTGTTGTACGCTTTGGACAGGCTGCAACAAGTTGCAGCAATATGCTAAATCCGAAGCAGCAGCAGCAACAATAAAAGCTGGTTAGCCACACACAATGCCAGATGCAAGTAGCTCACCCGGCAACCTCGTCTTCATCTTCGGAAGCTGAAGAAGTTGTAGCCATCAGCGGCAGCAACAGCATTGGCCGCATTAACTGCAACATTGCAGCAACAACAACAGCCAAAGTGCCCAACCATGCATGCAAAGCAGTTGCAGTTGCAGATGCTGTTGCTGTTGCTGCTGCTGCAGTTGCAACTTGGGAAGTGAGACGCTGGCACAGTAGCAGCCAAAATAGTTGTCTTCCCCAGTGGACACCCCCTCGTCCATGTGGCATCGCCCACGAAGAAACACGACGCGTCTGCGGTGGCGTCGGAATCAGAATCGGCGGCGGTGCCTCTCCGAGAAAACGTGCAACGGCGTTGGCTATGGATGTGGACTTGGTGGCTTCATCTTGGTGGCTTTGGACGGTGGCTACTGCAGCAACATGGAATCTTTTCGATTGGCCTATGTAATTGGTCATACCCTGGATTACTTTCTCTATCATGGCCAGCAGGGAATGGTGGGGCATCTCCTAAATGAATAATATTTAGATTATATATTAATAAAAAAGTTGGTAAATGATTTTAAATCATAGTTGCTAAAGCTTAAATTCTAAATTAAATAATTTATTATTAACATTTTTGTTTTTCTTGATTTTAATAATATTTCCTATAATATAATATTTCCTAATAAGGATCTCCACAGTATTAGAACTTCCTTACTAATTTCCCATCCAAAACGTATTACTGATATTTTTGTTGCGGCTTTTCCCTAGACTATAATGTCTTTTTTACGCGAATCGTTTTGGCCCAGGGGCGTAGCCAGAGTGGGGGTGGCCGTGTGGCAGTGTGGGAGTGGGGGACTGAGGGAGCCCTGTGCGAAGTGAAACTAAACTTAAACTTCATATGTTTAGCTCGGCGCTCCAACCGAGTAGTATTGCAGTAGCAATTGACTTCATTTGCAATTGTTAGAGCGGCCCGGCCAGCATTTTTCCTCTTGGCCAGGTTTAATAAATATGTTCAAGGAAATGATGTTTGGTAATTGTTCGTTTTCGTTGGGCCCTTTTGAAAGATGCCGGAGAGTTGGGCAAAACAGGAAACGCCGCAGCGGACCCTTACTATCAATCGTGAGATCTTCGGATTTTGGCCATGTTTGGTAAGTGAAGTGTGTTTTAATATGCCGAAAAAACTCTTTCTGCCAGTTATGTAAACATTTGCATAACTCGCCAGGCATCCCAACAACAACGACTACGACGACGACGATGAATGTTTCTTTCATTATTAACTAGGGGGTATAGGGAATCTGCAAAGGTGTACTCATATTACATCCTAGCCCAGAATCGAATTGAAATGAATTCACGCATTTTGACATGCATACGTGTCGTATACGCAACGTGGCTGAGCGAGGCTTTTCCTTTGCCGTTACTGTGTCCTTTGCCATCGCCGTTGGCGCAGGTCAGTAAACCGCCAATAAAAACAACCGTTGCCCAGTAGTCAGTTTCCTGAACATCCTGCAGTTGCCACTGCCATTGCCATCCCGTTGCCGTTGCCGTTGCCGTTCCCGTTGCCGAAATGAAAATTGAACTCATATTTATTTAACTGAGGCCTCCAACTCGCAGTCGGCATGGCAACCGTCCAGGTCTGTAGCTGCATCAGTTGCCACCTCCGAAACTCGGTGCCTAGGTCCAATTCATCAACAGACATCCTAGCTAGCAGGTATACTGACTGGCTGGACTCCTGGATATTCCACAGAAACACAAGAAACAATTATTTTGAAAGGCTGTAAATATAATATTTATTAGAATAATGTTCTTTACACTGTCTCATAGTTGCTTTGTATAAAGAAAATAATAGTTTATTTCTGATAATTTTAAATCGCCATAGAAATTCCTCTCTGTGTAGGTCCAGGATCCTGACTAGTATCCTGATTCTGCTGCCAGTCCTCCTGTGTGTACTCTTTTGTCTAGGAATTTTTGAGTTTTGAGTTTGCATACAAGATGAGTTTCTGGCCCGTGGCCCGGGCAGGAGGGGTTCAGCGGGCTGTCCCCCGTAAGCCTAGGCCCACGCCCACGCCCACTTTTTTTTGCCTACGCCCACTCTTCGACATGTGCGTGCCCCTCTGGGTGCCGTAATAAAATGTCATTCGTCATTTGGTTTTTGCGTTGTGCGTTGCCGGCTTCCCAATTTTCCTCTGCACCGACCAACCGGCCCGCTCTCCTCCCCCTCTATTGCTCCTGCCATAGTCCTGCCGCATCTGAAACTGGCTCTAGTGCCTCAGCAGCAACGACAACGACAACTAATCGCATTGTCTGCGCTTTTTGTATGCACCACGCAGCCAGAAACGAAAATCCATATATACTACTAACTACCACGCACCCTCCCCCCCCTAAAAAATCACCCACTCTGCCACCCACCTTCTATGCTGGTGCATCCTGCCGCCCCCCAACATCCTTGCCCATGTGGCATTTTGGTTCTCAGTCGCCACATTTGCCTGTCACATTTAACAATTCTATTAATTTGTTTTGTTCTACATAAAGCTCTCTGGGCTCCCTGATTGCATTCCGCCACCCCCCCTTCCTCCGTCTCTTTCGTTGCCTCGCTCCCCGTCTCTTTCTGTGGCACCTGCTGAATAAGGCATGGATTGCCGGCTATGCAGTTTTATTATGACAATTTTGATTTGATTTTGATTTCTTATGCAATTTTCTTTCACTGAGTCTCATGCCTCTTTATTTTGCGTAACTCATATTTTTGTTTAGTTTTGTGATTTGCATTCCATATGCATAGACATGGGATTTCTGTGGCAGCTATATATCCCCTTACCCCATTGTCCAGTACCCAGTATCCAGTGTCCAGTGTTCAGTGTCCAGTTCATTTGTTATTAAGGAAACCATGGGGGTTTTGCATCCTCCTCCAAAAAAAAAGCAGCAAAGTCCTGGCCGCTGCACACCGATATTGCCAAACTGCGGTTTCGGCCCAAAAATACTCCCCTCTTAGCGACGTTAACCCATTATGGCCCTGCCTAGATATTGTCTTCGCTCGGCCGACGATGACGCCACAACGGCAGCAACAATAACAAATGTCGAATGGCGGTTTGCATTCGCAAAATTCAACAAAACTAAAATATATCACTGATGGTACTGATCCCGCTCCCTCATGTCCTTCCCAGTGCGAAAATTTTGGATGCACTTGAAGAAAATACTGGAGTTAAGTATGCGACTATTGAAGTCTATCCAAGCATCCTTTTTCTCCGTGCACATTTGCGCAATGCCAAAGGACCCTGGCTCCTAATCGTGGTCCTTTCCTAACTGAAAATAATGATAGGCCCTGGCGACATTTCTCCCCGAATATGGGTGGGATTTCGGGAGTTTCGGGGGGGTGTGGTATGCTGCATGTAATTGTCAATGCATATTTGGATGATTTGGGAGCGGTGGCATAGTGGGGCACCCCAATATTTGCAATTGGGATTGTTTGGCTTGGTTGGGTGGCCCTTGGCCAGCCGACGACCATTCTAGCTCGATTTATGATTTATTTTTTGCCATGGGTCGCCATGGATGCGCCGTGGTTGCTTTTGGTTTTGGTTTTGGGTTTTGGGTTTTGGTGGTTCAAGTTGATCCGCAGTGACACTGCCAAATTAAAAGATTGATCGCCGCCCTGATGGATCGCTGATTGATGGCAGCGTTAATCAAATTAAACTGTTTAGACGCAGACAGGAATTCTGTGGGTTTTCATTGCAGGTGGAGGTCGTAGATTTTATAATTATTGTTAAGTTATATTTTATATTTTAAGAGCTTTTATATCCTTCTGTGCTATGAATATCCTTTTTAGCTTTTAAATGACTTTCCGGACATTTCTTTCTCCATGTGCCAGACCGTAAAGACAATTGTCATCAGCTGCATTATCGGGCCAAAGGTAACTAAGAGCCTGCCGCAGGTCACAGGCTTCTTTATGGACATCCACACAAGGATATTACCACCCCATTTCACCGTCAGGACACTCCTGTTTCGTTGCTTTTCTCTGTGCCGGGTGCCCGGCTCCTTTGTTGCATTGTTATCGCCTGGAACAGAACTCCTTTCGGGCTCCCCATTCGCCCCGCCCACAGACTTTGGTATAATCCGACCAGCCAGCCTGATAATTCGAATGATCATTATTTATATTCTTTGAAAGTGTTTTTGCGTATTCAAAAATTCTATTAAGGAAGTTCAAGTACAAAACTTTTGTTGTCCTGGCTGCGTTGTTGTTCATGCATGTCGAATGCATCACATTGGGGGTGGGGCGGGGGGAGAGCAATGTTTGTTGCAGAGACTTCTATCCTATCCACAAGAGTGGGTGACTGGGCAGTGGGTGGGTGGCCTGCAGGCTGCAATGTCGTCGCCAACGTCATCGGCATCGTCATCGTCATCGTCATCGCCATCGCCATCGCCGCCGTCGTCGTCCTGAACGTCATCATCGGCCAAAAACTTCCCCATTCACCATACAACTTCGTTGGTTGTTGTGTAGTTTTTGCGTTTATTGTTGCATTTCTGATGTGATTTTTAGTATTGTCCAGCGACGAGTGCAATGTGCTCAGCATTTTTGCATGTATCCTGCCCCAAAGTGTGTCTCTGCGTTGCATTCGTCCGTGTGTGTGTGTGGGCGTGTGTGTCTGTATGCAGGATTGGATGGGTGGGTGGCAATGGATGCTCCTGTGTTAAATTGTTTGCTTGATGCTCGATCAAAACTGACAAATGTAGCTACAGTGTTTGGCAAAAGTTTATTCACTCTTCCAAAAAATGGGAATAACTTTGAAAAAACAATATTTAAGGATTTAGTATATTAATTAGAGATCTTTATTTGTATTTTAATTTTGGTTGACATTTTTTTGAGGCCAGAAAAATATGATAAATGTTTTTAAAATAGTTTAAAACATAAACTAAAAAGACATTGAATCTTTTTTTTTTTTTTTTTGAAATTTTTAAAAACCTATTAAAGAAACCACTTTTTTTTGGCAAGACTGTGTCCATCATTTTGGCAATACTCACAGCCAGATGCAGTTTTGTAGCATTCGATGTCGCTGGGACTGCTGCAAAATGTTAATTTGAATTTGTGAGCATGTCATTAACACAGGCACACACACACACCCACTCACACCACACGCGCACACTGCCCAGATAGTTGCCACGCCCAGTTGAGGAGGCGGCGTTGCATATGCGTTTGACAAATGCGTTGTTAATGATGCAAAATGCAATTTTCGAAAATTCCGAAAGTTTTGTTCTCGATTCCGTGCACTGACCGAAAAATCCGAAAGATGGCTGCGGGGTTCTAAATGTGATTTAAACACAAAAATTATAAATACAAACATTGGAGATGGTTGAAAAAAAGGTGGCTATGTATATTTTTATATAAACAAAACAATAACTAAACAATGTGCCGCTTTAATCAGCGCCGCCTTAGACAAGAACAGCCTCAGATACAGATACAGATTCAGATACAAAGATAGGGATACAAAGATACAGCAACAACTCAATTACCAACAACAAAAGAGCCGGGCCAAGCAAACGTCGGCCAACATTCATCACCACAAAATTAAATTGCCATTGTTTATATACATTTTCCCGAAGGGGAAGAGAAGTTAGAAATTTAGAGAAATGCTGCGGTAAAAGCAATGGAAAATTATTTTTCAACGCTAGCAGCATTTGTTTAATTATAAATTTCTGTCAAGACCTTCTGTCTCTCTCTCTGCGTTAGTTAGCCTATCTCTGTCTCTAGGCTCAAAGAAGCACCGCCACCGCCGCCGCCGTCTTCGCCGCCGCCGCCTTCGCCTTCGCCGTCGTCGTCGTCAACATGTTGCCATCGTCACCCTGGAAGATTGTTTTGCGGGTGGTGTGAGGGTTACAAATGCACACACACAACACCCAACTCTAAGCACAACAAAAAATGTAGAAAAAAAAAATATAAAAGAAAAGAAAAACCTCTGAGACAAAAACAAAATGCAAACAAACAAACGATTACCAAAGAGTGGGAGGAGGAGGACTCCTTCGCCTGCACCTCCACCTCCACCTCCACCTTCAAGTCAAAGTCAGGAGTTTTCCATTCCCATTTCTCAGTTCGAGATGCATTTGCCAATGTTTAGTTGTTGCTGCGTTTTTGATGTTGATGTTGCAAGGAAGGGAGGCATGCGGCATGGAGCATCGGGCATGGGGCAGGGAGGCTGCAGATCGGCTCTGTTCTGTGTTGTTTAGTTGAATTCGAATTTGATTTGTTTGTTCAAAATTTATTAAAGATCAAAGGCGAGGCTGAGTCAACTTGTCATTGCCTGGGACGGCGCAAGAAATATCCGCAGGCAGGGGATTTTGTCAATAATAAAACCAAAACAAATAAACTGCCGAACCATGAGAAAGATTTGGGATACGGATCAGGATCGTTTGATCAGGACACTGAAAGTAATACCCTTTTTAAGGGTGTCGATCCTTTTTGATTGAAAAAGGGGTGACACCGGAAGTGATTTTAAAAGGGTAGGAAGAGTTTTAATTAATAAATAAATTATGAAAAGTTATGAAACTACATAAGTAGGGCATTCTTAATGCTTCTTTATTTCAAAAAAATACAGCTGTTTCGGGGAATCATCAATTCTTTATTAATAATTCGCTTGGCAATTCTAAACACAATTAAAATCGCCGGGCCATAAGCAATACAATGAAGTCGGAAAGAAGACGGTCGCCTCGTTAAATTCCCGCTCCCATGGAGGCGACATCCGCGCCTTCCTTGCCCCGTCCTGCCCCTTCGCGTTGCATGCAACCATGCTGACTGGTCGTATACAAAACAAAGTCGCCAACTATAAAAATTATAGTTAATGTATAAATTTAATGGCAACTCGTTTATTAAAAATTTTATTTGAATTCTTTTATTTATACGTTTTATACGCTCTTTTGCACTCGCACTCGCGGACTGGCTGCAACAATGTTGCCCAGCATTGGCTGCCCAAGAAGCAGACGATGGGGCCCCCTTGCCCCAAGCCCCCTCTTGGACCCACCGACACCTCCCCGGCGTCCCTGCCATAAATCGAAAGAACAAATCGCCGCAGCAAAGGCAGTAAAAGCAAATAAACCCAAGTGCAGACATAATAAACTCGCTGGTGTTATGCGCTGGATTTTGTTGAGAGGAGGGATGGGGCAGGGTATCAGGGGCAAATGCACTTGCCCAATTGGGCAACAAGAAGCAGGCTGTGGCAGTGGCAGTGGCAGTGGCAGGAAGAGCTGAATACAGTGAGGTCATTATTGCAACTATTGAAATTATTCCGCTCGTGGGTGGCTCCGACTCAGACCCAAGCTGCATTTCTAAGCTTTCAAAAATTTTATATGTACATGCAATTTCCGGCTGCACTTTTTATGGCCCTGATTATGGCCAACTTTTTTCCCGCCTCTCTTGTTCTACACGCAATTTAAAACTAAATGGGCAAGTGGAAGTGGCAGTGGCAGTGCTGTTTTTTGCAAATATTAAATGTTCCTGGCGGCCACAATGTTGCACAAAAGAAATAAAAGTTGTTTCCTGGGTCTCCATCCGGCGGCAGAATTTTTTAATTATTGCGAAAAGAGCGCCGAATTTATGGCCAACAAAAATATCAATTAGATGGAAACATAGTGTGGAATCTACGAGTAAAATGTCCCAAAAATCAAAAGCCACTATCTGATTAATTTCGTATAATTTCCAGCCATCGTGCTTGGTTGGAATTTGCTTGCGTCGCCCTCCTATCAGCCAGCAATTAAAAACAAGTTTATTTTACAACAATAAAATGACTAATTATTATTATTATCACCGGATCCGGAGCCAAGGGGCCCCGGTGACGGGCTATCAATATCAGGGCGGCAAATACAACTTAACATAAAATAGGTAAAAAATCAAGCGGCGGGTGGGTGGACGGGATGGATGGGTGCCTATCGAACTCAACAAGTTTCAATTATGTGCTTGAGACACAGCGCAAAAAAAAAAAATAAAAAAAAAAAAATAGAAATAGAAACAAACTAACTACAAATGGGGGGAAAACAACACTTTCGTAAGAAGTGCTCGCATCGTTGTTGTTCCTGTAATAATTAATTGACTATTTGTTGGTGTTGTGGGGCACTCAAGTGTCGGCTTCTTGCCGTTTCACAGGGGCCAAAGGCAGGCAGGTGGAGGTGGAGGTGTAGCATGTTATATTATTAAATTGTAATTTTATTTATTTTAAGTGAAAGATATGATAACAGCCACACATACGACAGCCAACAGCCTTGTCCCTTGTTGATTGTTGATTGTAGCTTTACCATCAAAGACAGCCGACTACACACGAAAAAATTAAGGGAGAAATACTAAAAGAATGACTTATTATAATAATATTTATATAATATTTTCTTCAGCTTATATATTGCCTCTTCAAGGCCTTTTGGGGGGAGGGACCATCCACTCAACTACAGTTGCCAACTAAATTGCAACATTTCTATAAAGCAGTCAAGTTTATGACACTAAACTAATGCAAAAGGTGCATGCTAACCGTGCCCCTCGTTTTCGAATCTGCGGTGAGTATATGCCAAACGAGTTGCCGCAACTTTGTTGCAAGAATCTAGAACAGCGTC
The DNA here is from genome assembly GCA_018150405.1 of Drosophila varians. Classification (NCBI taxonomy): domain Eukaryota; kingdom Metazoa; phylum Arthropoda; class Insecta; order Diptera; family Drosophilidae; genus Drosophila; species Drosophila varians. The sequence goes on from JAECWK010000135.1 coordinate 10,153,913, forward strand.
TGCAGCCTCTCAATATCTTGAACTTGTTCCGAGATGCTGGCCCGGCCACCAAGTCGTTGCATTATCCACGCAGATTAGCTAGGCTTGGCCTAAGTGGCAGCATTCAAGGGCGTAGATGTCACCATTAACGAGGGGTTTCAAAAATGTGTATGGGAAAAAATGTATAGATTACAACCTAAGCCGAACAAATATTTGAACAAATAGCGTTTCCCTGATTCCATTCGATACATTGTGGCTCCAAGTGTTACATTAACCCAAATGCAACTCCAGTTTTTTAGCCCCACCTGCCCCCCCGGCTCGATTGCTGAGCTGTCCGGCCCACACCGTACCTCAATTAGTGGCATAATTCATGTTTCGCAGCTGCCTTGCGCGGGGCGAGTTGTTTACAGTCGCCACATATTTTGTCATTTAATTAAAGGCCAATCAAAAATGCAGACGACTGCCAGTTGCAATATGCATATGCATTTATATATCTGTATCTGTTGGGGTATCTGTATCTGCATCTATATTTTTGTATCTGCATTTGTACCTGGCGTGTGTGTGTAAATGACGGGGCATAAACAAAACTTTGGACGCGTCTAAATTATTTCCGCTGGACAGCGTCAGCGAAGTCAACGATCTGGAATTGACCATCGAACATCGGGTAGGGGACAGGGGACAAGCCCCGATCAGATCGACAATCCCCGATCCACAGACGATGTCTAGCTGTAAACTTCCTTATATAAATTTCAATAAAAAGCCTATTGACAGACAAACTCACGCGACAAATAATGCGTAAAAATTATTGAATGGAAAATTGAAATAAAAAGTAAGGGAGTGCAGAAAGTGGTTGGGTTTTGAATGATACCCTAGAGGGCTTGGAAAATGCATTGATTTCTTTTTTGCTCAAAGTATTTGTAACTCAGCCAATAGAAGCCAATGAAAAGCATCTTCAAAATTATAATAATTTTTATATAAAAGTATCTACTATATCTTCTTTTTTTTTTAAATCCATTTCTCCACTTAGGAATACTTGTTGAAATGTGGAGAACAGAAGAATCGACTCCGGACTCCGGAGTTGTTTATGAATTTTTCCAACAACTGGACTTGGACTTGGAGTTGGAGTGTTTAGCCATCGTCTCAGTGTCAGTCTCGCATCCATATCGACTGAGACACACATCCATATTCACAGCCATATTCGCGTCCCAGACATGCAACATTGTGTGGCAATGTGTGTGACAACGACTCTGCCGAACTGGTTTGCTGCAACATAATAAAATATTTTATTTAATGTTTAGTTTATTTTGTGCAGTTTTCAAATTTATGGGCCACAAAGTTTCGCCACATCGCTGCATCGCATCGGATCGGGGGGCAATGCCTCGCCGACTCCTTGGTCATCGTCGTCCTCCCTGAATCGTCCCGGGGCCCTCCGGTGTCGGGAGTCGCCCTGATTTGTTTGGTTTCAATGTGAACTCTTGTGTTTGCTTTGGCTAAACATTGTAAAAATATCTGCGGCCACATCTGGGACTCAGCCGGGCCTCAATTCGCCCGGATCACTTGATCTGCGAGCGTCCATCGATCGACTCTTCGGTCATTAAAATTGCAACGTGCTGTTTACTGTTGCTGCTGCTATTGCAGTTGCCGTTGCCGCTGCATCTGCGGCGTGGTGGGGAGATGGGTGCTGAGTTGCTGCCACATTTATTGCATTCGCTGGGATTTGTTGCTCGCTTTTATTAAATCAGCGCAGCAATTGCAATTTAATATTAAAAATAATAACAAACAGCACCAGGCATCGGCAGCGGCAGCGGCAACTGCAACTGCAACAGAGCAATTGCTGCAGAAGCAACTTCAGCTGCCTGCTTCATTTTGCATTGCTCGTGTTGCATTCTTGCAGTTAATTATTTGAATGGAGAACAGAGACCAGACCCAGACCAGAAAAATTTAATGGAGGGTTGGATGGGGGGGGGGGGCAAAAATATACGTATACGTATTGCCTATAGAGATGCCTGTTTGCAGTTCCATTGAAAATGTTTTAATGCACGCTTCGTCGGTCAATGCATGTCAGTTGTTGTTGTTGGTGTTGCCTCTTGGTGTTGCATCTGCGTCTGATCTTGCAGCAACTTCCTATTTCTTCGCGGCAGTTTGTGCCAATGTAAACATATTAATTAATTGCCTTTAGTTGTGGTCTCTGGTTCGATCGCTTCAATAGATTCTCCCTCTCTAAAATTATAAACCCCCTAAAAAAACATTTTAATTCTGGAAAATAAATGCCAGACGATAAATGCCGATTCGATCGCTTCAATAGATTCTCCCCCTCTAAAATTATAAACCCCCTAAAAAAACATTTTAATTCTGGAAAATAAATGCCAGACGATACTATTTACGGTCCATAATTTGGGATTGCAAATATTGAAATAGATTCCAAGGGTGGACAAATAACGGATTAGCCAAATGAATTAAATAATCAGCACTGGAGCAGGCATCACGCATACGCCACGTATGCCAGCCGGGGGAGATAAAAGCAGGAAAGCAATCAAGAGGCGCCCCACCCACCCACAGGGCGTCAGCGGTAGCAGGAACTGTGGAGCTTGGAGCACCCTTGCTTAGAATGGATACACATGCATATTCCGGTCGTGACCCCTCCTGGCCACATCCTGCCACTCCCCATGCTGTTGAACGCCCACGCGGAGGATGCTCGTCGGAGATTGGCTGCGTCAGCCAACCAAAAATCTTTACTGTTTCGAAAAAGTTGAACATTTTCGCACAAAAAGGCGCGGCAAATGGACTCGCAAGGATAAGGACTACGACGAGGACGTGGACGAGGAGCAGAAGGATGCCAAGCAAACGAGAGAGCTGCAGTTGAATTTGAAATTCAAAAAGCCCACACTCCACACTCCATGAGGGTGGCAGGCCGTCCGTCAATGTCCATGTCCTGCAGCTGGACATTGGCGAAAAATGCGTTAGCCAACGCTGCTGTTCCCGTTGCCGCCGAGGCAAAGTAGAAGGCAAAACTTTTCGGGCCTGGCAAATGAAATGAAAGCACCGCGCCCCAAAATCTACGCTCGTGTGAGAGAGTGAGGAAAAAGGATCCAAACAGATAGTGTGTGGGAGTGAGGGAGATGGAGTCAGAATGAGAAAGAGGCATCTAATGCGCAAGGATATTCGTAAAATGCAAATGTGCAGAAAACAAACACACGCAGCACACACATACACTCCCGACACTGGACACTGGTCAGTGGGCCCTGGATACTGGAGTCTGGACAGCAGGACGAACGACTAAGGACACTCCATCTTGCTGGGCAGCCAAGGCAACGAACGGGCCGAAGGTGGTCCAAAGTTGACGGTGGCGGTAATGGCATTTCGGGCCACGTTCGACGATTTTGGACACCCACGACAGCATCCAAATAGCAAAACAGCAGCACAAGCAGCAACGCATCGCCTCGTGGGATGTAGCATCCTGGCTTGTGTGTGCGTATTGTGTCCTTGCGTGCCTGCGCTTGTGTGCATTTCCGCCAAAGTCGCAAAATGGCGGCTTGAAAAATCGCCACCCATCGCCATCGCCATTGCCCATTGCCCATCGCCCATCATCATCGTTGTCGTCATCAGCAGGAAAGGCAGGAAAACCGGGCAGGACAACCAGCAACTTTGGCAGCAGGAAAACAAAAGGCGGCGAATGAAATTTCGGGGCAAGCCTTTTCAAATAGCGCTCAAGCCACGCGTAGATGGATTTTAGACGTTGCCATCTACCATCTACCAGTGTGTGCGACTGGACAAGATGGTGGCAAGTGGAGTGGCAAGGCGTACAGTGGCTTCAATTCGTTCAATAAAATATTAATATATTAATTATATAAAAAATAATATTTTGTAGTTTTCTTATTGAGAATATATATTTATTGGCAAAGACATAACTGTCGATGAAGTCCTCGAATTTCCTTACAAACATTTTTATGCATTATTTCTACAAATATCTGTGGTCCCGATTGAGGAGTAGTCCTGGCAATTAATCTCATTCTATCATATAATATCATATCTAAAATGTCACCTGTCCAGGACCAGGTGGTCCGAGTTCGAGAGGTAACCCTTGTGGAAATCCCAATAACATGTGACCCACTGTCCTGTGCCTAGTCCTGGATCTTTGTTTCGGGTGGCTTCTATCCTGGGCGGCTCCGTTCGATGCCTGTGTCGCTGTTTGGTCATCAGCGATGTTTGCTGCGCCGTTATTTTTGCTCCTGCTCCTGCGGCAATGCGGCCACCCAGGACCACCTACTAGGCTCAGCCCTCAGCATTCTACTCCAGCTCCAGCTCCTGATGCGACTGGTGGCTGCTGCAGCTCCTCTTGCTCTTGGTTGTTATTTTTCGCAGAATTTTCGTTTCCGTTTCCTGGGCCCAAACGTGCGTGCCACTGTGTGAGTGTGTGCTCTACGTGTGTGTCCGTGTTTGCGCAGCAGTCAGGCTCCTGCCCCCTTGCACCATGCCTACCCATTCCGTTTCTAAAACCTCCACATGCAGCAACGGCTGAACATAGAGAAAACAAAAACAAAAATCTTTCAAAATGAGAAAACGGATGCCAGCTTGCACATTTGCACAACGGACCAACATCCTTCCATAACTACCGGCTCCGGCTAGCGCCTGGCTCCCAGCTCCGGGCTCCCAGTCACTTCCATCAGCCCACACATACCACCCACCCCCTCCCCGACTTACATATATATATATATATATATCGTAGGCCTAAGCCCGATGCAGGGGCTCCGCTTGAGGGCGCCTCATCTGGCCAAAGTCGCCGGACTTTTCTGGCATCGCACCGTTATCGATGACGATGGCGATGACGACGCTGCCCCAAAGCTCCTCCATCTGTACCACCTGTATTGGTGCCACCGGCATTCTGCACCAACCAACAAAACTAGTTGCCATGCATAAAATTTCGTTACCTCAATGCCGGAAATGACGGAGCCGAGACCCGCAAACAAAACGAAATTTCCAGGATTGGGCCCCGGAACAGTTGCTCTGAAGTTTGGAGTCCTCAGGAGAAGAATGATAATCAGTTTGGTCTTCTCCACAGCTCCAAGGGTTCATTCAACTTGGATCGAATGTGTAAATCGGTATTGCATGGAACATCACAGGACATCGGAGGATGCCTATTAATGTTCCTTTTCAAAGATGAAGCTGGAACTGATCTTAAAAGCCTTGATTGGGATGTTCTGAAGGTCGATTGTTCTCCTCTTTCCTATATTCTTTAATAATTCTTCTAAGAAATATGGAATCCCCTTTTTTCGCGACGTGTATTGGCTTGAACTTCGCCAAAATACGGCGATGTGTATGTAATATTAAAAGTTTGACCCGTTGGCCAATTATCAATACCGCAATGCATTGGTTGCGCTTTTAACCCATCCCACTGGCCCCCCGAACCCTTCACTATCGATTGTTCCCCCCTGGAAAACTAAGCCCGCAGTTGCATCTGCGGATCGGCACGGTTTCTGTTTTCTGTTTTCTGTTCCTGGCGCGCCTTTATACGCCTTCCTGCACTTAATTATTATCAGCAAATATGCAGCAGGCAGAAAGCCCAATTGCACCACCCAAATGCACCACTCTACCCGCCACTCTATACCCCTCGTTGTTGGAGCACCCCGGAAACCAATACGAATGCCACGTTTGTCGCGCCTACAAGCGAAATTTTCTCTAAAACAAAATTAATTCCAATTTTGTTTTTGTAGAAAATTTTGGCTGGGCCGGGCCAAACATTACAGCAACAACAAGGACCAGCAAGGACAACAACGAGGAGCCGTTGACGACGACGACCGCACCACACAGCAACGGCAATGACGTTGACTTTGCCGGGACTTCCCCTTCGAAGCCACCCACTCCCACCCAGTCCAGCAAAGCCACCCGCCGTCCCTTCGGTAACCTTCCTGGTACGTCTACGCTTACGCATATGCAATTTGCGCCTGCAGGCCTCCGGAGGGGGAGGGCTCACAGGATTTGGGAGAGGGCGGCGGGCGGTGGGCGGTGGGCTGAGTTTTGGGAGTGCAACCGGCCCACGACCCTCCAATACCAATACATATGCATCGGACCAAAGCGAACCGAACCAACAACCGGACTATATGGGCCCCGAAAAGTTTTCTAGGTGCAGCAGACACTTTGCATGCGTATTTTGCACGCATTCTAGAATTTCAATTAAAAATAAATCACAAAAACGTTGCCAGGACCCCGACCGCCTGCATCCTGTCTACGCATACGTATGTGTGTGTGTGTGTGTGTTTGTATGTGGAGCTGACTCCGTGTTTGGGTACACTACCAGGAAAAACAGGATCATAACTTGTAACAAAAAGAGATATAGTATTTGTTGATTTCAAATTCCATTTCCTTGTAGGTTTAGCTCTCTTAATAACTTACCTATTTAAAAATATCGCTTAAAACTTAAATATCCTTTTTTCTGCCAGTGTAAGTGTGTATCCTCTGTGTGCCGTTGCATTTGCATCTCGCGCTGCATCGTCGTCGCCATCGTAGTTGTGTTAGAAAATGCATTTTGCACACGCATCCAATTTCTCCTCGGCCAGCAGGCCCTACCGGCGCTGCTGCGTTGCAGCGGAGTCCTGCCACCATCACAGCCTCCCTAAATATCCCACCCACCTTGCACCACCCGCCCCGTTGCCGTTGCCGTTGCAGGGGCAGTTGCAGTTGCAGCTGCAGTCGCCGTTTGGCACCCATATCGATGACGCGCTGACTTTGGCCTCGACTGTTGATGCTTCCCGGTGCGGTGATGGTGTGTGTGTGTGGGTGCGGCTTGGGTTGCCATGTGCAACGCCCAACAGGGCTGCAGTGGGCTGCGTTTTCTTTGCCACTGGCCATGGCCACCAACAACAAAAACAAAAACAACAATGTCCCGGCCAAAGTTGGCAGAAAACTTAATGTGCGCTATTCCATTATGGCTGCCTATATCCTGCATGGGTATTTTTTCGCAGCAGAAGCAAAAGGACCTTCCATCACCCTCTACAGAGTGATTGCTAGAAAGATTACGAAAGGAAAGAATCAGGCAGAATTGGTGGCAGCAAACATGACAACCATATCTATGCAATCGTAGATTATTTTTGTAAATCACCTCGTCCTTAGATTAAGTTCTTAGGGTTAAGTTTTCCCCATTTTGTAAAGTCCGCCATTGATATCCTGCCATGTTTTTCAGCAGCGCTATCTCGCTTTCTCAATCGATACTCCAAACCCCTGTAAATAATGAATTCGAAATCGTTTTTGTTGAATTGAAAATCCTTTTCGTTGCCGCGCCGTGATCTCCTGCTCTTGCTCCTGCTCCTGGAGAAGCAACAACAACGGCGTCTCCCATAACTGCCACAAACATCTACACAGATACACACACACACACACACAGCCACGCATGGTAGAGGCCAACAAAGCGAGGAAATCATGTATAATGGTCAAAACATACAAATGCCCCCACACACACGGACACACACCATTGCATGCACGCATCTCCTGGCATATATGTGCATGTATAATACTTAGAAATGTCGTCCATGCCACGCACCACCTCCACCCACCCACTCCACCATCAGCCGCCTCGGCACCGAAAGTGCAGCAAATGCCACATAAGTGCCCCTCGCTGGACCGGCCATTGCCTCATTGACAATCGAGGGTGGGTGGGTAGTGGGGCGATCCACCACCCTCTGGGTGGTCGCTGGTGGGTGGCAGTTGGTGGCACCTCCGAAAGCACTGCATTAGCAGGCGACGACGGTGGCCGGGAGTGTGCGTGGCGAAAATTCGTTGCCACGATTTGGCTATAATTATGTGTGTTATATAACAAACTGCATTCTGCCGAAATACTCAGCATCGCATCGAGGGTGGTGCAGGGTAGTTGGTGGCTGGGTGGTTCGATGGTCCGCCCGTTTGCCTGCATGAATATTCAATAGCTCAAATATCGTATACGCCCTGTTGCCCCCTACCCCGGCTTTCGCAGCTACCAGCGAAATAGTTGATAATAATTATTTAATTTCATAATGCATTGCCAATGCCCGACTAAATTGTACCCCTCGATTTTAAGTTCTCCGTTCTCTGTAATTGGGAACGTCAGCTCGGCCTCAACTTTCTTAATGGGCGATGATTTCTGGCCGAGAATGGGAATGGGAATGAGAACTTTGACTGCAACTGAAACTGGACTGGACTGTGAATCGATCGTCCGGTCTGCTCTGGCCACTGTTTAATTTGAATCGTTTTCTTTTCTTTCATTTTTTTTTGTATTTTTTAGTTACTTTGCATTTGTTGCCGACTCAGGAGCTGAGCTCGCATTACTGTAATTACGCACAGAGGCAACAAAAAAATACAAAATAATTCCAAGGAAACTCATAAAAAGAACCAAAACGAAGTCATTACAGTCACACATTCACACACAAAGTCCGCCAAAGACAAGGAGAGATCCAATCCCGCGCATGCAAAGTGAGGCAAATTATGGAGAGAAATGCGAAAAATATACGATTTGAATAATGGCATTGCCAATAAATGATTGAGAATTGTTAGTCGCTTGGTTTTCCATTTTTTGGCTTTCGAAACATTTTTTATTTCTCTTCATAGTATGATTGCGAAGTGGTACAGGATCGCTTTTATAAAAGTACTCCTAAAAAATGATTGCTTCAAATAAAAAATTCAAAAACTTACAAAGTAGAACAAGTAATACTAAAAATTGGTATTTTTGACTCGGTTTTTAGCGCATATTTAATTTATTTCGCACTCGATTTTTAAGCAGAAGACCATAATAAAATCAGAGCTTTAATCCCCGTCGATTTGCATCCAAACATCATGAAAGTAGAGAAAAAAACATTTTTCCGATTTTTGACATTTTTAATGATGGTACCCCTTACAAAATTTTCAAAAATTGAAAAAAATTTTTTTGGTTGATAGCTTTATTCTTTTGATGCAGATTGAAGTAGATTAATGTCCTTTTTCAGAAAAGGTATTCCGTTTTGAAATCGATGAAGAAATAATTGAAATATGGGCATTACAATTATAAAAAGTTTTTATAATTTTTATAATTTTTTCCAAATTAAATTCTGAAGTTAGGAATACAACATCATATTTAACTATTAATTCTTCAATCCTTTTTTTTAACTTAAAAAATTGTATGAAATTGTATGAATCTCTGTACAGAATAAGACCTTCAAAATCTGCAAAATTGATTGGTTTTTTCCTGAAATTGTCTGTAATTGCCAACGTTAACTATTCCTATAAGAGACTCCATCCATGGAACACCGCGGCTAATGCAACATGCAAAACAGTAGCAACTTTGAAAAGAACTCACGAGTTTCAGAGCTGCAGGAAATGAGGATGGAGACTTCAAATCAGAAACTTGCATGCACAAATATATATTTTCAAAAAATTATTTTCCAACATACTCTACATAAGGGTATATTACAAAAAGGGAACTTTAAATTAAAGATGAAAGGGTTTACAACCTATGAATGTATAGACCTTGTTCAATGAATCATAAAACCATTAAAATAAACCTTTAATTTTGAATAGTGGTTGCAGGCTTTTAAGCAATTATTTAAATTTATTAGTTATTTATGTTCTAGGGTATTCACCTGGGACGTTTACTGCTTTATGGCCTTTTGTTTATTTTCCTTTGGCCAGCCGCTGCCGCTGTGTCTTCATCGCCGCTTTCGTCTTCGTTTTTGCTAAGCTGCAAATCGCGGCAATCGTTAAGATCACGAAAAACAATTCAAAATTAATGGTAATAAGCAGTTTGCCGGGCGAAGGCCTCGACAGCGGAGTCTTCCAGCGAAATTACTGCGTATAACAGAAGCCGTCTGGCAAGGGGCCGCTCCTCCAGTTCCTGCGGTGCCTCCAGTTCCTCCTGGTCCTCCTGTTCCTCAAGCTCCTCGAGCTCCTCGGGCTCCTCGAGATCGCCGACAAACTCCTCGATACCCCGCCATTCGACGGCACTCGATGTGCAAACGCAAACAGTAGTCCAGTCTGGGATGTTGGGGCGTTCCATTCGATGGCCTGGGACTCAAACTCTGCCCTCGTCCATGCAGCCTCTGTCAGATCGCTGATCGATGGATGCTGCTGGCGTCTTTCCGTTTTTTTTACGTTAGAGCCGCAAAAGCTGCAAAAAAAAAAAGAAACGGCAGCAAAGGCCAGGCCCGGCAATCATAAGATATTTTCAGCATCCAAATTATTATAATATATTATTATTAACGGCTGCCGTGTTTTTTCCAGCCCGGTTGTTCTAATTGTTGGCTAGTTAGGCGCACATAAGGAGGGAGGTCTGTGAACCCGTCATGTGGAAACTGAACTTTTGAGCAAAAAAAAAGCATTTTATATAATGTGCCGAATTAAAAGTTTTAAAAGGAGAATTAAGTGCCCAAGTTTAAAACTCTGCAAAGATTATAATACTTTTTTTTGATGAAGAATTAATTAAAGGAATATTGAACCTTAACATATTGAATAAATTGGAGTAAACCATTTGGCAAACCTTTTTTAAGGACACTTGGCATAAATGGCTGTAGCCTGTGTGATGAGAAGGAGTCGCCAGCTAAAGAGCAGCTGCCACAAAAATATATATATGTACATATACATTTATATATATATGTGGCAAGTGAATAAAAATAAAAAACAGAAGCAGCAGAAAAGGACGCTGGCAGCTTGTGTGTTATTTTTGCAGCTCTCCTTTTTCCACTTGCAGTCGCCGGGGATCCGGGCACTCGAAGGGTGGACAGACACGCACTAGTCTCGCCCCAAGGCCTGGGTGCCTGGCCACTACTGCACCAATCGAAGCACGCCGCCATGTTGGGCAGAACCACCAGAACGCCTCAACCTCATTCAGCTCATCCTGCTTGGCTGCTTCTCCAGGTCCTCCTCAGTTTGCCTTGTCCTTGCATTTTCTTTTTATATACATTTTTTAGTTTCACGTTTTTTGTTTTATTCGCTACCGTGGAGGAGGTCCGACGCATGCCTGGACCTCATGCCCAACCCCCTCCTAAAACAGCCCCTCTCTGGCTCCAAAAGCCCGGCTTTATATCAATGTCTGAGCTGCCATGTTGTAAGTTATGCTGAAAATGAAAAAAAAAAAAAAATGAAAAAAACGAAACACCGATGGCAAGGCAAAGAAATACACGCAGGCCTAGAAAATTGTTTTCTGGCGCATCATGGCATATTCCCATTGAAAGCTGCAGCGTTCCGTGAAATGCTTTACGGTTCCCAGTAACCATTTCCATTAACCATTTGGCAACCCACCCGCACACCCAGCGTCCGGCACTTTCCTCGAGCGCATTTGTGACACCTCTGAAAAAGGGAGACCTTCCACGGCAGCTAAGGCAAATGGATTTTTATGGATTGACATCGGACCAGGCCAAGGTAATTGGGTGCACTTCAGGAGTCCAAGTCTCCTCACCCAGTTCTCTTATGCAACAGTACACTGAGAGCTAAAAAATGTCATACTTTAATTACGCGAAACTATTTATTGAGGCTTATTATTTATATTATAATTAAAGAGAAACTATAGAACAATGGCCTCTAAATTTAAATGTGGTCATAGCTAAAATTATAAACATTTTCTTTCTGTGTTCTCTGTAAGCAAAGATGGGTAAAAGCCTACTTAATTGAGGTCCTGTCGCTGGTATGTCATGTAAAGTGCTGGCCAAAGGCGCTGCTAATATGATATTACCCCGAAAGATGGGGAACGCATTTAATTGCAACTCACACGAGTATGGTTTTTTTCAAAAAACTCTTTCTAGCCTTTAGCTCCGAAAAAAGGAGCCCCACAAGGCTCATATTTCGAGCCATAATGATCTGGAGAGTGAACTCGTTTGGCTCTGCCATCAGCCGTCTTATTAAGTTATTTTTGTTTAAATTTTATGGAAATTAACAAGGTCCTCGTCAATGGAGTAATCATAGGCAATTACCTAGACACAATTATCTCCTTATCCATAGGAATATTCCATATTTTTTAAATATGTAAATCAAGTATCCTTTATTGAGCAATCGATCATCCTGCGAGCATCTTTGCCACATATTTCAGCTTATCGGAATCATGAAATATTGAAAGGACCAAGACATATGGCAAACACAAGCTAAATGGAAGCAAATCCCCCTTCTTGGGGGCAAAATTGGCTGTGAGGAGCCTGATGGGAAAAAAGGACGAGCCAATGGACGTGACGAATTGGCAACTAAAACAATTGGCGAAACAGAGCCAGGGAAACTAAAGCTGGGAATTTATATATGTGCTCGTATATAGCAAGCTTTCCTCCTTCTGTACTTAAATTTACTTACAGTTATTTATGCAAGAAAAAAAAATGGGGGAAAGAAAATAAAAAATGGTGGAAATAGGGAAGCGAAAACCGAAAAGAAATACCGTTGGAACCTGGTCAGGTGCAAGATATATTGTAATTACTTGCAGTGCTCAATGAAATTTATGCAAAGCCAAATCAATTTCAATAACAAAAAGCGGTCCCGTCTCCTCTGGATATCCTGCAGCTCTAATTAGACAACGCCCCATCAAAGGAGCGGGTGTGGATCCATCCTGATATATCCTTTTAGTCTGGCTGGGTGTGTGGGGCGCGTAATGCATCAATGCTTCTCGGAGGACAAGGAAAAGGGGTGTCGTGGACTGCAAGGATGTGGTGGATGGGTGGCAGATCCTTTTGCTGCCTGCGCAGAAAAGTGCGCCGTCTTTTTCGCACGTCCTCGCAGTTGACTGGCCAGCTAGGATTCCGGCTCTCCGGTCCGAGCTGGGCGGCAATTTAGTTTCGTGGTTTCCGTCAACTTCTTCTTCTTTGCAGTACATAGGCCTTCCTATACCCTTTCCGTATTCTCCCCACGTCCACCTCCTGCGTGCCACCCCCCCTTATGGGAGCCTTCTTCTTGTCAAATGCGGGCCTGGCCGCCTTCACTTCGCCGAAAGTTTCGAGAGCCACGCCTAACGCGTACACACATTACCCCCGCCATCGCCCCCAATCGTCCATTTTCCATTTTCACCAATTTTCCTCACCCATCCAGCCCCCTCCACCCTCCCAAAAAGTACTCAAAATCGTCCCACCCCCTCGTCCTGCCTTCGCATTGCATTTTCCTGCAATTTTCGTTTTGGCCAAAAATGCATTTTGCTCCAGCCTGCAGCCTCCAGCAGGCGAATATTTCAAAGCCAGGGCTCGTTTATCCTGGGAAGGACCTCCCCGGCAGGACTCTGCCTTCGGTTTTTCGTTACCAGTTGGGTTCGACTAGGCCCAGTTCCTGGCTACGTTTCTAATTAAATTTTATTTTATGCCACCATTTCGGCGCCTTCCCCCGTCTGAAAATTTATAGCACTGCACTTGGCTGCGCTTATCCTCCGTCCTGCACCTCCGTCGTCGGGTTGGGGCCCTCAATTTTCGGGAATCGGGTGCTCTTTGATGAAAACTCAATTATTGTCCATAGTGCGTGGGACATGCGAGCCGGTCTCTATTTTTCCTCTAGTCCTGGCATATCCTGGAATTTCCTGGCTTAAGTAACGTTGTCTGCTGCACCAAGCTTTGAATCTGGTCATAGGACCAGGACTAGGGCCGAACCAGAACCAGGACCCTGCTGCTGTGTCTGTTGCTAATTGAAACGCAGCCAAATCTGATGCATCTGATGGCTATCCGTCATCGATCAGAATTCTATTCACAATGTAGGACAGGATAATAGGGATATTCATTATATGTTTTATATGGATTAGGGAATACGTAAATAAATAAGGAGACAATACTATTGCCAGAGAAGGATTTTTTGAAATATTTAATGAATTATTCTTTTTATAATTTATTTACCATTATTATCCTTATATTAAGGATAATATTTAAGTCAGCAACACCCTTTCCCATTAGTATAAGATACGTAATAGCTATTTCCTTGATTTAAACTGTAAATTAGTGTCAAAAGTAGGGGTCAAAGGACGACTGCGCCTCTAGTTGGCATTGTAATCTTATGCGAGCAGCAGGGTCGGCGGTTTCTGGCATTTCCTTAATGACTCTAAGGTGATATGACGAATGAATGATTGATTTTTTCCTCTGCGTTTCCGATGCTCGTTTTCTAGGCTCAGTTTTCGCAGCGATGGCCCACAGCCAGCGTCGAGTCAGTGGCAGGACCGCAGCCACTCCCACTTTTCCTTTCCCCGATTTCTTTTGCAATACATTTCGATTTCCCTCAAACACACATACACCGGCACTCGCCCCCCTCCACACTCACACAATTGCAGATGATTGGATACATGGGGATACTGGCCAGCATCATCAGCGACGCCATGTTCGTTTTTAGTTTGCTTTCCCCCCTCTCCCTTGGAAAAGTCCCATCTCGCCGCCGCCCCCTTGCCCCCTTTATCGGCTTCGATTCGAGTCCGAGGCTCCCAGTTCCCGGCTCCTGGCTCCTTTGCTCCTCTCTTTCGCCCATACATAGTTTTCTCTATTGAACATTTTACATATTAGAAATTTTGCAAATGGGCGAGTGTGCCTATGCCCCGATTTTCCCTGTCCTTCCCCCATGTCCTGCCGTCTAGCTTTTGCCATGCAAAAAGTTATGTGCCCGTTGTCCAAAGGGTGGGGTCAGTAGGGGACTCCCCGTCCAAGTCTAACCAGGGGGCGGGGGATGTAACGCACACGCATCCGAGTTTAAATTTCGGCGTCGTCATAGCCGGAGAACCAGAGAACCGGAGTCCGTAGACCGTAGACCGTAGTCCGTAGTCCGGCCATAGAAATAGGAACAGGGACCAACGTCATTTCTATTTCTCTGTCGTGGCCAGCGTCGTCAGCAGCCCAGCCATCCACAGGACCACCCAACCATCCGACCACCAACATCCTCCCTCCCAAGCCACAACTCTCGTGTCCTTTTTCCCTAGCCCTGTATTATTGTTGTTTTTGTCGTGGGCATCGCTACGGCTTTGCCTGCTCATGTGGGCTTGCTTGTGTGTGTGATGGGTGTGTGTAGAGGGTGTGGGGCAGGGTGTGTGGTATCGCCTCCTCTTCCCGTTTAGATGGGTGTGTGTGTGTGTGTGTTTGACTGCAACTGAGGCACAGGACCTCGCTTCTTCCCTTCACCTTGTCCGCCAATCCACTAACGATTGAGGAACCGCAGCAGGAACAGCAGCACCCAGTCATTCCATTTATGCGTGGTATATTGATAAAAGGCACTGAGAAATAAAGTTTATGAAAATTATATATACTTTTAATTATTTATATTTTTATTTTAAAATCTAATCATTTATTTTTTTATATCTCAATAGGTTCCCATTTGTTGACAGTTTCATAAACGATAGTTTAATCCTAGAAACCACTTCTATAATGAATGATTTGTTACAATTAATTATTTATTTATAAAAGGATATAATTCCTTTTATTGATCGTAAAAGGAGGCCTCATCTTTGGAATTATTCGCACGATAATTAATTGAATATCTCGCCTATAATTCATGAATATCCATTTGAATATTTTCCCTCAGTGGAACGCAGCAAAAGGCATCTGAAAAGCAGTCGCCAGTGTCGCCAATCGTCGTCGTCGTCGTCGTCATCGTTGGCGCTTCTGCTTTCTCCTTTCTCCATTCGCCTTTCTTCTGATCCTGTTCCTACTGCTGCTGCCTTTGCTTCTGCTCGCACTTTTGGCTAAGCCGACGCTGCTGTTTGATGCGGCACCCACACATCTGCGAATACATAGAATCACGGCCTAAACAACAACTACGAGAAGGACATCGACAACGAAAACAACAACAACAAAAACAAGAAACGGGTCCAGGATGTTGAGCCCCCATGTTCCCTAACCCACAGTTAACCACCCACCCATCAAAAAAGGAGTTTTTCTAGCCCCAAACCCGGGGACTCGCCTTTGCCAGCGAGGAGGCTGCTACTGCCATTGTATGCATGCATATTAAATTCAATCGAATGTATTCTCTCCACTCGATGCTCCATCTCCATCTCCATCTCCAGCTCTGGCTCTGGCCATGGCTCCGTTTTTCCTCCTCGACTCCACAGCCGGCTGCGTTCTTTTTTCGAGCGCCAACTCGGCGTATACGTAACGGAACGAAACCGAACCGAACGAAAGCAAACGTTACGTATACGTCGCACATTCGTTAGGAATAGGAATAGGCGGAGTTATCAACGTTTTCAAGTTATAATAAAAATGCAACACATTTTACAGACATGCCACTATGTACACATCCTGCATCCAGCCATACATACATACATACATCCAGGGGAACGGGCTCTACTCCTTCTACATATATTCCTGGCAACATTTCCCGGTCTGGGCTTTGGCGCTGGCTACTTTCCATAGATTTTTTCCTTCGTTATTGGTTTCGAGTGGCGCAACATATTCTTTTTTTTTTTCTTCCTATCATTCTGCATGTTGTATATACAACAGACTTGGTTTTATTTTTTGCCCATTTTATACATTTTTTTGTTGTTGTGTTTTCATTGCGATTTTTATTATTTTTCAATGCTCAAAACTCGACGTCGCATAAAACTTGTGTTTTTGCTGCTGCTCCTGCAGGAGCAGGATCTGGTTCCCGGTCCACACATTTTTTCTCTAGTCCAACGGATGCTGCTCGTTACAGAGTTTCCATTTCTCGCTGAGAGCGAGACATTTTGCTAATGCATTGATTAAAATTGAATTTTTAATTAAAATATTGCAGCGGGGTGGGCGGACTGTTGAGTGTTTGGATGTGGCGGGGAGCGGGGGGAGGGGGATACATATACACATCCTGGCTATGCACATAAGTTTTTGTTTGATTTTCCTTAAATCTCTGAGTGCTGTCATATTTTAAGCTGCTCATCGGATTAGATGAAATCGGAAATATATCATGCTAAAAATTGTGCAATTAAATGCATAAATCTTAAAGGGAGCCCGAGTAGATTTATTCGACTCCTTTCACTTTCGATTTCGATTGGCAGGCGTCTGGCCATCTTAATCCAAATAAATCACAAGCAATTACGCAAGCCAAGCATCCTCAAGGAATTTTCACACTTTCACACGTTGCCACAAAGCCAAGTCGAGCAATCCCAGGCGTGCCATCTCCAGTCTTTCGAATTGTATTCCAATGGTCCATCGTCTGTAGTCCATCGTCCATTGTCCATTGTCCAGAATTCGATGACCAGAAAGCCACAAGTGCATTATACCAGCATAAATCTCTCAATTGCTTTCTTATGCAGTCCCCAAGTCCGTATCCGAGTCCGAGTCGGAGACCGAGGAAAATGCATGTTTACAGAAAATATTTTCTTTGCATTTATTTTCCCTCAAAAATATCGGAGGTGGTTGGCCGCAGAGGGACGCACACGCAAGCCGGGTGAAAGGTGGACAATGTCCAGCATAAGTGAGCTAATAAATGTACAGAAAATTTCGACAGCAAACATTTACTTAAGCAAACGGCAATCGAAAACCTAGGGTTAAGAGACGAAATTCCAAGTTGAGACGTTCTGGACGGAGGAAATGAATAAGTGCCAGTGCACTGAGCCAATAAAAATATTCAAAACTCGGAAAAAATCTTGTCGGTAATAAATAAATGCAAGACTTCAAGGTATTTTTATTGAGGGGTTTTTCGAGCTACAACTCTTGGGATGACAAGAAAAATTGCGAGTGTAGAAGGTGTGTTGGCATGCGTACAAGTGGTGTCAAACCACAAACACCTTTTGCGTAAAATAAAGCAATCAAGCAAATAATGTTGCCACATTACACTATCAACAGCTTCCTGTTTTCCTCGACACACACACGAACACACACACGCGCACGCTCTCAAGGATATCTCAAGCGGCAGGAGGCTGGAGGGAGTAGCTTGCCCACTCACAAGCTGGGGAAATTCTTTAATAGCTGACACACACACACACACACACACACACAAACAAACACACTCAGGACATTCAGGACAAAATGCTTGTTCAGACTAAAGTAAAATTGAAACAACCTTGAGGAATGCCGGAGCAAACACACACACACACTCCGGCAGACAGAGATGCAGACTCCGAAGCAAAAGTGTCTGGCAAAATGTCTCGACTCCTGAATATCCTGCCAAGCCCCACTCCCTCCTCCTCTGTGGCGTTTCTGCTCCCGTTCCTGTGACCGACTCTGTGGAAGTCAAGGCTTTGAGCCAACGACGACAAGGTTGTCCTTGCTGAGCAGCAGCAGCAGCAGGATAAGGAAGGTAGGAAGTCAGTCACCAACACCACCACCCCAGCCAGCGCTCGTGCACTTTCGCTTTTGGCCAGGCCAAAATTGCACATGCTGCCTCTGCAGCTACTGCCACTGTGCCATATTTAACAAATTATCTGTAATTTCTCGAGAGCAGGCAAAGGCAACTTGGGGTTTCGGCTCGACTGCATCTTCCCGCAGAGCGTGAGGCCACTTGCCAGCGCCCATTAACCCATTGCTTGGTTACCGAAAACTGTACAAAATTATCCTCAAAGAAAGTTAGTTTGAATAACAAACAGAAACACAAAATCTCGAAGATTTATTAACATTAAGCTCCCTGTAGAAAAGAAACCCAAAAATTAACCAAGTTAAAGTGTAGAGAAAGTTGGCAAAGCAATATATTCCAATGGTGGCCAGCAACCAAAACTGGAGTGCATACTCCCAACCATAAGCCCTTTGAAAATCCGGAACCTCAACGGGTTAAGGCGGCGCCAAACCACTTGTCAAGATGGCTAACGGCAGAGTGGCTGCTAACTGTTGCGGGGCTAAGAGAAAGGACGAGAGGGGCCCAAAAGGAAAGGCAGCCAAACAACCGGCAAACCAACCAGCCAGCCAGGATTTTGGCTACAAGCAGCCGCAAATGCTTAACTTCAGACACAAATCGAGACAGGGATAAGGGCGGGACGAGAAGGGAGCTAAGACGGGAGCAGGGACAGCACAGGGAGCAAGGACGAGGACGAGGATGAGGACGAGGAATAGAAGGAAGACAGACAGCAGGCGGCAACCACAGGCGCATTGCTGGCAAGGACGAAACGAAAGGCAGGACGACGAGCACAAGGCAGCTGCCGTGGCTGGAAGGAAGTTGTTTTGTGGGTCGCAATTCAAGGCTGACCGAGAACGAGGACGAGAACGAAAACGAGTCTGAGGCTCGGACCCTTTTGGTGCTCCTGTTGCTTCTCCGCATCCTGCTTAACACCCTCCTCCCTCCTGCCCTGGCTCCGTTTCCAACGCCTCTGACTTTTGTGTTTGTGTGGGTGTCTCGAAAGATGAATGCTATTCATGACCAGTCGAGTGGCTGCCTAGCTCTTTGGCTTTAATACACTGTTCAAAAAAATGTAGAGCCTTTATTACACGGTTCACTTGCTGAAAAAGTAAATTAACTGGAAATCCAACACTTTTCCTCGTATTTTCATATTTAATAATAATTTAGCTGCATTTTTCTCTCAGTGTGGGTTATACTTTCGTCCGCCGGGTGGCCAGCAAGTGCTCCGGAATGACCTTGAGCATTACAAATGTACGGCTGTCCCCGCAGCGGACTGAGCCTTGTGGAGACGCCACTCCCCCTCAACTCCCTGGGCTTTGGGGTGTTCTTTGGTTTCTCCTATTTATCTGCAGCCTGCAGTTAAGGATGCTGAGGATGTTCACCAATGTTTCGGGCGAGCCAAGCAACAAGGACCCAGGACCACAGGGTAAAAGGCACGGACAAGGCAGAGGACATGGAAACGACCGAGTTTTGCATCAAGTGCAAAGTGATGTGTTAAGCTGTTAAGTGCCAAAGTAATTGTTTTCTTTCACCAACAACAATACATGCCAACCCCCCCCCCCCTTCCCCTCCTGACAGAGAAAGCATGAAAAGGTTGACGTCGCTTTCACTTGCCACTTGACCTTGAGAACTGGCCGGCCGAGTGTGTGTGTGTGTGTGGGCGGGGAGGGAGGCTGTGCCGGATGAAGTTGCATTTGTTGGGGGAATTAAGTGAATTATGTTATGTCTTTGGGAATGAGGCCCCGAGAAGGGTTATTTGCTGACTGTTGCTGGAATGTGGCTTATCTGTTGCTCCCAGATAGCTCGAAATAGAAAATATTTATACCAACAAATCGTTAATTTATATTTCAAAGGCTATTAGTAGAATTAGTAGAAAATTCCCGAGGAGCTGAAAGCAGGCCATAAATTTGGAGAAATGCATTATCCAGGGAATTGCATTAAGCATTCATAATTTGAATATTCATTGTCCTTGGCTTAAGCCTCGAGAATGCCGATGCCGCCTTTAACCCATTAAGAAAACATGGCCATATATTGGTTGACAATTAGTTCTTCAATTTGTTTTTATTTTCCGTTTATTGTTGTATAATTTACGGTTTAACTAAACATAAGAATGCATCTCTTGCATCTTCGGGGACATACAGCGTGTATAATAATAATAATAATAATAGTTGCAATAATAATAATAATAATAATAGTTCACTCACAGAGTACGGACAATACATATGCAGTCGAGGGTATTGTGTGCGATTGTATTTTGTGTGTGTGTGGGTGTGTATGTGTGTGTGGGGGGTAATTGTTTACATAAAATTAGCACAATTATAATTTGATGCTGCTGCCTGCCTGCGTTGTTTACTCATTCATTCATTTACAATGTTACAGTACGAGCTTCTATATCCGATTATCATTGAATCAGTGCCATAGGGGGTACTGAAGGGGAGGGGGGGGGGGATAGGCGGTATATCTAAGATTAAGTCGAAGCCTAAAGCTATGGAAATTTGTACATTATTTACAGTTACATTTGGAAATACCATTAATATAATTATATATGTTTATGCACGTGTGAAAGTGGGCGTGTAGGCGTGTTTGCGTTACTCTTCATATATATGTATGTATATCTAAAAGTATATGCATAGCTATGTATATATTAATGTATATATGTGGTTGCAATTACCGGATTTTTTGACAACATTCAGTGTGATTGTATGTCTAGGGTTAAGCTACATTTAAGAAATGCACAAGTCTCCTCTAATGGTAATATTAAATTTTGTTTTTGTTTTATGGTTACCGTTATTCATGTTATATCCTATCATAATTAATATTATATATATATATTTTTCGCGTGGCAAAAAAGGCAATCAACGCAACGCATTCTCTCAAAATAAATAAGAAAAAGTACGAGATCCTATCCTTACAGGAAAGTTTCGAAGTATGTGAATATGCGTGTGTGTTTTGTGTGGACATTTTTGTTTTTCGGTTTTTTTTGGATTTTGGGTTTATGTATTGGGTGTGCTTTAATAATAGTTTAATACTTTATACCTTCCTCGTTACGCTCTAAAACTAGCCTAGGCATAAAAACCAGTTAGCAACTTCAACTAAGCACTAAACACTAAAAACGTTGGGGTTCCATCAGCAGTCCAAATTGTTTATTTTTTAATTTTTAATTTTTAATTGGGTATTTATATTACTTTTATTTTTATTTTTGGGCTAAAACCCTGGGGTTAGTCTTGAGAACTTTTGAGCGACTTGACTTTTGCAAGTAATTCCCTTTCTTTAAAGAATTAAAAAAAAGTTAAGTAATTCTTGAATATTTTCCAGGGATAATAAAAATTATAGCCATCACTTTCAAAGTCAAAGTCACTTACATTCCTCCAAGGATTCCCTAAAAATGAACAAACCCCAGAGAGTCGGGCACTGGCCCTCCACCCCTCATTCAATCCTCGTGCGGCAGTTCGGTGGCATGCTGCTGCTCCAGCTTGATTTTCATCAGCGGCGACTCGCGGATGCCAGGACCGCCACCTGCCCCTCCCACGGCGCCAGGAGCATAGGCGGCCGCCGCTGCAGCAGCTGCCGCCGCGTCTGGATTGGCGAAGAGTTCACTCATGTCCTGGCTGGGTCCTGGGAAGAAGTCCTCGAAGCGCGGGCTCTTGTTCACCGACTTCTGGAGCAGGCCGTTGGCAATGGCCTCGAAGTCGATGCCGGCGGGCAGGCTCTCCAGGAATCGCTTGTTGTAGGCGCTGGCCTGATGCTTGGCATAGTGGGCGGCGGAGTAGGGGGAGGCGGCTCCGGGTCGCTGACTGGCGGACAGGGACTTGGCGCTGCCGGATCCGGAACTGGAACCCCTCGACTGGCTGCCGTATTGCCGGGACAGTTCCCGTTCCCTCTCTCGCTCGCGCTCCCTATCGCGCTCTCGTTCCCGCGACAGCTCCCGGGCATAGGAGGCGGCACTGTTGGGGGCGGCGCCCCCTGCTCCTCCCGACGATCCCCGCGAGGGCATCACATTCAGTCCCGGCAGACCCATCAAACCCAGGGCACTCAGGTCCGGAAGGTTCTCAGAGCCACGACGGTCGCCCTGCTGCTGCTGCTGATGCTTGGCCGCCGCCGCAGCCACCGCCGCTGCAGCGGAAACCTGATCCTCGATCTCGGATCTCTGCAGATAGGCCGGCGACTTGTACATGTTCATGGACTGCCCGTGGGGCGACTGTTGCTGGTGGTGCGACGGCTGCTGTTGGTGGTGCGACTGCTGCTGCTGGTGGTGCTGCTGCTGTTGCTGCTGCGAGAGGATCTGGCGGCGCAGCGTCTCCGTCATCGAGCTCAGCGGACTACCAGCGTCCGGCGGAGCCAATGCGGCGTTCTGGGCTGCCATTTTGGCTGCGGCGGCACTATGATAGCCATTCGAAGCGGATCCTGGTCCAAAGTGGGACTACATCGATGAAGATAAATCAGAGAGAAAAGGGGAAAAATGGGGAAAAGTTGTTAAAAGGTTGATAAGCCTCCCATAAAATAAATAAATAAATAAATGTAATTCCCTTTTCTAAATAATAAAATATATATGAGTCCTTCATAGAATTGAACTTAAAAGTAAAACAAAAATATGGTTTTAAAAGTACTTACACCATGAGCCTGTCCATTGGCGTATTGATGAGCGCCCATATCTTCCTTAATCTCGCGGTAATCCCGGAAGACCACCGCCTTAATGACACTGCGGATGAGCTCCTCCGGCCACATGCCCAGCAGGATCCGCTGGGGACGTCCCCTGGCCTTGGGCCGAGGATCGGCTCCGCCATCCAGGGAGGGGCCCAGCATGTTGTGCACTCGGTTGGCGTAAAGGACGAAAGTGGGATACGGGATGTCGTACTTGCGGGCGGCTTGCGAAAGGGAGAGACCCTCCTTGAGGACACTGAAGATGGCCTCGGCCATGGCCTCGGGTCTCCAGGACTTGAGAGGTCCTCGCTCGCGGAAGCGCAACTGTTGCACCAGGTTCTGCTGGTTGGTGTTCCAGCACTTTTGCCACATGGACTGCAACTGGTACTGGTAACTGTCTGCTGGAAGTAACGTAGGATATCGAACACAATGAAAAGCCTGAAAGGGGAGGCAAGTGGCCCAAAGGAGGGCCGAGATTCTGAAACTTACCCGCCACGGAAGCTGCCCCAGTGGCTGCAGCGGCGGCTCCCATCCAGCCACTATGTCCTCCACTCTCAATCATTTTGGCCTGCAAAATAAATGGAAAAATATACATTTACTTAAGGATGGTAAGAACATACTTAAAGATACTATTTTTGAAAACCTTTTTAAAGAATTAGAAACTTGAATGAAAAACTCCGCCCAATCGTTGTCACTAGCTTTTCTTTGGCTTAGTTTTGGGCCCTGTGACATTTGCACACGAATTGTGGAACTGTGGCTGGCCGTAAAACTTTATGAATGCCATAAATGTTGCCAAAGCATTTTCGTATGCAAAGAGAGCCAGGCTGGAAGCCACCGAAAGCAAATTAGTATACAAAGTGGGGCTATCCCGGCCTCCATTGTCTTGACGGCTTTTTACGGCCCAGCTGAGGAGGACTATACTATTCCACCTAGTTGGAATATACAAAAAGCCATTTATTTATTGCTATTATTAGGAATTCAGGTGGAAGCTATATGTACCGCTTAATTGAGACCGCCTTTAACCCTGCCCCGCACTGCCCTGCCCTGCCTTCGGTATTAATCAGTTGCCGGGACAGCAAAAAGCTGTCCATTTATAGGGTTAAGCCGTAGCTGAGACTAAAACTAAAAACAGCAACTAAACCTGGAGACGCTTGGGTTGAAACTCTAGTTTGGGTTTTCTGTGTTTTTTTTGTTTTTTATTTTTTTGCGACTCCACCGGGTATAGGAAAAGTTAAATTGATGCACGTTTCGTGCCATGGACGGAACAGAGGCTCCGGCCATAAAGCCTTCCTTCGGCCAGTTGGCCATTTTGGCCAGTTTCAGCTGGCCACGCCCACCCCGCGCATGTAGCCATGCATTTTATATGCAGAGGCGTAATACAAATTATGTGCAGCGAGCATGAGCCACAAAAAAATGGGGGAAACAAAAAAAAAATAAATAAAACAATCCAAGTACTGGATGAGGTGAGGTGAAGAAAAAGTGCAGCCCATAAAGAGAGCATATAATGCAAGGCTTAAATATTTGAGAAGTAGGCGCCGGAGAATGGAGAAAGGAGAAAGGGGAAAGCAGAACGCAGAGAAGCCGCCTGACATGCCAAGGAAAAAGGTCATAAAACGTATGAATAATTGAAATTGAAAAGTCGGAAGCATTTTTACATTTTTACAAGCACTATGGCTGTAACTGTAACTGTAACTGTAACAAATGCGGCCAAGCTGCAAACAAAATGGCGTTAAAAATGCTATTTTATGTAAAACACTTTGTTAATAATGGCCTCCTTTGGCGGAGGAGGGGTGGAGCTTTTGGCAGGTGGGCGCTGACTTATGGCTGGCAGTGTTGAAACTTTAGTGCGTTGTAAATTCTTATAAAAGTATTGAATGAAAATATTAAATTATGGCTGGCAATTTTGTGAATTTTTATTGTCAATTTGTTATTACGTTTTCATAAATATTTTAGAGGATTTAAAAGTTATTTTTCTCGGTGCATTACTCAAGCAATTGTCGGATATTAATCAAAAGACCCAGCCTTTTTAGAGAACTCTCGCTCATAGTACAATTCATATAATAAAATATTACGAGCTTCGCTCGAAAAATGTTTAATTAATTAAATTTTCAATTCCACTCCCCGTCCCCGCCCCCGCCCCCGCTAGCATTTTCTTCTGATCCGGCCCCCATCCCCTGGCCGACGCTTCGACAAAAACAAATTTGAAGTGTGCGCGCATTCAACTTTCTTTCAACTCATTTAATTTAATTTGCGGCGCTTAGCTGCTGCCTCTGCCACGGCCGCTGCCACTGCCGCTGCCACTGGCTCTGCCTTGCCTCTGCCACTGCCCCGGCTGGTGCTTCTCCTTCATCACTAGCTACGTCTTCCTCGTCTTAGTCAGTCTTGTTCTTCTTGCCAATTACTCATCGTGTGCACGCCCCATTCACATAATAATTTATTTAATTAACTTTTCCGCTGCTACAAATTTCTATAAAAATTTATTGATTTTTGTTTATCTCCCCTCCTTGCCCCAAAGAAAATATTTTTCGTAGTCGGGGCCGGGGCCTGGACTTTTTCAATACTTTTTTATTTGTGCCCCACGCCAGCACACACACACACAAGCAGACATACATATATATAGATTTCTATAACTTTGTGTGTCTGTTGGCAATAAAATATAAATTTATAACACGCCCTCACACTCGCATTTACCATCAATCCAAATGCATAGAACCCTTGCCGCTTGCCGCTTGCCTCCTCCTGCCATCCTCTTTTCCTTTCAACAGCCTTCAAGTTTCCACTATATCGCGGGCTTAGCCATCGCCCCGCCCCCACCTCCGCCCCTGGCTGTAATACCCCTTGGATTCTAATGCAATTTTAATTTTATTTTTCAAGCGCGCACATAAACTCGGTTCTACCCCGCCAGCCCCATCCCTTGGAAAAGCACTAAAAACTACACCATCTCCGCTCCGCACCCCCCCTTCATCGCCGGCATGTGCTTTATCCTTAAGCCCCCCACGAAGCCCCCCATCTTGGTTTCTTAGAACTTTGGCTGTAGTTTTCTTCCTGGCGTTTTTGCTGTGTATATTTCTTATATTATATAACACTTTATTTATTATTCATTTTCGATTCGTGTTCCACCGTGGTGGTGTCTCAAGTTTGTTATTTCTCTTGTCTGCAACTTGCTCACCGCAAACCCCCTTGACACTCCACTGTGTTAGCCCACTGGGTACCTTGCCCAGTCCTTCCCAGCTGAGCCCCCTCGCCAACCCCACCCATCTCCACCCAAACACACACAACCCAAACCTTTGTGCGTCACAACTAGCAGGAACTTTGCGATTTCCTTTGCGATTTTGCGGAAAATCCTCTGCTTTTACTTTTCCTGAGCGCCTGTTCCCTTTTAGCCTTCACTATTACTACTGCCAACTAGTTTTCTCTCTCTAACTGCTGCCCACCCGCCCCACTTTCCTCCCTTCTTCCTACCATCAACTGGCCATTCTCCGCTCTTGGCTCTTCTGGTTCATTCATTTATTTGTATTACGCATGCCACCCATCCACCCCCCTTCTTTTGCGGCAACCTTGGCCACGTTGTCTACTTCCGAACTTTCCTTTCTGCACTGAGGGAAAGTTCTTTGCAGGAAATTCATTATAGCCCAGAAGACTCTGTTTTATTGACCAAAAATGAATATCCTTTTCCTACTAAAATTTGTCAGCCATTCATTAATTTCGTAGAAAATCAGACACAAATAAATATCCTCAAAGTCTGGAGTCCAAGAAAAGTGACACTATTTAAGGAGGATGCCCGCGAATCCATTTGCATTTTTATAAATCCCATTCCCAGGGCCCCGAATTTCTAATGACTCTGGCAAAAGGCAGCGGGGGGAGGACACCCAGGGCTCCTTTGCTCCCTTTTTTCTTTGCCGCAAGACAAAAACGTCGACGTCGGCGGCAACTAAATATTTAATAGTATTTTATTGCACGAATTTCACATAAAATATGCATATTGGCCCAATGCATTATTCATGGGAATAATGTGAAAAACACATTTCGCGCGGTGGCGCGGGCAGAAGGGAAAGCTACTGTATATACATAGATACTCCTTGAGCTCGTACGATATCTAGTTTCATTTCATACATATATTTAGAGGTATATACATATGTATCGGAGTATAATGAAATGCAAGAGAGCAATAAACAATTGCACTTGTGGAAATGCTGTCCAAGAAACTAGCAATAGCAATAGCAACAATAATTGTAGCAATCATAAAGCCAAGTGCGAGTGCATGAAGCCTGCTCTCTAGCCCCCCCCTTTTTTCCAAACGCCCCTGTGTGTGCCACAGGAAAGTTTTGTTTGCCACTCCACCTCACAACAATGGCAACAATAATTTAAATGTAATAAATAATTATACGCCAAGTGTTGAGTGCAACGTGCATTGAGGTGTGTCAAGTTGCCGACTAACCAGCAACTGCCAACTGCCACCAGCAACACCAAAAACACGAGAAAGCAACAACATCAACCGCAGCCGACAACAGAAATTGCTATAAAACATTCAAATGGGCCACCGACTTCTTTCAGACCCTCGAAAATGCCGCGATCCGAGGCACCCCTTGTTGCAAGGTGGGCCTGTGTGGGCTGGTTTTATTGTTGCCCCTTACCCGAAGTTGTCTTGTGCGCCTGTCCTGCTACGTTTGGACGCAACTGGCATTTCGGACTTTGTATAAAGTTAACAATAGTGATGAGTGATGAGAACGTGAAAAAGGACAAAGTCAAAATATAAAAAAATTACTTTCCTTGTCAAATAATTATAGAGAATATGTATTATATCCCTTTTAAAGTGTTTATATATAAAAAAATATATTATCCTTATAGTGCCCCATCACGCTAGCACACCCAAAAAGGATACTTTTCTATATGTATTGGCCGACCCTGGCTTTTATAGAATTTACTTTTGGCCCCTCTGCTGTTATTTTTGTCGGAGTTGTTGAGCAATTGTAACTTTTGCAGTCGTTGCTCATGTAATTTCTGTTCGCTTGTGTACTGGCAACGTAAAAATTAACCTCTTGCAAATAGTAATTTATTGTTTTTAGCATAGAGGATAATGAGGATATACGGCTTTGGGCCCTGTCGCCCCCAAAATCCTGGGCATTGTTGGTTATTGTAATGGCTCGGGACTGGCCGGAGAGCCTTGCGTGTTCTTTGAGCTGATTGAAAGCGCGCTTTTGCAGCGAGAAAAGGATACATGTACCACACCAGAGAAAGGAGCCAAGGAAGGGAGAAAGTCTACAAAGTGTTAAAACGGCTGCACACAGTCATTAAATATTAAACTTGTATAAGCTGCCAGACTAGAGTGGAAAAAAGCACACGCCCCCTTCATCAGCAGCTCAAAGCCGGAGAAGAAAAACTGGCACCGCACTAATTATTCATGGGCGCGCAAATCTCACAAGTTTAAATAAGAAGAAAAGCCATAAGGATAGCAGGAAGCGAAATTCAGTTCAAAATACCCGACTCCGGTCAAGCGCTCGAATGTATGCTACGTTTTTTTTCCACTTCCCCAATCGAATGGCTCGAAGGCCTGCAACTGCAACAGCAACTGCAGCGGAAACGCCAGGACTGTGGCGGTGGGGAGCAGTGAACTGCAACGCACTGCAAAGCCTTGAAATAATATTTAATATTTAGAGAGACATAAATATTAAATGAGTCCAAAGCTATGCAAAAAGGTAGCACAACTTTTGCCCCGCGCCTTCGTCCTTCTGCGCCGCGTCCACTCGGTCATATAAAGCTAGAATTACAGCTAACATTCCGCCATTATTTTTGCAATGCATGAAGGGGTAGAAACGACTACACAGAGGATACGAAAATAATTTTGTTTATTTTCTTTTAAAAACACCAAGGACACCTTTATAATTTATTAAATGGTTACTAGTTTATTAATTATAATCAAACATAAAACAATTGTTTTAAGAAGTATTTCAATGTCGATCAATCGACATTCACGCTTCTGCTTTGAGGCCAAAAACTGCAACTATTTTGCAGCCGTGGCACGCTTTTCTTTGCTTTTGGGCCACAGTTTTTCCATTTGATACTTTGGGGAGTCAAGCAGACTCCTCTTCCCTGTCTCCTTCTCCATGGCGCCATGGCCTCTCTTTTTCTAGCCATCTAACCGTTTCTCAGTCGAACTCTGAGCCGCGTCGAACATCGCCGGCACCATACGAAGTCTTATGAAATATGCACGGCCTGTGTAATTTCTTATTTAAAATGCCATTAAATTTTTTGAATAGCATAGAGCGGAGCAGCGGCCGCCCACTGTCTAAAACAGAGCGCAGCATGCACTCGGTCCCAGATCCTGGGTAAATAGAGGCCCGTGTACCACCTCCCCGGCCTCACTGTCCTGGCAGGCCATGTGCTAGTGTGTTAGTGGATGTATGTGTGTGGGCCCAGGTTAGACAAATATGGTTTGGTCTGGGCTTTGGCTGCTGTTTGAGTTGCAGGCCATGGGGGAGTCGAGTCTACTCGGATCGGTCCAAAAACGAAACTGAACTAAACCCAAAACGATACGAGGTGAGTGAAGAGTTGAGCTCCGCCGCATCCAAAGTCGGCCAACTTTTAAAATGCATATTTTATTGTATTTTTTTTTTGTATCCCCTAAAAGCGGTGGAGCTAAGCCTACAGATGCTTGAAGTCGGGAGTATGTGTAATTAATACGGATCGGGCAATAAAACCAATCGAAAAGGGGTCTCATTAAAGCGCAGTGGGCAGGACTCCAGGCTATCTAAATCTTTGATGAGTCGTGAATGGCAAAGGGCTGCACTGATCAAAAAGGATATGATTTCTTTTTAGTACTTGGCACCAAATATATTATTTATATTTGAAAAATCCTTATCCCAGTGTAGTCTGGTCTCCATTTATATTATTTCCAACTTATTTCTAATGCCCTTTCCCAGCGACCTGTCAAATGTCTGTCCCCTGCAAATGCATTTGTATCTGTATCCGTACCAGTACCTGCATCTACAACTGTATCTGTATCTGCAACTGCAACTGCAACTGCCACTGCGGCGGCGATTGTTTCTATATTCAATTCCGTATCTGCAGCCGTACTAGTGTGTATGTGTGTGTGTGTAACACCTTTATTAGTCAGCCATAATATTGATTTAGTCGAGCGCTGTCTGCTCAAGATAATTATTATAGTCCAGGCCCATCTGCGTGGGTGGGCGGGGAGTGTGTATACACACAAAACCATTACATATGTAAATAGATACAGACACAGGCGCAGCTGAGATTGCAGTTGCAATTGATTTGCAGTCTGCGGATGGCGAAAATAATTCGCAACACACACGGATTAAATTTGCATTAGGACCTCTGGCAATTAGCGGATCTCTTAGCCAAAGGCTGGGAAATTCCGGGAAATCAGAACATCCGTCTTTGACTTTGACTTCGCTCACCACTCGCAGCTGGAATCTTAAGTCCGAAAACCCACGTATGGCGTATCCTTTGTCCCAGGATGAGCCAACAAATGCCACGAGCACTTCCGTCTCAAAAAACATTGCTGGCCATCGAATGAAATTCCTAATAATCTGCTCTAAGGAGAATAGATGGCTCATATAATTGGCTGCCTGTTTTTAAACTTTAATAATGTTCTCGCATTTCTCGGATTTGTTTTTCAATTACTTTTGTGGCTGGGTGGATGGGGCATGGGATTTATAAGTATATCCAAAGTAGTTGGCAAAACGGAGCAGAGATCGCAAAAAGGCTGCGTCACTTTTATTTGTTTCGCTTGAAGTGCAGGAAATTGTCTGTAGCCCATTTAAAAATAAACAACAATAAAATAAATAATTAAGAAATACGCTTTCTGCGTTTAATTATAAACAAAAAGGCAGCCACATTGTTGTGAAATGAATTTGCTGGCTAAGGCCGGGCGGGCAAATGAAAAATGAAATAATAAAACGCGTATTACATAAACGCTCGAAATAAATATTAAAACGCTCGAGCATTGTTTTTTTTCCTTCTTTTTTTTTTTTAATAAGTGAATCATTTTCAATGGAAGCATTTCAAGAAGCTAAGAAACAGCAGCGGCAGCGGCAGATACGGCAGCAACACGCGCAACACAAATTAATAAAATAAATAAATGCCAAACTAGATTTTTATTTATTTGCGGTATTTATTTTTGGCCTCGCTTTGCCTCGAAATAAATCAAATTGAATGCGAAATCGAAATCGAAACCGAATGCCAACGCCAAGTCTTTTCGATTGATATGGTTTTAAGGAGGGGGCGTGGCAGGCGTGGCAGGGCGCATAGTTAGTTAGTTGGCTTTAGAAATTTACACGACGCCCATTGTCCGAGTGCGTGGTCGAGCGTTTTAGCAGTCGCGCCTTCACTATTTGCTCTCCGAATATCCGTTTTATTTGCGTTTTGATGTGTATTTATATATTTTTATTTATTTAACATCGTTTTTTCAACAAGCATCCAAAACGCTTCGCGATTGTTTCTAGTATCTGATTTTTTATTTACTTTTAATGAGTCGCCCGCCGTGCGGAAATTTCGGATGCTGCCTGCGGTTAATCTATGAGATGGAAGTTTTCAAAGAAGAAATCAAATGGATCTGATCTCGCCAGAAGAATTTCCTAAGCTCGTGTGCTCATTTCTCGCTCGCTAAGAGCTTTTACGTTTATTTTCTTCAAAAAGTTGTATTTTTATGGCACGCAAATGACTGACAGTGAATGCGTCAAAGGAGGCCGGCAGTTAACTTGGCTGTAAAAGCGATAAAAAGAATAATGCATAAAAAGTTGTTGCTTGCTTATAAAGTTTACTTTAGCTACAGCTTAACCCTTAGTTGGTTTCTGGGGGCGTGAATGGAGGACACCTCCTGCTCCCCACAACCCCTTTACCCCCTACACCACAATATTTTCATCCAAATCACGCTCGAATAAAACGAATGGGAACTCTGACTTATCTGCAGTTCACAGCCTCCGGTAATATATTTAAATTTATCTTCATGTCTTTGTCTTTTGTCTGCCATCCACATTCACATTCGAAATTGACTTATTAATTAATTTATGCAGACACGTTTTAGTTTTATTATTTTTAAATTTGTGTAATTTGCTTTCCATACCCCTTGCCCCAGCTGGGTCTGGGATTTGGGGTATCTTGGGCCGCCTGAGATCCGGCCAGAAATTAAGGGGACTAGGCCATGATTCTGGCCGATTACTGGGTAAGATATGGTCGAGAATTCCGGTTTAATATGCTTATCCGTTTGTTTCACAACAGATACTTTTGTTGCTGCCATTTTATTATCTCTTTTTCGGCCATTGAGCATAAATTATTTTGCATTTGTGTTTTTCTTTTCATTTATATTGAGATATTCGGTTGTTTTCTTTATTTTCGTGCGAGTATGGTATAGTATAAATAGTATTTATTTTTTTAGCTTCATTTAACAATGTTTGTGATTTGATTTTTATGTCCCTCTACTCTACGGGCGCTTGGAATTTAAATAAATTAAATTTTATTAGTTAAAATTGACGAGAAATATGCCGCGCTCAATGGCACCAACAACGAAGCCAACAATTTCATCCACAAACAAGATAGTTTTGATTAATAAATGCCTTTTGGTGTATACACAAAGTTTATGGTGTAGCCAGCTGGCCAAGATGGATTTTATTATGTTCGGGGATGTTCTTTGATATTTTGTACAAAACACTTTTTGTATACACTTTTATTATTTTATTATTATTATGATGAATACATGGGATAGATCTGCAGTTTGCTGCGTTTATTGTCGCGCACAAAACGCGCCGCGTCATGCGTCCCCAAAAAAAAAAAAACAGAGTTTTGTGGCAAAGAGGGGTTAAGCCATGGTTCATGGTCTGGCTATTGTTCATATTATTTTATTTTTTGTTGGAGGGGAGTGAGGGGGAAGCCATGTCAATGTTTTCATTCATGAAGACAATTGAAATGCTTTCATTTTGGCTTTTCAAATGACCGCTTTGGGATGCTGTCTTGGTGTAACT
This sequence comes from Drosophila varians, assembly GCA_018150405.1. Classification (NCBI taxonomy): domain Eukaryota; kingdom Metazoa; phylum Arthropoda; class Insecta; order Diptera; family Drosophilidae; genus Drosophila; species Drosophila varians. The sequence goes on from JAECWK010000135.1 coordinate 10,186,675, forward strand.
GGTTTCTTCTCCACATTTTTTGGGTCTCATTAGGTCGCCGCCCCCCGCCGAGGTGTATTATTAGCCCAAAGACCACAACCACATTTCCATCTCTAAGCTTGAATAGTTTATAGAGGGAATCAATCGGAGGAGTGCTATTTTTAAACACATCTAAACTTTTTATTTAACTTTTCCCTCGACAGCCGCCACACGCCGCCTGCCAAGTGAATAAGCCAGCAAAAAAATAAACGGCTTTACCAGCTGATGCCACTAATAAAAGTGAAACAAAAGCAACAAAAATAGCGACAACAAAGAAATAACACGAAAATTAAGTCCAAGATTTGTTTTTTTATTTAGGATCGCTGGCCACAGGCGAAATGTATTAAAATTAAATTCAAACATTTCGTCGCCGTTTCTCGATTCTTTATAATTTTTGTTGGTTTTTTGTGTTTGAATTTTTTCTGTTTTTTTTTTCTGTTTTATAACATTTGCGCATGCGCAAACTGCCAAACGAGCAAATTAATAATTAATGCAAATAAACACACCAAGCGACACGACCAAAAAAAAAAAAACGAGCTGCTAAAAAAGATAAAAAACAACAGCAACAACAACGGTTTCGCACAAAAGAAGATACAAAATCAGAACGCACGTGTAACAGAGCTTTGATTAATAAAGTAACCATTTAAATAAATATTATTAATAACGCCACTTTCGGTGGCTATAAATAAGCGCCGAGGCAACGCTCGCCCGTCTTTATAAATCTGGATTCCGATTTGGAATTTCGGTTTTGTGAATGTGGTTTTGAGCATCAGGCACTTATATCCAAGGCGACTCAAAAACAAAATATCCGGTTAGAAAATCGTATAGAAAAACGACTTTTCATTCATTTCCGTTTTACCACCAAAAAAGTGGGAAAAAAAGAAAAAAAAGTGGAAATGAAAATGGAAGAGGGGAAAGGGAAATCGACTCCGTCACGATGACAAAGGTGAAAAATGCCCCCATATTGTGGCTTACAATAAAACTATATAATTACGAATGTGGCTCAACTGACCGACGAAAATACTTTTGAGGGGGAAATGGAAAATACATGCGATGCGATGGGGGAAGGGCAGAAGGCGCTCTCTAAGAAAAGCCATTAATTAAAAACTATAAAAAATTACACGATCATATTTTATTGTATCTTGACAGACACACTCACACACACACACACACGCTGTGGATTATTATTATTTTTTCTTTTTTTATTTAATTGCTGGCAGCGCGGGAGTCATCAACGTAAAAGTTTTCCCACTTTTTATTATTATTTAAATTTCTGTGTAATTACGGCGAGGATTGTCGTTCCTTTGTCTTCGCTTTATGCATATGCGATTAAGTATATTGTATTTTTTTTTATTTTTTCTGTAATTTTTTGTGTGTAAATGGAAGTGGAGGCGGTCTGGGAGGGGGGAGTGGCAGCTGCTTTTAATGACCATTGCAGGCGTTGGCTTTCGATTGACATGAGCGCCTGTCCCTCCGTGTGTAGCCGTGTAATTTATATATTTATTAGTTTGCCGTTGCCGCACTTAATTGTTGGATTCAATTGAACTTTTTTTATCATTCACCAGTGTATCAATTACAATTTATGGCTAATTACATGCAAGACGGTAGCCAGGTGCCTAATTAGAAGCCTCCCGAGGAACAATAATCACAATGTTGGCGTACAGAAACCGAGAATGTGAGAAGGGGCCACTAATCCATCCAGATCGAGTTACGATATCACCCTCCAACCTGCACCAACTCATTTCCATTCGCACTTTATCTGGCAAATTTATTATATCATAATTCAGGGTCTTGAGTCAGAGTCACTGTCAGAGTCCAGTGGCCACACCCCGAAACGAAAAGCGACAAACAGCCCAAATTATCACTAATAAACCAATTTCATTACAAGCCAATGACATGAATCAGCCAACAAGGCAGCCAACACCGCACAGCATCTCGGTGAGAAAACTTACAACAATCCGCACGGATTCGCGTCGCACCCACGATGGCTCTTAGTCATTTGGCTTAATGCTAACTATAAATTTAGATTTTAATTTCGAGTAATTATGCTCGTTTGCATAGGTTCTTAAGAGCAAACAAAGCCAAACCAAACAGAACAAAAGGCGGGCGGCGAGTATCTTGTATCTTGTGTCTTGTATCTGGCGCACATGCGAAAACAGTTCAAAGACCTGTTCGACGGCGGAGCAAAACGCTACACCATAATATCCGAGTAAAAATAATATAAAATAAAATACAAAAGTCTCGGCAAGTTCGGGGGAGGGAGGGGAAAGAAAATTACAAATAACAAATGCTTGACGGGGCTAAGTAAATGTCAGGAAAATAGTCGAGATTTCAGAGCAGAAATACAAAGATGAATAATAATAAATACGAGCAATTAATCACTCACAGAAATGCACACAATTTGAGGTGCATTTGGGATGGGGGGCATCGAGAAATACACATTTATATGCGAGTCCATATCCATATATCTGGGCATTTGGATCTGTGGGAACGCTGGTAAATTACAAGGCGCTGACAAAGCGTTTTCCCCGCTGGCATTGTGCAACAATTCAATAAATTAATATAGATACATATAAATATAAATGGTATAGAATGGTATATAATGGCAGTAGATGACACAGAGCGAACCGACTCCGAATAGACATTAGACCATTATAGACCATTGACCAAGTTGGCGTCCATTCATCGCACACGAAAATGACTCAGCCACATAAATTTAATTATAGCTCGGCGCGAAATTTATTTAGTTTTGCTCAGCCCATTATAAAGTAGGCAAACAGCCCAGCACACACCAGAGTATAAAAATATTTAATTAATTATGGCCAACATATAGTATGGTATCGTATCGTATAGTATAGTATAGTATTCCTGGAAATGCGCTCATAAGACGGACTGTTTGCCAAATAAATAAATAAATAGATATTGTATATAGTGCTGGGCTAGGGCTAGGCTTTCCAAATCGAGTTCCCATTTGGCCATTTTGGCTCCCCAAGCGGGACAATTTAAAAAATTAGGCAGCATTTAGTTTCCAATTTTTGTCGTGTGTTTCCGAAATGAGCAGCGAGCGGCACACATTTGCGACTCATTTAAATTTATTGCTGCCGGTTGCTTTAGCTGTTGCTGCTGCTGCTGCTGCTGCTGCTGTTATAATTAATAAAGTAAATTTGACCTCACAGAGATGCAGAGACAACTCGAGGCGACAATATAATGAATGAACGCCAACGATGAGAACAGCAAAATAGAGGCATGACAAACGGCAGCGCGTGCAATTAGCAGCAAGTTGCAGTTGCAGTTGCAGATGCAGATACAGATGCCGATGCAGATACAGATGCAAATGCAGTTGCTGTGGCAGTGGCTGTCTGGGCAGCGAATGCGTCTTGATAAATGTCTTTGACAGCGCACAAAACAAACTGTGCAAATATTTGACAAAATACAACTATAAATATTGCTTAAGAATTAATGCGACGTCTGCCGCGGCTGCTGCGGCTCTGCAGCGCTATTGCATCTTGTATCTTTGTATCTGTGTATCTGTTTCTGACAGACAAATAGAGTCGTACAGTGACACCAAAAAGTGCGTGGCCCGCTGACAACTGGCTGAGATGCTGAGCGCAACTGCGGCTTGCGGCCTGTCAACGCCATGCAGCACCAACATGCAACATCTCAGATGCAGCAGCAGCAGTAGTTGCAGTGGCAGTGGCAGCGGCAGCGGCAGCAAGCGAAGCAACAGGCGACCGCAGAATCTGGGGAGTAACGGTGTCAATTGGACGACCACAGATACTCGCATCCATCAGATACAAGCTGCTGCTTGGGTGCTGGGCGTGGCAGCGGCGGCGGTTCCGGCCAGGCCATAGCCAGAGCCATAGTCGGAGCTAGAGCCAGAACCATAGCCAGACCACGAACTTAGCGTTTATCTTTTGTTTAAGCACATTTTCCTTGGACCGTTGGCTGTCGGTGCTGTTGACATTTGTGTTTGCCGTTAAATAAATATTGAATAGAAAATGTATTCGTTGAGCAAATATTGTAAATACGATAGTTTCATAGTTGCTGTTGTTGTTTACCCGCCAACGGCGGCGAAAGAAGTTTCGAGCACACTTGCATTTGCATTTTTGTGCAGCACAGGTGAACAGTGCGGCTTGTATCTAGTATCTAGTATCTTGTATCTGGCGGATGCGTTTAGTATCTGCTATCTGCAAGACCTACTTGCCCCTTTCCAGATGCTAGGGCTTTGGGGAGAGATAATGTGGAAATAAAAATAACAAATAGATATAAAAGAAATGAAAACCATCTGCCTGGAGAATGGCTCTTATGGCTTCGCCATTAAAAAATCAACTTTCAATGGCTTTCCAAACATTTCCCACCGACTCATGGCTCCAGGCTGCAGGCCAGGCATTCAAAAAAAAAAAAAAAACAAAAATACTTCAACTAATAAAATGCATAAATAACAGCAGCAGCTAAAGGCAACTTATGAAAAACTAAAATGGAAACATATGTTTCGCCTTACAAATTAATACATCCAATCGTAATAATTACACGCCAGCAGGAGAGGGTTCGATTGAAGGGGGCACCTCCTCTGGATCTGCCTCGGTTCTTTGTGCATTTCTTCAAGCGGCCCAAGCGGGGGTGCCACAAAGTATAAAACAAAAAATAAATATAAATAAAAGAACAATTGCTGGGTAGGGAGGTAGGGAGGGAGGGAGAAAGGGCAAAGGAATGGGAATAAAACACAAACGAAGCAGATGAAGAGGAATGGCTAAATTAAGAAATGCAGTACAGAGTGCACCAGGAGCCGGGCGGCTAAAGGGAGATCAAGAATAAATAAATGAACAAAAAAAAAAAAAAAAAAAAAAAATATGTTCTACGGCAAATGTACACAAAGTAATAAATATTGATGTGCGCGGGAGAGAATGAGAAGAGGGAACATTCCGTTTACATGTGTTCGTTGCTCCGCCACCAGATACAAGATACAAGATACAAGAACTACATTTAATAATTCACAGATGCATTCCCGGCAGATGTGTTAAAATTCGTAGAGTAATAAAATAACAAATCAAATGCAGGAAAAGGCAACTTCAAAGGCACATCGAAATGTTCTGTTTACAGATGCGACTCGAACCGCCGCGATAAACAAATAAAAAATGAAAACCATTAGATGGGTGATGGGTCCGAGATGGATCCAAAACTGCATCTGAAGATGGACTCTAGAGCTGCAGCTTCCGACTCGATTTCGCTCACTTTGCTGGCTAATTTCACGCCGAATTATCCGACCGTTCGTCGCTCGCCTTCCAGCCAAAGGACGCACAAAAGGATTCAAGCGGCTGGAAAAAGGAAAAACCACACAAGTACCGCACTGACTGCAATCGAACCTTTCCAGCAAATTGCATTCGCATAAAGGAGCGAAAACTGCAGTTGCACTCAGGCCTCAAGTGGGTGGCTGACTGGCAGCGGGTGGTAGTGTTGTGTGGTGGTGTGGCAAGTGGCAAGTGGCAAAGCGGCACCATTATGCCTAAGAGGCAGCAACGAGAGGAAAGAGTTTTTTTAGTTGATTGCCAAATTAGAGGCGTTTATCCTGGTGGCAATTATCCTGGCTAAAAAAAAATGTAAAAGGACACTCATGGAAAGGCAATCCTACTAGATGATATGTAAGGTATTTTCTAGGTTACTGGAATATTTAGCAAGAAACAATTATTAATTTCGAGACAATTGAGATTATTCGCTCGGTGGAGTCGCTGTCAAATTAAAACACATTATAATGCCATTTGCGGCTGCGGATGGAGAAACTACCAGATACAAGACAATTTTCTTTAATTTTGGTTTCTCATTTAAGCCGTTATCTGTGCTCCCTTTTTTGTGAGTGCCCCTAATTGTGGCAGGCAGCGACGGCGTCTTAGGAGTGCGACGTGGAGTATCCGCAAGATGCAGCACACCGTTCTGTTGCAGCTTGCCGTATCTGCCGGCTATAAATTTTGTATCTCTGGCTCTGGGGCAGAGTCTCGGATCTGGGATCCGATCCACTCCCCCGGTCTGAGGACTGGTCGTGTTTGTCTGTTTGTAATTGCGTAAACAGACTCGTACATATTTTATTTTATATTTTATTGTTTCGCTCCGCTGCGCTGCGCAGCGCCATAAGGGCAGATACCTATAATTTTCTTATGTCTTTCCTACAATGAAAACACACCGAAGCAGCAACACAAACAGAGGCTGAGGCTGAACCTGAAACTGAAACTGAAACAGAAACAGTCTATGGCAATAATAATAATAATCATCATCATCATCATCGTCGTCGTAGTTGGTAGTCGTCATAAAGACAACAGTCGCGACTGCACTAACGATGGAAAATTGTGTGTAGACCACAATAAATGCGGAATAAATAAATAAAGTGTAACAAAAGGCAGCCAAATAAATGGAAATATAACAAAACTTAATACAAGGAAAACAAATGAAGGAGGGAACGCAGCTGGCGCATTAAAATGATGGACGGATATGACTCTTCGAGAATTTATTCAGATAGAACAAGCTTCCACAGCGGGTCCAAGGTGCCTCCACCATAAAAATAAAAATCACATGGCTAATATTACACATTGTTGAGCTCCGGCCAATAAAATAATTGACACTATCAAACGAAATAAAATCACATTGCAAAAATATTCCAAGTTATGACAGAGAAGTATAAATACGATAAAAGAAATCAGATTGCAAAGGTACAAGTACAAGTATTTGTTATTAGCAGAGGCAATCTGATACTAAGTCCAATTAGCCAAAAAAAATTTTCTATAATTACCCCCCCAAAGCCGGGCCAATCCAAGTGCACGGACTTGGGCCATGATGCGGTGATGGCCATTGAAAAACCCCAAAAATATGGCATAGGGCCATAAAAATTCTATTGTCCCCTCGTATACGGTAATCGTTTTTTCTTTATTTATTTAACAATCACCGTCGGCCTGTAAATACAAAGATGATTTGGCCAAAAATCATTTGCGACCCACTGCGTCACTTTCCACGAGTCATACACTTTGGCTTTATCAGTCTTACTATAGCACCTACAAGAGCACTGATCACGTAGCGCCAATAAGAACGAATTAAAAATAAAATATTAAAGCAAAAATAACGAAAAATACATAATATACTATAAAGAAAAAGGGGCCAGAAAAAAAAAAAGCAAAAAAAGGAACAAGAGTAGAGAAATCTTATCTGGAAATTACCAAAGCCAAGAGCTGGAGCTGGAAATCGACGCGACTTAAGATTACAAATTGTTATTATGATTATATTGTTGTATTATTTGCGCGGCGATAAGATCTATGTGGGTTTATGGCCAGCTCGGGCTCGGGCTCTCGGGCTCGGGTCTGTCATAAAATAAATTACTTATTTATTTCGAGTGCGGTCCGACCAGGCACCAAAAATTTCCTTTATATAACAAGAACAATTGCTGCAACGTTTATGGGCCGAACGACAAACTAAAGAAATTATCGAAATTGCCTCGTAAATTATAGAATTCACATATAATTCATGCGACTGAATTCCAAAGTGCCGCCCGCCTTACGAAATCCTTTAATCTTCGAAATGGAAAAATGGAAAAGGCCTCTAGCCCCTTTTTATATGCCAGATAAGAGGGCCTAACCCATCGAATTTCCCATTGGCTTCTGGGGTGGCCGGCCGGTGGTGGTGGGGCGATCGGTTTCGTTTATGTAAAACCAGCGGACATAAATTTGATTTATTTCCCGGCTTGGGTTCGAATCAATCAAAGTGTTTTAATGAGCCACAGAGTCCCCGGACTCCGGACCTCACAGGAAACAGCCCGTTGACACTTGGCTTACGACGTGAGCCCCAAAAAGGAAAGATTCACACGGTCCGAATAAATATTAAAAACATACAAAAAAAGTATAAACTACAGAAAACAAAACCTTTTAGCCATTTCCTTCAGATCGGTAGAGTTCAAGCAACCTGCTTAGCATAAGACCAGAGATACACATAGAGTAATTATGACTAGCACTGAGGAGACAAAGCACAAGTTCTAGGAGCGAGTGGGGTAACATGGCGACGGGGGCATGCCACCGCCGCCCTTGGCTGTCAAAGAACTTTCAGCACTTGGCAATTTTCAGTAATTTTCCTGCAAAAACAATTCGCAAACGCACAAAAGAAAAGACAAAGCAAATACAAGGAAAAGTCAAGGAACTCGCACAAAAATTTGTGGACGGTAACAGGACAGGAATGGGGAGTGGGGAGTGTCTGGGAAAGCCCTCAACTTGTGACTTTTCCTGACTGCTGGGTCGCCGGAAAACTGCGTGTGTGTCTCGGTATCTCTCGCTCTGGCCCTGTGCCTGTGGGTGAGTGTGGCTCTCACCCTGCCACTCGGTCTGTGAGTCCATGAATGAAAGTTTCATGGAGGTGGAGGCGTAGGTAGAGAATCCCCCTCGAAGAGAAACTCTCACAATTGACTTGGCCAAGTTGTTGGACTCTATTAAGTAACAGGCTCCCAGCTTCAGCTTCAGCTTCCTTGTGCTTCATTTTGTTGGCCAAAAAGATGGGGAAGGTCTGGGGACTTCCCCGCCGTGACGTCGTCAAATTTTCGGTGGTTTTTGCTTTTACTGCCGTCTATTTCTTCTTGATTTTATTTCTCATTTCATTTCAATAAATTAGCAAAGTGTGCGAACAAAAAGCCAAGTATACGCACACTTTTTGCAGTATCTGCAACTTGGAACGCTGATCTAATATTCATATTCATGAGTCTGGCTCATTCATTATACATTATATAATGTAGATTTATTTATAAAGGTCTAGAATCGAAACAAATCGAGTGCAAAGGCAAAAGTAACATTGAAAAATATGCCAGCTCAGGAATTAATGCTCAATGTCAGCGTTTGAGGCAAAGCAAATATTAAGTGTTTATCGCAGAAATAATCCCCCATACTAATATATGAATAAGTATGAATAAAAAACAAATGTTCAGATAGGGGGGGCAAATAGCAAAAGTCTAAAGCGAAAGCCTAAAGCCAAGAATCCAGGGGAAAATCGGAGGCGCATTAGTTGCAATTATGGAGAATCAGATGCACGAGACGAACAAATCAAATATTTGTGCGACTTTTGTTTGCCTTGCCATCAATTTTTGCCAATTGTTTATAATTTTGTTGGTTTTCTCTCTCTGGCTTCGTCTCCATTGCTGGCTGGCTGGGCTGCTTTTTATTATTTTCTGCGGCATTTTGCCGTCTTTGCCATCTTTGCCGGCGCATTTGTATGCGTGCATTGTGCAATTTTCGTCATTAGCATTAAATGTTGTTGAATTATTTTTCAAGTCGCTGACGCACTTAATGTCGCGACCTCGCCCCCCGCTGCCCTCGACGTTTTAAAGTGCTTCTTATACAAATAGTAAATCAGCTTTAATTTGCGATCTAATAGAAATAACAACGCTTTGTGTAATGGGCAAATGCAAAAGATTTCGTTAATATGCATGCCCTTCCTGCACTTTCCAAACTAAATAAGTGGCATACACGGCGTATACGCAATATGCAAAGCACTGGGGCCAGAGGTCATCGGGGAAGTGCAGTTCCAAGGCAGAGCCTCCGCACTTGGCTAGACAATTACCTAGATTCTAAGCTGAATAACTGGAAAAGTTGCCACTTACCCTTTCCTCCTCGCGAATCATTTCGGCAATTTCTGGCTTGATCTCCATGTCGTCGTGGTGGGAGCCCCCGGAAGAGGCGGAGGCACTGCCCACGGCTCCTGCTCCGGCTGAAGGGGCAGTGGCTCCCGATCCAGATCCAGCTGCGGCAGCACCTGACCCAGCGGCGGCTGCTGCCAGGGCGCTGGCCATGGCGTGGGAGTGGGCCAGCTGGTGCTGGGCGGCCAGCTGCTGGGCGGCAGCGGCGGCGGCATGGTGGTGCATCGAGGCGGGCGGAGGCGGTGGCACAACGGCGGCATGATGGGCGGCAGCGGCCACGGCGGCGGCCATGTGCGGCGGCAGAGCAGTCTGGGCGGCACTGGCGCCGGGTGGGGAGTGCAGGGCAGCACCGCTGCTTCCGTTACTGTGGGCCGAGGGTGGCGGCGGGGAGCTGCAGCTCCGGGAGGCGCCCCTCTCGCTGGCCGAACCGACGCCACTGCCCTGCAGGCTTTGGGGATTGGGCGAGGCGAAGGGATTGCGAACTATCGTGGAAGTGGTCATGGCCAGGGGCTGAGTCTGGTTTTGGTTGCCGGGAGTGGCCCGTTCCGAGGTCTCGGACTCTCCGCCCTGCAGCGAAGGGCTGGGCGTGGCGTAGCTGCCATCGCGGGAACGTTTCCTCTGGCGCTGGTTTAAGTCTAAAGCGCCATCGGCCAACAGACGAGGTCTTTTTGCCTTCATCTCGTCCTCGGGATCGGGATCCTCGTGCTGTCGGAGAATGGCAGCTGCCGCCGCCAGCTCCTCCTCGTCGTCGTCTTCGTCGTAGACTGACATGGGATGGGCAGAAGCTCCGCCGTCTCCCCGGCCGGCACTGACCTCCGCCAGTCCACGGATCTTCAGCGTTTCGGCCACTTTCAGCAAAGGATTTATCTGATCCTGGCAGACATTAATCTCACCCTTGTACATAAACTCCACGAGGGCCTTCAGATCCGACCAGTTGACGTCCCGCATGATGATGATCGGATGCTGGCAGGGATTGTCGTAGAACAGGGCCTGGAAGTACGGGGAGCAGGCCGACAACACCATCTTGTGGGCCTTGATCGAGTGTCCTTCACAGGCCAGAGTCACGTCCACGAAGGATTCGCTCTGCAGGAGCTCGTCAAAGACATTGGTCAGGTTGGACTGATAGTTGTTCCACCGCAGACAGAACTGTTGGTTGTCGCCACCGCTTCCAGAGGGCGGGGCTACTCTCCGCCTGGGCGGCTTCAGATCTGGATTGGCTTTGATTTTGCTTTCCACGGGGGCTGATCCTCGGCCGAATTCAAAGAGAGCCGAGGCGGATATCTTAAGATTCTGCTGGGGCTGCGGGGAGACGGGCAGAGACCGGGATTTCTTGGCCTCCAGGCGCAGGCGCAGCTCGGGGTCATCGGGATCCCGCAGACCGACCACCTCGCTGGAAGTCAGTGGGCGTGGTGGTGGTGTCAAGGGCTGATCGTTCAGCAAACTGGCTTTGCCTTTTACAATCGATTCAGGATCTGTGTCTGTGGCTGGTTTCTCTGCAACATCCTTTTCTTGCTGTGGAGCGTTTTCTTTGGGCTCTTCCAGACTAGCATCCAATCCGCTTTCATGCGAGGACTTGATTTCACTGATTTCTTCCGGCTCCCCCAAGACAGGCTCGACCACCTCCTTGGGCTCCAGCAGGCCCGGCATTGTGTAATCACTTGGCTCGTACTGCTCCACTCCTGCCACCTCGTTCTCCGACTTCAGCTCGAAGTCCACAATTTGTTTGGTCATGTCCATGGTGCTGGTATGGTTTTTCGTCTTTACGTATCAAGTGCAGGATTCACCCGGGGATTCCTAACACATTTTCGTAGGCCTTGTTTCCAGAACTTTTCCGAGGAACAGTTCGAACGCTGCAATTAAAAAAAATTGCAAATGATTTTCACAAAAAGCTAAGTAAACTTGAGTAATAATAAAATAAGTGCTTTTCGCGAGAAAATGCTTGAAAGGAGCATTGATTATTCATAATTTTAGGGGGAATTTAATTGATAAATAAAACTATCTCTCGTGTAAACATGGTTCTTGGTTCCTGGAATTTTAATGCAGTCATTGCTCTGGGTCTTTAGAAGTATGGATTAGATATTGTTCGTGTATCCCCATCTAATATATTTATCGAATGTCCTTGCAAGTATTTCATCCCCAACTAACGCCTTCACCATACTCTGTGTCATAACTCTATTAAATAAGCCTATTAATCTTGCCGAAATTTTCCATGAATTTCTATTAATTTATGTTTAGGATTCACCCTGCAGCCCTCCACCCGCTGGCCCACCCACTGCCGGCCAGCCCAGAAATGTGCTTTATTAGCTAAAAGCTAAGCACACATTTATTTATGTTTAATTTGGCTTAATTTATATTACTGAGCTGCAATTATTTGTAGTCTCCTATACGCTTCGCTCGGCTTCGGCAATTGTTGTATTTATACATATCTATATATCTATATATTTATATAATTGTATCTGTATCTGAACAGACGGCCAGGCACATGGAGGCACACGGAGTGTGGGAGGAGGTGTGGGTGCGATTATTGCTTATTTTGTATTGTTGTCTCTGGATCTACTTGCATGCGCACAGCGCCCCTCCATAGATTCATATTTGATTAAATATTATTATTTATGGCAGCGCCGAGAGAGGGAGAGAGAGCCAAAAGTAATTATATTTATTTAAATATTTTGTATAATTTTAATTTATGTGTGTGTGCTCGCTCAGGGGATTTTCTACAAGGAGGGGTGCGGCAGGATGGTCGGGACAATGGGTTTTTGCTGCTACCGCTGCTGCTGTCATAAAATTTAATTATATTTATTATTATTGTTATTATAATTCTTCTTCTTGCTACTTTTTATGTTTATTATTATTTCATTCCAATTAAATCTTGTGGCTCTGCAGCGACTCATCGTCGTCGCTGGCTGTTATTATTTTTGTTTATTTTATTGTTGTTGCTGTTGGGGAGTCATCGTCGAGGGAGTCCCTGCCCCCCCCCCCAGATCCTGCCCCCACCCTTTCACCGAAAGGAAGAAAATACACTCGCCCTCGCCCCTTCTACCCCCCGTCTCCACCCACTTTTCGCCTTTTTGGCAACTTTTGGTTTATTGTTATGGCCGCGCTCTGCCTTTTGTTATTCCTTTTATTTATTCATGTTGTTGCTGTTATCGTTGTTCGGCGGCGTTCGCATTAAATTTGATGCTTCTTTGGAAAAACTCAGCCTCAAATAAATAAATAAGTAAATTGCCTAAACGCAGAGCCACAAAAAAATTGAAAAATTCAAAACTGAACTGAAATCTGAACTAAAGAATCGCCTTCTTGACTTGTCATAGTTGCCAAATGCCTCGGCACTCACTTCCTGTCTCCATTTCCTCATCTCACCGCTGCCGTCTCATTTTTTTATTTTTGATTAATTATTTATAACGAGCGCAGCTGTTAAACAAAAAAAATACAGAATACGAAATACAGATGGGAAGTAAATAGCGGACGAAATGCGAGCCACTTCTCCAAGCACTTTATTTATTTATTATTTTTGTATATATTTATTTAATTTATTTTCGCTTCGTTCTCGACTCGAGGTTGCGAGTCCTTCCAAGTTGGCAAACACACACACATACACACAGGCACCGACACACACACAGAAGGAGCAGCACATTTATATTTATATATATGTATATATATTGTATTTATTTATTAACGCTTATTTATTATTTATGCAGCAAGTAATAAATTACACAGGCAGAGCTCGGTGTGCTTGCTGCTTGGGCTTTTGGCTCGTGGAAAATGTTTACAAACTGTTTTTGGCGCGTGCCTCCCACTCGAGCAAAAGTTGCTCCTTGGCGTAAGTTTTCTTCTTAATTCCTGAGCGCCCAAAAGACGTAGCAACATCAGCAGACACGGCAGCAACACCATCGCATTTTACGACCATTCGCCAAGTGGCGGCTGAGATGGGGCGGGGTAGGGACTTTGGATGGCGGTGGAGGAGGAGGGACTGGATTGTGTTATAAATTAATAAATTACAATTTCTTTGGGTGGAAAGGAAAATGCGCGGAAAATGTGCGGGGCCACTGGATATAATTTATATATATGGGTATAGCGAATTTCTATAAGGAGGAAAATCGATTTTCGTGCAGCAGCAATTAAATGCATTGCAACCAGCTACATAGCTCACTGTCATTTGTCATAAATAATACACTACAATTATTATAATAATCACCGTACACACGTACACTCTTGGTCTGCTGCTTTTTATTTGTTTCACTTTCCGATCGCAGTTAGTTTTCTTCACGTTTAATCGGTATTAATGGATATTAATAAAATATCTATTGTTTATGTTCACTGCATGCAACACATGCTGTTTGTTGCAACTGATTGTTGTGGATTTGTCACCGTTCTTGTCTTGTGACTATTGTTGTTATTGTTTCTGTTTTGTTTTTGCTGTTGCTGTCACTGTTGTTGTTGTTGTTGTTGCTGTTGGTAGTGGTGGTGGTGGCTCTTGTTGCCGGTACACAAACGTTGTTGCACTCACGACGAAAGTATCTGACGGACTGAAAGATACACGAACTGAAAGATACGCTCTGCGCTGGGGTAGCTGAAAACACGACTGCGGAGAGAGTTCGTATCGGAACGAACTGAAAGATACGAATTCGAAACTGAGCGATTCACTGAATGGAACTCGAGACTGCTCAGCTGGCGTCGCCGTCGACGCCGCCAGCGCTGCCCACGAACATTAAACTCTCTCAGCAGCAGAGAATGGTTCGGCGTCGGCGTCGGATTTCCGGTTTTTCCGGCGAATTCGGAAAGAGTCTTACTTTTGGCTAAGAGAAGGAAAATAAAACTGAGCAGAAGTTCTCTTCGAGTCATTGCTTTCCTTTATTAGTGATCTCAAGATCCATACAAAATATATATTCTATTTATCGAATACTCAAGCATTACACATAATTATCCTTTATTTTTTAAATATTTTCATTAAATTTTATTTTGTTTTTTTAAAGGAATATATTTTCTTAGGAAAACCCTACCGTTTTCCTAAGCTGAACTAAGATAGCTTCAAAAAATCAGAGATCTTCAGTGATACAAGAATTTCAAAGTTGTAACATTAGTGTTGCACATTCTGGGCAATGCAGCTCCCAAAAAATCCCCCGTGTTGCAACCAACTTACCATTGAAAATCATCAGTATGCCTGATTCGAAGGAAATCGCGAATCAAGATAGCAAATACCAGAAAAATTAAGCCTACTCGAACGCTGGCACCTGGAACCTGAAGAGCAGCAACCTGCAATACCAACAGCAACAACTGTTGCAGGCAAGAAAGAGAGATGCTGGCCAGTGTCCAGTAAGAAAGTGTTGCCAATAGTTGCCAACCCCCTGGCGGCGGCTTCTCCTTCTTCTTCCCCAGATGCTTCTTCTTCTTCTGCTTACGAGGGGGCCAAAACTATGGCAAAAAGAGCAGAGAAAAAGCTGGCGAAAAGCAACAGAAACACTCCGTCACTTGGCCACGCCCCCGAAGCTCACACGAGTGAGTAAGACAGCAATCTAGGTGCTCCCCCAGCTGGGGGACTAAGAGTGTCAGAGTAAGAGGCCGACAAGGAGAGAGTGAGAGAGAAAGCGAGCCAGTAGTGGGGGAAAAAAATGAAAAAAATAAAGACCAAAAGACGAACGGGCCAACCGAACAGCCGGAAAAGAACGAATGCGGCTTCGGCTCTCTTCTGGCTATTCTTCTTCTGCCCCCAAGTTGGGGGGCCCTGACTTGGAGGTGGCAACGAAAAGAGCAAAGAGAGAAGAAAACTTGGCAAAACAAAAAAAATGGCCAGAAAGGGGTGAAGACACAGGCGGCAAAGACACAAGCGGCAAGTGCAATGTTGCTGTTGTAGGTGCAATTTTCATTGCACATGTTGCTGTTGTTGCTGGTGCTTTCTCTGGATGACGTCACGTGGTAGGCGGCGCTACGAACGCATTTTTAATATTCGGCTCTCTCGCATTATTGTTGTTGTTGTTGTAGTTACGCACAAGTGCAGCAACGGCAATTGTTGTTGCTAGTTGACACGTGTGCGCAACCAATAACAAAAACTAAAATAAATCCCCCATTGCTCCCCCATCCGTGTGCGTGTGTCAGTGCTACGTATGTATAGATGTGTGTGCGGTGCGATTTTGTATATTTTGCATATTTTATTCCACTTGCCCTCTCTTTTTTTGCGACCTTTTTGGCACTCGTGCGAGTCGGCGAGCCTCCGACAGCTTCGTGCTCGACGCCGATTGGCCCAGCCACTCGAAATATATCTACAATATATAATATACATATATATATATGCGGGCATATGAAATACTTTTATATGTATATATCTGCATATATAAATTGTTGGGTGTACATGGGGAAAAAAGCGTATCGCATCGCCTCGCAAATTATTTTCAAAGGCCTTCGTTGGCGAATCGCTGACACGAGCCTCTTTTCCTTCCCACTCTTCTTTTGCGCGTCCTTTGAAGAAAGGATTTTAAATCTTGAGGCGTTTTTTTGCCGGGTCCATTAAGGTAGGCATACATTCTCCGGGATTTATTATGTCACCTGTCAGTTCTTTACGTTTCTGGGGCTTAAATTCAGCTTCCATTTATCCCCATAAAATAGTAAAACTATATTTAAAATGTCATATAAAGGAGTAGAAATTAGTCTTAACATTAATGTTTTTTTTTTTTTACTAAACTTTAAGCCTTTGATAATTGATTAATTACAACTTAGCAAGCGTTTTTAGCTGCAAAACAAATAATTACAACATGATCACCTCAACGAAAAATGATCATTTTCCCACCAAATCAAAAATGCCCTGAAAACTGTGCTACACTTTTCGCCGTAGCTGCAAGGATTTATTTTCATCGGCTGGGATCACTTGCAGGGCCTTTAGTTTCCACTATTTATTTGGTCATCCAGCGTTTTCGAAGGGATTGGGTGAGATGGGGGAAAATCGCGAACCTTTCGAAGCGGAAATGAAGGCCCCTTCCGCTTTGACAAGTCAGAAGATGGCGTTTCGAGTTTGGCAGCTCGAAAAAACAACGGGAAACTAACAGGTCTCCTGGGAAAGGAAACTAGAGAGCTTCCGTGCTGCCGAGATGAGGAAATTTCGAAGTGAAATTATCGGACCAGCGTGAAGAAAGCGTGTGGGCTGCGACAAGGGCAGTGGTCTGGAAACCACGTTAAAGGACATCCGCTGGCAAAGCGAAAGAGTTCAAATTGCCGACAGTCAGGACGGAACAACAAAAAAAAATAAAAAGAAAATACTAACACACACCAAAGGCGAGGAGGGAAAGCGATGGCCAAAGAAATGGCGACAGGAAATGACCAAAGCCACGAAAGACCGGCGATTGAATTGAACTTTTCGTTACTTTACTTTTCTTGAATATGCATTTAAGATTTGCGTAGGTTGAAACAATAAATTTATTATTAATAAAGCATTAATCGGTCACTGAGTGGCAGATCTTTTTATAATCTTTTTTTATATTGGTTATAACATTTGTCACTAGGTGATCTTCAAAGAGATCTTGTAGTATGAAATCTATACCATTTAAAATATTTTCCAGACATTGTACACTTTAAGGAATCGCTTAGTTAGCAATGCAACCCTGCAGTTTGCATTTATCCCGTTCCTTGCGGTTTTGAGTCAAAAGGATTTCTGCAGGCGACAAATGCGGCTATGGCTGCTTAAAGTGTGGATCACGCAAAACCAACGACCAACGCAAAAAAAGGTAAATGAGACGACCCCACGGGAATGAAGAGAAAGGTAGTGAGTCTGGCGGTTGAGGCACTAACTCTGGTGAGGGGTGGTAACAAAAGAAGTAGCCACATCAGCAGCAGCATCCACCACCACCTCATCCGCCAAATGCCTCCATCACCTCACCATTAAATGCCCCGCAGGTCCTTTCTCGGCCTCGGTCAATTGGGTAGCCACTGCAAAACACAGTTAAAAAATTCTAGGAAAATGGGGTTTTCTTTATATATGTTTTCATCCATTAAACAAAATATTTTTTAATAAGTTTTAAGTGAAATATGGGATACTTCCAATAACTGAAATACCCAAACTATTTCAAAATAGTACAATATTTCCGATCATTTGTGATCTATAAACCATTACGAAAGAACGTATATGGCAAACCTGCATTTTTTTAGTCGTTTACAATTTATAAATTAGAAACCACAAAATTTATTTGTGTGCATCCTTCCCTTCCCGTTTTTTCAGAAAATTGCGCATACGCGACGTCGTCACCCGTCCGTTTCTCATCCTCGGCGAAAAGGAAAGCCTGCGTCGGTGGAGTTTTCCCCGATGTTTTATTTTCCCCGACTTTGGAAGCCTGCAAACGTGGGCCAGCTAACAAAAAGAGTTTCTAATGATTTTTGCGCCATGTTTGTTGTTTTCCTCTGGGTTGCTGTTGTTGTTTTGTGCCTGGAGAGGACACGGAAATGAAAATCGAAAGAATTGTTGACCAGGCCGTAGCCGAGGCCTCGATGTCTCCACCTCGTTCTTCTCTTTTGGCGCCCATGCGAATGCAAATAAATTCAATCGATAGCCGGTCCAAGTCGGCAATGCCAGTTGCCAGTTGCCACAAAGGGGCTGGAGGAGATCTGCCCCAGCCTCTGGGCCATGCATGCGTCTGCTGCATTGTTTGGTTTATTGCGAGGCCTCGGAGTTTGTGGTGGTGGTGGAACTGTGGGTGGGTGCAGCGCCTCCTCGAAGTTGCCGTTCGCGAATCCTATTATTTAGAAAAGCAGAGCACAAATACCCACCGAACCGTTCGTCCAGTACAGTTCTAAGCTGCGAAATGAAAATCCCCTGTGAAAGGGGTGGGGGCGGTGGAAATGGGTCCGGAGGAAATGGAAAAAGAGGGAGACACATGCTCAAGCCCAAAACCAACACAGAGGAGCCGCAGCCCCTGTCTGTTTCTCGTTCTCGAATTTTCCGTGCGATTTGCAAGCGCAACATTTCCACCAAAAACCCAAAGACAAACAAAACATAGTTTACACGGAGAAAAAAAATTATTTTATTTAAAAATTTTCTTCGAAAATCCTTTTAGTGTCTTTCCCAAACGATTTTAAACCTTCCCTTATTAATTAATGTTCTGGAAGACAAAAGAAGGATACATAATATAAAATTTAAAGAATAGAGTTGAAGATCCGCCCCATAACTTGGCCTAAAACACTGAAACCCACCAGTTTGGCCGTCAATATCCTTATCAGGACTTTCAGCCAACATTTTCCAAGCATATATCGAGAAATCGAGCAAAGAGATCCCACCAGGCGAATGGAGAAAGGGGCGTTCCTCAAGCGGAAACGCAATTTCCAGGCCCCCAAAGACAACAAACAAGAATTTTGTTTGAGCCAAAGAACATTCGAGCCTGTTTTCTGTTCCACAAGCAAAACAGGTAAATGAGAGGCAAAGGGTCATCGGGTGAAGTTAATGGAATGGTGGAGTGTTCCGGGATGGCAGTGGGATGCTAAGAATCCACCTGCCTTTTTGGTTTTCGTTGTTTGATTATGCGTTGGCTTTCCTCATTTGGCCAATGGCCAGTTTATCACCAGCATTCTGTTTGCCGACTATTTTGCATTTTTACTTTAACCAGCCACACAATAGTCTTGGCCAATTTTGAGTTTAATCGTTTTTAACGATTTTGCATTTGAGGAGCATTCCTCGCCCACACTCTTGGCCAATAAAAATTGGAAGTTTGTTGGTCTAAAGTGGCAGGAAACAACAAGTGGTTGGCTTATTGTTACTTTGGTTCCCACCGCTATTAAAATCATAATCCGTTTGCTCCAACACAAATAAATCCTCTCAGAGCTTTATCTCCAGAGGTATGGAAAAGAATCAAGTGTAAAGTGGTCAGAAATATTTCAAGAAGAATTCTAAATGTTCTTCAAGTGGAAAGAAAGATAATTATCTGAAGAATGGATATGGTTTCCATTTAATATACTCTCCTTTTTTATTGAAGATTAATACATTATTTTCCTAATTAATTACTTAATGAGGTGGTTACCCGTGGAAAGAGTATAAAAACAATAAAACAAAGCCAGCTCACTTTTCTGCTCCGTTAGCTGCTTTTTTTTTGCGCTGCCAGCCACTCATCCTGAAAAACGCAAACACAGGATCTAAAAGGCTACCCAAGCCTGTCAGCCTGTCGCCCAGACATCCCCAAACAGACCCGGAGTCAGGCGTCATTGTTAAATATATATATAGAAAAAGATTTCATGTTTTTTTTGCCCCCACTCGCTCAGCCTTTCTGCCTCCGTTCCTGCCATTGTCCTTAGAATGAACTCCTTGCAAAATATATATATTCACACACACGCACACGAGCTCACAGACAAAAATGTATAAATTTCTATGCGTGAAAATATAAAAAAGTCGACGCTGTCCTTTGTCGAGGTTGCAGGGCTGAGTGGCTCCCCTTGGGTCTTGGGAACTCTGGGTCTGAATCTGTGGCACGCGCCACGCCTTTTGGGTTGCCAATGTGGTAAGAGATTCTGCACTGAAAATTAAACGCGTAGACGTTTCCAAACAAACTTGTTTCTGCAAGCTGCAGGAATACAAAGTAGAGCATCATAAAATACTAAATGATTGTTTCCATGACCCAACAATTTTTCTCAGTGCCTAGCAATTCCTTTGCTCTTGGCTTTGGCTTTGGCACTGGCTTTTGGGAGTGGAGAGCCGCAGGAATCCAGTGGTGGCATCTCGCGCTTAAGTGTTATTTGTCTACGCTTACGTGGGGCGCCCCACACGGTTGCCAGAAAAGGCAAAGGGACCGGCTCGGCGGGGTGGTAGGTATGTCCTGGGCGTGTTCGGGTAATTGTGCCGCTCATATGTGTGAATTAAATGTGCCGTAAAGGATCCCAATTTTCCGGTCACTTAACCGAAAACCAGCAATGCCCCGCAAAGCGGAGAAAGGACACTGGCGAAAGTGTTTGTAAAGGTTCGCTCTCCTTCTCGGTCTCAGCATCTTTTGGCCATTGTCCTTGCCACATAATTTACTTATCCACGGTCCGCTCACATGACAAAGTAATTGCTGACATAATGTCAAACATGGGCGGCAGGACATCCGCTGGCAGGCCAGCCCTTGGGCCAATGTTATCCTTTGCGGTTAACACATTTGCACTCGGCTCCGGCCAAGGCAAACAATGTTTTTAATATAAACAAAGTAAAACAAATTAGCGAGAAAAAATGTCGGGCGAGGACTTTTTGTGACCACAGGAAGGACCACAGGACAGGACAGGACAGAGGACCTCTCCTCCCGCTGCCGGCCATCGAGGATGTGTGAAGTGGCTTTTATTTTATTACGTTATCCTTGCTTTACCGGACACATTATTATGCGGCGAGCATAAAAAGTTTACATATATTTATATTGCAATAACAAAAAAGAGCAGGACCTGATGTCCTTCCCGGGCGTGTGTTTGCATGTGTGTGTGTGTCCTAGGTGTGTGCACAATTGTTTTGACTTAATTTGCATGCCCGTCCAAGGATCATCAGCGCTGGTGTTAAAGGACCCAGAGTGTGCGGCTAATTACCGACACACGGAGACCCAAAGAGCAAGGACTCTGACTCTGACTCTGACTCTATGTCCTTGCTTTCGGGCAAACGCACATTAATGACAGCGGCCAGGATAAGGGGCCGGAACGGGTTAAAGGAGTAACAGGAGAGGCAGGCGGGCCAATGATGTCGGTCTGTTGCCGCAGTTAATTAGGAAATTAAATTGACTAAAGTGCTTGAGCGTTTTGCCTGTTTGTCCTGTTAGCCCACACTCCTTGGAAAATAATTTAGCGCAAATAAGTTTAGCGACAGTCCGTTCTTCTCTGATTGATTCGCATGTGTGTGTGTGTGTGTGTGTGTGTGTGTGGGAGTAGGGTGTCCTTTGGGGGAGTGTGTGTGCTTTTCAGGGAGGTATGGATTCGAAATGGAAATGGAAATAGCAACTGGAACTGAAACTGAAACAGAAACAAAAACAGGACATTGCACATACGCCGCGTGGGCTCGCAAACAGTTTTCTTAGAGCTCTTTGATCCATCGCCTCCCTCCTTTCATTCGATGGCTTCTGGTCCGGGTCCTGGTCCCCGTCCTGGTCGCTCTATGTATTTGGTAGGAGGCTCTATCGCCTACTTTTAGGCGCCTGCCATTCATTTTCATTTACTATTGCTGCTGACGGTCCTTCTCCATCTCTAGCATATCCTTGCTGCCTTGCAGCCTTGCCGCCTATCCTCCTGCTTCTACTTCGCCTTATCGTTGGACTTTTTGGTATATAAAGCGCCAAACGGACGCACAGAAACGCACCAACGGCATTGGGAGGCGGAGCCAACTCGGGGAGAAATGAGAAATGGAGAAAGAAGAGTCCGTAGACTGGAGTGGGAAGTCCGCCGAGGAGGTCCTGAAAATGGCAGCCAGAGGGTGAGCAGACTGATGGCCACCCAGCTGTAAGCCCGACTTTTGGTGTAAGGATTCTTGGCCATTAATTATAATCGACATGCGAAGAAATACAGCATCTTCTACAGCCGAAGGATCAATCAAACTACAAATCACATAAAGCTGAAAATAATATCCATGCAGCGGGGAAAGAATGGTGCCTTTCTAAAGGAAATTGTTCATCACTTTGTTGTGAAGTCCTTGGAAAATGTTTACCCTTTGAATTATTTTTTGACAGACATCCATTCGAGTGGGGGGGACGAGGGGATTATATTTCCATTTGTGAGCCACAAATGACAACAAAATGTCAAATAGAAAATGTTTTAGCGGAAATTTGATTTTAAAAAGCGTTTTGCCAGCAACTAAATGAGATTATGTGCTGCCAAAAGTGCAGGACACACACAGGACACTCAGTGCCCTGGTCTGCTCTTTAGCGATTCTCCGTTCTTGTCGCTCGGGGCAAGTGAGGCATTAAAAAATGCAAAATTATATATCAAAGCAGCCGAAGGACGATGGACGATGGACGATGGATGAAGGGAAATGGCGAATGGAGACCGTGGCATCCTCTAGCATCCTGCCCAGTACATTGCATGTCACATGAAATTATTATATCCCGCCACACATCCCAGCCAGGACATTGAAAATATTCCAACGTGATCCGGCTGGCAAGTGGCCTCTTGCCTTCCCGGGGCCAAAGGACATTTCAGGACACTCCGGAACAGGACAGCATCCATGAGCCTTGGCCCGTCCAACGAGCCATGCAAAATAAATAGCAAATAGCAACACGAAAAAATGCGAAATTTTGTTAGAAAATAGCAAAAAATTACATACATATTTGGTTCATGTGCAGCAACGAAAAAACCGAAAAAACCGAAGCGGCCAAAGATGAAGAGAATTTATTCGGGGGCGGAGGAGAGGGGGTTGCATGGGGTTTCTGTTTTATTTTTTATTTTGTGTCACAAAGGACATGTGAGCTTATGGTAATGCACTTGCCCAGCCCGGCCCGGCGTATACTTGATTTTTCCCCATAAAATATGAATAAGCTTCGCGAGGACCCCTGAATCGATCGCTCCAAGGATGCTGGCCCGGCTTTAAGTTGCTGGGAATTGCAAATTGCAGATGCATTTGGCTTTATAAGATTATGCCCGGCAATTAGCGGGCGCTCCAATAAAAACATCTTAATAAATCAACTGGAAGCTAATGAGGGGGAGGGGCCAGCCACAGGGTGGTGTATTTTCTCACCCACCCACCCACAATCGGGTCAGACAATACGCGTCCTTTAAGTTCATATTTCAAACCGAATGCTAAAACCCATCATACATTTTTTTGTGGGGTATCCTCCATCCACCACAATCCTTTTCCCCATGTCTGCAGTTTTCAAGCGATTTTTTTTTGTGTATATTTCCAACCCTTCAAACACTTATCGCATTCAACATCATTTGCATGCTGGGCGGGCGGTGAAACAAATAAAATCAAGAAATAAATTAGAGAAATACAACAAAAAGGAAGAAAATCCGGATACGGAAATGTTTGCCCGAAAAAACCGAAAATCTATACATAACCATACACGTCCAACAAATATGGCCGTAGTTGATTTTTTGCAATCTGCACTTTTCTGGTCCTTTGTCGGAAAATGTTGCCACAGACTAGGACTCAAAAACTGCGAGTTGGCGGACTTGAAGGAGTTGGAGGACTGGGCTTCAGCTTTTGGCAAAAGCCCGTGCTCCTGTCGTCTGTCTGGGATAAAGGATCTGCGGATCTACAGCCTGCAAGCTGCCCGACTGCAGCCTGTCTGCCCGTCTGGACACGTAGACAAGGACCCCAACCGCCCAAAATTCAAGGACACCCAACCAGAACCAGTTCCATTTCCATTTCCATGGCCCTGGCCATGTCGTAGTCGTCGTCACCTCGCGACGCATTCGTGGCACTCGCGTTTAATCAGCGATGTTTCGAGCAGGACTCTTGCACTCCTTTCTGAGCCATCGGGTTCTCCCACTCCTTTGCCACATCCTCGATGGCTGGCTCCATCATCGTTTATTGTTAGTGGCTGGCCAAAAATGCTCAGATGAAGCGGCTGGAGTGGCTGGATGCTGCTCCTCCTTCTGCTCCAGCTCCTGCTCCTCCTCCTTCTGCTCCTGCTGTTGTTGTTTAGATTTCTTTGTCCCCCGTTTGGTCGTTTCAATATTTGCATGTCCCATTCCACCGCGGATTGGGAATTATTTCCTGGTGCGGTTCCATCATATATCATGTCCAGGGAAAGCACCTGCCTCCCCCCTTTCCTCTCCACCTTGAGAATTTTCTATTTTCCATTTTCCACTTTTTGCATTTTCATTATTTTCAATTTCCATTTTGCTCGCTCACCAATTTATTAAGCGATTTGGTTATTCCACACTCTGTGTCAGTGTGTGTGTGTGTGCCCTTTCCCAATTTGCATTTAAGCTGCCGGTCATCTTAAAGGCAGCCGGCACACCCTTATCCTTCAATTATCCTTCGGATCGTATTTCACTCTGGCCAGGCAACAAGTGGCACCAAGTGGCTCAGAGGCTGTGAAATCTCGGACTCAGAAGTGCAATTGCAGCGCTTGTGCCAGGACGAAGGATGCAGATGGATAGGGCAGTGGAGGAGGAGGAGAAGCAGGGAATGAGAGGCAAAGGATGTTAGAGGGTTCACAATTAACCGGCACACCAGCTCTGTGCGACTCTTGCTGCTTCCTTGAATGCCCCTGGCTTTGCCGGAGCTCGAGTGATTGGGGTGATGGTGGCCATTTTTCAGACTGGACACTTGAATGAACATTTGTGGTAGAGTCCTGGCCATATCCTTTTCCCCCTTCAGACACACCCAGTTGTGTGTCAAGGTCGACCAATGGTCCTTGCTGTGTGGTGTTTCCTGCTCCAAGACGATGCCAAATGATGAGGACGATAACGTCTCCATTTGCTGCCAAGCCAAATGTGTTTGCCAGGCTCTGTTGTCCTGCCCGGCTCCTTTGTATCCTGTGAGTGTTGGACTGTGTGTGTGCGCACAAGAGGAAGTGTTTTGTGCTGTTGGGGAGACAAATCAGAACTTCAACTGCTGCTGCTGCTCCTTCTCCTATGTCCTGGATCCTTATGGCTGGCATTCTTGGGGAATACCTTTTGGCAGCTCAGACTTGTCTGCCTCCTGCCAACTTTTGTGTTTGTTTATTTGTTTGTTTGTCTGTCTGTCGGCCAGGCTTGGCTTTCATTTGAGTTCTTCAGAAATTTGTGTGAAAATTGTTTTCTTTCCGCCCCCGCACAAGACCTTTCGGTGTTTAAGATTCTGTGGCTTGTGCATTTTGTAAATAATCTTGTTTCACACTTACCACCCCTCCCCACCGCCCAGGACTTTGGGCATCGCCTGTCGACAGGATCCAGTGGTCAGGACTAAAACGAAAACGGCTGCTGCATAATTTATGTGGGAAAGTCTCTCGGCCGGAGTCCTGCTTAAGAATTTGCCCAGGACACCTTCTGAGTGTGTGTCGGACTCCGGGCGGAACAAAGTCAATTATTGTTACCGGATTTTCGGCCAACAAATTAAATGGTTTTGTGGTCAAGTGTCAGGGTGTCTTGTTTTCTGGTGTTTGTTACTCTTCCAAGGCGAAGTAATTGCACAAATTATTTTGGCCAAATATCCCAGTCAATATCCCATTGATTTTCATTTAATTTAACATGTAAATGATGTCCTTTTCAGACATTTCCACTTTATGTTGGCAAAGCGGATTTATTTTTGTTGGTCTATAATATAGTTTTATCAGGTTATTATGCATATTAGGTTATTAGAATTGATTCTATGGGTATTCCTTTATATTTATGGTGACTATGTTCAGAGAATTTACTAATTCTTCTAATGAATGTATGTATATATTTTTTTTATAAATATGTAAGGGATTTTTAAGTTACAGAGTAATGGAATATTATTTTAAAAATAAGGGCATATTTATCACTTAATTTTAGGAACACTTTCTATTCAATTTTTTCTACCTTTTCCTTTAACAAAATTCTATTAGTTTGATGGGTATAATCCAACTTAAGTTTTTCTAACTACCAACTAGTAAGAAAATATTAACAAAATTATAAAGTTAGTGTTACTAACTTAGTATTCATTTTTGTTACATTTGAGCGATAGAGAGCGAAACTAAAAAGCTTTTTTTACTCGAAAGCAGAGACACCATCCTTTTGAACTTTTTATAACAGTTGGAAACGCAAAGAAAAGATAAAAGCTTAAGAAATTATAACAGATTGTTAAGAAAAAGATTTAAAGAATAAAATATATCTTAGATGTTCTATATACATAATTACCCCACCTTCTAAACGCCCGGTTATGTTCAAATGATCCTGAACGATTCCGGCGATAATAAACAATATATAATATGAAAAAAAAAAAAAAAAAAAAAGATGTTCTATAAAAGCAGTAGGCAAAATAATATTTATGAAAACAAACCTTGTCTATTTTAGAATTTTACTTAATTTAAAGTAAAAGTTTTAAGGTAAACCTGGAGGTACTTCCAGATAAGAAGCCCACTTATCTGGGCAATCGGCGGGACACGGACCCGGTTCATGGAACCGAGCCCAGACCCCTATTTCGTGGGTAATCACCCAGACCGACGCCGCCTACTCATCCTAACCAGAGTCCGAAGTTCCACTCCGATTACGTAGTTTCCAAGCGATTCAGAGTTATTTTGACGCCGCCTGCGGCAAAGTGATCCACAAAATTGATCGATAAGCCGAATGTCAGGCCTTATCAATAGCAATCCTCTCTCCTAGGAGTGAGAAAACCAACTGCAGACACATAAAAAATATACACTTCAAGATTTCGATGAGCATTAGAATCGGACAGGCGAGCTTATCCAGGAGGACTTATCAGCACCGTTCGCTGGGATCCATCGTCCGGTCACTTCAGTTGGTTTCAAGCATCGGAGCGGAGCAGTCGGATCGTGATCAGTACCGGGAATCATTGGGTGCAAAAAAAAAAACCCACGTGCCGAGCATAGAAACCGGCTGGACAAGAGAATACATTCATCAGCAGATCAGGCAGCGTCAATTGGAATCAAATAAAATTCGCCGTGACTGATAAGGCAGAATCTATTCCAGGCAATACAAAACAAATATACAAAAATAAAATCAAATATATAAAAGCAGAATACTGCCAAGATGATATCACATACAGTGAGGTGCGTGTTCAAATATTAACATTACATTAAACATATTAATTGATTCGCATTTCCGCCAGGGTCTTCAAAATGATGTATATCGTGGCGGGGGTTCTCATCAGCAATGCGGAGATCTGTGACACAGTCGATCGCATCCAAATAGCGCCACGCGTCGACCTCAAGCCGGGCTTTGACCAGCGCTCCTGGGGCGGGTCCGGCGGCAACAGCCCCGGCTCCCGATCCCGCACCCACTCCCGTTCTAGTTCCGGCTTCGGCTCCGGAATGGAAGACGGCTCGCCCAAGCCCACCAGGCGCCGGCGCGTCAGTGTTTCGGGCATAGCCGGAGGAGTAGTCCGGGGAGTGACAAGCCAGGTGACCAAGCGAATGGGTCGCCGCCTGGGCTGGCTGTCCGATCTGCGGCTCATCCTCCAGCAGTGGAGAGCCCTGGCTCTCAGCTTCACCATCTGGACTATCCCGAACTTTTTCGTGGAGTGCCTCACCAGCTACATGACCAAGAAATTGCTCATCAACAGCGACTGTGATATGATCTACAAGTAGAATACACAAATGTGCCACAAATATAGGGCAGCTACACCGAGAGGTTGCAAGTTTATTGTTAGTTTAGTTGTAACATAGATTTAAGATTTGAATAAACAACACCTAGACATAGAAGAGAGTGCGAGTGTTTTCTGCAAAGTGTGAACAATATAATTCGCTTTGAGGCTGATCCTTTACCTTTTAAACTTCAAATCCTTTAAATTATAGGAATTCACGAGCCAACCTTAGCGAATTATACTGCATGTGGTCCCCAGTTTTGATTTGTTTTGATCTCCAATTCTAGTCGCCATCCGCCGTGGAGTTATCCGAGTTGTCGGGACTGCAGGGACTGCCACCGCCTCCGGAAGCTCCTCCCCGGACATTCAGGCTGTTGTGCAACATATTGGCAATACTGTCCACATCCAGGTTTTCATCCGTGGCTGAGATTTTACGCAGAGCCGAGCAAACGATACTGAGATCGCCTTTAAGTTCGCTGACCACGGCCGTAATTTTCTGGGCATTGGACAGGACTTCCACACTCATGGTGTAGGGATTATAGCGAACTCCAAACGGACGCTGGATACTCTCCGCAAAGGCCCTGAAGTTTTTAAAATTAATTTAACTTTTATTTGGTGAAAAGTGTGGGAGTTCCACCTCATTTGCTCCTTGGCCTCCTCGAAGGAATCCGTGTAGTAGTAGGCGTTCTGATACGATGTAATGATGCACTCCTCCTGGCAAGTCAGTTCCGGATCGAATTTCTTAATCTTCTGCTCCGCCGTAATGGCATGCTGTAATTCCGCCACTGAACTCAGGAGTCCGGCTCCGTAAACCTTAAAACTGCTGTCAGCCTGCTTGCACAATCCAAATTCCACTGTGAAAAAGTAGAGCTACAAAAAATTGGTTAAAGGATAAAATAAGGATAAAATAGAATAGATAGTTACAGTGGCCAACTTTTCAATGTCCGCATCGCTGGCTCCCAAGGAGGCCAAGCCTATTTCCTGCGAAAACTGAGCAAAACTCGAATTAGCCAGCAAGGGCATGTGGCCCAAAAGTTCATGACAACAGTCCCTAAAAAATATTGAAAATATTTCTAACGATATAAGCTAAAGTCCTATTTTGCTTACGGCTCCGGAGTGTAGAACGGATCCGAGGAGTGACGAATGTACTGAGTGCAGTGGAAAACGCGAAAAGCCAGACCCGAGAGGAAGTCCCTGGGCGAAAGGTATCCTGCAACAGGTCGCAGCTGAAAGCCCGTCTTTCGCTTCAGGTAAACACTAACATCCTGCAACTGGGGCACATTATCCTGGCGGTAGCCGCAATACTTTTCCAGCTCTGGCCAGTTTTCCATGTACTCCGGCACAGCGTGCAAAACATAAAGTCGATGAAGCTCCAACAAGACGGTGCCCCTTCAGGTTGCACAAAAAGTTTTTAAACCACACGGGAAATCGATATTGCAACAATCTGCATTTAATTCAATCAGAAACTTACCAAGTTTTTACCTCCTCGGGTGTGTACTGAACTCTGGGTATGGGATTGCCACTGCAAAGTGGGTTAAGGGGGTTAGGAAAATGGGTTTCCTTAGCTTTTCCCATACTCACTGTTTAAAATTGTTTGCTATGGCCGAGAACTGCTCACGGCGCTTCCTGTACACTGGATCCTTGAAGCCCGGATGGTCTGCATCCAGTTCCGAGCCATACATCAAAACATTCTGAGCCTTGTCCAAGTCGGAAATCTTCCGCGGAAACCAAACCATGTCCCCAAAATCTTAAGGGTAGAACTTTCTTTAGGATTTATGCCCTTTAATCCCATTAAACTCACCAAAACTAGAACAGGCCGACAGTGAGGGAGCCCTGGCGAGTCCTTGGGTGTTCACGGAAGTGTAGTTTACAGAGGCCACCTCCCGATTGAGCATCTTAACCACCTGGTCGAGGCGGCGAGGATCGCACTCCACATCCACCAGGACGTCCGCCTGGTTGGTGGCACTCTCCAAGGGCGACAGCTCCAAGTGCAGCACATTGATGCCCAGCTCCTGGAAGACCTGCAGGGCCCGGGCCAGATTCCCCACCTGGTTGCGCAGGGTGAAGATGATGGAGATGCGTTCGCCAGGAGAGTGCTGCCGGGGGGGATCCTGGCCGGCGGCGGGTCCGATGGCCAGACGCGGTGGGTCCAGCGGAGCGGACGAGTGCCTCGACAAGTTCGAGTGGGAGGATGTCATGGAAGATCCCGGAGCAGTATCCTTCTTCAGCTGATGCAAGGGACTTCCCTGCTTGACGGACCACTCTTGCTCTCCACTCCGATAGAGCCAGAGTCCCAGCAGACTTTTTCCCGAAGCACTCATCACTGCACTGCACTTTCCACTGCAACCGGAGGTCCTTTCTTCGCGGGCACACGCGTCGTAAGCGCAACTCAGCGCCAACTGCAAGATCCTGCCATGGCGACAGGCCCTTTTATAGGCAGCCCGCAGGACCCACACAGAGATACATATTCAATTGTATTTATTAAGTGTGCGTGGCGAGATAAATTCGTTCAAGGATATAAAAGCTACAAGTGAGTCTTTTGATTCACAGGCCCCACCCCCACCCACTCGGGGTTGGGATGTCCTCTTTCTGTGATTGGCCAAATCATGCTGGAGTCAGGCGAGACCGTTAATGCATGACGTCATTGTCCCCTAACGAAGAGGTCCTTTGGTTTCGAAACGAATCCTGCTGATGCAAACAATGTAGAGCGGCGGTATTCGTTGTTGTCCCGGAGAGATTCACTTTCTAATCAGCACCAACAACTTGGAAGGGAAAATAAAAAGTTGGGGGCTCGGGTGGACGGACGAGCAGACAGACAGACTTCTGTGCTTGACTTTCAAATTCTGGCGATTAATTTATGCGGGCATCCCAGTAACTAGTGTACCGTAGACCATAGCCTGGTTTTAGTAACTCCTGCTAAATCTAGAAGGAAAATCGATAGGAAAGAGCCTGACTCGGTCAAAGGAATAGGTAGTTGGCCAGCCAGAATCGCCATTAAAGGAAAACTCTTTCCACCCAGCAACCACTTGATGCTCCAGCAGCCGCAGAGTCAATAGTAGATAAATGGCAATTTCTTTTGGCTTTTGTTTGCGCTTCGAGAAAAGCAAATAGCGCCTGGGGAGACGGCAAGCCAGATAGGAAACCACAGTCGCAACTGCTACTTGACTATTAAAATATGCGAGGAAGCGAAAGGGGACTGGGGACTCGCTAAACACATGCGTGGGATACGCCAGTCCACCCCTCCGCCACTCAACACATCAGCTGAGGCGATAAACTTAATGGTCCTGGCTAACTGATTGACCGTCAAACGAGCCGGTGGTAGACAGGCCTGGCCGCCCAGGGAGTTACTTTCTATTTGGCCAAGAGCCTAGCCAGTTCCGCCTGATGGATTTATGGCGAGTGGCTCAAAGGATGCAGGGATTTCGCCACTGGCTCCCTGAAAGGAACGAATGCTTCCAGTCGGAGGCGGAAGGCGGAAGACGAAGAGCCGAGGTCACGATGAATGGCAGTTCTTGATTCACTTGATTTCGGAGTAATTAAGTTAAAGCAACAAATTCGCAAACAGGGGCTGAGGGTGGGAATCAGTTTGAATGAAAAGATTGGTGATGATTCTCCAAATGGGGTGTATATGGTAATATGTTCAAATTTAAATAAACAATCTTTAAACAAGCTTTTATTTCTGTTATACTCTGTCGTACATAATTTTTTGGGGAACAAAATGAATCCCAAATGAAGTTTATTGATTAAAAGCTTGCAATTACAAACTGGTAAGAATACATTTCAAAATCTACTTAAAAACAGCTATTGACCGATGGCAGATTTCCACTGCAGACGGGCCAGGCCGACCATCCCTGCGCACCCCGGATAGTTTGGGCGCATCTCACGGACTTGGCAATATTTCCGCTCAACAATTCGTTGCAATCCACTCGGCAACCGTTGTAGGAGAATTGCCCATTAGCAGGCTGGCACCAGTAGCGGTCATTGATTTGAAAGATCCCGTAGGCGTAGGATCCTTCGGAGTTCGGGGGTCCCACCACTGCGGTGCGGTAGGAGCTCATGTGCTTAGCGATGCAGGTCCACCTGGCCAGTTCACCACGAGGCACTCCCAGCCTGGCCATCTCCCGGGCCAAGGAGCAGCGGTTCATTCTGCGAGCCAGGGTAACCGGGGCCGCCCGGGACGGGAAGCACCCATCGATCGATGGCAGATTTCCGCTGCAGTAGGGCCAAACGGACCAGGCCGACCAGCCCTGGGCACCCCGGACTGCTTGGGCGCATTTCACAGATGCGGCGGTATTATCGCTTAGCAAATCGTTGCAGTTCACACGGCAACCGTTGTGGGAGAATTTTCCATTGGCAGGTTGGCACCAGTAGCGATCGTTGATCTGGAATAACCCATAGTCGTTGGATCCATCCGGATTCGTTGGACCCACCACTCCCGTGCGATAAGAGCTCTCGTGCTCGGCAATGCAGGTCCACCTGGCTAGCTCGCCCCGGGGCACTCCCAGCCCGGCCAACTCCCGGGCCAGGGAGCAGCGGTCCATGGTGCGAGCCAGGATAACTGGGGCTGCCGCAGCCAGGACACAAATCACAAGCACCGCATTCATTGCGATATGCACGGGTCCAGTGCTCTGGTAGAACCACTAATTAAATACTAATTTTCCGGCGTTTTTATAGCCGAAGGTTGTCGCATCAACTACTATTTATAGTATGGCTTTCCCCTTCATGATAAGAACTTGGCACATATTTAATTTCTTAATATTGAATTTTACTGCTAATTTTTTATAAAGGTATCTTATCAAGTACTTGCTGTATTTGCACTTTAGCTTTTCCTTTGAAATCTCTCTCATATTGACGTTGGGACTAGTTGGATTTCCGCCCTTGATCCGCTCCTGGCTTTCCGGGGCCAAGGCGCAACAGCATTGCAGTTTAGAAGCCACCCCTTGCGGTAGCCATGAGCGGAAGTGAGTCACTGCGCCGGCGCGTCTCCTGTCAACCCCCGCTAACGGTAAACAAAAACAAGTTGGAGAGCTGGGAGCGAGAGAGAGCTTACTGCCCGCCTGACAGCTGAAAGTCCCAAAATTTCCCTGGCTCGGTGTCAGTCTGGTGGCCACCACTTACATCTGGAACTCGGACGGGGGCTCAAGTACGCCAGCGACGTCAAGGAAATTATTGATTTTCGCATCTGAAGTGAAAAAAAACTGACTTGATTTTGTGCTCTGGAAAAAATTATTGAATTTAATAGTTCGAAAGGAGAAAAAACTCCGGAAAAGGCCAACCAGCTATCCTGTTAGTGGGGGCGTGGCAGCTGGCCAGGTCCCGGGATGGCTGACAGCGAATTCGAGGAGTTCCGCAGACCCATTTTTGAGCCCCATACGATTGCCACATTCGGAGCTGGAGTGGCCAATAAGAAAAACAATCCCCATGCATTTTACTCGTAAGTTAATAAATTTTGAATAATAAATCCCGAGGGGAGGAAAAAAAGTGTGCATTCGTATTGAAAGTGAAGTGCATTGAAGTGAAGCAAAATTGAAAAGCTGCACGTGTCCTTAAGAGCACCCCGTTGACATTTACGCACATCCATGCAAAGGTACAAAAAAAATTGACTCACGAAACATCCTTTTGCAGTCTGATTCCCAACGATGACCTGGAGGACTCACACTCCTCGAAGAGCGATGGCGATGGCTCTGACCAGGAGGACGGCATTGGCTTGGCCGGCAGGGAGACCAAGATGCATCAGGTCGAGGACGATGAGTTGGGCGATGGTCTGAAGGTCACTCTATCATCGGATGGCTCCCTGGACACCAATGACTCCTTCAACTCGCACCGACACCACCCGCTGAACCACCAGGATGCGATTGGTGGCTTCATGGGCATGGACACCAGTGGCTTGGGTGGTGGTGGCGGTGGTGGTTGCAACTCGGCTCCAGTGACCATTGGTGCGAGCACGGATCTGTTGACTCCAAATGCAGCTGCCACACGGCGGCGTCGCAAGTTGCCAGAAATACCGAAAAACAAAAAATGTAAGTGAGAATGTCCTTAATAGTTTCCTTGTTAGATTATCCTGCATGCTAATAGTTAAAAAAAAAGGTTTTATATGTATAGACTCCATAAAACCTTTTTAGTTATCCTTCGTAGTTTCGGTCTAACCCACTCATGGCTCTTTGCAGCTTCCATTCTTCATCTTCTAGGTGGACCCACCTTCGGCTCGCTGGCAGACGAGTTCCGCAACGGAGGAGGTGTAGTTCCCGGAGCTGGACGGAATAGCCAGCAGCGCTCTTTTTTGTCCCTTAAATGCGGCTACTTGATGGACGAGGACTCCAGCCCAGACTCGGAGCGATTGCAGAGTCTGGGGGATGTGGACAGCGGACACAGTACGGCCCATTCGCCCAACGATTTCAAGAGCATGTCGCCCCAGATCACCTCGCCCGTCTCCCAGTCCCCCTTTCCGCCTCCGTTCGGGGGCGTGCCCTTCGGCCAGCTGGAGATGCTGGAGGCCACACACCGCGGCTTGCACAAGTTCGTGCCCCGGCACCATGACGAGATCGAGCTGGAGATCGGCGACGCCATCTACGTGCAGAAGGAGGCCGAGGACCTGTGGTGCGAGGGCGTAAACCTCCGCACCGGGCGGCAGGGTATCTTCCCCTCGGCCTACGCCGTCGATCTGGACTACAACGAGTTCGATCCCACGGTGCAGCTGGTGAAGAAGGAGCGCTACCTGCTGGGCTACCTCGGCTCCGTGGAGACCTTGGCGCACAAGGGCACAGGGGTGGTGTGCCAGGCGGTGCGCAAGATCGTGGGGGAGTATGGCAGCTCCCCCACCGGGCAGACCTGCATCCTGGAGGTCTCCGACCAGGGCCTGCGCATGGTGGATCGCTCGGGACCCAATGTAATTTTTTTATCGCTAATATTTTGCTTGGCAAAAATTAAACTCTAAAACATGTTGTCTTTATAGCAAAACAAAAAGGAAAAGAAACCTTGCATCGATTACTTCTACTCTCTGAAGAACGTATCCTTCTGCGCATTTCACCCTCGAGATCATCGCTTCATTGGCTTCATCACCAAACACCCGACAGTGCAGCGGTTCGCCTGTCATGTATTTAAGGGCTCGGAGTCCACCAGACCCGTGGCCGAGGCAGTTGGGTGAGTCTTGAAGGACCTTTAACTCAAATCCAATTAAACCTAATCAAATATGGTATTGCAGTCGTGCTTTCCAGCGATTCTATCAGAAATTCATTGAAACCGCTTATCCCATCGAGGACATCTACATCGAGTAAGGTGGTTACCAGGCGGTTTTGTGCTTCTAAATGACGAATCCATTAAACAGTATAATATATATTTTTTGTGCGGTTATTAAAATAAACAAAGAAAAATCTCAAGTAACAATTTGCTCTTCTTCAAAGAGAATCTTTAAAAAACAAATTCAATAAGCTCGCAATAGAAACCCTAGCTATAAAAACCAAATTACTCGTAAATTATTATGATTTCTCCTCCGTTCCAACGAAACGTGCAAGATCTTAGACATGTAAATAGTTAACTTTGGTTCAAAACTTCCCCCTTAGAGACACGCTTCAAGCAATCAGCAATAATGTCCTTTGTCAGGAACACACACACTCTACACTCGACGAAAAATAGTTTAGATTAATGCACAACCAAGAAACAACACAAAACAGCTCCAATAGATCGGTCGAGTCTTTTTGTACAACCTAGCTATCCAATAATTTTAATACATTTAGTTTGTTTAATTCCTAATCCGTGGCAGAGCACAAATAGAGTGAGGCCAAAGTATTTTACACACTTTCGAGTATCCTTAATTTAGTTTCGTCAATTTTTTTTAGTTACCAGACTCAGC
Organism: Drosophila varians; assembly: GCA_018150405.1. Taxonomy (NCBI): domain Eukaryota; kingdom Metazoa; phylum Arthropoda; class Insecta; order Diptera; family Drosophilidae; genus Drosophila; species Drosophila varians. The sequence continues at coordinate 10,222,315 of JAECWK010000135.1, forward strand.
AATTGAATAAAAAAGGTCACCAGCTACATTTTCAAGTATACCCTTTAAAATCCCAGTTCTAAGACGAATATATAAACTGTAAATGTATACAGAAGAAATATATATATAATGCAAAATTAAAATTACTCGTTTAATTAATATTTTTTTAATTAATTTATTAATAATTATAAAGATAAACTCGTTAGCTAGAAGGGAAAACTCACCAGTCGCTCCCAAACTGTAAGTATCAGCCTAAGTTTATGCAACATATTATGTAAATGTCTTGAAAGCGAATGGAGTCTCTTGGTAAATATTTAAAATATTTTAATTGGAATTAAAAGATATTATATGTTTATATAATTTAACTTATAAAAATATTTATTTTTAATTTAAAATATAGACCCAATATTTAAGGAATTTCACAATGATTTGTGTTTCCGTACCCTGTACTTCAAAATATTAGTACTTGAGCCCTGTTTAATTTAATTAGTAACTTTTAGTTAGTAACTTTTAGTTAGACTTATTTTTAACATAGATGCATGTATCAAAAACAATTTTTCGGTAATTTCTTAATACTTCTTTAAACAGTAAGCCGACTATCTTCCGTTCTAGATATCGAAAAAGAAACGATCTCACATTTGTGGAAACGCCCAAGAGCTGGGCGTTCAAATTGGAACGCTATTATAATGGCGATACATCAACCGGCCTCGGGGCATCAATCATTATGCAATTTTTACACAAACCCCAACCACCCAGCTACAGCCCAGCCGGCGCACTTACTTTCTTCGGAGGTGGTTCATTGAACGAGTTGGTGTGGGCCAGGTCCGAAATTGCCTTTGGGCAACAGGAGCACTAACTGAATTCGTGTTGCTCCTAATGGAAATGGAGACCAGATATGCGGTAGCCTTGGCAGCGACTTTGCCAGCTACATTGTGGACATGGTTTGATGGTGGAACTGGTTTGTTGTGGTTTGCTTTGGTGGTTTGGGAAAATCGCCGCGCCGCTTGCTTTATGCACTTGACGGTCGGCACGGCCTCTTTTACGCTATCATCACAAATGTGGCCAATTAGAGATTAAGCGACATTTTCAATTTAAAAACGCTTGTAAAGCAGAGCAACCAAAAAAGTTGCAAACTTGCTGGGTAATGCACTACGAAAAAAATGTGACCCAAATTACTAAAATATGACTGATATATTCAGATGTAATCTCTTAATAATTAGATGAACTATTTTATTTAATGGTAGTCTAAATTGGAAAACTTAAACAAGAATCCATAATCAACTTAATTTATTTTACATTTTTTTTTTATTGGGTATTATTATTTATTTCCCATCAAGTCTAGTTTGGAAAACGCTACTCGCTTTTCCATAGAAATATAATAGTACCAACAATATTTTTGCGAAAATTCTCATTTAGACCCACTTAAGAAATAGACTTGTCAAACACAATCTCGCATTCAACAAGAGTCTGGAGATACTGGGAGAAGCTCCCCATTAATGGCCAGAATTAATATTTATCAAAATATGGCGATAGAGAGTTCCCCAAACAAGTTCGCTGGAAGACCATGTGAAAACCCACTCCAAGCAGCTAGCTAGCTAGTCGAGCCATCGCATGGCCAACTTCATTCAGTCTGCAACTCGCGTTTAAGCCAACCAGACGCGCTTGGATCCGGAGACCGAAACCCAAAAAGCCACACTCGTAGCCAGTGGTTCGTAATCCGAGTGAGATCGGTGGAAGTGGAGTGAAGTGGGAGGAGGAGTGGAAGTGAAGTCAATCAAAGCGAGGCTGCTAATAAAAAGTGCTAATGGTGTGCTTAAAATATGAATAAACCGAGTTTGCCGGAGCCACAAAAACGGCCACAACCACAACCACAACGGTAACGATAACAAAAAGAGATTTTCTTTTTCGTGGGACGAAGAAATCGCATTTGCATTTCACCCGGCCCGGGCCCGGGCTAGACTGGAAGATTAAATTGGATCAATCGATGGGTGCTTTGTGTGGTTCGGTTCTATTTCCAGTGCCACTTTCTGAAGAATAGCTTATGCTTATATGCCAGAATCTCGAATAATAAACATCCAAATGCAAATATTGGAGACCCGTTAAAAGACAATAGTCGTAGCCGCGATTTGGGATAGTCATCATAAGAGTGGGTAAGTGTTTCGATCGATCATGATCGATGCGCCTCATGATCGGCGCTTTGTAACTGTCACAATATTTATATCGGGTGTGGATCTTATTTCGATCCTATTTTTTATGGATTGCTTCGAATCGAAACGTTTTAATGGCTGACTTCGTTGAGACTGCAGTCGGGCTCTGCATGAATCAAAGTTATTAAATAATTAATGGCCAGCGGTGCAAAAAGAAAAACACAGATTGCTGCATGTTTGGGGCATTATTTACGGCCTGCTTAGCTTTTCTGCCGTGTCGTGTCTCTCATTAAGAAACCATGAAGCCGCAGATCGGGATTCCAGCAGCAGAACTCCACATGGCCACATGGCCACTACCAGACCAACGAATCATCTCAGAATTCAGACCATTTAGCCATCCATTTGCATGGCAAAGAAAGCTGATGCGACTCCATTTTTTTGGCAATTACATAAAGTCTATAGCCCGGAGCCAAAATGTAAACGCTAATCTTCGACAGAAACCGAAAACATTTTCTCAAAAGGCATTTATTTTGGGCTCGCTTATTAATAGGTCTTGATGGACTTCGCCAGGCCACTTAGTCTCTTCCCAGCTGATCCGTTAGCCGGGGTCTGTCCACGCGGACCACACGCTCAGCCACATTCAGGTACGCCTCGTACTCCACGGTGTCCGGTGTGGTGTCGTAATGGTAGTGACCGCCTCAGTTTTCGAAGGAGAAGGAGTGGAAGTGCTGCAGTCGCAGGTCCAAACCCAGGTCCTGGGTCACCAGGGTGCCCACGGCATTCAGTTGGGCGGGCATCTCGTAGAACTTGAGCCACTGCTGTATCTGCTCCGCGGTGTGGATAGGCGTTTTGCTAAAGCCCCGCATCACATTCAGGTGGACCTTCCCCTTCCTTACCAGGAAGATGCCCCCCAGGCCCACGGGCTTGTCCTGGTAGTGCTGCTCCAGGCCCTTCCGGATGCACTCGATGAAGTTCTGCTCTCCGGTGCGTTGCTTGGCGGAGATCCTTAGCACTTCCCCGGCCTGCCCCTGGCTGAGGAAGAGGTTCAGGATTAAGGCACAGCAAGGCTCAAATTTATATTCCTTTAAATAAAAGCTTCTAAAACATAACTCACCACTTTTGAGTTCCTGAAGGGCCGGAACATGCAGAGGCTTCTCCTCGAACTCCAGCTGATCCGTTTGAAGGTGACTCTGGCTCATATTATCTGCGGCGCAGCTTCGATGTGGTTTCCAGGGGCCTGCCGGAAACGGGAGACCACCGTGTGCCAAATATTTCAACATTTCTGGTGATAATTTTGCGGCGATTCAGAGCCTTTCCTGATAGGAAGGTGTTGCCTCTGGTTTTGGGAACTTGCCACGATATGGGTGTCACACTTTCCGGGGCCTATCGACTCTCACAACTCTCTTGGCCACATTCAGATACGCCTCGTACTCCACAATTTCGGGCGTCGTATCGTAATGGTAGTGGCCTCCCCAGTTGCTGAAGGAGAAGGAGTGGAAGTGCTCCAGGCGGAGGTTCAAATCAAGATCCTTGGACACCAAAGTACCCAGACAGTTCAACGGAGCTGGCATTTCGTATCGCTTGAGCCAGTTTTGGACGTCATCCTTGGTTTTTAAAGGAGTCTTGCTAAAGTCCCGCATCACATGCTGGTTGATACATCCTTTGTTCACGGTAAAGATCCCGCCCAGACCCACCACTTTATCCCCATAATGCTGCTCCAGACCCACTCGGATGCAATTAACAAAGTTTTTCTCCCCAGTCCGCTGCTTGACATGGATTCTTAGCACTTCTCCGGGCAATCCCTGACTGAGAAAAAGATTCAGGAGCAGGCCGCAACGTGGCTCAGTATCCGGTATTCTTTCCAGGACACACTCCTCATTTTCGCCCCTAATGGTGGCGGTGTAACTGCCATTGGTCAACTCGTCGTACTCGTTTACCATAAAATTAAAGATTCCTTCACAGTTGGCGTTGCGGATGGGCCAGGGACCGGCCCCTGCTCCCACGGCAAAGATCTTCCCAGGTCCTTGTAACCTCCTGGCGATCTCTGTCATGTTGTAAAGTTTGTCCTTCTGAACCCAGGGCCGTAGGTAATCAGGAGAGCCTACTTCGAGGAGAGTGGGCTTTCCACACAATCCGCTCTCCACCAAACCAAAACGCTTGGCCTTTAAATCGGGACAAGGACATACCTGGACTTCTACAGTCTTGAAGTTGCCACACAAAACACCCTGTAGCACTGGAGAGGGGAGATTCAACTCTTTTCCAAACAAAACTGCCTGGGTTCGCTCACCTTTTTGGACTTCCGATAGGGGCGGAACGTGAAGGGCCTTCTCCTCGGTTGACAGTTGATCCGTCTGAAGGTGACTGCGGCTCTGGCAAGTTTTCCGGATCGGTCCAATTCTGTTGATCCTCAAAGTTGGGTGACTAAACGGGAATGGTCTACTAGAAATTCCCAAAGCCCCTGCCATTCCGAAATTTTTTGTAAAACCCGAAAAATTCTTTTGGTTTACTATTTTATTTTTAAGTTTTATGTACTATTATTTATAGTAGGGCTTAGGCAATGGAAATGTCAGCTACAACTAGATGGGAATGGGAGAGATAAGATCTCAGTCCCGACCCACCTTGTGAGTGGCCACGGGCTTATCTACGCGCACCACCCTCTCGGCAACGTTTAGATACGCCTCGTACTCCACGATGTCCGGGGTGGTGTCGTAGTGGTAGTGACCTCCCCAGTTGGTGAAGGAGAACGAGTGGAAATGCTGCAGGCGGAGGTCAAGGTCGTGCTCCTTGGTCACCAGGGTGCCAACGGCGTTCAGCTGGGCGGGCATCTCGTAGAACTTGAGCCACTCGTTCACCTCCTCGTCGGTGTTAATGGGCGTCTTGCTGAAGTCCCGCATCACGTGCTGGTGGGCTGCGCCCTTCTTGATGACAAAGATGCCTCCCAGACCCACCACCTTGTCGCCGTAGTGCTGCTCCAGGCCCTTGCGGATGCACTCGATGAAGTTCTGCTCGCCGGTGCGCTGCTTTGCGGTGATCTTGATCACTTCTCCAGGCTGTCCCTGGCTCAGGAAGAGGTTAAGCAGCAGGGCACAGCGGGGCTCCGAGTGGGGGATCTTCTCCAGCACGCACTCCTCCTGGGCTCCCCTCACTTTGGCCGTGTAGCTGCCGTTGGTCAGCTTGTCGTCCTCGCTCACGGACAGGTTGAAGATGCCCTCGCAGTTGGAGCCGCGAATCGGCCAAGGACCTGCTCCCGCTCCCACGGCAAAGATCTTGCCAGGACCCTGAATCTTCCTGGTGATCTCGGCGATGTTGTACAGCTTATCCCGCTGAACGAGGGGGAGCAGGAATGGTGGGCCTCCGGCCTCCAGGAGGGTGGGCTTGCCGCCCAGACCGCTCTCCACCAGACTGAACTGCTTGGCCTTCAGGTCGGGGCAAGGACCCACGCTGACGGTGACATTGGCAAAGTTGGTGTTCAGAGCACCCTGTATAACTGCGTGGGAAAAAGAGAGAGGGGCTGTTTAAACTGAAAGCTTTATCGCGACCCCCATCTAGACAAAAAGGTGCACTGGAAAAAAAATTACTTTACTTTCTTCCTTTAACTAAAATGAAGAGTGTCAAATACTTAAGTTACTTTTTAGAGGACCTTCCCTTGAAGAAACCTTTAGTGCCCTTAATTGGTAATTTAATTTAAATTTATTTCTCAGTGTAGCCAAAGCTAAGTAATCAAAAGCTCTGGGAGAAATCATATGTTTGTGTTTAGACTACGGAATGAAAACAGAAAAGACCAAAAACACAGCCAATCGTAAGAACCTCGGACCAAAACCGGCTATGGAAAGTTCGGCACAGTTCTGAAGGTCATTTGCTCTCGAAGCACCGGAGCTGGCACGTTTTCCGTGCCTACAACTAATCTCTATCGCTCTCTGGGAAATCTGAGAAATCTGGGAAGTCGGGGAAATAGTCGCGGAAATTCGCACTTACCATTCTGCAGCTCCGACAATGGGGGCACATACAGGGGCTTCTCCTCGAAGAGCAGTTGCTCCGTTTTCAGTTGGCTCTGCTGGCTCATGGTCTGGCTGAGTTATGTGTGTGTCCTAGTTCCGCCTGCTGGCTGTCCCGATTCAGGTTCCTTTCTATCGCTTATAGCCCAACTATAAAAACTCAACTGGCGAAGACCTACCGATCGCTGGATCGTTGCAAAAGCGACTGTCGACCGAAACCAGATGGGGTCTCGGGTTTTAAAGTTGAGTGCTCGGCTCCCGGTTTGCCCTAGAGTTAACATTGCTGCGGTATACAGGGTGTCTTTGGTGCGTGCATCGCCCGATAAGATAAACTCTTGCGCCGTATTTAGTTTAATTAGTGTCGAGATTCTAGTTCTTAGCTCTTCTCCAAAGGCCACAATCCATCAGGTCCCACGCTCAGTGCGCATGTCAGCGAGGCGTATTTGTGAAATACTATTAAGTACAGTAAATAAACGATATTATTTGCCACTAGCCCTTGTAAAATCAGTCATTAAACGGAGGGACCCATAAAGTTCTAGTTTATGAATGAATGTTTTCGGGTGGCACCTTCGTTTTATTACCCGGCTCAACCTACCTTACAAAACCTTTTTGTTTTCCTTGAAGCTTTCCACTACTTTTCCGTCACTTTCACTGCGAGAAGAGGTTCTTTAGGGCTCACAGCTTAGGGCCTCAAAACTAGACTTTTATGGGTCGCATTTACATATTCTTTATTTTTATTATAATTAGAATAGCATGAAAGTTGTTACCCCAAAAAACTTGATCTGTAATTTATTCCCAATCAAAAATCTGGATTTTTAAACTAATTAGCGTCCGATAAGAAAGATTTGTTCGAATATACGGTAGAGTCAGGTAGGAAACGTCGCTGTAGAGCACCTTTCACTGTAGTATTTCTACTTTTCAGCTGATAAGACCAGCCCTCCTCCTCCATTATAACTTTCGGCTGGTGTCCACTGATAGTGCGGCGATCGTGTTTTGTCATTTAGCGGTCACGTTTGCTGCGTCAGTGGTGGCCAGCAGATAATCCAACCACTAGAATATATATTTAGTACAATCGGGAATGGGTCCTCGGGGTCAAACCACAAGTGCTGGGACTTACAAATCGTCCAAGGGCGCTAATTTGATGGATTGCCTCCTAATTATGCTCTGAATTTCTGGCCTCAATGGGGATCTGGAACTGGATTCATCGGCAGATGTATCTGCCATTTGAATGACAGTCCGAACGCCTCCTGTCCATACATCCATCCATCTAGATTCTAGAACCTGGCTGCTATCATGTCCAAACTGGTCGCTGCAATCCATCATTTCGCCAATGGTCGGGTAGTTTATCATAATTACAAACCGAGCCAAGAAGGAGCACTCCATCTACAGGCATTTTCAGCTCTGGCCGACCTCGTTCCACCAAACAGAACTGGCTGCTGACCCAATTCCGCCTGGCCACTGGCCACTTCACTTTTTTCGCCGCTCCAAACTGGTTGCTAGAATTGTGTCAGTTCTAATCCAGCATCACCCAATCGAACGATGCATTTTGAGACTTAACCAAACTAACATGTGTTCCTGTCACATTAGGCGATGCCCGACAGGCGACGATCCTCGACGGCGTAATGGGCAACCGGATAGGATCCACGGGAGCTGAGGAAGGGGCCGCCGGTGAGGGGGGCAACTTTGGCTTTAATACACGACGACGATATCAGCAGCACAAGCGGGAGTACTGCCTCCAAAATGAGTACCGCTCCAAGACTCTGCCCGCCCGTCCACATCCCATCCAACCCCAGAAGCAATCGAGTGCGCAGACCAGGTTGGGATCTAGCAGCTGCCTGGGTGGTGGCCAGAATACCTCAAGAAATAACAACGCCACGCCGCCGCACAATGGAGAGACGTCGAGGGTGCTCTTTCTGCTCTACTTGATCCACCGCACCTGGAACGTGGTCATGGACACTATGGACTCACGCACCAAGAGGTAAGACTCTAAAGCACATCCCAAATTCAAGAAATCTGGGAACTTCTATGATATTCTATGACTTTGCTACGTATTCAAAATATTTAAAATATACTATTTCAGTCGCTCACCCCGTGGTTCTACACCCCAAAAGGAGACACCCGTGGAAATGGAACTGGAGGAACGCAATTTGGACGAGGAATGCTCCATTGGCATCACCGACATGGACGCCTCCTCCTTCTGCTCCCAGTACTCCTACTGCAGTTGCAGCTACTGCGACGAGGGAACAGTCGACACCCCGACCAATGTCTATAGCTCCATTGGGGATGAGTACTCCCTGGACTCCATGTTCGATGCGGCCAAGTCGGTGGCGGAGAGGTAAGTCCCAAAAATATAAATTTCTATTTGAATACTTGTAGGCGTCACCTTTTGCCCGACATAAAAGTGTAGCATGCTTTTAGGCTTAGCGGGAAAGTCAAGCTAAGCCATGAGAATAATCAAAGAATGGTTTTATGTTCGTCGTTTATTTATAGAAAGATTTCAGGGAAGGCCATTGCTTAGAAGCAGTTGTCGATGGAGGGCAGGGAGCCGCTGCAGTACTTCCAGGTGGACCAGGCAGTCCATCCCTGCTGCCTTTGGATCTTCTGGGCGCAACGGACGGAGTTGGTGATGTCGTCGGTCAGGAGGGCGTTGCAGCTCAGGGCGCACTCGTTGTAGGAGAAGCGACCGTTGGGGGGAGCGCACCAGTAGTAGTTGTTGATCTGGAAGATGCCGTAGTCGTTGGAGCCGTTGGAGTTGGTGGGTCCTACGACGCCAGTGCGGTAGGAGCTCTCGTGCTCGGCGATGCAGGTCCAGCGGGCCAGCTGGTCACGAGGGACGCCCAGGTTGGACATCTCACGGGCCAGGGAGCAACGGTCCATGGTGCGACCAAGAGCAGGGGCGGCCAAAGCCAGAGCAACCAAAACGATGAAAGCCTTCATGATTTCAAGTGATTGAAACTAATGACCAAATTGAGGAACATCGCGTTTATATACCGAAAAGTAAGCATGGCACGCGTATTGATAAGAACTCCATTTTTGCGCACCGGTCGCCATTTTTTAATTAAGCCTGATAAAGGCCTTAAGCAGGTTTGCCAAAAAATTAACCAAAGGAATTATCTGCACCTCAACGTAAAGAAAGCTATATCAGTTTGGCAGACGAAGAGGCTACCACAGTAATTGCCGAACATATCAATGGAAGCCCCAAAGACCTGATAGCGTCATGGCAATCAAAACTGTCACTGATCCATCAGGTGCTATCATTATTAATAATAATATGGCTATGATTAGACGAAGACTGCCAAAAGCCGAAAGGCATTTCTAAGCCATGGCTTGTGATTAGTCAAAAGAATGTGGAAACATAGCCCGGGACCAAACGGAGGTGAACCCATTTCAGATCAACGTTTCTATTAAGAAGTGCTTGGAGTCTTTACACAAGAAAATGGGGGCCATTAAATACATGAACTTGACTTTGTAGCTTTGTTATCAAAATATAATCAAAGATTATACAGTACATAGATGGGACATCTGGGCTTAAAATTGACACATTTTTTCGTTTAGCTTGTTGGGTAAGGGGGAACGCACAAGCGTGTGGGTGCGTCTGTTCTCGTGTGAATGGTAAAAATGATTTTGCTTTTAAATTTCAATTTCCGACGATTTTACGACTTGCCGATATGGTAGCCGAACAAACCATATAGCATTTATGCGCAGGCGCAACGGACAACCGTGGTGGTCTAGGGTCTGGAGTGCATGCTTTCTGCCGATGAAACAATGGTTCTTACCCACTTATGGGCAGTCACTGCTTTTATTTTTTGTCAAATAAAATTTATTAATTTAGTGCTTATTCCAGCGAAATATATTTAATTTAATTTCTAAAAAAAATTATTGTTAGGGAAGCAATTTAAGAAGTTCAAATATTTTATAAACGCTTCTTCAAATTATATGTGTTTTTTTTTTCTTTGAAAATTAAATTTAAAATATTTAAACAACAAAAAAAAAATAATTAAAAAATATACAGGGTAGGTTTAACACTTAGGCTATCGCCTAGATTTCATAGAAAATAATGCATATACTTGTGCCTCACTTTCACTCAGTGGGCCTGCCATTTAGCCGTAGAACCCGCTATTGTCTATAAATAGACACCTATGAAAATATTAGATATACTTTCGTCTCCCTTTCACTCACAGGTCCTGTCATTCTTAGCAGTAGAACCCGCTTGCATATAAAACTAGAAAGCTGGTTCCAGCAGTTACTGAAAAACATTTAAAAAGTTTCTGCCAGTAGAGACCAAAATATTTTTTCATTATTTATTTTTTAATATATAGAAACTAGGGAAGTAACAAATAATATTTAGAAAAACTTAAAATATTAAAAGAAAATAAGCTAAAAAGATTGAGTCTCTACATGTACTCGTACCTGGTTTACTTTACACGCTAGCCGAGTACTCTATCCTTCGGCCATCACCGATTCTGTCGCTTGAAAAAAATTTTCAAACTTATACCGACGGCGTGTTGAACCCGCCATCGTACACTTTCGTTTGTATGAGATGTCCCATCTATGTACTGTATAATCTTTGATATAATGCTCAGTATTTATTACATTAGTACTATTTAAATGGATGCGTTCAAAGGTCGCTTGGTTTCACATAAAATTAGTAGTAACTATAATTCATAGTTTAATATTTCCCAAAATGTGTATTATAATTTAAAGTTGGAAAATATTGGTATTTGAATCCCTAATACCTCCCCAAAAAACACTTTATAGTTGCAAATCAAATTTTTTAATAGAAATTTTCAAGAATTTGAATCAATTTAAGAAAAAGAACAATTTCAAGAAAGGGACTTCATTTAGAAGCAGCTGTCGATGGAGGGCAGGGAGCCGCTGCAGTACTTCCAGGTGGACCAGGCAGTCCATCCCTGCTGCCTTTGGATCTTCTGGGCGCAACGGACGGAGTTGGTGATGTCGTCGGTCAGGAGGGCGTTGCAGCTCAGGGCGCACTCGTTGTAGGAAAAGCGACCGTTGGGGGGAGCGCACCAGTAGTAGTTGTTGATCTGGAAGATGCCGTAGTCGTTGGAGCCGTTGGAGTTGGTGGGTCCTACGACGCCAGTGCGGTAGGAGCTCTCGTGCTCGGCGATGCAGGTCCAGCGGGCCAGCTGGTCACGAGGGACGCCCAGGTTGGACATCTCGCGGGCCAGGGAGCAACGGTCCATGGTGCGACCAAAAGCGGGGGCGGCCAGAGCCAGGGCAATAAGAACGATGAAGGCCTTCATGATTTCTTCGATTCACAAAAACTGATGCCAACTAAGAGAAAGTTGTCCTTTTTATAGGAAAAGTTTGCAACTGATTAGGCTATGACGTCGTCAGAAGCAGTTTATCAGAGTCGAGAAACCATTGAAAAGTGTCCGCAGATTATTTTTATTATTAATAATGATAGCACCTGATGGATCAGTGACAGTTTTGATTGCCATGACGCTATCAGGTCTCAGGGGCTTCCATTGATATGTTCGGCAATTACTGTGGTAGCCTCTTCGTCTACCAAACTGATATGGCTTTGTTTACGTTAAGGTGCAGATAAGCCCTTTGGTTAATTTTTTGGCAAACCTGCTTAAGGCCTTTATCAGGCTTAATTAAAAAATGGCGACCGGTGCGCAAAAATGAAGTTCTTATCAATACGCGTGCCATGTTTACTTTTCGGTATATAAACGCGATGTTCCTCAATTTGGTCATTAGTTTCAATCACTTGAAATCATGAAGGCTTTCATCGTTTTGGTTGCTCTGGCTTTGGCCGCCCCTGCTCTTGGTCGCACCATGGACCGTTGCTCCCTGGCCCGTGAGATGTCCAACCTGGGCGTCCCTCGTGACCAGCTGGCCCGCTGGACCTGCATCGCCGAGCACGAGAGCTCCTACCGCACTGGCGTCGTAGGACCCACCAACTCCAACGGCTCCAACGACTACGGCATCTTCCAGATCAACAACTACTACTGGTGCGCTCCCCCCAACGGTCGCTTCTCCTACAACGAGTGCGCCCTGAGCTGCAACGCCCTCCTGACCGACGACATTACCAACTCCGTCCGTTGCGCCCAGAAGATCCAAAGGCAGCAGGGATGGACTGCCTGGTCCACCTGGAAGTACTGCAGCGGCTCCCTGCCCTCCATCGACAGCTGCTTCTAAATGAAGTCCCTTTCTTGAAATTGTTCTTTTTCTTAAATTGATTCAAATTCTTGAAAATTTCTATTAAAAAATTTGATTTGCAACTATAAAGTGTTTTTTGGGGAGGTATTAGGGATTCAAATACCAATATTTTCCAACTTTAAATTATAATACACATTTTGGGAAATATTAAACTATGAATTATAGTTACTACTAATTTTATGTGAAACCAAGCGACCTTTGAACGCATCCATTTAAATAGTACTAATGTAATAAATACTGAGCATTATATTTTGATAACAAAGCTACAAAGTCAAGTTCATGTATTTTATGGCCCCCATTTTCTTGTGTAAAGATTCCAAGCACTTCTTAATAGAAACGTTGATTTCAAATGGGTTCACCTCCGTTTGGTCCCGGGCTATGTTTCCACATTCTTCTGACTAATCACAAGCCATGGCTTAGAAATGCCCTCCGGCTTTTGGCAGGCTTCGTCTAATCATAGCCATGCAATTGCCAGCCACTGTGCCACTCATAAGGAGGGTCTTATACCACACGGGAGACTCTCGAATTCGAAGAGTGAGCCGGGAGAGAGCCGGTTTTGGAGTAGGCTCTCACTTGGGTTCAAGCCAAGTTAGCGGCTTGGGATCAGTCGGTGCGTGACTTTTGCTCAAATCGGACGTGTTTCGAGTTGCGATTCGGATTTTGGATGCCAATTAAGTCGAACGATGATGGCTCTGCTAGATATTCTCGAGGTCTAGCCAAGTTCAGTTGTCAGGAAGCCGAAATAGTGGATCCTCTGATCGCCACAGCACAAATGACACTCCAGCTGCAGAGTTACGTGATGTGAATTTTCTTATTGTGTAGTCTCGGGAGAAATAAACTCGTTTGATTGGATAGAAAAGTGCGGTATTGGCACTTCACATTCCCCATCTAATCCCCCTCCCAGCGACGGCCCCCTTCGCTCTGGTTGCCACTTTGGGTAACAGCATCGCGAGTGGAGTGATTGCATTCTAACGGTAAAACGAGTACTGGCCCGGCTAGAACTGGCCCCAACTGGCCTATTGCAGCATCCACGGTCCACGACATAATAACAAGCCGAGTAGTGGTCGTTCTCCTCCGTGCTCCATGCTCTGTGCTCCGTGCTAATCTTCTCAATTTATGACGACGCAAAGTGCACCGCCAGCCGCCCCGGACACCCCCAGTCGGCCCCGATCTGCCCGGGAAATATGAAAATAAGTGCGGTGTGTGTGTGTTAGCCAAACGAATTCGCTAACGCTATTCTGGAGTGTCCCAATTCGGAATCGTGTCAATACTCTGGAATACTTTGGAAGCCCGATACCCGAAACCCGATTCCGAAGCAAGGAGAGCAAAAAGCCATTGGCAAAATAGGTGGGTAAGTCATCTAGTCCAAAGACTGGGCGAAGAACTAGTTCGGATCCCGAAAACTAAGTCAGAGGGTCAAATGGAGACCAAGGCACTCATTAGTGCGCTTGTAGGCACTCGAACGGAAGACCCACTTGGTCAATATAGCATCCCAGACTTTTGATTCAACCTGATGCTCTTCCATATGCTAATGGGCTCAGACTTTCTTTTAACGGCTAGCCGAAAATCTAGATACCAGTCTGTATGTAAATCCCTTGGCTTTTTATCTGAGTGGGCAGCTCGGGCTCTGACATTGAACTGTGACGCCCACACTGTTGCCTTAATGTACACTGAGAAGAAAACGTTGTGAAAATCCAACTTAGGGCCAGACATGAGATATAACGTCTTTACAATCCAACTTTAAACCACTTAACTTTTTTTAAACTTTTTTTTAATGCATATACTATGATGATAAATCATACAACACCTTACTTTTTAAGTGAAAAATGTGATTGACTTTTTTGGTGTACCACAAACTTTTAACTGTTAGAAATTCCGAGAAAAAGAACCCAGAAAACGGGCCACAAAAAAGCTGGCCAAGACTGCGTGTGCGTTACAAAAGTATGAAAACAAATTATATTTAACTGTAATTCATGGAAAATTGAAGTGAAAATTAAATCGGCTGCGGCACGAGACTCCAAATCTTGGAGCGAAGCCCCCAATCCCCCAATCTGGCTAACAAAAGCCACTTTGTCCAGCAAGACAACGAAGACAACGAAGAGGTAACTACAAAAGAAACCAACGGCGGGGAAAAGATTGGATTGTAAATAAATAAATAAATAAAGGTGGAGAGACTAAAAAAAAAATACGTACAAGAAGCGAGCACATGAGGAGAAGTGAAGAAAAAATCTGTTCCGGTCTGATTTAACAATTGTTAAAAGAGCTTAGGCATATTCCATGGTCTAGGGGGCGGGAGTCTCGAGGAGTGGGTGTTACACGCCAACCAGGGAACTTACTTTCGGTATTGGCCAAAAAGAAATTTCTCTCTTCACGCGATTTTGTGGTCAAAAGCAGGCAGCCAGACATTCTGCGGGGCCTAGAGACTTCCTATTGAAAAGTGCATCAAAAGCACATTAGCTCTTTTGGGGCCATCACCAGATGTTGGACACCTTGACGGGCCCTGACAAATGAAGCAATTGGTGTTTGGTATTGAGTAACCGCACTTGGGCAACAAGCCACGGGAATTGGAATAGCATGGGCTTAGGGTTTCGGCTTGCTAGTGGAAGTGGAGTGGGCCATGAGCATTCGGGCTTTTGTTGGGACCAAGACTCACTAATTGAAGCCAATGGACCGACAAAGGGCGAGAGGCACAAAGGCCATAATCGAGATCAGGGGCCAATTGCCCAAATAAACAATGGCTGCCGCCAATTTGCATCCATCCACTTGTGTTTGGAGCAGGTGGGCCTGCTGCCAGGGGAATCACCGTCTAGATTCCGTAATTCTTCATTCATATTATCAAAACAAATACTCCAGCCGAATTATCAATGGCACTATCGATATGGTCCGATTTTCACGTGAATTTTCGGCACGTCAAGACTAACTCCCAATTTGGCCATCTATAATGGAATACTTAGAGATAACACAGGGCCAGATAATTTTCCGGCTATAAAAGCGCATACTCCGGCAGCCTTAACCATCAGTTTTTGTGAATTCGAAGAAATCATGAAGGCCTTCATCGTTCTTATTGCTCTGGCTCTGGCCGCCCCCGCTTTTGGTCGCACCATGGACCGTTGCTCCCTGGCCCGCGAGATGTCCAACCTGGGCGTCCCTCGTGACCAGCTGGCCCGCTGGACCTGCATCGCCGAGCACGAGAGCTCCTACCGCACTGGCGTCGTAGGACCCACCAACTCCAACGGCTCCAACGACTACGGCATCTTCCAGATCAACAACTACTACTGGTGCGCTCCCCCCAACGGTCGCTTCTCCTACAACGAGTGCGCCCTGAGCTGCAACGCCCTCCTGACCGACGACATTACCAACTCCGTCCGTTGCGCCCAGAAGATCCAAAGGCAGCAGGGATGGACTGCCTGGTCCACCTGGAAGTACTGCAGCGGCTCCCTGCCCTCCATCGACAGCTGCTTCTAAATTGATTTTGACTTTGAATAAAATAATTGCATGAATTTATAAATAGTGGGGTTTCTGGAAGAGATTTGTCTAGGATGTTTGGAAAAGGAAAGGAAGGCTATAGATACCTTGGCCCTTAACTTATTGAGGACAAATTATGTTGTGGTGAAATCCTTAAATTTATTGGATATCGATCACTAATTACTTGTTTACTTAAAAGAAAAATCTACAACAAACTTTCATCTAAGATGCACAAAATGTAGTTTAATGAACCATAGAATAAAGGCAGTTACTGGGATTGATTTGAAACAAACCGTATTGAAACGCCTAACTGCTTGAAATATATTGACCGGCTTTCTCCCAATTTTGATGAAACGAAGCCCCAAGGCGAAGCAATTCCGATTCCTACTAATAATCGCCCCTCGTGAGCTCTATTCCAATACCGATGTGACCCTTGGGCTCCGATCAATTAGAGCTCGATGGTCAAAAATTGGATATAATCGATATGACATTATTCAAGCCTTTTCAAAGTTCTCCACACACGAAGACGGAAGTTGAAATTACTTTGTTTGTCGAGTCTTTTTTTCTTTGTACGCAAATATTTAAATATTTAAATTTGGAGTCGATCGGGGGTCTGGCGATCAAGAGCTACCAGTTGGACTGGTTCGGAGCCGCAGTCGAAGCCGATTGGAATTATAATGAATTTGTTTGAATTTTGCTTACTTTGGCTTTGACCCGTTGTCAATTTTTTAGCTGTCATTCAGCCAAAGCATTAAGTTTACTTTCTATCGGTGGAAAGCGGCAGAAACTGACAAAATATATTTAATGTCTAGTGTCAAAAAAAGTTTCGGAATTCGCACATCTATTTATGGCTCTATCAAAGAGATAACTAAACCGAAGATTAATATATGGATATTCTATTTAGCAGATGCGAAAGTTTTTTACACTTTTATGGCTCAAAGCAATCTCGAAATAGGAGATGCGATAAATCCGATAAAGTTCGAAAAGTGAAACGAAGACTCAAACTTATATCTAGTCCAATAAAAAGTAAAATATTTTTCATGCAATCGTTTTATTGTGGGTTAAAGTCAGATTAGAAGCAGTCATCGATGGATGGGAGCCATCCGCTGCAGTAGTGCCAGGTGGACCAGGCGGACCAGCCCTGCTGTCCGAGGATCTTCTGGGCGCAGCGGACGGAGTTGGTGATGTCGTCGGTCAGGAGGGCGTTGCAGCTCAGGCCGCACTCGTTGTAGGAGAAGCGACCGCTGGGAGGAGCGCACCAGTAGTAGTTGTTGATCTGGAAGATGCCGTAGTCGTTGGAGCCGTTGTAGTTCTCGGGACCCACCACTCCGGTGCGGTAGGAGCTCTCGTGCTCGGCGATGCAAGCCCAGCGGGCCAACTGGTCACGGGGGACGCCCAGGTTGGACATCTCGCGGGCCAGTGAGCAACGGTCCATGGTGCGACCCAGAGCGGGGGCGGCCAGAGCCAGGGCAACCAAAACGATGAAAGCCTTCATGGTGATTCGGATACTGAAGTAAACTGATGGTTAGGTCCTCGCCCAGCGCGGTTTTATACTCCAGGACGGGGTCTCCTATCGCGGACAATCAAATGAACCCACTCGATTGTGATATGGAGATAAGTTCAGGGGCTTCACACTTGGCAATCGAGATGGAAAGTGTTGATATGGCCAAAGGCTGGCTTATCTGCCAGTTTTATTTACAAAACTAGAAATATCTCCTTTGATGGCAATGAGGTACAAAAGGTCCCAGAAGGGGAAGCACAGCTACGTCGACTTCTGGTCTTATCTGCCAGAACTCTTGCCCCATTATCCTAACAGTATTTCCAGGCTTAAAGTTTGACTAACAATTAGCATTGACCCGTATGGAAATGAGTTTTAATTGGCCTCCCAGGGGCCGACCTCATGCATATGCAATGGGGTCTGGTCGGATGGCCGGAGAATTCTTCTGGCCAGAACTGTTAGCTGACACAGTTAGAGGGGAGAAAAGACATTAGAGTCGATAAATCAGCAAAAAGTAAAAGTGATAAGCATTCTTCCCCGACAAAAGAATCGGCGACTCATCGACGCCGAGCTCTCCACTCATTCACAAATTAACTTTAATTTATGAATTCATACATAATTCATGGGGGGACCTAAGGGGGTCAGCCTCGGCTCGGATCGGGCCTGGAGGCTCTTGCAAGCCAAACCACTTTGTCGAAGATCTCTTCCCAGCACCACTCGATTGCCTTTACAGTAGCCTTTTGTCATTTGTCTTTTCTGTTAACAGCCACACACGCGAAAGGTTAACAACTTTCTTGGCATCGCAGAAATCTTGGCAGCTTGGCATCTTCGGGAAACTGGGCGCATCTCTCCCGGCGAGTGGCTAACCCCAGGAGTACCGCTAAGCTCCGAGGCAGGTGCCCCTTCCCTTACCCGCCGATGCGAATGGGGTTAATGTAACAGCCCGTCATCGGGTTTGCATACTTGCGGTCGGGTCGTTAGTCACCGATGGAGTTGGAGTTAGACTTCGAGGCAGAGATCCATGTAGGCATTGTGCAGCAAGTTGACTGTTGATGATGTGTGGCAGCCTTGGGGCCTTTGAAGACTCAGTGGTTTTACGGCCAAACGCATGCCCGTTACAAAAGGCAAACCAAATGGAGTTCTTGCCGAGCTCAAAAGCCCAGATATGGCTCACTCGAGTGCAACTCCAAGTCCAAGTCCGAGTGCCCCGAGTAGCCCCTACCATCTGCCCACTAAAAGCCACGTAATTGCCTAGCCAAGAGATGCTAACAAGGTTAATAGCTTGAAACAAATAACAAAAAAAGAAACGTTTAAGCTAATCTTGGGTTGCCTTGCTCTTTCCCCTATCGGGGCTATCGGCTTTCAAAACGATCCCCCTCAAGCCACTTAAGCCCCAATCGATAAAGGCCGAGATTGCAGTTTTGTAGAGGCAGTTCTTGTGCAGTTTTGATAAGAAACGCCTTCAGTTTTAGCCAATTGCGATAACAACATTGTGGAGATCATGATAATCGCGCCCTATAAAAGCGCCGAGTACTCCCGAGTTCCCCATCAGTTTTTGTGAATTGAAATCATGAAGGCTTTCATCGTTTTGGTTGCCCTGGCTCTGGCCGCCCCCGCTCTGGGTCGCACCATGGACCGTTGCTCCCTGGCCCGCGAGATGTCCAACCTGGGCGTCCCCCGTGACCAGTTGGCCCGCTGGGCTTGCATCGCCGAGCACGAGAGCTCCTACCGCACCGGAGTGGTGGGTCCCGAGAACTACAACGGCTCCAACGACTACGGCATCTTCCAGATCAACAACTACTACTGGTGCGCTCCTCCCAGCGGTCGCTTCTCCTACAACGAGTGCGGCCTGAGCTGCAACGCCCTCCTGACCGACGACATCACCAACTCCGTCCGCTGCGCCCAGAAGATCCTTGGACAGCAGGGCTGGTCCGCCTGGTCCACCTGGCACTACTGCAGCGGATGGCTCCCGTCCATCGATGACTGCTTTTAAGCTGATTTCGACCCCCAATAAAATGATTGCATAAAAAAATATAACATATTTTGGGATTGAAGGGTCTCTTTAGTCTTCCAACGAAATGACAAGGAAACTAACTTTCTGGGTTTATAGGATTTATAGATAATCCTAGTTAGTTATTTATTTCCTCAAAACTTTCTTTTTAAGGAATAGAATAAGCTTAGCCAGATTTAGTTTGAAGACAGATTTACAACTTTCACTCAGAAAAGATTATTTTTAAGTTAATCTTCAAATCCAAAGCTTAAGTTTTCTAAATAGCTTTGCATTTCTAATTTTTCAAAGGAATTTCAAATCTTCAAACCTAATCCGTTACCTCATAAAAATAAATGCATGCTTCTTTAGATGGTTTCACATTTGAATCAAAGCCACAAGATTGATGGCTAAAAACAAATATCACTTTCTAATTCGCTAAAAAGAATCTAATTTTTTGCTCCAGCTCAAAAGAAGTCAATAGATGCGCAAAAATTAAAACAAACCAAGATGAAAAAATCCAATGACTATAAAATTAGTTAGTCTTTTCGGTTTTTGCTAACTTTTTCCCAGTAGAAAGTAAACTTGGAGCTTCAGGTAACAGCGGGTCAAAGCCAAAAAGTAACCCCGCCTCGGCTTAATCATTATAATTCCATTGAGCTTGGACTTGTCTTCGGAGGAGGCTGTGTCCCCAAACCAGTCGGACTGGTGGCTTTTCAGCGCAGAACGCCACAATGTATTTAACTTTGAAATCAAATTGAAAAAGGCTCAAAGCCCCTCGTGCGACTTCCGTCTTAAATGTTTGAAGAGACGAATAGGAATTCCAGAAATAAGTAATGTCATAACGATTATAGAAATTGCTAAGAGCCCGGGGCGTCCACGAAACAAATTTTGCACGAATGATGAGGGATCATTTGCGATTGGAATCTCATTGCCTGGGGTGTCAATTGCGATTTGGTTTCTCGCCCGAGTCCAGGAGAGAAAGTGCAAGTCCCCAGATCAAGGCAGCAATTATTCTTTGCAAGGTCTTTATTTCAAATCAAATTGGAAGAGCTTAGAAGCAGCTGTCGATGGAGGGCAGGGAGCCGCTGCAGAAGTGCCAGGTGGACCAGGCGGACCAGCCCTGCTGGCTGAGCACCTTCTGGGCGCAACGGACGGAGTGGGTGATGTCGTCGGTCAGGAGGGCGTTGCAGCTCAGGCCGCACTCGTTGTAGGAGAAGCGACCGCTGGGGGGAGCGCACCAGTAGTAGTTGTTGATCTGGAAAATGCCGTAGTCGTTGGAGCCGTTGGAGTTGGTGGCACCCACCACGTTGGTGCGGAAGCCACTCTCGTGCTGGGCAATGCAGGTCCAGCGAGCCAGCTGGTCACGGGGAACGCCCAGGGCGGACATCTCCTTGGCCAGGGAGCAGCGGTCGAAGGTGCGACCAAAGGCAGGGGCGGCCAGAGCCAGAGCAATAAGAACGATGAAGGCCTTCATTTTGGTAATTTTCAGAAAACTGATGTTGGATGGTGGGGAGGCCCTAGCTTTTATAGCCAAAAATCACAGCCTTAACCCATTTTTTGACGGCCCTTCGCATAATCGATTTGGAACATATCTCTCCGAAAAATCCACCCATTCCTGATTAAAGAAATCATAAGAAGAGCGTTTTAAGTACTCCTAATTTATCTAATCAGTGTCTTTGACATAGACCATTTTGAATGATTTCTTTGGCTTCGATTTTTGCTTTGTCACTAAATTTTGACCATCTTATTGTGTTTGCTGTTTCAAAGTCCTTAAGCGGAATATTAAACTTCGAGTTTCTAACATATTTCGAAGTTTTAACATTTTTCAAGTATCTAAGTATCTAAGTATCTACGTTCAAGTTAATTCTTATTCTAGATATACATATATCCTATAGGAATTATTCTTATCATGAGCTCCGAAATATTTTTAAGTTTTTCATCTACAAGTTCGTAAGCACGCACCGATTTTATCAAGCCCAGACTTTTATTAAGTGGCTTATATTAGACCCGGCCTCTAGGGCTTAAAGTATCAAACAAGAGATTTATATCTTTAAACATGTGGCACTCCCTATCAGCCAGAATTTTTTGTATAAAAGCTGCGAGGATTTCCGAAATGGACATCAGTTTCTGAAACCTGCAAATATGAAGACCTTCATCGTTCTGATTGCTCTGGCTCTGGCCGCCCCTGCCTTTGGTCGCACCTTCGACCGTTGCTCCCTGGCCAAGGAGATGTCCGCCCTGGGCGTTCCCCGTGACCAGCTGGCTCGCTGGACCTGCATTGCCCAGCACGAGAGTGGCTTCCGCACCAACGTGGTGGGTGCCACCAACTCCAACGGCTCCAACGACTACGGCATCTTCCAGATCAACAACTACTACTGGTGCGCTCCCCCCAGCGGTCGCTTCTCCTACAACGAGTGCGGCCTGAGCTGCAACGCCCTCCTGACCGACGACATCACCCACTCCGTCCGTTGCGCCCAGAAGGTGCTCAGCCAGCAGGGCTGGTCCGCCTGGTCCACCTGGCATTTCTGCAGCGGCTCCCTGCCCTCCATCGACAGCTGCTTCTAAGCTCGCCTTTAACGACCAATAAAATGAATTCATAAAGCAACCTCTCCCTCGGCTGCTTATTTGTGTAATTTTTCAAGCCTCCCCTCTGAACAGCAAACAATTACAATTCTCTTGTTCTCTATGACTTCCAGAGAATCTGTGGTAATTGTCTTTCTCCACACACTTTCTAAATGGAAATAGAATGAAAAATTGAAGAAAGAGTGGCAAGTGGCAAGTGGGAAGTGAGAAGGGGCAGGGAAGAATCAAAACTCAGTTTCCCTTCCACTCGGCCCAGTTCAGGCCAATGACTCTGAGCTGGACTGGTCAATAAATTCTTAATGCGGCTAACGCAGTGGGCAATAAATTACCCAACTTGCTGGTGATAAACGAACGATCTCAGAACGGGAACCCATCGCAGCTATCTGCGCCAGGGTCTAAAGGAAGTGGAAATGCATAGACAAGGTACAAGATGGATCGTTGGAGGAACAGGCTAAAACAAAGCAGGAAATCAAAGACCGGAAAATTATACCATTCCCAGGAAAAGAGGGGTCCGCCAGAGTGGCCAGAGCGGGGTCTGTGCCCCGAGTGCTTCCTATAATCTGAACACATTAGCACAAGTACGGGCCGGGAATGGAAATGCATAAGTAATTGCCCCCGAGGTTGAGGTTCGGCGCCCTCTGGAGCGACATTGCGTGGGTCAGGCCGACACTAAGACAACTGGCAGTCACTCTAGCGTTAAGTTATGATGGTCCAGAGATAACAATACCCCTCCAGTTGAGGTTTTGCACTCGGTTTGTGGCCCATCTAATTGGTCGGAGGAGGTCTGGGGTGGAGTGCTTGACGGTTAGAAGGAACTGGGAAACAGGTTACTGGAGAATTAAGTTTTGTGGAAAAGGCATAATAATTACTGGGTGCCTATGTGTGAATCCGATTGTCTAACCGAATCAGAAATTAAGCGACTCCCTTGAAGGCCTCCAAAACCAGTTAGGAATCTGGAAAATTGAAAATTTAAATTGATTTTCATTTAGATAAGGGCCAGTAATTAAGTTATCAATGGAGCCTCTTGAATGGACATATCTGTAGACCACTTGGAATATGAACACGGAACCGATGCCTCAAAAATTTGTACAAATCCGATAGCTGGTATCTTTCTGAAGTGAACCCCCCGTTTTATCAGCACACGAGCCTCAAGAAAACTCTTCAAAAAATTAAATAAGAAATTTAAAAAAAAGTGGACAAAGTCTAGACTCTAGATCATCGAGCAGTCGCAGTTGGTTTCCTCAGTTAGCGGATTCAACAGCGTGTGGCGAGGAGAGCTGGTCTGGAAAGTTCTAACTCAAGTACAAGGATCCAATTACTCCAGGGAATAGATAAAAGATGGACTCGCATCTGGGTATGCTCATTTCCCGGTGATCTTGCACAATTCAAATTCTGGCAAATGATCGCATTACGGAGCGACTTTTTCCGCCCGGTTAAGTTAACATGATCTTCAGCTGGCATTGTCCATGGCAGACGAGCTGCGACGGTGAACTAGTGACACCAGTGCTACTTTCGGCATCAATTACCTGCCACAAACTCAAATCTAAATCCAGCTCACAAATTACAAGCATTTCTCTCGATGTTTTCCATTTTGGTGTCGAGACAACTGTGTCAAAAGGCAAGCTTGAGGGACCCGGAGTGACTTGGTACACGCCCCGCCAAGATATAGTTTCATCAACATAAACCCTAATTATATTATTTGACAGCTGGGGGTCTGCTGATATATAACCTCGGGCGGGCTGGCCTAGCAATCTCTGGCCAACGAATCCCAGTGAAAACTGTAATGAGCGTTGGAAAATCTTTCCCCAAAAAAAGCCCCAAGAAAACCATTTTAATTTGGAGTCAAGCGCAGCGCCATGGAGCATAACAGTCCCAGTCGCTCGACAATCAAAAAAGTAAAGAAAAGTTGACAAAAGTGGGGGGATAGGTGATATCTCAAGGGAAGCTGACAGCTTTGGGAAAATGTAGGAATCGGCGAGACAAGATCTCTGACAGCTCTGAAAAGTGGCCACATTTCTCTGCGGCTTTGTCGGTTGCTAAATTCTCCTAATAGTTTTATCTCCGGGTGAGTGTGGGTAAAAAAAAATATGTATTCGAGAGACAAATGGCAATACAAATGCAAATGGGCTAAAGAAATGGAACTGTCATGAGAACTTTTCCATGTCGGCCTGTCGGCCTGTCGGCGGTGACTTAATCTCTGGCATCATCGCCATCCAATCCCACATCCGAATCCCAGCTTGTTGTGGTGGATTTTCTTACACAGATAAAATAAAAGTCGAGCTTTCTTTTATGAGTAGCACTCTGAGGGACAAAGGCCACTAAAAGCCTTGTAAATAAATTAGACCACCTGGCAGTTTGTCATCACCTTTCTATTGACCCTTTTTTCTGCAGTGTAGAGCTTGTGTAACACCCAGCTAGAAATAATTTGGCAAGGTGTTGGCCTAACACGAAGAGAAACTTTTCCCATTTTCATGCCATCTTCTCTGTGGTTTTACGAGCTGTCCGAAATGGCTTTTTTTGGAGGAAGAACCATCCAACAGATTGTGATTTAAGTGAGGATTTGGCAGCGGGAAAGTTGATGTTATTTGGTAATTTATCAAATGGTATTAGAAGCGATCGGCATCCAAGATCGATGGATCATTCAACCCGCACGGACACCCTTGAGAATAAAAAAGCCAAACAAATTGAAACAAGTCGTTGTTGTCTTCGCCATTTGGCCAACTCCAAATGGCAAAGTTGATCGCCGGCGATTAGCCGCAAATGGCAATCCCATAGACCTACATCATGTCCCCGTGGACTGCCATAGATGTAATTGAATCGAAATCGTTTTTCCAAGTCCGTTGCCACTTGCCAGCCGGAGAAATATGTACAAGATGTGTGTTTAAAAGCCATGATAACGGCGGGGTTTTCATACGTAATTTGTTTTATGCTTGGAAATTAAATTAACTTGTTTTAGCCATCCAGCCATCCAGCCAACCAACCATGTTGCTGGACAAGATTGAAGCTCCACTTAGTGGTGGCAATAATGTCTAATAGATTTCATTCGCTTTGCCCGGGCCAACTGTCATAATGACTCTGTTATGTGTGGGGGCCATTATATAAAATTTCACTTTTAGCCGCCTAAAAGGCTCCCATTTTGCGACATTAGGAGAAAAGCTAATGATGGGTTGCACAATCCCCCCTCACTTTGCATTATTTATTCAATCTTTGTTCGGTCTGGACTCTAAAAGCAACTGTTGATCGAGGGCAGGGATCCGCTGCAGTACTTCCAGGTGGACCAGGCCTTCCAGCCCTGCTGCTTTTGGATCTTCTGGGCGCACTTCACCGAATTGCTAATGTTGTCCGTCAACAAAGCATTGCAGCTCAGCTTGCACTCGTTGTAGGAGAACTTTCCATCGGCCGGCTGGCACCAGTACTTGTTGTTGATCTGGAAGATGCCGTAGTCCTTCGATCCGTTGGAGTTGGCAGGACCCACCACGCCGGTGCGGTAGGAGCTCTCGTGTTGGGCGATGCAGGTCCACTTGTCCAGCTGGTCTCGGGGCACTCCCAGATTGGACATCTCCCGGGCCAGCGAGCACCGATCCATGGTGCGAGCCTGAATGGAGGACACCATCAGCGACAAAGCACAAATCAAAAGAACAGCCTTCATGTTTGCGAAAATATTTTCTGATCGTTGGAACTATTTTTCCGGAACATTTATAGGTCGCGGGAGACAGTCCAGTGTCATAGCAGTTGAGTCAATAGATAATCCGTGTTTACAAATAATTAGAGTGGCAAATAGTAGACAATATTGCCACAATATTGCTATTTAACAAAGCAAAGACATTTTAATAGGGCTTGACTTAACAAATAATAGAGAGTTTCGATTTTGCTAGGATTGTTCCCATTATTTTCTTACCCCTCAGAAGGAGGAATATTTCAATTATTTTATAGTCAATTAATTAAGAATTTGTCAAAGTGTTTTATATGATTTCTGCTAATCTGGCAATAAAGATCTCCCATCCATATGAAACACCATTGAACACATGCCAAAATAAGGAATCTTGTCCTGACCAAATACGGAGAATGGCCGGCACTCAAGCACCCATTGATATAATCCAATGCGATTAGGTTGGTGCGTAAGATATAAGGCCTCGAACAGATGGAGTGAGTGAGTCTATTCGAAACTATAGACATTCGAAATATTTTTTAGCCAAAAAGACAATGCCTACAGTATTTTTCTGTTCACGCAACTCGGGTGGGGTTGCATGTTGGCTCAAATTATTCATAGTTATTCATTGTGCGGCATTCGAGGCATTCGAGTCTGGAAATTGCAATACAAGCCGCGCTCTTTCTTTCATCGGCCCAGACAAATTCCCATCTTTTGCACAGGCCCAAGTTTAATGTCCGACTTTGAAGTGGTGCCGGAGCTGTAATGGCGAAACAGCTCCACTTGACTGCAGCTATTAGCCCCCAGTTGTGGTCTCTGGTTTTATGGCCGAGAGTGTGATTAATCATCTGGATTACCGCTTGGGCGGTTCCCCTGCTCCATCTAGGCGGTAGCCCCAAAAGGCCCTACCCGAACCCCAACAATGATCCCCTTCTAAGCCAATTCAAAGCCAAAAGCCAAAGCCATAGTCATTGTTGATATAACAGCAATTATGCTAATCAGCTGGAGGGCGCGTCGAGGTCTCTACACCTTTCTCCTCGATTCAATGAACTTCGACTTCGGATCCAAAACAATCCGAACAATGACGAAATCTCTGTTTAGCACTTGATTGTCAAGGTAGTTGATAAGCCGATTCCCACTGTCCTATCTCGGCCAAAAGCTCTGGCCATTATTTTTTGGCCTAAAACTATGCTCTTCCCCAAACTAAGTAAGGTTCTTTTGTATTTTTTGGAGATGGTGGCTTCTGATGTACCCACTCGAAGCTGATAAAGTTGTTTTGGCGTTCTTCTGAATGAAATATTTAAATCCGTCAGGGTGTAGCCTCTTAATTGGATTCCTATCTTTGAGTACTTTGAATTCAAGGGCTGATAGCCAAGGAAAGTGGAGTGTGTGATTCTCCAATAAATAGCCGGGATAAAGCCACAGCCGGCCAAACAGTTTCCCCAATTGTTAATAAATCAACATGAAGGCTTTCCTCGTTCTGGTGGCTCTGGCCTGTGCCGCTCCAGCTTTCGCCGGACGCACCCTTGACCGCTGCTCCCTCGCCAGGGAGATGTCCGCCCTGGGCGTGCCCCGCGACCAGCTGGACAAGTGGACGTGCATCGCCCAGCACGAGAGCGACTACCGCACCTGGGTGGTGGGACCGGCCAACTCCGACGGCTCCAACGACTACGGCATCTTCCAGATCAACGACCTGTACTGGTGCCAGCCGGAGGGACGCTTCTCCTACAACGAGTGCGGCCTGAGCTGCAACGCCCTCCTCTCCGACGACATCACCAACTCCGTCCGTTGCGCCCAGAAGGTCCTCAGCCAGCAGGGCTGGTCCGCCTGGTCCGTTTGGCACTTCTGCAGCGGATGGTTGCCTTCCATCGATGAGTGCTTCTAAAGGACTCCGGTCTCGAAACATTGGAATCAATAAAAAACTGCTCATGAACTTATCAAATCAAGTTTGAATAATTTCACTTTGTAATGCCATTTTCGAACAGACACTCATTCCGTTTATTGGAGTGCACTCGATGGCTTATCAATTCGGGTTTTTCGTTTTCGAGTTTTCTGTCGAATTTCTGTCTCACAAATTGATTTATGCAGATTTCAATGGCCCGAAAACCCCGCCTCCTGATCTTTCAACACAAGACTCGGTCGGTGGCGATGGTGTTGAGTTTCTCCTGACTGACATTGATCGAAGTGTTTTGTGTTTTTTTTTTTTTTATCGCCTGGCTGCTGTGGGAACCAGTGCTCTGGCCCATTCATATATCTTATATACCACCAGGGGCTATGCCACTTCCATGGGGGTACACCACCTGATCGACAAAAAGCAAAAACGCAAAAAAGAATGAAATGCCTGAGCATCTGAGGTACGTGACTGATTGGACGATTGATACGGAGTGGGCCTCGGACTCCATTGCCTTTACCAACTTCTTCGTCATAACTTGGCCAGAGTGTCATTTGCATATATTTGCTTATACCAAATGAACCGTTAGCCCCCTCATTGTAACTTAACGGTACTCCAGGTCTCTGGTCTCCGCTCGCCACTCTCTGGTATCTGGTCTCTGGTCTATGGTCTTTGGAAATGAAATGGAAATTGAACTGGAACCGATTTGTTTTGATGCGAAGATGATCGGTCGGCTTGAGTGAAAGTGCCTTTATTTCTAGCACATTTAAATGCTAATTTTCCATTTCATTTCCATTTCTGTTTACGCACTCGACCAGTCGAAACTTAAAATTAAATAACAAACATAGCTCGGCGACTGTCAAATTGGCATTCGCGCTGCCACCAGCCCACATGCCACCTGGTGACGGTGACACCTTGTCTCAATCGGAGTGTCGTTGGCAGCGGATAACCGAAAAGGAGGAAAAAAAAGGCACCTGTCCAGACACCACTTCATTACAGATAAGCCTGAAAATTCATTTGAAAAATGTTCAATAAACTCAACGGCTTGTTTTTCCGGTGCGTTCGGTAACTCCATCGACTCGTGGGCCATTTTATTTATAACCGAATGCAAATTCGAGTTCTCCCATGTCAGGCACGTACATTAATTGACTCCACCCGATTGGGTTTTCCTCTATTTCCAATTAACGCAGCGACAGCTCGACTCTGCAGCGGCCACGTCCTCGACCACATCCACATCCACGTCCAAACCACCTCCAGATGGCTCCCAGTGTGTGCGAGCAGGCTAGTAAGCCGGCAACGGTCCCGGCTACCCAGACGATCAAAACAGGTGGAGCCTCCAGCACCTCCGGAACGAATAAGTGCGGTGCCAGCAGCGTCAATGGATCCCTGGCCTCTTACAAAATAGGAGGATCCGAACAGAGTTGGCCTCAGGGCGCGACCTACAGCAAGGTTAGTAAAAGTCTCGGGATCCTTGATCCCAATAAAAACCAAAACTAACTAATTACTTTATTAGGAAAACCAACGACCGCCTGTCTACAATCCGGAGGACTACGTCTACTCCTTGAAGAAGTTCACCAAGGGCAGCAGCTCCTCCAAAAAACAATCCATCTACGATGTCGGCATAAGTCTGAGTGCCAAAGAAGAAGCCTCCAGGTCGGCCACTCTGCCAGCCAAACACTCGGAGTACAAGTAGGAGTTCAGGGATTTTCTTTATGCTCCTAAAATCCTATAATTTCTATCCTTTTGGTGTAGATCTCCCATTCCTGCAGCGCCAGAGAGTGATCGAGAAATGTCCTTGCGTCAGTTTGGTTCCATAACAGATTTGCTGACCAAGCTGAGAGCCGATCTCCGAACGGCTTTTCCCAGGTGAGATTCCAAGTCCATAGGCCAATATCTTTTAAAAACTTTCCTTTTTTCCTTTAATAGCTTTGTCCAGGAGTTTGTGGCCACACCCTCAGATGGCATCAGCCACTTGCTGGAGGTCCTGCGGGCCATACAAATGGCTCAGGCCAGCAATGCCCCCGGTCCGATGTCGGGGACCAGCAACTCCTTGGCCATGACCAGGAATCCCCAAAGCTATCAGCGCCGTGCCCTGCTGGATGAACTTTCCTGCCTGCAATGCTTGAGCATCTGCTGCACCCGATCTCTGGATGCCATCGCCCGCTTGGGAACCACACCCGTGGGCCTCATGCCACTGGCTTCCTCGGCCACGGGCCAGGGTATCAGGGGTCGGATCTTATCCCTTCAGCTTCTGGCCTCCGCCTGCGATCGCCAGCCCTTTGTCAGCAGTGGCGGAGGCGATCATGTGGCTTCCGCCGGACACACGGCCGTCTCGGAGGCCATGTCCACGTTGCGGCTGAGATGCAGTGAACCAGTGAGATTCCGGTTGCTCGTGGGAATCCTGAACAGCGGTGGCGGATCCGGAGAGCTCCAGTGTGTGGGTGTCAAGTGAGTATCCCTCTTCCTTCAATCCCCGGAAGATTCTAAGCTGTAACCCCAAATAGGTTTCTCAATACATTCATTGAGAGCGCAGCCAGCATTCAGCAACGATTGTACATCCAAGCGGAGCTCTTCCAGGCCGGTCTGGACCCCAGCACTTTGGCTCGCACTATCTCCTCCTCGTCGCCCTGGCTGGACGCCCTGAAGAGCGAGGTGAAGCGTTTTAACGAACTGCACATCGACGTGGACAAGATGATGGCCCAGGCCAGGGATGCCGACCGAGTGCGCAGCCAAATGGTGATCCTAGAGAGGAGGGTGCAGATCCTGCACGAGGAGAAGGCCGTGCTGACCTCCATGGAGCGCAGGCTACAGGAGCGATGTGCCGAGCTGCAGCGCGAGATCTTCCGCCTGCAGGGAGCCCAGCAGGACTCCAAGTTCAAGCAACTGGAGTCCTCGCACCAGCCAGTGGCCCTGCCTCGTCAAGTTACACCAACCACGAAAAAGGGAAAACACTGTTCGGAGCACGAGGACGAGGGTATCAGCAGCTCGGAAACGGGTGCCTCACTCAGTCCAGTGCCCATACTCGTCCTGCCCTCCAAGGCCAAAAAGCAGTCCAGGAAGGTGACCCCGGCGGATGACGACGACGATGCGGCCACCATTGAGGATGTAATCGAGGAGCTGGACAATATTGTGAGCGAGGCGGAGAAACAGATCAGCAGCCAGGCGAACAGCAGCTCCAGGATTAGGATACGCCAGCACAGACCTGCGGCCGAGGCGGACATAGTCCCGGTGAATATAGTGCCCCAACCGCCAAGGAAGGCCCGCTCCCTGGCCCATCTGGTGCCACGAACGGACTGCTCGGAGCAGGATGGATCCGAATACGGCATGGTCCTTCACCAGCCGGGAGATCCCGATGCTGCCGAGCGCCTAGCCGCCATGCAGACCTTCTTCGATGAAGTGGACTACGACGCCCCCGAAACAGACCAGCCATCCGCCTACCAGATGGAGTCCCCCACACCGGACATGCCGGAGGCGAATGCCGCGGCCACTGCATACAACGCCAGTACCAATCGGGAGCTCCTGGACGTGATCATGAATGCCAGGCACGACGAGCATGATCCCACCATGCAAGCCCTAAGGAAGAGCATCCAGGAACCGGTGCAGGCCGTTCCTCCGGTCTCCGTTTCTCACCACCATCACCCGGTTAAGGTCAAGGCCCCTGCTCCGCCGCCACCCACGCCGCCTGCCCAGCAATTCAATGGAGTTTTCTTCATGACTGGCATGAATACGCCGCAGAAGTATCCCAAGCCAGACATCACCGCTGCCCTGCAGGCCCGGCGGGTGACCAAGAATGTGGAGCGCTTGGAGGCGGCCTTCGCCTCGTCCCACGAAGCCCTGAACGAATCCCCGCGGGAAAAGTCGCGGAGCAATCAGCAGATCTACTTCACCAGCAATCCGGCCATGCGAACCATGCATCTCGACTCCCCAGGATACCCCAGTGGCAACATGGGCAAGGGACCCGCGGCACGCACCCGCTCGTACACCCAGGGATCCATGTCGAAAGTGACGGATCTGCCGTCGGGCCTCTACTAAAACCTCGAATCTCTCCAACTCCAAATCCTGTGCAATAGCAAATCCAATCTTAGGTTATCACTTAGCCCATCAGATCAGCGTATTTATGTTATAGAACAAAACTTTTGCGAGTTATATTTTATATTTTTTTATATTTTATGTAACATCTCAATCTAGACTAGTTACGGTGGCAGTTTCAACCGGGTATCATAGTCAGTAAGCTTTAGCTTTTAAGTTATTTTTGTTTTCTATATCACGATTTTCTTTGAATAAAGTTTATATATACATTGATACGATAATTTTGTGGCGGTAATCTTACTTTCTGAATTTCAAACTTTGATGAGAGCTTTTATTTTAACCCTAACTTGGGGCAATGACTTTGAACTTGGGGTAGAGGGAACCCCAACTAGTATTAACCTTATAGGATTCAAGTTTAAGGAAAGTTTTCTTATCCAAAAAGCAAATTAAAATGGTTTCCTTACCAAATTTATTTTAAAAACTTTCCCAGACTTAACTAATCGCTAGCCAGATTAGTCGGATCTTATCGCCTTTTAGTCGGAATATAATTGGAGTACTTGGCCATTTGGAAGTGCATTGACGACATTAAGTAATCCATGTTTAGTCTGCAACTGATTGCCCAGCCAGCATGATCAGTAGCCATTGCCAGAGTTCCGTTCGCCCCTTGACGGAGGGTCTGCAAAAAGTGGCCATCGAGGAGCTGAACGAGGTTCCCAGTCGCATCGAATCGGACATAACAGCCCTAAGGGAATGGCTTCAAAAGCAGCCACACCTTTGCTCCTGCATGGATAACCAGTTCCTGTTAGGCTTCCTGCGAGGCTCCAAGTTTAGTCTGGAGAAAGCCAAGCAGAAGATTGATAGATTCTACAGTCTGCAAAAGGCTATTCCCGAAGTTTTCAATAAACATCGCTTGTCAGATGATCCTCAAGTGCTGGAAATTATTCAAATGGGGTTTGTAATCCAGTTTATATATGGTTAAGATATTAACCCATTATGTCCCTTCCAGAGTGATACTACAAATTCCATTGGACAAGGAGGATACAGGACCTGCCGTAACAATTATTCGTGCTGGCGCCTACGATCTCAACAAATTCAAGTTCCAGGACATCATAAGAGTTGGCTCCATGTTTGGTGAGATTATGATGATGGAGGACGACAATGCCACCGTGAGTGGCTACCTGGAGATCATGGACATGACGGGAGTGACAGGCGCCAATCTGTTTTCCCTGCAGCCTCAACTCCTTAGCAAATTTTCCGCCTATGCCGATGAGGCGATGCCCACCCGTCAAAAGGGGATCCATTTCATTAATGTACCCAAAGCCTTCGAAGTGGGTTTCAAGTCCTTGTTAGGATGGTTTCCAGGCAAAATTAAAGAAAGAGTAAGCCACAAAAAATGCCTAAAATTTACCTTTCCTAACCACTTTTTGTTAGGTTTCTGTCAGCTCCGATCCAGAGGCCATTTTTGAGCGGGTTCCAAAACATTACCTACCCAAGGAATATGGCGGAACTAAGGGCACAATGCAGAACATAATCTCCTCTATGGAATCCAAGATATCCAGCTACAGGGATTACTTTGAGGAGAGCCAACACTTTGGCACAAACGAAAAGTTACGTGAGGAACCGGAACTCTTCAAGCACGGGGAAAGTCACTTTGGCTTGGACGGCTCCTTCCGGCAGCTGGTGATTGATTAAAAATAAAACTATGATTTCTTCCAAATAAAATTGAAAATTTTGCACTTGGTGAAACCAACAAAATGTATTATGATAAGCCATGACATAATAGAAACATGACAATAAGGACCAAAAAAGACAATTTCTTTCAGGAAAAAAGCCATAACTCGGCTAAAACTTTTCCGATCGGCGAATGGTATACCGTCCCGATCTTAGATTTTTGAGTAGAAACATCGCTAATCAAAATCTAAAAGACTAAAATTTGATCGATTTTCCGAAAATGTTCAAAGGGGTACCATCATAAAAAATTGAAATATATATATACTTTGATGCCAAAAAATTTAAATCAAAGCACTGATTCTTAAATGGTATTCCTTTTCCAAATCCGCTGGGAAATGGCCAAGATATTGATAATTATGTGTTCCAAGAGCTATACTTTTTACCAAAATTTTTTTTCCGTAATAACTCTTTTTTTGTATTATCAGAGAGAGTATACAAGCTTCGACTACGCCAAAAAGAAATGCTTTTCTTTCTTGTTTTTTCTTTATTTCTTATCTATCGTTACAATGTTGTTAGAACTTGAAAGCGAATAGTATAAAAAAAGAGTAATGCTTAAAAAAACACTAATAGAAAAAATCTTTAGCTTCGTTGAAGGTTTTTTAATAATTCTATTCCTAAAATTAAACACATTTAAAATATTTGTTTGATATATGTATATGAATATATTTCGATTCAAACCCCATCATAATACCCATAATAACTAACCATAAAAACGTTTGATATGAATTGCTTTACCATCTTTATCAGCTCTCAAGCGATAGCTAATCGATTTAGTTGATTTCAAAGGGTCAAAAAGCGACATTCGCTCCGTGACCATCAAGGAAACCCCATCAAAATGCCATCCATCCGGCCCCTTAGCCCGGAGCTTCAGAAGAATGCAATCGAAATTTTAAGCGAAGTTCCTGAGAAACTGGACGACGATATCGCAGCTCTGAGGACTTGGATTAAGCAGCAGCCCCACCTTAAAGCTCGCACCGACGACCAGTTCTTGGTGAACTTCCTCCGAGGATGTAAATTCAGTTTGGAAAGGACGAAATCAAAGATCGATCGGTTCTATACACTGCGCACAAAGTATCCAGAGTATTATGGAGGCGGCGGTGTTGACGTGGACAAAATGCTTGAGATATTCCGATTGGGGTGAGTATTGTGCGATGTGTGGTATAATATTATTTATTAATTACATTTTAGAACCATTGTTCTGTTGCCACGTCCACTGAACGACAATGGCCCCCGCCTGGCTCTGATCCGAATGGCGGCCTATGATCCGGACAAATACACCTTCCAGGAGGTAAATGTCGCCGGCAGTCTAATGCAGCAAATAATGCTCGATGAGGACGATGTGGCCATTGTCAACGGCATGATCTCCATTCTCGACCTGTCCAACGTGACCACAGGACACTTCCTACATATGACACCCACTTTTGCCAAAAAGATGACGGTTTTCCAAGAGGAGGCACTGCCGCTGAGACCCCAAGGTATTCACTTTATTAACACACCAAATGGATTCGAGACTATCTTTAATATGGTCAAGCCCATGATGTCCAAGAAGCAACAAGGCAGAGTAAGTCCAATACTTAGTAACTATATCTATTAAACTATAATCCTTGTTATCCCTGTAGCTATACGTTCATGGAAGCAAATGGGAGGCACTCTTCAATCAAATCCCCAAAAAGTATTTACCCATGGAGTATGGTGGGGAAAATGGCTCAATACCGGAACTAATCAAGGAATGGGAAGAACGGATCCTGGCCTACAGAAACTACTGGGAGGAGGAGAAGAACTACGGAACGGATGAGCGCCTTCGGGTTGGCCAACCTGTCGACTTCGAGAGTCTCTTCGGACTGCAGGGCTCTTTCCGGCAACTGAATGTTGACTAAGGCCACTGGGGACTATAAATAGTCTTACCTGGAGCTCTTATCTTTAGTTTGAAAGGTGTCGGAACTCAAGAACCCGGGCGTTATCAACTTGATAAGCTTTAATAGAAACAAAGAATTAAGCGAAAAAGAAAAACAAATAAGTTTTTCGTAAATTACATTAATTTTTAGAAACATATTAAACGAAGTTAATAAGGAAATCTTTGAACCAAAAATGTTGGAAACAAAACAATTTTTTTGGAAAAACTATGCGTCTCGGAAAACAAGAGAACTTCGAGTATGACCAAAAATAAAACAATTTCCCGAATGAGATGCGAGGAAAGTCCATTCCACAGTCTCCTCTCAGTTAGCATTTGTGGGTCGTACGGATCGGTGCGTCGGTTCATTATACGGATCCAAAAATTCAATCGGATACAGAGAACGTTCCGCCATGGAACTGAAATTGGAAAACTGAAAAGTGTTTTCCCCCAAGTGCCAATCAGATAGCCATCCTAGATCGGTAATTATTACCATTAGCAGCACTACCATATCCATGGGGGCTCATAAATTGGCAAAACTAATTGCCCAGGGGAAATCGAAGTTCATAATTGCTCGGACATGTTATGTAGTCGGTGTCTATAAGCAAAATAAAGAAAATAAAACTACAAAAAAATATAAAACCAAAAGAGTTCTCGACAGGCGTGGCACGAGTCTGCGGCGTCCGATTGACGATGAGATGAATGCCCCGTCGTGCAGCCGCCGGTCCCGAAATAGTTCCATGGAGTCGTTCCGTGTCTACCTCACCATTTCCCCAAACCCAATCCCACACACTCTCCCCTCGGTTCTTCGGCCTTGCCCCAGCAACCCAAATAAATAAATATTTGGACAAATAAACATGTGCGTAGCAGACCTGTGCTTTCGTTTTACCTGTAATCTTCTCTAGCTCCTTTGTAGATCTGTAAAGGAAACAATCCGGAGTCTATAAATTGATTGGCCTTATGGCATTGAAATAATTATGATTTTAATCTGTGTTTCTTAAATGTTTCTATGACGGTATAGTTGGTCAAATAAACATGATCTTGAATATACGATTACTTTTCCATTTAAAGGGCTATTCAAAATTCGTAGTATATGTTCTAAAAATTTTCCTTAAATTCCTTAAAGATAGTTCGGGGTACCAGTCCTGGAAGTGGTGTTTTTAAAAGTATATTCAAATTCCAATGTCTCATAAATAAAACAAATTAAAAAAACTACAAAATAGAAAAGATCCATCATTTATTTATTTATAAATATTACTTTCTGAGGAATATAACAACATAATTCAATACCTCATAAATCATAATATTTCCTTGACATTATCAAAGAGTATTTCTAGTCTCCATGCCCCCCACAAGTTTTCCGGTCTTGTCCTTTATTTAGTTTCATTTCAATTTCGCAATTTACGAGCAGTCGAGCGGTAAATTAGCCCACCCAGAGGAGGAGGAGGAGCGGATCGGAGGAGGCAGCCATGTCGGGGAGGAGGGCCCAGTCTCTGCCGGCGCACATGTTGGAACCAGCCAAGCCCGAGCGCGGAAGATGTGTGGCAGCCATCTGCTTCTCGTGGAAGGTGATCACCTGCATTGTGTCCCATGTGCTGCTGGTGCTCCTCGTGGTTTCCTACTGCGTGGGCGGAGCGTATCTCTTCCAGCACCTGGAGCGGCCCCACGAACTGGAGGTGAGTAAAGTTCGTTTCAAAAGAAATATATAAGACAACATCCTCATCCTTAAAAGATCAAACGCGGCATTGAGAACCTACGCTTTAATCTCACGGAGAATATATGGCTTTTGTCGGATGACGCCGAGGTCCTTCGGGAAAGCGATTGGATGGCCAATGTGAGCAAGCATTTGGCCAACTTTGAGAAGCAAATCCTTACGGCCATAAAAGCCCATGGTTGGGACGGAAACGAAGATCTCAAAAAGTCGCAGTGGACCTTTGCCGGCTCCCTATTCTACTCCATCATAGTGATAACAACCATAGGTATGTAAAACAGAATAACCATTGGAATTTATTGGTCTATCCTAATCTCTAATCTAAAGCGACTATTTACAACTGAAGGTGGTTGAGAAATGGATGAGATTTGTTTGGAAGGTCCTCCTTTTCCTTAAATCTTCTTACTGAGCTTGTCATTGACGTTTCGGGGAGCTGCTGCCACGTTTTTGGCACTCTTTCCTTCGGCAACTACTGCAGACTTCTCGTCAAAGCCAAAGCCACCAGGTACATAGCCCAGGCCACCGGTTCCCACTCCCAGTTGGCCCAGACCCAGGCCTCCAGCGAGTCCATAGCCCTCCGTGTACTGCGGTCCTCCAAACTGTGGGCTTCCCGGGTACTGTCCCAGTCCGGGAAACTGACCTCCGGGGGCAGCAAACTGATTGCCATTGAAGTCGCCGCCTGGATAGGAATTTCCGAAGGGGTACAGACCATTTTGACCACCGGGAAATTGATTCAGACCCAATCCGTTTCCTGGATAACCAGCATAGCCTGTACCCACGTTGGCGCCTGGAAAACCAGCATAACCACCCACTCCAGGGTAACCTCCGATGCCATTTTGAGCTCCTGAGAATCCTCCATATCCTGGCTGGTAGGGCCCCGGGTAAATTTGCGGCCTTCCGATGATGCCAGTGGGTCCGCCAGGTCCCACCAAGACCCCTGGACTACCGCCATAGCCTCCAGGGCCGCCAAATTGTCCGGCACTAGGCTGTCCACCGTAGGGATTAAACTGGCGAGTGCCCACATTGGGGGTATCCGATGACCTGGTGGGCTCCACATCCGTGTAGTCCTCGATCTCGTCGTTCTCGGGCTCTCCGGGCAGTGGCCTGCGGGTGGTGGGTTCTCTTCTCAACTTGTTGTCATAGGAATTCCGGATGGGGGAGCTCCGCCGGTCTATGTCCCGAAAGGAGCGTTCGCGGCGATTGTACGACCTCCAAACCCAGTGGTCGTCCGAAGATTTGGCGGCCACCAAACCGAAGAGGCACAAAGCCACAACGATGAGGCAATTCTTTCGCATTATTGTCTTTTTATAATGTTTTTTGGAGCAACTTCTCCGATCGCACACTACTGACCCGTTTTTTGCGCTTGGTCGCGACAAGCTCCCGCAACAGAATAGTTTGGTTTTGGGGCAGGCACACGCTACTTATATAACCACAGACGAGAATCGAAAAAACCAACAAAAACCTTAAAAAAGTTAAATAAAAAAAAAAAACAAAACGATGACGCCGCACAAAGGCAGTCAAGCGACGAGGGCAGCCGCAGGTGGGGATCGACTCGGATTGGATTGGTTTTGGATTCGTTTTGGCGACTGCTCGCCCAATGAATCAACCCAAAACGCATCATGTCTGGCGGGGATGTCTTGGTACTTTTTTGGGGCCACGTATCGTTGATTCTCGTGAAGCGCAACCACCGCGGAGCGTGATCCGCCCAGGAGCCAATGAGGCAAGCGGATGAATCGGACAGTTGATTCTGGCGATCACGTCGCAATCGCATAAATCTCCGATGCGTTTCGATCATTTGGTAATTGCTCATTAACCGCTGGTGTCCCTCTGCCATGACTCGGAAAATTTCCACACAATCATATCCCCATCCCGGGAGTCATAGGTCAAAGATCCATCTCGAACACATTTGGGTGGGCAGGGCAGGCAGCACGTGAATGACCTCTAAAAATGGCTTCATTTTGGTTTTCCACGCCTGTGCTTTTGGATGAAATCGAAAGTGGAATTACTGCCATCAATTTAAATATGGTCAAAATAACAAAAAACAAAAATAAACAAGGTCAAACGCCACTGACCGATCGTGATTAACTTTTGATTTAGATTTAGATTTTAATGATGGGAATTTCTAAGCTCATTTTTATTATGCTCTTTAAACAGGGATGAGTACTAAAACTTTTTTTAAAAAACTTTAGATCACCTTAAAGAATTTTAAATAATATTAAAATTAAAATAATAAAATAAAGATATTTTTAAATTTAAAACAAAGTAGAAATTTTCAAAATATGTTCCATCTAATTTGTGTTTCTCACCTTTTCATGGAGAGCTTAATTTTAGTTTTTGTGTTTTTATTGTTTAGACAGTTTCCCGATATGGATTTATGGCTTAGACGCAAATGGGTTTACTGACCGAAGTCCCATCAGATAGAACCAAAAGTCTACTAATGCGAACACTTCCGTGAAAACCAAAAGCGGCGCGACTT
Source organism: Drosophila varians (assembly GCA_018150405.1). Lineage (NCBI taxonomy): Eukaryota > Metazoa > Arthropoda > Insecta > Diptera > Drosophilidae > Drosophila > Drosophila varians. Next base: position 10,261,536 of record JAECWK010000135.1, read on the forward strand.
GAAAACCTCATGTTCGCAATTGTTTGCTGTTATTTTGCGATAATGGGCTTGGCTTTTGCACGAAAAAGAAGTACAAATGCAAAGATTAAACCTTTTTTTTTTTGCGTCTAAGATTTATTAGCAATTCAAGAACAACGGGGTCAAAAGGTTGAAGGCAAAGCCCCAACCCTGAGTCCAAGCCTTACCCACCCATTTCGAGACCGTTCATTATTCTTGATCGCTTTTGTAAATTCTGGACAGGTTATGGCCACATATCGCCGCGAACGGATTGGGGCAAGGTGACAACGATTTTCTACGCCATCGTGGGCATTCCACTGATGCTCATCTGTCTGTCCAACATTGGCGATGTCATGGCCACATCATTCCGGTGAGTTGACACGGGGATGCGCGTGAAGTGGGGAGGTCACTTATGATTAAAGATTAACCCGAAACGTTATTCCAGCTTCCTCTATTGGCGGATCTGTTGCTATGTGTGCACCCGCACTGCAAAACGTCCCAGGAATGCCCGATCCCGGCAGAGGTCCATGCGGGCCCCACGCCACGCCCGCTCCCAGCCACCGCCCTCGTTCCGACGCTCCATGAAAATGACCCACAGATCGGGTAATGACTCTGGCTTGGGACCGTCCATGGGACATGCCTACTCCGATCCGGAACTGCGCACCATGGGCAGGGGATACGATGATCGGGAGTTCGGACATCGGAGCAGTGGAGGACGCAGTCGCCGTCAGCAACAGCAGCAGCACCAGCATCACAATACCTACCACGATCCCCGCCAGAGGCACACCATCTACGGAGATGAGTACGAAACTCAGACGCTGAACCGCTCCCAACGCTATAGCAGCCGGCAGAGGCAGCGGGACCGGATGAGGGACGAGAGGGAGCGCTACTCGCGATCCCACCTGGACGCGGGATCAATCGAGGACTTTAGCGATGTGCCACCGCCAGCCAAAAGAGCTCACAGTGTACGATCAGTCCGTTCACCCCACAACCAGGACTCCTCGAGGGCCAGCAAGGAACTGCAACGCCTTCACTCCGCTCCGGGCAGGAGCAGGGCCAAGTCCGTGGATTCCCAGGCATGTGTCCTCGCACTACGAAGACGTGGATGAGGATGTGGTGAGGAAAACGCCCATTATTCCGAATAAGTATGCCATGGACGACTTTGGAGGCAATGGTCATCGCAGGCAGTCGGCTCCAAGGAGTCAATCCATGCCGAGATCCGCCCACCAAAGGCAGCGGCAGAGGGATCGGGAAAGGGAGCGTTCGCCTCAACCGCCGCCGCACTGTTCTCACCGCCAGAACAACGGCAGGAGAGCCGGAAGCCTGGGCAGACAGACTTCGCGATACGGAAACCACTTGGAGCCTCCCGACTACGATGCACCACGGCGGGGTAGGGATCATCAAAGGGATCACCGCGGGCACTCGCAAGGACGCTACGATGATTACGTAGAAGAAAGCTTCGATGAAATATCCCTTTACGGAGACCACTACGAGGATTATCCTGTGCAGCACAGTCGCTCTAGGAGCCGGGAGCCCAGAAGAACTCGCAGAAGAGAGCGGGCTGAACGCTTGCCTCCTTCCCCAAGGATTATGTCTCCCATGGGCTTTCCAGTCCAACGACAAATTCGTCGGCGTCCCAGCTATGATTACGATGACGATGATTCCATGTATGGAGATGAGTATGGCGACTATGGAGAGCTCCTGCCCAAGGATCGTCCAGTGCCCATTTGGCTTTGCGTCTTTTCTGGTCGTAAGCTATATCCTTGGAGGAGCCGTTCTGTTTGCCTACTGGGAGAACTGGTCCTTCCTGGATTCTGCCTACTTCTGCTTTATAACTTTGACTACAATTGGTGAGTGGTTCTTTTTTTTATATTCTTTCTTCTAAGTAATTGATTTTTAAAGGATTTGGAGACTTTGTTCCCGCCAAAGGGGTCAAGGATGAGTCGGAACAGTCCATTGCCTACTGCTCTCTGTATCTGCTCTTTGGCATCGCCTTACTAGCCATGAGCTTTAATCTCGTCCAAGAGGAGTTCATTGCCAATGTGAAAGAAGTGGCACGCCGTCTGGGAATTCTTAAGGACGACGACGACGATGAGGATGAAGATTAGAGCCACTAATACCAGTTATTAAGATTCATAAACACAATTTCGTTTAGAATTAAATCCATAGGTGGATAAATATTTCAAATCAATACTGTATTTAAGAAAAGCATTAACTAAAAGCCTTAAGTTCTGAAACGAATTAATTTCTTATAAACTTATACTTCACACAAGGTCCTTCACTGACCTGCACTCTCAGCTTCAAGGTTTGTTTAACTGTACTTAGCAGCCTAAGTTTATTTAAATAATAATTGTACGAAATTCCAAATTTAAATACACAGACAAAAAAGAATACCCAGAAGTGCCAGGCAAACAAAATGCGGCGGGGCTATTGGTGGAAGTACTGCGTCCGATCAGGCCACGTTCTCTTTGTTGTGCTAAGAAAATAAAAAACATAAACAGAAATTATTTATTCTGCTATTAGCCACTTAACTTCTGGACCTACCTTGTTCATGGCTGGGGAACTGCGTGGCGATGACTTTCTGGGCGTCAAGGAGCGAGATAAGGAGCTGCTGCGCTTGGTACCCGATACTGGTGGCTTCAGGGCATTTGAGTTTGAGTTGCGGGTGGTGCCACAGCCGCGTTTCATGTTGATCCCATCCACGTTCTCAATGGGCGTCGAGTTCATAATTGTTTCGGTGTCAGAAAGCTCCTGAACGGAATGCAAAGAGTCCTCGTTCTCACCCTCGCTGCACTAAAAGTATATTTTAATTAAAACTTAAAAAAAATTTATATATTAAACAAATAATTTACCTCATCTATTGTAGCAGTGGTGTCCAAGTCCGACCAGTCCTGCTCCTGGCGATAACGCTTCACAATGTCCTGATGCGGCGATGTGGCCGCCAGACTGCGAGGATACACAAAGTCCCGCTTCGAGGGCGTGGTCCCTGTAGGCGCATACGTTTTCAGCTCATTTTGTTGGAACCTCACAAGCTCTTGCTCGCAAATCTGTAGCTGCTGGCGCTGCAAAGCCGCATGCTCCGTGGACTGACGAGTTAGCTCCTGAACCAATTCAGTGGCCACAGTGGAGTGTCCGCGGAACCGCTGCCTATCATCTGTTATTAGCTGCTGCCTCTCGCATACAGCCTCCTCCAGTTGAACCTGCTGTTTGCCCTGCAGCTTCTCCAACTGTTTATTGCTGGTCTGGCAGATTCCTTGAAGCTGCTCCTGCTGCTGCCGACTTGCCAGAACATTGTCTTCGGTCTGTTTGGCCAGCTCCTGGCCAAGATTCTTGATGTGTACTTGCAGCATTGAACACTTGGAAATGCCCTGGTCCAGGCACAGCATACCTGCATCCATTTGGCTTGCAAGTTCAGTTCGAGCGGAATGCGTGGCATCGGATCCCTTAATATGATAATCGTTGATTTCATATTTAGTCTCCTCGATGCGCTGGTTTCTAGTCTTTCGACTTTCCTCTATTTTGTTCAGACGCGTGGACATGCTGAGGGTGTTCTTCTCCCTTAGCTCCTTAATCTGCTCCATTTGCAACATAAGAGACTCTAGCAGGGATGCCTCTTGTTGGGCCAGCGCACGTTCGTTGGATATTTCAGCCTGCAGCTGCTCCAGTTGCTCAGCATCTGGCACACTCATCTGACTAAGCTCCTCTAATTGCTTCTGGACTTGCTCAACGTGTTTCTCCAGCGATCGCGCGTTATTGTTTATAATCTGCGAGAACCTCTCCTGCATGGAGTCCAGCATAGCCTTGTGTCGCTGATTATTCTCTTCCAGTTCCTGGAGATTCGTTTGGATGTCCCTGTTCATTTGCAGCTCACGCTGCTGCATTTGTTCCAATAGTTGCGCCACCAATTTTTGTGTGTGCTGATCGCAGCTCTGCGAGATGTCCGCCATGAGTTGTTTGTGAATCTTTGCCTGATCATCAATTGACTGGCTGCATATTCCCTTGAGAACTTCGATGCTCTGGGACGCATTTGTGGACAGTCGCTGGCTAACATTACTGGAGTTGGCTGTCGAATATCAAAGCAAAAATAAATAAAAGTAATTAAAAGTTAAATGAACACCAAACTTACATAACTCTTCGTTCAAATGCTCCTTGGAGGCTGCTTGCTGTTCTAAATAATAATTAAGACTGCCCCCAATCATTTCAAGGTTGTCGTGCATGCGATCCTTAAATTGATCACAAGCTGAGCGAATCTTCTCGTCGGCGTGGCGTCTTCTCTCGATAGTTCCGTGTAGCTGATGAGTGTCACTTGTGGCCAAGTCCGCAGCGGCCAGAATCTCCTGGGCCTGAGTGGTCAATGCCTCCTCCGTTTTCACATGCGAGGCCACTATCTGTTTCTTTTCCTTATAGCGGCGCTTGGTTTTTGTTAGGACTTTCTTGGTTAAGAGCAATGAACCCTTGGTGTTTATCAGATTCTCCTCGGTCTTTTTCAGCTCCTGGGTTTTCTGCACCAGACTCATGCTGACCTCGCTGAAGATTTTCTCCTTGTTTTGCAGCTCATCTTTCAGAGCCTTCAGTAAAAGCATTTTTTCATTGAGCTCGCGGTTTTGTGAATCCAACTTCATGGTCATTTCACCATAAGTTTCCTCGGCCAAGTAGATGCCGTTCTTGTCCCTGGCCGCCATGAGGTCTCGTTTGAGCTTATCGATCTCCTCGGTATACTCCTTGAGCACAGTTTTCTTGGTCAATTTCTGGTTGACTTCAGGCTTGTTCTGAATGTTCTTGGCCCGATGGGCATACTCCAAAGTGCTAAGAGTCTCTTCGATGTCCTTGTGTCCCGGAGAGATGGTAGCTATGATAGAGGTCTTTGTCCTACCTCCCAGTGATTCTTGCAGTAACCGCGTGAGCTTCGATTCGCGGTAGGGAACATGCGGAGCACGATCTACCAAGGCTGTAATTACCCTTCCCAATGTAAGTAAACTCTGGTTAATGTTGACAGTTTCTCTAACGCGAATGCCTTTCTCGTTTCCAGCCTTGGAAACATTTTCGCTGCCAGCCAGATCCACCAAATTCAGTTTTCCAATCTTAAGCATATCCTCTCCATCAATTCCATTCTCCCGAATGTGCACTAGAATGGAGAAGACCGTATGCGATCGCGAAGATTGGGCATTCATAAGAGTAGTAGCTGTCTTGCGGCGTTCCTTGCCTTTTTCCAGCAGCTTGTACACATCGTCCTTGCTGTGCACTGGTATTTCCTCCAGGCCCTGAATGATTACCGAGCCCTTTTTAGTGCTGTCATCGAAAATTCGTATCTTGGTAGTATCATCGGTGGAGAGCAGATCACACAGCTCCTCGTTGTACAGCTCCAGGTAGGAGATGCGCATCGTATACTCCACTTCCATCATGCGCAGTTCATCGAAGAGGTGACTCAGCGCGCGTGGTATGATGCCAATATCGGAGTCCTAAAAGGGAATTAGTTTTAAAAAAAGGTTAGTTTCCAAGAACTTAGAAAAACTGGTTTTAATTGACCTGAACGGTAACTTTTAGTTTCAAGGACATATGGCTAATAATTGGCAGACCCTTTTCAGGCAAGTTCGGACTTATATGCCTTATACCCTAAATGGTTTTAAGAAGAAACTTACATCTTCCCAGGAGGATTTCAATTCGGCAGTTTCGTTTCCCACCATCGTGTGTGTCTTTCCCGTTCCAGTCTGTCCATAGGCAAAGACCGTGCAATTGTAGCCATTTAAAACCTCCTCGATCAGGGGAGACACCACAACGCAGTAGACATCGCATTGCTTGGACTCTGGACCAAAACTCCGGTCGAAGGTGAACTTCTTGGTGAGCTTGGAGTCCAGCGTGTGTCGGGTGACAATTTCCCGGGGCGGAACCACATCTACCACTTCGGCGGAGCGAATGCATCGTTCCCTGGAGTTCAAAGGCCTTCGAAAAACAAAGAATTCCCAATGCTAGAAGTCGCATTCCATCACATAGTTCCGGTTAACACAAAAAAACTCACCTGACTCGCACATAAACCTGGATGTTTTGGTTTGACTTCCTGGCCGGCTGGCGGGTTGTATTCCCACTTGAAGTGTCCATTTCGTTGCCTTAATATCAATTAGTTTAATTTTTAGCGCGTACAGTCAAAAAAGCGACGCCAGTTGGAAACTGCAATGGTGTGTGTGCTCGCGTTGAGTATCGTTTGAAAAACTTTGTTTTCCAGCCTTTCCTGCTTTCGTTTATCCACGGAATAACTCCTATATGCACAGAAATTTTTTAAATTATATATTTCACACGAATTCCAAAGCAGACCAACAAGATGCCTCTTTCCTTCGTCCGTTGACTTTGAATTCAGTGTTTATTTTGCGGTATTTGCAATGGTATATTTTGGTATTTTCCGAATATTAATGTCTTTTTTAGTTGTGGAAACACTGATTTTCTTTGTGATCGTCTGGCTATTAATTTTCAAATATTAAATATTTATTTAATACTATTTTTTACCTTTAATTTAACAATAAATTATTCCATTCTTAAACAAGTCGTTATAAAATATGCAAAAATAGTCTGGCAGTTGGGGATTTAATTATTCCAATCAATTAACTTTAATAATCTTGTGCCTTTTAAATAAAAAACCTTTACAATAGGAAGAAACAAAAATTAACTCTATCAAAGCAGTCAGCATTGCTGACTTCAAAACTTTTTAAAAATTATTAGAAATTTAGTAAATTAGTCGTGAACAAAAATATGCAACCATAGATAGATTGGACGAATGTCGTGCTGGTTGGGAATGTGTGAATGCAACGCTACGCCGAAACATAATAATGCCAAGGGTAATAAATAATTTAAAAATTCTTTAAATTAAAATATTTTTTAAATGTCCAATGCTGCCAGTCCAAAAAAATTAACTGCCAGCGATGCCACCTAGTTCATTATCATTAGAGGCGATAGGTCTGCCCTCACTTTTATATTGATACGACAGCCCTAGCACACACGTATTGGCAAAAAGTTGGCCAAAAAATAAATGATTAAGAGAGTGAGGTGATCAATATATTAACCAGACAAAACTGCAGAGGCTGTGGCTGATTTTGTTGCTGTGCGTGTGTGACAGCGGCGACCAGAGGAAGAGTTCCCTGAATCAAGAAAGTGAGGACCCATTCAGATAAAGAGGAGGGGGAAGCAGCACAGGTGCAAAATATATTTATGTACTAATTTCTGTTTTCCTTTTTTACTTTTAACTGTAGGCTACGAATTGGGCCAGTCACCGCCCCCCGGAATCATGGAGACCAAGGGCGAGAATGATGTGTTCGATGACATGAACCTGTACATCACACCGGAGAGTTTCATAGTGGAACCCAATGGAGGAGCTGAGGTTCTCGTTATCGGCCGGCTGGACAAGGTCACCAGGGTGCAACCCGCTGGCGGAGATCATTTGGCCAATCTGCGACCCACGAGAAGGATTTGCGGCGTCCTGGGAAGCATCCACTTGCTCAGCTGTGATTATTTGCTGGTGGCCACCCACCGAATATTCGTGGGTGTCCTGAATGGAGCCATTATCTGGCGCCTAGCCGGCTACGACATTATTCCCTACATTCCGAATGCCATCCAACGCAAGGATAACGAGACGTATCTACAATTGCTGCGACAGACACTGGACACCAAGTTCTTTTACTTCTCCTACCGCTACGACTTGACCCATTCGCTACAGAGGCAGCGGGAGCTGGCCGTTTCAGGCGGTCAGGACCAGCCTGGTTTGCTCCAACGTGCTGATCAACGATTTGTGTGGAATGGCTATGTCTTGCAGCAGTTTCGTTGCGAAAAGATGCACAGGTTCCAGCTGCCACTGCTGCTCGGCTTCGTTTCTATCAACCAGGTCCAGATAAACGGCCAGACCTTCTTTTGGAGCATTGTGACCAGGAGATCGATTCACAGAGCAGGTACGAGGCTATTTACTCGCGGAATCAACGATCAAGGGCATGTGGCGAACTTTGTTGAAACTGAGCAGATTGTGGAGTTTAATGGCCAGCTCACGGGATTCGTTCAGACGCGTGGCAGCATGCCCTTTCATTGGCACCAGCTTCCTAACTTGCGGTACAAGCCTAGACCCAGTCTGATTCCCGGCAAAGATCACTTTAGCGCCTGCAGTTTGCACTTCTCAGAGCAACTTCGGATATATGGCAGCCAAGTGGCAGTGAATCTGGTGGATCACAAGGGCGCTGAGGGTGAGCTGGAGGCGACTTTTGCCAGGCTTATCCGAGAAATGGGAAACCCCAAAGTCCGCTACGAGTCTTTCGACTTCCACCACGAGTGCCGAAAGATGCGCTGGGATAGGTTGAACGTGCTAATCGATCGTCTGGCCCACGAACAGGATGAATTCGGTTTCTATCATGTCTTCGACGATGGAAAACTGGTGTCCACGCAGACGGGTGTCTTCCGCACGAACTGCATCGATTGCCTGGACCGTACGAATGTAGTACAGAGCATGCTGGCTAGGAGATCCCTCACAGCTGTGCTGCAAAAGCTGGGAGTGCTGCATGTGGGCCAACGAGTGGAACAGGCGTCCGAGAGCTTCGAGGCCCGCTTTAAAGGAGTGTGGGCCGACAACGCGGACCTGGTGTCCCTGCAATACTCTGGAACGGGTGCTCTCAAGACAGACTTTACTAGGACTGGCAAGAGAACCAAAGCCGGAGCACTGCAGGATGGCAAGAACTCACTGATGCGCTACTATCTAAACAACTTTGCCGACGGCCGGCGACAGGATGGCATCGATCTGTTCCTCGGCAAGTATGTGATCAACGACAACGAAGGTGGAGCAGTGCCATCGCCACTGGACGCAAAGCGGGGCTGGCGCTTCTTTGCATTCCCCTCGGTGTTGATGATGGCCGTGGTCATGTTTATGGTGACAATGACTTACCCGGCGGAGTTCAACACCGAGAATCTGCTCTTCATGCTGTTCTGGGGAGCGATGATAGCGGTCAGTGCCACTGGGATCCTGCACTACGGAATCGAGTTTGTGCAGTGGCCGCGGCTTTTTCCGCCGTTTTCCTTTCGAAGCCAATGACATTAGTGTTGTTTAGCGAATTTTCTCGGGGATCTACCTCTGCCGCAGTATCAGATATATATCCTGTACACAAATTTCTTGAAAACGATTTAAATTAGCCCCGATTTATGTTTGTTTTATTGTACTTTTTTGTTTAGTTGAAGAATAACCCATCTGGTATCCACTGGCATCCATTCCTTTTGGCTATTTGTTAGTTAATATATATCAAACCACACTTGAGCTTCTGGCGGTTGGAATTGAAAGCGGATGGGTTTTCAGGAGGGCATTCGGGAGGGTTTCAAGCGCCGCTTATATATGCGATGAATTGCAATGTAGATCAATCACTTTTGTAGAAACATTTTATGAAATTAAATAAAGTATTTAATGCATTGCTAGAAAACCAGAAACAATGTATTAATTAAGGAAATAATGTGACCCAAGAAATGTGGGAACTGCCCAAAAAATTATCTTTTGGGATCTTAGTATGCCTGGAGCAATCAATCAATCGACCATTTCGGACTAAACAGTTTCCATATTTCGGCTCGCCAACAAAATCAGTATCAAAATTTTTTACTTACTTTCACAAAATTTAGTCGTTTTATTCTCAGCTTAAAAAAGTATCAAAAACAAAAGCAAAATTCAATTTTAGGCTATTAAGGTAAATTCCTTTTGGGTCACTGATTTTCCAATAACATGGCGGACAAGAATGGAGATAAGTCTGAGAAATCGGAAAAGCAAACGACATTTCCGGGAAGTTTCCTTTACATGTTCGAGGTTGTCGTGGACGATCTGCTGATTACACGCCAAAATCTTTGCGCTCCCGAGGAGTACCCAACCTGCACGGAGCTCACTTTCCGCTCGTCCATGTACATGTGCATCTGCGACAGGGAGGTGGGCACCTGCGTGAATCCCTGCTCGCCCAAGTGCGGCAAGTGCTGCCTGTTCACCCTGGAGTCGCCCATCACGGACAAGGACAAGCTACTGGTCCACGTCTACAAGAAGAAGACTGAGAGCTGCAAGTTCCTCATCGGGCTGTCGGAGCTGGCGGTGAAGCCGATCTTTGATCGTGTGCGGGAGTCCTTCGACTTGGAGAACCCCAACTGGGAGAGCGCCATGGCGGGTCATGTTAACCTATTACCTAAGCTCAAGGGGCCCACCTCCAAGGGTCTCCTCGACAACTGCTCCTGCTACACCAAATGCAATGAGCGCCACGAACAGTGGTGTCCCACCTCAGAGCTCTCCAAGCGACTGCTGCCCCTCTTCAATCTCTGCAAGATGCAGACGGGGAATATTGTGCTGATCATTCGATTGGTTTGCAATGGTCCGGCCATAGTGTCCTCCTTCCCCTTCATGAGGGTCTGCTCCAGGAACCCCAAGTGCCCGGAACCGTGCTGCCCGCCGTCTTGCTGTCCGCCGCCTTGCTGCCCACCGCCTCAGGCGTGCCCGCCGTCCTGCGATCCTTGCGATCCCTGCTGCGGCCAGGGCAATGGCCCGGCCACCGGCGGACCCATGAACCAGAGCAAGTGTTGCAAGGGGCAGTGCGCCCAGCCCCCGCAACGTCGCTGCTCGATGGTGGATCCTTGTGCCCCACGAATCCAAGAGCCAAACAAGGTCCTGCGCTACTATTCCTGCAATATGGACAAGCTTTGTCCCGGCGACTATTGCGAGGATGAGTTCGATAGGGGTGAGTAAATGGGATTAATTTATATTTTGGGGTTTATATTTATAATTTTGGGAAAATGTTATGTAAAATATTTTGCTTTATATATATTTTTATAAAATCCTTATAAAATCGATCAAAATAAATCTTCAACCCATCCAGAGTGCCCCACCGTGCCATCCAAGCGGTGTCCTCCCTCCCCAATAGAAAAGAAGCTACAGAAGTGCGGTCCTTGTGGCACCCTTCCCCCCTACCCTCGCTACATCCAAGAGCAGCTGTCGGGCGAGGCGGCGACTAAGTCGCCAGCGGATCAGCCCGAAAAGAAGGATAAGAACGGCAAAGGAAAGAAGGGCAAGCGTCAGTCTGGTGGTGCTGTCCATTGTGTGGGCAACCCAAAGATCTGCCCCTCGGCAGTCTACGATGACTCCTTTCCGCCGGAGTGCAAGGGAAAGCTAGAGGCCACCAGGAAGCAGTCGGTCGTGGATCCCAAGGATCCCCACTACGACGCCGCCTGCGAGGAAGGTGAGTTATCATTTGATTAGTAGGCCTTGAAGTGGTCAGCAGTTAGTAGGCCTTGGAATATCCGTCCGGCTTTGGAGCTCGACAGGTCATTCGAAATTCGACAGTAACATCACATATTCCGGGGGGCGTACAATCATCGCTCAGTTTATAAACTCGTTTTTTAATGTTTCAAATGGGAAATGTTGCCTGACTTTCACAGTGTAAAAAAATTAAAATTCTTTCGTTATTGTTACGCGAGCTTTGGATGGACTTTGAAATCTTTGAACATAACAGAAGAAAGTAATTAAAAGTGAACTAAAAGTTTTCCGGAATTCAATTAAAAAGCGTCTCTATTTCCATTCTAATCCTTCAGCGCGAAAACGGGCACAACGGAAATTGCGCCACTTACTGGTGAAGTACAACATCCAAATTGAGAATTGAGAGTCGAGCGGTCTTCCGTATCGGAATCAGGGCATCGCGCACCGAACCGTGTCCAGTGGAGTATTATTTAAATTCAGACAGAAGGAAAACCAACCCAACAAACTTTAACTAATCATGGGCAAGAGGGGCAAGAAGGGAAAGGGCAAGAAGGCCAAGGTCGACTGCAAGTTCAAGATCACCGAAGACATGCTAAAGCCTTTGAACGAGGGTGGTAAGTAATCCAAGGTAATCATTTCCAAGGGATAGACATTTAGCATGGGCCTTTGCAGGAAACGATGATGGCTGCGATGGCTGTTGCCAGTGCACCTGCGACTGCGACTGCAGTCCGGAGCTGGCGCCGTGCTTCATTCAGCCCACCCGGCCGGATCCGGGCCCGGCGGCATACGACGAGTTCGAGGCGTGTCTGAACGGCAGCGGTTTGACTATCCGTGTCCTGAAGAACACCCACAAGGTAGAGAGCATTGATGATGGGGCGGATGCCAATTTGGGGGCAGATGATGATCCCTGCTACCGGCAGGACCCCAACGACTGTGAGCCAAGGCAGGAGTCCTGCCTGCACGAGATGTTGCAGCGCAGTCCCTTTGCCCGGAACCACATCAAGCGCAGAACCGGCGGCAAGATCATAAACCATCCGAACATCCCAAAGGTGCGGGCTAATATCAAGTACTCTGGAAATGATGCCTGCGAAACCGACAACTACTACGTGCCCTTCTCGAAGATCAAGGAGGCCTGCGACCTGCAGGAGGCCAAGGTCGACTGCTATCGCCAGCGCCTCTGCGGCGGCTACGACCCCATTGTCCCGGCTAAGTTTCCTGCCCAGAATCAGCGTAACTGCTGCATGCAGGTCGAGAGGAAGGACATTCTAAATACCATGAAGGGAGTCAACCTGGACACACGTCGTAAAGGAATCGAGGTATGTTTTATTACAGATGTAGATCTGTAGACAATTTCTTTCGTAGCATGGGCGCCATTGTTTCCGACAAAATGGCGATATTTTTTTTAAAAGCATTAGAATTTCTTGGGCGGATTTCTAGACTTTACGAACTATATGTTACCTGCAGAGGATTCTTCCAGGGCTTTGTTAATTACTGTAAGATAAGATTGGATTATATTCAAGAATTTAATTTCCTGGGAATGACCGATAAACTATTTGTGGCAATAAGGGGAATCACAAAACTGTGAATGGCCAGACGTACATTGTACATGACTTATGGGGCAGGAGGCCTAATCTTCGATCACCTCCGGATTCCTTATTGGCATCACAGCCGACGTGTTGGAATGTGTGATCGCTTTCGAGCCGTGACTTGGCCCCCTCTAAATGCCGATGCAAGTGGTGCATATTCTGCCACTCCGGGATCCCAGTGGCAGGCTTTCAATTGCCACAATTGTGGGGCAGTTGCATAACCCCAGGCAGCTCCAAATGTGGAGCAGTCGTCGCCTCAGCCGTTTGTGGTTGAAAATCAGTCTTCCAGGTTTTTGTAGCTTTTGTCTTATGAATGGTAATCGCAGTGCAGATGCTTATGCAACAGGTGGAATTAGGTTTTAGCCGCCACTTTGGAGTCTTTACTATTTTTTAAAGAGTCCATAAATTGTAGAAAAATGCCTCTAAATCTTTCCTTTTGTGTGCAGGTGTGCTACAAGACTTGCGAGGAGACTGACAGCGATGTGTTCCTGGTCAAGCTGGGCACCAAGGCCAAATCCCAGTACAAGAAGAACACCATCGAGATCGAGCTGAGGACCCCTAAGCAGCCAGTGACCCTGCCGATTAGCAAGGTGACCACCGAGACCTACGTCTCCGAGGACATGCTCGGTGGCGTCGGAAAGAAAAAGAAAGGCAAGAAGGGCAAAAAGGGCAAGAAAGGCGGCAAGAAGGGCAAGAAAAAGTAGAAAGCAAAAGCAGATCCCTAAGCAAAACCACGACATTTATTCCTGAACTACTAACCTGACTTGATAAATATCACCCGACCGAATATCCTTTTCACAATAGTATCCCCGTTGGACACCCCTGGACTACAAATAGACCCCAGAAACCAATAACACAAACCCATTTAGTTAAAGAAACAAAACAATATTTCGACTAGTTTAGTAAATGTTTGGAATAATTTGGAAACCACAAAACCCTAACGCACTTGAATATATAAATTCTGAAATGTTATCGGGATTTGTTTTTGATTTGGGAGTGTGAAAACCGCAGGTTAAGATTTGTTGATCTGTCTGGCTTTGGAGTGTCAGGACTTTGAAGATATTGGATTACTTCATTGTATAAATTATAAAAGAAAAATAAATAACCTTTTTTACAAGCTCAAGACATAAAAAAAAAAAAGCTGGAGTATTCCCGGTTTCAAGAGCATTAAATAGTTCTCAAGGACATGGTCTCTGCAAGTTCCTTCCATCTAAAAATAAGTGACAGTAGAGGAGCGTGCAACTGTCCAACCGATCCACTCAGATCGTCTTCATCTATTGCACACCTGTAATTAAAATTCATACGAGACGCATCCCATCCCCCCAGGTGGGATTCGGGGCGAAGGAGGGCCAGGTGTTGGATGTGCAGCGGTTTGTGTATTCTTTTTTTTTGTGGCCGGACTCAAACAAGTTTGAGACAGGTAATCTCAGGTGCAAAGAGACGGAGAAAGAGAGCTCGCAGCCAGCCGGCTGGCCCGACCATTCGGTTGCGAGAGGAGTTTGACGAGGAACTCGTTTTAGTTGCGTCCAAACACTTTAGTCTTTAAGTTAACCCAGCGAGTGCGATCGCAGGAACAAAGTCGAGAAACCACCAAGCGGAGCTTGGCCAAGCTGTTGACTCTTCGGCGGATTGGCTGCGAATGCGAGCAACTTTTCCGTTTCGGCCACATCGAGAGCAGGTCCCCCAACAAGCTGACCAAAAGTGAGAGTGAGCTGCTCCAATTCTTCAGCCTCTCTGAGAAAGCGGAAAGAAAGTGAAACGAGTGGAGATCACGGCGATTACTTAATAGCCAGTCGCCTTCACGATCTGCAGGCATCGAACCCTGGCTAAATAGATTCGGAGGCGCAAATTAATGGCGCTAACTTAAAAATCCAATCCTCCCCGCCCCACAAAGCGATGACAGTTGGGCGGAGAAAATCGAAACCGAAACAGAAACAAAGTATTGGAATTTCGAAAAGAAAGACTACCGATCTAGCCCAGAGATCCGAAAGATACAAAGCATCAAAATATAAATTGATAATTTAGAAAGCTAGCTGCGTACCAAATAAGCTAGATCCGGAGAGGCGACACTACTCTCCGCCATCCACCATCCGCCATCGAGTTGGGTCTGTCTGGCGTCCAGTTACAGTCCATGATCGGAGGTTACACCTTAAAGTCTCGAATTTTACTTTCTCCTCTCGCTTTAAATTTGTTTACAAAAAAAGTGCACTTGCAACTCTAACTGGTGTCTAAGATTTGTCTCAATCAAGACCATCAATCAAACCTTCATTATAATAAAATAAAAACAGTGATAATGATACGACACACGGTCCTAGTAGTGCTCCTCAGTTCGGTGGTCAGTGTCGATTCCGGTCCAAATACCCCGCCCACCAAAACACCACTTGTTCACATCAGCAACATGCCACAGCACTTCCATCACAATCCCAATCGCCATACCAATCACAACATAAGCAGCATTAGCAGAGGAAATGTTCCGGTGGCGGCGGATGAACAACCCACCGGCAGTGGCCGTGATAAGAGAGGTGAGTACTTGTCCCCCTTTGAGGCATTTTTCCAAGTGTGCCTTCCAATCCGTGTCAGGGTCACTGAGCCGTCCAAGTGCCCTGTAATGGACATCGAGCATCAAGCATCGAGCATCGAGAGGCTGTGTCAATGGATTCGCAAATATTAACAATTGCTTTCGGCCAGATTGCTTTGAATCGGCTTGCCGCCTTTGTTCCACACCGAGGATGGGCTGTGGTCTAAGATACTTGAAGGTGTAAGTAGGAAATGCTTGGGATGTCAAGGGTTTTGAGTTGGTGGGATTATGTGATTAAAGAAAGAGAAAGATTTTTAGATGAAAGTCAAAGTCAAAGAGTTTCTATTTAAACAATCTTAAAAAATCTGAAATATAAACATTTAGAAAGAATCTTCCAATCTGCATATTCGATTCGCATCATGTGACATGATATTTATAAAAAAAATTTACAACAAAGCCAACTGGATGAGCATCTGTGCAGCTTATTATTAAAATGCTAATTGTGTTTCCTATGCACCGTCTGACATTTAAAGATTTCGCAAAGATTTCATAAACATATGAGTTCTACGTCAGCAAATCCCAACCACAATAAAACCCAATCGAAGACTAATTTTCGCATTAGAGTCTCTATCTCCCCGCCCCTGATATACATAGATATAAATATATTTTTCGTTGGGTATTTATAAGGTAGGTGCGTTCATTGCCCATCTTCTAGTTGCATAAATATTCAACAACAAACTAAAACGAGAAATCAAGTTTCAATAATACTTTTGAGATACGTTTTTCTCTATTTTGTTCGACTTTGTTATTCTGAGGCTCCACTTGGATTTTGGCTGCATTTTGATTTTTTGTTTATGGAATGCTGGTGACCTCAGAATATTAAATGATATATACTCAATAGAAGAAAATATACGAAAAATATCCAAAAATGTGATATGCAAAAGCAAATTAAAGGTGAAAGAATTATTAAGATTTAGTCTTTCACCTCGTGACATTTTGTTGAGAACAAAAGCCGCAAGAGCCAAGCACGTGCCCACAACCTTTTACCAAACTTGGCCAAGAAGATTAATGGGTTTTCGTATTCCCAAGCTAAAAGCGAAATAAAAGAGTTCAAACACCTCTCTATGAGCCATAATTACTAGAGAATTTCGATTTGCATTGGAGATTCAAATTGTTATTCTGAAAGTTGCCCAAAAATAAAAACCAAACATAATATGCAAATTAATTTGTTTAAAAAAAATGTGAAGAGAACAGAAGAAACTGCGATGGTCTTAGGCCTACCACTTAAAAGGGTAATTTGTCAAGATAATGTAAATGTTTTCAGTTTTGTTTGACCAACTTTGAGATACTCTCTTTTTTTTTTTGAAGGCTTGTTATTTAGCATAAACATGTTTTATAGTTTGGTAGTTTGTGTTCCCAACTGAGTAAGAGCATCCAAGTATTTCTTTGAATATAATTACATATTTCAGAATTAATCAAATAAATCTTTTTCAACTTGTAGCTTGACATTGAAACACGGCTGACAAGTTAACTTAATAATGATATAATGTATCGAATTAGTATCTGAGTGTGTACAAAGGCGATTCTTGGGCACCTTGAGTGCGTCAATCAAAGAATTAAAGAAACCACAGAGCTTGGGTCTGCGTTACGTATACGCCGCATTGGCTGCCCATGTAATTACCCAAAAAAATGGAGATACAAGCGGATTGCGAAAGCGTTTGAAAATGTATCTTTATGGAATGTGGAAGCTGGTTCACAGAAAAAATAGAAACACAAACATTTAGCGAACGTTTGATTGCAAAATCCTTTGTCTCAGGGCAACTCCTCGCAGCTAATTGACCTCTTTCCAGCCAAGCGGCAATTGCACGGCCCTCAACTAGCTGTTGCAATTTCAGTTGCATGTTGCAGTTGCAGCTACAGATACAGAAACAGATACATTTCGAGACGGTTCTTAGTCGCAGATGCTAGATGCGAAATGATTTACTGCCTTGATAGGTTCAGCTTCGCTTCGCTTCGTTTTTCACTCAAGGCAGAGACCAACATCCTCGGCGAGTTGTCATGATTTATGTGGCCTGTGGAAACGACAATTAGCCGGTCCAAGTTGTCGGCTATATAGTTGTTGCCCGATATACATCGCGCCGGAGACACAACTGGGTTAGTTAGTCGTGATGTTATTGAATGCCCAGATCGATCGACATTTGCACAGGAAAAAATTCGAGATCAGATTACTTTTATAGGATAACTAATTTTATTTTTAATTAATATGTTTTCTTGGTTTCAAATAATGTATAGTATTTATTTTTCTTCTAAAATCTAGACAACTATGTAGCTTTGATCGAGAATCGTAGATCAGAACTCATACTTTGCAGTCCATCACGTTTTGGACATTGTCATATTTTCGTGGCAACTTTCAATTGACCAGCCAGAGGCATTCGACAATGGCACGTAAATTAACTCACATAATGCTGTGTTAACAACTCAAGGATTTTAAGTTTTTGAGAACAATGAGGTCCATTTCTTGTCTGCTTCGAGTGCGTTGCTCTGCCTTTGTTCTCGGCTCTTTGGTGACCTCAAAGGCAACGTCCAACTTCAGCTTGATTGGTTATTAATGCCAAAAATTAAAGCCATGTCCAATGACTTGCTATTCCACGGGGAAATCAAAGCACTTGGAATTCTGAGCCGGATTAGGAATTATCAATTATCTTGACTGATTTAGATTTTGGCCATGTATCTCAGGCTTTTCCAATTCAACTTTCCATTAAATTACTTTTGGGTTTTCACTTAAATTTGAAAGAGACACGAACTTTCCATTAATTTGGATCTTTAATAAAGATCTCCACCAATGATTTCCCGCCAAGTGCTGGGGAGTCCGAGGAGTCCAATTTCATTAACCGAAGGCAATCAGATAAGCCCCGATTCATCCGATACAAAGCCAAGAGTGCAGAGGCCTTGTTTTCGGTAATCTGCCATTAATGTTTCACCTGACATCGGGCAGCAGACACTTCAAGTCCCACTCCATCACCCAAATGTCAGGCCGGGATTTTCAGCTGTTTTGGCTGGTAATGTTGCCACAGTAAACCGAAACCCAAAACGAAATGAAATATTAAAAAAATATTAAAAACATTACGTATAATTACATAATAAATTGTACTTTTTTTAACTCTTTAAACGAAGGCAAGCCGGAGATAAATTTAACGCGAAATGACACTCAAATTAGGAGCTGAGGGCTGGGCGTGGCGTTTAAAAAGTGGATGAGGGGCAGGGCTAATGCATCATGGAGCAGTTAGCATCGGTTGTGGCACAACCTGGGAGCGGGAGCCAGCATTAAAGCCACAAAATGTATATCAATTATTTGGCAATTCCGGGCGCATCTTGGGGAACTGGAAATGGAAATAAAATCCGCTTAACTGCCGGGCAGTAAAAGCCTTGTCTGGCCTTGACATACTTTTCACTTTTTGGATACGAGACGACAAGTGATCTCACGGCTGGAGCGAAGGCTCCTCCGAAAATGTTAAACCTTTGCTCGGGTCCATTGAGACAAACTTCTCACTTTCATTCAAAAGAAGGTACCTGCTGAATGAACTTCAAAGCCCACGACCAAACACTTATCTCAATGGGCCTTCCCTCCGATTCCCAGACTTTTCAATGATGAATGCGTGTCACTTCAGGCCCCGACGATATAATCAAAAATTCATCAGCAGATGATGTATGTGGCTTTATTGCCCAACGGATGCCATTAAGCCGCTATTAGGCTATGGTTTTAAGCCACAAGGGTAACCAAAATTCGTTGGCCTTTTTTTGTTGCCATTTTAAGGGAAAAAGTTTATGGATTTATTTTTTAATTACTTTATTTTCAACACCTCGTCGTGGTATGTCTGTCCCGCACTTTATGTAATTGCCATTGGCAGAAGATTGTTGCACAATTTGTGACCCACATGGTACTACTGGTTCGGTGATTAATTGTTAATTCATTTTCAGGCGCCAATTCCAACGCGAATCCGAGTCCAAACTTTCAACTGGATCAGAGCGAGCTGGCCCGCCAGAATCAGATAACGCAACAGATATTTGCCAATTTTTTGGAGCGTCGGCTATTTCCTAATCGCACTGGGAACCAAAAGATTCCCACCATAGCCGATATTCTGCCAAAGCCAAAGCCCTCGCCCCGTCCCAGACCGCGAGGGTTCGCGGCCAGTAATGCGGGAAATTTCAAAAGGAGCGGTGGCGGAGCTCAAAGGAATCGCTTGGCAGCCGTGGCAGCTGCAAAGCGGCAAACGAGCTCTAATCGCAAGAGGATTGAGGAGGAGGAGGAGGCGGACCAGGAACAGGACCAGGACCAGGACCTGGACGATGAGCGGGATCAGCAGTCGCAGGCCAACCAGGAGGATTTCGACTACGATGTCCAGGAGTCCTTGCAGAGCGTGGAGTCGGAGCAGCACGATCAGTACTACGGCAACATATTTCATCGGGATCCCAGCGAAAATGAAATTGATGCAGGTGAGTGGAGGTCCAATCATCTGTGATTGTTGAGCAAACAACTATAACCACCATCAATCACTGCCCCTTCACTGATTCACCGATTCACTGATAAAGCGATCAAGTATGGAAACGATGTTTAGCTTCACCTTACACAAATTACTTAGAGGTTATGCCATTGGCCACGCTGTTCATCCATCAATCTAGTTTAATTTGTTTGGTTCCACTCGATGTGGTTCAGCTTCCTCCAGCGGCCACAATTATTACAATCATTATCTCATACCATAAAATTATTTTTAATTCAGAAAAGTGAGGCATTCCCTTGCCTCAAGCCATTGTCACATTCAATTCGTTGCTTATTTTATTTATATTCCATTTTGTTCATGATCATTCCAAAAGGGGCCATTTAATTGCCATTGGAATTAAAGTTTATTTCTTATTTTGTATTCCCTTGGCTTCTAAAAAATTTGATCTCCTGGAATTTCTTGCTTGGCGTTTTTGTCTTTTATCCCCTGGAGAATTTAAAAATCTTCAAGAGAATAATTTCTTACTTGCCTTATGGATTCTTTGATATTCCAAAAAAATTCCATAAGAGGATGTTTCTCCAAGTTGACCTCCATCTTTGACTTCCAAAATTAATGAGGAATCTATTCCAACTCATTACCATTGCTTCTCAGGCATTACTCTCCCTCATTATTTGCATTTCGCGGCTCTGATCGCTTTGACGCCTTCGGGCCCACAGTGCGTATGATGAATGGCCTCGGGCTGGATGTGTTTACATAATATATCAGGCGAGGCTCGTTTTGTCAGGCTATTTGCACACAACTCAAAGGCGAAAAAATTGGCAAATTTATTAAGTTTTTATTTCACTTGATCCAGGGTCAAAACTGGTTACCACCCAGCCCCCTTGTCTTCTTGTCTCCTCTGCTGCTAGTCTTAACCCTGAACAAAATGGTCGGAAACCCGTGCGGATTTGTGCAAAAATTTACGACCACCAACCGAATGGAATCGAATCGAATCGAGTGGAGTCTGTCTAGAAGTAGTTCGATGACGGGATTTTATTTTCCTAAACTTAAACTTAAACGTCAAGCCATTAAAATTTATTACCCACAAACGAATCGAAAAAGACTGTGAAACAAAAGAGGTGCCATAAAGCTGAATTGAGGAGACATTGCACCCACGGCCAGCCAATAGTTGAGAACTCGTTGAGGACTTTTTCGAACGTCATCGCGACTTTGTTAGCAATTATTTTAAATTCAATGCGACAGACGCTTGAGATAAGAGAATAAATGGTTTCGAAAAAACGGGAATTAATTATGAATCTCAAAAATCAACAAATTTCAAATGTATCTCCTGAACTTAACTTACTTTAATCATATTTATTCTTTGAAAGCCCAAATATGAAACGAGTTTTCTAGTTCAGCAAACACAAACCTCAAATTAGCATTCGATATTTGAATTTCGACTCTATTAGCGTCAAACAAATTGTAAAATCTTTGGTGTGGAGATCCATCAGAGGTCAGGTTTAATGTAGTTTTCTGAATTTTTGTTTCGGGGGATTCACCTGAGTCGAATCACACGTTTTAGGGTCAAATCAGGGGAATCTCTCGCTTCCAAGAATGGTATTTCAAAATCTATTTTCGGTTAATTTATGCAAATCTACAGCTACAGGCTTTTATATAATTATAGATTATTATAATGGGCCGCAAATCAACAAGCAATTCTTGCCAATTAATGTCTTTATAATTTTTGTAAGAGCTACACAACCATTACCATTTAAAATTATCGTTTTAGTTAGTCTTTAAATGACTTCCGATGAGTTCCGAGTAGAGAATTTTCTAAAATTGTCACGCCTGGCCTTGAAATTCGTCGGATATCAATGAACTCGTCGCCTATATAACATTTTATGTCAGTCTCTCTAATCTGGTTTCGATCGTTTAATGCTAATAAAACTACATACGAAAAATCGGAATAAAAGACTGCAGCTCTGTATTCTGTTTGTTTCACCGATCGCTTGTTTCCAATTAATTAATTAGCCCAGCCCCTGAGAGTTTGGAAGAGCCACGAAAATGAACCGATGCCGCTTACAAGATACCAGAAGACAAAAAATATGTAATTTAAATCACGTAAGCAATACGCCGCAAAAAGCCGACCGCCTGGTTACCAACTTTAAGTTGTTTTTCATGCAAAAAACTAAAAAAAAAAAGAAATATTTAAAGCGGCGGCAGTAACACATCACACCGCCAAGTGCAACAAGTGGCAGCCACTTGTTTTGGCTCGCTTCGTGTTGGTTTTGTTGGTTTTTGGGATTTCTTCACAAATTGCGGCCATTGCAGATGAGTTCCCCGAAGCTTTTTTAGACACATTTTCAGCTGCAGTTGACATTTTCCGCAAAAAAGTTGTCAATAGTTTTTGCCTCCCCCTTTGGCTAATCAATTTTTAAAGCCAAGACTTAATTGCCAGCAGAGGAATCATGACTAAGAATTTGGTAAAGATATTGCAAGACTTTATTGTATAAATTGTGGTCCGAAAAGCACCTCTAACATTTTAAAACAAATCTCTGAAATACTCCCACCATTTATCTTCCTACCACCTCGCGGATCCACAAGCAAATATCACGCATACGCAACGTATGACCGCGAAACATTCATCTGCATGAGAAGGCAGAAACGTCAGCAAATCGAAATCGAAGAATCTGAAAGCTGAAACTAGTTCATCATCTGCATCGTGTGAAGGTCAAGTAGTTCGGTCAGCAACAACGTGAAATTCAGTTTTTCTGGTTCGGCCCAGTTTCTTAGACCAAATTCGAAGCCCACGTTTGAAATGCATCCCCATTCCCATTTGGGGGGGAAATGTTGCGTAATTCGAGAGTTGAGAAGAGAATGGACGCGAAACCAAAAACCGCTGAACTAAAAACCAGAATTTTGAAATGATTCTACTTTTGGTGCTTTGTTGCTCCACCCGGTAGTTCTCAGAGCGTTTCAAACTTTTGCAGATATATGCAAACATTTATTTACTTTTGTGTATTTCATTAATTTTTAAAGCATGAGTCATGGGTAACTTAGGTTTTAAAAGTCTTCCGGTTTGTCTTTGGGGGGATTCGTCTTAAAACATATGTATTTGATCAGGAATAGTTAACGAACTTATAATAAGGATTTAAAAAAAATCATTAAAAAAATTAATATTATAAAAAAAGGATTGGAAATCAAAGTTTCATTGTCAATAAATGATATTTTAAGGAACTCTAGGTATCTCCAAGTCGAGGCCCCGATCTAGAGCATTCTTTATTTAGAGTTGGGTGCTTGGGCCAAGTCACGTCAACGGTTACCTTGGAGTGGCATCTCAGCTCTAGCTCCACTTCGGCTTCGAGATCTCCAGCTGAGACTGGTGGTCAAGTGTTTGACAAACAGCCGCTAGTGTCCGTTGTCCGCTGTCCGCTGTCCGCTGACCGTTGTCCGCCGTGCCATACATGGATCTCGGTTTGATGTTAATCTTTCGGGTTTCGTTTCGCCTTTTTTTCGCGGCAAACAAGTTCGTCTTCGGATTTAGCCGCTCTCGGACCAGTTGGTTAAGTCTCTGAGCTTCTCTTTACGTTGTCTCACAGCCTCTCGCACTCTTTCTGGCCAAATCTCTGGGGAATTCTGCCTTGGTTTGAGCCGAATTGAGCCAAAAGAGTTAGTTCTTCGACAGTCGACGGTCAGTTTGGGCGCGCGCCTGCGCATATTGCATTTTTTAGTATTTCGATTCGGAGTTTTCGTCTCGGCATTTTGCCAACTTTCGATTTCATTCGATTTTTTGATTCCGATTCAAGAGCGATAAGCATACCATTTAAATTCAAAATAATTCATAATTCGAACGACGACCGACAAAATATGCGTTAAATCACAAAAGCGAAATTTTTTACGTTCACATACATACATTTCGAATAAATATTTTACGGAATTTTCAGGGTAAAAGTGTCCGGAAGTGTGTAAAAAATAAAATAATAACATTTGCATATCTCGAATATCAAATATTTGTATAAGAAACAGTCGTAAACATGCAAAAGTATCTCGTTTTGTCTGTGATAATCGCCGTCCAGCTGCTGTGCAGCCTGGACAGGACAATGGCGTCGCCCAACAAAGGTCCTGTAGCGGGTACGTTTAAAAAATAATCAAAAAACTCTACAAAAGAGTTGCATAACGAAATCCTTGCTTGAAACTCGAACAGAAGAAAAATACCCATGGGTAAAAAGTTCGAATAAAAAATAAATTCACTTTCACTTTCTCGAATTGGGTTGGCAGCTGGACAGCTGTAACATCTGGATGGGGGATGTGTGAAGTTTGGAAGCTTAATTGAGAGGAGTTTAAGGCCAAAGCGGATGCAAATATATAAACTAAATTCGGACAGCTACCGTTTTATCTATATATTGTCTCTGCTTTTGGCCCAATTCGATTTGTTTTGCCTTTTTCTGGTCCCTGGCATTCGATTCGATTCGAAATTAATCAAATGTTTGTCGCGTTTGTATGTGCACCTGTCTGCGTTTGTATTGCCTTTACTGTTTCGATGTTGAAATGTTTGTAATAAAACAAACCATTTCGTTGACACGAGCAACTCATCAGGGGAATAAATAAATTTATACGCTATCGGGCATAAATCTCTGAAAAAGGAGTTCAGGCCCAATTCAGGTTAAAAGCGAATTTTTGAACTGAAGGTCAGGGTGAGGCGGCTTTTAAATAAAATAAAAGCCATGAATTCCTGATACAGTGCCAATCAATAGTGTTTGAAATCACCTACTGGAAACCCATAAATCTTTTAAATACAGTACTTAATCTTATCTCTTTCGATGTCATAACAATCTGCAACTGCTTGAAAAGAAAATAATTTATTTCATTTTTAAAAGTCAGAACATAATCATAAACTGTGAAATAGCAGAAAGAGCAATTTAAATATTAAAAATTCTTTTGTTTGTGTAGCGTCTGAAAGCCAATTTGCATAAAACACAAGATTATTCTTCTATAAAAAAAAAAATACATATATTTTGGGCAGGAAGCGACACAGATAAATGCTGCGTTGCGAAGATAAAATTTTCAAGAAATAAAATGGGATTTTTTAATGAAGTAAGGCGCCTTGTTTAATAATGTTTAAAATAATACATAATAGTAGGGAGAATTTAAAGGTTAAGAAAGGACTTGCAAGTTAAGAAAATTGACAATGAATAGACTTGAGCTTGATCGCCTCTGTTAATCCGAAACTGGTTTATAATTCCGATGATAAATCGCCCGCACACACACGCCACCTCAATTTTCGGCTTTAGCAAACTATAAAATAAATAAAACCATAAATTAATATAAATTTTAATTTACAGTTAATTTTAAAGTGGCTCCGACAAAGAAAATACCTGAAAAGAGCTGCATGCA
Source organism: Drosophila varians (assembly GCA_018150405.1). Lineage (NCBI taxonomy): Eukaryota > Metazoa > Arthropoda > Insecta > Diptera > Drosophilidae > Drosophila > Drosophila varians. Next base: position 10,286,742 of record JAECWK010000135.1, read on the forward strand.
AATCGTATGTTTGTTCGGATCTTAATCAATTTTGCACCTTTAATTTGTTTCATGTCTGTCGTTTATTGAAAAGACTAAACTTTCCTGAAGCTTCGAGGAGCAGGAACAGCCCAGCTGGGAAGACACCCAACCGGTATTGAATTATAGTTATGGCAGGGGTATTAATTAACAGCGCAGCCTTAATTTCGTGATGCAACGTGTGAAGAGAATTGGGTATAAAATGGATTGCAGCTGAAGAAAAGTGAATCCCCTTGGAGTTAGAGAAAGGAGTTGTCATCTGTAATTGGCCCAGACTCCCAGACACCTAAAGCTCTTGCCAAATATTCGCATTGTTCGGACCTTGTCTCGAATCCATTGTTTATGATGAAGTCAAAATGTTAACTGCTTTTTGGTCGCGATTTCACACGGACTTGGCCCGTTGTTCACTGTAAATTTATTTCTTTTTTTGGAGTACGCCGCGTGTCGAGACGCCCACTCCGGCCGCCCCCCCCTATCATATATCAGCGGCACATTCGACAGTCCCCATTATCATCGTCATCATCATCAGCATTTTGGCAAGGCAAGGCCTTCGCAGAATGTTCGTAGATGGGCCCACGGGGCGGATGATTAATTAACAATCATTAGCGGACAGACTGTTACGAAACAAGAAAGGGAAACCGTTAGCTCCGAATGGGTTTCGTTTTTATACAAAGAATATGTGTGTTATAAATGACCTTCACATAGTTGAGATCAAAGAATCGCTGCGTTCGACCTTGCAGGAACATTCTCCCCGAAAAATGAGTTCTAGTTCAATCTGAAAATTAGCGTTCACGTCATTGGGGATTATGCTGACAGCATTTAGACAAGTCCAACGAGTTCGATGAATACTTCTTGGTAGAACCAGTTGTCGATATGGCACTGCAGGTCCCAGAATATCTGTTTCCCGCTGGCAGCATTCATAATTCTATTTTGTATAGCAAACATGTCGCACATCGTTCGCAATTAGTCTCAAAGTCTTTTGTCTTGGCCGTCTTCTGGATTTATATCCATTTAAGGTGGGTACGCCATTTAAAATCTCAGATTAAGATGGGTTTAATGGCCAATGAAGAGATAGTTAATTAGTGGGATTAGGGGATGACTCAATCTAGAGAAGAAAGAAGTCTCCGAAAACATTTATGATGGTTTTTATAGAGATTTTAATGACAAGGATTTAAGGCGATGAGCTAATAATTTTAGCTTTAGAATTTAAGATCTTTTGGCTCGTTTTTCGCATTAACTTGGTATCCTTAGTCCTCACTCCGCCTTTTTTTCCCAATATTTATTTTTAGACTGCCCCAACTGCGTGGATGAGTCGCAGTACACGCCGAACAAATGGACGATGCCGTTGCTGAAGCTCGGAGAGAAGCGCTACTACCTCGGCATCTTCTTCAAGGTGAGTCGCATTCCACGCCCCACAAAACGATCCATAAACTAACCGACCAAATGCAACTGACCCGGCCAACGGTTCCCCAAGTCCGGTTTGATGGCTCTCAGGTTTCTCAGCTGCCGCCAAGAAGAGGCTTGCAAGAAGATTGCAGTATGGAATATTGCAAAAGTTTTATTTTACACATGACTTCAGGTTTTAGTTTCATTTAGAAAAGAAAGAACAAAATGGCTAAGCTTAGTACTAATAAATTAAACCAAAAATATAAATTATGTAATTCAGTTTTATACCAAATTAATTTTGGGGTATATAACTATAATAAACCAATTAATTACTCGATCACTTTAAGCCCTTCTACTGTTTATAGAATTCCAAAAAGGCTGGCCCCAATGCTAACATCTTAAACAAAGCAGATAAAACTAGAAACATAAAACAAATCTCAGCCATTTTGGCCCTGAAATCGCAAAAGTAGGGTATCAAAATCAGACGCGTGCTCTGCCACGCATCACTACATATAGTAAAATATTGTAAACAATATCTGCCGCTATTCATATTAAAATCAAATTAGTCAAAGTAACCGAAACGCACCCGAGACACCGCTAGTATTTGAAAGAGATGGACTAGTGGCGGAAAAAGAGACAGAAGGTGTGGTCTACGTTACTGGTTTCACATGCAAACTAAATTATATTTTCATATTCATAAAAATGCCCAACGAGCAGCGCGGAGTCTCCTTGAACTTTAAAAGCAAAGCCATAAAACTGAAACTGCTTTACCTTTGTAAAAATAATAATCAAATACATACATACATATTCGTTGACAGTTAATGGCCATCAATGGATAAGGTTAATCAGGAAGAGGGCCATTGATGGATTGATATCTATTGATCTCGGATGGGTGAATTAACGGGACCATGTTCTGGTAATTCGCAAAACTATAAATCTCATGGCGAATGAGAATCGGGTTAACTGACTTTTGTCTTGTATAACCATTTATAATTAAATCTAAAATTCCTTTTGTCCCAGACTGCAAATACCGTTTAATCCGCGACACAATCTTTAAATTCCTTGGCGTAATAAAAATGTTTTCGTTTTAATTTTTAATGTCCGTGCGTTGACAAATAAATCTCCTCACTTTTAATTCGACATTTAAGCGCTTTAATTGCAAAAACAGGAACCACAATGGCGCTGGCCGAATAAATATTTAATCAATTCAATGTTGTACATATTTCGGTTTATGAACGTTTCGTGAGCCAGCGTGTAAATAAAACAATTCAATTTCGAATATGCCGCCAAATAAACAACGAATTAAATTAATTATTAGCTCGTTAATTAACGGCATCTTCCACCTGCTAACCTGTTAGCTGATTAAGCGGCAGATGCTGAAAGCCACCCGGAGACTAAATCGAAAAGAAATCCATAAATAATCCCAAATTTGCTTTCTAACGGTACCTCACATCTTATTCACTCCCTCTCTCTCTCTCTCTCTCTCTCTCTCTCTCTTTCTCCCCATCTCTTTCTCTTTGCATATCTCCGTCTCTGTCTAGTGGTCATCTCATTCACACCCCCAATTACCCAGCCAATTGTCAAATCGATTTAAATTTTAAGCTCACAATGTTGGCATTTTAATTTGAATTTAACTTTCAATTCGTTTTATTTAGATATTGGGATTTACCCTAACCTTGTTGGGTACTTAAATATATTTACCTATAAAACATATTCAGTTTATAGAACCTATGTAACAATTTTTCAGAAAGCAATTTTTCCCATGAATATTCATTGTTGTTTTGATTATTTTTACGACTTTGCACATTAACATAACCAAAACATTTGATAGGCTACGATATTTTTTCTCTAGTTCCATTTCTCCAATCTTTGATAATTAAGAAAAACATCTGGAATTATAATTTAAATTTTAAAGAGCATTCTCGGGTTCGTTGAACAGATTAAAAATGTGAAATTATTTAATCTTTTGGATGTTTTGTGATTTAATTAACCACGCATATCAATAACAACGCGATTTCCAATTATTTATGGGCATCTCTAATTAAGAATTCTACCAACATTTAAAAATATCTCGAAAGTCACTCAGAGTTTCGGCTTTTTTAGGCTTCCCTGGCAGTGGCAAAATATTATGCAATACTTATGGGCAATTTAATGCAAATTCATTTCGTGTGTAAATATGCAAATGAAGCAATTAAATTTTGTTGTTTCTTTAATATCATTTCGTTATTTTTTTGGGAAAATAAGAGTTGACAGACGCACAGCAGCACAGTCGGAGGCATAATGTCATTTAAGACTCCACGCAAGCGCAAATCAAATCAAAGCTAATTGAACGATAACTGGGCGGAGGCGGAAAGTGGGGCGCCGGGTAACCAGGTGGTAACCATGTAGCCAGGTAGCGCTAGAGACGTGCTAATGACATTAACAACATGGCCAATATATTTCGTTGCCACTCAATTGAGTTTGCTTGTCTGGACGCCATAAAGATTTAACACAATTTTGTGTGTTACAATTTAATTACCGAAAAAATGCTTAAATTCTTGTTGAAATCTTTAAGAGAAGTCGTTTCGCGCCCCACAATCCACAAGCCAAAAAATCAAAATACAAGTCAGACAAGACATTAACCTCCTTCAAGTTCACCGGACTCCTTCTCGGGGCCATTAAAAGGACCTGGCTTTGTTGTGGAACAGGATCCCCGCCTCACCTTGCCACACAGAACTAATTGACTTCTCGGCGAGACGAGATGAACCTTTTACAACCCAATAAACACTTTCAGAGACACCTTCGTCTTGCCGCATATGTGGGGCATGTCAGTTACGAGTCTTTGCTGCAGGATGCCGCCGTCTCTCGCCTTCTTCGCGCACAATTACGGCTAATACAATTAAAGCCAAGTTAAGAGCGACTGAAAAGGACGACGGGGCAACAGGATGTATAGTTGCGTAATCGATTTATGTGCACATCGCAGGGCAGGAGATATGGCTCCCGCCCTACTCCCAACTCCAAATCCTGGCAATTTTTGCCCATTCTGCTAATGACCCGACCAAGTCCATTAGACTTAATTGAATATGTTCGGTGGTCAGGCTAGATGGCCGAAACCCAATACAGATTTCGTTGCCAATTTCGATTCTGATAACATTTAGATAGCCAAACCGCAATAGATACAGAAACAAACACTAATTGGCAACTTCCACCCACGCAGAATCGCACAGCCGGCTAAACTCAATTTCGTTGCGAGTGCGTGACCCGCCTTCCTCCCCTATCGCAAAATGCAATACATGTGCGGAAAAAAATGGGGAAAAAATCGAATACTTCAGGCAAACAAATCTTGTTGATTTTTTATTGACAAGTGTCAGGTGGTGGCGAGGATGGAGCTGCGGAAAAACTTATCAGTGACTGTCGAAGGATCGAGATTGAGACTGGGGGACGGGACTCTTGGCATAAACTGGGTCAACCGATTGTGCAAACACAATTATATAATCTTTAACTTGGCATGCATCTTAAATTCAATTGAATTCAATTTTTTTTTTTCGATTCGTTACAGGCAAACTGGTTCAAAGCTACACAATATTGTAGATACCATGGCATGCATTTGGCCAGCATTTCATCACAGGAAGAGAACGATAGACTGGAGAAGCACATACGTGACTTTGGTAAGTGTTGGGCTTTTGAAAATCTATAATTTCAAAGGAAAGAATAGTCAGAAGAGCCTGGAAGGGGAATTGATTTAGGGCCAATCAAAGCATCATCTGCCCCAGCTGGAGAGTGGCATGCATGCTGCCACAATCTCTGCCACATGCAACGACGTAAATCTGTTGTAAAGCCGATCAATATGACAATAAACCCGACCATTGCAATGGAGCACCCACACTGACCGGCTGGTCACTGGACTTTCTAGGCAGTGCCATAATACACGGAAGTTGGTAACCCAAAACCCAACAAAGGCTAACTGATCCCCTGGGCCGGAGGAGTGGGCGCTGCAGTAACGAACCCGAATGCACTTTCCATTGCATAAATCTCCATAGTAACAAAACACACACACAAAATGGGGCAATAGACGGCGCGGAGGAAAAAAAGTGAATGTTGCACATTTCTGTTGAAAGGTGACCGCCGCAGGGCCATGGGCAAAAGCCACACCCCCACAGAAATGTTTCCAGAGGGGGGCAGGAAATTCCAATGAAAGGGCTTAGGAATAGGAGTGCTAATGGAAAATCCATAACTCTAATAAATAATTTAAATTCTTGTCTAAAAATAAAATCCTTTAAACTATAAGCTACTCTGATTTAATTTCCAGGACTGGGCCACGAACATTTCTGGATTTCCGGCACCGACTTGGCCGACGAGGGCACCTTCTTCTGGATGGCCACCGGACGGCCCATAACCTTCACCAACTGGAACGCCGGCGAACCAAACAATTTCCGCTACGAGAACGGGGAGGAGGAGAACTGCCTGGAGCTTTGGAATCGCGATGGCAAGGGCCTCAAGTGGAACGATTCACCCTGCAGCTTCGAGACCTACTTTGTCTGCGAGGTGCAGCCCAATTAAAGGGACGAGGAATCCCTGCATTCACCTGAGATATATGTCCGACATAATCCCGATATATATATCCGAATGTGCACCATAGTAATTAACTAGTTTTGGGGCGGTGGATAGGCAAGGTTGAAAGCGGTTCATCGCCGAGTGAAAGTGGAAAAGTGAATGTGGAAAATAGAAAAGTTTGCACGATCGAAATTCGCGTATCTTTAGGACGATTAGGTGTAAGTGTAAAAAAAATCTTGTTGATAATTAGCTAGTAAGCCTAATTAAATTATGTCTAGGATTGTTTGTATTTTCTCATTTAAAAATATGAATAAAGTGTAACAATGAAATTCTAAACAAATAGTGCAAATTTTGATGGCTGCCACCTAATCAGCTTTAAGGAAATAAGTTCATCATATCATTAGCCATTCCCATGGGGGGGTGCAACGGTGCGTATGAGCAATCCATTTTGATCAGGACACGTTCCGGCTCCCGCACCTGCTCAATAATCATGTTTTTCCATAATGCGCGCAAATAAAAATGAAAGTCCCTGTCAGCGGGTGCCTTCGTCCTTTTTGCAACCACCCATCCACCTACTCTCTCTTGCTCTACTCCTTTTCTCTTCATCTCCCTGCGCTCGTGTTCTCTTTTTATTTGTCTCTGGGGATGCAGCCACCTGTCTGTGTGGCAACTAAACAAAACTAATGCTGATAAAATAATCAGCTGCCTGGAGAAAAGGACTTCACTACGAGATTTCCACCCACGATTTACTTTGTTCCGCTCCAGCGACGAAAGAAGAGCTTTTCGCCAACATTGCTGTTGCAGATTCGCGACTTTGTCTATCTGTCTGTCGCCATGTCCTTATTCTTTGCAGTCTTCTTGCAGTCTGTCCCGTTTATCTCTCGGTGTGTCCTCGTGTCCAGCTGTTTGCCAGGCACCTCGTCCTGCCGCTCCACCTGGCCAAGATGCCGCCGGCAAGGGCTAGTCTCACAGTCCCCGGGGGAACAGACAGGACGAACAACGTGTTTGTTGTTTGAGCCACAGGACAAAGAGCGACAGGACTATTTAAGCGGCTGCGCAGGGATTTCGCTTTTTTTGTTAAGAGAGCGCAGCTCGATAGGACTAGATTCGAAGTTCTAAATATCCTTTAAAATTTATTATTATTAATATCAATAGTAGATATGGAATTTATGTTTTTATATATTGCATGTTAAAAAAATTATTAAAAATTAAAGATTTGTAGAAATATTTTCTTTGGGGGTAATGCCGTTTAAGTTTTTTAATATGGTTTTTTTTTTCAAAAGAAACTTCTTCAAGTTCAATAATATAAATTCCTAAATACGAAGTTAGGCTCCAGAATTTGTCAATCTTACAACAATAAATGTTCTGCAAAGATCCCACCCTATAATTGACATTAAAACATAATAAACATTTTGTAATTATTTTACTGACAATTATGCTTAATATTCCAGAAATATGAAATATTAGGCTCCCTGGGGAGAAAGCTTTCCAGTGAAATTGAAAGTGAAACACATAATTATAATCAATTAATCAATCACTTATCACCCGTCAGAGGCAGAGCATTTAAATACCCATCAATCAGCCACCTATCGCTCTAATAAATCCAAAGAGAAACTTCTCTCTTGGCCAAAGGCCCCCCGATGGTAAACTGAATTCAGTTTGGCCAGAAAACACGGCCAAGAGTACGATGAAAAGTTCAACCGACGACGCACTCAGAGTTCTCAGTTCACGGTTCTTCGCTCATTTTCCGGCGCAGTTCGTTGTAGACATTTTCCCGGTACGGACGTACGTTGTACGGCGGAAATTCACAAACACGTTGCGAACACGGACGGGGCCAGCAAGTCGGAGAATCAGAGACTCCCAACAATTCCGTACCGTTCGGTTCCTGCGGTTTTCGGTTCGCAACTTTACTTCATTAGGCCCTCCGGAAGGAGCGCGAGGATATGTCCACCGTGGAGCAGCCGCAGCCGTGCAAATAGTCACAAAAAAAAAAAATGGCCAAATGAAGAAGTGCGTAAATTATGACATCGCCACCAAAGGGGGAGGGGCAGTTTCAGTTAAAAAAAAATATATAAGTAAAAATAAAATAAAAGCCAAGAAGAGAGAGTGAGTGTGTGTGTGTGTTGCTGTTTCTGTGTCGGGGTTGTCTCTTCGGCTGCTCCTGCTATGTGTGTCCTGATAACATCGCAGAAAGTAAAATTAGGGCAAAATTCTCGGGAGCGTGTGCGTTACTGTCGTCCTGCCTGCCACTCCCACCACTTGACCGCCCTCGCTTAAAGTGTTACTCCTTGTCGCAGCCTAATTAATTCAATGGCCTTCCACCTTCGCTCCCCGGTGTAGCCTTTTTTTGAAATTTTTCAATTCCCGATGATATTTTTAATTCCCTCACGCATACATATTGTGCTGTCATTGCCCCCCGGGAGGGGACATTTACATGTTACTCTTTGGGTTAATTATTTTTAAATTGCAAAAACATTTCATACGCAAACCCGCACAGCAAACGCAAAAATTTATAAATAAATTTCCCGTTTTTCATGGCCATTTCATGGGCCAAAACGAAAAATGAGCGACAAAAAATCGGCATCGTCGCTGTTGTGGGACAAAAACCTCCGCAAAAAATTTTATATATTTACAAAAGAAAAAAGGTGGCAAAGGCCCAGAACCGAAACCGAAACCGAAACCCAGAGAGAAAAGTGAATCAAAAATGGTATGAAAAGTATTTGAAACTGAGTGACAAGTGCGTCCGCCACAGTGTTTTTTTGGTGCCGAAAGCCCTCGGGCCCAAATGTGCGAGAATTTATGATGCATTTAATTAAAACGGATTTGGGATGGCTGCCGGACGGCTACAGGACATTTACTCGCAAATTTGATGGGCCTCACACAAAAAGGGACTAAGTAGGGGACTCTTTACAATGCCAGAGTGCCAAATGCGCCTGGCACTATGCTACAAAATTTGTAAACTATGGAGTTGAAAAAGGATGCTGTGAAAACTAGGGATGCAGGATAAAATATAATAAATATTTAATTGTTAAGAAACTTAATAGTATTATAATTCCCAATGTTAAAGGAAAAACATTTCCCCGAATAACTTCCTTAGCCAACCTAATAAAAACATTCCACCACAACTTATGACCCGGACTACCTTATCAATCTAGAATTCCACATCCGCATAATAAATCGATTATTTATGGAAAACAACTCTTTTGGCAAGACTAACCCAACGAAGGTGGGATTGCGAGTTTATTAAAAGAAAGACCTTACCGTCAATGGGAAATTTCTTGGGGTCCGCAGGCTGCGTGTCTAGTGTAATTTGGCTATATGTTGACACGACCACCTATTAACCCACCACCACCAGACCACCACCTCCGCCCAACCAGGACCGACCTTTTGGCAAATGCGTGAGTCACATGTCAGCCAACTGTGAGAGTCGTCATCGTGCTGTCGGTCCTGCTACGTCCTGTCCGTCTGCCTACATCTCGGCCACTTCACGTCATGTTTCGGCCCCACAACAAACATGACATTTTACGGTTCTTTTATGCTTGCCACATGTCACGACACAGTTAACTGCCGCATAACGCAAAGCAGCAGAAAAAAGAAAAATATACCAGCAACATAACGCAGCTCGACTCGCCTCAAACCGCAACGGGCGGAGGTAGGCATCTGAATTCCCCGACTGTCACCGAACGATCCGCAATGGCGGATTGCCATTTTTTCCACGCGGGCGTAACCCCATCTAAACCTAACCCCGCCCCAGTCCCCAGATGCCACTCCCCTTATTCTCATATCCCCGCCCATATCCTCATATTCCCTCATTCAGCCATGCATGCTTAAATGTAATGAAATATCCTGTTCCGGCTCCCGACCCCAGTCATCCTCCCAGTCATTCATCGTCGGTCTGGTCGCATAAAAAGGCTCAATTCAATTTTTCCATACCCCCGCCCCCCACACACCTGGTTTCCTGTCCCTCGACGGTGGCCCCTTCCCAGCGTTTCGGTCTGCTGCCAATTCAAGTTTCCATTTTCATTAGAGAGTCGAGTCCAGGCCCTAGAGGTCCTTCAGGTGCTCACATGCTCGCTCCACACAATGCTCCTCAACTCGTTGAGCTTTGTTGGAGTTAGCCAAGTGGTGGGGAGGAAGTCCTGGCCAGGAAGTGGGTACTCGGTGCATATAATTAAGTCATCCGGCTCTGGAATGATACCGTGTTTCATACATGCCCCGTCTATGTTGCACCAAGCTGGGCAAATTAAGGATGTAGTGCAGTGCTTGATACATAATTCATTTCATTTAATTATCCCAATCTGGTGTCCTCTCAACAATCTCTGATTTAAATATTTCAGACCTCAAAGTTCCAGTACTTCTTTGATCTTTCCCATTTCCACTTTTTATTTCCATTTCATTTCGCAAAGCTCTTTTGAGCTTCCAGTCCCAGTCCAATCTTTCATCAGTCCGTGCCTCGTTCTGCCACGATTGCATTTAATGCGTCCCAAGATTTGCCAACCCCAAGACCAAAGCCACGACCAAGACCAGACATTTCAATCGGTTTTCCTTCTACGTTTTCCACCTTTTGCCATTTTTCCGGCCACGTGTAATAGGAGAAAGCCACACAGTCTGGCCGTAAACGTTGACCAATTCCTTGCACTTGCCTGAACTTGCCACAAAGCTCGGTTTCCCGGACCAGTTAGTCGCCAGCATTTTTCTTAACTTTTTGTGTTGTTGCCATTTTGCAGTAGCCATTTTTATTGTTATTGTTATTGTTGGCGTTGTTGCACTTGAGTTGTTCCGCTCGCCCTTTATTGTTTCACCCTTCGACTTTGGCCCCCTCGACGCTGCCACGACGCTGCCTCGACACGTGCAACGTGAGCAAGTGGCCCGCCCGAACGCCCCTGGCATGGCCCCGAAGCACGCGATGCACTTGGCCAAGATACCTCAGCGCTCAAAGCCCTTTTACCTCCTTACCTCTTTGGCTCTTTGTTTCAGTTTTTTGTGAGCAACCCGTCAGCTGCAACTGTTGGGAAAATTTATAAACGATTTTCGAGGGAATATAAAGGTATTTTGGACTTAATATATATAGAGATCCTTTTTGATCCTTACCAAAATCTAAATATTTTGTTAGTCAGTCAAAAAATGAAAGAACATTTTAAAGAATTCAATTTCTAAGGGTATCTCCAAGTCTTAACACCTCAATAAACACAACCTTCATACTTGCTTTATTGTTCACAAAATAAAAAGGACGAAAACGGAGGTGGGGATTGGGGCCAGGAAAAATAATTTTCATGCTCACGGACGGCGACGATGCCGAGACTCGAGGGCATTTTTTTTCACGAGATGCTTGGGAAAATGTGAGGAGCAAGGACCAGATTTAGAACTCGGGATGTTTTACTTTCCGGAGTTGATGAATAATTTAAAAGGCGAAACACATGTTTCTGCATTCAGGAATATGGCCAGTCTGATATGTCTGATATAAAATTGCCTATTTCCGGATCTGTCTGGCCGGCGGAGGAAGTTGGCATGGAAACGGGGGGGCAGAGATGGCAACCAAAAGTTACCGGAAAACCAGATTGTATGAGCTTTTTCTCTCAGTTTCCTGCCACAAAAAGATAACAAGCAACAAAAGTAAACTTTTCTGCCTAGTTTCAAGTTGCACGAGATAAGCATCGGGGAAGATCCAAAGATTTGCCTCCAACTTGGCTAAACTTAATTTGCTTAGTTAAGGCAAGTTTTAAACAAGTTGGGGACTTAAAGGTTATTTCTATGCAAATAGTCAATGATTTAAATCAAACGAAATTCGAGGCGCCAGGAGTGAAAGGCCCATTCATTTTCAAGGACCTTCTGGTTGGCGCGGTAACGCAATCTTTTTGATCTGGGCGGAAAGCCTAACAAAATATTTTAATTAATTTTTTACAATCATAAAGTTGGGCTTGAAGAGGAAATTAATTGAATTTACGGCCTTGAAATCGAGCCGAAAGGAGGGGAGGCTGAAAAGGAAGTTCTACCAGGCTATGGGCATCAAATTGAAATATGAACATGAAAGCATTTCATTCATCAACAGGGCCCATCGACCCTCGACATTAACACATTCGCACACAATATGTGATTCCCGCACCAGAAGAGTATATATAGTATTATTTATCAAAAACAAGTGGAAGAAGCGGCTGTTTTGGCAGAGAACAAAAATAAAGAAAAGAAGAACGTGCCGGGGTCACCAACTTATCTTCATCTGGGCCAGTGGGAAGGACCTTATCCCTTCCCTCGTTTGTCTGCCATTGACGGCCCAGCTCCTGCTGTTCCTTTTTGTCCTTCTTAGCCGCCTGCCTAGCCATTTGGACGGGGGCCAGACATCGAAACGAGGCGGCAATAATTTAGGACACACGTAGCGTGAAGCGAAGTCGGGCAGAAGAAGGTTCCTCGGGATACTTTGTATGTAGCGAGTCCTTTTCTCATTTCCTTCTCGCGGAAGTCCTTTTTTTCCTCCTCCCTTTTTTGTCTGTGGCAGGGGCATTAGGGATAATCATTACGATGATAAGCACGAACTATTTGATTTTTCCCGTTTATAGGACCGTTGTCATCGGCAGTTTGTACAGGATAGCCGAAGGAATCATGGGGCGACCGGAAATGCTGGGCCTATGTTTTGGGGTCTTTATATCCTTCTGTTTGCCTGGCTTTGCTTTTGTTTCGATAAGTGACTCAAGTGGCTTTGGCAGCTTTAGTTTTATGGTGCTCTTAGTGGTTGGCTACCGCCAGTTCACAGTTTACAGCTCATTTCCTTTATTATTATTTTAGGAGCGCAAGTATTTGAATAGTTTTCAATTAGAAAATTTATCCTTTGACAGCTCTTTCCCAGTTTGGCTTCCTGCACTCTTCCAATAGAAATTTGATGAATGCGTTTCGTCTTGCAACTTGCCAGAGCTTTTGTTACCAAACCTCCAAGTTTGGCCAAAAAAAAAGTGGAATCCATTATGGTTTTAAAATCCCACTGCCAACCCACCACACACTTTCCGCTTCAAATGTGTTTTGGTTGAGCTTTTAAAAAGTTTCCGCTTCCCGTTTTCCATATATCCTAACATATATATTCGTATAAAAATTTCTCATTGTTGGCACTTTATTCACAATTCGTTTTTTGCGTGAACCTTAGAGATGACCCAGTTTCCTCCGCCTTTATTCTCATCCCCCCCACCTATCCAAAGTCCCCATCGGAACGGAAAAGTTGTTATTGCAAAAATTCGCATAGACAACGCGGCGTATGCGTAATGGGGAAAAGTTAAAGAAACATTCGAAACTGTTTTGGGGGAAACTTTTCCAGCTACCCTGATCCTGCCCCATCCTGTGTGTAGGCGTAAAACTAACAAGACAAATTTGCTTTTAATTTCGAAAAGCCAAAGCCGAAAATCCGCCGTCTTTATAAAACATTTGAAATTCATGAACACAAATATTTGTCGAGGTTGGGGATGGTGGCTGGTTTTTTGGGGGAAAACGGGGCGTATACTTAATGACAAAGTAAGTCAAAATGTAGCGACAACATTTGCTCATACATCATGGGATAAAAGGGAAGGGAAAGGGATGAGAGAGGGGTGGGGGCTTGGCAGGATAGCAAAGCGAGCGGTTTAAGGACTTTGCTAACAAATGGCATCATCACTTTCACTTTACCACTGCAGCTTACAGATACAGTGCGGTAGATAACTATAAGACAATCTGACTCAAATGGAGATGTCCTTGAGGAATTGGACAAAATTAAGAAATGGCCAATAATTTGTCAAGTTTCGCTTTGAACTAGGACTTAGTTCCTTTACAGTTCATTTCATTAATTATTAATTAAAATAGAACAAGTGATGGACATTTTTGTGTCAGTTTAAGTAAATTATATCCTATAGTCCTGTCTGGTAATGTAATTGCACCACCCACTAGCCACCATCCACCTCACTTGGCTCACTTGGGTTAACCCACATTGACAATGAGGCAAACACGACAGAGACAGACATCCTGGAGGATGGAGGTGGGTGATGGGGTATCCAGGCTATCCTTAAAAATCCGCGAGGCGCTCAGAATCCTTTCATCATGGGGCACAAGAAGCTCATGAGGCAGCAGCAACAGCAGCAGTTTCTTGCCTTGCTTCCATTGTGTCAACAAGCGAGGTCACCCCAAAAGTGGGCGGTGGGTGGAGGTGGAAGGGGGAGGAGGAGAAGGAGAAGGAGGACATTAACTGCAGCACATTAATGTTATTGTAGGCGTGGGTTTCGCAGGCGACTGACTGACTGACTTTCTCGTTTTCGCTTTCGCTGAAAGGAGCTTTTGTTGTTGTTGTTTTGGGCGATTAAAAGTTGTCGCCATTGTTGTTACTGTTGTTGTTGTCTTCCTTTCGCTTTTGCCCTCATTCGTATGACATCGTGACGGGGCTTCCCCTATTTTGTTTTCCTTCTATTGTCGTTCTTTTCGTTGTTGTTGTGGCTGACCCGCTAACCTCAGAGGAGAATACACAAACTTTTGCACTAACAAAAAAAAAAGTAATCCTTGTTCTGCAAACTAAGGTTTAAAAAAAACATGTTTAAAAAAAATTATTTTTAATTGAGTTTTTATTTTAAAAATTTTAGAGAAATAAAACATTTTTGAAAGAACTACAAATTAAAAGAAAACTCGTATAAGCTTCATAATATTTTCAAAATATATAAACAAGTAAAAAAATATCCATTTTAACCTTAATTTGTATTATTCCCCATATTTATTGGTTTGTATATTTTCCTCTTGGTGTGGCATAAAGCACCCACCCACCGGTGGTAATAACGCGAGCTCGGTGAAAATCCTCCACTTGGCACAGTTTCCTCGCACAATTACGGGCCAATCAATTGGCCAAGCTGTCAATAGTTGTTGCCAATAAATTCATTGAGAGCACGGCAATCGAACTTGGCTGCAACGCCACTTGGCCCGGAGGCCGGAGGCTCTGCAGTCAGCCTCGAATGAAAATAAACCAAATAAAAGTATAAACTTATCGCACATTTTTATGTACTTCCTTTTTTTGATGTCCTTTTTTTCAGGCGCGAGCCAATGAACTTGCTGAAAACTTGAGCTAACCACAAGGAGGCGGAGCAGGAACTAAAGGAGGAGCAGGGCCAGGGTGAGGGAATCATGGGCGACCTACAGGCCACCATCGAGTTCTCCGTGGAGCTGCACAAGTTCTTCAATGTGGATTTGTTTCAGCGCGGGTGAGTTTGTCGCCACGTTTTTGAAAGTCACTTTCCCCAGAATGATGTATTCATTTCCGCGCCCGTAAAAGTAAGAAAATAAACACGAGTAAACTTTTATTACAATGCTGAAATTGGGAAATTGATCGATAAGCTGGCAAATGCGTTTGTCAAATTGAAATAAATTAGTCCTTAAATACTGGGGATATTTTCCCATAATTTTTCCACTCTGATAAATATAGAATCGGAAAAGCAAACCACTTAAAAAATCGAATGCAAGAAATAGTTCGTCCAATTAGTACTTTTCTGCGTGCATATTAATGACGATGATTTGCGCTTTGCAGATACTCTGTGTACACTGTACATGTCGCAAACATTCAGGGAATCCGGGTCGATTGGGACACAACACATGGCCAGTGCTACAGAAAATCTCAAATAAAATTGTTAATTTTTTGGCTCCAATTTGTTGAACACACTCGCATGTCACACACGGATAGGTGTTGATCAAACGAAAACGATTGCAGTGCCATAAGCAAATAAAAGTCTGAACTACCAATCAAAAAAATAGTAGAGGGGTTAACACTTTACACTAAGCAAAAAAATCACATGGTTTCTATGGTTTCTAGATAGGTATCTAAAAAATATATATATAGTCGATAAAGACATCTTCCAACTTTTTCTATGACAACCTTAGACTCAGGATTACATTTTGTATTTGTGTGGTATTTCCCCCATATATATTTTTTTCTGCCTATTTAAACACAGACCCAGAGCTTGGTGCAACATGTAGTGACCGTAGCACTCACTAATTGTCTGCCAAGCGTTTATGGGATTTCAATTTGTTGCTGCTGCTCTTGACGTTGCCTCGGCCCTTGAAGAAAAACGCAATGCCCGCCCATGGGTTAGGGGGTGCCGGCCAGTGGCTCGTGTTTTAAAAATACATAACAAAAAGAAAGCAAAGCAAAACACATATATACAAACATGTATTTTATATTATTTTTTTCGTTTGATTTTCTTTTGTGTTTGGCTGTCACTGAAAATGACGCTGGCGACAGCCGAGGAGGTGTCAGTGACCGACACAGCTCCTGGGAATCGAGGCTTTCTGATCCTTAAATATTTTGACAGAAGAAGATTAAAAAGAAATTAGATGGAAGGAAAAAAATGAATGAACAGGAAACCTTAAAAAAATATTACGAATACGCAGAGTATACATACGTAGTTTACCATTTTCTTATTTATTTTTTCAAAGACCAGTTCAAAAATATTCTTTGAAAACCTGTTTCCAAAAATATAAATGCTTCATATACAATCTAATAATCAGGTAATCAGTGAAATACTTCATTACCAGAAACTGAAACAATAAATTTCACAAGATTCTTAATATTATAAAATCGAAATTATAAATAAAGCCAATTGGCATAAATTATATAAATCCATTTCTGATTTATGACATGGAGCATATATGCGCTTATTTAAACCACATTTCTGTTCGGCATTGATTAAGTTTATTAAATGCTCAATTTTATTTTTCCATTATCGTCCACCCCCAGGCTCTACCAGGTGCGTTGTGGCCTACGTGTCTCGCCCCGTCTGCCCGTCCAGGTGGAGACCAGCATACCGGAAACGAACGGCCCCGGTAAAGCGAACGGACACGCCAACGGACCCGGACCCGGATCCGCCAACGACCATGGCAGCGACAGCAGCGACCGGGGTGACCAGTTGTCGCCGGGGGAGGTGCCACCGCAACTGGGGGGCTCCTCCCTGCCGGGCAGCTGCTCATCCGCCTCGGTTATCAACGGGAGCGGCGCCTCGCGCGTCTTTCAGATACTCTACCGCAACGAGGAGGTTCCGCTGCGCGACGTCATCCACTTTCGCAGCCACTTGCTGGGTGAGTGACCAACTAGGCTAGAAAACACATTTTCTCTCGGCCGAGTGCCAAGAATTCGTGTATGCAACGCTGCCGCATTGTTGGCACCATGACCAGGTTGTCGGCCAAAACATGCGTATCCACGAAAGCAATTCTAGCTGGAATTTTGTTGTGTTTACATAATTAATTTTTACAAATAGTGTAGGTTTTTCCGGGTAGTGTTATTTTCAAGCCCCTTTCTAAAGGAAACCCTCCAAATTTAATATAAAAATTATTATTAAATATGGCGTGATTTTTCTGAAAGTTTATGGAAAATCGATTAACACAATTCTATTCCCTTTGCCATAATCTTTTAGACTTCTGCAAGGATCTTCAAATATGTGAGGTGGGGTACAAAAGGAATGCAAGTGAACCTTTCCGAGTGCCAAGAATGCTGGGAATTCCCGGTTGGCGCATCGGTGACATTTCAAAGATATATAGATGATAAAAAATTGAAAAAGTCACCCATGTCGGGTAACCAGACACCAAATCACTCGCCCACTCAGCGCGGACAGCGAAACTTTGGGAACCGAAATGAGTTTATTGTTGGATTGGAAAATATAAATCAAATTGTCAAAGCCCGGTCAAAGTTTTTTGGGTGGAAGAACTTTTGAGCTCTGGCAATTCCAGGGGGATAAAGTTGATGACCACACGGGACAGATGGCGAAGGCGATGGCGATGTCGATGTCGATGTGGATGTAGAGGTCGATGGCGGAGATGCATGGCAGGACAAACTTCGGTTTGGAAATTTCCACCTAATTGCATTTATTGCTGGCTGCAGCTAAAAGGATTTTTGCTGGCCTGGCTGCAATGCAATTACGGCAACTTGGGCAACTCCTTTTAGGAAATTCTCCCAAGAAGCTCTTTTTTCTTGGCCACTTTCTTATTTTTAGCCAGACGGAACCAAAAACTTGGCCAGCACATTGACCCACTTTTCTGTTATTAACAAAAAGAAGACACAGAACAGAGGGCCAAAGGGCAGAGAGCCAAGAATATACATATTCCTCAAAGTAAACAATTAAAAATGTATAAAAAAGTGTACACAAAACTAACCTCTTTTTTAAAGAAAGACCCAAGCATATTCCAAATTTATGAAGCATATAAGGAAACCCTCGTAAAAACCTAACCAAGCAAGAAATCATCCAAATTGAAAGTAATTTTCCACAGTAATGTGGAAGCCCGAGGAAAATATATAAACACAAGTCGGCCAACAAATGGATATAGCATATAAAAATGTATATCTAAAGATATTTTTATTTGAATATTTATGGGAATTGTGTAAAGAAATAAAAGCAAACACCGCGCCCTCTCTTTGTCTTTCTGAAAAAAAAAAATAGAAAGTGTGAGAAAATGATGAGCACTTGACAGACTGCCTGTCTTTGTGGATTCCCCTGGTTTTCCACGCCTCCACGCCGCGTATTTTTATTGTTTTCCCCTTTATTTTTTTTGTCCTCGCACTCATATCCTTTCGCTGTCAGCGAAGAGGAACAACAACAATAGAAACATCATCCACTTGGCTGCTGAGTAAAGTGATTAATTCATTTGGACAAGTTTTCCAAGCGTGTGTGAAAGAAATCTAGAGAAAGCCGCAGGAATACGGACAAAACCACAAGTTTCCACCAAAGTAACTTTTTCCCTGACAGCTTTCTGTCTGCTGTTGATGTTTCGCATGTGTGTTTTGTGTGTGTGATTGTTTTGGTTTTCCCCTTTTCCGCTTTTCCTAACTGTGCCATTTATCTTTCACACACGCACAATAGTGCCTCTAAAATACACTGAAAAGAATACTTTATCCCTTTTCTATGCTATCTATTTTTGGGAAAAGAAAATTTAAACATTCTTTATTCAAATTTCCCAAATATCTTAAAAGAATATTGAATATTTTCCTTATCCTTCGAATTTTTTTTCAGTTTTTTTTAAGAACTGCACAATAAAAAATTTGCAATAAACTGAGTAGAGCAGTGGAGAGCCTTGAGGAATCCTTAGGATTTAAATGATTCCAGCCAAAAAGCAATTGTCACCACGGATGCCGGACCACATGGCGGATGAGTGATGCGGGAGACCCCAGAAATCTCGAACGAGACTGAGATGAAGTCATGCCTTCCCGGCTCTGTTCATTTTATTCCCTTTTTGCGATGGATAAATCCTTGTTTTATGAAAAAAAATGAATTTTATGACCGCACACCCACACCCGAGAAGGAAAGCTGAAAGAATCCCAAGTAGCTGCCCCATAAACCTCCATCGACATGTGAAGCAAATTGAATTTGATTACCATATTCAGCTTGGGTGGGAATTATGGAGCTACAGGATGGAAAGGTTTAACTTAGGGGATTGGGTAGAGAACAAAAAAAAACATAGGATACGATTATGGAGTGGCAGGTGGAATAATCGTCGATATAGGAATACTTGTTGTTCTCAAAAGGTAACGAAACAAACCCTCAAGTTTAGATAATACTTGACCTATTCGAACCCTTCATAAAATTACTCAAATGGTGGCTCAAGCCCACAATGAAAACTTAATTGATTGGGTTTCTGGCCCAGCTAGGAGAAATATTCCTGAGTCATCGATTCCTGGCCAATAGTTTGCGGTCTTGGATGAATTTTGATTTGTCTTTGTCGCAGGCACAACTACATGGGCATTAACCCATTTTGGCTTGAGGCTTGGGGGAACACTCGGTGCCACCCATCCGCCAGGCCCAGCAGGGCCTAAACGAAAATCAATACAGAAAAGCAAATAACCCGAAGACAGAATTGAAATGGAGTGGACTTTTGGGTGGTAAGGTGTGGGAATATGCGGAATGTTTGCCGGCTGGATTTTCTGCCGCATTTATCCCAGGGATTTGCAGTTCACTCAACCTTAAGACAGACCTTATCCAGATTTTTATCCCTTTTTTTATGTTTGCAGTTGACAGTCGTCACCTGAAGGAGTCCATTGAACGGGCCGAGTTCTCGCTGCAACTGGAGCTCTGGTTTGGCGAGCAAAACGGTTCGAGCAGCCTGAATGGCAACGGCAGCAGCGGGTTGGGTGGCAGCTACTCCGGCGCCGGCAGCTCCTCCACCCTGACACTGGCCTCGACGCGGAACCTGCAGCTTAACTTCCATCCGGGACGTGGCCTTCACTATCATCTGCCGGTGCTGTTCGACTACTTCCACTTGGCGGCCATCAGTGTGGGCATTCACGCCAGTCTCGTGGCTCTCCATCAGCCCTATATCAAGTGAGTAAAGGGGACGTACACTGACATATATTGGTTGAAGTTTTAAATTGTATAGAATAGTGTTTTGAGTAATGGAGTAGTTAGAAGGAAAAAATCAGTAAAAGCGTGGAAATGGTTTTACGTTTACATCTTTATATTCTTCAGATTTAATTTAATTTTACTCAAGCTTAGTTATTTTTTCAAGTGTAGCTGTGAGTTCAAGTGGCAGGAGCTTGGATGCAGGGGATGCAAAGTGAAGATGACAACATGATCTCTAATGTCAACGTTGATATAGTCATATTTTTCACAGTAAATTGAACCCAACACCGCCTGTGGGCGATGCAATGGGCGATAGCTGCGGGACAGTGGGCGTGGCAGCTCCTCCTCCTGCCTTATCGTGTCCTGTTGTGGGGGACTGCAGCACCAACGTTGGGGCGGGGGTGGGTGAAGATGGTTCCTGTAGGCAACCGGCGGCCAGTTACCCGCACAAATCATTTCCAACTCATTAAAATTGCACACAGGCATCCTTCCCACTACCACACCCACTCCTCCTCCCACTGCAACTTCCACTCCTCCTTCCACTGGCTGCCCACTGTGCATACAAAAAAGGGGGGAATACAAAAAATATGATGGCATAAATTTTAATGACTCTCGCATTGCAATTGTCCTTTGGCTTCGGCGGGGAAACATTGCGACACAACGTTAACAAGACGCAGGGATACGTGGGCGTGGCATCTCCAACTTCCTGGTGCAGAGTCAATTTTTTCGCAGTTTGATTCAACAAAAGTTTGTATCCTTCTTCGAGAAAGTTTCCCATCCATTTACTTCCTTTTTTCTGAGTCCCTTAGTAATTCTTTAATCTGTTTTGTATTGCCAAAAGTTCTCCGGCAATTTTCGAGTGCAAATCCTCCGTTCCAGCCGGAGCTGCTTCGAGTACCAATTTGTGGAGCTCGTGCCGCATCCTTTGGCCAAATAAAATATGAAACGGAATTTGAAATTGGCGCACTCCTCCCTAACCCCCCAGGCCCCCTGTGTGACTCTATCTCTTTCATATGAATAAAATATCATCTCATTGGCCTCTGGAATTCCTTACTGACCTTGGCCTTTGCCCTGTGTGGGATATTCATGCTGATTACACATCGCCAGTGCCGCTCCAATCCTGAAAATCCACAAATCCCACCATCCCGCTGCTTGCCTCCTCGTGGGCGATGCCGTAAATTGCCTGATTATCTCGACAGGCTCACGGACCAATCATCCGCCGGAGTCGGATTGGTTGTCCAAAAAAGAAGGGGGGAAACTTTAATGTGTATTTGGGGATTAAATTCATCGTCGAAAGGAAGCTCTCGAAGAATTTAAATTCTTCTTTTCAACATTCTTCTCATCATTAAGTTTTGCTTTATAGTTTTTTGATTCAACCATTATCATTTTCTATAATCTCCAAATCATTTATCCAATTTTGTTGCGCTCCAATGGTATTATAACCAAATATTATACATACAATATGATATCACTAATTAATGGATCACTGAAAACTGATTGCGAATGCAGGAGAAGCATGTTCTCGTACATAAAATTCTGGTAAGAACCCATCATAACTCTTCGTATCGTAAATCTCCGTAATTGTGTAAATTCCGTAAAATCCACACCGCTCCGTACACGTAGTTGACTTAGTTTTTGTGGCCAGGACGCTTTCTCAATGTATCTGTCCGCGTTTCTAGATGACTTTTATACTTTTCTTTTATTCTTTATTTCAATCTTCATGGTAGTTTATATCTTCTTAACAAAAGAGTCCTCTTATGTGTGTAGAAAATAAAAATTAGAATTGCTTATCCAAAAAATGTCTAATTGATTCTTTTCTATTAATTTTTAGTGCCCCCCGAAGTTCGAAGCCTTGGAGCGCCGGGAAGTTGAGCTGTCGGGGAAATACCTCACCAGGACCTTTGGAGGCGGTGTTCTTTGGACCCCAAATAGGAGGCACCACCAAATGCAGTGGCGGTCCTGCCGGCAGGCTGCTCCAATCCAGAGCAATTCATCGGGAGATCTGCTGCCTGCTCCTTGGGGCCATTGAACAGCTGAAAGCCACTTTGAATGAGTTCAGTACAGTGTTACCTCCGAGCATAAACTCCCAGATCGGATCACCTCCTTTAAGGGAGAATGATACGGGGGAGAGGCTACAACTTCTCCTGGATCAGGCCAAGCAATTGGAGGCCGAGGAGGACTTTGCTATTCGAGCCAATTCCGATATAGCCCAGCTATGTGCGGAGAGTATTTTTTGGTGGCGACGTGTCCTCTTGGCCTCCAGGTCCTCTACAGCTGTGCACACGCTTCTGGCGCGAAAGCATCACATCCTGAGGGTGCGGCGCTTTGCGGAGGGATTCTTTGTGCTGGAACAGCCACGTCATGCTGCCGCCGCAGGTTGCCAGGAGCAGGCCAATGGCTCACCCTCGCCAGGACATTGTCAGGGCTATGTGGCCATTGCCGAGCTGGCCCGAAGGAGTCGCTACCTTCAGTCCTTACCGCCATTGCCCGTGCACTGTACCCCTATCGACGGGGACGCCTCGTCCCTGCCCTTGATCTTCGAGGATCGTTATGTGACGTCCGGGAGCGGCTACAACCGACGAAGGTCTGGCAGTGATCCGCAGCTGGAGGACTCGATTTCTGTGAGTGGATGCACGAAGCAAAAGGTGGACAAGACCCACTCCAGCAGCAGCTTGAACGGGATTAAGGACTGTCTCGCCTGCCACTTCGACTACGATTACCCCCAGACGAACGGTACCGGGCCGGCTCATCCGCATGCCAAGTGCGTGGTCACCCCGCGCTTTGCTCTAGGCGGTGAAGTGCTCCAGGCGAGCCTCACCATAGCCCCCAACAAGGAGCTAGCTCCGCCTGCTGTCGTCACCCCGCCCATCTCTGCGGCAATGCGTCATAATCTTTCGAGGCACTCGGTGACGGGCTTACTGGAAGATCTCGGTTTGGACTCTAGTCTGCCTGCCAGGCACAGCAAGTCCCTGGACCAGTTGGATGGCTGTGAGGGATTGCCCTCAAATCAAGCGCCTCCGACCAGCAATCACACCTTGCCGCGACTCCAAGCTGATGATTTGATGAGGAACATCTGCGAATTCCGGCAACGTTACGGGAAGTTCGATTACCTGCACGAGATCAAACTGCTGAATCCACCCAAGCAGCAGCTACCGCAGCAGCAGCAACATCAGTCGCAACAGTGCTCTAATGGCTACAACTCCCTGCCCAAGTCGATGGTGCCGCCAAGAAACTCGTATCCACCGCCGCCTCCAAGCCAGCACACCACCATGCCCAGAAGCAGTTCCTCGCAAATCCCAAGAGCCGTGGAAATAGCCAGAGTCAGGGTGTCGGACATCAAGGAGATGCTACGCCAGGGCCAGTTGAGAAAGGAGTCCAGCAGCTCCGAGAGCGACATGATGCAGAAGCTCCAGATGCTGAGCTCCAACAGTGTGCCCTTCCGATTGGAGGGAGCCGGCAATGGGACCAGCAACAACAACACCGCCAGCAGCGATCCTAACACAAGTGGTTTCAGTGAATCCCTGCCCAATCTGGCTCCCCCGCCGGAGTTCGACTCGGACTCCCAGCTGAGACGGCAGCGAAGCAACTCCACGTCGTCGTTGAGCGAAGAAAGCGGGTGGGTGAGCAGTCGGAGGAGCTCGCTGGCCATTTCCAGTCCGGACACCATTACCAGTACGGGTCTGGGCAATCGCCAGAGGCACACCCAGTTGAATCTGGGCATGGGCATGGCCATGGAGACGCGGTTGAATGGGGAGCAGTTGAGACTGCGCCTCCAGAAGGTGCTGGAACAGCAGCAGCTGCAGCAGCAGCACCCGCACAAGACCCGCAAGAGGCAGGCAGCCGGAGCTGGAACCTCCAGTCAGAGCCGAACTCCTGCCCGCCAGCAGGTGCATCAGCCGGAGGTGCACAAGAAGGTCTCCTCAGTGACGGTGAATGTGAAAAGGGAGCGCTCTCGCTTCCAACTGGATAGACTGCGACACCTGCCCAATGGGGAATCCACGGAGGTGGAGGAAATGGAGCCTCCGCCACGTAGAAATCGCCACAAGACTGCCCCGGGTGGCAAGTGCGAGAAATCCAAATCGGACTTTGATATCACGAGCATGAAGGACATGCAACCGCTAGATGCGGTGTGCCTGCCGCCTCCCCAACAGTTTCAGGACCAAGAACAGGATCTGCCATTGACCCTTGCTCCGCCACCACCAGATGAGTTCAGGGATCCGCCGCCAGAACCAGCTCCCACAGCACCAATAGCACCTCCAGTTACCCTGCCAGTTGGAGTTCCAGCTGCATCGCTTCCGCCCTCTGGAAAATCCAAGGTAATCACGTGTCATTTGCCACCTCCTTTGAAGGAGCGCCAGCCAGTGGGTGCCATTGACAATCCAGTGTACCACATCTACGAGTCACTGCGCCCCATCTCCACGCCAGCCATCTTCAGCAACAAGCCCGTTCTTAAATCTCACAGCTTGGCGGAACTGAAGCGTCCCCAGAACCTGCAGAACCTCCAGAATCCTCCAAACCACCATTGCAAATCCCATGCGGTAAATGGTAATGGATTAGAAAACGGCTTGGAACCAGAGCCAGATGAAAACAAGGAGAACTCCAATGGCCAAGTGAGGAGCAGCAAACAGAGTACCGGAACCAACACCAACTCGAAGCACAAACGAAAGGGACAGGTCAACGGAGGCTCCTCCGCCGTCCAGGAGGCCCCGCCTAGCATCTCGCTTTTGGAGTTCGAGAAATACCGCGAAGAGTTCAGAAAGCAGATCAAGTACCAGGGAAGCATCTACTCGGACTACGTCCAGTTGGCCTCAGAGCTGCCGTATTTCTACATTAGCGACGAGTATCGAGCCTTTTCGCCAAACGGGATGCACTTGGTCATTTGCGTCCACGGACTGGACGGAAATTCTGCGGATCTCAGGCTGGTAAGGACATACCTGGAGCTGGGTTTGCCTGGCGTCAATCTGGAGTTTCTCATGTCGGAGAGGAATCAGGGGGATACCTTTTCCGATTTTGATACAATGACTGATCGGTGAGTTGAAAATGCCATGAGGAAAATTAAATAATATTCTGATTCTCGTTCCCAGGCTGGTAACCGAGATACTCTACCATATCGATAGCTGCGCCCTGAACCCAGCCCGCATCTCATTTGTGGCCCACTCCCTGGGCACTATCATAGTCCGGAGTGCCCTGGCCAGGCCCCAGATGCGTCCGCTGCTTCCCAGACTCCATACCTTTCTCTCTTTGTCAGGGCCACATCTGGGCACGCTTTACAATACCAGTGGTTTGGTCAACATGGGTAGGATTCAATCTCTCAGAGATTATGATAGTGGAGACTAAAGAATTCTTTTATTCCAAAAGGCATGTGGTTTATGCAAAAGTGGAAGAAATCAGGATCCTTGCTGCAGCTTTGCATGCGCGACACCACCGACATGCGGAATAGTTTCCTCTACCGACTGAGTCAAAGGAGTACCCTGCACCACTTTAAGAATATCCTGCTCTGCGGCTCCAGCCAGGATCGCTATGTTCCAGCCCACTCCGCACGCTTGGAGCTTTGCAAGGCGGCCATGAGGGACAGCTCCACACTGGGCACTATTTACAGGTGAATATTATAGATATCTTGTCAAGATTTGCATAATTAATATGATTATTTTTAGGGAAATGGTTCAAAATGTCATTGCCCCGATATTGGCCAGGCCGGAGCTGACTTTGGCTCGCTTCGATGTCCACCATGCCCTGCCTCATACAGCGAATACGTTGATTGGTAGAGCTGCCCATATTGCGGTCCTAGATTCGGAATTGTTCATCGAAAAATTTATGCTGATTGCAGGATTAAAGTACTTCAGTTAACTGGGCTAAGAGTCCCAAAGAACCAACTTGCCATTTTAATTAACAAAGTACAGTGCACATATATTAACTATGATTTCTTTCGGTTTAACACTTTTCAAAACTTTTCATTCTCATTTTGTTATATTAATTTCATGTATTTATTCTTATATATGATTCTAAAAAGTTCCTAAAGAAATTACAAATAATTTCCAAATATCTTTCAGACTTGAACAACAATTTGTTTTATTTTCCACCATTTGTTTGAAATAGTTTTATCTTGTATACTTTCTTAGCTTTCAAAGTGTGCTGCCTTTTTAATTAATAAAAAGCTATCGAAACAGGGTAATCATCAAAGTCAAAAATAAGAAAACCAGATACATCAGATGAGCCAACTGATTCCGATTTATTTGCAATTGGAACAAGGAATTTATTAAAGAAAATCGTTAGACTTGAATTTTTTACCAATGCAACTCTTTTTGTAAAAATTGATACTCACAGAAAACCAAGCCCTCAAGAAAATCAAAAACCAAAGAACGTTTAATCAAAAAACTATAACCAAAAGCGGCATTACTGTTGAAAACGTGTTATAGAAGATAATTACATTTTTAGCCCTAAGATTTGACTCACACACAAAACCAAAAATATAATAATAATAACGAAACGAATAACTGAAGCCAAAGACATCATACATAAGTAGTGTTAAATTCAAGTTCAAAACTATATACGACACTTTTTCGAAACCGTTGAATTGCAAAAAGGAAATGAACATCATGTTGAGTATACGTAACTATAGTAGTTGAGCACGGAAATGGTAATGGTAAGGTTGCATTTTGATGAAATTAGCGGAATAGTATTAGCAATTTTTAAGACTAATCAAAAAACACAAACACGCCGAGGCGTCAAAATGGTTTTTCCAAATCTTTTTACTGCTAGGAAAGTGAACAAATTTAGAAGAACTAGAAATAGAGTAGAGGTAGCGTTGAATTAGACGAGTTGTTGGGTAGCTGAGTGCATTTGTGGGGGTGTCAATTAAGTTGGGAAATCTGGTCAAGAGTTTAGGTTTTTCATTGGGATCAAGAGCATGAGAGGATGCAGTTAGGACAACTTTGCAAATTCGTAGTCTAGTCTTAGCTATATCTAACTCTGAGTTTTCCGAGCTTTTTCCAATTATTGTTGTAAACTACTCCTGTTTGTAACCCTATCAAAAATTCGATGTACGTGTATAACCGTCCTATATGTAACAACTTTATAAACTTGCTATACTCGAGATACAGCAAAATGTCTAACTGGTTTTAAAAATGTTTATGTACATTAAAAGTTTTGATGTGTATTTCCTAGGGCACTACGATTTTACTACTAAATGTATTCCATCAAAATTGTGCAAAACTCCCGTGAGTTTCAGTTTAAAAGATTTCTTTTCAATAAAATATGCTAAAATTCAATTTTAGTGGAACATAAAAAAATGATAATGTGTTTTTATTTCGGAATTATATTTAAGTTAGTGTTCCTTATAGTTGAAATACTCAGCAGAGCCATTAATAGAAAGTTTCAGGACTTTGTGGTAGTAGAAACTTAGTCGTAATCCATATTCCCCAGTTTCGATGGGAAAACGAATACGAAACTGTTCCAAATCGAACTCCAAATTGTCACAGTATATCGTAGCATTTGGCTAAAAAACAAAACAGATCTTTAATATTTTAAATTGTTTATAAACAACGAATTACCTTGAAAGGACACGTATTATTCAAGGTAAGGTATGGGCTCAAATAGGCAAAAGCCAAGTTTAAAATAAGGTTATTGCGTTTGCCTAAAAAATTGCACATATCGGCCGAAATGTCATACAAAAAAGGACGCCATCCATTTGCCTTTTTCAATATTTCCACTCTAACCTGGGGAGAATAATCAAATATGTTAAATATTTAGTTTTCTACTTTAGTTAACAAACCACAATTTTATCCACTAACGAATTGTACGTCTGCCGGAAATGTACTGTAATAGCATTTCGGTTTCGATTTATAGGCTTTAATTTGCAAACCGGAAATACTCCAAATTCCTGGTCAAATGTCGAGCAATAAACACTTTTGAATTTACAATCAACTTGTACTAAAAAGAGGAGTAACAAAGCACAGGCCACGACTGCTGCCATGATTGTTGATTTACAGACTAATTGTAATTTTTAATTGGTTTTGGGTCTGTCTATTTTTGAAATGGTTTAAAAATGAAATGGTTCACTGAATGGTGCTTACTCATGTCTAAGCTTATCAGATCGGAGTATTAGATTTGGTACAATGGCTATATATGATAAATCAATATAAAAGTCTAGATTTAAACCTATATTTTAGCTTTCTAAATTCGTTACAATGTTGTTAGCCACAAGACCCTTGGAATAGAATAGTGGGAATTTTTCCGTTTTCCGAATAAATACATTATTAAACGGATGAATAAATTTATCTTGTTAAGCTTGGCGTTTCGCTATTTGCTTATTTTCCAAATGATTTTTCAATTAAACATGAGAATTCATTGAATCATTATCTGAATTCAAGCGCTGACGGTGTTGGCTTCAATTATTGCCATTTTTTATAAGAACTAGCGGGTAAGTTTTAATGATATAAATTTAAATTCAGAATTGACAAATTTTTTAAAATCTTTTGAAAGTGAATGTTTCCGAATATTGGTGTATGTTTTCCGTTTTAGTAAAGTAAGTTTCGTTAGTAAGTGTAGTAAGAGTAAGTAAGGTAAATAGATTATTTTATAAATAGATTTGATATTAGTTATTCTCTAATAACAATAATAACAGAAATAACCGTTAAAAATATGTTTGATACCAATATAAAGCTTAAATTTTAAATAATTCGCATATCGATGTTTTGTGGTTGGCAAAATTATCGACTTTATCAATTGCATAGCCTGGTCACTCTAAACTGATGTGCGAATTGTTTTTCGCCCAAATTATCACGACAAATTCCAAACAAAAGGCAACAACGGCAGGCAGAGAGATACGTGTCTGACAGATCTGAGCACCCAGCACAATGGCAACGGCAGCGCGACCCCCATCCCTGCGCCTGGGGCAGCAGGACCTGAAATGTCGCACGGGCTGCGGTTTCTATGGGACTCCCCAGAACGACGGACTCTGCTCGATGTGCTTCCGCGAGAAATTCAATGATAAGCAACGGAAGTTGAAGCGTAAGTCCCCTTTAAAATCAAACCCTTGATTCGAGCCTCAGTCATGAAATGGTACTTTGCAGTAAAAGAGCGCGAAGCGGGTCTTCCTGCTGGAGCTTCAACATCAGGAGCTGCGGGCGGGTCCATGGCGGATCGAAGATCGCCCCAACATGGGCATGCACGAGTGGAGCAACCGAAAAAACAGCCAGACAAGGACTCGGATAACTCAGGCACGCTTCACAAGAAAAAGTTCACTGCTGTGTTGCAGAAAACCCTCCAGGCAGGAGCTCAAAAAAGTAAAGCACCCAAGACTGCACCTTCCCAAATAATTTCCCTTTTAATACCATACTTTTTCAGTTACTCAGCAGCGTAGTTATGTTCCCGATCCGACAGAAAACCAATTTTTGCTACAGTTGCGGCAGCTACGTATTCCTGACGATGGTAAACGGAAACTCAAACTGGAAATTCAGCGATTGGATAGCGATATTCGAAAATATATGAATGGAAATGGCACCAAAAACATTGATGAACTTTCGGATGCAGTCCAAAATGCCTACACCAAGGTCTCTGATATTGTTCACAACGATCCCAGTTTCGAAATTGCCACCAACGAAGACCGCGATAGTGCCATAGACTTCTTTGAAAAGGTCGTCATGACGCAGAACCATAAGTGAGTCATCTAGCTGGAAAGATACTTATGTTGACACTGTTATCTCTAAGACGGGAAACTATTTTTGCAGATTTCTCTTTAGCCCGTATTTTACTTCGGACGAGGACAGCGATGTTAAGGTTCAGAAGAGAATTCGCCAGCTAAGCTGGATAACAGCCAAGCATTTGGACTGCAGCATAGACGAAGTAAACTCAGAGGCCAGGGACCTGGTTTACAATGCCATTTCGGAGCTTGTCGGTATCGATTCGTTTTACTCCCCTCAAGAGAAGCTCCAGTGCACCGTGCGCTGTTGCAGGCACATCTTTGAGCTACTCAAGAGGGCAACTGGTGGTCCAGCTAGTGCGGACGACTTCCTGCCTGCCTTAATATTTGTGGTGCTGAAAGCCAATCCCGTACGCCTCCATAGTAACATCAATTTTGTTACTCGCTTTACAAATGCATCGCGGGTGATGAGCGGCGAGGGAGGTTATTACTTCACTAATCTTTGCTCGGCCATTGCCTTCATCGAAAATTTAAATGGTGAGAGTCTGGGAATAAGTAGCGAAGAATTTGAGGCCTTGATGTCAGGACAACAACCTTATAGTACTCCTTGGGAAAGCGCTCTTCTGGCTTGCGAAAGTTTGCATTTGATTTCCGAAAACATGAAGCGCATGGAAGAGCTGCACAAAAAAAACTCCTTGATTAGTTCTGGTTTGACTGCTTTTGAAAGGGAGCTTATTGAGTTCCAAAGAGATGTGACCGAGAAAGTGGATACAGTAATTGCAAAGGCACCTCTTACTTTGCTACCCATCAAGACGCCCCCTTTCCTTATTAGTCAGGCCAGGGCTCAGCTACAAACCGAAAACGAAGCGGGTCATTATCAATCGAATGTTTTGAGCGGATGCACTTTGACATCCCAAGCTCTGATTGCAGGAAATGGTGCTTTAAAATCTACAGTGGACACCGAAGAATCCGGGCTATCGCTAAAGGACACGAGCATGGGATCTGTGGGTCGTTTGTCTCCCTTGCATCAAAATACTCAGCCGGCGGACAACCTCTTTGCTTCACCCATTTTTAATTATGCTGGTTTTGACGCAGTTTCGCTGCTAGAGGAGCGTTCATCCGAGGGAAATGCAGATGTACTCATGCTCGGAGCTGAATTTCAGGGAGGTCTGACCAACATAAACTACGATTTCGATTTATCAGATCAGAGTGGCGAAAACAGCATGGCAGACGAGTCAAATCTGAATCTCGATGAATTCGATCCTTTGGCGCAAAAGAGCAGCCCCACTCAACGGCCACCAGCTGCTATTCCAGATACAAGCCTTCTGGACAACACCATGGACAGTTTAATAGACAGCGAGGTTCCTGGAACATCGGTGCTGCTTCCATCGCCGTTGAAGCCTGAGGTCGCGAATTACAGGGGCTTTTCGAATTTCGATATTCCCAGCATCTCCTGCAATACAGGGGATTTGAGTTCTCTTGGCCAGGATGGCAACGAACCACCCAAGTAATTAAGATTGCGGGGCAATCCAACTCCTCCGCCTGATGCCTCCCTGCACGTACAAGAATGTAAATAGAGATAAACGATTTATTTTAGTTAGCCCAACGCTTCAATCCATTACGTTGCACATATTTATTTGTATATTTACCTAGCTTTATAGAAAGGACGTTTAATAAATACAAATCAAAATCCAAGTGCATATTTCAAAACATAAATTGCTTAGTGAGCTTAAAGATTTTAAAGAGTTTTTTTTTATGTTATTGACTCTTTATAGATAAATGCAGATTACAGAAATGAAATAGAGAAATAGTACAATGTTAATACATAGTTTCATTTCGAAAACCTTGTTTTGTAAATTTTCCTTCAATATAAAGGCTTAAAGTTTCTGTCTTTTTTAAAAAGTATCTGGGAGATACAAAAAAAAACTTTTGAATTAAAAAGTATAAATGTGCTTCTAATTTTTATTTACAAAACTAAAAATAAATATGCCAGGATGATTCGATAGTTTTTAAACTTCCCGCTTGCTTTCAGCAGTCACCCTGTTCGAGTTCAGCCATTCCAATATACTCTCATGTATATCAACAACCCTAGAGCTCCCAGAGAATCAAATCACTCTCAGCACTCGAACCGAACGGACGTCCGACGCCCCCAACGGAATGGCACAAACCGGAATGAAGACCGCAGCGATGGTGCTACTTGTTGTGGCCGCGATAAGTGGGGCGGATGCCTCCAGCATTCCTGGCTCCGATGAGCTCCATCCCTTTGAGCATGATTCCCTGCATGCCAAACACTTTGATGGGGGAGAGCACAACGCCCAGTTCGACCACGAAGCCTTCCTAGGTCCAGATGAGTCCAAAAAATTTGACAATCTGTCACCGGAGGAAAGCAAGCGACGATTGGGAGTCATAGTGGATCGTATTGATGAGGACAAAGATGGTTTCGTTACCCAGGCGGAGCTGAAGAACTGGATCGCCTACACCCAAAGAAGATACATCGATGAAGATGTTGGCCGGGTATGGAAGCAGCACAACCCGGAAAACAATGACAGCATCAGTTGGGATACCTACCGGAAGACGGTTTATGGTTTTATGGACGATTTGGACCAGAGTGAGCTCGAACAGGAGGAGAATGGTGAGAGTTTCGGTTCAATACTATTATAAGAAACTATTAATTTAAATTTTTAATGATCAGGGGTTAGCTACAAAAGCCTGTTAAAGCGCGATCGTAATCGCTGGGCCGTGGCCGACCAGGATTTGGACGACCAGCTGACTCGGGAAGAGTTCACTGCCTTTTTGCACCCAGAAGATCATCCCTCTATGAAGAATGTGGTTCTCAAGGAAACCATTGAAGACCTGGATAAGGACAATGACGGAAAAATATCCGTTGACGAGTATATCGGTGACATGTACCGCCCGGCTGAAGAGGATGAGGAGGAACCGGAGTGGGTGGCCAACGAGCGTGAGGCCTTCACCAAGCATCGCGATCTGGACAACGATGGATACCTCAACGATGAGGAGGTAAAGCAGTGGATTTCACCCAACGATTTCGACCATTCCGAAAGCGAGGCAAAGCACCTAATATTCGAGGCCGACGTGGACCATGATGAACAGCTGACCAAGGACGAAATTTCTAGACAAGTACGATGTCTTCGTCGGATCCCAGGCAACCGATTTCGGCGAAGCACTGGCCCGCCACGACGAGTTCTAGATGGGCCTGGATAGCCCCTTATCTTGAGATTAAGATTGATCCTATGAATCTCCCACTTCGAATGCCAAATAATTTGTAAAATTTCCTTAGATGTTAAGATGATTGAAAAGTGCATTATAAACGGGCTTAAATGCAAAGGCTTTATTGTCATTCTGTGACACCCTTGACTAATTGAATTGATATGATTTGTTTAATTGAAAGGCGTCCACGTCAGCTCTTTGAACATGAATGGCCACGTCACTGGAGAAGACATACCCACACAAGTGAACACATGCCACCGACACTTGACCCCTTGCCTTTCCCCCAAACATCACAGATACGGGGCACTTGCCTGTGTAACATATAAACATAAATGATTTTCGCTGTAGTCCGATTCATTTCCAGCTGCGAGAACATTCCGACGTCCACACACTACCAGGCACAACCGAAATTGAGAGCAAGTGAACTGAAAGAAATTTAGTTGCCATTCCGTTCGTAAGTATACAAAAATTGTAAAGAATATTTTGGGTTACTTAAATATACAATTTGGAGCAGTGTGGAATAGGAAATGGGAGACCGAGGGAATCGGTCTCAAGCTGATTTGATTTTTTTCAAGCTGATTTGATTGTTTTCGGTTCTCGACTTTCGCCGAGATAAGCAAATAATTCATTTTTTGGGTGCTGATAATTCCCTACCTCTGCTTGTCCACAGTGAACACTGGCCAGTGATGTCAGCCATTGACACATTTCGGACCTGATAAACTATTTCCAGAATCCACACAGCCATATGTGGGCACTACACTGCTTATGGAGGTTCAGATAACCCATGGATGGATGGAACTAAAACAAGTTTTGAGCTCTTTTCCATTCATGTGTACATATGCATATTTTGCGGCAGAATGTTATGCCGTTAATTAATAATTTAGCCAAGGGGCAAGAATTGGATGGTCAAAGAAAGGTCAATGCTTTTACAAAGGCTTTAAATATATCTGAGATTTATAAACTCAATTTGTAAAAGACAAAGTTATAATTTTTTCTGTATGCTTTATTGATTTCCATTGAAATAGACACATTGATATAATTATCTTGTTTTCGTTCTTACTTTGTTGCTTGTTGTTGGTTTTTTTGAATATCTGTTTTAAAATACAAAGTATTCAAAGTTGCTCAGTTTGATGCCTTTAATTTCAGTACATAGTATACGAAGGACTTTTCATCTTATACATACGTGTATATATATATTGATAGTTCCTGGATCTAGCAAAAGTTTAAAAAGTCATACCTGCTTGCTGTCTTTGCGATATCCGCTCGATCAAGCTCCTACATCCAACAACATCTAAATACAATTATGTAATAATGTAAGTGTAATTGCAATGGAACGTTTACTTTACTGACTCAATATCCTGATCCCCGCCAGAGGATCTACAATCAACAGGCGACATCTATGCTTTATGCTCTTTATGCGGCTATTCTCATTCTTTTCTCTTTAACTCTTCTCATATATTTTTAAGTTTTCATTTTTTTGTTTGATTTTTTTTGGGTTTTTTTTTGTTTTTGGTTTTACCTCAGTTTTACAACATTAATTTTAATTACAAAATGTTATTAAATAATACAAAATACAGTTAGAGTTTACAGTTATAGATCTCCCATTGGGCTTTCCATTTTACCTAGAAACATCGCGCGACAACTTTTAGTTCAAATTAATGCACATGGAAACAAAATCGGATTATGAATTATAGAACACATTAAACGAACTCGGAAACGAAAGAAAAAAGCAAGAGTTTCAAATCGATGGATAGTAAAAATCCACCAGAAATTAGTGGCAAAATGTAACAAAGAAACTACGGATCAGCCAGATCAGGTCGGATTCATTTTTATCCGATCGCCTGGCCAACGCTTAGGTTACATAATTATTTATCGTTAATAATATTACGTTTAAATAGAATCCAGCGGGAGGATCTACTTTTTATCTCTTTTAGAGCAGGACGCACTTGCGCTTCGACTTGGGCTGCAGAACGGGGCACAAAACTGACCGGATGGCCTCGTCAAATACCGTCTTCAGTCCCTTCTGCGTCAACGCCGAGCATTCCAAATACTTCACTGCCCCGATCTCCTTGGCCATTGCCAAACCCTGGGGATAAGTGATGGGTGCTAACTTCTTGTCCCGCAACTTTTCGATCGTGTTTTTGTCGTCGCGCAAATCCAATTTGGTGCCCACCAGGATAATGGGTGTGCTGGGGCAGTGGTGACGCACCTCCGGATACCACTTGGCGCGCACGTTTTCGAACGACGCCGGGTTTACCAGCGAGAAACAGATAAGGAAGACATCCGTTTGGGGATAGGACAGCGGACGCAACCGATCATAGTCCTCCTGACCGGCTGTATCCCAGAGGCCCAGGTTGATGGGCTTAGCGTCGACCATAACATTGGCGGAGTAGTTGTCAAAGACGGTGGGTATATACTCCCCCGGAAAGGCATTGGTTGTGTAGCTGATCAGCAGGCAAGTCTTTCCCACGGCTCCGTCACCAACAACGACGCACTTGATCGCCTGCATGGTGTTTGTCTAGTTTTTAGTGATAGAGTAGAGTGCTTTGTGTGTGAGATTGGTGATTGTGCGGTAGCGGCGGTGCGGGGGTGGTGCGGGTGCTGCCTTTGCTGGCTGGTTGGCAGTCAGTCGGTACTTTTTGGGCGGAGCGGTGTCCTCTTATATTCCTGTCGTTCCCAAACGCTATCCAAGTGCCTTTATGTCTACGCGACGCCTGCAAATCGCGCCTTACGTTCCAGCCACTTTAGCTCGCGTTTTGTGCGTTAAATTTCCCTTTTTTTTAACAATAATTTCAATTTTCTGTGTACTGACTTTGCTCTAGGGTTGTTGATTGACTTTTAGTGTGACCAGCGACAATGGTAGACTTACTCTTGACCATCTTTAGCAAATATCGATATCTATGCTCTTAATTCAAATTTATTAAGCTAAAATGAATTTAATATTTATATTAAAATCAATTTAAGAATCTTAATTTTAATTTACGGGTAAGCGTTGGTTCAACTTTGACATAATACATTAATTATGGGAACTAATCGATTGGTATTAAAAGTCCCCTGGTCACACTACATGCGACCAATAACAATTTCGAAAATTAGAATTTAGCTGACCTGGCCATTAGCAAAGTCATAAACTCTGCGTACAGCTGTCCATTAAAAAGCCATCATGTCTGACGTATTTATCGTGTCTGCCGCCCGAACGCCCATAGGTAAACTCTTTACCACTTAGCAATGCTTGAAAGATATCCGAAATTTCAATTGGTAACTTTCTCTTTCTGTTTGCCAATCATCAGGTAGCTTCAATGGATCGCTTTCTAAATTAAAAGCGTCCGACCTTGGCAGTGTGGTGATACAGGAGGTGCTGCGCAGGGCCAATTTGACTGGCCAGCAGGTCAGCGAGGTCATCATGGGCCAGGTGGGCTTATCATTTTCAAAACAATTAGTGGCATTTCAAACTACTTACCATTCTTTCATTGTTATGTAAATTGCCAGGCGCTCAATGCGGGTCAGGGCCAAAATCCCGCTCGTCAAGCGTCCCTTAAAGCGGGACTGCCCATTCAGGTTCCAGCTTATGGAATCAATATGCTCTGTGGTTCCGGCTTAAAGTGGGTTTCTAGTTGGCCCACAAGGAAACTCTCTCTGACGACTTCATTTTTATTTTTAGAACTGTTGCATTGGGCTATCAAGCCATTAAATCCGGTGATGCCACGCTTGTGGTGGCTGGTGGTCAGGAGAGTATGTCGCTGGCTCCCCATGTCATGCTCCTACGACAGGGCGTGAAAATGGGACCCGGCACCCTTGTAGACTCCATGATCCACGACGGGCTCACCGATGCTATGGAAAACATTCACATGGGCATCACCGCAGAAAATCTGGCAGAGCAATACAACATCAGTCGGGAGGAGCAGGATGCGTATGCTGTAAAGTCACAAAACAGAGCGGAAGAGGCCCAGAAAAATGGTTACTTTGACAAGGAGATTGTTTCAGTTGAGATAAAGGATCGTAAGGGCACCCAAATATTTAACAAGGATGAGTACATTAAGCCCGGGAGCACCGTCGAGGGTATTCAAAAGCTGAGAGCGGCTTTTAAAGAGGTGGGTTTTATTTAATATTTAAAAATCGTAAAGCTTTTTAACCCACTTTCTACTGTTTATTCAGGGCGGCTCGATTACCGCAGCCAATGCTTCTGGTGTCAACGATTCCGCAGCTGCTGTGCTGCTTGCTTCTGCCGAGGAGGTGGCAAAGAATGGGCTCAAACCACTGGCTAGGATTGTGGGCTGGACCCAGAGTGGCATTGAACCCAAGGTTATGGGTCTTGGACCAGTTACAGCTGTAGAAGCTTTGGTACTTAGTCAACACTATTACAAATATCAAAAGACTTAACTGAAACGTTTTTATAGCTAACCAAAATTGGCTGGAAACGGGAGGAAGTGGACTTATACGAGCTCAATGAAGCCTTCGCTGCCCAATCTCTGGCAGTACTCCAAGATTTAAAGTTAGATGCTAGCAAAGTAAATGTAAATGGTGGCGCTATTGCCCTTGGGCACCCTATTGGAGCGTCCGGGGCTCGAGTCTTGGTAACTCTTCTTTACGCATTGGAAAGAACTGGTGGCCGTCGTGGAATCGCCTCCCTGTGCATTGGCGGTGGCATGGGAATCGCCTTGGCGGTAGAACGCATCAACTAATTACGTCTCATAGTCATTCAAGCTATTTATTGCCTCTTCCTGTTTTTAAACTAAGTGTAAAGTTGCAATTTTGTATTCCAAGTACCTATAGTCAGAAATCCAAGTCACAAAGTCTATTCAATAAAATATTATTTTGCGAACCCTAAGAAAAAATCATTTTCGTTTTTCATAGTAAAATCGAAAGTTTATTCATTAGAAAGATTTTTCCAGTAAACATATAAATATATTTATAGGAATGACGGCATTTTTCCATTCCTGTCGTGATGCACAACCCATTCAAATTTACTTTTGCTTTGGTTTACAAATATTTTGTACACTGTGAATTAAATTAGCATACATATAACTGCATCAACAGGGCGTTTGAAAATATTTTTAACGAAGGCTGGATAAGGCATAAAGGTACTTTAAATATGTTCTTCGGCTTATGTTATAAAATTTAATCTATAAAATAAAATATTAACTATTTATTTAAATGTATTAACAAAATGGGCTAACGGATTTATAATGGTTAATTCGTACTAAATTTGTGGTTATAAATGGTCTTGGTTTTGCTAAATAAAATATTTTTAGGGCTCATATACTTTTCGTTAAAACTTTATGGTGTCACTGAACCTTGGAGTCATTGTGATAAGATATAGAAAATACAAATATCATTTTATAATACTTAAAATTTGAAATATTAAATTATTTATCGGTTAAATATGCTTGCGTTCCTATATGCTCATGTTTCAATTTATTTATGTGGCTATATGGCTATTCAAATAAAGTTTTAGTAAAGTATTAAATCGACTTACAGCTATGATACACCCTGTATATGCTGTTGTCAGCTCGCTAATTGAACAATCCAGAATTTTGTGTTGTTTATTGCTATTATTAAATACAATTGTTTGTACGTAAGAATTTTGAATAGGTTCTATCTGAAAGAAGCGTTGTCGAATCAACTGCGCGGCATGTCGCAGGTCGTTTATTGTCTCCAGGAAGATGATAGATAGCCTCGATCCCATCCATTTTATTATCACCGCAGCAGTTGCAAGGTTTCCAGCTCTTTGGGCAACCACGGACTGAATCCATACGGATTGCTGCAAATGATTTTTTTTTGCGGAGAACTCTGCGCCACTTGTTCCACCGAGGGAACACACAACTGTGCATAGGTGCTGATAAAGCTTGACCAAAGCGTGGGCGTACGTTCCAGGGCAAAGTAGGATCCCCAAAATTGTGAATCGAGTTCAGCGACAAAAGGATACTTACCGTCCTCTAGGAGCAATTCCTCGGCGATAGCCACAGCATCAAAATCGCGGTGCTTGACAGGCGTATAAACATCCTGAATAATGTTGTCTCCAAAGTAGAGCGCCTTTGCCTTTTCCGGTTCCTTTTGCAGCATATTGGCCATAGCCGCATGCAACTCATGCCAGTTGCCCTGGGAATATACCTCTCCTGGCATAATTGATTCCGCTTCCTCGCTCAGCTCCTGTAGCTTCTCCACATCCACCTTCATAAATGGCCTTTGACTAGTAAAGAAGCCTGGCTTCTTGGCATAGGTCACCACATAATCGAAGTGAGTGCGCCAGTCCTTTCCCAGAGCTTGAGTAGCCGTGAGATTGGCAAAGTCGACGTTGGAGCCTGTTAGAAGAAACAGTTTCTTTCCCGATTTACGCAGCTCATGCAGCCACTCGAGAACCCTTGTATCTGTGGACAGAACAAATCTCTGTGGCTCTGCACGCATATTCTTGAAGTAGAGACTCTTGTCATTGGCAAAGTGTTCCCTACTAAAAATGTGCATAAGACCAGCCTGCACATCTTGCCATACTTGGTACTCCTCCCCCGGAGAAGGCTTATTTTCGCTGTCAACTTGATCCACAGCTTGGGCGAAAACCAGAGCACTAGGCATATCAAAGTAATCCAACAGGGAGCGCATTTTTGTGGATGCAGCTCCATTCCAAGTAGACAAAGGATCCTTGTAAAATGCCGTTGTGATGTCCCACTTCCGTTCAGGCCCATAAATGGCCTCAATTTCTTCCACGCGAAGCAGTTGAGTTCCATGGGTGGCACGCAAGATCTGTGCCTCGTTACTCAACTTCAAAATGTTACCACGAGGTCCGTCCAGAAACAAACCCTTCTGTAAAAAGTCAACATTCAAAGGCTGCGCCAAGAGCTCTTTTTTGTAGCCTTTTTGTTCGACAAGGAACTGCTTCAGTACTTCGTATATCAAGACGGACATCTCGCGAAGATTGTAGCGGAGCAAGGTGCCATCCAGATCAAAGCCAACGATGTCATAGTCTCTTAGAAGGAGCTCCTTGTGATAGGAATTCATGATAGTGCTGGCGGAGTACCTTGAATTGCTGGCGGCCAAGTTATGAAAAGACCTCCGTGCCTGGTTACACGTTGCTATCGAAGCTGTGGCCGACAGAGTATTAAAGTACCACCGCGTTGAATTTTGCGCCAATTTCCGAACGTTATGTAACAGGAGACAAACATCTGATCGTTTTTGTTTGTGTACGTTTGTTTTTGTTTGCGTCGATGTGGCGATACGAAGGATGGGAACGCTGTGGAGGGGGACTAAGCACCAGGAGCCAAGGTGGCACACGGACGCCTTTCTGCCCAGGGCCAGCATTTTATCTTATAAGCTAGCACATCTCACTTAGTACGAAGTATGCTCTAAATTTTAAAATTAACCCGAAATTTATTATCTTTTTGTCAACCCCATTTTTTGTCTATCAAATTTGTTGTAAGTATGACCGTCTCGACAATGTTTGGCGTTGCCACCAGGATGTGGCAAAGAAAGTTAT
Source organism: Drosophila varians (assembly GCA_018150405.1). Classification (NCBI taxonomy): domain Eukaryota; kingdom Metazoa; phylum Arthropoda; class Insecta; order Diptera; family Drosophilidae; genus Drosophila; species Drosophila varians. The sequence continues at coordinate 10,327,324 of JAECWK010000135.1, forward strand.
CGATGCTCGATAACTTTGCCATTTGCCTTCTCTAGCGTGCCGGAATAAAAAAGTGGTTTACTTTGCTTAATTCCTGCACATTTTTATATTTATAGGCCGAAAAGTTGCTGTTTTAAGTTCAGTTTGGTGGCTCTTAGGCCACACCCTCTGTAACCATGTCCAACTGCATAGAAATTCCCTTGCAGGACACCGATGAGGTAAGTTTTTACTGCTTTTATGATCGAGCTGGTTTTCTTATGCTTTCTCTAGGTGATCGAAGTTGATCCAGAGCAGCTTCCAGACTGCCCGGAGGTGCTGAGCATTCTCAAGCAGGAGCGGGCCCCCCTCCATGTTTGGGTTAATGTTGCGGTAAGTTCATATAGTGATTGTAAATTGAGTTGCTTTCACAGCCGGTACCATACATGTGTTTTTTCTGCAGCTTGCATACTATAAGCAGAAGAAGACCGATGATTTTGTCACCTTGCTGGAGGAGTCACGCAGCGATGAGGCCAACAAGGAATATCGCGACTCCGACAAGGACCTCATGCGGGCCTTGGACATGCTGGCTGCTCACTATGTCCAGGAAGCGTACCGTGAAAAGTCGAAGGATAAAAAACGCGAGTTGTTCATGAAGGCCACGAATCTATACACCAGTGCCGACAAAATTATCATGTACGACCAAAGCCATCTGCTGGGAAGAGCCTACTTTTGCTTGCTCGAAGGAGATAAAATGGACCAGGCGGATGCCCAGTTTAATTTTGTGCTTAATCAATCTCCTTCAAATATTCCTTCACTGCTGGGAAAAGCTTGCATCGCCTTTAATCGCAAAGACTACCGCGGTGCAATGGCGTTTTACAAAAAGGCCCTAAGAACCAATCCCAATTGTCCGGCTAACGTTAGAATTGGCATGGCGCATTGTTTTTTGAAAATGGGAAATCCAGACAAGGCCAAGCTGGCCTTTGAACGCGCCCTTCAGCTGGACCAGCAATGCGTGGGCGCCCTGATTGGCCTGGCCGTTCTTAAACTCAACCAACTGGAGCCAGAGTCCAATAAACTTGGCGTTCAGATGCTTTCAAAGGCCTACACAATCGACAATGCCAATCCCATGGTACTCAACCATCTGGCCAATCATTTTTTTTTCAAGAAAGACTACCAGAAGGTACACCATTTGGCACTACATGCTTTCCACAACACTGAGAATGAGGCGATGAGAGCAGAGAGCTGTTACCAACTGGCCAGGAGCTTCCATGCCCAAAGCGACTATGATCAGGCCTTCCAGTACTATTACCAGTCCACACAAATCGCTCCTGCCAACTTTGTGTTGCCCCACTACGGACTGGGACAAATGTATATCTATCGAGGTGATACTGAAAATGTAGGTATTCGAATAATATAGCATTGGGTTTAGTTAAAGAACAAATATTTTTTTTCAGGCAGCTCAGTGCTTCGAAAAGGTGCTTAAGATCCAGCCGGGTAACTACGAAACCATGAAGATCCTCGGTTCTCTGTACGCCCACTCTAACTCGCAAACCAAACGAGACATGGCCAAAACTCACCTGAAAAAGGTTACTGAACAGTTTCCTGAAGACATTGAGGCCTGGATAGAGCTAGCCCAGATCCTTGAGCAAAACGATCTGCAGGCCTCTTTAAATGCTTACGGCACTGCCTCGAGTATTCTCAGGGACAAGGCGAAATATGAGATCCCAGCTGAGATTCAAAACAATGTGGCTTCCCTCCATTATCGTTTGGGTAACCTGAAGATGGCCAAGGAAACGTTGGAATCGGCGTTGCAACATGCTACTTCAGAGATGGACAAGGACGTGAAGTATTACGAGTCCATTCAAGTGACCATGAAATACAATCTAGCCCGCCTTAACGAGGCCATGAGTAGTTACGATGTAGCGGACAAACTATACAAGGAGATTCTCAAGGAGCATCCCAACTATATTGACTGCTATCTAAGATTGGGATGCATGGCCAGGGACAAGGGTCTTATTTTTGTTGCTTCTGATTTCTTCAAGGATGCCCTAAACATTAACAATGACAATCCGGATGCAAGGTCATTGCTGGGTAACCTTCATTTGGCAAAAATGCAGTTTGCTTTGGGTCAGAAGAACTTTGAAACTATCCTCAAAAATCCTGCAACGTCTACAGATGCTTATTCTTTGATTGCTTTGGGTAATTTTTCGCTACAAACACTGCATCAACCGAGTAGGGATAAGGAAAAGGAAAGAAAGCATCAAGAAAAGGCTTTGGCCATATTCAAACAGGTGAATATTTTTACTATTAACTTGTTTACGGCTTATTAAAATTCTAAATTTTTTTAAAAAGGTCCTTCGCAACGACCCACGTAACATTTGGGCAACTAACGGTATTGGAGCTGTACTGGCCCACAAAGGATGTGTCATCGAGGCGCGCGACATTTTCGCCCAGGTTCGTGAGGCCACAGCCGACTTCTGCGACGTTTGGCTAAATATTGCCCACGTATATGTGGAGCAGAAGCAATATATCAGCGCCATACAAATGTACGAGAATTGCATGAAAAAATTTTACAAGCACAATAACGTGGAGGTTATGCAGTACCTGGCTAGGGCCTATCTCCGAGCTAATAAACTGGTGGAGGCCAAGGCGGTTCTGCTTAAGGCACGTCGAGTAGCACCCCAGGACACAGTCTTACTCTTCAACATTGCAGTCGTTCTGTCTCGTTTGGCGATGGCAATACTTAAGGACGAGAAGTCCACACTTGAAGTGGTGTTGCAGGCAGTTCATGAACTTGAATTAGCCCACAAGTGAGTAAAAACATTAAAATGTTCCTACTATTTTTTAAATAATTATTTTGTTTTAGATACTTCCAATACCTATCTGTGCATGGTGACAAAAATCGCTTCAACATAGAGGTTGCTGGAATTGAGGCAAACACTTGCCAAGATCTTCTGTCGCAAGCTCAATACCATGTGGGCCGTGCCCGTCGTATTGATGAGGAGGAACGATCTTTACGTCGCAAACAGGAGGAGGAACGCGAGGCCTTCAAGCTCAAGGTGGCTGAACAGCGCAAGAGACGGGAAGAGGAGGCGAAAACGTCCAGAGACCAATTGCTTGCTAAACGTCAGGAGTATGTGGAGAAGACAAAGAATCTTCTAATTATTGCCGATGCTCCAGCAGAGAAGGAGCGTAAAAAAGGAGGCGGGCGGCCTCGAAAAGATGATTATATCTCTGGCAGTGACAGTGAAAACGAAGGACCCCGCGACGGCGAACGTCCTACGAAGAAAAAGAGCAAAGCAGAGCGCAAGAAGGGAAGCGGACGTAAGCGCAAGACTGAGAAGTATGAGAGTGACAGCGACGAAGAGCCGCGCTCCAGTGCAAAATCAGGCAAAAAGAAGGGCAAAAAGCCCAAGGCTGGCAAGGAGTCCAAGGAGAAGCTGTCCGCCAAGCAGCGCCTTAAGATTGTTTCCAAGGCAACCATTTCCACCAGTGAATCGGAGTCCGATGGCAAGCGCAGCAGGAGTAGAAGCCGTAGCCGTGGTTCGGCTAGCGGAACTGGCTCGGGAAGTAGAAGTAGGAGCCGCAGCCGCAGCGGAAGCAGAAGTGGTAGTGGGTCGGGAAGCGGCAGTGATCGAGCTGCTAGCCGTAAGCGCAGTCGGAGCAGGAGTGGCTCCAGTTCTGGATCTGGAAGTGGCAGCGATACTGCGACAAAACGCAAGCGTGCCAAGAACCGCATCGAATCTGACGGCGAGTCTGAATCGGGTGGTAAACGCAGTAAGAGCAGGAGCAGGAGCCGCAGTCGATCAAAATCCGGTTCCCGATCTCGTTCAAGCTCTCGCTCCAAGTCCGGCTCCCGTTCGAAATCCCGCTCCAAGTCGCCATCTCGTTCCCGGTCTGGCAGCCGGAGTCGTTCAGGATCGCCACAAAACTAAGAAAAAATGCACGAACATTAAATTACTTTTGACTATATTTATAGTTTCTTCGAGAAATGCAAGAAAATAAAAATAAAAATAAATTGCCACATAAAGACAATAAAATATGTGTTACAAGAATTTTAAAAGTCTATTCCCAACCCTGAACAGTAAACTCTGAGACATTAGTATTTAAAAAAAGAGAGCTTGAACCAATTAGGAATCTGTGGTAAGAATTATATCACTTTCAATTTTTTGTCCAAGTTTAAGGGCTTTGGAAATCGGAAAAGATTTGATAGTCTACGCGTCACTCAAGTAAAAAATTTAGCTAGGAAAAAACATAACCTTATCCGATTCTGTGCTTTTGAATCATGTCCCTAACAACTATTGCCATAGGCTGGGAGTGCCGCAGGACGAAGGCGTGGGCGATCTTTTGATCATCCAACTTGGCGTCTATCTTGGGATAATCCCTTTTTAGTTGCTCATAATAGGAAACCGGAACCCAACCGTCAGTGGTGCCGTAGTAGAATTTAAGGATGTCCAAATTCTGCTCAACAATATCCCTTTGAATGCCGCGAACTCTGGCCATTTCATCGTCTGCTAGGAAAACCACCTTTTCTGCCACCGAGGGCTTGGAATATTTCAAGGCCGTTCCCAGAAAATGCCGAGGAATGGAGAAAATCAGGAAATAAATCTGTATAAAAAGCAGGCGTAGCCAGACGGGCAGAGCGTTGAAGAAAGTGAAGAAAATGTATCCAAAGACGGAATATACAGGCATAGCGACTTTTGTGAAAACCCATCCGTTGGGAGACTCCATCATCCGTTCTATAGTGGGGAAAAGCATGTAACACTTTTGAATGCGATTTCGGATCTTGTCATTTTCCAGAAGCTGAAGGATCATCCAGGCGCCAATGGAGTGTCCAATCAAGTGTATCTTAACATCGCTTGGCACGTACTTTTCGATAAAGGCAATTTTGTGTCGGATTTGGCCATCCAAGTTGAAGAGCTCCTCGTTCCCGCTGAGCTGGGGCACCTCCCGAATACTAGCTTCTGGAGGATCATCATGACCAGCGTGACCTGTAAAATAGTTGGGTCAGAAATTATTTTTTGGAGGAAGCTACTAACCACGTACCTATCACCCAAACTGGCAAATCCCCCAGCTCCTTCTGAAGGGTACCAGCGAACTCCGTATAGAAACCAGGTAGCCCGGGATTGCCTGTTATGCAAATGACAATCTCCTTTTCTGTTATCGTCTCCTCAATCCACTTGCCCCAGGTGAAGATGTGGGTGGGTATGGAGTTTATGTTGACGTAGGCCTCTTGCATGTTGGCGTGGCACAGTTTCGCTGGCGTTGGTGAAAATAAATCAGCCCCCAATGATGGTCAAACTCTTTTTGTGCTTTTCACACGCGATGAGCTGTCCAATGTCCGTGGCAACCGGTTTTTCCTTTTCCCAATGGAATGTCCCGAAGCCTATGGGGATTTTTAAATCGGTTGAGTTTGCGCGCAATATCCAGTGTTGATAGTTCTGATAAACACTGTTACGGCTGCAGTTTTAAGTTCGAATCAAAATGAACAAAGGTCGGAAGTTCAACGGATCTGCGGCAACAACAACTTGGCCCAACACCTGATATGAAAACAGTGAATAGAGCTGCCAACTGGCGTAAATTTTTAAATATATTAAAAATAAAACCTTTTTAACATATTAAGTAAATGGTTTAATTAATATACCAAATTAAATTATTTGATATTAAATACAAGAAATATACCAAATACTTTTTTGAATTGTTCACAACAAATATTATTGTTTCTCGTTCTTTTAAAATTAATTTTAAAGGGTTAATACATTGAAAAGACAAATTCTTAAAAATGTATTAAATAAAATACATTCCGAGAGTAAACAATGCCTAAAAAGCTCTTACAAATAAGTTGGCAGCACCAATAAACTTATTTGTTGGTTTTTTGTTGTTGCGCTTTTGAGTTTTATTATATTTTATTTTTTCTAGAACCAAAAATTAAATAAAAAATTTCTGTCACAGCACATTGTATTCACCAAGAAAGCCAAAATTACATGACACTGGACAAGGCTGGATAAGGCATGAAAAGAGTCCAACCACCAAAAAAAGACGGTGAAAAAACCAAAGCAAGAACAATAAAACGGGGCCAGAGAAGTAGTCAAAGAATGTTGCTTATAATTAGGGGACTTTCTAGAAAATTCTCCCTTTAAAAAATAAAAAATAAGATAAAAATATATTTAAACGAGAGGATTGGGGAGCTGGAGAAAAATGGCAGCCGGCACCGAACTGTACTGCTGGGGAAGTACCTCCCACGGACAGCTGGGTCTTGGTGGAATCGAGGATGAACAGGTGGGGTCTGAAAAACCCCTGACGAATGAAGAAAATATTACTACTTAATCTTTATATTTTTTCTAACAGATTCTCACCCCAAGTCAGATCCCTTGGACGCCGGACTCTGCCATTAAGCAGGTGGCATGTGGACACCGGCACACACTGTTCCTGACCGCCAATGGAAAGGTTTACGCCTGCGGAAGCAATGATCACTCACAGCTGGGACACGACCTGCCCACCAAAAGGCCACGTATGTCGCCATTTTGTATGTGGTCTCTTCATATATCGTCTTGTCTTTTGTCTTGCTCTCCTACTGTATCCTTGTCATCACCACCTATTCCTCATGGATCATCGATGTAAAAACTGAGCCTAAATCCTAGACTCATACTTTTGATGCGTATTTACAGTGCTTATTCCCGAGCTGCAGGACTATGTGGTTATTCAGATTGCATGTGGCAGCCGCCATTCGATGGCTCTTTCTGAGTGGGGCCAGGTATTGAGCTGGGGCGACAACGATTGCGGACAGCTAGGCCAAGCCACCGAGCATGACATCGTGCCGTTGCCCAAGATTGTACGCCAGTTGGTATCCAAAAATGTGGTTCAAATAGCCTGTGGTAACAATCACAGCCTCGTGCTGACCAGTTGTAAGTAGAGGGAGAATTTTGAACATTTTGGGTTTTTTTTATCAAACTTTTTGTAGGTGGGGAGTTGTATTCCTGGGGCTCCAACATCTACGGTCAGCTTGGCGTAAATACTCCAAAGGACCTGACGCACAGCACCCAACCAGTCCGGATGAACACATTACTGGGAATTCCAGTTGCGGCCATTGCTTGTGGTGGCAACCACTCTTTTATTATTTCCAAGTCGAGTGCGGTCTTTGGATGGGGCCGAAACAACTGCGGACAGTTGGGATTGAACGATGAAACTAGTCGGAATTATCCCACTCAGCTCAAAACACTGCGCACACTGGGCGTTCGGTTTGTGGCATGTGGAGATGAGTTTTCTGTTTTTCTGACCAACGAGGGTGGAGTCTTCACCTGCGGAGCAGGAGCCTACGGCCAATTGGGTCACGGATTCGGTGCTAACGAAATGATTCCGAGAATGGTGATGGAACTAATGGGCAGCACCATTACGCAAGTCGCGTGTGGAAGTCGTCATACTTTGGCTTTAGTTCCGTCGCGTGGCAGAGTTTATGGATTCGGATTGGGCAGCTCTGGCCAACTGGGCACACGAAGTACAAAAAGCTTAATGCTGCCTCAAGTGGTCGTTGGTCCTTGGGTATCCCCTAGTGGCTCTGCTCTTCTACAATCCAGTGATGCAAAGGTCTCTGTGGTCATCCATCAAATATTCTCTGGCGGCGATCAGTCCTTTGTCAGCACCACTTTGTTTGTGGACAAAATGCCGCCCGAGGATCTAAGAACCTACAAGTAAATTTATATTTTCGTTTTGAACTTAATGTAATTTATTGAAATGCTCTCCATTGCAGACCTAGGTCCCAGATCCTTGCTTTAACAGAAGAAGCCACAAAGCAGTGCGCCCGTTTCAAACAAAACGACCAAAGCGACTTGGACCTCCTGAATTCCATGGAGTTGATTTTTAAAAGTCAGGCCTGTCTAAACGCATCCTTTTTACTAGACAACGACCGGCACTTTGGCTGCTCAGTACGCAACCATGGATTGGATCTCAAGGCTGCTCAGTTAGCATTCGATCATTTGCGAAATGTGGAAAACGAGAGCATTAAACAAGTGGTACGTCCTAACTCCCGATAACAATCTTTTCAATTAACTTGCACATAATCATTGAAGATTTGGGAGAATATAACGAAGGAGTTAATAGGTTCGTTGGTCGCATCACCTGCGGATGTGGAGAGCATGCGCCTTTACCTCCTGATTCCACTCTACCATGAGTTTGTCAACTCAAAACACTACAAGTCGCTCCAGGTGCCCTTTGCAAGTGCCATGTTTAAGCTCACGGAGAACCCACGAAAAGTTCTTATGAAGTGGTTGGCCCAAACACCAGCGGATTACTTCGAGCATCTTGTCCAAAACTTCTTGCATGTGATCATTCATATTATAAGCTTCAAAATGGGTTTAGTGGCCGTCAATCCCACTGCCGAAAGACGGCAAAGGGTAAGCTTTTAATTTAAAATTTTATTTATTAGAAATAACTATTTGAATCACACATTTTCAGCTGCTACCATATAACTCTGAACTAGAGATTATCCTGAAAATGATGCAGACCCTTTGTGTGATAAACAACTTGCGGGATGTTCGGCTGAACTACCAGATTTTCTACTGGCCAGATCTGTCTGATTACGTTGATGTGCAGCAGGAGTATGTCAAGTGGATCATGGCCGACACTGCCAGCGAATTTAATATTTGCAACTTTTCATTCCTCTTTGATCCTTCTGCAAAAACGGCACTGCTCCAAGCTGATCAGGCGCTGCAGATGCACTCGGCAATGGCCAATGCTGCCTCAAATGTAACTAGAAATTATTCTTAAAGTCAATTTTAATTCTAACTTATTACTTTAAATTCCTTACCCATTAAGGCATTTTATAACCTGCTTAATTATGGACTGCCGGTTTCCCATTTTATTATCCTGAACGTGACCCGGGAAAACCTTGTACAGGATTCCTTGCGAGAGTTACAACGCTACTCGCAAACCGATCTCAAAAAGCCACTGAAAATAAAGTTCCACGGAGAGGAGGCAGAGGATGCTGGGGGCGTGCGGAAAGAATTCTTTATGCTGCTGCTAAAGGACCTTCTCGATCCTAAGTATGGCATGTTTAAAGAATACGAGGAGTCGCGGCTGCTCTGGTTTGCCGATCTCACATTTGAAACGGAAAACATGTACTTCCTGATCGGAGTGTTATGTGGCCTGGCCATTTACAACTTCACGATCATTAACCTGCCGTTCCCTTTGGCCCTATTCAAAAAACTGCTGGGAAAGCCAGTCGATCTTAACGATCTTCGTCAGCTTTCGCCACCGGAAGCCAATTCAATGCAATCACTGCTCGACTACGAAGGCGAGGACTTTAAAGATGTCTTTGACTTGACATTTGAGATATCGAGAGATGTGTTTGGAGAGTCGGAGACTAAGTGCCTTAAGCCCAACGGCAATGAGATAGCCGTAACGCTAGAAAATAGGTGAATATGATAATTTTTTTTATTCTGAATGATTATATTGAAATGTTTGCATTTTTAGACAAGAATTTGTCAACCTGTATGTGGACTTTGTGTTCAACAAATCCGTGGATCTTCACTATATTGCCTTTCACAAGGGCTTCATGAAGGTATGTTCCGGTCGTGTGATTCACATCTTCCAGCCGGAGGAGTTAATGGCTGTGGTGGTTGGAAATGAGGACTATGACTGGCAGGCGCTCCAAGATAACTGTGAATACCGGGAGGGGTATACGTCGGGCGATGATACCGTAAATATGGATAGCTTCTAAGTTAGCAATAGACTTACAACGATTCTTTATTTCAGATCAAATGGTTCTGGGAGGTCATCCATGATATGACCGAAGCTGAAAAGAAGAGTTTCCTCCTGTATTTAACCGGCAGTGATCGTATACCCATTCAGGGTATGAAGGCCCTTAAGGTAAGAGACGAGACACATTGAAAAAAATCAACAAAAATCTAATAACTTTTTAAAATATTTAGTTAACCATTCAGCCCACGCCCGACGAAAGATTTCTGCCCGTGGCTCACACCTGTTTCAACCTGCTGGATTTGCCGAGGTACAAGACAAAAGAACGTCTCAAATATAAGCTCCACCAGGCCATCCAGCAAACTCAGGGCTTTAGTCTGGTCTGATCCCCGAATAGAGAGCAACCCCTCATCCAACATTGACTTTTAACAGCAGGTATTTCCAAAGTTTGATGAACTGATTTTCTCATTTTTGGATTGTTCTTTCTTTTAATAAACAAAAAACTCATGGAACACACATTTATCAACGATCAAATCAAATGAAACAATGATGTGTTATGGCTTTAAAGTTTAAACCCTAGACTAGTTATCAATATCACCATGTTATAATAAAAACCAAGAAGAAAGTAAAAAGAACTGACGAATATATTTAAATTTGAATGAATAATTTTTTTTGAATTTAATGTTTTTTAGAGAAATAGATTAAAATTAAATATTATATGTTTAAAAACCGCCAAAGGATCGATAACATGTAAGAAACATCGATTACCCGCATAGCTATGTGATCGGTAAGTCTATCGAGGATTTGTCACCACTAGTGCGAAATGTGGCGGCAATTTAAATTCAAAGCTGCAGAAATCAGTTGAGCTTGAACATTTGCAAGGTGCGCGTTCGCGTGCGGAATACATTACGCCGGACGTTTTTATCGCCGAGAACTATTTTGGACATTCATTTGCATGCGTAGGGAGTACGGTGCTTAGCATTATCCGACTGATACGAAAATTCAAGTTTACAGTGCAAGTGTTGTTGTTGTAGTCCTCGATTTGTAAAAATTAAAAAAACGTTTTTAACAAGTTCGCCCTGTTGCCGCTGTTGCCGACGAAGACGACGACGACGTCGCTGCTGTCACCTGTGCCGGGTCAAGCTAACGGTACCCGCATCGAAAAAGAAATTCAAACAGGTAGAGCACCAGCCACAAAAAAGTAACGACTGTTACGAGTGAAATTATTGGTGCTTAGGCCCGCCAACCAATATGCTTTCATTATTCAAATGTGTGACAGCCAAAGCTTCTTAATCCGAAGATGGCATGCGCGATGGCCTATAAAATCAATTACGCCTGGCAATTTTTGCATATCCTGACAGCTAACAAATGTTCGAAGCACTCGAGAAGACACCAAAATATTAAACGATACTATGCCGCGCACATGAGATGAAACATAAAAAAAAAATGAAGAAATAAATACGAAAAAAGTGGTTCTGCCGGTTTGCCTGTGGTCGTGATCTGCAGCGTCTTCCGCTGCTTTCTTTCCTTTGCACGATTTGAACTTGGACACCAAACACCACAAAAAAAAACAAAACAGATGAAAGAGTTTTTAAAAAAAGCCAATGGTGCACAAAAGAAAATTTTGGCTAAAATTAGACATTGATTTCCTTAAGAGGGTTTACTTGGCAATCGGGTTTAAAAAGGTTTTTGTTTTAAAAACTTAAAAGGTAGATCTCCTCAAGGATCTGAAAAATGAAAGTTTCAGGAGAAATAAAAACAAATATTCCAAATATATTTATAATACAAAAAACCAGATTAAAGACTATAATTTTCCCCCAGTGCGACATTAACCACAAAGCACGGAGGAGATCTGGTTTATGTGGATGCTCCTCTAATAAAGCGAACGTTTAGGCACCTCCATTTCGCTCTGCCTCTCTCCCATTCGCTTCCTGGGGCTTCTTCCTTGGCGGCCCCACACACACTTCCTAGGAGCAGCTTGGCCTGGTGGTTGGAGTTCACCCGAATGCCGCAGTCGCTCTGTAGTGTTAAGCTTGTTTGTCCAGGTTTTATAGCAGGAACAAATAAAAACAAACAAAGAGGGTCAACACGGCGTATGAGTGTGCGAGCTGGCTATGAGTAATCAGTATGTAGCCATGAATGTAGGTATCCTTCCTCCACCTCCACATCCCTCTGGCAGTGGAGCAACTTGCCCAGTCACCAATTGACCAATTGCAATTGTATCAAATTTCAATTTCATTTCCAAACTGTGGCGACCCTCCATTAATTTGACCCAATTTTCAAGCGTGGCTGTAAGCTGCTTAAAACGGAACAAAATGCAATCAATCGGCAGACCAAGTTATTGGCCAAATCTGGCAGCTGTTTAAACATTAAATATAAACAATTAAAAACCACAGCCTTAGCCTAACACTTGAAAATACAATCCCAAAAAACTCATTAAACTAAGTGAAACCTTATTAACAAAACACAAAGAAAAGTTTTTACATTCCCCAGTCTACATCTATTTTTAATTATTGTCAAGGGGTTTAGTAACTTGTTTTTAATCTAAATATTAACCCTAAAACACATTTCTCTGAGTGCATGAAAAAACGTTGCCCCCAATGTCATTGCCACACACTTGGCACCCAAATTAAACGAGTTGGAAAACGAAGCGACCCCAAAAAACGAAACTCCACTCCGCTCACAAAAGAAGATTATTTTGGTAATGATGTAATGCAAAGATTTTGCCAACAAAAAAAAAAAAAAAAACCAAATACAATAGAACCGGATAACCAGCCCAAGAAGTAAATAAAATTGCACGCCTTTTGGTTCCGGTAATTGTTGCGATATTTATTATCGCCCAGTCATGTGGTGATTTGTCTTTCCAAGACTTCCAACTTACAAGCCCCCACCCAAAAATTTAATGTTTAAATATTTTGTTTGATGTCAAACTTGAACTTACCCATATCGCGGTATCAGGGCAGTGTTATCTTTCCGTTGGGTTCAACCAAAATATTACTGATATGACAATTGATGGGGGAGTATACAGGGTGTTCGTTCCAGGAGGTTTTAGCCTTAGTCATAGCACCTGGTGCATTATGGGCTTCATTTATTTCCTTTCACCATCCAGCTACCTTGATAAGATAGTGAAGTAGAGGGGAAATGCCAAATGGTCTATATAACTAGCAAGAATCAAGGTTTTCCACGAAAGATTGGCCCAAGGTTTGGATGAGGACATATTGACGATTAGATACTCTATGGCCGGGATTTATAAAAGCTTTCAAAAGAGCGTATTTTCATAAAAATTAAACACAAAATTTTGAAAAACTTACCATGTAGCCCTCTGGGATCCACCCCCATAAATAGATAAGCTCCTACAATCCAATACCACTTCACGCTTGGCCATATGCCCCATTCAACTGAAAGTACAAGAATAATAAAAAATAAAAACAAAAAAAAAAAATCCCCACTTGTCATAAAACTTCGATTGACGAGCCCCAAGAACCCGATCCAGCGGTTCCATTCCAATTCTTTCACATTGCCAAGAAATCGACGGAGGAGTGAGTGTCAGGGCTCGTGTTGGGATCACAATTACATCGGACCACGGTGCTATTCAGTTCGTTTCGGTTTGGTAAAGTGTCAACTAAGGGCTTTTCGTGGAAGCCCCCAAGTTAAAAATCTTATACAACGTGAGTGAACAAACAAAAAGTCTCGGTTTTTTGCGACCAATATATACGAAAGGTAAAAAATGAAACCTTTTTTTCGCGTCCCATTGCTCTCAGCAGATTTTCATAAACGTATATATTTTTTGCAATTACTGCCAGTAAATCGCGTTCAAGAGCAACCGATGTTGACGCTTTTTATGGCCTGCAATGAGCTAAGAAAACAGCATTCGGCTGATTGTTTAATATTTAACGATTATCCGAGGCGAGTCTGGGCCTCGATGCGTCACATTTTGCCGGCAAGATCTTGACTTCTCGCAGCGGGTCCGGGGGCCTCGTCCCCCAAAAGCGGGTGACTCAGCAAAGAGTCCAGATTTTGGTGTGCCTCGCGATCGGCAAAGAGATCTCAAACGGAATGCGAAGTTTGAATTTTAATTTGCCAGAGAAACACAACAAAAAAAATTTAAAAGACTGGGCGGGTGAGAAAAAGAAAACAAAATACGTTCGTTTGAACAAATTCGATCATCGCTTCTTTCGGTCAGCGGCCTTTTCTTTAGTAGAAGAACTCTTTTTTTTAATATATATTTTTTTAATATAATATTCAAGTCATTACGATGAATACAATTAAAAAAAGAAAGCTAAGAATTTCGTAGATTGCAAAGCTTGCAATAGATTCTATTCTTCTTAAAATGAGACACTGCTCATAAAAATTAAATTAAAAAAAATAAATAGTTTTTTAGACTTAATCTTTGTCCAATTAAGATTTACACAATTTTGCATTCGTTGGAAATCTATTTGCAAATTTAGATTCCCGATTTCTAATTGAATCCAACGGTTCAGTGAAAGTGATCGATTTTAATGGGTTTCGTTTGGGTTTTATTTAGTTTCTGCATACATAAGATGATATTTTAAGACCTGGCCATTTGGAGAAGGTGAAAGAGTGGCACAATGTTGGCATTGTTCCGGCCCTCAAGGAAGTTCTGGGGGAGCACGGTACGACCTTGGAAAACCCCAGGAACTGGAACCGGAGTCAGACCATCGGAGAGGACGGCTCGTCCTTGGAAAACGCCAGGAACTTGCAGTGGAGTCAGGCCATCGGCTCCTGGCAATTGGTTATCAAGGTTATCCGGTTCACCAGCGGAGTTGCGATAGAAAGGATAGTACGGATAGGGATATCCGCCATAGCCGGGATAACCATAGCCCCCAAAGCCATACCCGCCATAGTAGTTGTAGCCATTGTAGTAGGGATTGTAGTATGGGAGCTGGGGAGGTCCTGGCGGCGGTGGTGGTGGCGGAGGTCGCGGTCCCCAGGGACGCTGCGGAGGCGGCGGCGGCGGTGGATAGTAGGGACCGTAACCATACTGACGTGGATGCTGGTCCTCTGGTGGATAATAGTAATGATGTTGTACTGATGGTTTCGGGGTGGTCGTCGAGGCACCGGAGGCCATCACCAGCTTGATGCCGCCCTTACCAATGGTCTTCAGTAGATGCTCATCAATGCCACGTCCCGATCCCAGCGGATCATCTAGTACCTGCTGCTGCTTGTCGTTCCTGGCCTGTCCACTCACCAGGCTGGTCTGCACCGGAGCCTTCTCCTGGAAGCCCAAGCCACTGCCCAGCAGTTGTAGCAGTACTAGAAGGACACAAGTCGGTACTTTATATAAGCTCTGATGTCCTGGATGTCCGAAACTCACCCAAACAAATTGCAGTCACACTTCGATCCATGATCTTTGTGGAGTAACGTGAAAAGTGCATCTGGGCCTGGCTTTTATAGGAGGCTGACCGATGCATTCGGACATCTGGTTCCCGGTTTTGTCATTAGAATAGACCGATGCATCCATTGATTGTCGGTTGGCCCAAAATTGGGTTACCTTTCTTTTCTTCTTGTCGATTTGGAGCTCGGACTCGATCTTTCGGATCGATCAAGCCCCGTTCTAATAACTACGCTCATTAATTTGCATATGACCAGGCGGGCCATCATCTCAATTCTCTGCTCAGTCTTTTCATGATTTTTCAGTTTCCTAAATGTTCTGCCACCATTGGACACCATTGTGTCCAGCGATTTTAATAATCCATTCGATATTCCCACTTGATATATGACATCATTTGTATGCATATCAAGTCCGGAGCTTATTTTACTGAGAGAAAAAGTTTCCCATTTAAATTAGTCATCGAATAATATTTATTCACAAAACAAGTTATTATTTTATTAAAACATTATTCTGTTTAGATCTTGAGGAGTTTTAGAAGCCCTAACCTTTTAATATGAAAAAAAAATTTGGATTTTTTTCGGTGTTGGGATAGACTTTAACAAATTGTCCATTTTGGGTGGGACCCACAATTAGGTTTCCGTTACAGGTCGGGTGTCGTAGACATGTTTACGAGTTGGTTGATACCACCGAGAGCCGGAGTTCTTAAAGTTACATCACATGGCCGGGTGGAAACCAGTTCTCCACTCAATTACGAGGTTCAATGGCGATAAAAGAATGCGTGGAACAAAAAGCCGGCCCAACTCCGTCGGGGAAAGGAAAAAAAACTGTCGGAAAGTCAATGACTTTTCGTTCATAAATTCGATAAATGATGTTTAAGCAATTTCCCAAAACATTGGTTTATTTTTTAGTTGTTTTTCCTATTAGGTCTACTATATCATTAAAGCTTTAATATTAGGTTTAATACTAAATGTTCTGTATTATTAGATTAATTTTTTCCCCTTCCTCTGACCCAAAAAATCAAAACTGTCAGCTTGAAAAGATTGAAAACGAATATCTGATAACGCTTTTCAATATTGATAAGAAAGCATGAATAAATGTAGCATATTCGCAGGCGCTTGTGAATTTCAGCTGAGAAAACCCAGAAATTGTTTACAATAAATAACAATTCCCAGTGGATCATACTTGAATGTTTGTTGTCAGAGACGTGATGTGCTATCCCCATCAATCTGTACGTGCAATTAACCAATTATGTGTCAAACATTGACTTGGCTTAAACTCTGAAAAAAACTGGCTTAAACTTTGTTCGGGCCTCTGGACGTGTTTCTGACGTTCTCTCAAAGAATTCCTTGACGTATTCCAGTCTGGTATTGTGGGCAAACATTTTGTAATTTGTCAGGCATTCGATTGTTTACCCATAGAATCATTTTCGAATTGAGCAACCGAAGAATCTTAAAAACAAAGAGAATATCAACATCAATTGAAACTGAGGGGGTACTTACAATGTTTGCCTCCTCGACAATGACTTATTTAGCACACTGATTACTGATAGCACCGATGTGCTAATTCAAGCGATCAGAAATGCACCGATCCGATCCGAGTCTCAGAGTCTGAGTCGTGAGTCTATGAGTCAGTCTTGAAGAAATGTCCAAAGCGTTGTGATGCTCGTTTCAAAATATGGAAGACATCCTGTAATTGCTTAGCGATAAGATTACTTCCTTTCGAATATTTGAATATTAATGAGTCTTTGGAGTTTAAATTTGTCAAGTTTGAATAAAAATCCCTGACGTTGTTTCTAAGTTTAATATAATCTCAAGTCTTAAGTGATATCTTCAAAGGAAGCTCATGACTAAGACCCAAAGAGTGATCTCAGATATTGGACTGTCAAATTCTTTGACTGCGATTTTTGTTCACGGTTTACCAAGTTGGAGTACCCATTCAATTCGCGAAACTGGAGGAGGCACTATCTAATCGGGTACTGATTGGCGGCGGCCCATTGCTCCTCCGCATAGCTAGAGTTATATTATCGTTGATAAATGTGCCGAACAACAAACCAAATAGAACACGACGAGGCCAATTGATATGTAGAGCGGAGGAGTATTGATGGTTAAAACGCCTGAACAGCCATCGAATGGGTTTAGTTTGCCAACGGAGCCGTCAACGGACGGAATATGCGCGAAATCTGACATCTCTGCCCGAGATTCGAGAGTGTGACCCCCGTCCAGATCAGGAGATTTCCATTGTGACCGACCAGTGTTCACCAAAGTGGATTAGTTTATATTGCGCAAGGATAATCGAATAACCATGGCCAGGTAGAGATTAACTAACAACCGAAGTAATAAAAATATATAAAAGGAAACGCCAACTTCTTAAATATTCAATTACGTAATCGGCTTTTTATGGATTTACCCGACTCGTAGCCGTATCAGTGAAACTGGAGCAGTCATCCAATAAAGACCACTCTTGCCCCCTCTCGCTGAAATATGGCATCGATAAGGTGAATTGCACCTGCTCACCATCGTTTATATGGATTTCTATAAATACCAAAGATTGGATTGGGTCTTAGATAAAACTATATTGGATATGTCTCATTGGCCGATTGTAAATATAAAGTAATTGCATTTGGTCTATGTGCTCATTAATTCCCATTCATTCACGACTACGGCGGAGTAGCTCCGTTTCCGGAGGGCTCCTGGAGAATGTTCACCTGGTATTTACGTGAACCTTATCGATCGGTATAGCCTTTTGGTGGCTGAAGAGGTTCCTCCTAATCGAGGATAGTTTAACATGGCAACCCTTCGTACTTATTGGTTGTAAGATTAGGTATTGGAGTGATAAGATTTAAGAGGGTTTTTCTCAGGAAGCGGAGGAAAATCACCGTGTTTTAAGAGTTTTTGCAAGAAAAACAAATCTTTTAAAGGGATCTTTCGATTAAATATTTTTTTTATTATAATTGCAGTCTTACCACATTACCCAACATGGAGACGGGTTTGCACGAACGGGATCGTGCTGGCGTCCAGGACTTTGTGCTGCTCGAAAACTACAAGAGCGAGGATGCCTTCATTGAGAACCTGAAGAAGCGCTTCCAGGAGAACCTTATCTATGTGAGTTTCCCTTAAAACTAAATATCCGCATACTCCTAAACTTATAAGCCTTTATTGGATTTCTCCAACAGACCTATATTGGCCAGGTGCTGATCTCTGTGAATCCCTACAAGCAGCTGCCCATCTACTCCGATGCCCACATCAAGGAGTACAAGAACAAGCACTTCTACGAAATGCCTCCACACATGTGAGTCTTTACAAAGGAAAATCAGACGCTATAATACTGAACTCTGGCTAATCCCCTCCAGCTTTGCCGTAACGGACAATGCCTTCCGTTCCCTGATAGAGGAGAACCGCGGCCAGTGCGTGCTCATCTCCGGCGAGAGTGGCTCCGGCAAGACGGAGGCCTCCAAGAAGGTGCTCCAGTTCATCGCCGCCTGCTCCGGCAACCAGACCACTGTCGAGGGTGTCAAGGACAAGTTGCTGAAGAGCAATCCCGTGCTGGAGGCCTTCGGCAATGCCAAGACGAACCGCAACGACAACTCCTCTCGTTTCGGAAAGTACATGGACATCCAGTTCGACTACAAGGGTGCCCCCATTGGCGGCAACATCCTGAACTATCTGCTGGAGAAGTCCAGAGTAGTGGCCCAAATGGCCGGGGAACGTAACTTCCACATCTTCTACCAACTGCTGGCGGGAGCCGATGATACTTTGCTGCAGGAACTGCGTCTGGAGCGGGCTCTGGACAACTATAGTTACCTCAGCGATGGGGTAAGTGAGGTTTACTTTAAAGTGGAGTAAGCTAATCCTTTAAAACCCTTATCCTTTTTTCAATCCACAGAAAAAAGGAACCGTGTCCAGCATTAACGACTTGGAAAACTTCAAGCAAGTACAGCAGGCCCTGGGCGTGATAGACTTCAGTCCCGAAGAGCAGCGTGAGATCTTTGGTATTGTGGCCAGTATCCTCCATCTGGGTAATATTGGCTTCAATGAGGAGGAGGGCAATGCTAAGGTCAACAGCCGTGACCTTGTGGTGACTGCCTCCCGGTTGCTGGGCGTAAATGCCGGCGAACTGGAGGCGGCACTTACCCACCGCACCATCGATGCTCGCGGAGATGTGGTTACTTCGCCCCTGAATCAGGAGCTGGCCATCTATGCCCGCGATGCCCTGGCCAAGGCTGTTTACGATAGGCTCTTCTCCTGGCTGGTCAGGCGCCTGAACATTTCCCTGCAGGCCAAGGAAGCCACACGCGGCGGCCGCAACAATGTGATGGGCATCCTCGACATCTACGGCTTCGAAATCTTCCAGAAGAACAGCTTCGAGCAGTTCTGCATCAACTTCTGCAACGAAAAGCTGCAGCAGCTCTTCATCGAGCTGACCCTGAAGTCCGAGCAGGATGAGTACCGTCGGGAGGGAATCGAGTGGATTCCGGTGGAGTACTTTGACAACAAGGTTATCTGCAACCTGATCGAGGAGAAGCACAAAGGTATTATTTCCATTCTGGACGAGGAGTGCCTGCGACCAGGTGATCCCACCGACATTACCTTCCTGCAGAAGCTTACCCACAAGCTGGCTGAGCACCACCACTACGTGTGCCACGAGAAGGCACCCACCCACATCCAGAAGATCATGCTGCGCGATGAGTTCCGTCTGGTCCACTACGCCGGTGAGGTGACCTACAGCGTCAATGGGTTCCTGGACAAGAACAACGACCTGTTGTTCCGAGATCTGAAGGAGACTCTGAGCAAGGCCGGCAATGCCATCGTGAGGAGCTGCTTCCCGGAGCAGGAGCTGCGTAGCAAGAAACGTCCAGACACGGCCGTCACCCAGTTCCGCGCCTCCCTCAACAACCTCATGGAGATCCTTATGTGCAAGGAGCCCAGCTACATTCGCTGCATCAAGCCAAATGACCTCCAAACTCCCTCAGTGTTCAACGATGAGCTAGTCCTGCACCAGGTCAAATATCTGGGTCTTATGGAGAACCTGCGGGTGAGGAGAGCCGGCTTCGCCTACCGTCGCACCTACGAGCTCTTCCTGGAGCGCTACAAGTGCCTGAGCAAAACCACCTGGCCCAACTACAAGGGACCTGGCGGTCCCAAGGCCGGAGTGCAGCAGCTGGTCAAGGATTTGGGCTGGGACGACGAGAAGTACCGCGTGGGCGAGACGAAACTCTTCATCCGCTGGCCGAGGACTCTCTTCGACACTGAGGATGCCTACCAGGCCAAGAAGCACGAGATAGCCGCAATTATTCAAGCCCACTGGAAGGGTCTCGTTCAAAGGAGGAAGTACCTGAAGCTGCGCGCCCAGGTGATTGTCCTGCAGAGCTACTGCCGTAGGAAATTGGCCCAACAGGCAGCCAAGCAGCGGCGGGAGGCGGCAGACAAGATCCGAGCCTTCATCAAGGGCTTCATTACCAGGAACGATGCTCCCAACGGCTTCAACGAAGACTTCATTGCCAACGCCAAGCGCATGTGGCTACTCCGGCTGGCCAAGGAGCTGCCCAAGAAGGTGCTGGACAAGAGCTGGCCCCATGCTCCTGGTCACTGCGAGGAGGCCTCCGCCTATCTGCACCGCCTGCATCGCCTGCACCTCGCCAGGATCTACCGCTTGGGCTTGTCGCCGCAGCAGAAGCGCCAATTCGAGCTGAAGGTCCTTGCCGAAAAGGTGTTTAAGGGCAAGAAGAACAACTATGCGTCGAGCGTGTCCACCTGGTTCCAAGAGGATCGCATCCCCAAGGAGCACATCCAGCGGGTCAACGACTTCGTGGCCAGCACCTTTGGCAGCGAGCAACTCAAGTACCAGACCTTCTGCACCAAGTTCGATCGACATGGCTACAAGTCACGCGATCGCTTCATCCTGCTGAGCAACAAGGCTGTGTATGTCCTGGACGGAAAGACCTACAAGCAGAAACATCGCCTGCCCCTGGATAAGATTGACTTTACTCTGACGAACCACAACGACGACCTGATGGTCATCCGCATTCCACTGGAACTGAAAAAGGATAAGGGTGATCTAATCCTGATCATTCCGCGCATCATTGAGTTCAGCACGTACATCATCGACACCGTTGGTACTGCCCAGATAGTCTCCATTGTAGACAGAGATTCGTAAGTATCTTAGACCCTTTAGTATCCTTTCCCATTATTTATCTTTTTTCTTTATTCACAGGCTGGAGCACAACGTGGTCAAGGGCAAGGGCGGCGTCATTGACATCCAAACGGGAGCCGAGCCGGGAGTGGTGCGTGATAAGAGCGGCCATCTTGTGGTTGTAAGTGTCGTCATACTTTTTATTCCAAAAAAAGGTTCCTATCTAATATGTTTTTTAAATTATTCCCACAGATTGCTGGACAATAAGAAATTTTGCAACGAGTTTCTATCAAGTGGCTTTAAATAAAAAAACTTTTGTTTTGTTATATTCATATAATTTAATTGTACTTATGTATTTTTGTTACTGCCGCCCAAGCGAGATGTGTAATATGGATTTTATTGTATATTGTTTACAAAAATATTTATAAATATATGAGAATTTGTATTTAAACTGATTTTTATTAACATTCTCTGGAATTTAATTAGCTTTATTTTGAAATTTTAATGGGATAGTTAAAAAAGTCGTAAATTCTTCTCGATCAGTTTTTTGTATTTTTCTTGGCCAATCCGCAAGCGATTTTGAATTTCTATATGTTTTGATTTCCACTTAAAGCTGAGTTAATTGTAAAAAAAAAAATTTTGTCGCTTTTTTGAAATTTTTGTGATCATTAAAATTTCGAAAATCGGTACAAATTTGTTTGTTCCGTTTTATGAATTCATTAATGCAAATCGAAGAAGGCTTTAATCCTGATTGCAAAATGTCCTTTTGTTTTCAAATCGGTTGGAAATTTGGTAAAATATGCGCAATTAGGTGTATGAAAAGTGAGATTGTTATCAATTTTACCTTTCCTTCCATTTACAATTTAAAATTTACAACTTCATCAGTTTTGGCTAATATACAACCGTTTTGGAAACGGCATACCATTTATGAATCAGGATATCAATACGTCCTACATTTTCTAGACCTACAGGACCTGATACATTTTGAAATAAATGAACCTTAAATAAAGCACAAAGCTAAACACATGTCCATGCCCGGAAAAAAGAACACTGACTCGTAGTTGCAGATCCTCGAGGAAACGGAGAGTCCTGTAGATGTCGCCCCGCAGCTAAATACAGGAGACCACAAAGACAGGACACAATAAAGCATTCAACCTGGGTAAAGGATTTCAGGATTAGTTATTACGTATATACATACATATTTTTCACATTTTTTTTAAACATTATTAGCTTTGATATCACAAATTTTTGTCAGATTAGAATTACTAAAGATTTTAAGTAAACTAGGCAATAGGTAATTTAGACATTACTTTAGATTGTTTAAGCCATCCACAGTATATTCACACAATAAACATGAATATTATCGAAGAAATATGTGGTTTGAACTTGAACTTAAGGAATCAAAATGGCATATTTTTATAATTTGGGAGCTATAAGATTCAAAAGTTTAAAAAATATAACAAATATTGTAAAATATTTGGTTAAAATTACTTTAAAACATTCCATTTGGCTCAAACTATGGGCATGGGCCTTGTTAATATTTCTTAACATTGAAAATCTATATAGTTCTATTTGAACTTTGGCGCGTTCGTTCCTTTTTGATATCGTTATCGTTACCAGGGATACTATATATAAAAGTTTTCAACAATATTTTCCTTTATACAATATTTTCCTTTTCTTTGTTTAGTTTAAGGTAGTTCCTGAATAGTACTAGTTTGCTGTGCTTATACCAAATTTTAATGAAACCCTAGGAAAAACTTAATATTAACGTTAATTCTTTGTATAATGTATATTTAATCAATTTAAAATTGCAATTTATTGAATAACAAAAACCAATATTTAGGGTTCAAGGAGCTTATCTGTTAATTTTTTCGGGATTGAAATTTATATTCTTAAAAAAAAATTCCATAGTAAGGTCCGATAAAACAATCGGGCTTATGTCCTTTCTATTTTCAGTTACCTGGTCACATCGCCCCTTGCTGTCTTCAACTATAACTTTTACATAATCTTGAAAACTCATTGTAAATATTGTCCAATATTGTACACCACTTTTGTGTACTTCACTCTCGGCGCGCTTTACTTATCCGGCTGCATTCCCTTACAGAAGAACCAAGATGTCGTTTACACAGATCGCCCGCAGCTGCAGTCGGCTGGCGTCGACTTTGGCCACAAAAAGGATCGCCTCCGTCGCGGTTGCCCAGTCACATGCTAGGATGATGCACAGGATCGCCATGCCGGCTATTGCCAGCCAGTTGAACCAAGTAAGCAATTTCTGTAAGGTGCAGCTTCGTTTTAGGAAAGTCCATCGGAAGCTATCCCGTTTGCAGACCTAACCTCATTGCAAAATAACTTTTTGAAGGAGCTGCAAGTTGGTGGAACCCTTTAACTAATCCCAAGCCGGTTTCTAGCAACTGAAAGCATAGAATGTGGCCCTTGAGGTGACCAGTGCGATTGCATCACTTTGTTTTGTATGAAAAACATGATTGTTTCTCTCATCCGAGGCACACATACACCTGCCTCACCGGCGTTGCATGTGTATGTCTAATAGTAGAACACGAACAACTAGCTCACAGAATTCAGATAAATAGTAGAAGCCTGGTTTTAACTTTAATGCAGTAATTAGGCATATTTTAGATGTATCTTCTCTAGCCTAAATAAGGGCTTAAAGCTTTATCAGATAATGTAATCATAAGTTCCTATTATTCTTAATAGAAATTCGCCGCTCGCAACTACTCGGCCAAGAGTACCATTGAGGACATTAAGTTCCGCGTGCTAAAAGTGGTTTCGGCCTATGACAAAGTCACAGCCGATAAGGTAATCTATCTTATTCCAGACAATACTAACTCGTTTTTGTCGTTCTTTTCATTTGGCTCACTTAGGAGTGCAGTGGTCGCTGGCAAACGCAATCGGTGCGCAGATACTCGGCGAAACCGCCACTCTCGCTGAAGCTCATCAATGAGCGCGTCTTGCTTGTGCTGAAGCTGTACGACAAGATCGATCCCAGCAAGGTAAACGCCGAAAATTGCCTTTGCCAGTACAAATGTCAATATAAAGAACTGAACAAAGCTTGCTAAATTTAAAAGAATCACATAATAAGTGTTTTTTTTTCTTATAACAGCTCAATGTTGAATCGCACTTCATCAACGATCTGGGACTGGACTCTTTGGATCACGTGGAGGTCATCATGGCCATGGAGGATGAGTTTGGCTTCGAAATTCCTGACTCTGATGCCGAAAAGCTGCTTAAACCTGCCGACATTATTAAGTACGTCGCCGATAAGGAGGATGTGTACGAGTAAATTGTAATTGTAATGCAAGCCATGAAACGGATTACACTTAACTTTAAATAGAAACAAGTCAAATACAATTTGAACAACTGAATAAACCAAACATTAGACAAAGTGGGTTTTAATAAAATAATAATATTTCTGAAAGTTATACCAAAGAAAAACTTGTATTAACTTGGGTTTATTTAGTTTATGAAATGGGGTTTCGGAGCCTTCTTTTTTAAATAGAGGATTTATCGATCAATTATATTCGATAGCTTTATCAGCTGATTTCTGACAAGCCAAACCAATTCGAAATGTCGGACGCTGTAGACGAAATGTTGGCGGGACTTGGTAAATAAAAAATAAAATAAAATGCTTGGTCTAATCCGTGTAACTTTTAAGCTGCTAGACGCCAGACGATATCCAAACAGGTGGCCAAGATAGATGAGATTATGGAGCGCTCCAACAACACGCTTCTTCATATCGAGTCCAACCACAAAGCACTGGCTCAAAATACTTCTCCCATAGAATCCCAAAAGGTTTTTAATGTCCAACCCGGGTGTGAAATGGCGCTGGTCAAGATTCTGGAGAATTTTAAGCAACTGGTGCAGACCAGCGATCACAAGGACGAAACATACAGCGCGCTTGACGGGTGTCTTGCGCACAGGCATCGAGTGGAACATCTTGGCAGCTCGGTTCGAAAGCTGGTGGCTCTTTGCGACGCAGTGGCCCAAATGAAAGCGTTCCAGGAAGAGCAGTATACAGAGGAGGATTCATCGTAGATCATTTATAATTATTAAAAAAAAAAACGTTTATAGTTATTACTATATTATTAAATAAAATAGCTCGAACACAAGTACTTTTCATGATATCAATTCATAGCCAAATTATAGCTGCTGATCTGCATTAAGGTGTAGGTGAGCAACTCGACAAACATCTCCAGGCGGGCGGACAAGCTTCCAGTGGCTGCGATCTCACTGACATTAGGAAGTTGTAGGCTGTGGGAGCGCATGTAGTTCAATTGCTCTATGTTCTCGGCTATGGCCAGAAGCTTTTCCTGCTCGGATAGACTGAATGCATCAGGAAAAGAGTCAGCCTTGGTAGACAACTGCTTCTCCAGTTGCTGTGCAAAACCGTGAAGTTGTGCCAGTTTATCCTTGTAGATGTTTTCAGTTGTGTCCAGAGCGGCGGCCTCGTCGTAAATCTTGGCTAGCTTTCTCTGGAATGCCTTGAAATCGCTGTAGACTTCAATTGCACTGCGCTGTTCTTCCAAACGTGTCATACTCAATGAATCGTTGGACGTGTTCAACGCTGCCGACTGATCGGCAATAGTGTCCACACTCCTCAGGAGCGTAGAGTTTGCCCGCTGCAATTCGCGTCTTTTGGTTTGTATCTTCTGCAGATTGGCTGGATACTCGTCCAGAGTCTTGAAAAGCTCTACGTAATCCGGAACAGAGCCGAGATCCTTGGACGGGGTTACGGTCTTCGCCTCCTCGTCCATCATACATTGGAGGCTGTCAAAGAACGCGGGAGGCTTCATCACTGTCTTGGACACACACCTTTCCTTAAGGGTTTTGGCCAGGTGAGAATAGTTTCCGTACAGCCTGGACGATATCTTGCCGAAATCAAGTTTTCCGTCCATTTTTTTCTAATTAGTTTAAATAAATTTGCTCCGACTCTTGTTTTGAAGGAACTCTGAACCATAATGGTTATCGGTAATCGATCATCGATAACGTAAGATACAGTTAAAATATAAAAAGGTGGAGGTACATACTAAACTTTTTTAATTCATAAATTAACAAAGTAATCATCCGTATTCAGATTGAACGGTAAGCGAGAATTGTCCCTTGGGAATGGTATTGGCGTGGTACCATATTCGTGTATCCACCAAAACGGCATCACCCGGTTCCACGTAAAATGATAATGGCTGGCACTGATGATCGCACTCGGGAGCAGGCGCAAGAAACCAGCTTTTGTTGCCCTTTAGTTGTGCTTGCCACATCAAACGTGGAATATAGTCCAGCTTAAAGTACAAATTGAAACAATGAATCAAATAAAAGTTTGCTGCATAACCTACATGCATAACAGCTCCCTGTTCGTAGCCCATAAGAATAAAGTCGGTGTGGGGCATTTCCGCATCCACAGGCAGGAAATGTGGTCGGGGATACAGCTTTCGTAGCTCTGCAAGAACTCCTGGATGGCACACACTCCAACCAACAAACCAAGGAGATCCCTGGCTCAAATTGGACCGTTCCGCCGACATGGACAACACATCCTTCAAAGACTTGAGATCGGAATTGAAATGCTGAAACTGACAATCGGATTCCAAGGACCCCGGAACGCTCTCGTACAGATCTTTTATATAGCTGTAACTCAAATGTTTTTGAGCTGGCCAATGAGCTACCGCTTTCTTCACTATAATTGGCAGCGAAGAATAGGCATGTGGAGCAAACTCCTCCATGGTGAGGTTGGCCAGGATTAGTGGTGCCTTCACTCCTTTGCAGAACTCGCAATCACTAATCGGACGTGTGGCTTCCCAAACTAAGTAATTATTGGGCAGGAAGCATCGCACGCCTAACAGGAATGAAATGGTCTCATAAAAG
This sequence comes from Drosophila varians, assembly GCA_018150405.1. NCBI lineage: Eukaryota > Metazoa > Arthropoda > Insecta > Diptera > Drosophilidae > Drosophila > Drosophila varians. The sequence goes on from JAECWK010000135.1 coordinate 10,354,328, forward strand.
ACCGGCGTGGCCACCATAATAAAGAAAATAATTCCAAGAAGCCATAGAAGATTTAACCGGTTGGGGTTGTGGCCAATGTCACGAGTCTTACGGAACGCCTCTTGCAGCTCCTCGGTGGACACCAGCCCAGTGCGAATGGCATTTCGATGCAGTGTATCCAGTTTGTCAGCAAAATCAACACCCAGACGCTCGCGAACCTCCTGCATGCGGTTGCCCAGCGTCCGCGTGGGCCGGCTGATGAACTGTATGGATAAATGCGACAATTAATTATATTAAATCGATTGTTTGTTGGTTACGTCCTTACCAAAAACATTGTAAATCTATCTTGGCATCGTCTTTGTTTTTATTTTGCTGTTTTTATTTTGAACAGCTGACTGGGCTACCAAGCAGTGCTGTCAGCTGACGTCTTTTTCTTTCAATTTTTTAAATCCTCAATCAAACTGTTTTAATTTAATATTAATGATTAATTTGAAGATCTTTAAAAGTGAACTAAATAAAAAATATCTCTTATTAAAAAAAAATAATTAATTTTGGAGAATCTTAGATATTTTTTTCGAAAATCGATAACAGGGCTCTAAAGGTTTTATATGGAACGAACCTGGTCACTTACACCACAAATTGGCCACACTTTCCACTGCTCGGACGTAGTATCGCCCAGCGAAAAATCTTTTTTATAAAAACTTTTCGATTATCACCCGTATAGTACAAAGCCAACGTGACAATAAGCCCAGCTATGTGTCTTGAATAGTGCATTTACTTTTTAATTCATCTTTCGTCAAGGCTCCACGCGCTCTCCTCTCACTCCCCCTCGCGCGCTCTCTTCCAATTGCCAACGTGACCCCGAAAGCAGTCCTCCGCACTTTCACTTTGGCCCAGCCAAGACAACAAAAGCAACATCGAACAAAAACCTAGCATAAACAAAATTATTGTGCAATAGTTATTAGCGAAATTTTAAGTCAGAAATATGTCGGCGCAAGAAAAGGTTATACGCGTTGGATCGCGAAAGAGCGAGGTAAGTGGTCTTTAGAATCAAGTCAAAATACATATATGCATTTGTACATCCGCTTTGAATTAAAATAGCTTTGTGGCATTTGAATTTCAATCACATTTTGCCACTTGTCCCTTCCCCTTTGACTGCCAACGAATTCCACCTGGTACCCGCATTTATGCAAGAGGTTTACTTGGGGGAGAGAGACTTGTTGCTCTTTGCTTGGCGTAGTTGTTGTAGTTGCTAATGCTCTTTGCACCGATTTTACTGTTACACAATTCGCCAAAACAACATTCACGCACTTTGTGGGGCAAAAAAAAGGTTGGAGCCAAACATGAGCCACATTTTTGGAGCTACTAATATACACAGATAATAATACTTGCCTTAATAATTACAGATTTGTTATAAAACACATCTGTACCTCTACTAACTTTTACATATTGTTATTGGGATCTATAAAGTTAATGAAACAGTATCCCCCATTTTTGTCTCTGCACTTTTTTGGGGCACCATAACAATCTCCATCAAGTTTTGTGGCTTTGCTTTTTCATATTTTAAGCTTTAATTGCTATGTGCCACCTTTGATCGTGCTTGAAACGAAGGCCAAACTCGCTGCTGGCATTTTAATTTGAAAATTACTTGACTTATTTGAAATATAATTGCTGCCCGGCTCTGCTCTCACCACTCTCTCTCGAGTTAGGAGTTCATTTGCATTTAACATTTAAATAGCCCACCTAATAAGCTAATTACTCTCTCCATTTGCAGCTGGCTCTGATTCAAACCAAACATGTCATCGGCCGACTGCAGAAGCTGTATCCCAAGCAGAAATTCGAGATCCGTAAGTGAAAGTGCTTCGGCAAATATTGGGATTATAGCCGGGAACTGGAATGGGAACTGGAAACACTACCAAACAGTCCAATCATGCTGCGTGTTAATGTATTAAAACTGTGGGCCAAGCATGACTTGTGGAAATTCTAGTTAAGGTCTAAAATCTTATCTCAAATTCAAATGCTGTTTATAACAAATAATACGATCGTTTCATTGAGGATTGCACATATACGAAATATAGGTATTGCGATGAAAGCCGGTTTTTTAATTTAATTTCGGCGTTTTATGTATTCCACACCTTCTTTAGAAATTTCGTCATCGCTGTGCCACTCACGTGCCGTTTGGCGAAATTTGTTCAATGTCAATGTCTGTTGTTGCCGAGTCTAGGGCGGATAAGGCGAACGCCAAAAGTGTTATGTCACATAGACAAGCAAACCCACACTGCACTGACCAGAATAATAGATCTCGATAAGAGAAATCACAAATTAATCTTCTCTATTACCTGTGTTCAAAATAATTTAAGTTGGATATGGAAATTTTCCAACTTTTGTATAGGAAAATAAGCATTCCATTCCTAATAATGCGACCATCGCTGTACTTTCTCCAATTACGTGAGGATTTTATGTTGTTGAAAACCCATCAGATACAATCCGATCGTGTTATCTAAACACTGACGTTCTGCTGATAGTGTAAAAATTTCGATTAGATATTCGGTGGCTGTTGACATAGCAAAAAGATCTGTTGAAATTTTATTTAATCAAGCATAGCGGGTACCCTTGAACCCGATAAGATTGTTTCGATTATGATAATATATTTAGAAGCACTCATGATGATTCACACGAGTTTCTGACCACGAAAAACACGAACAAACGTAATCAGCCTTTTAGAAGAATTTCTTGACTTGTCACTGGGTTTATCGGAATACCATTAAATATAAATTTAAGCTACACTCTATCAAGAAACAGCACGCAACATCCTCTTTTGGTATGCCCCCTGTTCGTACTTCGTATATTCAAATAGTATTCCCAACCTGATAAGCAAAACGTTTGGGAAAGACATTATCGTTGCGTGTCCCAAAGTAGAGAAGGGGGAAGTTGGGGCGATATTTGCCGTTTGCTTGTCTCGGTTGATTGCTGTCATAAAAATGAGTTACTTGGATGGGCTACTGGGCGGGAATCTTTATCAGACTATGACACAACAAAGTGCAATTAATAGAACACTTTACAAAGTTGATCAATACAAGATGATGCAAACCAGTTTGGGTATATTAAGGGAAATTTCTCTTTATCGAAAAATACTGATAATGTTTTCATTCATCCCGTTTTTTACAGACACCATGTCGACCTTTGGAGACCGTGTTCTCAACGTTTCACTGCCCAAGATCGGAGAGAAAAGCCTCTTCACCCGAGACCTGGAGGATGCACTTCGAAACGGAGGCGTGGACTTTGTTGTGCATTCTCTGAAAGATTTGCCCACGGCTCTGCCAACTGGAATGGCCATTGGAGCCGTTTTGGAGCGAGAAGATGCCCGCGATGCGTTGGTGCTCCGTGAAAACTTCAAAGGTCACACGATATCCTCCTTGCCCAAGGGCAGCGTGATTGGTAAGTTTAAAGTAAACCTTCTAAGTCAATTAAAATTTAAATATTTTCAATTTTTTCTTTAGGTACTTCTTCGCTTCGTCGCACCGCTCAAATCCGACGGATGTATCCACACTTAATTGTGTGCGATATCCGTGGCAATCTAAACACTCGTTTGGCCAAACTGGATGCAGCGGACTCAAAGTTTGCCGGCATTATTCTTGCCCAGGCGGGCCTGGTGCGAATGGGCTGGATGAGTCGGATCAGCCAGGTTCTGGAGCCAACAGATTTGCTCTATGCCGTTGGCCAGGGTGCGCTGGCCGTGGAGTGCCGTGCCAACGATGAACCAGTCCTGGCCATGCTACAAAAACTGATGTGCTTGAATACTACTTGTCGAATTCTAGCGGAGAGAAGCTTTTTAAAAACCCTGGGAGGCGGATGCTCAGCTCCGGTGGCGGTTTGGAGTAACCTGAAGGGTGAACCACTGAATGGAAACGCCCAAGAGGTGGGACTTTCTCTCACGGGCGCAGTATGGAGTCTTGACGGAGCTATAGAAATAAGAAACCACTTGGCATGTGCCTTAAACGAGGAGAAATCGGAGGCAGAACAAAGGAAAAGAGGAGCCCAGGAAAGCACCAGCCAGATTCAGGAGGAGAACAGCAGCAGCTGCGACTCGCCGCCAGCATCGAAGCGTGCCAGAAACGGCAACTGCAGCTCTGGCTCGGATTCCAATTCAAGTAGTCCGCGTCAACGGGGTAGTCCCCCAGTAATCTGCGAGGATGTTGCCGCATGCGAGGCTCTCTCCGGCTACAGTGTTGAGCAGCTTTCGGATTTGGCCAGTCAGTGTCCAGTGCTGGGAAATCCCACTGCTTTGCCAACTCCCGGGATCGGAGGTGGTGACGCAGATACAAAAAATGCCAATGGCACGCCCCGTCAGTGCCCTCTGCGGCTGGTGGGTGGACAGGAAGTCATGGGGCAGTGCCCGGTAGCGCACAATCAAGCTAAACCTGCTGGGAAATGTCCTGTAGCGCATGCTGCTTCCGGGGATTCCTCAAATGCGAACGACGCTGCTGCCACCTGCCCCATGCAGATGCCTGTAGGCCAAGACTTTATGGGAGAGTGTCCATTTGTGAATAAGGAAACAAAGATATTCTATGCCCACGCTGGCAAGTGCCCAGTAACAGGAGCGGCACAAACCGCGGTGCTGCCTACACCACCGAGCAGCAGAGCCAGTAACGCCAGCAGCACTGGTGATGATGTGGATAATGTGGCCACTTCCTCGAAATGTCCGTTTTCGGCGATGCATCAGGGAAGCGGCTTGGAGGCGCCAACTAAGAACAACGGGAACAACACCCAGGCCAAGTGCCCCTTCCTACAAAAGACGGTCCAGATGTTCGATTACGAGGACGAGGAGCAGCCAAAGCCACAGAAGTCCGTGCTTATTGAGGATGTGGAGAACCTGTTCTGCGGACTTTACCAGCATGCCTGCTACAGTCGCTGCATCTACGAGAAGGCCAATCAACTTGGCATAACTTTGGCCGAGGAGCTGATCAAGCGCGGAGCCCTCGACGTAATGAAGGTAGCACAGGCGGAAATTCATGGGAAAGTGGCGAGCTCCTGAGGATCTAGTTTATACCCTTATCCCCTTTCAGTCCTACCTCCCATCACATGACATCGAAATCATTGTTTACATTAAGTAGAAAAGTGTAACTAGCAAATACTGTTTCCATCTTTCCCCATCATACTCAAGTTGTTGAACTCCTGTGGAGAATCCTTGGATGCTGCCCTAGCTCATACATCCTACATTTTATTTAAATTCCTGTACTCTGCTAGGCGAATAGCGCTTTCAAATTGTTGGTTTCTGCGTATACGTTATATTAGTTTGTTTTGTTTGGGGAATACATTAAATAAATGAATATATTACAAAAAACTATTATTTTGTGGTGTTTCCAGTCTTTATTAACATTTACCTTCTTATTTTTATTAACGTCTTAAGGTACAGTTTTATGGTCGTTTAAAGTATAAAAACTCGCAAGTTTGCACAAATTAGGTTCTTAATTAATGTAACTTTTGAGTACATTGCGAAAATTATATTGCTTATATTCAAAAAAATGTAAAAAAATAATGTACCCCTCGATACACAAATTTATGGTATGGTCTATAAACTAACTTACAAAAATGTCCAAAAAGTGATAAAAGATAAAAAACAATATGAATGTAACAAATCTATGACCACTGGTGGCGCTTACGGAGGTGGGAACTTAAATAGTTTGCGTCGGCAAAGACTTTATTACACTTTGAAACTCCACAGGGTAATCCATCCAAAGCGCTGCAGTCAGCAAAGTGGGCCACATAGTCCAACTGGAGTGTTCGGCTTAACTTGCATATAGGACATTGGAGCTTTGCCCCGTGCTTCTTCTTGATATGAGAGTCCAAACGTTGACGCGAGTGAACCGTCTTGCCACATTGGCCACAGCTTAAATCCATTGTATCGTCACTGGCACTATCTATGATGCTGTCCCCAATCGACACAATGGAATCCAGTCTTGCCTTCTTATGTGGTCGAACGTTGGCATTAACTCCATTCAGCTGCTGCGAAGATATTGATTCTTCCAAAGTGGATTCTTTATAAGAGCTGGTGTAGTCATCTTCGTTTTGGGATTTGTTATCCTTAGCCTTCCGTTTTCCAGATTTATTTAAAGAGTGGGAAGAGAGGGAATCATCTTGGGAGTTGTTAAGTTGCTTCTTTTCTTTTTTTGTCTTTTTGACGGGAGACTTAGGAGCAGCCATTAAAATGTCGGACTCCTGTGATGGTTCTTTGGCGGTTTCGGCATTCTTTGTTTCCTTCTCAGTTTTGCCTTCCGTTATACTTTTCTTAATATCCTTTTTTTTCTTCGGTTCTGGAGCTCCCTTGGGACTCTCAACATTATCTAAATCGTCCAGTGAAATCTTCCGCTTTACATCGGCCTCTTTATGCAATTTAATATGGTAAGTAAGTGACTGTTTGGTAGCTAAGGACTTGTCGCATATATGACACTTAAAGATCTTCGGTTTCTCAATGCCATGGGCATTTTTAACGTGATCTTGCATTAGTTTCGGAGAAGTAAATTCGCTGTCGCAGATATCACATTTAAAATTAGTGATTTTTGGGGAATCGCCAGCTGGTGTTGGTGTGGATGCACTGGACCCATTAATAGCGAATGTATATTCATTGTTTAGAACTTTATCGACGACTTTATTCTTGGCAGCTGACTCATTCAATGCCTTAATAGAAGATAGCTGTGGCTCCGAACCCTCTTTTTGCACCTTCTTAATTTCCTTCGAATTTCCCACTGATTCCGTCTTTTTAAACATATCCTCTGCGATTATCTTTTTCTCCGCATCTTTTTTATTTTCCTTGGAAATATCTTTCTTTACAGCCTTTTTCTTTTCTGGACTGGCAACCTGCTTGGATGCGTCAACATTACCTGTTTCCTGCCCCTCTTCTTGCAAAATCTTTCGCTTTGTGCCGCCGGCTCCTTCTTGATGCAATTTAATATGGTGCGCTAGCGTCTGCTTAGTGGATAAGGACTTCTCGCATATATGGCACTTGAAAATCTTTGGTTTTTCGATGCCATGGGCCTTCTTAACGTGTTCTTGCATTAATTTTGCAGAGGAAAATTCGCTTTCACATACGTCGCACTTAAAATCGGCAAATTGGGGGGAATCAGGACCAGCCATAGGAGTGGATGCACTGGACCCATTAATAGCAAATGTATATTCATCGTTTAACATTTTTTTGTCAGGTTTATTCTTATTATTTAATGCTTTCAAAGAGACTTCAGGGAGCTCCAAATCGTCTTTATCGCTTTCCTCGCTTTCTTTTGGTTTTTCTACCTTTGATTTTACCTTTTCATTATCCAAATTGGGCTTAGTTTCTTTGACTTTATCTTTTGCTACTTTGGAATCCATTGGCTTATCCTCTTTCTGGTTTTTGTTGGCAGCTTTGACTGCTTCCAAAGCTACTCCATGGGCTTTCGACAAGTGGTCTTTCAATGACTTCAGAACGCCAAAACTTTTGGGACAAGCATCGCAGAAGAAGATTCGTGGTCTTTGCTGCCCGTGCTCCTTTGACAGATGCTCCTTAAACTTTTTGGCAATCTTTGATTTAAAGTCGCATAGCCTGCAATCAAATTCTTTGGGTGTAAGTTGGACTATTCTTTTATGCGTCTCGGTTTCACTGTCCTGGCATTCGCTCTCACTTTCTAGAGGTTCACCATTACTAGGCCCGAATAGCTGCAGGAACGCTTTCTTATTGGATGACATCTCCTTGGAGGGCGTTATCTTAACGGAGTCAATCAGATTGTCTTCCAGTGGAGAGTCCGGCTGTTTAGGCGTTAGCTTAGCTTGCGGACTGTTAAAAAGAGTTGTCTGCTTAAGTTGTGCTTTGGGCGAACTTTTAATGGGACTCTGAGCTATTTGGTTGATTTGAATCTGCGAAAGAGCAGCCATTGACTTGCTCCGCTGCCTAATGGTTGCATTGACCTTCTTTGGTGAACTCTTGGTTTTATCGGGGGGGCTGACTATGACGTCGCCTTTCTCTGCTTCACTGTCCTCCACTTCCGAGTCGTCTTCAGTCTCATCCGCCTCATTTACAGCCTCTTTAGGTTCTTCTACCGGCTTTCCTTTGCCCGGCGTCTTTTTTTTCTTGTTTCCCAAAATCAAAAGACTGGCGTTGACCAGTTTCTGCGTTTTCTCAATTACACCTACAGTAGACATCAATGTAGAGGCGCACAGAAAGCATACCTTAAAGCCCACATTGGAAGGCAGCTGTCAATGGAAGGGAACAATAAATTTATATTGGGTATACGATTGCCGCCTTTTTGTAGACAAGTACTCACGTTTTTGTGAGTTATGACCTCCAGTAGATCGAGCACTTTGCGACCGACGAAAGACTTTTGTGCAGAGTAAATATGCTTCGCCTCATTACTGCAACCACAATAGTCACATAGGCCATCTTTTTTCAGCGTAGATGCCATTTTTTTGTATGATTTACAAACTTAAAAATAAATGTAAGGAAAATAAGGAAAAGCGACCGCAGCACGTTTTATTTTTATCGGAGTTCTTAGAGATGGACGTTTTTCAATAAGCTATCGAAAATAACAGAGACTATTAGTTAACATCACTGTTGTCGAAATAGTTGCTAAAATCGATATCAACCGTTACTTTTTTAAATTCTTTCGCCTCGGGACAACCGTTTATTTTGCTATTAAAAAGTACAATTATGCAACATGATATGTCAATTTAGATTCGTTTTGATGGTGCTGGACTGGATGGGCTGTGCTTTAGATGGCAGTTACTTTGTCTTGGATTTTTTGTGTCGATTTACACGTCTGAAAACAAAAAGAAAATAGTCCGTTGAAAATAGTCGAGTAAAAGCGATTTTCAATTCTTGTGACTTAAATATATAGCTTTATTTGAATACTTTCTCTCACTTATCTTTTCGTTCTCTCATAGGCATTATATACTTTATATATAGTACGTGTATTGGTTTGTGTTGTGTTCGATTGTTCAGTGTAGGGATGGTTTTTTTGAGTGTACTTAGCCGAAGTAGGAGTTAACTAGGCATTACTATATAGGTATTGTTCATGTTTTACTGTTACTTATAATGTATATAAATATGCATTTGTTTAATAGTGATCCTCGTTTTACTTTTCGATTTTAATTTTCGTTACGGACTCATTTTGCGGCCTCGTTTTGTGGGTGGTGGCTTGTGGATTGAAAGTTTCGTTTTTTAAATTGTGGATTGCCCATATAAAAAATAATTCGTAATATTCACGCGTTCTCTTACGCTACATGTTTATATAAATATGTTTTTGGGAATTAGTTCTATGGGATACACACTTACTCTATTGGGAAAACCATTTTATAGTTTTCCACCTTCTCGGTTTTAGTTTTTATTGTAGAATACAACTTGAATCCAACAATAAAACCTGCATCTACATATATATATTATACAATCGTATTATACACCTGTACCTCGCCTTACTATGATTAATTATTTATTTTTTATTCAAATACATAAAATAATACAGGGGAGCAATAATTTGGAAAATTATCACTTTATTTTGATTTCACAATTAGGCTTTGATTTTGAAACTCGTTTAAAGGACAAGGTACAGGTGTATTTTGTGCTATTTATTAATTTTTATTGCTTTAATGGCGCAGAATTTCGTTTTGCAAAGTGCTTTTTTAAGACAAGTGTTAAAGAAACAACAATTAAAAGGTAACAAGAGCGGGGCAAATTAAATTAAGAGCCATGAAAAGATTTAATAAAATTCGCGGATTAGATAATTTTTTGGCACATTGCTGCACTTTGTAATGTTTCTACTACAACAAGTGTTGGTTTCTCATAATTCTTCTTCATAAATAAATAAACATAGGTCGTATGCTATAAGAAATTGCTGTACAACAACGAGTGAAGCGTGTGGGGGAGGGTGTAGATGTGAATCAGAGATAAATACAATTTATAATCAAAATTATTGCATAGCGAGCAAATAAGTTGAATTTATGTTTTGGTGTGGGACAACGAAGATTCGTTTTATGGGTCTTATGGGTCAGCTATCAATCCATTTTTGGGAGTAGAAAATAAATTTGTTCTAAAAGTCAGTCTATTGCGCAAAATCTACTTTTGACGTGATTTCTACCCGGTTATCGTTTAATTTAGTTGCTTATATGCTTGTGTTTCTCATATTATTTTCTTGCTTTTTTTTTTCTTTTTCTTGGTTTTCGTTTGTGTATAAAAAATTCCCTAATGTTTATGCATCTTGTATCGTACTGTTAGCTCAATTCGCAATCGATATTGCGAAACCTTCCGATCTTGAAATTCCATCTGATCCGTGCTTTGTCTGGGATTCGTGCCCACATTAAATGTCAGCCCGAGACGAGCGCTGATGGGAATCGAATGAATAGGGCCGGAAGGTGAAAACGGAGTTTGGGGAATTGATTTCCTACGGCAACTACATACGTCATACAGCTATTGCTACTGGTCTACGACTACTTAGTGGATAAGGGGCACTTAACCTAGCTTCGTGTATGCGTAGGCGCAAATCACGCCCACCACAACACCAGCGGCAATATATGTGATTAATGACCTTCGTTTCTTTGCCGCCAGCTGGTTGTCCTCGTTCTCCCGCTGCTTTCTTTTGATGTCGTTCACCTTCTGCTCGAGACTGGCCTGGTATTCGGTGCGTTTTCTCCGCTTCAGCTCGTTTTCGGGACTGAAATAGTATTTTCAAGTAGATTAAAGTTCCACAAAAATATTACGTTTATTAGTTACCTGGCTGGGAGCTGTCCAACATCAACACCGTTGATTTTGTGCTGTTCACCAGTGGAAGCGACTGGCTGCTCGTTGTTGGCATTCACATCGTCGGCATGTGGCTGTGTCGTTGTTGCCGTTGACGCGGTAGCAAGCGAATCAATAGGCTCTGCATCGTGCTCGTTAATGGTCTCGTACTCTTCGTCGATATCGTCATCGTCCTCGTCGTCCTCATCCTCATCGTCGTCTTGCAGATAGTCGTCGTCACTATCCGACTCATCCAGAGCTCTCAGTGGTCTTGAGGGCAACGGCGGCAACGAACCTAGGCTATCGGCCACCTCAGCGTCGCGAATCATATCGTGTTGATTTATAAAATTATTCAGGGCGTCCTTGCTGCTCAGCTTGTCGCCAATTAACTGGTCGAGTTCTTCAGCGCCGTTGGCATGAGCGGCTCGCATATTAAGGGACAACACGCCGTCGGATTTGGGAGCCAATGGCAGATTCAGCAACGACTGAATGCGAGGAGGTAAAGGCGGCGGCAACTCATCCAGTGTGTGGGATTCGGCGTCGTTATTGATAATGGGTTCCTCAGAGTCGAGAAAGGTCTGTGAATAGAAATGTATGAGGGATTTAGTGCGATGTGATCAAATCAAAAATCAATTTTCAATAATTTCTTTGGTTTGGCTTTAATGTTTTTTTTCATTGCACATTAAACAATTAGAGGCATTAAAACAGGGACGGAAATCTCAAGGAACTCAATTCCTCTTCGCAATTAAAAACCAATTAAGCGCAATACATTTGAATGAGTTTAAAAGCAAAGATTTTCCGAGAATTATTTAAATCTCCTGAGGTTTCTCTGAACAAAATAAAAAATCCACTACAAGCGGCGGCGCTTGGCAGACAACAATCCCAACATTCTGCTCCCAAACGCCGGCCGCGGGTCTCGCATACATACGGGATCGTGCAGCTTGTTGATGCCCTCAATGATGGCCTGGTAGGAGAAATCCAGTTGGTCGGAGGTCTGTATAAGTCCCATACGGTAGCTGCGCAGCTCGCATAATACTTGGGACACGTCGCACTCGCCGAACTCATCGATCAGCACCAGGCAACAGTCCACCAGGCAGAAGGTACCCGATCGCCCGATGCCAGCGCTGCAGTGCACCACCGCTGGGCCCACCTCGCTGCTCAAGCATCCCGAGTCACGGACTTTTTGCAAGAACTTAAGGAATGCATTCGGCGAGCTGGGAATGCCAAAGTCAGGCCATGTGGTGTAGTGGAACTGCATCACTTCTCGGCTACTCTTTGTCTCGAGATCTGTTAATCTAAAAAATGTAATGTTAATTTAATTATAGGAGGATTTAATAATTTGCATCATTGTTTCTTACTTGAACCACCGGCGTACATAGTTCTGGTATGCCTCCAGGCGCACCAGCTCCACTGTGAGCTTTACATTTGACAATTTAAGGGCCTTCTCTGTTCCCATGGAAGAGGGCCAATACTGGTGGCACTTGACCTGTTTCTTCTCCATTATTTTGTTCAGCATAAGAATCGCGGTAGATTGTTGTTCCCAGATCATAAGCCAGAAATGCCCCACTGTATCCTCCAAAGGTCCCTGGGTCAGGATATACTGTCGACTGGCGCGCTCCAGCTGAAATGAAAATTTGAATTTAAACATTTATATATTTTATTATTGGACAATCGTACTCACCTTAACCAGATTGGCGTTGATGTAGTCCACAGGGCCTCGTTTTAAAACGATTCGAGAATGATCGTAGGGATTTACATCCCTATATCGGTTCAGGCCTCGGTTTTGTTGACGTTCCGACTCAGAAGTGGTGAATTGTTGCTCTTTAGCCGACCTATCGCACTTCTCGCAAATTTCCTGGAAATTATATTTAGAAATAAATATAAGGTGTTGACATAAACATTTGATTGTTTGGTTTTTTCGCCTCCAATTCCCCAGGGAACATTTTATAACTGTGACAATTGATTATTTTGCATCCGGTAATTACTTTTTCCTAGAACAAATTAAAGCTTTTGATAAGAATCTTGAATTTATACACCCAGAAAGCTTGAGGCGGTCAGTCTTTGAGTAAAAAGTTGTTTGCAATTAAAAATGTTCATGCATTTCACGTGACTCAGGAAAGATTTTTAACGATGTTCAAAATTCTACAAAAAATAAATAAAACCCTTCTATAATTATTATATTCTGTGTAAGAAAAGTGAAATCACGTTTTAAAAATCTTTTCTGGACAAAGTACACATTATTTCACAAAAAAAATTTAAGCAAAACATTCCGGATTTCTATGAAATGTGTTATTTTTTAGTTCGTTGATAAGTAATTTGCAAAATTTGTGCGAAATGGAATGTTTTGTTATTGGGGGGTTGCCCCACTTGGCCCTGACTCACCACCTGGCCCACTCACACGGGCTTCTTTTCTTTGCCATTCCTTTCTGGGCCTGGGAGGTTGGTGTTGCCAAACCCTGCTGCACCAATAGTAGACAGATACATGGTATGGTATGGATTGGGGGCTGGGGGAAGGAAGTGATGGAATATGTAGAACCCACCCAGCTGACAAACCGGGCGTGACTAATTAGCCAAGCAGCGTAGACTGTCTGTTGTTAATGGCATTATCTTGGGCATGACCGTTGCCAGCTTTATCAGCCAAATGTATGAACATACATATAGGTATAATTGCTGCCACAGCTGTAAAAAAAACCACGGTCCAATCGAACCATTTAAACAAGGTCAATGGCGCCGACGATACCTCCTTAAACTTGGCTCACAACCTGAGCCAATGATTGGTCACTAGAGTGCCACCGAATATTTTTAATCGCATGCAAATTGATCCAAATCACGTCGATGAGTAATGACGACAAAAGCTGCAGCTTGTGCTGATTGCTGCCTTAAACCAAAAAAAAAATCTGTTAATTATCAATTTGTCATGATTTCAAATGTGAATCAGCTGCAAATGCCACTGACTTGTCTCCCTTCTGTTATGAAAGCAGCAGCAGGTGAATTCTTACGCAATCTTCAAATCTGTTCGGGGGCAATGTCCGATAAAGCGGCGAAATTCTCAAGGAAATTATTTCAAAACAGGTATAATTGATAATTCGATAGAAAACGAAAGTAAGCCCTGGTTGCATTAAATATTCTTGAGAATTTCTTTCGCTATCGACTATTTGATATGCGATTATCAAATGTGTTCAAACTTTGAAAAGATAATTATAAAATTTGATTCCAAAATTTTCAGAGATAATGACATTTTTTGGTAAAATTTGTTCATTAAAACTGGTTCAACTAAGCCTACAAGTTACAGTTACATGTTATTTTATGCTCCATGGATATTCAGGTGACCCTTTCAAGCATAATCGCCAAAGAGCCCCCCTTCTGGGGTCTTGAATTTCTAAAGCGTGTCGTGCAAACAGTTTTAGTTTCTTTTTTGTTTAGAGCTGCAGCGCCATAAGAAAAAAACGAGAAACAAAAACATTGCATGCATGCGGAGCATAATTGTAAAGAAAAAGAGGCTCCGTCACAGTTGACGGCGGTTGTCGTAATGCAACAATATAGAACGGACAGGATGGATCGAGAAGGCGCGAGGTGTAAGCTGATAAGCCTGGAGATGCGATACCATGGAGACGGAAGAAGACCCAGTAACGGGAGTGCGTTCAATGGAAATTATTATGAGTATATGATGCGAGAAAAAAAAACAAAAACAAAACAAAAGCAAGAGAATTATACAAAACAATTTGAATGCGTCACTTGTGTTTTGGACTACAGTCAAATCAGGCTATCAAAGCTACAGTACAACAGCTATCAAAAATCCATTATATCCAGTGTGAACTGTATTTCAATAGAAATCCCTGGGAGGCACAACGCACAAAAGCAATTTTTCCAGCTTGCAGCATCGCGGCATTTAATTGTGAACGACTCCTTTCAGTTAGTTGGAAAATTAGATTATCCTCGACCCCGGGGACAAAGGATGCCAAAAGCAAGATACCCAACAGCAACAACAATAAAACGCACCGCTCAGACCAACACACACTGTCATCCTAACTGCGAAGTGAAATTCCGTGAAATCCCAATTCAAGTGAGTGGCAATGGTAGGCAGAGAAGGCGAAGAATGAAGTGCGAGACGAAGGCGGCCAGGCCAGGCCAGGGCGTCCAAGCAGCTGAAGACACAGTTCGCCGGAACTGGCTATAAAGAAGAAACTGCCAGCCAGCTCCGATGAAGGGGAGGATAGGAGGTTGCCGCGGAGCAGAGAGGATTCCGGGAGCAGCCAGAAAGCCAAAGCGAGACTCCAAACCAGAGCCAGAACCAAAACCAAAAACCAGACGCATGCCCTTTGTGCCCCTGTGTGCGTGAGCTCCACTCTTGAAGCGTTTATACGGGTTATATATTTGATGAATTCTTTGTTATTAAAAATATAAATATTAAAAAAGTATCTCAATCTCTAGCATGAAAGGCTTTAGTTCTTTTTAGATGTTAACTAGTTTAATAACTGTGAGAAGATTTCATGACAGCCTGGCTTGCATAAACAGAGTCGGTGGGTTCTGGAGGGGCAGCCTGTCACCCGTTCACAATTTTTGGGGGCGCGACAATCACAACAAACCGTATTCCAAGAAATCGCTTCAATTTCTTTTTGCCAAACGGATTCGTGGAAGGGGTTAGGGGCTCTATCATAGTCAAAGGAAATCGCTTTTGGGGAAAGGTAGGAGCATAAATATTCCAAATACACAGGAATCGGTGCAGACGTATGGGTATGGGTGAGAATGCAAAGTAAAGTGCAGCAGGTGAGCATGCCACCGTGCGAGTGTGTTGGTGAGAATCTGTTTGTACATTCTTTTTCCGTTTTTTTTCCTATATTTTTGGTTAAAGCCTGGTTGAGGTGACCACTTAAAAACTACAACAAAAACACTTGGGGCTCAGTGGGGCTCCACACATTACACACACACACACACACACACACAATGGCAATCTAAAAACACACACCTACACGCACACCTAAAAAAGGGGAGAGAGAAGTGTCTGTGTGTTGGTGGTGGAGGCATCTGCAGAAGCCTTTTGCGCACTCATCACATTTTCGTGGAAATTGAACCGCTAAAGGAGACCCGAAAGGAGAAGTCCCGAAGGTATGTACCCGTCGAAATCCTAGCCTGCCAGTTTCCACACTTTTCGCTAACCGCAATTTTCACCTTGCAATTTTTTGTGCAATTGCAACTGTAGTTGGTGTTGTTGTCCATTTACCTTGTAGAACCGATGCCATGAACTCTTTTTGCTGTTGTATTCTGCCACGATCATCTGACGGGCGGGTCTCAAATCCTTATTGATCGCCGTCTGCGGCGACCCACTAGTTTTCTGCTCACTCATTGCACTCTTTTCTGCGTTTTGTTGCAATTTAATAACTTTTAATTTGGAGTAATCAGGCGGCGTTGACAGTGTTGGAAACAGTGTGACCGCAAAGTCATTTGAAAATTATACCATCCTCTTGATTTAAATCATCTTTGTTTTTTTAAAATACTGAACATTCTGGTTTTAAATAAATATAATTTTCTTAAAGAAATTTTATATAATTTCGACATAATTTAATATAAATTTTCAATTGTCCTAATGAATATCAATGTATGTCAGAGATTTAGTTTAAATTCACGATATTACCAAGCCACCGTATAAACTTTGCAATTGCTTGGTCACACTACCACTGGAACTTGGCAAGACAACAATCAACTTGTTACTTAATAAAATATAATTTAATTAATAAAGATGCTGGCCACACGCGTGTTTCGGCTAGTCCACGACAAGCGCCTCAGTGTTCCTGTTTTGCGCTGCTTTCATCACGAGTTTTCAAAACCGGAATCTCCAGCGGCGCCGGCAAAAGAAAAGAGGGACGATTCAGACCACAATTTAGTTGGAGGCGTTCAAAGCAAATACAAAATATTCCGAGATGAGAACTCCACCGAGATCTTTGATGTGGAGGAGGCCAGGCACCAGGAGCAGCTTCAGGACGAGCCAGACTTGGAGGATGATAAATACTATGGCTTAAATCTAAAGAGTAGGTTGGCAATCAACCGGCAATCTTCACCATCTACAATGGTCGTTTCGTTTTAGGAGGCATCCGTGGCGTCTTCGATATTGAAGACTTGGTGGAGCTTTTGCGTAAGGAGAACGTGGATGACATATTCGTGTGCTCAGTACCAGAGGACCTAAAGTATGTGGACCACCTGGTAGTCTGCAGTGGACGTAGCTACCGGCACATGCTCAGCACCGCAGAATTTGTACGCCGCATGTTTAAAATTAAGCGAGTTAAAGGGGATATCCTGCCTCGCATTGAAGGTGGAAAAAGCCGTGATTGGATGGCCATGGATTTGGGTAAGATTAATCCCCTAAACATATTGCCTCTACTTTTATTAAAAAAAACCTTTTTGTTTCCAGGAAACATTGCCTTGCATATATTTTCCCCAAGGGCCCGGGAAGAATACGATCTGGAGTCGTTGTGGGCCATTGGTTCAGAGTTTGATAGGGAGAGTCAGAAGCCGCACAATCCCTACGGCGATATTTTCATGGCACAAAGTACTTCGTTAGAGGAACCCCTTAACAAGGAGATATGAAACTAATTGGCTTTACTAGTTTAATATACACAATCAATCACCACACCACTGTGCCATCAGAGATCTTTTTGTGGAAGTCGTACAGACTGGGGAAGACGTGATCCCGATCGATAACCTCACCGTACTTTCTGACCAGATAAGCATAGCTCTTCTCATGAACCAAAGCCGAGTGCCAGCCCACCTCCTTAGCAGCCAGATAATCCGTGGTGGGGCCATCGCCCACATGCAAACACTGCTCCGGTTTGAGGTCCTTCAGTCCCGACACCTCCATGGCCCGTTGAAATATTTCTGGTGCTGGTTTCTCAGCTTTTACCTCGTACGAGTTTAGGGCAAAGTCCAGGTACTGGTCCAACTTTGTGTTTTGCAGTAGAGCCTGTAGCCGCGGATCGAAGTTCGCTATCACTCCCAGTTTGACTTTGTCGGGTTTTGAGTTCTTTCGGAGATGCTGGAGAAGCTCCACACTGCCATTGCACGGCTGCCAGCAGATGGACGTCTTGTAAAGCTCAATCAGATGGTTGGCGAAGTTGTGGAGCTTCTCTTCTGGGATGGCGGCTCCACTTTCGGAAAATGTACCTGCGCGAAAAGAGGGAAAATACTATGGTAAATACGTCGTTTCCATATCAAAGGCATACGAAATAATTTACTACGTATACTACTCGTAAATTCATTTTGATCAAATAATATTTTGTTGCCACTATTTTTGGGGAGAAGTCACGATTGTGCGGAATGCACTTTGGAACAGGCCGGATTGTTTATCACCAGCAGTCCAGCAGCGAAGACAAAAACTCGACCAAACACTCACCGGCTATCAGCTTTTTCCACCACTGCTGCCACTCTATTTGGGGGGTGGAGTCTTGCCCAAAATTCGGATAATCCCGGTTCATCTTGTACCTGGAAAAAGGCGTTAATTAGATCTAATATTTTTACTATTCTCTATAAATCCCACCAGTTGGCCTTGAAGTTCTTGGCCAGTTCATTGTTATCGCATGTGGCTCCAAAGAGAGCTCCGATCTCGCCATACTGCTTGCCCTTTGTGGTGCGAAACTGGAGTAATGTATTGGTCACGTCGAAGGTGATCAGGCGGAATCGACTGAGGCTGCGCATCTCCGGGTTCAGCAAATATCTCGGATTCCCGTTTTTAATTCTCTTGACTTTCGACTAGCGACGAACCGTAGCCACTGAAATCTGCCGGCGTACTACGTGAGCTGACGGCATTCTGTTTTTGTTTTGTATGTGATGAAAGCCGATCCGCTTCGTTCCATTCCGATCGGGTGTTATCAGTAGCTACAGCAGCAGCACCACCAGCTATAGCTACAGCTGCCCCCCAGATTTGAAATGCTTCTGTTTGCTCGGACATGGGAGCTTCGGACATATGTCTGCGTGTGGAGCGGATTAATATGGGTTCGCTGTCTATATCTAAGTTTAATTCGAATGGGGCTAACATTGCGGTTATCTCAAATTCCAGGTTGTCACATTAGTATCGATTTGCACTGATTACGAAGCTATGCAAACATTATTATGAAATATATTCCAGGTTGTCACAAGTGATAAGATAAAGTCAAATTTCTGGTCCGGCTTTGTTTCTAAATTCAAATCGCGCGCTCTTGCGCTGGCGCCCCCTTTAGGCGTGTGCTCAATATGGAGTTGATGAAAAAAACCGCAAGATGGCGTTTCACTATAAACTTTATAATAAGAAGTAACGATTTATTTTTTGAAATGGTTTTGAAACATTTATAAATTATTTATGGGATATAAACAATATTTAGGCTAATTATTTAAGTTGTTGATGTTAAAGTAACGACATGTGAAGGACCTATTTGAAGAAGTATGAAATTAGAAATATTAAAATATAAACAATTAATCTTAATGTTAATTCCGCTTCTTTAATATCTTTTGCATTTCTATAAATCAAAATGTATGCCTATAAATATTCCACCAATTTGGCGCTGGCCAAGGCTTAAGGTCGAAATTCTATGGAAGGTCCCGAAATTCCTTAAATTCCTGTTGTCAAGTTTTGTTTGTTAGCTTGTGGCTTTTGTTTTCATCCTCTTTTTGTTTGCAGGATATTGAAATTTATGTGGAATGACAATTTTGTGGCTACCAGGAAAAAGATTCTTCGTTGGAATTAATAACGCCATAAAAAAATTAGAGTTTTTGGAAAATGTAAATCTTTGTTTTCTTCAAAAGTTTTTTTTTCAAAAAAAATCCAAACCTTACCGAATGCAAATTGCTTTTGAACATTTTAAAGTAGCTCATATGTAGATCCAACACTCCAATTTGCCCCACCTGGAGGTGCAACACCATTGATTACCGACCGCTTGCCACCTACAAAGCTTGTTTGCTCTGTGCTCTATGCCACCTTATCTATGGCCCCAACCCAAGTGGGCTCTGGAGGTTGCAGAAAAGCGAAAAACCGACATACCACACTTGGAGAAAAAACAGGAACAAAATAAAAAAAAAAAAAAAACTAAAACAAAAACGGCAAAATTCAGTTACTGTCCAACTTTCAACAAAAACTTTCCCAAGAAAAGTAACCAAGCGATGGCGAGTCAACGACTCCCATGGAATTTCATGTTGGCCCTTTTCGAAATGTGTCTGGCTTGGTAGTCGCAGCCAAAAGCTCCTCCACCTCCACTTCCACTCTGGCTCCCACTGCCCCCTTGACCCCCTTCTTTGCCCTCGATCGCCGAGTTACAGTCTTCATGCAACTTCGGCTGGCTGGCTGGCTGGATGGCTGCCTGACTGCCTTTTAATATTATCTGCACTTTGGGTCTTTGGCTGCCGCCGCTTTTGTTACTCTTGTTGTTGTTGTTGTTTTGATTGGTCGTTTTAACCTGTTTGCGAATTTCTACCATGTTAATAAATAATTTTTAGAGGAGTTTTTAGAGGCAACGGCAACGGCAACGTCAGCGGTGGCTGCAGCCGCACCAGCAGCATCGGCAGCAGAAGCAGCAAAAGTACCGCACCATCAGCGCCAGCGCCACTACACTGAGAAATATTAGAATACCATTATGAAACTTTTTAAAAAGATTAATTCATTAGTTTGGGATTAATTATTTTCTAAGTATTAATTAATTATTTGGGATTAATTATTTTTAAAGTATTATCACCCCAATAAATAGGCTTCCAATTTTAATTTACTTTCCTTTATTCTCAGTGTAATAAGACTGAACCTTCCTCATGATTCTCCTGGCACGACAAGTCCCCATCTCATTGGAGTTGGAGGATTAGGTTTGGCTGCTCTTCTACAGCTTCCACTTCTTCTAGGTTCGGTTTCGGTTCTGACCGTGGCTCTGTGCGACTTGGAATGCAGCCAGACAGCCATGGGGCCAAGGCTCCACTCCCCTCCAGATCCGCATCCACTAGGCATTTTCCTCGCCCCCTTTGGATGACAGTTTACCTGTGCCACTAAGTCTCCTTTTTGACACCAGAACTTTGGCAATAAAGGGAACTCCAAATGGCCAAGATATAAGGAATGTCCTGTCAAACTAGAGCCTAGATCCTTGCTGATTTTAATTGATTAAATTAAGAATAACAACTATAGGCTTGAATATCTAAAATCGATGTCTCAAAAAAAATATAGAAGGGTATCTAAGAGAGTATCTTGGCATCTGGACTAGAACCACTTACCAATCGCATTCAAAGCTCCAACTTCCAGTGGGTGCAACAGGAGAGGCAGCAACGGATGGTGTTCTTGTTTGAAATTCCTTGCCTGCTTTTTGTTTTATTTTGTGTTTTGCTCAGCGCTTCGCATCGCCGTTGGCTCCCCTCCTCCCGCCACACGTGCCCCAGCTCCGGCAGCCCCATCTTGGTCTTCTGTCATGGTCAGCATCTTCGAAGTCGACTGGCTACACATAGAAAAATTATAAGAATAATTGTAAGAATTGTGTAGATTTTATACCTTTATACCCATAGCTTAACAAATTTCTTTTCAATATTTTTTTGAATCTTTTTAATATTTTTGTAGGTAATTTTTTTAAGTGTAGAATGGCTTTTGCTTTGGTTTTTGGTTTGATGTGAATGTGAATGTGAATATGGCTATGAGGCTGTGGCTCGTTTGTTAAATGTTTGGGTTTTGTTTGAGTTTATTGAGTAAATTCCTGGAAAAACGCAGGAATTTGTCTTTGGTCTTTCAGTTCTGTTTTTCTCTCTCCACCAAGAGGGGTCTGGATGCACTTGGACCAACGCCGACGTCGACTGCGGCAGCATCCTCAGCAGGCAGCGACGGCGACAGAGGCAGAGGCAGAGGCAGAGGCGACGGCGCAAGTGTCATTGGTGCATAAAAATCGCTTTACGGAGTTTTGAGTTTTCGGTTTCCCAAGGTGTCTGTACGGGTTTGCCGTGATAAAGGATGGACAGGTGATTATGACTTTTTTAGCGGGACACCCAATTACGTGCGATCGGCAGGAAATCGGTAAAGATCAACCGTGGCCCGAACCCTTTTTCTCCATTTTTGCCAATAAGTAAATGTCTTCAACTCTGATGGGAACTGATTTTGGGTTGTAATATAATACCTTTGGGTGGTGGTATGTTCATAGTGTGTTCCTATGGCCTTTTATTAAATTAGAAATGTTTGTTAGAGTTTAAATTATTTGATTAAATTAAACATTGTATTGAAAATAAATAAAATATTTGATACCCAATACTTTTAAGTATTTATTTGGATCTATAATAGTTACAGAAGTTTTCCCTTCCATGCGGAAGAGCCAGATTGGAATTTTGAAGAACCAACCTCCTGCTCTTCTGCAACGCCTCCACCAAAGATAGGTAGCAGTCTCTCAGTTCCGGTATCCCTAAAATAGAAAAATTCCTTCTGGATTTTCACCTTTGTGCGTATTTGGCTTTCCCTCTTGTCGGTTTGGATTTAGTGTTCCTAAATCAACGAGAGATCTTTGTGGAGCATCTAAATCTGGCGCACAGCGGGGTGGGAGATGGGTGTGACTGGGGGGTGACCCACCACCCTCGCCTAGCCCCCTCTCGCTTGCTCTTGCACTCCTTCCGGGTGTTGGACCCCTCCGATCCGAGGGCTTCCCAAAATAACGGAAATGAAATGGATGGAATCTTAAGAGAAAGAAAAAGAGATTTGCTATTTTCGACTGATGATTGAGTTGTAATGATTGGGCCATAGTTTGTCTTCTTCTTGTATTTCTTGTATTTCTGCATCCCCCCATATGGGATGGCATGGAATGGAATGTATATGTGGCACAACAGAATTTTTGTCTGTCAGCTAGACCCCCTGAATCCGGAAAAGATGCAGGAAATGAGTCTATGTATATAGCTTTTCTAGGGGGCAAAGTTTTACTTTAATTTTCAGCTTAAAAAATATATTTATCTTTCAAACTTTATATATATTTTTGTTCAGTCTTATTTCAAATACCATTCCTCACATTTCCTTATTAGGAAAATTTTGAATATTTTCCTTTTTTCTTTTTTTCTGCATCGGCAGAAAAATTGGGGAGCTGCCAGCGGCGCAGTTGGCGTCGACTGAGCTGCCGGCGTTGGCGCTGCAGTCACTGCATTCCTGCGCCAAACGATGGGCATTCCCAGACAATGCTCTCCGCAAGCAAAAAAGAAAAGAAATGAATTGAAAAGAAAAGAAAGCATTTCG
The DNA here is from genome assembly GCA_018150405.1 of Drosophila varians. NCBI lineage: Eukaryota > Metazoa > Arthropoda > Insecta > Diptera > Drosophilidae > Drosophila > Drosophila varians. The sequence goes on from JAECWK010000135.1 coordinate 10,377,235, forward strand.
TGTAATGACCAAGCGCCCCGTTAGAACTTTAAATACAATTTTTGCGGCCATGTTTGCGGGGGAGGGAGTGAAAGGCGGGGATAGAAAAAGCTAGGAGATCGAATGAGATGAAAATAAAGAAAATTTGTTTCTATAGCAGTCGCTCTCCTCTAATACTCCTCCAATACCAAAGGTCATTCTAATTTTTTGAACTTGTTAATCATTTAAGATGATATTTTGACTATATTTTGTAAAAATCCTTCTACACATTTATAAATATTTAAGTTCTTGAAGCTTAACTCGAAACTGTCTGTTGATTTATTTTTAAAATGTTGCTTTTTTTGGACACTTTTTTTTGGCTACTTTTAGATTATTCAGACAAAAATGTTGCGGTTTTGTATTGTTGCTGTTGCTGTGCCATTTGCTCTGATGTTTCGCTTTAAATTTCTAATTTTTGGGCAAGTGAATCTGAATTTGAATTTAGGAATGATCTGGTATGTATGTATGCGCATATAGCCAGGTCCCCGTGTCTCCTCCCATCTCCAATTTCCCGTCGCAGTGCGGTACGAGGCGCCTCGCCTTGGTCCCCTCGCAATTGACGTCACAAAAATGGCAAAAATAATAAAGTCCTGCAATTTTTTTTATTATGAAAATACCTTAGTGGATAAACCATCATTTATAAAACCATTTAATCTTAGGCTTCAATAAAAATTATGCAAAGTCATAATGATAAGTATTAGTGCTACTTTATTGCCCTGGAGTGTACTTCTGCGCCTCGTCCATTACTCAAAGAAAGCGTCGCGAAAGAATTGCCAGTGAGACGTTGATGTCGATGTCGGTCAGAGGCGGCCAGACAATGTTTAATTTGTGTGCGAATCTTAGCATGAGCCCAGGGCTGCAGTCTCAGTCCTGGATCAGTGACTCATCCCGCAAGCGGAAATGTGTCAATTGCAGTCCATTTCCGGTGGCGCCTGTAAGTAGGCAAAGGTTATGCATTGACCCAAGCGGAAGGCTCTCATCAAGCGGAAGTGCAGCCCTGGTCGAAAGGAGAGGAAGCCCTGGCTGGCGAAGCGCCACCATTGCGATTTGCGTTGCGATGTCGTCTGGCCAGCCTGCGAGCTATTTTCGACCGTGTTTTGGTCTGCAGGAAGCGCAGGCACTGCGAGAAATACCTTGTCATTTCGTAGTATTTAAAATTTATTGACCCATTCTGAAAGCTTTAGTGATTTAACCAATTGATATTTGAAACATTTATGAAAAACATTTTTTCGAGTGTAATCATTGAGTCTTCGGCGGTCAGTTGAACGAACAGGAGGCGGGCGTGGGGGCCAGGGGGCGGCTAAGGGAGCAAAAGACGCAACAGCAGACGGCGGCAGGGAAGTTTTAATTTTTATTTTTGTCTAAAACATCTTTATGTGCTTTTAAATATGCTGCGAAGTGACATTAGATTTTTGGCTGCGGCCAGACGGGAGACGGCGGGTTAGGGGGCTTTTTGGGGGACGCAGACAGATCCGCTACAGAAATAAAATTTGTCACAGACAGTTAGATCAGCATCACAGATGTGTGTGCGTCCCGACGCGTCTCCAAGTATCCCGAGTATCCGAGTATCTTAAAAAGACGGTCTAAACATAGACCAGCCTGACATTCCCCCGCCCCAGCCCCAGCCCAGGCACCTTTTGTTTTCCACCGCCCCTCGCTCTATGAGTATCCTCATCCAATCTGCTGCTGTTGATGTTTTGATTGATAGTCGTCGCCGCCGCCCCAGCTGGTCCAGTCCCCCCCTAGCATCATCATCATCATCCAATCATCCAATCCAAGGTGGCGTGGCTACGCTCCTGGCCAAGCCTGGCAACAGTCGGCAGACAACTATCCAGTCCGACAGTGGTGGAACAGGTCTAGACTCTGGAAAAGCAACAAATTGCAATAACTGCAATTGCAACAAACACAAAAAGATACGTACTATATCCACATCCGTCCAAGTTGGCGTTGCATGTTGGGAGATGCAAACGCTAAGCTCTTTCTATGTCCCTTTCTTAGGGTTCTTGGGTTTCTTAGGGTTAGGGTTCTTAAATATAAAACATAAAATAATAAATTAGTACTAAAGAGTTTTTGAAAATGCATCCTTCATATGATTATAAACCCTATAATATTACTAAAAGCTAAAAAAAAAATATAGCTCTTCTGGAAAGTCCCTAATTCTTCTTCTTAAAAGTTCTCATCTCTTAAAAGTTAATATAAATATATTGTTTAATTCATTTATTAACTTTAGAGTACAACCATTTTCGTAAGGAAACTCTTTTTATAATTTCTTCGTGTTTTTTTGTTTTCCTCTGCATTTATTTTCGAATCATTCTTGAGTCATTCTTCCGCGTTCTTGCATGAAAATGGCCATTGGACTGGGGGTCTGGGTCTGGGATTTTCCAGAAGAATGGGGCAGAAGCAAGTGCTTTGGGGCAGACTAAATTTTTGGCAACAATATAGGAGATTTAGTGAAAATATTTGTTATTTTTACTAATCAGAAATGTAATCGCTAAGCTCTCTCTTCATTCCAGTGCTAGGGCGGTCCAAATGCATCTACATGGCATTAGGAGCTGACGAGGGCACTGCCACTGATAACAAAGGCCCCAAAAGGGGTGCAGTTGGGGCAGGTGAAGGGGAGGGGGACAACTGCATTCCATGCATTCCAACGATGAGCGGCGGCGGCGACAGCCAGCATCAGGCAACAACAATGCCACAGGTTTTTCATATTCAAATGCAGACCAGACTCAAATTTAAACTTAAACTCAAACTGGGACTCGGATTGAGACTCAAACAGAAAAACCAAAGGTATACACTGAAAAAAATAATAGGTAGCCAATAATAAAGATAACTTTAATATAGGTTTTCCTCGTATTAATATTTTTACTATTTTAAGCCATTCTCTATTTAAAAGTCAACAAATATATAGAATTTTCTTTGACTGCATCCAACCAAAGGAACAGAGATCCATGGCTGAGCCGCACTTAACATAACAACAATACACAATGCTCCGGCGATGGCGATGGTGATGGTGATGGTGATGGTGATGGAGATGATGTTGTCGCTGCAACTTCAAAAGCTGAGCAAACACGGCGGGGAGACTCGAACCTGGTGGGGAATGGGTGGAAGAGTGGGTCCAAAGGCGTCTTGCCACTTGCGACTTGTGGCTGGCGCTGTCCGTGGGTGCGAAACCAATTTACAGCATCTGGCTAAGGTGGCCAGGAGGGTTTTGAGGGTCTCCCTCGACTCCCTCTACTCCCCTTCCAATAGGAGATTATTGAAAATTAAAGTCCTGACACCTCGCCATCATTTAATTCATTTAATTTTATGGAACTATTTGTTTAAATTGGTATTATTGATAAATTTTATATAGTTATATTTATAACTGAAAATTCTAAAGGGGATTTATACTAAAACTAAAGATCTTGTCAGATCCTCCTTCAAGTTATTTTCCCATTTTCCAGTCAATGAAACATTTTCCAGGTTTTTTGGTTTTTTTTTCCAATTATGAATTGAATTTATGAAATCTTAGGCTGGTTTTGTGGAAACTCCCCGCCCACTCCAGGGACACACTCGCACCCACACAAATAGGTCGAAATAGATAGAGCCAGACACTGGCCAGAAAACCGATCAAAAGACTCAAGTGTCCGGACTCTTCGGATTCCGGATTGCATTGTAGGTGGCGGCAATTTCAAAAAACACAACAAAATAAAAGTGAATCGCCAGCTAGATGGGACAACAAACAAATTGGGCATAATCCCGATGTCCGGGTCTGGCCCTTGTCTGGCCGACCCGCTGGGATCGCTGCGTGCGACATCCAAGTGGTGCCAGGCACTGGTTGTGGTGCATGGTGGTGCGGTGGGTGATCGAGTGCCGCCGCATCGATGTGGCTTGCAAAATTCGTAGAACTCATTGAGACGAGCAGCCATTTGAAATAGGATCGGTTCGAATCGAATCGAGTCGGACGTTCCAAAGAACGGGAATGGTGGTCTTGGTGGCAGCGGCACCTTCTTCTTTCCATCGAGCTGGTCACTTATTTTCAATATTTTCCTATTGATTTTCCAGGAAGAAACTGAAAGAGAGGCCTCCGGAGTCCAGAGGAGGAGGAGAAGGAGGAGGAGACGACCACCATGGACACTTGTGATTTTGTCAGCGTGTAATCATTTTTGCTGACAATAACTTCCTGGGCCACAGATAACAGAATGAATACAAATGTGAAGTGATTAGGAGGAGTTATGGGTGCACTGAGAGAAACAATTAATTAATAGGTATTAACCCAAAAAAAACACTATAACCCCTTTTGATTAGTATCCAAACCTAGTTATAAGTAAATAAATATATGTATTTTTTTTAATTTCCAATATTTTTGTTTCAAATTCTCTCCGTGTAGGAGTCTCATTCATGGGCATGTGGGTGTGCCAATATCAAAGGATCAATTGCCGCTGTCCTGCGACGATGCGTCGTCAAGTGTGGGAAGTGACGTGATGTGTTGATTACAAACAAGTACGCGCCAGGACTACACCGACGACACATTCAGATCCCTGACCCATCCCATCCATCCCGATCCGATTCGATCCCAAACAATATCTGGGTCTGGGTGTCGGTCTGTCGGTGCGGTAACTCAAAGATGCTTCCTGGAATTGCCCGGAGACCTTTTCGGGATTACTGTAAATATGCAATCAATTTTTATCGATACTCGGGATATGTTATAGGTTGTGTGTATATGTGTGTGTGTGTGTTTGTGTGTGCGTGTGTGTGGGAAAGAGAAGCAGCGTGAGATATTTTCCTGTTTCTCACACAAAAAGAAAAGGCCTGGGAATCCGAGAGTCCAGTGTGTCGATGGCTGTAAATGCCATTCATGATCATAATATTTTCTTATCCTTCGGAACCAATTTGTTGGGCAAACCTTGGCGATCCTGGGAAAGTGTTTTTCAATCATTTTCTGGGAATATGATTGAACGAGTAGTTAATATATTTTAAATGTTACAACTTTATGAATTTAGGAATTTATGAAGCAACTTTTAATTGGATGTGTGGCAATCTGAAGTGTCAGTAGAGTTCCAGTGTTTCCACTCCACGGGCCTTATCCGCATAATGGTTTCTGGTCCATTGATAGATCTCTAATCTGATCTGCTTAGTGAGGGCCGTTCGATTGGAAGATATGTATGTTCCCCCGCCTATACCCTCTATATATCCCCCTATACCATTTTGTTTCCATTCGTATTCGTTTATAATTTGCTCAATGTGTGGCATGGGTTAGGTATCTGAAAGATACGAATAGTGCCAAGCTTATTTGTCTATCTATTGGATTGTTTGTCCCTCTGTCTGTCTATCTGTTTGACTAGACCGTCGGACTCTCCGGCTCTGTCCCGTTTTGTGTCCGGCTACCACCTCCCATTCCCGGACCCTGTCCCCCGTTTTTAGGTTTTTTTTATTTGGGTATGGTTGGCCCATTACTGCATTCCACATGCATAGTGATTGCCTTGATGTTTTTAGGGTGTTTTCTCTTGGTGTTGCTTCTGCTTCTGCCTCTGCCTCTGCTGTGTTACAAAATCATTCATCGCACACACATATCGAAATTGTAAAAAGCAACAGCCATCAACGTAGATAGAAAAATATAAAAATTCTTTGCATTCCAATGAATCATGCTGCTCTTGCTGTTGCTGCTGCTGCTGATGCGACAGCAAGCTTGCTGGATGTAAAGTTTAATTAGGTAACATTGAAGTATGTGAAGGTATGTAGACTTTACATACACACGAAGACACCTCTTCTTCCACTTCCACTTCCACTTCTTCTACAATTCTCCTTCTTCAGTATGCAAGTTGCTGCCGCAACTGTTATTATTATTAATGTACGCTATATGCCACTGTCAGAAACTATCTAAGAGATACCACAAGCATATCTATAAATTATGTTCCACACTGTGAGAAATCAGAGAAGATTTCTACTACCAATTATACTAGTAATTTCGCCAAGTGCCAAGTACTTCTTGCATTTCTCGGTTACATTCTTTCGAACATAAATCACCATAAATGTAGGTGTGCTTGCGCTGTTTTAATTGTAAATAATGATGATAACACGATTACATGCTTAGTTAAGGAATTTATTATAATTCGCTGGCCATTTGAGTAAGAAATTAAGACAAACAGGTTGTAAATTGTTGGCATTTGAAATGCCGCCACTCTGTCAAGGATTGTCGACGTCTTTATCCGTCTCTTTCCCCTTCTCACATATATGGCCATCCTTTTCCGTGCTTTATGTATGTATGTGTGTGTTATCAGGTTCTCCTTATCGGCGAGGCAACATGGAAATGGAATGAATTGAAGGCGCTGCCAAAAGATAAACAATACAAGGCGAACCGATATCGACAGCAATTGATCGGCATTAAGCTAATGCACAATCAAAAAATTTCCAGAAACTTTTAAATAATAAATAACTTATAATGAAATAATATATAAAATGTATTTGCTTATATAATTTCCCCTAACATTTACATTATTTTGGGTAAATAAAATAAAGAAATCTGGACAATTTTTTCCCGTGTTTTCGGGCGCCAGCCCTTCTTCTTATTCCTTTTGGGGTGTCGCATGCCAAGCATCCACAACAAAAACAACAATCACTGTGGAACTCCAAAATGCGGCCCAAACATGCAGTCAAGCCGCTGCCTCGCTTTGCAACAATTTTAAAAAAATTGTGAATGAAATGAGAGTAAACCTCTTTCGATTGGAATGTGGTCGGTCGATGAGCCACGGCAACTGGTTTCGCTCTCGGTCTCCTCTCGTCATTGTCGCTTTGCTGGCAAGGGTGGCGTTAGGTGGCCCCACCACCCCCCACCCACCGATTTACTGCCCACTCTCTGTGCCCCCAGATGCTGCCCCCTCCCACTGCCGTCTACGTACAACCCACTGCCCACCGCCCACCTCCCCCTTTCACCAACAAAATTCGAATCTCACGCTCACGTATGTACCTGCGCAATACGTGATCGTCGTTCTTGCTGTTGTTGTTGTAGTTCAGCGATTAGTATTTGCGTATGTGTGCCCCTAAGAGAGCACCTACACAAACTGGGTGGGGGCCGTGTGTATAAGTAGTTGATAAATTGGGGCCCGAGAGAGCTAGCAATTCCGTTCGCTAGTGTTTGTTAGTGAGCGACGTCGTTAAGGTTTTGTTAGTTTTCGACATTCTTGATGGTGTTGTTGTTGTTGTTTTAGCAAAGGGGGGGAAAGTGGGAGGGCTTCGCATTTGGCGCTCTCCACGCCTGCCAGTGGCGATCATAGCGGGTGATCGAGGAGGCGCGTGGAGGCAAAAAACATAATGGCGTCTTTAATAAATTTTTATAGAAAAACTTAAAAACTGCGTTGTAACAAATTGTTTAAACTTTATTACTTTTGCCTTGCATTTGTTTTTCACATTTTTTTCTGTGTCAATTAAGCAATTAAATTTTAAGTATTGATTTAATGTAGGGCGATTATCAGAAATTATTTATGAATTGCATTGTGACTCCAGTTTGTTGAAAGTTACATAACTAATTAATTTTTGTATTGATTTAATCAATTTAACACTGAACTAAATAATTTTATTTTGAATAAACCATTGTGTCCAGTTGAATAAATTAATTAGTTTATGTAATATTTAAAATACATATTTTTTTAAGTTTTACAATTGAGGTGTATTTAATATTACAATAATATTAATAATAATATCATATTAAAAATGTTAAATATTTATATGTTTTACATATTAACTTTAACGGTTTTTTTTACCAAAACAAAAAAAAGCGATAGGTCTATGGATGGCCAAATGTCCTTGAGTTGTCACTCCTTTGAACGTTGATATTACCCCTATTTATTTTCAATTCACATAGAAGACCTTTTCATTGACTAAACCAAAACCTACCCAAAAAAATAAGAAAAAGGGGCAAAAAATATTCAAAATAAATAAACAAGAAGCATTAATGAACATCAGAAAAAATGTGCATAGCATGCAAATTTATTTGGCGCATTAATAAACGCACCGCGAAATGCGAAAACGAGAACGGACAATCGACAATGGACAAAAGACAACCGACATCGGACAAGATCCAGAGCCACGTAAACAGGATATGGGAGATGGAGATGGGAACTACCAGGCAAAATGCGAAATGCGAGTAATTATGTATGTTTGTGAGTATTATAATTAACATTTCTGGGAAAACTCGAATGCGTTGAGCAGGACAAAAGGCGAAATCCCAAAAAAAAAAAGATAAAAAGCCAAACGGACGACGAAGACGATGTAAGTGAGGAAAGGGATTTTGCGCCTTGGCTCACACACACACACACACACCCATACACAAAAAAAAACATTATAAATGAGCCGAGCTGTCCGCATCCTTTTGGTGTTGTTGTTCTACTGGTTTTGCCAGATTATGTGCGGATTTTTGCACAGTCCAAAGGCAGCCAAACAAAATAATCATAATGAACGGAATACAGGTACTGAGAGAAATTGATGAGAAGTTTGAAATAATTTGCAGGACTAATGAATGAAATACCAACAGATAAATTCATAGGAAAATATATAATGTGAGGATAATATGTATGATATTATAAATTATCGAAGATTTAACTAAAATACTTTGACTTTCTTGAATTCTTCTCGCAAACGGAACATCATCATCAGGAATATCCTTACCTTAAGTCATTTCCAGGACCTCTATTTTTCTCAACTGTATAATCATGGGGAGGTACTCACAGATACATGTGAGAAATCCAAGTAGTTGGCCACAGACACCGCCAAAAATAAAACAACACACAAAGCTGAATTCAAAAGAAAAACAAGAACGAACCGCATTTCGATCCTTGGCTTGCAGCGAGTTCTGCCACACCCCGCCCGCCTCCTGGGCCAAGCCCCCCGTCTCACCTGAGAAGGTGAGAAGATTTTCTCTCTCTCTACCCGTATGGCAGCATTCCAGGCAACTCAGGCCAAAAACTTGAGGTGAGAGGACAATCAACTCGCAAACAACTCCGAACAACAACAACAGGAGTTGGAACAAAAATCCCATTCTGGATTCAGACAACTCGTGGCTAACTTAAAGCGCTTGCGCCTATTTAATTTGGCTGCCGCCAACATTTTCGAAGCTCCCACAGATTCCCGATACCCGATTCCTGTCCGGCAATCTCCATCTCCACCCCGCCAATTCCAGCAATCGGCCAATCTGCACCACCCCGCTCCTTGTCTTGGCATCTTGTTAACGATCATGGCAACAGGATTCTGCTATTTTGTCGCTGCTGCCCTGCGCCACACAGCCAAAGGTAAAAAGCAAAACAAAAAGCCGCAAAAATAATCCGTCGAGAAACGCAAGCCAAGAATTCTGCCGTTGGTTAAGGAGCTAAAAGGATCGAACGGTGAGTACCCATGACATTATATTCGCAAAAGCTCCAAAACCTTCAACTTTAAGGGTCTTTAGATGTTTTAAATGCAATGGATTTGAAAAGGATACCTAAAACCATCCCAAAGCTTGGCAAAATTCTATCATAATACTTGTTGAGGATTTATTTTAAACAATGCAACTATGATTACCCAGTTTTAATTAAGGTCCTGGATATTAAAATTAATTATTTTAAATACCACACAAACCTATAAATCGGCAAAGCCTTAACCAGATTTTTAATGTTCGGTTTTTAAAAATGCAACCTCTTTTTTTCAAGACACTGATCTGAAGAAATACTAATTCTATAACCTCAGAGTTGGTTTCATAGAGCTCCTAGAAGGAGTATATATATATATATAGGTATCCTAGATACCTATATCAATAAATAGTAAAAAGCCAATAGGAACTTACACTGAGAAGTATAATTAATATATGACTTTCGTCCTTTTTCTCTGGTAACCCCCCAAAAGCCAGCGTTAGCTTCACCTATGTAGCCCTTGTCAACCCGAAGGTAATGGGTATGTGGCTACGTAAAGGAAAAAAAAATTATCCACATTCCAGAGGCATCCACATCCATGGACCGATCAGCGGCATCCCAAAAAGAAATGTGCCCAGCACACGCACACTCGGCAAAAATCGCAGCAAATGCAAAAGGAGAAACAAAAAATGGCCAAAACAAAAACAGGCAACAACAAACAAGCAGGAGCAAACAGAATAACTAAATGCAGACCTGCAACCCACCGGCCTCCTGCCCCCCGCACCGCACTTCCGCCGTACTCCTGGCCGGCAGTGGCAAGGCAGTGTTGTTTACCTCTGCACCACCCAAGAGTGCTACAATGTTGTGGTCGCGGAGTTTGGCTTTCTCCTGTCGCCGGCTTTATTAGCCAAGTCTGCAAACGCACCACACACACACACACACACAAACATGCACATGGCCCACTCTTTGTGGCACAACACCACCCACCGCCCAGCACCTGCGCCCCCCGCGCAAGTAGCGCTTGCACCGAAATTCCACAAAGAATTTTAAGTGTATACAATATGAATGTCTGGGTCTGGGCCATTTCGAAAACTGCAACCAGCCGAGCAGAGTTGGGAGCAGAGAAATCCATGGCCAAAACCTGATGCAGGAGCAATGCAAGAATAATAGCCAACTCCGGCTACGACGACGGCGACGACGACGTCGACGACGAAAACCAAGACGTAGACGCGTCGTTGACTTTCGGAAAGGAGTCTCAGCCTGCCAGGCAGTGATGGCTAAGATCGGCATAAAATAACGCCAGATTTTAAATTAAATCTTTATACATAAATAAGAAATAAAAATCTAAGAATAAAAATATTAAAATCCGTAAATATTTTTAATGCTTTTTTATCCTTTTCATTATATTCAAGTTATTTATGGAAACGTTCCTTTTAAATTTCTTATTTTACTTTTATTTTTTTTTAATAAAACTTGACATAGTATTATTATTTCTAAGATTTATCCTTATTTTGTTCTAAGCTGCAACATCAAGTAAAGAAAATCAATTTTCAAAGGATTCTTATGTTTGAGCCCCTAAATGTAGGCAATGATTTCCAGCGGGTTCTAATGTGCATAATATTTTACCCAATATCTTTTTTAAAATGAATAAGTCTAATGATATTTAAACCTTTAATATTTATTTTAATGTTAAGACTTTAAAGAATTAATTTAGTAATCTTATTTAATGGTTTAAAAACCTTTTATCCACTTACCCTTAAATCCTTTTTAAATCAAGATCTTTAACCAAGAAAACATCCATTTTTAAGGCCAAGAAAAGAAAAAAGTCCTGTCAAATTAGACACCCAGAAAAAATGTAAATTAATCCTGTTTATCACCTACAAAAATGCTCGACGCGAATCCAGCCAGGTTATCGGCACCGTCGAAGCCGTCCTCACGAAAACCTGGACTCTCCAGACGTAAACACGGCGTTTTTGGGCCCGAAAGGTGGGGTGAGGTGTGGGTGGGGGGCGACTGGTCTGGAGGTGGGGTTTATGTATGGAGGCGGGGAGGCGGGGAGGAGGAGTCAGAGATCGGCATCGTATCTTGAAATGAAATGCAAAGAAAAGAAAATAACAAAAACAAAGTTTCTCACGTTCCTCTTCCTAAATTCTTGGAATTGCAATACATTAAAAAGAGGTCTTTGCTTCGTCTGCATACACATGCACTTTCAGTGCGTATCTGTGTGTGTTTGTGTAGTATCTGTGTGAGAGTGGCCCGGGCTTGGGCGGACAAGCGGACAAACGGACAGCAGTTTTGAGCCGTGCTACAAGCGAACGCCGCCACCGCCACCGCCCGTTCAACATATTCCTTTTTCTCATCGATTTTGAGACCTTTAAGTGAATGTGTCGATTGAGTGCACTGAGAGAAATTCATATTTCTTCAACATAGTTAACGGGAAACACATTTGTTATGTCCAAAATTGTTGAGAAGGGATTTTATTTATTTAAAAGGAATAATCATTGGTGTAAGTAGAAGGACTTTGAGGTACTATGAGGTATGTATTTTATTTTTGTGAATTGGAAGAAATTAACCAAATAATTTTATTCACATTATCAAATTGTTCATAAACCATTATGAATCAAATATTTCAGCATATTAAACATTGAACTACATCCTTTTTGAAAGTAACTGCAATCGTATTATCCTTTTTTAATTAAAACCTCAATAATCTTTAATCAAATATCAAAAATTATTCCATTTCTTTCAGTGTAATGATGCATAATGGTGCTATTGGTATTCTTTATGTTTCTGTTGTTGCCTGATGATGTTGCCCCGTAGTTGCTTTTGCTGTTGCTGCTACTTTGGCAATATGTATTTCTTTCTTTTTTTTTCGTACCACGAGCATTTTTCCCTGCCGTGCTTGAATTTAGTTTTGGACGGCGTTTGGGCGGCCGCCCAGAAGAAGGAGTTGTTGGCGGTGGATGTCGGATGGGGCATCTGCAGAGAGGTGGGCATAATGAAAGTCGTCGTCTGCATCTCCAGCCTCCATCCCCATCCTCCATCTCCAGTCTCCATCGCCATCTCCAGTCTCCAGGTCCAGTCTCCGTCGACATCGTCGGCGGTTTGATCAAATGAATGAATATTATCATCGATGCCTCTTGAATGTCGAACGAGCTGACTTGATGACCGTGCATCGGAGAGCGAGGCTCGTAAAGAATTCTTTTTTGTTGTTCTTCCCCTTCTTTGTTGTCTGTTCTGTTGTTGTTCCTGTTGTATTGTTGCACCCAGTAAAGGTGTGTGTGTGTGCAAGTTGTTTGATCTAATTGGTTCATCGAACCAAGTCACCAAGTGCTTCAATCAGCAGTCTGCAATCTCTGGATCCCAGGATTATGATGTTGCAGGGACTCCTCCCCTGCTTCTTTTATTTTTGTTTGCCAATTTGGTGGAGAAACATAGGACAGGAATCTTAGCTTGGAGACACAAATATGAAAATCAACTCAAGGAATAACAAATTATTATAAACCTTTCAAAATGGAGTGCATTTTTTTTCTACCAAATGGAAAATGCATACAATTTTCCCCTCGTGCAACGAATGTGGCATGAACAAATACAGCAGTTGGTTTATTTAACAAGAGTCGCTGTCGAAATTCCAGGAATTGAGGATTGGGTTCGATTTTTTTTTTTTTATAGATATATTTCCTTTGAGGGCACGCGGGGGGGTCATAATTAAGTGGCCTAAAATGCCTCTAAAGGAATTTCTCACAGGCGACATTATTATCAGTTCTTTCCCTCTTTTCCCACTGATAGGCGGGCTAGAAATTTTTATTCGTTTCGAAGACGACATCGGCATCTTCGTTTCATTATTGACTTGGCATTGATCGCTTTTCAAAGAATGGAATGTGCATGTTGGTTGGACAAACGAGTGGGACAATGGCCTGTCGCTGGATCTGTTGGATCTGTTGCATCTGCATATGTACATAGATACGTGGCTACGTAGATGGGGAGTAAGTGCAACTTGAAGATGCACATTCCTCGGCAAAGTGCAATTGCAACAAAGTGTCAAACAGGTTGAGCCACAATTGCACAATCTTCTAGAGCTTCTGTTTGATTGGTAAGTTCGTCATCGGCAACAACGGCAACGGCACACAAATTCCAATCATATGAGTTCATATCGGAGTTGACTTTGAGTACCCGTACTCGAACTCGTACTCATACTCATACTCGTACTCGTAGTCGTACTTGTTCTTGGCTTTTCAGTGATCAGTGATCAGCGATCTGTGTGTTTTTTTTTTTTCAGTTTGCAGTTTTCTTCTCAGGCCGCAAGTCAAGTCAAACCAGTTGCCCCATGACTCAGACCAGTGGCACCCCAATACACCCCAGATGTCTGGGAACGGGGGCCGGCGGGTTGGGGGTATGCAGCTTTGCCACTAATTGCATATATATGCACTTTGCATTATCTCGTAATAATTACAATAGTTCGATCTCGCGTTGCCATTCACAACCCGTATCTCTCCGTCTCGTTTGCACCGTCCGTTGCAGTTGCATTCGGTTCATTCATAAAAGTTGCCGCTGCCTGCAGTTGCAGTTGCTGCCTCTGCTGGCGTCGCTGTCGCAGCGAGTGGTGGCGTCGGAGTCGGCGTTGGTGCTGGGGCTGGTACTGGTGCTGGCCGGGTCGACTCTGGTCTGGCTCTTGGCGGATACTACTCCACACACTGCACCACCGCTGCACATTTCATCACACCACCGTCACTTCAAAAGCCACACATTCAGAAGCATTCCACCCTTTTTTAATTTTTTTTTAATATTCTAATCTATAAGAAATAGGATCCTTTAAATACTTTATTTTTTAGTTAAAGAGATAGTTTTTATTTGCAATAAGATAATAATTTATTCGGTTGACCAAGAAAATCTTTCATATGATATTTTCTACGCAACATTCTTAAATTCGTGAAATTTTCTTCTATAGCTTTAAGAAATAAAGGTTTACCAAAATGCGTATAATTTTTCTGTAATTTACTAAGATTTGAGCGTAAAGATAAACTAAGGGACACTTGTCTTGGACTTGTATTGTAATTATTTAACGCTACTTTTAAAATATTTAAATAAACCTCATCTTAAAAGTTTGTTTTTGAGAAAATGATGATAAAAAGATTTTAAAATAAAGGACTGTTTTGAAATAGTTGACTGTTATTTAAGAGCCAACTTAATACATAAAATGTATATAGACTCTATATGGCTAACCAAAAGACCTAAAAGAGAAGGACCTCCATGTTGCCTATTAACTCTATTAAAAAAGGTCTAAAAACCTAGAACTCAGTAATCGAAATCATGGATAACTTTAACAATAAACCCATCAACACCTTCGTCAGACATAGATCATCCAGAATGTCCAGAGGGCGGTGGCAGCATGAAGCCCCGAATCAGATCCATTACATTCTTGTTTTTTGACACCAATGCACTCCGGGCTCTTATCGCACATAATTCATATCTGGTTTCTCGCACTGTAGTTTTTCAGAGCCGGAGGAGTTTTTGGGTGTGCGTGTGTTAATCTCCCCCAGTTCTTTATTTTTCGGGGCCCTAGTAGACCCACTGATAAACTCTAGCCTTCCTCCCCCCCAAAAAAAAAGATGGTAGGGGCGATGTAGGGGGAATGTATAAAAATTAAATGCCCAATGCACTTGCTGCCTCCCTTTGTTGGCGCCTAATACTTATTGTACATATATTTCAATTTATTAATTTCGTATGCATAAATCTTGCGCTTTATTTATTCAATTTAAGTCTTTGTTGTCTGCTGATCACTGGCGGTGGCCCTGGAGCCGCTCCAGCGCTGTCTCCGCTCGGACACAATGCATCTGGCTGTGGCTATATAGCCATATAACTATATAACTATATAGATGATGCTGAAATCGGTGGGGGGCTTTGGGGGCGGGGGCGGGGCACTATCGGTGGAGCGGCGCACATTCGATCTTTGACTTGTAAATTCTTGGAATGCAGTTAGTGGGGCATTTTAATGGAGGCTGTCGCCCGTCGAGTCTTTCGGATGCAAATGCAACAAGTGAGGTGGTGGCGTGTATCTAAACTTGGCCAGTGGCATGCCGATTGCCAATTATTGGGGTCAAATGTGATTAAATGTCTAATCGATGTTACTAACCGCATAACTTCTTGCGACAATCTCCACCACTTTTCGGCTAATTAATGCAATTACTGGAAGAATTTGGGTAGTAAAAAATATTACTCATTAAACTCCCCATTCAGAACTTAAGATTGCTTGAAATTATATTACAAATAGCTGAAAACTGTAATCAAATTTGATTGAATTATCAAATATTACAAGTTTTATAGGGGTCTTGGCCCTTAATTGTAGTTCATAATAGAAAATTGGGACTTTTTGGTTTTACAAAATAGAATTTAAAGAAACAAAGGACTCCTTCTCTCCTTCCCTATCTTTCATTCAGGTTTTTGTCTTTTCTGATTGTCAACAATCGTCGTAATCATAATCTTTGTTATTAATATCATTTAACCAATTCCCAAACATATCCAAGTTCAATTCCGATCAAGTTTCCCACTTGAATGGGAAAAATATTATTATAGTGCGGAATAGCTCGGGAAAACAAACATGTCGGCCATTCTAGACGCTGGGAAGACGCCATTTTGTAGTCACATGCCATACATATAAATATTTGTTTACACTTCCGATTCGTGGCTGATATTTATGCCGTGTAATTTGAGAAATTTACGATTATGCAAATGCAATATGGTTTGAGCCCTGAAATAGGAGACAAAATGGCTGAATTTTTTTCTTGATTTCATGCTAAACACACCTTGACCACCATTTTGTTTTTCGATCTCTTTCATTTTTTTTATATTTTATTTGTGGTTGATTATTTTGTTGTCATTTTTTTTTTTTGCTTGGGGTTCGCTCTTGGCGAGATTATTGCTAATTTCGGGGGTCTCTCTTGGAAGATTGTGTGTGTTATTGTGTGTGTGCGAGAGGATTGGACTTTTTTTTCTCATTAGGGGCATGTGGGGTTTTGGGGGGACGTAGGGTTGACGACCACGTGATGCGCTCTCCTAATAAAATTTGCCAACTAGGAATTTTCATAGGAAGTATAGATCCACAATATAGGAATATAAACCATTTTGTTGATGGCCAGGACATGCAAGGACCTTAAAATATAAGATTTCTAAGGCAAATTTAATGGAAGTTATACAATTGAGCAATGAAATTGGAATAAAATTTGCAAAAATGAATTAATTTTTTTGGTTGTGCGTATGTGTGTGAGAGTTTTGGACTTTCGATGGTGTGTTGGTGAGAAATGCTCCGAAAAAGTAAATGAAATACTACAATGGCACAACAAAGTATCTGTGTGTGGCTTTTTTTTTTTTTTTTTTTTTTTTTTTTTTTTTTTTTTTTTTGATTGATATTGGATGTTGTGCACGCCCCTATGCGTAGCTACTTTCGTTGTCGTTGTTGCTTTTATTATAATGTTTATTGTTGTTGCCGACGGCGACCCTTACGTCAGCACGTAGCACGTGGACTATTATTAAAGCGTTTAATTAACTTGAAACATTTAGGATCAAATTCATAATTGGATGGCTATGGTTCAGCTATAGTCTCCTGGATGTTGCAGTGAAAGTTGCGGGTCCAAGAATTTCTTTTCCACTTTCCGCTTGAGTCCAATTAAAATACAGGATATTGACTTATTTAAAGTGCGGATCTTGTGGAAGTGAGTGTAAGGAGTACCATTTGATTTTGGATACGAAATTAATTTTCAATTTTATGCCCTGCTACTAGAAGAAAATTTGGCCCCCAACACACACTCACTTTTACACACATATGGAGGGCCTCTCGCACCCATACAAAAAAGACTTCTAGTATCCGTATCTGTATCTGTAAAACGTATCTTTTGGCCTGTGTCAGTGAGTTTTCAACGTCGCTGTCGCTCGCCTCTGATATGTGAGCTTAATGTTACATATTTCATATGGCATACTGACTGGTTCTGGTTCTGTCTACATACGTCTGCTGTTCCTTCTTTTCAACTTTTATTCCCCCATTTTTATTCAGCTCTATGCGTAACTAGCTCCTCATTCTAAGTTCCCAGTACCGAGGCCACCGGAATATTCCTCTTAGTCGAGCCTGTGCCACAGGAATTCGTTCTTCTTGATTTTCGGATTTTTGTTTAGCTTCTTTGTTTTTTTTTTCGGGCTGCCTTTTTTGATCGTTTTCTCATGTGTGTATGAGTGTGAATCTTTACACTAAGCGAAATACTTACTGAATTTCGTAAATGGAGTTTAAAGTTTAAGTCCAGCTTTGGTAAGTCACAAAAAGTATATTTAGAATAACCCAAAAGGGTCAACTTTCCACCAGTTTTGGGACTTTCTTCTTATTTCATGAGTTTAGTACATATCTTATAAAAACAATTTTAAGTTTATAATATTATTTGAGTTACTTTTTTAGTCCCAGACTCAGCATTGACTTTCCACTAAATTGTTCATTGCTGGCTGTGGCTATATAATAAAATAATAATGATAATGGACTTATAAATAACAAATTATACTTTATTTAAGTAATATTTCAGAAGGTTTCAATCTACTATTAGTATAGGATAATCAAATAATTAATAAAACGTGTATAATATTTAAAGTTATAAGTTTGAAAATACTTTAAAAAATGTGTATAATTTTATAATTCAATGCGTAAACATTTTTAAATTGTTATAACATTGTATAATGTTTATGCTTAAAGTTTTAACAACTATTTTTTTGCAACCATCCCAATCAAATTTGGTAATTTTGTTTAATAATTTGTTATAATTGCCTTGCAAAATCCGCCATTTTGCTTGGCCATCGTTTCGTCAATGAAAATTTCTCTCTGTGCTTAGACGCCGCTCACCCATACCACCCCAAAATACCAAAGCAGCTAAGCTTTTGCTATGCGCCGAAAAGAGACAGCCACTAAGTATCTGTGTGTATGGCTTTTGGGTGTGTGTGGGTTTGTGGAACTTTGTTTGCTATTGTTTTGAGAACATCGAGAACCGTACTCCCGTACTCCCGTACACCCGAACTCCCGTACACCCGATCCGAAATCTCCACCGATTTCTGGGCCGTGTGGCGTTAACCATTACATGCAAACTCACACTTACAGCAGTCACTGGACGCCGGCAGAGGCCGGAGCTGAAGCTGAAGCTGAAAGCAGTGGCAGAGAGGAAGAGTGGCAGTGGCAGAGCCCAAAGCAGCATCGCCCGTTGCCGCTTATTCATTCATACTTGTTGCGCCGTATCTGTATCTGTGCCCGAAGTATCCGTACTACAGAGTATCTGTATCTGTGTATCTGAGGCGCGTGGTGGTGTGTGCGATTGTGTGCCGCTGTTCCGTCGCAAACTAAAGTTGGCATTTGTTCAGTACGTCACCGACAGCGCCAACGAAAAGAAGGAGGAGGCGGTGAGCCGGACTCAACGCAGCACTTGGTGGGAATCGTAGTGGAAGAAATGGGAGGACCATCATCATCACCATCAACGACTATCTCTGGCATCTGGTCACACTACCTAGTTAGTTAGAGGGCTCTTTTTTTGTTGTAATTGTGCGGCATCTTAACATCCTAATAGACTAACAGAGTGCCTCATAAAACCTACCCGCATCAAAGTGAATTTCAATTGGCAAAATGTCTATAAAAAAAAACTCCGCCCTGTATCAATGTGCGCGAATTCGTGTTTTGTGTCAAAGTGTGTGCCAGTGAGGTTGTGTTTGTCCCTAATTATTAATTAGCTTAAATCCTCATTTCTTGCCACCATAAGTGACAAACAAAAAAGAAACAACACAGAACCCAGAGACACACGAATTATTTGCAAATTTTTTGCGTCGCAGTTGGGAAGGAAAACAAAGCCACCTAGCAAGAGAAACTTAAACGACGTATTTAACAAACCAAAAAAAGAAGAAAAAAAAGTATATATGTATATAAAAAATAAAAGGAAAAAAGACAAAATATATAAGAGAGAACAACAACAGAAACAGCAAGAATTAAAAACAAACTCGCTCGCGACTTTTGAGCTTCGCAACTGAATAATTAAAATTAGAAGCGGAAAAGTAAATACAACACTAAATAAATTTCAAATAAAGAACCCGAAACGCTTAAATGTACATATGTATGTATGTACTAACATCTACACATATGTATTTCAGAAAAAACAGAAAAAAAAAATGGCGCACAAAGAAACTGTGAACTTATACAATCAAAAATTGTTGTATTTGATTGCATGTATATATGTATGGAACAAGAACAACAAAATGAACTTTGTACCAGTGACAAAAACAAAAACAACAACAAAATAAACACGACTAACGATGATGATGATTGAGACGATGATGATGAATGAAATTGTGGCCTAAGCCGATGTTGTATGTACGATCATCAATGAAGTTGTATGCTCAGCTCAATGGAGCCCCCATATATCATCATCTTATCATATCAAACGGAAAGACAACATAAATGGAGAAAATAAAATAGACAAAGAAATCAAAACAAATACCATAAAAGAGGTGATAAGCTCTTCCATATTATACTCTTTGGCGGCGTGCATTGAACTAATTTGTGCCATCGTTTCTGTTTCTGTTTCAGTTTCAGTTTCTGTTAAAATTGTCATTGTAGTTTTTCCTCGTTTCTTTCGCCTTTTTATAATACCCTCTCTGTGTGTATTTATTTAAAGCGCAAATGTTTTAGATACGACACAAATGCCAAGAGGAGGTGGTCTTAGGTCTTAGGTGGTAGGGGGGTGGTGGGAGGTGGGACCAGACCAGAGCTAGCCAGACAAATAACAACAAAGTAAACTATAGAAACAACTAAAGGCAAACTTGCCTATCTGCCTGCTTGTTTTTTGTTGCTATTTGTTAGTTTTCTTGTTGTTGTTGTTCGGTGCGTGTGCTCAGCATTTAACTAAACTGGCACACACGCACACCAACACCAACAAATAAAAAAAAAAAAAAAACACTCACACACACCAACAGCTACACCAACCAACACCATCAGCAATCTGTCAGGGCTGGCGGCCTAGAGTGCTTATATAATCACCGTCTAATGGCTTTGTTTGTAAGTATCGAATGCAATTTGTTTAAATTTTATTTCATTATTACCATTACCGTTGAGTTAAGCACAAGAAAGAGTCCATTAACAAGCTTCAATTGCCAATCGGAGTCTTTAAGAGTCTGACGTAGATTATAAGTTAGTCTAGAATAGTTTAGTAAAGCTGTACTGAGTAGCCTTTCGTTGAAATCTCCCTATTCGATCGCTGTTGCAAAATTCGCACAATGCATGTGTACGTATACGTGATAAATGCAACAAACCCCAACAGCTGTTCTCCCACAACAGAAAACAGCTGTTCAGCTGCATTGCGAGTCCTAAAAAAAAATAAATCAAATATAAAAAAAAAGAGGAAGGAAGCCCCAATCGGCGCAGAGACGCCGACAGCACCGCCATGTGTCCTTAAAGCGTCTGTGGAACTTTTTGCGCACCAAAAATATTAAGTATACGCAACCGACACCACAGATGGAGAGCGTAAGCTCCAACAGCGCGATGGAGAGCCAAAGAGCGCGCCCAGACAGCAAGGCCAGACAGTGCTCCCTAGGCCTCCCCATCCCCCACACCACCATTTAACACACACACATACATATAGGGGGGCCAGTGGAGCTCTCTCACCTATACAAGCTCACCCACATGCGCAACAAGTTGTTATTGCTTGGCCATCTCCCTCTGGCTAATATAGCGCCAGGGTTAGGCGCCGTTAGCCCTTGCTCTCCCGCAGTGCTGCCAGATTGGCCAAGGAGTGCTGCTCCCCATTTACTGTTATTTGAATGAGTTCAGCTACAGTGAATAGTCGATAATAAGCATTTTGATTGGGTAATGAATGGGTCTTTGGCAAGGATCGTGTAAAATATCATATAATAGAGCTCTCAAATATTAAATGGTTTTCTCTCTTACAATGCAATCAAATTTGAATGAATTCACTTAATTCGATAATTGATCTAAATTTTAGATTATGATTATTAATATTTTTTTTTCGCTTGGGGTAATTTGAAAACCATTAGAGTTGCCAACACGCCGCGGTAATTTGGTGAGCGGAAAAACTAGTGCGCAAAAAGAGTTTTCCCCTGGCATACCCGTATCCGTGCCCGTACTCGAACCCGATCCCGTACCCTCCCACCGGTGGTTCCGTATTGTCCATACTATAGTACATAATAAATAACCAAGGCGCAATATGCGCAGCTTCAATACAGATACGACAGATACAGATACAGATACAGATGGGCAGGCACAAAATAGTTTTTTGGGATGATGATGAGTGGAGGGATTGTTGGTGGGGGCCCCGGGATGGAGGCTTCTGCCCTGTTGTTGTTTCATTTATTGTACTTGGAGGAGCCTCAAGTTCGCAGTGAGCTGAAAATTTGTTTCCCAGAGTATCCGACGGATCGACAGACTGACAACAACGGTCTCCATGTGTGTTTGGCGTCGTTTATAAGTGCTTGTTATTGTTGTTGTAGTAGTAGTAGTAGTAGTAGTTTTTTTTTTGTAGTTTCTGTCTTTCTATTATATTTAAATGCGCAATTAAGATTGGCACAGCCCGTGGCAAGGCAACAACAACAACGGTAACAAGATCAAAGTATTCACAAAATTGAACCAGTTTGAATGTTACGCATTTATCATTCGTCGACCGAATCTGATCGAAAATCGCATAACCAAAATCCGCGAACAAAAGATCTGCGGCTCGAGATTAAAAGACACGATGCCAAGAACTCAAAGACTTTAGTTTCTGGGGCTAAAATTAAGTTAAACACTTAACCACATGCTCCATATTCGTGATTGATTGATTCATTGCGACACGAGTGTTTAATTTATAAGAGCAAAAGCATAATATCATAGACTTTAGTTTAATGAAGTTAGCATGTTGCAAGCAACTTTCTCTTCAACCATTTTCTTTATCTTTTAATAAAAAAAAACATGGAGTTTTTAACCTAAATACAAGCCAAACAAAATATTACGTATACGCCATGTAGTACGTGTAGTTTGACAAAGTTCAAGTAAAAAGATCCTGAAAAATAAAACTTTATAATGTTAAATATTTTATGTATTATTTCTAATTGTTTAGACTAATTCATAAGAAAGTTTCTAAAAGTTTTTCAACAACACAAAAACTAAATCCTTAAATAAAATTTTTTATTTTTTTAATTTTATGGAAAAAAAACGTAGTATAGTTGACTTTAGTAAGATTGTATCAACCTACTTCGTTTTCATTATCCGTTTTCATTATTTTTTTATAAGAAATCTTAAAGTTTTTAAACTAACTTTAAGCTAAACATAATATTACGTATATGCCATGTTGTACTTCGCTTTTGGCAAAGTTCCTGTAGAATGTGCCCGCAAAAAGAAACTCTTTCAATTTAAATATTCTTTATTGTATTTCCAACTAAGTCAAGACTAATTCAAAAAGAATTTCCCGAAATGATCGAAAACAAAAAACAATCCTTGGGAACACCCTATATATTTTGAATGCTTTATGACATTTTATGGCTTTTAATTGACCAGACGCTGTCGCACATGTCGGACGATAATGATCCGTTTAGTTATTTTCGTATAGACAACAATTTATTTATAAATTTCTCGACAGTTTTCTCAACGATATTTGCAGCTCTCAGCCACAGTGTCTGCCATAATTAGGCGCACAGTTGGCGCAATTAAGGCGATGGCCAAAGTCTTTTACAATCGAACGCAGCTTCCACGTCATCGAATATAGCATAAATAATCACAATGTAAATAATCGAGCAAACAAATATGAAGAAGATCTAAGAGAACCGAAGAACAGGAGGATGAAAATGCCATATCTCTGGCTGAAAATCGTTTACTTTTCTTTTCGGCCTCTGACGTAAAATAGCCGCGAGCCAATTTCATTTTCATTCAGTTTCATTCAGCTCTCGATGACGTACACATTGGCCTCCCATGCCCCCATGCCACCCATGCCCCCCATGCCCCCCATGCCCCTACCCCCAACCATCTGCCTGGGTTACATTGCCGCAGTAGACAACCTTGTAAAGTTTTGTGCGTCATTTGTTTTTAATATTTTCCTTTTTTTTTTGTGTTTGTTGTTTTCAGCCACAATATCCACGGCACTTTCCCTTTAGGGGCATTTGTTTTGCAATTTTATCGCTGCCGCATTTTCCAATTCACATGTACATATGTATGTATCAAGTCGTTTAAACTCCGAACCCTGCAGCCCAGCTAGCTCAAAGATACAGCTACTTTTAATATTTACACCCAGCACGTGCGTCACAGTTTCATTTTGTTTTGTAAGATTTGTAAAAAAAGATTCGTTTTTTATGAATGTTTCTCAGTTTTTTGTGATTGTTTTTGCCAGACTTTTAGCAATCGGAATTTCCATATTTATTTATGGAATATAGTATATCTGTATTCCTAGTCTGGGGGGAGGTCATTGATCGCTGCGATGTTCAGATGCACTCATCGGGTTTTCTCCGAAAGTGACTAAAAACTATTAGAGGGTTTTGGAATTATAATTTGCATACTTTCGTATATGGTTCAGAGTCCGGTTGTGACTCAATCTGTAAATGTGAAACACTAATTTCCTATTCTGGGAACTATCAGAGTTTCAGGCAATCTGCACGTTATATAAATAAGAAGAATTCTAGCTAATTGCTGGTGAATGGGCATTATTAGCAATATATTTGTGGAGTGATAAAAACTATGACTTTTATTTAAGTGACTCGATATTGTTTATTTTTACAAATGTCAACCAAGAATGACTAAGGCTTGAAATCATTTTTGTACCCATGTATACTTGAGTCGGGTATTTTGTGCCCTTCTAGGACACTTTAGGCGCGACTCTAGTGGTTGGCTATATGCCTTTATATGTACTTAAATCCAGTCATGAGCCGTGGAGCCGCGTGACATATAAAATCCTATATAATCCATACAAGTAGTGAAAAATCAAGCGAGTATTCAAGCGACTTATTTAGACACTCGTAGCTAGACTCGAATGAGTGCGTTTGTTGTTGTTGTTTGGTTTACTTCCGTTACTATTATAAGCGGTGTTTTAGTGTGTGGGTGGGTGCATATGTGTTTGTGTATTATGCTGTTATTGTCGCTGCCTCGGATTTTCATTCATTAAATGCGAGCGCAGCACTCACCGACCGACCAGCCCACCAACACAGGCAGCGATTTTGAACGAGACACACACACACACACACACACACTCGTTCATTCATTCATAAATTCATGCAGCAGCAACGCCAACCACTGCCACCGCCTCCACTTTTCTGCCCCCAGCCCCCAGCTCCTCTGCCTCTGTTGGCGTCGGCTGCTCGTGTCATCGCTCCAACAACAGCTGCTGCAGCAACAGCAACAACAAATGATGTGCCTCAAATGCGTTCATGTTGCTGCGGCTGCCTACTCTTACTACACTCAAAGAAATACATATAAAGTGTTTAAAATATATTCAATTTCTCCAGGACATTTTGAAAAAAAAGTGTTGCCTACTTTTATGTAACTTCCGGTTAATTGTTAGTATCTTATTTTGTAAAGAACATATATGTTTAAAAACGTTTTTTTTTTGTTAAGTGCACGCTTAGTTTATCGCTGACAGACATCCCACCGTGGTTCCCGTTTCCATTTCCAGTCTCCATTTCCACCATTTCCCCAATGCCCCCCTTCTGCTTGCTTCGTTGCATTTTATAGATTTGTTCTGAATTTCAATGAAATTTCATTGAGCACGAATGGCAGAAAACAAAAAAAAAACCAAAAACAACAGAGACCAGCACCAGAAGCAGCCAGGCAGCAGGCAGAACCATCAACAATAACTGATAAGTTTGGAGCGGATCCGTATCTTCATCGTTTGTCGTTGTTTGTTATAGGGTCAGCCATTCAATACGATCGGAACTGAAGGGGGGTTTGGGTGGGGGGGGGGGGGGAGCATGATTGGGGCGAAAACTGTCGCAATCGGTCGAACATCACATCCTCCCCACCCATGTCCGCCCTACATTCGTACGATTGAGTTGAAAATAATAGTAATAGAGTCATAAAAAACGCAATTAAACGGATTTCCGGAAGAGACAATATTTGACAATATACTTTGTGTGAGAATCTATACATTTTAAAAGTAGAACAGAATATTATATTTAAATGTTATTTGTTCCTTGATAAGCAAGTATTTTGTTTGGCAAGCCACTATTCTTTTGACCCTAATTGTAGGCAGTTATGAATGAATAAAAACCACAAACACACACACTCTTACACATACACCCACGCACACACTGATAGTTGCGAGTTTGGGTTGCCCGTTTTGTTTTGGTCACATTATTTCCGGCCTGACGACATTTGGCTTGGGGTTTTATTTATAGCTCTTGGGGGCATTCGAACCAAATCTTCCGCCTCCTCTTCTTCTTATACTTCTTCCGTCCTTTCCTTTTTTTTTCTGTGCCTCACTATGTATTTATTTAAGTTTCTTGTTTGTGCCTGCTGCTTATGCTGGCCACTCCAAAGGAAAAAACTCAGTTGGCAGCACTTCCTCATTTGTACGCACCGGAAGTGAGCGGAAATGCTCGCAGTCGCACTCCCGCTGCATTAGTCACTTTTGTTTTCACTCCCACTCTCCCCCGTTTAGTTTCCGTTGATAAAATATGTACATGCCAGCCTTATTTTCGCCGTCTCGCTTCCACTTTCTGGCTATTTATGGCGAAAGTGTTTGGCGGAGTTTGTTGTTGTTGGGGCTCGAGTTCAATAGTGCTTTGAACTCTCTCACTCTTTCCTCTACACCGGAGAAAATTCTATAAATATCTAAGAAAGGGGCAGAAGGGGTTCAACAAAAAACTTCAGACATTCATAATTGATTTCAAAAAAAATATACATTTTTGAAAGAAAGCTGGGATATTTTCTCTCAGTGCAGGGCTATCTTTTCCTCTGTGTGTCTGGGCTTTTTCTGGCTGGGAATGCATCAAAAATAGAGCGGCACATTGTCTGGCTGCTTTGGCAAAAAGGGCGAAAAGCGGGACAGAAAACCGGGGCGGACTGGTGAGGGGGACACTATGAATGGGTTGGGTTGGGGGGAAGTGCACAACTTCCGTTCCGAGGCTTACGCAAAAAGACTTTAAAATTTATGAATATGAATGAGCCGAGTCGGTCCCGCCTTCCGAACACCTCCTTCAGCAACTCTCGTCGCCCCCACGTTGCATTTTGGGGGGACGTGAATGGAAGAGATGGAGAAGTTCCGACCAAAACTAGGCCAAATGTCATTAATACATCAGATCCGGACATGAAATGCGTAGACAGTGGGGGCCTGGGTATATCCAGGAGCGTGGGAGGGGGCAGAGCTTGGGGACGCCCACTGGATGCAACACCAAAGCTGCTACAACTCCCACTTTGGTCACATCCGATTGGAAATAATCTGTTATCCGTTGGATGAGAACTCTGAAGATACAATGGCTTTAAGTTTTAAGCCGTATATACAAAGATACAAAGATTCAGATACAATTGCAGAGATAAACGGTGGCCAGTGCATCCAAGTGGAATGTGGGTGTGGGGGGTGGCATGGAAAGATACAAGATGCAAGACGCTCGAATGCGCTTTCTTCCATTTCCATTACCATTACCACTTCCATAGCCACATAGACACTCCTGCTCCTTGGCCCATCGTCTCCTCATCAACGGCTCCATTCAGATGGGGGAAATGGGGGCGGGCGGCGTCCGTCGGGCGGTTCGTTAGCGGGCCAATTGTTGTCACGGTCGTTGTTGTTGCTTTTTCAATTGTGCGACTTTGTGGCGCTGCCCAACACTTGTATGCTAATGCAACTAACATGCGGCCAGCCTTAGTCTAACCAATATAATGTACAGTGGGGCAAATTCAGATACTTCCAATCATATATAAAAACCTTCCAATTTACTTTAGGTTCAAAGTTTTGTTTTCTAACTTTTAGTAAATAACTCCTAAGCTTAGACATTTTTAATACTTGCCCCACTTGCCCCACTGTGCTGCAGTTGCAGTTGATGGCTCTCAAGTGTGCGTGTGCCCATTTGCAGCGGCGTCAGCTTCAACGGCTTATCTAACCTGGCGGCGATGCCACCCAACCCAACCCTACCGTACCCTACCCATCGTGCAACTGCAACTGCAACTGACGAGGCACTGTTAATTTTGCAAAGTTTTTCCTTTTTTTTTTTCAACGTTTTTTTTTTTTGTTGCTGCCCAGTTTTTGCTGCTGTGCAAGTCTCTCATGCATAAAATTGTACACGACATAATTTTTCATGAAATGGCTGGGATCCTCCCGGTGCTGCGGCGTCGTCGTCGTCTGAAAAAACCCCGCGAGTGGTATGGCGGTCTATAGGCTCCCGGGTATAGCCCTTCTCTCTCACTTAGCTTGGCTCTCTCTTTCTAACGCCCTGGTCGTTTGTTTTGGCCAGGTTCGGTGCACTTTTTGCCGGCTGACCGCGCTCACTCGACTAGAAATTATGTGCAATTTGTCTAGCCAGGGGTCTGGTCTGGTATCTGGTCTAGAGCTCGAATCCACTTCCAATTCATTCCCTCTCCAAGAAATGCACTCGGAAAAAAATCACACATACGACTAGGTATCCCCCATAGTTGGGAATTATTGAAATTTGGTTTCTTCGAGTGCATGCATGGCTTTCTTAATGATCGGTGGGTTGTATGCGCATCACGTG
This sequence comes from Drosophila varians, assembly GCA_018150405.1. Taxonomy (NCBI): domain Eukaryota; kingdom Metazoa; phylum Arthropoda; class Insecta; order Diptera; family Drosophilidae; genus Drosophila; species Drosophila varians. Next base: position 10,405,299 of record JAECWK010000135.1, read on the forward strand.
CTCCCTATAAGATTGCGGGTATTATCATTAGGTCTGGGCCGACTTTCGACCAAAAGTAATTACACCAGAGGGGGAATTCTTTTCCATCGAATCGGATCGGATCGGATCGGTTCGGTAGCGGGTACCCAGCCAGTACCGTAAGCTCGTTGACCATGCAACGCACACTGAGCCAAATAAAACCGTAATATCTACCACGTCATAGGTGGCTTCAAGTGTTTCATTTTTAATTTTTATTATTATTATTTTTTTTTCGGCCCTAATGATAAGGTGTATTAATTATTTTTTATAGTCTTGACGTTGCTGTTGATGTTGTAAATAGTACAAACAGTCGAAAGTCCAACTTTTGATTAGGAAATCTCCCTCCTTCGTTGCCCCCTTGTTGATTTTTTTGTTTTAATTTTTTATTTTCAGAAACTGACGCTGAAAATTACAATTTCCGCCCAATGTGCCAGGCCAGGCCAGGCCAGGCCCGTCTCGTTTTGGCCAGGTATGTGTTAAGCATGTGACTCAAAACTTTAACATCATACATTGGAATGCCTAAATGTTTGTATGGCATCACATGTCATTTATAGTTTGGCCTTTAAATGGGCCTATCGTGGGCCTTTTGATAAGCCGTAGATTGAGCGCGTGCTTTGTCCCCGGGCCTCCACCTTGTTCTTCCGGACAGGTGTGTGTGTGTGCATGAATGTGGACTTTCGAAATTCCAGAAATTCTTGCGTCAAGTAGCCGCCCCGAAAACCTTATCACGCAGACGATCGTCCCCAAAGTGGAGTACGATGGGCGGGAGCTTGTCAATGGATTGCATTGATATTGGACACTTGGACGGATTGATTGGATTTGATTTGGTGGGTCGTTAACACACCTGGCGCCTAGACAATTCAAGGAAATGCTAATCGAACGAAAGGTGCAAAAGCTTTTTAGACCTATCCCTCTATAAAGTTAATAATATTACCAGAATTCTCAGGAAGTTTTCTAATAATAAACAGATGTTTGGTTTTCGTAACATTTATAGATTTCATAAGGACTTGAATATTTATTCGGAAGTGTTCGCTTATTCTACGAAGAGTCTTCGGGTTTTTCTTGCTAAGTACATGTCCAGCTTACTGATTTTTCGATGCAAGTTAAAAGATCCCCTTATACTCTGAAATACTTTAGATTTATTTTAATATGATATCCATGTCGCTGGGGGATTGTCCCAGTTTGAATTTTACAACGATCCCCCCTGCGATCTGCAGCCATAAATAACATGTAAAGCCTATGGAATTTCCTATAAATAAGTTCATGACGAATATAACAAAAATCCCCAGTCCAACCTTAGCCTCGCGCCCTGCACCTCCCCCGCCCACTTTGCCCCAACACCCCTTCTCTTGTGTGTTGTGTTGTGTTGCGTTGTTTTTGTGTGTTTTTCGTTGTAAATGACCCTCGTTCACATAAAGTTCAGGAATTCCATTTACAAACTTGTAATTGAAAAAATCCACACACACAAACACACACATTGTGTAGCTACAAATGAAAGAGATGCCTAGAACAAACCGTTTTTACCGTTCAATGACGAATTTTTTACTGAGTTCGATGTGTGTGTTTGTTTTGGTGTTGTTTACGAAGCGAATTAAAAAAAGACACTTACGAAAGCCACACACATTTTTGAATAGATTACAATATCAAAAAACACAAATGACGAAGGCAAGATGCATTCTTAAATTGTGTTATTAAATGTATGCATTACGAAACATAAATTAAGCAAACTTCTATCTGAAGTGTTGACCCCAGGCACAGGCACAGATACAGATACTTTTCTCGCCGGCTTGGTCTGCTGAAATGGGGCGGTGGGCGGGGCAGTGCCTGTTTGGAATGCCGTTTTGTAAGTTTCTTGTGCATGCGAGTCAAACATCGCGGAGCACGAGTACATAGTTCGGAATCGAAACTTTCTAGCTCACAGATACAAAAAACGGCACACACACAGATGCATATCTGCTCCACGGAGCACCGCCAGATACACACACACACACATCACACGTAGAGGCGACTTTCAAGTCGCTGCCTCAGCCGCTGGCGGCGTCCGGCGCTGACGGTGACTCCGATGCCGTTGCCGATGCCAACGCTGACGCTGACAGCGACGCTGGCGTCGACGCCAAAGACGACGGTAACGAAAGATCACGCGAAAGAAAAGACAAAATTTTCATTCATCCATTCAGTAAATTTCTGTGGCCGCAGCCGCATGCGTCTTTTGAGTTTCGAATCGGAACCAAGTCAAACGCTAAACGTACTTAAGTAGAAAATACAAATAAGGAATATTTGTTAGTAAACAAAGTAACATTTAAGTCCCAAATTAGTTTGATTTTTGGAAGGATCCATATCCTTTTTCCTGTTCGTGTCCGCTTCGTTTGTTCTCGCTCGGTTCGCGAAAAGAGGAGTAAAAAAAAAAAAGATGAAAGTGTGGCCAGCTATTGGATCCTAAAGGTACAAAATACACGTTTCTCTGCCAAACTAAAATAGGCCAAAAACTAGGCCTCCTCTTCGTTTGTTTCGCGAACGGAAATGCTAAATAAATTAAACAGTGTGAAAAGCAAATATTAGCCGAAAAATAAAAACTCTCGAAAGTCGAGACAGGGGAAAGCACAGTAGATTTCATAAAAAAAGTAAAGTTTTAAAAGAGAAGCATGCCAGCCAGAAAGAGACCGAGCCAGGCGGATGAGACACGAAACTTGTGCGACCGCATTCCAGAAAGTTCATATAACGATCGTGGAAGGAGGGGGAAAGTGAAGGAAAAACTCAAGTTGAACAACTAAACTCGAACTCAAACTCGAACTCACAGTGCTGTGAATGTGTGTAAATGTGTGTGTGTGTCTGTGGAATGCAGAAGAAGCAGAATTACAACAAACTCTTCTAACTGGGGCCAAAAATCCAAAGATATTGGGGGCCTCTGTAACTGGAGTTTTCTTTCCAAGCCCCTATTGGAATGTGTGTCTTGTCTGGAGGTAAACCGTTAGTTTATTTTAAATTAAAGATTCTGAAAATTCTCAGTATTGAGATGTCCTTTTAGTCTAAACTGGATATTCATTTGGCCAATTAGAGGTTCAAGTTAGAGGAGTTTGACTGTAGAAAAATATTTTCGAAACTGGTTTGCTTGTTAGCCAAAGAGACGGCTAAGACTGTATGTCGTCGGTTGCTGGGGCTCCAGTAGCTCCATTGAAATCCCAGGAGCTTTTCTAACCTCCAAGATCCACATGGGTAAGCCAATTTTGTTGGAATTTCGAACACACACTCACAGTTACAAGATCGAGACTCGGTTTTTAAGTGAGTAAAATATTTATTGGCTGAAATTGGATGCTGTGGGGCAGTGTGTGTGTGTGGCGTCTATTTAGAAATTCAAATTGAAATTCTTCAAGCGTGAGTAATGCGATGGAGCGTGGGTTGGAGACCAGTTTTTTTTGTTATTTTTTTTTATTTTGTTTCATCGATCCTAACCTTCATGTGGGAAATGGTTATGGAAATGGAAACAGTCATAAAACTTGCATCACTCAGCATAATGCGAGGCGCAGAGGAAGCAGTCAAGACACAAACAACAAAAGTCAAGCACCAGCATAGAATGCGGCTGCCAGACATGCGAGACAGCAATAGCTGCAGAAAGAGACGGAACAGGGAGAAGGGAAGATCGCCAGAAGAACCGTTTCTACAGAGCAGAAGAACGAGCCCCAACGAGACGTCAACAGGGAGGGAGTGCAACAAGCAGCACTTGAAGAAATTTTGGTAAAAATGATAATGAAAATCTTAGCCAAAAATTACATTTGAAGAATTTTATATTTATAATTTAAAGTATTGACTTATTTTTGTAGTTATTATTATTAAAATTAATAATTTGACTTCCCCACTGTGCTGTGGGTCTCTTCTCTTTTTACACCAAGTAATCCCGTTTACATTGCAGTTCTTCCTTCGACAAAAACATTATTGTCAGCAAAAAAGCAAAAAGGGAGCCAAAAAGGAAAATTAACACTGGAGTATCGATAAGTCATCGATGGACAAAACAGTTACAGCTGAGAAGCAGTTGCAGTTACATGTTTCCTGCTCCCCAATAATAATTGCCCCCCAAAAAATTTTCGACAACCAATTTACATATGGAAAACGAAAGAGTTGCAGAGAGCCGCTGACCGTTTTTATATCACATCATAAATGTCAATTAAAAATGATATTTGTATTGTCAAGTAAGGCCATGGGGCGGACGGGGGACGGCGATGCCATAAAAATGTGCTGTAAAAAAGCTAACGGTTAATGCTACGGTCTGCTGAAGTTCGTGTGTGGTTGGTAAAAAGCAACAACAATCTGAGGAGAGTAAAAAACTATTCCCCGCTCAATAGAAAGTTTGTGTTAATAAAAAAAAAACAGCAACAAAAAAATACCTAAAAACTTAAATACACAAAATATGTATGTCGAAATATGGCAGCGGCGGCAGCAACAAAAAAAAAAAGAGTGAATGAAAAAATGTTGACCTAATTTTCAGCCCCCCTAGTTGTTGTTTTTGTTGTTGTTTATTCAGTGGGCAGCGACGCCGACAGAGGCGGCGACAGCGGCGCATACTTTCCCACACAGCTTCCATTCCCATTCCAGATTCCAGGCCATTCCCAGCAGCGTGTGATCATCGCGCAGCTCCCTTCGCACGCTCCTCCATTTCGTCTTTCTCCACCGCCGCCGCCGAACAGCTGGAACGACGTCTAAATTAATGATTGTTAAATGGAGATTGTGTTGTTGCCTGCTCCACGCATTCCGTGCCACACCAATACAAATGCCTGGCGATAGGGGCGCGCCTGCGCAAACTATTTATAAAGGTATGTAATATCCCCCCACTCTATACCTCCCTTTGGAAACATTTTACAGTTCTCCCCCTTCCCGCAAAAAAAAAAAAAAAAAAAAAAAAAAAAAAAAAAAAAAAAAAAAAAAAAAAAAAAAAATTGGGGGAAAAAAAAAGGAAAAAGACTAAAACCAAAACCGTATTCTCGTATTTAGTTGTATTTGCCTTTTTTTTTGCGCGCGCGTGTGAAAATATTTAGGCTAGCCAAGGTATTTTTATGCTGCTCTTTTTTTTCCTCACTTCTTGTACATCATTTAAGTTAAATTTGTTTCTTTTGGTTTTTTTTGTCTCTAGTTTAAAGTGTTAACTGGCAGCATATAATTTCGGTCGTCTTGACACACATAGTAATTATAGTTATTAAATGTGATCCAGACACGTGCGTGAAAACTCTGATGGAGAGAGGGGATGTGAAAAACGGAAAGGAAAAACGGAAAAACGAACGAAAAACGTTTGTAACTCCAATGATTTGACTACGAAACCGGTTTTCGATTTGGTTTGACTGTTTTTATACAAGTGAGATCATTTTGAAAGCTGATTTTGTCAATGAATACCACAATTCCACATTCCGATGTATTTTTTTTGTCTCACTTTTTTGGCATTGTTTTTGTTGTTTTGTGTGCCTACCCAGCGATATAGCGATATCGTGTAACAAAGCTTTGAACTAATGCCGCCCGTCGATCCGAGTTTGCTTCAGAGATGGAGCCTGAAGGTGAGTACAATGCCTGTTTGGATTGCACTGCAAGAAAAATTGACCTAAATCGGAATGTAATAAAAGGATTCTGGTAAAGGAAATCCAAGACAAAGTTGTCTCATTTTATAGCTTTGAGAAACCAACATTTTTACTTGAAGACCATGTTGTCTTTTTACAGTGTAAGGGCTTTTGCTATATTGTCTCAATTTCTCATTTTTTCGACTGTCATCCCAAGGTGATTTGGAGCCAAAGCTGGTGGAGCTGGAGGCGCCCCGCTTGACCAAACCGCATTCCAAGCATTCCAGCGGCGACCAAATCTAAACAACTTGATGTTGGTATTTTTATGCTTTGTTTGTCCATTACAAAAGCCCTTTTTTCCAGTCGTAAACGAAACGCTGATAACGTTACGCTGCAGATAAGCGATGTGGTGGGACGGCTCTGGAAGGGATCTAAATGTACCTACCTACCTACCTACCTACCTACCTGGCGTGCCATTGAACGGTGAACCATTGAACCTCCACCTCCTCCTACCGCCACACTGCTTTCCCACCTTTATAGCCCTCGAGAATCCAACCACCTCGGAATCGACGTTTTTAGTTTTTTCATTCATGAAACGATCGTGTGGCCAGCAAAGTGGAGCATGGCGTACGGGTGAATGGGTGGAGGGTGGTGGATGGTGGATGGGGGCACCAACTACACATGCATGTACATACATATGTACATATGTGGCCGAAAAAGTCGTGATAAACATATTTACCAATTGATTATTTTCCAACACAAACACACATTCGGTGGCTTACATAAGTAACAGCATACACATAGCACATGCCATTGGGGAGATTGGGAATTGGGGAGCCAGAGCTCACGCCAAGGTGCTAATCAGCATACATACATAAATACATACATAGCACATACATACATACATACATACATGCATACATATATGTAGGTATAGTTTGGATTCGGATTTGGAATCCCATTCGGAATTCGGATTTGGGGTGACTTTCTAAATGCCCCGTGGCAGCTGCCAGCTGTTGCGGCTTTCCAGTTTCCTCACTTCCTCTTCCCGATTCCCGGTTCCGATTTCCAAGAATTCTATTCTCCAACTGCAAAAAAAAAACTGGAACAACCAAAGACGATGGAGACACTCCCCTCTGGAGGCTAAGGCATTTGTAATCCGTCGGGGGAATGCATTGTGTAACTAAATTTAAACGTTTTATTAGCCCAAGATGTGCCACTTTACATGGTAATTTAGTGGCCAGTTACATAGTTATACCTCATTAAGACGAAAGATCAAAGCCCAAAATTATACTGAAGCCAGAGGAAAACTTTTATGGACGCCTCTTTATGTCTTGTCAAACATTGGAAAATTTTCAAGCGTTTTAAAATGGTCTCGATCGTTTTAAAATCGTTTTCGAAATTGTTTCAAAATTCTAAAATAAAACATGAAGCTACTTAATAAAAAAAAACCTTTTCCGATTAATTTAATAATTAAATTCCAACTTTTTAATGTTATTAATGTTAATATTTATTTAATTATCAATACGTTAAGGAATAAAAAACATTAGTTACAGAATATATGAAAAAAATATAAATTCTTAATGAAAACATTAAGGTACCTTCTCAGATATTTTTACTGCAATAAATTTATCAAAACGGCAGTTAACGATCTAGAGATACCTTTAATAAATTCAATGTGTGTCGGTTTGGCCTTTTCTGCCATAAAACGTTTATAAATAGAATCGATCGAATAGTATTGTAAATGGCCAAGATACACAAATAGTTGGCCAGGAGAAACTTCTGGCACTGTCACTGAGCTTAGCTCATCGCATTCCTATTCCTTGCCACAACTGTGCCGATCGATATGTTGTTTAAAATGCGGCACGTATCCAAAGGAGAGTGGCGAACTGAAAGAGATGGAGATCGGGTCCGAGAAAGAGGTAGGGATAGAGAAACAACTGGAAAGCACACACGCACACAGATGCAGAAACTCACACAGACACAAAACAGACAGCTTGCAGACGGTAGACGGTTGGCGGTGGTAAATGTCTCCGTTTCTTGAAATGAAAACATTTCAAAATCCCGGATACGCATTGGAATGCGGTGGCACTAACCACCGGGAAAGTTGGAGGAGAAGCGACGCTACCGTCGCCGTCGAAGCTTTGCTCTGCACTTCACAGATACACAGATACATTTCCAGAGATAGAGATACAAATGTATCTGCGGGGCCGCAATTACTGCAGCACCAGAGAAACGCAAAATCGCCGGAGGCAAACACTAATGCACTTTCCTTTGTACTCTTGGCCAGGTTGAGGTTGGGATGTGGGCTGGATTTTCGTTTTCGGTTTTGGTTTGCGCTGCCGCGGCGACGGCCTTCACACTTTTCGTGTGATTTTCCCACGGAGATTATATCACTGGAAGACGGGAAGGAAGCCGGCTCTGACAGGATTCAGTCTATTCCGGAAATAGCCAAAAGATACATTTTCTTTTCCCTTTCTTTGGGTTTCTTTGGTCCACAAAAAAAAACTGGAATAAATAATTGTTACCAAAATGTCCAATTGCAATCAAATTTGTCAAAATGAAACGCACAAAGTAGGTAACAAAATTTGTAATTTTGACTGAATCAGAGCAATTAAAAAGGGGGAAACGAGACTAAAAAAAAAAAAAACAAAGTACCTCGTTAATGATAGAATCCTGATTTCCTTAGCGACCCCTGTGAAAATCCCCTAAGATACAATGGAAACAAAAGCGCCAGAGCATAAATTACAGATCAACAACAGTACTTGAAGTTTGTTTTCGCATCGTGTTCGATCGTGTTTCCCTTTTTTTTATCTTTTTATTTTCCAAGACATCATCCAGATGTATGTATGTAGATACAATTCATTGTCCTTTCTTCCCCGTTTCTGCCATTTCTTCGGCAACAATAAACATGCCCCGAGGCCACGCAGCCAACAGACAACTAATTAAATTTTCTATGGTGGCATGAATGCGCTTTTGTCGCATTAACCCCATTCCGTGGCGCGGCAAGAAGTCTTATTAAGTTGCCATTAAATGGTAGGAGACAGGAGGACTGGACTACTACTCAACCACCAGTTAACCAGGTAGGAAACCAGGTAGGTAGGAAGTAGGGCGCTCGCGATCCCCGATCTATTCATATTCATAAGCACATTGCCACCGCCATCAATAGCTCGTAAAATGTGTGTGAAAATGGAGTGGAGGGGTGCCTCTATGCCTCTGTGCCTCAAGATCTTAGAGCCCAGATCCCCGATTCCCCGATTCCGTTCAGGGTGGTTGGCTCCTTCATCTTCTGCTTGTAGCCGCAATCCCACCCCTCGGGGCCTGTACTCCAGCTCCCCCTTCTCCGGATGAACTCCTATATCATTCGTTCCTCCCCTGGCCTATATTTTTGGTTAGTTTCCTCGCAAGAAGCAGCACACGTGTTCATCATTCCGGCTCTCCGCAGTTGGGTTCGTGTTGTTGTCGTTGTCTTATTGCCTGTTGCTAGGCCAAAGAATCCCCACCCCATTAACCTCCCCCTGCCCCGGACCATCTAAGCTTCTGTGGTAGTTTTGCCAAAAATTCAAAACTCGAAAGTAAGAAGACAACAAAAATAACAAAAAAAAAAAACCATAAAAAAAAACGAAATGAGATCACTGAGGACTGGAAAGTCGAGAACTTGTGTAGTTGTTGTTTTTATTTTTTGTTTGTTGTAAATGTTTTGTTGTTGTCTTTCATATGTTGTTGCAAATGTTGCAACAGTATCTCCTGATGGTTTTGCAATTAATTCTGGAACCACCGATTATCCGTCGGTATTACTCTTCAAAACCTTTGATAATAATTGTGTTTATTTTTTTATTTGGTCTGAATGTTCCCTAGTTCTTTAAACTCTAGATTAATAGATCAATAATCTTTGATATTAAACCTTTCTGGAAGTTTTTAGAACGTCAATACTTATTCAAATCAATTCAATTCAACAATTTAAACTATTTTTCCCCACTAAAGCCACACACACACAAATTATTTACACAAAACGTCTAAGCCTCGGAACGAGCTTAGAAAAGAAAAGTTTTAGATAATTGGCTAATTATACATACACTGGTACATATGGTGATGGGCGTTATGAATTTTATTTTCCATATCTTCAATTTAGAAATTGAAAAACTTTCCCGTTGTCCCGGAATGACAGCCCCTAACCGGAGGCGATCGGAGACGGGCTATGCGGGTTCTGCCAGGCAGGCGCAAAAATGCCACAAAATGTAAATTGCTTAATTTGTGATAAACATTTATGGTGGCCCAGGCGGCGGAGTCGGTCGCCGTCTCCGTCTCCGAGTCGAACGGATCAGGGCCATGTGAAAAGTGCAGCACTTTCACCATTTTTCAAATTGAAGTGCCCCGCTCCGGCTCTGGCATTATCGCTTGGGTCCATGTGGGGTGGGCTTTTCTCACAGAGCCTAGATGCTTATCAGGCGAAAACAATAATGCGGAAAATTGGTTTTATTAAGATGGATAACCCGAAATTTACATTGAATCTAAACGAAGTAAATTCTATTCGTTTCTATTGTATTTGAGAGTTATGGGGATTTGAAGAACTAACCCATTAAGATCGAAAGTGATATAGTGGAAATAATTCTATATTGCTAGTTGGGACCAGAGGATGTCTAAGATATAAATATTTGGGAAAATAGATCTAAAAATCATTAAAAGTATTCCTCTTAAGAATCGGATTATTATTGTCGAAAATGCAATCTCCGATTTGAGGCCATATTGTTACTTAAAATATTGGCCTATATGTAATGAAGATTTATAAAGCATCAATCTTCGAATCTATTAAGGTTTTCTGCGGCCATTTTTTTTAAAATATTTTCAAAGTGAGATCCCCCAGAAAAGCTGACTAAAATAATCAGATACTCAATTTTGATGAATATTAATGGAAATGGATCTACAAAACTTTTAAGGTATTCCGGTTGAGATCAGATGATTAATTTCAAAGATATAGCTTTGGGATGGATCATATTTCCCCAACACTCTCTAAAAGTCGAAACAAAAATTTATTGAAAAGAAAAACTAAATAAAATAAAAAATAATCATACATACTGTTCATATATATAACAGACAAGACCCCCCTTCGAAAACCTTAACCCCACCGCACATACAGATAATGATATTTCCGATGCCATAATGAACGCTGACCGGATCTGGAGCATAAGTATGAGCAAGTACGCTTCTATATAGACCAGACTACACCAAATTATATGACTTCCACGACGATCTGAGCTGCAACAGAGCCTCTTCGGGTCTACGAGTCTTCTCTGTCTTTATGTGACTGTGCAAATTATTGTTGCTCACATAAAATATATTGCAGGCCAGCGCCATCCAGAGGCGACCGATGACGGAAGTTCAACTAACTCATTTCCGGTTATGTGTATTTTGATTTCGTCTTTGGCGGGGGCCGGATCCTCAATTGTCTGGTTGTGTATGTGACTGGCTATGTGCCGGAGAATCTGAATGTACGTATGGTACATACAACATACATATATGTGGAGACATACGCCAACTGCGAAATATGTGACAGCCACATACAAGCCCTGGCGGATGGCCTCGTAGATGGGGATCACGCCAACGTTCCGGAGATCCCCCGAATAATAAATAATTATTCAAAATGTGTGGGGAAGTTTTGGGAACCACTGCCGAGCCTAAAGGTAGGCTACATAACCCGGTGTCTTAAAAATTTGTTGTTGCGTTTCCAAAAAATTACAATTAATAATAACTATAAATTATTAATTTTTAGGTCTAAACTAAAGACATTTTAGTTTTTTATAATTAATATTTAAAACAGTTTTAGCAGCACCAATGGTTGGAAACCCAACTAAGTCGATAACCAAGCACAAATGCTATCGATATACACAGCCATCTCTAACTGAACCTGATTCGCGTATTGATTTTAGAGCAACAAAAACAATACATTACTAACGAAACGAATGATAACACAGAACGTCAAAGTCAAAATGGAATACACGGAATGGCGAAGCTTGTTCTATTGATAAAGTTACATGACAAAGGTTGCCCCTTCACACTCACGATTGTGAATTGCAGCTAGCATATGTATATTCCGGCTATTAATGAGAGTTGACAGACGATAAGACCGACCCATCGCACCGCCACCCATCCGCTGGCTGATAAGAGCAGCTGCCACAGCTGGCTAAGGCAGAACAAGTTAAATAGGCCTCGCTCCGCTGAGAGGCAAACAGTCAGCAGTTGCGAGACATACGCGGAGCAAAACAGACGCAAAAATCGGCGAGCAGAGCAGGAAGCTGAAGAAAACACAAATGAATGAAGAAGCTCTGCGAGACGGACAAGTGCAAGAAACGGGTTAAGTAAGATACGTTAACACACACTCGACGGTGATCGGTCAGCGATCTTTGGCTTTGGATCAGCATCAGCACATCGGCGGCACATCTTCATCTGCAGGCTCAGCGCACGCATCTATAGTTTGGGCATCGGAATCCACGTTTCAAGGGCAGAAGAGGGTTATTTTCCGTTTGGCTGAATCACTAAACGGGGGTCACCACCAGCCAGCTATTTACCTGTATACAGGTGAGAGAAGTGCCAACACGTTGGCAAAGCCCCGTTAGCCGAGAAAAGAGCAGACAGGTATTTTGCACGCCTTCTGCTCTCCGTTCTGTTCTTCGGTCTTCCCAAAAAATGATTATACTCTTGCAAAAATTCGTCTTACTATTTCGTCTACAAGTTTTCTGTTTTTAATCTTAAGCGTCCTAGCCTATGGAATGACAGACGCAAGAGTATCGCGACTTCGGCTATATTCGAAGAGATTCACCCACTTTTATTTGCTGACGTGACGTCAGGAAGAATATCTATTGTGTGGCCTAATTTTCCCTTTCTCTATCCCTTGTCCGCATAGAATGGCCCCGCCCACTGTTTTGGTCACCGGAGGAGCCGGCTATATCGGCTCCCACACCGTGCTGGAGATGCTCAACGCAGGCTACAACGTCATTTGCGTGGACAACCTTTGCAATGCCTACAGCAGTGGAGCAGCCAAGCTGCCAGAGGCCCTGAGTCGCGTCCAGGACATCACCGGCAAGAAGGTTCACTTCTATCGCGTAGACATCACCGATCGGGAGCAAGTGCGATCCGTTTTCCAGGAGGTAAGAGAAGAAGGGCCAGCAATGGTACGTCAGCAGTTTTGGGTGTTTCTGGCAAGAGCGCCAACTTGGATAGTATTCCATCACCCTTATCTGGTTGCCGCGCTATCAGTCGTCAGCCATGTTTTTTTTCTCGTTTTGTTTGCTCAAGTGGTTGGGCGAAGTCGGCTGATCGGCCCTGACGTGTAGGCTACCGCCCCAGCCCCAGCCCCGACCCTACTTGGCGACGAGGTCAGAATTAGCTTGGTAAACTGACATCCACAGAATGCTCCGGAGCACGTACTGCCATGCTGCAGTTTTACAATCAATAAGAATTTGAGACCAAAATACTTGAGCCTGGAATAGATAGCCATGTTTACGAATACTCCTGATTAGTCAAACAAATTTTCGCTTTAATCGCCGTTGGGGAATTTTACGCGCAGTGTTTTCCGCAGCGAGTTTCTAAAAAATAAACCAAGTTAGTTAGGTAGTCAGTTAGTAGTTGGGTTTAACCATTCCCATAACCAAATCAAGCGTGAATAATAATTTGGTTTCCCATATACGTTCAGAAAAAATGTTATGAAATTTCTGTTTATTTTTAAAGTTGAAAACCTTGAATATTAATATTTTATGTGCACATACATGAAATGTTTATGTGTATTTAGAAGAATGTATTCCTACTGATAATGTTATCAGGTTGAAAATCCAACTAAAAACAAACGTAATCCGTTTCTTGACCCTTTTCGACCTTCAAAAAGAAATATAATTGAAACCATAGTTTTTTTAATCAAAATATATATATTTTTTTTAACAGCACAAAATCGACATGGTGGCCCATTTTGCCGCCCTGAAGGCTGTGGGCGAGTCCTGTCGCATCCCACTCCAGTACTACCACAACAACATGACCGGCACCAATGTCCTTTTGGAGGCGATGGCTGACAACAATGTGTTCAAGTTCGTGTACAGCTCCAGTGCCACTGTCTATGGTGAGCCCAAATTTCTGCCCGTGACGGAGGAACACCCCACAGGCAATTGCACATCGCCCTACGGCAAAACGAAGTACTTTACCGAAGAGATTCTCAAGGATCTTTGCAAGTCAGATAAGGTAAATGGATAATAGGTTTCAACTTCCACGACTTTACTAATAATTTGTTTTCCAGCGCTGGGCCGTGGTCTCCTTGCGCTATTTTAACCCGGTGGGCGCCCACATTAGCGGACGGATTGGAGAGGACCCCAACGGTGAACCCAACAACCTGATGCCCTACATTGCACAAGTGGCCGTGGGCCGTCGTCCCAGCCTGAGCGTTTACGGTAGTGACTTCCCAACGAAAGACGGAACTGGTGTTCGTGATTACATTCACATCGTAGACCTGGCAGAAGGCCATGTAAAGGCTCTGGACAAGCTTCGGAACATCGCAGAGACGGGCTTCTTCGCCTACAATTTGGGCACAGGAGTGGGCTATTCAGTGTTGGACATGGTCAAGGCGTTCGAGAAGGCATCCGAAAAGAAGGTGACCTACACGCTAGTTGACAGGCGCTCCGGAGATGTAGCCACGTGCTACGCAGACGCCAAGCTGGCCGAGCAAAAGCTTGGATGGAAGGCTACCCGCGGCATCGACAAAATGTGCGAGGACACGTGGCGCTGGCAAAGTCAAAATCCCAACGGTTATGCCAACAAATAGTTCTTTTTTGTATCTTGCCTTTGTTCCTGCTGCTCGCAAGTTCCTCGACTGCTGGCAGATTCCGGCTTGAGTTGCCACTTCTAGTTGCTAATTCAGGTATCAATTCTTTCCCGTGTTTAGTTGTGTATATTTCTTTCCAAATTCCATGTAGTAGCTGTTACTATTGACGTGTTTAAGTGTGTATATGTAAATCCAAAGTACTTTGTAATTAAAAAAGGCCTGTCGCTGTCGTCATGTAATTTTCAGCTTGTTTACTCGGATGTTTCGGCTGATACTACTGCCAGCATCATTAGTTGACGGTTACTAACAGGGCGCCATCACGTAATTAAGGTCAAAGTCAAGGTGGGCTAGTTCGTCATCATTTGGAGAATTCACTAAGTTTACCTGAATAGTGTTTTCATTAGTGAATTTTAAGTCCTCTTAATTATATTTAGCATCCCAGAAGATTTTCGTTTCGAGTACAATTTCCGCACATTTATTTAGCAAACATTTATTTAAATGCAATTTAATATTTAAAAAAAACTCAAATGTAAAACTTAATCGATGCGCTTGCTACGCCCATCTCTGCACAGTAAACGGCATTTATCACAAGTATGTAGTACTATGAATGTAAAATGTCTGTTTCAACAACTTTGCGTTCGTCATTTGTGTTTGTTTCGGTTTTGGAATGGATGTATAAAAGTACAAAATTGTTTATATTCGAGTCGGTTTTCAGTATTTGGCAATCGGTCATTTGCACTAGAGCTTGGCGATTTGTTCAACAACTGATGAGGCAAAGAAATCGAAAACAACGAGAAGCATTACTAATTGCTACATTTCCAGCTGGGTATATATGTGCGCGATATGCTTACTTTGTGAATATATATAATATATATATGGTATATCTAAGTTATCTGATAGGATTCAAGGGGCAAAGAGATCCTTAGCAATGAGAGGCAGTAGAGTGAATAGTTTAGATGCCGCTTAAATACTGCTGGAGTCACTGGAGACTCGGCTTCAAGGCTCGTTTAAGTTGAGGTTACTCCCTTGCGGGCTACGAGCATGTTAAGAATAGGGTTTTTCCGGATGTAGCTTACCGCCTTTTTGTGGGTGACCATGGTGAAGTCGTAACCGTTGCACTGAAGTATCTTGTCATGGATTCGCAATCCGGCGCGAGCGGCAGGGCTGCCTTCGTGCACTTCTGTCACGTAGATGCCCTAAAAAAATTACAAATTTATAATAATTATTTATATTTTAACTAATTTTCTCACATAATCCGTGTAGCCCTGGGGACTCTTTTTATAGTCCTGATCGATTCCTCCGCCAATTTTGAAGCCACATTTGAGTATTTCACGTCCCTCCTGGTCATAGTCTTTTTCCTTGTGTAGCGTTATTGGAATCTACGGACACAGGTTAATCTATTGTTCAAATATGAAAGTAGCGTCTTATTGCTCCAGCGACCCAATTTCACCAATACACACACGTTATTCGGAGAGAGTGATTGGATTTTGGGAAACTGACTGCAATCATCAACTAACACTTACGCTTAGACACTCCATGGCCGTGCCGGCCTGGTGTTGAAATGCCATTTTTGCCATAATTGCAATTCTTTTATTTATTATTCACTAAAAAAATATATTTTCCGTTTTGTCGCCCACAACAAACTCGGCTTCTTCTTGGAGTAAATGCGTAATAGTGTTGGAAAATGCTCGAATTTGGGTATACAAAACATCTGCGGCAAAACATTAGACAGAGGCGTAGTCGAGGGGTTCCAGCCAAGCATAGCAAGATTTACAAGTCATTTATATATTTGTTTATTGGATCTTAATATAAAAACATTCGCCTAAGACCGCCGCATGGCCAGCATAGTATTTATCTCCCAGATAATTATACGAGTTCTGTCGATAATCTCCCTCAACTGGCGATTTTTTAGCTTTACAGTCTCTATGAGCTCATGATTCTCTTGGACAACCTTCCGGTACTCATCGCACTGCGAAGGCTCAATCCTGGGCTCTGGCTCATCGCGATATGGAATAAGGCTCTCCGCACTCATATAATCCATTCCAGCGTCGTTGCACTTTTCGTAGATGATGCGGACTCGTTTAAAGAGCAAGCGAATAGTTCGGAAATACTCCTGCACCTTCTTTTCCGCATTATTGTCGCGATGCGAGGTGGGTTGGATGTTTTTTAGGGCTGAAAACACTTCCTGGAAACGAGAGGCTATGTCCTGGACCGTCTCCTGACCCAGGCGCGACAGTTGAACGATGTTAATCTCCTTATGGGGATTCTGTTGTGAAATTGCTAGCATATTGTTGTTGCCGCCAGCGCCGCCGGGCGTGACTCCTCCGCCTGGGGTAAGCTGTTGCGGCTGCTGTTGTTGCTGTTGCATGTTTTGCTGCTGCTGCTGTTGCTGGGGCATAACACCACCGGTAGCTCCGCCCATGCTGCCGGGTCCGCTCATTCCAACGCCGCCCATGCCGGCGACTCCTTGTTGTTGGCTCATCATCTGCTGCTGCATCATCTGTTGCTGCTGCATCTGATGCTGTGGTGACATTCCTGGCATAAGTCCTCCTGGTCCTCCGGCCTGCGGATTCATCTGCATTCCTCCGGGACCGCCCATCATGCCCATTTGTTGCTGTTGGTGCTGCGGCGACATGTGCATCTGCTGCATATTGCCCTGCATGCCGAAGCCGCCCATTGGCATCATGTTCGGACCACCACCGCCTCCGCTGCTACCGGCTGGGCCTTGATTGCCCTGGTTTGGTCCGTACTTCCACATTTTGCAAATAATAAACAAAACAGCAATCCGCAATCGAACGCGACTTTTCCAGGGATGCAACGAAACGATTTTGGCATTTCTTTACAACACTGTTATCGTTAGTACCGACAACAGGTAATTTCGTTTTGCCTTTTCCAGCTCTGATTAAATTGGAGCCAAACCAAATACTTTTGTAAATGAATCCATGGCTCGCGACGAGAACAATGGCTTCAGCGAATGGGTAAGAACGAAGTTTAATGTGAATAAACAAAGGTCTAGTTCTTTTCAATGCCTTCAGGGCGGCTACTTCGAAGCCAAGAAATCAAAACTGGAGGAGCAGTTCTCCGCCGCCAGCGATCCATTTCGCAAGACAAACTTATTTGCCGGCATCTCAATTTTCGTTAATGGCCGAACCAATCCCTCCGCCGACGAACTAAAGAGGATCATGATGGTGCACGGCGGTACCTTTCATCACTATGAACGACCACATACTACATACGTTATTGCAACCAATGTACCCGACGTTAAGGTACGAAACATGAACCTGAGCAAGTTCATCAGCGCACAATGGGTGGTAGATTGCGTTGAAAACGAGAAAGTTCTGGATTACAAGCCGTACCTGCTCTACACAAATCAGAAGACTTCGCAGCCCCGTTTAAATTTCGGAAAGTCCAAGAATGATAGCAATAATGAAAGCAAACAGGAAGTGCAGCCAACAGAGAAGATGGAATCCAAGCTGGATGGAATTCTCAAGGAGCTGCAGCAAGCAGTCGTCGTTTCCCCAGAGAAGGAGGCAAAAGTTAGTAACTTATCCACAACAAGCAACCCCTCGCACAGTGCCATGACCGCTGTGGACCCCGGTTTCCTTAGTGAATTCTACAAAAACTCTCGACTACATCACATTGCCACCTTGGGAGCTGGATTCAAGCAGCATGTTTGTGAACTACGACAAGCTCATGGCTCCAAAGGGTTTCCCAAAAGGCAGGATCTACAATCCCTAACGAAAAGTACTCAGATCGGCTCCGTTAGACACGTAATGCACATCGACATGGACTGCTTCTTTGTCTCTGTAGGGTTGAGATCCCATCCTGAACTGCGCGGTCTGCCAGTGGCTGTGACGCATTCCAAAGGAGGAAGTGCAGCGACAGATGTTCCGGTGCATCCTCAGGCGGATAGACAGGCGGAGCTAGAACTCTTTGCCCAACGCTTCGAGCACCATCTTCATGACAACATTAAAGCGGATAAAGTTCGTTCGGGATTTGATAAAAAGATGTCGCTCTCGGAGATTGCATCTTGCAGCTACGAGGCCCGTAAGATAGGCATCCGCAATGGCATGTTTGTGGGCCAGGCTTTGAAAATGTGCCCGGACCTTAAAACAATCCCCTATGACTTCGAGGGATACAAGGAGGTGGCATTTACTCTGTATAACACGGTGTCGCAGTACACTTTGAATATAGAGGCGGTGAGCTGTGATGAAATGTTTGTAGAGCTCACAGACCTAGTGGACGACTTAAAAGTAGATGTTATGGCTTTTGTAGGACATCTAAGACAGGAGGTGCATGACAAAACGGGTTGTCCCTGCTCAGCGGGTGTGGGATCAAATAAGTAGGTACAAAGCTTTTTTAAAACCCTCAACTATTAGACATTTATGATTTAAGGCTTTTGGCTCGTATGGCAACAAAAGAGGCTAAGCCCAATGGCCAGTATCTGTTGGATCATGAGCAAGATTTGCTGGCCTATATGGCGCCCACCCCTTTGGAGTCCCTTCCTGGTGTGGGAAGCAGCATGAGTTACAAACTGAATCAGGTTGGCTTGTTCAGTTGTGGAGACGTCCAGAAAATCACCCTTGAGAAGTTGGAATCTGTGCTGGGCAAGAAACAGGCCCATACCTTGTACCAGAACTGCCAAGGAATAGATACGCGTCCTTTGAACTATGAACAGGTTGAGTTTTCTAGATTTAAATATTTTATTGTTAAAATGTTTTTAATACTTTGTAAAGCAACGCAAACAAGTTTCTGCCGAGGCAAACTATGGCATCCGTTTTACCAAACCCATTGAGTGCGAAAATTTCCTGCGTCAGCTTAGCGCAGAGGTAACCAAACGTCTAATAGACGCCAAACGTAGGACGAAGTCCATCAATCTTAAGATCATGGTGCGTGCAGCCGAGGCTCCTGTCGAAACATCAAAGTTCATGGGTCACGGGGTCTGTGATGTGATCAACAAGTCCTCCTTCCTCAAGCATGCCACCGACGACATTAACGTTATTACTTCGCACGTTCTTAACCTGATGAGGGAGGCCCACCTGCCGCCGAATGAATTGCGCGGTATTGGAATACACTTGAGTAAACTGGAAGAGGCTAACGAGATGCACAACATTTTGAAAAAGATGTTTGACAGGCTGACAGAAAAAAAGAAGGGTATTCATAGAAATCAAAGTATACTTACATTACACAAATATTTTAAAATAACATTTTTACACAAAATCTAGATGAAACTACAGTGGAGCCGCAGGAGATATCAGCCAAGGAAATCCAACCAATTGCAGAAGAAACTAAAATCAAGCCAAAGGAACAGCCCAATGTACTTAGCATGTTGACAGCGGCAGCTGGTCGAAAATCTTTGTATGAGGATAAAGTGCATGCTGAATCATCTAGAAACTATGAATTTTTGGGCCCAGATGAGACTCGCCGGCCTGTGCCGTCTGTAGGTCAATTTGACCCTGAAATTCTGGCTCAGCTACCAGACGATATTCGTCGGGAGGTGCTCACCTACAAGGAGGAATACCTTCGCATTTCCGAATCTGATGATATGGGCAGGACCCCAAGTAAAAAAACCAAACATTCCCCTCGCTCTCCATCGCCGCCGACCCTTACTCTGGCCAGAACGTTCACCCCCACCAGTAGCCCACTAAATGAAAACGATTTCCAACCCTCAACCTCAAAAGCAGCAAAAGCTCGTTTGAAAAAGAGAGCTACCCGCAAGGAGTCCCAGCTTGGCTGTCGGTCCGATCAAATCGTATCCGATTATATTGATGAACTTCCCAAGCATATTCACCCAGCTCTTCTGGAATACATTTCCAGACCAGCGGATGAAGTTCCCACCATAGAAGAGCCCAATATGTTGCTTCAGGTAGACTATAAGGACCTCCTGAATGAGTGGGTTAGCAAGGAGGAAATACCTACACCGGCGGATGTGGATATGATGCATGGACAGATCTTCAAACTAGTAAAAGCTGATAAAATGAGCCATATCTACGATGTGATGAAGTACTTCTGCCGGTATTTGATTTCTGTTTGCCTACTGTTTTATACATAAAAATGGTTTTTCCTCTTTTTTTAAGCCTTATTAATTCTAAACGAAGCACCTCCTGCCACTGGCACATGGCTTACAACCACATAGAGTCGGATATTCAAAAGAAAATGATTGAACTGCAGGGCTACAGTATGCACTTCACCGAGACAATACGTTGCTATAAGTGTGTGGGGTAATACAAAATAATTATAAATGCATTTTTCACAAGGCACTGTTAGAAATTCAATATAAGTTCCTTCGCTCTTTGATGGGGAAATTTATGTTAAACATGAAATTTTAATTGTTATATTTCAGGTCCTTTGAATTGAGGCTTGATTTAGTTATTTTTTTAGTTTAGTTTTAACTTAACCAAATATAATGATTTTCAACATTGAATGTTAAATGTTAACTTTATAAAATATTAATAAACGAACAAATAAAATGTTTTGAAAAATTGTTTCACTCTTTTCTTAAACGAATATTTCTAAATTACCTATGTATTTAAAAAAGAGATTTTAAAATCTTTAAAGATCAATAAATATTTTAAATTTCAAATAACAGTATTAAAAAAGTGGTAGGACTGCCACCCGATAACATTGTTATCGATTCGCCTTTTTACCCAAGTTGACAGTCTCCCATTTGACTCAGTATTGATTTTACAACAATAACAAAGTACCAATAATCAAACGAAAGAAAACGCAAATCTGAAGTGTAAAAACTGGGAGATTTGGAATGGCGAATTCCCTCCTGCATCTGGGGCTCCTGCTCCTACTGGGCAGCTGCCGTTTCGTCCGTTCTAGCGACATAACAGACAAGGTTTTCGGGAACATCCGTGAGGGAATTGTGGCTGCCTTCGGAGACTTCAACTCTGACGAACTCACAGACGTGTTTGTTATAAGAGACAAAATGACAACGCTACGAATACTCTATGGTTGGTCATTAGACAAACAAAGTCTCCCTTTTGATTATACATAAATCCCATTTTAGGTCACTATACGGAGCCCCTGCTGGTGCAGGGTCCCTATTGCCAATACAGTGATAAAACCATTGTAAGCGTAATTCCAGGAGACTTTGATGGCGACGCTCTGATGGATGTGTTGGTGAACGTAAAGAGCAACGCAAACCAGGCTGTGTATGACGTTTATATCAATTGGGGCAACACCACAGAGCTTCAATGTGCACAAGAGCCTTTGTTTTCCAGCAGGGGTGAGGTAATGGCCTTGGACTTTAACCGGGACATGATCATCGATCTCTACGGCTTGGATACCAACAACGAGCGGACATTCTGGATATTTAACAGCAGTAGAAAAGCGCCAGAGATTCACCATCAGGCGGAACCAACGGGAGTAACTTCTATCTCCTTGGCCATACCGAATGCAAATGCCTATCTCGACGTAAACGGTGATTTCTTGGCTGATCTATTCCTTCAGACTAAAGATTCGTATGAAGTGTGGTACGGGATCAACGAACGCGATAAACAGGAAAACTTTAGCTACAAATATGACATCAAGTTCCAGCCCATTGGAGGCAATGACTACCATATAGGTCAGGCTGTATTCATGGACTTTGAACTGAAAGGCGAGCAAAATATTGTGGTTCCCTTTTGTATCCATGCGGGCTGTAGGAACTCGTCGATAATGGTACACGATGGCAGTGATTTTCGCAATCTGCATGTCAACTTTCGCGATCCGCAGGGCATAACCTGGGCTTTTGTGCCGCCCAACTTGGATGACATTTATTTGAGAACAATTACGGCGCGTAGTGGAGATTTTAATTTGGATGGGTACCCCGATCTGCTGATCACGCTCCAGCCGCTTAATGTTGGCAAACCGACCATGCAGACGTTCCTGCTGGAAAATGTTCCATGTACCACGTGCAATAAACCCTTGAAGCGAACGTTCGAGGTTCGCTGGAACGCGTTGTCTCCAATGGGCAACAACACTGTGGCTGGTGCTTTCTACGACTTTTACCAGGATGGTGTATTGGACGTAATACTCATCCGAAAGAACGAAGCCGGAGTTTACCAACCTCTGGCTTTCCGTAATACCCTAGATTATGATGCCAACTTTGTTAAGGTAATTGTGCTTACTGGATTGGACAACAAACAAAACCCAGAGCGACGCACCGCTCTCGGCAGGAAAAAGCGCACCTATGGAACAAATTTGCCTGGACCTCGGATCACATATAGCACAACAACCCAAGATGGCGATCAGCAGTGTGGGAGCAGTGTCCAGTTGCCACAGGCTTCGTACTTTGCTCTTCAGCTACCATATACGTGTTTCGGCCTGGGACGAACACCCAATTTCGTGGACCAACTTTCCGTAGGCCTTGGCAGCAAGTTCCGAAATTGGACCCAGCTTATTCCCAATTCACAGATTATCGTCGTACCAAGACCACTAGACTCACCCTCGCACTGGAAGGCCCAGCTCTTTGTAACGCCAAGCAAACTTATCCTAATGAGCGTTGTTGCACTGGGTGGTACCTGTCTTGTTATCGTTTTCATTATTCTTGTTTTGTACATCAAAGAAAAACGCGAGGATAAACAGGAGCGGCTGCAAGAGTCTCACAGGTTCCATTTCGATGCAATGTAGGGCCGCTCGTTATAAATTAACCTAATATAAGTAACTCTTTTGGGGTTCAAATTAATAATAATATTTAACATTGTGTAATAAAATTATTATTTAAGGATTTTCTCTCTTGCCCCCAAAGTGTATATAAAGCAAATACAGACTAACTTCTACTGGTAATTTTTCAAAATTCATTCCCATTTCTGAATCAGCAGGAAGTTCCTTTTATCTGATATTTATAATTATTGATTTAAGAAATGTGATAAAAAAAAAATAATATATATTTGTTCCCAGATTTTTTTGCGAATTTCATAAGATGATTTAACAAAGTTAATGGGATTTATTTTTAAGGCACTTTAAAATCCTTCCAGGTTTGTACTTTTTTGTTAAAATATTGTTTTCTTTCAATCTAAATTTTCAACAAAAAAAATTGAAAGCGAAACTATATATTTGAGTCAAAAATCCATATTTTCAACAAACAGAAACATAGATAGATAAGGTGTATATTAAAGGTTTAATAATAATCCTTAGCCTGTATCCCATAAATCGGCTGTTTTTTCCCATGTATGTATGTTTAGCAAACCATTTGTTAGGTGGCAAGGCATGTTTTTTTATTGGCCTTAACCAAAGGTTACAATTTAAAAAAGATTAAACAATACAGGATAAAAAGATGAATTTATAAAAAAAATGGTTTAGGATTCGCTTGAGACCTAGACAAAATACATGGGATTGGTTTGCAAAAACGCTTCCACAATTCGCCGCTTTGCGTACTCGTTCTTTAAGTTAGAGTCAAACCTGTGATGTCTGTAAATGTAATATAATTTAAAACAGCTTCTTTATAATTATAAATGAAATACCTACCCAGTAAGATAGACGCGACCACGTGCAGCCACCAAATGAGCCAAATAAGCTGGAGCCGGATAGGAGACCGAGCGGTTGCAGCGTGGGAACATGTGGCAAAGATTATAAGTCATTTGTTGGATCACATCTATGTCGATTGCTCCTGTGTTTTCGATGACATTGTAGCGGGTCGGTTTGGCGGTGCCCTGAATCGACTGATGGCTGACCATAAAGAATTGCACCTCGTTGGGGTGGACGATAGTACGGTCAACTACGGTTCCTGGATCCACATTATTGAATTTGTTGTAGCCTGTTGGCTGACCATTTGGGAAGAAGCGAGTATGGTGCCGCTTAACAACAATCACGCAACAAATCTTTGGAGTTATGCCGACTTTGGCACAAGCAGCTTTAATGCCTCTTAGCTCCTCATTTTTTATTTTGGGGAACTGGCCATCGCTTACACCATCGCGGTAGTAAATTATGTGCTCCGGATAAGATTTTCGGTATTTTTGATAGACCCGCAAATGTTCCAACGTGATCGACTCCATATCTTCGATTTCCTCCAAGGCTGCCCGCTGCAACCGATATTGCATATTATATGCAGCCCCGTAGGGATCATGGGATGCGGCCACGCCTACAACGCTGGGGATTTCGCGCTGATCGGGCGACGGGTGAGTCACATCTGCCCCAAGGAACATAGCGTTTTTGGGCACTGCAAGGCGAGTATCCTCCTTTAGCTTGTGATTGATGCCGTTTAATTTAGAGTTGACCTTCAATAAAATGTTGCCAATCGTCTGGGGATTGAGTTTCCGTTCGACGGTGAATTGTTTAAGACACTGTGTCAAAATGCCGTGCTTTAATTCGGCCTTCTGCTTTATGGTGTCATAAGTTGCACCGAAATTGGGAATAATGACAAAAGCTAGATCGCATTGTTTGCGCTTAAGATCCCCGAATAAATCATCGAGATTTCGATCATCCCTGAAAGTTAGGATATCAGCTTTGGGCTCCAAACCCACGTTTACCATCTTGCTTTGGTTAAACATCTGCTTTTCAAACTCGTTGACTTGCATGGAATTCAACCTGCGACCACCGTTATCAAAATATAGTATGGCCCATTTGTGGGCCTTCATTTTCGGTTCAAAGAATCTAAAATTATCCATTCGCCATGAGCCATTTCTCGGCGCGGCCCATTTGTTATCCTTATACTCCAATTGTGGAGCATTAAGGGTGCGCGTGTGCACCTCAATGAAATCATTGGCGATGCGAATTCCAAAGCGACTAATGGTCGGATCCAAGTTATGCTCAAAGAATTTCAATAGATGCATGATCTTGTCTTTACGTTCATTGGTTGTTGTGGCTGCAAACCTGATCATATTAGCCACTTGGGTGGCTCCATCTTTCCTCTGAAATTATTTATATATGATATTCAAATCGATTAACTAAAAAGAGATTACGAAACCTACGTTTAACGCCTGACCTCCCTCAATGTGACAGAGTTCAATGGGCAGATAGATATTCTTTGCCGGAGGTCCCACGTGAAGACAATGAAGCATTGGGTACATCAAGTTGTAATTGCGCGACTTGAAATAACTGCAAACTGTGAGTTTTTTGCCCTCTAGCTCGAAGGTCTGCTTATCCGATGGGTACGGCGAAAGCCCGTTTACTTTATAGGCGCGGGCAGCAGTGGCAAACGATTTTGGCGGTGTGTAGATTATGTTAATACCTTTCAAGAAGGGCTCAATGAAACGACGCGATTGGTCAAGATTGGTATGAGCTTCAATTTTTCTCTTCAGACCATACTCCTCTAAATACTCAATGACCGACATGGCAATTGGAAACGATTTGTGGGATATGTCGACATTGAGGAACGGCTTATCGCCCAACATGAAGGCCTGGTAGAGACCCACTAATGCTTCGTATCCATCATCGAGCTCACGGCGTTGGCCTTTCTCAGACATTTTGAAAAAGGAGCGACCAGCCCGAATGGCCTTATTGTGACATGGCGATGCCAACACCACCTCCATGCACTGCATGGCTCGCATGGGCTTGTCGAAGATGCGCTCCGTCATATAGCTTTTAACAGAAATAAAAAAGTTAAAATGTCGAAGGATAAAAGTTAATGGCCTCACCTCTTAAGCGAATTTAGATTGACTTCAGAATCGCCAGTCTCCTTTATTTCCACTGTGTAGCGAAGAGTGCGACCTTGAAGATCAGTCACCGTCACTTCTGAATTCTGTGAATTTGTTTTCAGCTTGTCCACTGAGTAGCAGCTGGCCTTTCCATCGTAGGCGGCGATAGCCCCACCCAACTGGTTTACTCGGAATTGCTCGAAAGCCTGCCGGTAAAACTTTTTAGGCCTTTCTGGCATTATTTTAACGTCATAGTGATACGCCTTGGGAGGCATTTTTTCCATGTTTATGTCCAAATAGTTAACGGCAACTGTACCGGGTCTTCCAATCGTTCCACGCTTTATAGAACCAGCGGGCAGAGGCGGGGGAGCGGCTCCAGACCTTTGCGGTTGCGAGTAGCCCTGCTGCTGCCTGTAGTCCCCTTGGCTTTGTCCTCGACCTTGGTGCTGTTGTTGCTGTCGTTGCTGGTTTCCTCCTTGGAAACCACCGGATGATTGTTGGTAGCCTTGCTGCTGTCGCTGCTGGTTTCCTCCTTGGGAACCACCGGATGATTGTTGGTAGCCTTGCCGCTGTCGCTGCTGGTTTCCTCCTTCCTGACCTCCTTGGCCCTGAGATTGCTGGCGCTGCTGACTGTCGCTGTATTGTTGGCGTGGCCCTCTGGGCTGACCACCTTGTTGGTGTTGATAACCACCTTGATCCTGATTTCCTTGGGGACGAGGTTGTTGGGGTGGGCCTCTGGACTGATAACCACCTTGATCTTGATTTCCTTGAGGACGACGTTGTTGGGGTGGTTCTCTGGGCTGACCACCTTGTTGGGACTGTCTAGAAGAATCAGTTTGCTGTACATAAGGTCTCTGTTGGTTGCCCTGGCCACCCCAACCCTGTCCACTTTGGGATCGTTGCTGCTGGCCACCTTGTCTGCTCTGCTGCCATCCTTCCTGATTTGGCCTTTGCTGTTGCCCACTGGGTGCTCCAGAGCTGGTTGATGCTGCATGGAAAAGATTTAAATTGGAGGATGTTTGAAAGATAAAAGCTTCTAGTATGTTCCTTTTAACGGCAGGGGAAATCACTTGCATACATGTTACGATGTAAAAATTAACAATTGGGGCGTACACATACAATAATGCTTATCGAATAATACGCTTTATAATCATTTGATAAATTATGGCTAAAAAATACAAGCAAAATAAAATACATATACCGAAAAAAGGGGTTCCCGTAAATGCATTTGATTGCTTTGTAAACACGTCATCTTTTCTGCAGTCTTTTGATAAACGATTAAGTAAGTAAGTAAATGTCTATGTTGTATAATGTAATATGTAATTCTAAAGCAGAGCTCGAATTGTTCTGGAAAAATCGAATGGATTGCACTTGCCTTGTGGTTGTTGTGGGGCTCTTTGTTGTCGCGGCTGCGGCTGCTGCTGTTGTGAGGGTGCTGCTGGCTTTTCCTCCTCTTGCTTAAATTCTGCGATCATAACGGTCAGTTATTAGAACATAAATAAAGCGTACCGGCAACTCACTGTTCTTTTTCCCCATTTTTAAAGATGATTTTAAAATTCAGAAATATTTCGTTATTTAAAATTCAGAAATATTTCGTGCGACTGCTTTGTATGTCGAACTAAGATTGTTGCATTTATAGTTATCGATAAATCGAAAATAAGATTTCTTTTTTAATTTTTCAACACTAATCAAACAGTGCGGTCCGAACTAGTTCGGTTCGTGAAGTCTGAGATTTTTGGGAACCCCCTTTTTATACCCTTGCAAAATTTATTATAATTTAGGTCAGGAGCGTGAAAAGCAGTGACGGAGACATCTAGTACCCTATAACGAATTTATGTATATTCTGGATTCTGGATACTTCCTGAGTTATATACTCATTATATAACTATATAAACTTTCTGTTGATTTTCGTATCGAATTTATTTGATGAAATCCAACTGGTTAATGGCAGGTCCAGGGCCTAAATCCATCTTATCTAATGGATCTGAAAATGCCATTTATGAAAGTGAAATAAAACTCGCATATTGCTGCTGCTGTTATGGTTGTATACATTTTATTTGGAATTGCACTTTTACTTTTGCCAAATTACAGCAACCGATCATAATAGTTTTACAATTTTTTTTTTATGTTTTTCATGTTTTGTTTGTTTCTTTTTAAACTTTTAACATACAATATACGCGTTAAAAATGCTATAGCCAAAAAATAGTATATAGTCGTACATTATTCAAACTTGTATATATATAAATATATATATAATAATGTATTTACTTTTAAATTTTGTTAATTTGTTTCTTTAACGCATTTTATAATAAAAATGTTTGTCATTGCACAAGCGTTTTAATTTTCGACTTCGATTTTGTGTTACGGGTATTTTTCTAAAGATTTTTTGATTTTTAAATTTTACTAACAATTGCACAACTTCGTCCGCTTGATTTATACACACATGCACAGACATACATACATACATTAAAGTATCTAAACTATTTTATATATTTTCGATATCGATTTGATAAGAAATCAATGCGTTAGGCTTACAGTTTCGTTTAAGTAATTTTGTTTATATAAATTCAACTAATTTAAACTAGAATGACTCATTCAGAACGCTGTAAAGAAATACAAGAAATATCTGTATAGTTATTTATGCCAAAAAATTGCACTAAAACGTAAAATTGATGTGTATAAAACATAAAAAACAAAATCATTGCTGCAAAATTTGATTGAATTGCCGTCTTATAATTTAAAACTTAACAAACAATAATTAATTTTCATAATTGATTGGCTCGGATATTGTTTAATTCGTCCAGGCAACGTCACACCACAAATGGAGAACTGATTCGGGAAGCTGGGAGTCCTTTTTTTTTAATTTATTTTCATTTAAATCTCCATGCCGAATGTTGCTGGTAAACAAATAAAAAGAAACCTAAATGCTGCATATAATCATTCTACATAGCTAAATTATGGAATTGTTTAGGTATTATCCTTCATTCAGCTCATTCAATAGCTATATGTTTGCTTTTTTTTTTTTGATAAATATCGTTTAAAGGAACAAGAGTCATGCCAAAGACAGCAGACAGAGCACAGAGATTCGGCTCCGGGAGTCTTTAGTTCAATCATTCAATCATTATTAAAACATAATGTACATGTTGCTGCTCTTAGATCAATCAAAGATTTGATAATGTTTTTAGAGCCCACATCTTAGCATGTCATATGCGATTCGTTTTTATTCTTTTTTGTTGTCAATTTTTTTTTGTTAACTTTCATAACTTTGCTGTTTTTTTACGCTTTTGTTTTTGGTCTGTTGATTTCGTTTTATTACAATATTATTATTTTAGCTTCTCTTTTCGGTTAATGTTTGAGCTTCTTGATTTGAATTGTTGTTGCTATTGTAGTTGCAGCTCTAGATCAAGTTTTTATATAACAGGAATGCATGACTAATATACAATAGCTCTATAAAATATATGCCCTACAAATATCTAGGATATAGATACAAATTAATAATATGGTTTAGGCTTTTAGGCTGCTAAATCTGTGGAATATATTATATCATATTATATACTATAATATGTATGTGTTGGTGTGTGGGAGTGAGAGTTGGTGTTGTAGGTGTAGGTGTAGGAGGGAGGGGAATGTTTACCGCTTTGTGCTAACCAAAAGCCGAATACAAAATTCATCGCATAAATTCTTTAAAAATAACTCTCACACGAAACTCCGGGACCAATTAAGTCGAAAAAAACGAAAAAACATACGGATAAATATGTGTATGTGTTGAATCTACGATTATCTCGGGAAGGCGGGGAAACAAGAAACTGAGACCATGACCCAGAGACGATTTGCTCTGGATCTGGGCTTAGGACTTTTTAACATTGTGCTTGCTAACTAGGGCCTGCAGTTTGTGCAGCTGACTAAGTAGATTGGCATTGGTCTCCTCCAGCCCCTCCAGACGCTTCTTGTAGTCATGGTTCTCCGTGACGAGAATCTCCACGCGTCTCTCCAGCTGGTCCATGTACTCCTTCTTTTTGCGGCGACTTTCCTGAGCAGAGATCTGTCGATGGGCGACCCCCAATCATTAATGTTTCACATTTCGAAAAATACATTTTCAAGAACTTACTTTATTTTTGATTTTACGTCGAATCTTCTTGAGGGATTTCTCCTCGGCTTTAGTAAGTGGGAGTTTCTGGGGTATTGGATAGCCTTCGGCAAGCAAAGTTCGCTTCTCCTCCTCCGTTAACAGCAAAGTTCCAGTGGATCCCTTCTAAAAATTTAAACATTTTATGTTTCAACTTAGGAACTTGGAATTTTTAACAATTGGTTGCTTGCTAAAAGTGAAAATATATGGGAAAGCTTACCGGCTGTGAGCTAATTAGCGGCGTATGGATCGGCTGGCGGGTTGTTGTTGTTGTCGTCGTTGTGCTGGAGGTGGAGCCGGAGCCGCTGGATGAGCGCGTGATGCCGGCAGCGTTCCGTCGTACCATAACAGATGACTCGCCGCCGGCTGCATTGGCCACGGATATAGAAACGGAAGCGTTGGGCGACAGTGGCGAAAACAAATGTTCCGGTGTCAAGTTACCTTCGGAGTCATCGCTGGGCAGGGAGGATGGTGGCGTCAGTGGTATTCCATACCCATGAGCATGTGATTTTGCGACGCTATTGTTACTGCTTCCGCCGCTGCTCTGTTTCTCGCTCTTGATCTCCATTTTGGTCATTAGGAGATCGCCCTGACCAAGGAGCTGTTGCTGTCGCTGCTGGGACTTGATGATGCTGTTGCTGTTGCTGGCGGTCAGCAGGAGGCCGCCGTGCTGCAAAGAAAATGGTAAGTAATGGTCAGTAAGATACTGATTAAAAATAACCCCCTTTTAATGCTGCCAATATACGGAAACTAAGGATTTTCAAATATGTTTTTTTTTTTTATCTAAAACCAGTTAACACTCTTGAGAATCGTAGGAAAATTATAAAAATAATTGAAAAGGCTGGGTCCTAATCTCAGGAAGTGGCCTTATCTACGTGCTTTTTCAAAAGACTCACCTTCTGCTCGAATAACATCTCCGTTTGCAGGTGGGCCAGATTGAGGCTAAGCTGGTGCTGCGAGCTGCTCCCTAGCGAGTTGGGACTGGCGGGGCAGCTGGAGTCCGGCGACATGGGCTCATCCTTGATGGCCGATTCGTCGATCTCGATGTCGGAGCAAATATCTGGCGAAATACTGCCATCCCGTAACGATGACACCGATGAGCTGCAGTCGTTGTCGTACAGGTGCTGAGGTAGTTGAAAGTGCTCGAGGGCTGCGACCACCACGTGGCCGGAGTTGGAGCCATGGACTCCGTGATGTGACTGCTGTGACTGCAGGCTCTGCAGGCCCGACCGGCTGAGGGTCAGCTCCGCGACGGATGTGTTGAGGGCGGGATTGCTGCTTAGGCGGCTGATGTGCGTGGCGGGCGGGGGATGGAGGGTCAGGCACTTGGGGTCGATGGTGGCGCGCCCGCTGGTGGCCGTCTTTAGTGAAATGGCAGGATAGCACTCGTCGTCCATGTCTGCGGAATGCACATTTCATTAAAATTTACCTAATACTCAAGTATGAACTAAACAGAGGCCACGTCATTAGAAAAGCTTGATAAAATTCTATTTCAATTTGTGAAAATCTTAAAAACCAGCTCGTGATCAGAGTTATTAAATCATATTCGTTCTAGACAAATAATTAGCCAAATATTAATGTTTGCTCTTAGCTCATATTTTTGGTAGAAAACAAGTGGAATTAGGAGCAATATGTGCGTAAATATGCTTGGCAAATATTATCGCGTCTAACCCACTTTATTATGCAAGAATTCGAGCTCTAGTCTGTAACTGTGCAAACACCGGATCACTTTCCTTTGCCATCGCACGCGTCAATCCTCTGGGTTGCACTTGTGTTTGCATTTCAGTTTTTTTTTTTTATTCTTTATACTTTATATACATTTTTCTGACAAAACTCTGGCTCACCTGCCGCCCCAACCCCCCGCCCCAAAAAAAAAAAAAAAACCTTCCACCACCCACTACCACAAAATATTTCGTTTTAATTTTATTTACACAGTTGTCGGTCGTACAGTTTCCATAAAATTACAAATAATATGAACAAAAAATAGACGAAAAGCCCAGCCCAGACCCCGGGCCAGGGCAATTATACACAGGTTTTACTCCCTCCCTCTATATATATAACTGATATCGCGTCAAAGTACAAAACTTCATGCACCAGTACTGCGTTAAATTGCTAAATGCTACCGCGACACTAAAAAAACAGAACAGAACCGAACAGAAACGGAGTTAAAACTGTTTTTCAACTGTTATTCTTGGTCGTCAGCGTTGTTTTCACTATGTACCTGGCCTAAATTATAACCAACTGCCAACTGTATTTGGTTTTCGAGGGCCTCAATAAAGAACCCAAACTCTGGACAAATATTGGCCATGTCTGGAAGGATCACCCATAACCTCTTCGAGGGCAATCTACGCGTAAACTTACCCTCGATTTTGGCCTGAAGGCTTTTTGGTGAATCGGGCAGGGAGTCAACGTCGCTGTTGAGGCTGTAGGAGTGCTCCGTCTTGATCGGCTGGGTGCCATTGAGCAGGGCATCCGAGATGAGCTTGTCGTTGAGTATGACGGTGGGATCTTTGACATCCCGATCGAACAGCCAGTCGTGCATATCGTGATCGGGGCTGATTTTCAAGGATTCCTGTAACGACAAACAAAAATCGCAAGGCAATTAGTTAATGTTCAAAAGTCATTCATAGTATGGTCGTGTTGCATGGCGATAGCACGCTTATATAATTGAAAAAAAAAATGCAAAAAAAAGAATGCTAACAAAACAAACACAAAAGTACAATTGGAATATATATAACCAATCGCAAAATCATGAAATTCGACCAAAACGCAACCGTACTCGAGCCATGCAGATAGCTCGAAATAAATAAAAAAAAAATTGATTTGATTTTAAAATGTATATATATAGACCAGATCCAACTGCCTCCGCCCCATGCATGTGGCCTCTTCTACGGTCTGTGCAATATATTATTGTTGTCAATCTTATCAGAAGACATTCTACCTGCCGTCCCCGAAGTTCTGCGATTCCGGCGTACCCTTGAAATCTTTGTTGTTGGTCATTCGGCCAGTATCAGTTTCGAAAATGGAAACTTATCAATATTATTTTGGTGTTGGGGTGGGTGGGAATTTTTCCGCCTATTTATAGTAGGGATTGAAAATCCCAACATTTTCCAAGGGGATTTTTAATCCTAAGGAGTGCGAGATGTACACACAGATACTATCTATTGGATACCCCTTTCAGGTCAGTGCCTCGCTACCTATTAAAACTCTTAATCGAGTGCCACAAATTTCAATTAATCCTCGAATGGAGTGTGTGTAAAAGTGTAATTAATTATTATGAGCAGAGCCAGTGTTAAGTGTTTCGAGGCTGTGATGGCTGGGCTGTGATGCTGCGATGATCACAAATCCAAGTCCAACCTTGAAAATCACTCAGAGTGCAGTGCAAATAACAATCGCTGGGAACAAGTTAGCCGCGTGTTCTATTTGCCGCCAAAAACCGAAAAACAAAAGACAGAAAAAAGACAAACAAATCCAGAATATATTTGCTTGGCATTTGTTTTAAAAACTTTCGAGCCAGCCACTGATGATGTAATCCCGAATGTGCCAGATTTTTGGACTGGATTCGCTTAATTGTCGGCCGGCAATCTACGGCAATAAATTGTTGACCCATTTAAAGGCAGCATTCTGTAGCAAAAACATATTATGGATACGTTTTCGTGAGTGACTGTCTGCCACTCTTGCTGCGATAAAGAAGTGCATGTAATTACGCTTTAAAAACACATTTGTATGTAAAAATCGCCTGTCGCGCCCCACCTCCAAAGTTCACATTCTAAGCCACGCCGAATGGAATCCAGTTTTGGCCATAAAAAAAAAGGGAACGTCGGAGTCGGCGGCGGCGGCTGCGGCGGTGACTCCGTAATGTGTGTCGGTATGTACATAAATAAATATGTAAGTTTTCAAGTATGCGATTCTTCCAGTGCCTCTGTGGGTCTTCTCCATTCTTCTCTAGGCACACTTAAGCATTGATTACGGGTGCAGCGCCAGAAATTGCTAAATAAATAGGTACTCGCGAGGGCGGTTTCTTAAATGGCCTAATTACATTGGATTATAGGCTATAAGAAAAAGTAATTATAAGCTTTCTTACAGCTCTTAATGACATGGTGCCTTCCAGACCTTTGATATGATATTTTCACTTTTAATAGCCCTTTTATTGCAATTATTAATGATAGCTATCTTAATTTATTTTTGATTTTTATTTTATTTTTTAAAGAAAAGCAATTACTCTAGGTCACGTATATAGTTTTTAATTAAGGCTGGCGTAATGGTTCAGAAAATTACTAAGGCCCATTGCCACATAAAAATATTAGAGACAATTGTAAAAAAAATAAATTACAAAGATAAGTACTGATTAGCAGACATATTGACAATTTACATGCATATTCTATTTAGTTTTATTTCTCAATTTTAAAGTTGTAAAAAAACAGCCGAGATTGCTGGAACTAATATTTGTTTTTTGCCCCCCACCCGGCGTATACGTAATATGAGGAGTTTCTTTGACCCCGAAACATAGGCAATGATTATTATTGTTTCCTTTTGTTATTGTTTTTTTTTTTCTTTTGTAGATTGCTATTAGCAAGGAAAGTGTGATTTTGAAAGGCAGTTTCTCCAGCCATAAACTGCAATTCATGAATTAACCAAGTCAACGAAAGTATGAAAATGGCCAAGAATGGATGATACGACGCTCATTATGCTAATACTCGTCGGCCGGCCCTCGCATTTCTTTTTCCCCGATTCTTTGGGCAGTGCATTGAAGAAATACACAAACACACAAGTGCTTTCTCCGCATTTTAGCCGTCGTTTTAGCCTCACATCGGGCCCGGCCAAGAATCAGCAAGCAGCAAGGCAGCCAGCGGCAAGCCGAGTGTGCGTGCCGGTGTATGAGTGAGTGTGTTTATTATGATGAGTTCAACGAACCCCGGGAATTGTCGAGAATTAGCAATTCTTGAAAAATGCTACCAAAACGGGCAACACACACAGGCCCAGTGTACAAATACATTGTACATACGTTGGTATGTTGGCTGACATGGCATGGCATGGCCGGCCGATGATGATGATGATGATGATGAAAGAAAGAAAAAAAAGAAAGAAGAAAGCCAGGAGAAAAAGACAGCGAAAAATGCTCGCAGGCATTTGCTACCTCTTTTGTTAGCTGCTGCGGATCAGGTGGGGGCAGCGTGTTTGGGAGATGGAGTTCTACACCGCGCAAAACAAGCATATAATTATCAGTTTCCAAATTATCCAAGAATTTTGTTTATCATATCTTTTGTTTTTTTCTTTCATTACTTTATCACTTTGGCTAAAAAATCATATCATATCATATCTAATATTGTGAAATGGAAAGTGTGTTTATCAATGAAGCAGGAGATTGTAGGGCTTTTTATAACATAAATAAAATAAAGGAGTTTATTTATCATTTATGCAGGCTTTTTTAGCTTATGATATAAGATTTTTCAGAGTGCACCTGAAGCATCATTTGTTGCACGTTTCAGGTGGGTTTTTCCTATCTCCTTGCCACTTTTTTTCCATTTCTGCTGTGTTTTGTGTTCCAATGAAAGCCACCGCCGGTGAAATGGCTAAGGGCGCCTTCTCAAGTGGAAAGCTTCAAGCTTGGAGTGCCGAGTGTTGCCTCTTAAGCCACAAAAACCGCTTGAGCGGCTAAGCTCGACTTGACTTGGCAATCGATTGCCTAACCATTTGGATCCCATTCGGAATTCGGAATCGGAGCCTGTGAAATGCAATCGATTGACCCCATTTCAATGGCAATTCACAAAAACCTGTTGCGCTCTCCCCCTTCTGTCACGTGCAGGGAATTCTCGGTTCTTGGTTCTCCGTTCTTCATTCTACATTCTCCATTCTTCCCAAGACTCTGAGATTCTTTTTACAGTTTCTCTGTTATTTTTATTTCGATTTGCGTTGTCGCACGTCACTTTGGAACCCAATCAAGCAAAACTACTTTAAATGCGATAAAAAAAAAAAAAAAAAAAAAAAAACGAAAATCAAAATAGCCGCCGAAGGGGTTTTTCTTTATCTGACGGCATTAAATTAACATACACATGTTTGGGGTGTATGAGTGAGTGTGCCGTGCCGGTGGTTCCTGAATTGGATTGCCCATTATACAATTTTATTCAAATTTCGAGTCTTTCTCAGGTGTCTCTCCCTATTTCTCTCTTCCCGAAAAACGAGAAAGGGTGCAAAAGCGACCAGAAACATACAATTTCATAAAATAATTAAACTGGTTATAGTTTTTTTTTTTTTACATTTTGTTTCCTTCTCCTTCATCTTTCTTTCTTTCTTCCTCAACTTTGATTTTTTCCTTCTTTGGCATTTTGGTCTATACATTTTTTCGATTTTGCTTGTTTTTTTTTTTTTTTTTGCCTGCTCCACAATTTGGATTGATTAAATAATGTTGCAGCAAGCGAAAACCTTTCACATTTAAAGAAAGAAAAAAAGTGCAACTATGTGCGAGAGTGGGGTGGGGAAGAGGGGTGGAGAGCCTCCGTGCGTGTGGATCATTATGTATGTATCGTTTTCTTTGTGTTGTGCACAGCATTTTTTAGCCGAGTCTTTATTTCTTTTCAATTTTTATGCCCTGGCTGCATCATTTGCCGTTGGTGGTGGTGGTAAAGTGAAAGGTGCTCCCACAATTCAAAAAAAAGAGCTGAACTGCCTTTTAACTTGAAAAATTGCTACGGTTTCGTATTTTCGTATTTTGGCCCGATTCGGTTTCGTTTTTCGTGAGCGCTATAATTGTAATGGCCATCATAGTCAAATGCCTCCGATTTTTGCCTTGAAAAGAAAGTGTTACAGAATTGCAATGCAAATGGCTAATTGAGAACACCAACAGCAAGAAATCCCAAAATATTACGTATACGACATGGTGCAAAAATAACAGGCACTCAGAATTGAATTCAATGACGTACTTGCGATTTTCTTTCTGCTCTTGCGGCCAGTGGTTTATAAATATAACCTAATATGTATAAAAATAGCTAGCGCAAAACGGAGACGGTTAACGGGAATGTGGAGAGGTGGTGAGGGGTGCGATGGGCGGTGGGTGGCAGCGTGGGCGGGGGCTCCCAATGCGGGCTTAGCTTATCGCCAACATATGTTTGTGTGGTAGCGGTATGAGGAAAGTACGTAAGCAGTACGTACGCCTGACGTCCGCCACCAACAATTTGCCAAAACGGAAATCATTGTGAAAGTAACCAAAAAAAAAAAAAAAAAAAAACATGACGAAAAGAAACAAAAAACCCGAAAAACACCGAAAAAAATGCAAAATGGTGAGACCCCAAAGAGGCCAAAGACTCCTCCATGGCAAGCCCCCGCAGTTTTTTTGT
This sequence comes from Drosophila varians, assembly GCA_018150405.1. Taxonomy (NCBI): domain Eukaryota; kingdom Metazoa; phylum Arthropoda; class Insecta; order Diptera; family Drosophilidae; genus Drosophila; species Drosophila varians. Next base: position 10,442,681 of record JAECWK010000135.1, read on the forward strand.
TATCCTAATCCGCCACATATCACGGTTTCGTGGCTGGGCCCACTGTGGGTGCCTTTTACAAGATCGGTTAAGTCTCCCCGATGGTCGGATGATGATGCCTTTCACAAAACCCTGAAGAGCGTTATATATAAAAAATAAAAAATTTAAAAAATCTGCATATATGCAAAAGAGCCATAACTAATTTGGCAATGCGCGGATGAGTCAGAGGGCATTAAAGAGCGACCTTATTGGAGAGCCCATAATGAATTCACTTTCAAGGTTTCTCGGAAAAGATAATGCTTAAAAAATGTGCTGTCAGTGAGGTAATTATGATATTCTAGGCCTTAACCCATAATAAATAATTGGTTTTGTGATGGTGCCAAGATTAGGCTTCTTAAAGCTATTGTTGGAGCTTCCTTTAAGCCTGAACTGTTGCTTGCCACTTGTTGCCTGCTGTTACACTTATCGTATAACACTTCATTAGTTCTGGCAATATGTTGCTACGCCCACGCCTTCTTCTACGTCCAAGACGCCCCCAAGGGGGTCTGCTGCCGGTTCCCTTTCCTGCCTTCCTGGGCTATGTAACATATTGTAAATTCAATGCAAGTCCATGAATAATTCACACTCTGGCTTGCCACACAGCAGCAACTCCTCCAACAAGTCCTGACATTGACGTCAAAAACAAAACCGAAACAGCTGGCCGTGTGGCCTAGCCCGCCTAGCCGCCCAGCCGCCCACTCTTGGGTGGCTAAGAGAGAGACAGAGAGAGAGCTGGACGAAGAGAGCTGCCAAAGAGCGGTGGACACAGTGCGCATCCTGTACGGCGCAGCGCGTGTAAAAGCCAGCATGAATGGAAGGCCTTGCCGCTTGGACAGCTCGCCCGCTGGACATGAATGGGCCAAAATGGAGAGGAGCCGCCATCGAGACTGGCGCACATGGAAGCCCAATACTATGTGTGGGGGTTGATGTCGTCCGTGTGTTAGTGTGTGTGTGTGTAAGTTTGCACAAATTTAATTATGCGCGCTTTTTTTTTCTTTTAACCATATGTTTGGACTTTTGGCATAGAAATTGTGTCGCTGGAGCGAGCTAAATTTGCAATAGTTGCTAGTCTTTCGGTTTCTTTGCATTCGCTTTGTGTTTTAACCTGTTTTGCAGATTGCAACGCTCCGTCTTCGTCTTCGTCATCGTCTTTGTCTCCATCACCGTCTCCGGCTTATTGGAAATGTCAAAGTTAAGCAATACACCAATATATGTACATATGTATGTATATTGAGATACATATAGAGTAGACCCAGAGTCTGATAGACCATATTGAAAGTATCGTGCATGGCCCGAACTAGTTATTCAAATATGCTGAGCCACTCTCGAGAGCCAACTCTCGAGACTGTTGCCAAGCACGTTTTTTGTTTTCCGTTTCTTGTCTTTGGCATTCTCGTGTGCATTTTAAGTAGCGGGCCTTGCATTAAGCCGTTAGAAAACTTCAACCTAACCTCCTAACGAAATGCATTCACATTTGCATTTGCATTCACCATGTGGACCATACCGTACCGAACCATATAGGGTGTCGAATTGGCCAAAAGAAATTGCTAATACCATTATGCACGCCCCCTTTGGCCTATGGATTCTCGTCAACTTTGTTGCCATTTTTCTGCTTATATAAGCGAAAGTTAAACCACAAATATAAATATAAAAGAGCTCTAGAAATGTCAAAAATATACAAAATGGAAAAAAGGTTACGGTTTTGTTGCTTGTATCTCAATGAAAGAAGAAAAAGTTGCTGACTTCTCGGCTTCTTGCTACCAAACAAAATCCACTTGTTGTTAATGCTGCAATTTTCCCCTTCTCGAGCCTGAACCTCTCTCGCTTTTAGCCGAGGAAAGTCGCCATTCTTCGTCTTGGGTCAGCATTCTTTTTTGAAGGCGAATGCAGTTAATTTTTTCCCCCGTTTTAGTTGTTCTTGGCCCAAGGTGCTTATTTTCGACTATTTACTGTTGCCAGTTTCGAGGTGAGATTGGTAAGACGATCTTGACTAATTCCAGCTTAAAAAAAGTTTTTTAAAACGCAATTTTCTTTGTTTCATCTCCTCGATTTCCCTTTCTATTCCGTTGAACCCTTTCCGGCTCTGGAACCTAATATAATATTCAAAAATATATACTTACTAGAGAGATTAGCTAAATTCTAAATTCGCTTAATTAGCCATTTTGTTTCCATGCGCTCAGAAACGCTCTTATCGTCGGTATGTGAAAATTTTAATTATAATTTTAGCTTTCAACAGCAAAAATTGTATTATTTTCTTATCATGGCTGGACCAGAATCGAAAGTAGCTAAATAGTAATTTTTGCACTGGAAAATTATTCCATAACTTTTCAAAATTTCTGGGAAATTCTTCTTATTCTTTGTAAATCCCAAAGACATTATTTAATTGACCCGCTGATCAGTGTTGTTATTGGATTTTCCCCAGATAAGCCGCTTCTACAGAAATCCCCCGATCTTTCTTACTTTATATGTACATATGTACAAATAGGTATTTATATAGAGCTTTACAGATTGTATGACCCGCTAATAATGATTCTGCTATGTCAACTCTTCAATGCCCTGAACTGATAGGGGAACCACTCGAAGATCTCTGAATGAAATGGGTGGGGATTTTTTTCATAATAGCAATGATCAGAATCTCGGAAAGAGTGGGGGCACGTGACATTATCAGTGGACTCTGAAGAGAGACCTACCTCCTAACCCCATTCGGGTCTTGCCAATTTCATACCCTCAGCTCGACGGCACTCGATATTGCTTCCCATTTTTATTAAAATTGATTATCGAAACGTCAAGCCATTAGTTTATTGTTTTTTGTCCTTTGTTTTGGTTTATTTTGAAAAAAAAAATCCCATGGCAAGTGGAAAACGGTGCGCTGCGCTGGCCTAATCAAAATTGGGCATTTCAGACCTTATCTGGGCGCGGGCCGCCTTATTTTTTGCCTTTTGTTTTTTTGGTTACAAAATACTTTAAGATAAGATTGTTGATATGGCTGAAGAGACTTTAGAATGATAGTTTATATTATTAAAATAATGCTAAAATGGGAAACTGATTAGGAGTGGAGGAGCCAGGATAATTCAAGGGAAATGCGTTATCTAGCCCTTGAATACCCAAATTATTTTCTGATCTACCTAACTTAGACACTTCCTAGGTATGTACATATGTGGGAGGGTATTAGAGCGGCGACTATCTGAAGGAAACCGATAATTTCTTGTTATGGGCACACACAAGCATTTGTGAGATACTTATGATGTAATTGAGCGCACGCCCCGGGTACGTCTACGGGTACACGGGTACATTGTACCGCTTACGGCGGGAAAAACGCAACAAAAGCAAAAAAAAAAAAAAATTGAAAAATGCATATAAAAAACTGCACGCGCATTTTCCCGGGCAATGGGCCTATTTCTGTCCCTCTGACTCTTTACATTGTCAAGTCGGGTAGTCGAGTAGGCGAGTAGTCGCCGGCGTGCATTATTATCTCCTAATAGTAATGACACTGACGGGCCATATTTTGTTTGTTGTTGATTTGCTGCAAAGTGCAGTGGTGGCAGAGGCACAAACACCAGGCGAAAAAAAGTCATTACTTTGCATTTAGACCAGCTGATAGCGGCGACTCGGTCTCGGCCGCTTATCAACTCCGCATGTGTCCTCCTCGTCCACCTCCTCCAGCTGCCTGCTATGCCAATGCGGTAATAGATTCTTCTTTTGTGCTTCCTCTACACAATACCAAAATCATCTAGGACGGACGGACTGCGGATGGACTGACGGACTGGCGGACGTACGTACGGACGACATGTATTCATTACTGTTTCCGCAGCGATAAGCACTAGACGACAACATCTCCGCAACGACTACTCCGCAAACGAAGCTGAGCCAGGCCACAGTTTTCATTATATTGAAACATTTCTCGCTTGTACCCCTCCATTGCGGGAGTGATACAAAAAATTAGAAATAGAAATACCAAACAATGCCTGAACGGAAGGGGGTTGCAACAAAAATCGTTCACTAATGATAAATTTCTTTTAATTTCTTGGAAAACTCCAATTATCATTATCGCCCAACAGAAAACAACTTTGTAGGACAGCAAAACTTCTAAGTTACGAACAGAAGTGGTAGATATAGTCGCAGGCTCTTATCAAAACCGTGTAAATTGATATATTCGAACACAAAAAGTCACTAAAAGTTGTCTTTTCTTCCAAAAGCGGGAACGTAACTCTTCAGATAAAAGGGCCTTGAGAACTATCTCCCCTTTTCGGTTCCCAAAAAAACAAAAAAAACATCGATATGTGTTCTATTCTATTTAGACCTTATAAAGTTGTATCATATCTATTTGCAAAGTTTCTTGGGCACGGCTTCAAAGGAACGTCCTCCACAAACAAGAAATGAAAATTTTGACTTTTGGGTGTGTTGTATATAGTATATTATATGTAGATGTCGGACTTTGACGTCTGTTGGTAGCTGGGCAATTCGATTAGATTTTGGGTTTTTTGTTCACTATTTTCAGTTTTGTTTCGGTGAGCGGACATTTTTATGAGGCTGCTTGGGACAGGTTTGAATCGTAGGCCAGTTTTGGTGATCGAACTTCTCTCAGGTGACCGCATACATATAAAATCGAGCTACTTAATATGCATAGAAAGAAAAGAAAACTAGCTTAAGTCGGCTAGACCCTTGGCTTAATTGTTTCTTTCCTCTGGGTTTTAAATCGATCATCATACTTAGAATTCAGCTCATGAATAAGTTCACGTTTTTCTCCCCAACTGATAAGCTTAATGTGGGTCATTAAAATGTTTTTCTTTGAATTTTTAAATGCAATTTCGTTTTTTCCTTCTCGAAACTCAAAAATTGAGACAAATACAGAAAAAATGACTTAATCTAGTGTTGGGCAAAGACTAAGCCGCGGGCCAAAGATCACAGTTCAGCGGGTTCGCCGATTTTAGTCAAATTGTCTAACCTTAGTCCGGATTATTTTGACATTCGTTAGAGTGTGTTTAATCGTATAGCTGGGGGGGCACCTATACATACATACATATATGTACTATAGATCTCTAATAGTAACGAACATTTTTTTCTTATCGTTTTGCTCAAGTTGTCGGTCCTACCTAACTAACTTTCACATATATATGTATATAGAGTGTGTGGTTCATATCAAGCATAGTACCTGCTGTAATAAAAGCTCTCGAGTATCAATGGGTTCTGTTGATGGGGTCGATAGAAACCCAACTATCCGGTACAAATTGCCGAGGGTAAATTGAACACTTACCGGATCTAAGTCGGAGTCCCATATATCTTTGAGGTCGCCATCGTAGAATTCCATGGTTCTTTGAGGTTGTTGAGGTTGGCTCTCTGTGGATGCGCTCTAAGAACCTCAGCTCGTTTTGGGCCAAGTGCGGTGGGTCTGGATTCGGATGCGGATTTGGATTCGGGGTTGGTGGTTTCGGCCCGGTTCCACTCGGTTGCAGTCACACTAATTTTTTGATGTTTCTATTTTAACCCACTTATGAACTGTGTCTACTTTTTCGCTTATTATTTTATTATTTTCATATGGATTTGTTTGGCTCTTCCTGACTGACTCTTTCTCTGGCTCTTTTCTTTTATACTTTCTTTAATTATATATATGTATATATTTTTTATTTTTAATATATATATTATCTTCTTTATTTCTCGCGTTCTCCGTCTTGGACTATACCTCTCCCTCGGTCGCTCGCTCTTTTCGAACGAACAGTTCTGGGCGATGACTGTTGGGCTGCTTCTTTATAACACTTATTAAGGGGAAACCTGTTGCTTCCAGAGAATGTTTTCACTTGACATTGTTATAGTCTGCGTGTGTGTTTGTGTGTGTTTTTTGCGTTTGCGCTGGTGTGTGTATACCGGGCATTCATTCGTATGGGTATTGGTATTTCGGGGTGTATCTGTGAGTACGGATCTAACTTGGTTTACAACTTGCGGCTGCGGGATTTAACTTGTTGCATGCGCTTTTTCTGGTCGTTTTATATTTGGCTTTAACATTAATTGAATTATTAACTTTTTCCCGATGCGGAAACACTCGATTTTCATAGAAAATAGTTATTACATTTAGATTTCAACTCGATAAACATATATCATTAAGTTTATTTGATTTCTTTTTTTGCTCTGTTTTGGACTTTATTACGGATACAATTGATTTAATTGAATTTTTTTGTTTCGTGTGTATGGAGAAGAGTAGACCGCTTTCAAAATGGCTTTGCTCGGCCCGTGTATAATAGCATTTAATATGGTGTAGTTAATAACGTTAACTTTAACAATTATATTTGTTTAGGTTCGGATGTATGGGATGGTAGCACACAATTAGAATAAACTGTCCGTAGTGCGACTGCAGCCAAAAACGGTAAAACAAAAAATGTCGGTGAAATTCTTGTGAATCGAACGAACGAGCGAGCGAATCAAGCCGCCAGCTCGCTGCCGACGTCGCCGCTCGGCGTCGGCCCGGCCCTCTCTTTCTGTCTCTGCACACTCCATCTCACTCCCGCACACATGGCCAAGTGGGCCGAGAAAATAGCTAAGAGAAAATGTGGGGTTTATCAGTCCCGATTTGTTCGCTCTGGCCGTATCTCACGACTGCGACCGATGCCGGCAACAGCGCCAGAACTTTCACCACAAAGCTCGACTGCTAGATACTTTTTACGCAAAAGTATCTGACAGATTATTCCCAAAAGAGCTATGTATCTAAGGGATACCTTATTTATCTTGAAGTTTAAGATACTAAAGATACATACTCTGTATATCAAAACACTTAGATAAGATGCATCAAGATATTAAATTAAAGGCCAAAGTGGTTTGGTTTTAATCAATAGCAAAGTAAGGCTAGTTATAGCTGCTTTATTGGGTGGCCAACCCTTCACATGGCCAGTAGAAAGTGTTACTTAAGGATCCTTGTGAAAAACCCGCCCCTTATTTATCTTTGTATAAATACAAAGCAACTTTACTGATAACCTATTGACGTTTCTCATAATGTTCGAATAACTATAGAAAGAATCCATAAGATTCGAATGTTCCCACAGTTCTGGCCACAAATCTACCCTCGGATACCCTATGTAATATGCGGGTAGCCGGCTTTATTGGCCACTCTCTCTCACGAGCGACTTATTCTCTTCCAACAACTTTCACGCTCTTCGGGGCTGTGTAAAGTGAATGTGGCTTGGTCTGGTCGTCTGGCCTGGCCGGCCGATTGTCGTAAGCCGGCTTTGACGTCGGCCTCGGCTCGTGAGATGGAGATTGAGAGGCCCCGGAGCCCAGAGGCCCGGAGTCAGGCGCATAGGAAAGGAAAACAAGTTTCTTCCGACGCGCTGAGCTGCGTCGCGCTGCTGCCGTTGTTGCGGCAACATTTGTTAACCTGTTTTTTATTATAGATTTTCAGTTGGTACGAGTGCGAGTTTGAGTATTTGATTTGGGATAGTGGATGGATGGAGTGGATGGTAGCCGACGGGGTTCCCCCGCTCTGCAACTAAACCCGACTTTGGTCGTGTTGCCGCTTGGCAACACTCGCCGCCACAGCTATGGCTATGGTCTTGCGCTCTGTTGATCTTGTCAACTTGACCAAGTTATTTGAACTATGCACATGTGCAGACCATACCGAGAGCCGAAAGCCGAAGCCTTTTGCTTTGTCATTTGAAGGCTGTTTGGTGGGGCCTGGACTTTCTGCCTCAGCCAGGCTGCTGTTTCTGGTGCTGCTGCTGCAACGCAGCAGCGTTCGCGTCAGCGTCGACGGCATAAAGTGAATGTACTTTTAAACCAAAGATCCGGTTTAAAGCTGGCCCGGACAACAGATACAGCGTCAGACAACGATGACAACGACGTTGACGGCGATGTTTTCACAAAACGCTTGTGTAATATGGAGAGGCCGAGGCAGTGGCAGTGGCAGCGGTAGCGGCAGCAACAGCGACAGCTCTCCCCGTGCAACCAGCGAATAGCTTTGCCCACTAATTTCTTATTTGTTATTATATATTTATGTGTTTATTTTAAAGTCTAAAATCCCCAATACGGCTTACATGGTAAAGCGAAACGGGTTGCTTGATTATCGCATTGAAAATCCCCAATAGACAGCATCAGAGCCTCTGACTCCCCAGATCAATGAGCTCCGATAGCCGAGCCCCAAAATGGGGGATCAGCATTATGAATGCCCTTATTCCGGGTCAAGTACTCTGATTCTTCCAGCCGTTTTGCCATGAAAGAAATTTCACCGATTGAGCCAAGAGGAAGAGCTTTCATTGTAACAGATTGGGGGTTTTGTTCATGATTCGTTACACTTTCTAATTGGGGGAGAGAAAATTTTAAAGATGATCTTGTCAAATTTTATCGATTCCGTGGTAAATTTGCAAGGGTAGCCTTGCCTGGTCTTGCCCCTCCTGGCCTGGCCTGTCCTGCTTGCCTTCCCCTCTTTCTTGTCACAATGCTGCCTCACTTGAATCACACACAATCCCATTAAAAACATCATCAATGTGCATTGTGAGTGTACGGAATGATCGTTGGTTGACTTGGTGTTTGTGTTGTACATTAAATTTCATTTGCCAGCCGCGAGACTGTGTGTAATTCGTCATGCTGGCCGCATTTGAACCCGCATAGCTGCCGCTGCCGCCTGCCTGCCTGCTGCCTGCCGCCTGCTCCTGCCTAAGCTTCAGTTTTTTTTTTTTTTGCTGCCCCTGCCGGGCAAAGCCGAGCCGGGCCATTCCCACTCCCATTTCGAGGCCGATTCCGGATACCCCCGAACACCGCCCCTAATTTGCGAAAGGCATCCGATTCTCTTAGCCCCGGTCTACGCCTCTCTTTTCCTTCTCTTCTCGGCGAACCGATCGTGCTCAGTTTAAATCAAGTGGTTTTTACAGTTATATAGTATATATAGAGAAAAATATACATTTGTATCTTATGGCTGGCACAAATATTTTTCGCCACTGACGACGCTTATTCGTTTATTTTGTGTTTCTCTCTTATTATTATATATATTTCTTATTATTTGATTTGTGAATCACATCAAAAAGTTGTGGGCTTGTGTGTCAGAATGTTTGTGTGTGGGGTGTTGTGTGGGGCTTGGGATGGGTGTGAGGCGGCGGGCTGAGTGTTCACTGGAAAAATAAAGATACAATCCAGTTGGTTAGAAGATACTTAAACGCCGGAGGTGTCTGTTAGTCTCGACTTTTCCGTCAGTGGTGGGGACCTTCCTTCTCGGTTTCTGTCTCTGTTGCTGTTTATCTGCAGTAACATTTTAATCTGTACTCGAGATTTCTTTAAAATATAATTTAGCATTACGGCAGAGGCCAGTGATTAGATTCCTCCTTGCCTGTCATGGCATATGGGTTGATAATTTAATAACTTCCCCCATGAATGAATTTTTGTTATTGCGGATTCTTTTCTTATCACTTCAGATTGCCTTAAATGAAAAAAAACCCCCACCTCAAAATATATGCTGCCGTAACAACATACGTATTTGTAACAACATAAAATTTGGGGTCTCCTCAAGATTAGGACTTTGGACTGAGGACACAAAGGATCGCTTATCTCTGGCGTTTAATGACCTACATCCTATCGTATTTTAGGGTCGCCCTCAATTCCCATTAGGGGCAACGAAGGCTCTTATCGTTAATAATATTTAGCATATTTCTAAAATTCCTTTGGGTACTCTCTCTTAAGCATAAAAATGCAATGTGACATGCGTGAACAGAAATCGAAAAAAGATATTTATGCAGCTAATGTGTTTCTTAGCCAACTATGAAGAGGTTTCAATTAGCTCGAGTTTTGGCTTCTCGCACAAGTTGATAAGTTTTATATTTATTCTGTACATTAAGCAAAAAATTCTCTTGTTTAATGATATACTATTATTAGCTGTATGAAAAAGCAGCTGTGGCTTTTGTATATTCCTCGGAAAAATACCTCGAAATGCACAATAACATATGTATGTATACATATATGGCAAGACATCTAAAAATATGAGCACATGTTTAGATAGCTTTATGGTAAAAAACGATGGCTTTCCCACAAACAAATTGTTTAGCAGGACATTGATCTCTCGCAGGAGTTGTTAATTGAATTAGGCATTCGGCACTTAGTCATGCTCGGTCCCAGACTCTACGAGGAACGTATTATTTATCGCTGAAAGCGACACCAGAAAATAAGCCGCAGAATACTTTCTGACCTAGTTTCATCATTATCACTTTGTGTCAAAAACAGCCTTTAAGATCGAGACCTGGTATGGGTACCTGCCTTTTCGAGATACAAATACGCATTTACTTCTTCTTTTTTTTTTTTTATCTAAAAATAATAAATGATCTCATTGTTGTTTACATTTGTTGTTCTTCTCCCTCAGGACGTCTTCTTATTTTTTTTAAACCGATCGTGTCATCGTCATATTTCTGGACACTTGTTTCACATCGTGAAAAAGTATCTTTAAACGGTTGGCAGGCGACGACGGATATTAACACAAAATTGTAAATAATTGTACATTGGTACATTTGTATTGTAAATTAAATATGGGTATAATTCGACGATCGAAGCATTTTTTTTAAACACATATGGGGGAGGGGAGAGCCTCCGGTGTGTGTCAACATACGCAACGTCGCAGACATTTCGCCGTCGTTGTCATTACAACTGAATCCACATAACGTCAGCGTCATGTGCATTGAGCCATCTTTTGTTCTAGCTCGATCGATGTATTCCACTTCCACCTCCCGGCCCATCTGTCAATTGCATTAAAAGCAAATATCGCCTCATAAGAAATGGGCTATAATAAAGTATTGCCGTCCAACAACAAAAGAATTGGTTACGTTTGCACTTGTTTAAACAATTTCATAAAGAACTTCCACTCACACTACGCGTCCTCTTGTTGATTTTATTTTTTATACATATGTGTATCATTTTTGTTGTTGTGTTTCTTATTCTTATTTCGTTAATTTTTATATTTTTTGTCGGCCCTCTTACAGGTGTTCGATAAAGGTAACCAGCATACTTAGTCCAGTAGCGGCGGGGCGGCGAGTATTTCTGTCTTATCGTCTTTGGTAATGCTTGACAATAAATTAGATTTTGTGCAAATTCTCTCGTCCGATCGATCCACTTAATAGTGTCCGCCATGATATTGCAAATGGCTGAAAGGAATACTGAAGAAGTACATATACCTGGGGTGAGTCGCAAGTTTGTGTGATTTATATCATAACAAAAGCTGTAGGGCAAAAAGAAAGGGTATTACGAATTGTGGGTACTCTACATCATAACTCTGGACGAAAGCTATGGAATACGCTTCAACTTAAAACTTAAAGATACTTTTAATACTTTAATTTAAGACTGACTATTTTGTGTATAATCTGTAATAAAACCAAAAGACTAACCTACCTAATCTTCAAGTTATTTATTATTGTAAGGTGTAGAAAAGAATCCAATATATATTATTTATCAGATATACCAGAAATAAAAGGTACTTAAGGTGATTATAAATGTTCCTGTTGATAATGTCGTCTACATTTTTGATGAAGAGAACCTTAACCTCCTCTCGAATGATGGACGATAATAAAGTTATTTGGCTAGATGGAAGAGTAGCTTGTAGCCGCGTCTTCATATCCGAAATCTTTCCTGCTCGACGTCTTCCTCCACTATCCACTTGGCTATCCATAAACAAAATACGGCCAATGCGGCGGTTGTTGAGGTCAATGATTTCTGTTTCGTTGTCTTTTTCACGCTTTTGACGCTTTTTGTATATTTGTTGGTAGTATCGCGTGAGTGTGTGTATGTGTATGGATGGGTTGGAGCATATTGAATATTAATTTTTAAGTTTTGCGGCTTATGTAAACATATATTCAGCAAAATGAGTGGAACCATCGACCGCTGTAATGTCGATTCTGCAAGCAGGTGATGACATAATGGAAGATAGTTCCCAAGTAGCGGCAAGGAATGTATGCTGGGGATGTGATTCACAGGGTCTAGATTCTAGATTCTAGACTCTAGAATGAACCTTCGATGGCAACCTAACGCATGTTATCTTGAAGGTCTTTCCCGATAAAATGATATTTAATTAGACTAAAAAGAAATGCATGTCGGGCGGGGAAAAGAACCCCTCGAATAGGCCCATAAATAAAATGGTGAACTCATGGAGATCTCTCAGTAGAGGATTCAACCCGAAACCCACAAAATGTCCAAATACCTGGTGTACTTCTGTCTGGTGCTGCTGTGGAGGAGTAGCCCCTCGAACGGAGATCACTTCGATGAGTGCGATGGAGTCGAAGACGAATCATTTGTCCAAAGCTGGGAGAGCTGCCAGTCGTATGTTTATTGCCAGGGTGAGGATTCCGTCAAGGGTGATTGCGACGAAGGCGAATACTTTGACGGTGAGACGGGGGGCTGTGACGCAGCCGCCAATGTGCAGTGCTTCCTGGACGAAGTGGATGAGCCGGCTGAGCCGGAACCGGAACCCGAACCGGAAGAGCCCGCACCCACGCCACCGACGCAGCCTTCGACGCCTCCGATCCAGGAGACGCCCAGCGAAGTGGATTTCCTCAACATTGCCCCGGTGGTGAAGCCGAACTGTCCCTTCAGCGACGATCCCAGCCAGGTGATACTCATGGCCAGCAATGAGTCATGCAGCAACTACTACCTCTGCTACCACGGACATGCCATGGAAATGCACTGCACCAACCAATTGTACTTTAATTCAATCTCCGGACAGTGCGATCTTCGCGAGAACGTTCAGTGTGCGGTGGGTATTTGCCATTTTGCGATATTGATCAGTCTGGGAATGAGATGATTGCATTTTCAGATGGACGATCCGAGGGACCACAAGTGCCTGCCCCACATGACCGAGTTCTTCCCGCATCCGGACAAGTGCAACTACTTCTACTACTGCATCAAGGGCTTCCTGACCCTCCAGCAGTGTCCCTTCTACTACGGCTGGGACATCGAGCGAAGGAGTTGTGTGCAGATAAATGTGGCGAAATGTTACGGTAACTCCAAGCGTTCCTAAAACCGGAAACTCCCGGAGAAAATCCCAAAGAGTGCCACCAAAAAACTCATTTAAACTCCGGTGGAAGTTGTCTAGTTTAGGCTGATAAGATGCGTCCTTTACGATAAGTTACACGATTGTAGAACATGAGACCTTTAATTAAATATATAGAACTAACTTATTTTGGAAGAACCCCGATTTGTCAGAGGCTGAGCTATAAAAAGCTTAGCGCACAACGCTCTACCCACCACAAAGATCGAGAATGCAGAAATCTTCGCGCTTTGACATTCTCCTGATCGCCTATGGCCTCCTTGTCCTTTTCTGTGCCATCCATGGATTAAATATTACAGAGTGTAATGGCCGGAATGGAATCGTCAACAACACGCTGGCCAACTGCAGCTATCCCTACCTGAACTGCTCCGGAGCAGACTCGTTGTTCTGCTCCTCCAGCACCAACTGTAGCGCCAACTTCGTTTGCAATGGAACCAATATAGTGACGCCTACGGACCAGGAGAACTCGACCACAGTCACGGAACCGCCCACGCCCACCCTGTCGCCCAACGATGTGCGACGTCAGTGCCGGCAGGGTGTGACCAAGAGGTTCAGTTATCCCCAAAACTGTAACTACTTTTACTACTGCGTGGATGGCTTCCTGCTGGTGGAGCAGTGTCCTTTCGGTTATGCCTTCAACAGCGACACCGGAGCATGCGGCGGACGCCTGCAAAATTTCGCCGAATGTACGATGAAGTAAAAAATAATATATAAACCGAAATCACTTTTAATTAAGCCTCTATTGTCGTGTCAAATTAATTTCGTTAAAGCTAGAAAATAAAGTGAATTTAGAGTCTTATCACAGAACAAGCAACACGAGTCATTTGTAGCCCCCACCTATAAAGACTGGCACTGATCCGGGGGATGCAAACAGTCGAAGGCCTATATATGTGGCAGTTGATAGTCTTGGCCTGCCTGCTGCCTGGCTCCCAGGTGCGGGCGGCCTTCCTCGAGGATTGCAAAGGCGTCATCATTCACAGGATACCCAATGAGAACCAGGAGTGCAGCCAGTATGTCTACTGCGATGGCGACAATTCGTATTATTGCAATGGGGATTGCCTGGAGCCGGTGCAGTGTTATGAGGAGGACGAAGAAACTACCACTGAAGTGATACCACCCACTACTAAAGCTGAGGAACAGTCCTCTTCTGAAAAGTCTACCACGGACAAGCCAAGTACCACAACTGCTGCTCCAACTGCTGGACCTACCGCCGGCCCATCAGCACCAAATCCACCATCAACCACTCCAACTCCAATCACCGATGTCCGAGTTCTCTGCAAGATTAGTGGCAAAAACGGAGTCTATCCATACCCGGCAAACAGCAATTACTACTATCAGTGCATGGAGGGTTACCTCCTCCTCCAGCAGTGCCCGCAAAACTTTTACTTTGAGGCGGCACAAGGGCAGTGTATTTCCAAAAAACCCTATCGTTCATCGGTCTTCCAATTGTAAGATTCATCTGTACCCACTCCAGTATAGAATGTGTAATAAAGTAGATATGGAAGCGTGTTTCTAGGCAAATTAATTTCAGATAGGCTGGAAGGCTGGCGAGGTAAGCTCCCAAAGGCTGGTTACTCACCAGATCAGTTGATTTTTCGAAACGAAGCTGGAAAGATGCTCCAACTTTGGCAATACTATCCCGTATTTATCCTGCTGCTTGGCCAAAGCCAGGCGGATGTCTTTGAGGAGTGCAGCGGAGCCGAGGGCTTCAGCTTTGTGGAGTCACCCAAGAGCTGCGCCCACTACATTTATTGCGATGGCGATGATTCATACGATGGGGAATGCGAGGACGGCGAGTACTTCAGCGCCGAATTGCAATTGTGCGAACCCATGGGTGACATAGATTGCCGCACGGGCTTGCCATCGGTGGCTATAAATGATTCTTCAAGCTCTGGGAATAACTCTTCAGAGACTAATACCGGATCAGGATTAGACATAAATAACTCCACCGTATCCAGCAATTTAAACACTACCTTGGCCCCATCGGTGAGTGTCATAACCCGCCCGCCGGCCAACGAAAATGGAGGCACTGGCTCCACTGGAAGCTTTCCAAGCATAGAGGTGGCCGTGACTACCCTTTGTCCCAGGCAGGACAACCAGAGCCGCATCGTCTTGTTGCCAAATGGTAACTCCTGCTCTGATTATTTTATTTGCTATCAGGGAGAAGCTCTGCCCATGAGCTGTGCGGCAAGTCTGCATTTCAATTTCCGATCCGGCAAATGTGATCATCCCGAGAATGTTAGATGTTTGGTAACTATTCACCTATACTTCAGAATTATCCATGTTTGTTAATTTATTTTTATTATTTTAGAATTCGGTTTCCAATCCACGAGAGCAGTGCAAGCGAAATACCATTGACGTCTATCCCCATCCGGATAACTGCAACTATTTCTATCAATGTCGTCTAGGTTTCCTGATTGTCCAGCAATGTCCCTTCTTCTACGGTTGGGACTACGAGAAACGATCCTGCATAGCCCTAAGTCAAGCCAAATGTTATAACAAAGTGCAATTGAGAATGTAGAAATAAAATAATGTTTAACTAAGGAAGATTTCTAAAATAATGGGCTGGGAATATAACTTCAATCTTGTCACAGATAAAGGATGTATAGGCTTTTAACAAATAGTTCAAATAATTCATAAACTTTCCTATATGAAAGGTGTAAAAGTATTCGTTTTGTAACCTTCTAGTCAAAATTAATTAGTTTTGCAAAAAAACAAAAAAGGGTAGCTTTTGATAGGGAAACGCAATTTTATCTAAAAGAAACTCTGTCAACCTTGAATGATTTTTAAATATTCGAGAAGAATCTTGTCAATCACGTCAATACCCTATATCTTTGCGAAATATTGACCTTGTTTCCAAAGATTCTGTCAAAATATTTGACATAAAATGGGCCAATCAACTAGTTTGATGGGAAATGACCGATTGAACTGAATTACAAGGACAAACCTTATGGAAAAAGAACAAATTGCTTTCTACTATCGCCATTTATGTTAAAGTTTATCTCTTTAGTTCCTTTTTTCCGGGGATTTGAAATGGAAACCTTCAGCCAGGTATTACGGACATATCTGGAATAACTTTTTTATCGATCGCACATTTTTGGCAAGTCAAAATAGAGAATTCTAAAGTGTTGATGTTTTTGTTGCGAAGAGACGTTATCAAATCTTCTTACACGAAATTCAAAATGTTAATTTTCTGATATAAAGCTTGTTCTGTGATGCCGTTTCTATGGCATATATGCCAAGTTCTCCGGGCATTACGAAATTAGAATAAAACTGCGCTTTACGGGAACCTGACACACAAGATGATGCTTAATACGAAATCAAGTTGGTAATTAAAGCTAAAAACAGTGATTAAAACTAAAAGTATTTCTTTATAGTATTCATATATTTTATGGGGAGCCTTCTCCTCGTTTCTGGACAACGGAACTGGAAGCTCTCCAAACCCACCAACTCGGTGACCATACGCCAGAGTGGAGGACGTATCTGTTCCAACCATTTGGTGGGGGAATTCGTAGAGCATGCGGATGACTGCCACATGTTCTACCTGTGCGTGGAAAACGGGGACGCCGTCCTTGCCTCCTGCCCACCTACAATGCTCTTCAACTCGGAGAGTCGACTCTGCGATGCGGCGGCAAATGTGCGTTGCAGGAACGCCACGGACTCATCTGGGGAGAGCAACCTTCCCGGAACCGGGGCCAATGATCTGAACAACATGGTCACGGATGTAGACACCTACTGCTCCACGTTAGCACAGCAGCAGAGCAGCGATCGGATTGTTTATGTTGGAAGCTCCAGCACCTGCAGCCAATACTACATCTGCTACTATGGCCAGGCCATTTTGCAAGAGTGCAGCTCGCAGTTGTACTGGAATGCGATGACCGGCAAATGTGATGTGCCGGAGCGGGCGCAGTGCACGTTGGGTGCCCAGGAAGCGGTGGGTGTGGAGAGGCCGCCGAGTGGGAGTTCCACATTTGGCCCAAGTGGAGCACTTACGAGTGATCTCATCCACTGTCCGCCTTACGGCCAGCATCTGTACCCGCACATGCAGCGGTGCGAATTCTTTATATACTGTGTCAAGGGCCATGCCAGTTTGCAGCGTTGCCCGTTTTATTATTTCTTTGATGTTTCAACGAAAAGTTGTCAATGGTCCCGCACGGCTTTGTGTGTGCGGGATTTGAGTTTTACATAGTTAATAAAATAGTGATTTAAAAACTGAAACGGCCATATACTTTTACTTTCAAAAAATTTAAATTCTAGCGCCTAACCTGATTGGTTAAAATCAAAGTGCGTTCTGTACACACTGGCTACTGAACTAGTTCATTCGATTTTCAGGCTACGCTTTGAGTATAACAAGAAAACCTGGTCAAATTAAGTTAAATGTTTAAATATAAAAAAAAAAAAAATACTTTTTTATTGAATAAATAGAATATTTATGATATGTAAATTAACATCTGTTATCGCAAACGACGGGACTTCCAGCCCTGGTTGCCACGTGCTATCGATAGACTGTTATTTAGAAGAGGAAGAAATGGGTGGAAAGACAAAACAAGCGCCTCGCACCAAAAATAATGCAAAGGTAAGGCGCAATTGTCAATAATTATACAATCTAGCAGCAACAGTATGCTATACCCTTCATTAGCCGTCGAGCAGCAGCCGAACAGCGGAGCTGTTGGGCACCTCCACGCCCATTTTCGTGGGATTTTCAGCGCAAGCGGACGGCGGTGGACTGGTGCCATTTGCTCCGGGATTCGCCAGCGCTGAACAAATGCCGGATAGTTTCGATGCGGCCATTGATCCCCAGACCCAGATCATTTTGCGCAAGCTCTCTAAAAAAGACCCCATGACCAAAAAGAAGGCGCTGCAGGAACTGCATGAGCTCATTGAACAGTCAGATGTGGATTCCCTAAGGAACATTCTACCCCTGTGGCCAAAGTATTACCTTAACCTCGCCAGCGACCCCGAGCACAATGTGCGCGAGCTTACGCAAACTGTGCTGCAGTTGCTTATGGCAAAGTGCAAGAAGGCGATGGCTCCGTACCTGAAGCTGCTCGTTCCCGTTTGGCTGGGCAGTCGCTTCGATACCTACGCCCCTGCTGCCAGCATAGCCGGGCAGTCCTTCAAGGACACCTTTGCGGGGAATGCAAACCGAACTCGAGAGGTATGCCTGCATTGCCAGGTGGAGATTTTGGAGTACGCCACCCGCAACCTGACCTTCCACACAGCTGCCACACTTTCGATTGGGAAAAGTTTAACCCCTGAAGAGGCGGAACAGAAGTATCAACGAGTTGTGATTAGTAGCCTGAAGCTTTTGTCATTTTTCTTGGAACAAACGGCGCAAACAGAAGAGCTGAGCCAAGTCAAGGAGGGACTTGCGACGCTGGTGGCTCATCAAAAGTTCAGGAGCTTCGCGAAACACAAACTGCCGTCCATTAAGTAAGACTTATTGTGATGGAAATTGACCGTATTATATTTATTTTCATTCTTAATCCGCTTTAGGGCCGCCTGGTTTGAGTGCATCTACCATATCCTGCAATCAGTTGCCCTCTTGGAAGTGATCTTACCTCAAAAGTCACAGCTTATAACACTGTGCTTTCAATTTATAGACGATGCTGATCCGGTTGTGGCTCCTCAAGTATGGGGATGTGTTCTTTTACTGCAAAACAATTACGACGATTGGTAAAAAGGATATTATCTATTTTCCCATCTTAATTTAATGACATCCTTTTAGGTTTTCTTCGCTCAACATTCGCAAGGCTTTGCTGCCGAAATTGTCTTCCCTGCTCCGTAACGGCTTCAATCGGAATGCTCAGGCCATTTGCCCCAACCTGCTGCCTTTTCTTTCCAAGATAACACCTGCCTCTCTGCAGGATCTGGACATTTACGAGTTCTACCAACGCTTCTTTGACGACATGAAACTGGCCATCACGGAGAAATTTGACCCTCCTTTGTCCAAATCCGATTGCACTGTTATGCACAGTGCCTATTTCGAGTGTCTGCGGTTTTTGTTTCAACAAATCAATAACAAAAAAGAGAAAGCATCGACAGATGACGAGTTCGCCATTAAGCTTCTAGAAACAAATGTCTTGGAACCCATTAGCTGGCTGCTGAAGAGCGACAGTGCCCATGTAAAGAACTTTTTCCAGCACAGCTCTGCCTTGGTTGCTTTCTGGGATCGCCAGATCCACAATAAGTTGGACAAAGGTGGCCTGTACGCAAATCTATTAAATCTTTTTTGGACTAGGATCTTTGAGCTGGTTACCAAGGACCTAGCGGCCGAAGAGGTTGACGAACAGCTTCTTTCGCATGTCCTGCTGTTGGTGCAGGATCTGCACATGGCCAATCCCAGCCTGGAGTCCCCAAGTGTCAAGTTTGTAGGGGAGCAGGGAAAAGAGATTGAAAAGAGTGAACCCACAACGCCAGTAAAGAAAGCCCAAGAAGCAGCTGCGTTTATACAAAAGGAGCTCAAACAGTTGGTTGTGAAGCTGGTGAAGATTTGCCTGGAGAAAGCCAGCGGAAGTGGCAAAGGCAGCTCTGCCACGCGATACGTGGAGCAAGTTCGTACCCTCACCAAAATGTTCAGCGATGTAAAGTTCTTCAAGAGCCTTACAGATGTCGGTGAGTTGAGCGGCACTTTGGACAGGTTTGTCAGCCTGCTAAGTCAAGTGAACGAGGATACGTGTGAGTCCGTTGTTGAGATTGTTTTCGAGATTCTGCCCCTGCTAGAGGCGGATCATCGATTTGATTACATTGAAAAGACACTGTTAAAGGTAATTCGTTTGAAAAATGTTTAGTTTATTCTTCTCTTATATTATTTTATTTCGCTTGCAGCTAACACAGCATCGAGTTCAAAACCTTCTCCTTCACCGGCTTCTATCGTATCCGCTCTGCACAGAGCCAGCTGTGAGGAAGATGCTCTGCAGTCAGGATACCTGCGCCGTTATTGCCCGAATCGCCGAGGAGGTTGTGGTGGACAACGATAGGGAAAAGCTAAACCTGCTGCACAAGTGCTTCTTCCAAACCGACACAGGGGACATACTCATCAATGCAGGAACTGTGGATAAAATACTGCTGGCCATGAGCGGGCCACTGGAGAAGCCATTGATAGACGATATGGTGGAAGTATGCGGTAGCTTTATTGCTCAAATAATGCCTGTGATTTGCACCAACGACAACTCTTCGTTGGAGGTGCGCCAGCAAGTCTTTCTGAAGCTCTACAAATTCAGCTTGGAGCATCAGCCAGAGGACTACCTATCAGAGGACACTCTCTGGGAAATTACCACGTGCTGGCAAGACGCACTTTCCAGTAAGGACATTGAAATCGACGATGACATGCTAAAAACTTGTGCCAGCATAGTCGAGGATTTGGCCAAGAGCGTAGAAGTCAATGCTGAAAACTTGGATAGTATGGCGGAGGCGATGGCCAAGTTTGTGATCTGCTCCACGGAAAATATCGAGGATGAGGACAAGCGGATGGATCGCATAGACGAAACCATTGCAGCTCTTCTTGACACTCCTCTAAAGACAGCCGAAAAGGTTCAGCAGTTTGAAAACCACGTCGTTTTATTGGAATCTTTGGCGGGGACAGTGACTGCAGGAGTAGCTTTCGACAGTGGTTGCATGAAATCCACAGACATCTACCCGTTAATCCAGCGCTCGACCATCAACTTGGCCACACTCAACAAGCTGGTGTTCAAGTTTCCATCCTCCCAGCCCCCCAACGATCCCGAGGACGAATTGACCGAAGATTATTGTGATCCAAATGCTGATGTTCTCAAGAAATGGAGTGAACCCCTCATCGCAGAGCTGCTGCAGTGTATCCGTGTGGCCGGGGCTGCCGGGGATTGGCAGAAAGTTTTTGATTTGCCATCCGCCGCTGAGGAACAAGTTATCATTTTGGTGGAGAAGGTTCATGACTTTATGAGCAACTCCAGCGAGTTGGTCGGAATAGTTCAGCAACGTCTCAGGCAGGATGCTGTTGCGCATCCCAGTGTTATTGGCTGCCGCCTGTTGGGTTATCTTATCCATCAGTATGCCGATTTTGATGAGAGCGCACCGATTCTGCTGCACGAGGACTTGTCCGACTCTCTGGTGACCCAAGGAGCCCTCAAGGTCTACACCATGGCTCTGCAGTATCTCCTGCCAGAGCTTTCGCAAAGAGCCATCGGTCTTGGTTCGGCCATAATGCGAACAGAACCACCCGAGATTTGGATCGAAGCTGCCGTTTTCCGGGCCTTGTTGCTAAATAATTTCGAGTCGGAAGTGAATGAGCAGTCGGATCGTAACATCATTGTCTCGGCTGTGCAATTTATGACCAGCATTGGAGAGAAACAGAATGCCCAAAAGGACTTGCTCCATTACAATGTGTAAGTGCAGCAAAATATTTTAGGTTTATTTGTCTATTTACTATTTTTATTTTTTAGTGAACTTAAAAAACAACCCTACGAGTCCGTCTTGAATACAGTGGAGTTCATAAAACTACTCACCGAGGTCCTGAAACGCTTCCCGTACGAGCTTAGCATCAAGAACTGGGATGCCATTCGGATTGGTCTCAGTTCTTGGGTGTTGACCGCCTCCAAGTCCATAGCTCATTACGATGACCCTAAGACGTGCCTATTTGTGGTTGCTGTTTATCAATTGTTCGCCGCCTTGATTGAGTTCATTCGTTCCGAGAAGCAAAAGAGTTCCACGGAACTGCTTAAAAATGTGATTGACGAATGGGAATCCCTTTTCGCCAAGGAGGTCAATGTTGTTCTGTTCAAATCATACTATCAGTTGACCCATGAGGCGAGTGTAGAGCCAGGATTCCAAGCTTGCTATGAGGCGGTAGTGGAACATCTGACCCCTACTCTTGAATTGCTGGACTATAGCTTTGTTTATGCGGTAATTTTAGGTGTTTTATCGACCTATAAAGTCCTTTTTATTAATATTTCTAAAATCTTTTAGTTCTGCAAGTCGAATAGCAAAATCAATCTGGATCATCTCTGTAATTTCCTCTTCAAGCAGCTTTACGGTCGCCAGTACTCTGTCCGACTTAGTGCTGTTTTTGCATTAAAACAACTTACTCCTCACTTTGTGGCCGATGATATTGAATTGAATGATAAACAGAGCGAAAGCCTGGACGCCACCACCACTATCTCCAGATGGCACTTTCTCAATCGCTTCGAGGATTATCTGACGCGTTACGATGCCTTGATAAGAAAATACGTAGAGGAGTTCACTTTTAAGCTATCGGAGCTAGAGGATCTGGAACCCATTGACAGGCACGACGCCCTCAGCTACCTCTTCCTGTGGGACTGCCTCATCAATGCCTGCGCCAAGTCCCCGGTGGCCCTGCGAGCTGTCTACACCAATTGGCTAAACGACAACAAATACGAAGAGGTGTGAGAAAAACATTTCCTAAAATTTACTATTGATTTGGGTTTGCACTCTACAATTTCGTCAATACATTATAGAATTTCTTACACTTCCTATTCCGCGCCATGCCGGTGGACATCCTTAAGAATCACGGCGCCAAGGTTCACAGCAACGGGGTCTACAAGGAGCTGAACTGGTCCCAGTTGAAGGGTGAGTGTACTTAACCAATCAGTGTCTCCTCGGATCCGGTGTCGTCGGCCATAACGTCCGGCAAGTAGTCCTCGCCGTAGCCGTAGTCGTACTCGCCGTAACCGCCTTCCAAATCGCCCATCATTTCCTCCTCCTCCGGTATATCCGACAGAGAAATGTAATCCGACAAGGGCACAAACTGTTCGGGATCGTTATCTCCCATCATGGGACGTTGGACAGGTATCTGTTGCGGCGCCAAGTAGATGTTCAAGTTCGAAATGAACTTGTTGATCCAAACGGTTAAATTATTGGCCAATATCCTTTGATATTCGCGTAAATTGCTGGTGGTGTAGAACTCTTGATCTGTGGGAGAAATTTTTGATGGACTCCTGAATAGATCCTAGAAAGACACAAGATATTACCTGTAAACTCCCGCAGCCGCTCTAGGATGATACAACAAAGAGGCGAATTCTCGTCCACTATGAACTGATCATTTAGCAGAAAGTCTTTCATTTCCTCAAACAGGACACATATAATCTTTTGCATTTGCTTGCGTTGGCGCAGCAGGATGCGCTTTTTAAGACCCTTGCAGCGTCGTCGGTGCATTCGCTTAGCGGCCCGACGCTGGCGCATCTCCTCCTCCATGTATTCCACTGCCTTCTCCATGGTCATGGCCTCCACTGGCGGCTTGGGTTTCATCTGGTTCTCTAAAGCGGCCAATTGGCGTGGTTCAAGAACCTCTTTGAAATAATTGAACGTGTCCACAACTCGCTTCGGATCTGGATCGGCCAGACGCTCGATGCGGGCTGTGCACTGATTGACGAAGATCTTCTTGGTGTAGTAGTGGGCCTGCTTGGCCAACTGTGGCGAAGAGAAGTCTTTCTTGGGTGTGGCCAGGAAGCAGATGTGCTCGTCGCGCGACAACACATCTCTGTCGATGATAATCTGGCCCGTGTGCTGACAGGGAACGTAGCAGGGATGGTAGCGCGGGCAGACGCAGATAAACCTGCAGGGCAATTTTTAGTTATTGGCTGACAGAATAAAAATAACCCTTCGTACCTGTATAGTCCTTGGGTGTCGTGAACAGGATACTTGACCAGGCGCTTGATGCGTTTGGCACGCGATTCGCGGACATGGACCATGGCCAAGCGGGCGTTGAGCTCGTCGGCCACAGTGGGTCCTTCCTGGACAAGATCATTCTGCTTTTTCTTCGCCTCCGTCCGAGTTTGGCACTGCGCCTTAAGGAAGTTGATGGCTTCGGCCACGGTTTTTTTCTCGCTATCAAGGTGAATGCGCTTGGGTGGTGGCATCTCGGAGGGCACTTCCTTGAAATTTATGGGCTTGCCGGAAGCCATCATCGCAATGTTTTAGACGAAAACCAAAAAAAAATTAACGAAAAATATTTTATGGGAGCAGACGATCGAACAGAACGCTATATGGAGATTATTTGACTGGAGATGAAATGAAATCCAAATCACAGCATAGCTTGTCAAGATAACTATGTTTATTTTCAATTATTTTACAGATCAAAAGTTGCCGCTGGAACGGTACGTCTGCCATTTGTACACGGAAGTGCTGCGGAAGCTGCCGGCCGTGGTGCGCCGCTGGTGGAACGCCACCCAATCCAGGCAGAAGAACTTCGTGGACAACCTGACCACCAATTATGTGAGCTCCCTTATCTGCACCGAGGAACTCAAGGCGATCGCCAATCGCAAGGAAAAGCACGAGAATATGCAGGTTAGTTGAATCGTTGATTGGATGAGATGTAGCTTAGGCTTTTGTTGGGTCTGCCGCACTGATGACCATGCGTACAATAAACATTGCCGTTATGCTTATCGTAAGAAGGATAATAGTCACTATACGGAAAACCTCAAGGGCCAACATTATAACCGTTTGTCCTGGCTTTTAAAAAATTTCTTCGGAAAAGCTTTAAATCTCCTATAAAAGCATAGATTACTAAGAATCGTTTTCTTTCTCATTTAAATGGTTTGTAAACATGCACATCCTTCCAGGTCACAGTTCATGCCTCTACCCGCGAGGTCCTGGCAGTTTATGCCATCGACGAGGCTCGCATGGAGCTGGTAATTTCCCTGGCCCCCAATTATCCTTTGGGGGCTGTGAAGGTGGAGTGCGGCAAACAGATTGGAGGACGGGCCTCCTCCCGCAATGTGGGCATGCAGTTAACCATCTTCCTGACGCATCAGGTAAGTTATAAAAACATACATTCACTTCGAAGGTGTTAAAGTTATTTATTATTATAGAACGGCACCATTTACGACGGTCTCACCATGTGGAAAAACAATCTGGACAAGAAATTCGAGGGAGTGGAGGAGTGCTATGTGTGTTACACCGTCATCCACCAGGACACTTGCCAGCTGCCGAAGCTCACGTGCAAAACCTGCAAAAAGAAATTCCACGGACCTTGCTTGGTTAGTTTCTTTAAAAACCTCTAACAGAGCTATTACTAATTAATTAATTATTTTTTAGTACAAATGGTTCACCACTAGCAGCAAGTCCACCTGCCCCATTTGCCGCAATGTCTTTTAGGTGGAAGATACATATTATATAGCTATTAGTGGCGCTTCTAGTTGGCAGCACGTATTAAGCAAAAGGCACAACACCAAATCCATTCGCTCTAGGCAACAAACACTGGTCTCCCCTCAAATTATAAATCAGCAATATTTTATTACTTTGTCAAATGTTTGAATGTTCATCAAATGTGTCAAGTCCAGGGAATAGGATTGATCAGAATGTATATTGTAACATAGAAACCTAAAATTTTAAATCTAAAAATAAAATTATTTAGAAATTTATTTGAGAAGGCGAAACGTAGAAACCACTCTACTAAATCTTGCTAAAGGACATACAAACACGAAAGACTTTCCAACTTTTTCTCCATTTTAATACGTATTCGTGATATCCTTTAATACTCATTCATAATGATGAACCGCGTGGGAGTAATTGGCCAGTGCCAGTATTGCAATCGCCTTGTGGCCACTGATTTGCGTCCGATCAACGATGTAGACGTCCAAGATGTCCGAAAAATTGCTCAGATGCGTAAAGAAGCAGCTGCTAAGTTGCAGGCCAATCCTGTCCAGCCGGAAGGCGTCTCCGAGGCTGGAATTGAAAAGGAGCCAGAAGGCAGGTCTAGCCCAGAACCAAAGCCAGATCCTGAAGAAGATGAACAAATGCCAATTCAGAAGCCAAGTGGGAATCCATTGACACAAATCACTAGCGCCATTTTGGGGCTGGTTAAGGAGGAGTTCAATCGTTCTCCGGAGGACGGTACATCCACAGGGATTTCCAACGCCAACGCCGAGGTCATTATGAGCATGCTGGCCGAGGAGCAGCGCATGGTGAATGAACTCCAGTTACAGGCAGCTACCAATGCCGCCAGTCAGCCTGCCAAGAAACGTCGAACAAAAAAATAAACAGACATATGGAGCATCCAAAGCCTTTGTCAAACCCACGTGCTGACCTTTCTGCTAGTACGTCCCACCCGCCCACTCTCGCAACCACCCTTTCGGGGGGCCTCCGACTGCGCCTGCGCCCAGAGGAACCCGTTTCCTTTGGGGTGGGGCCCACACAACACATGAATCGGTTTTTGCTCAGCAGTGCAGTTTTGCAAGCTGTTAACTGGGATTACACACGCCATCGGCTCATCCACTTGCTGTGTTGTCCGGACTTCCAAGTCCGCAAAATGACGTAAGCGCCGCGATGAGCCCCCGGGAACCGAGACTTGGACAGCGTGTTGAGGTAACGGGTAAAAATCTGCACGGCACGGTCGCCTATGTGGGACGCACAAACTTTGCCGCCGGCCTCTGGTTCGGCGTGATTCTGGACGAGCCGCTGGGCAAGAACAACGGCACCATCCATGGCAGCACCTACTTCAAGTGCCCCACAAATTGTGGCCTGTTTGTGCGCGCCCAGCAGCTGGTGAGGATTGAGGGCGGAGTTGGTGAGGCGGATAATCAAAAGTCGCTAGAAATGCAGCGCGAGGGTGCACGAACGAAACTCACGAGGCGGCCAGCTAGTGGTGGTGGCAGTGGCAAGTCCGTGGATGAGACAGTGAGTAATGGAAGTGGGGCACTGGCTGGATGTACATATAAAAGTTTATTTTGCGTAGGATAACCAGAGGGAGCAGATGGCCAGTAGCTCGGGCAGAACCCGTTCCACTCTTGCCCATCCAGGCTCACCCAAGAAACAGTTAAGGAACTCACAGTCTCCAAGGGATCAGGCGTCAGTGGCCAAGACTTCGGGCAAGTTTTTGGCAAATCAACCCATGCAGCCCCTACAGCTTCCAAGGGTGAGTTCTAAGGACACATTTTTCTTCTCTAAATAGGTCAAGTATCCTTTTTTTAGAAAAAGAAATGTAGACATTTTATAGTTTAAAGTAAAATAGTATTTCTCTTTAATTATTAATTAGTCTAATTAAAATATTTTCCCCCAGAACCGAAGTATTCCAGATGAGCCGCCCAGAAGTCTGGATGCTGAGAAAATAGAAGAAAGTAAATCAACTCAAAAGGCTTCAAAGGAGATGCCCCCTCAGGAAGTAAAAGCTTCTCCGGAGGACGTGAAAAAGGCTGATGAATCATTAAAGAAACCAGAACAGAGCAAAGAAGATGTCCAGATGGCTACTAATCCCCTCCAGACAAGCACTCTGGGAGATTTGCCAGCTCAATTGAAGCCTCCCCCGATGACATGCAACCAAAGGCGGTCCACATCTTATACTCAGCTGAGGCCCACCAGGATTAGCCAACCCAAGCCGACAACGGCCCAGGCCCAAAGCTCCACGGCCCAGTTGACTTTGGCCATGCCGGTGCCTCTGGCCTTAGCTCCCAAGAGGAGCAAAACCAGCATGAGTCCCACAGGTTCCATGAAAAGGGCGCCTCCGGCTGCCTTTGTTGAGCCACGCTTCCTGGAGATCCTGAAGCCACAATTCACACCTGGTCCTTCGCTTCGCACGCCCACACACAGTGCTCCTCCGTTGGATAACCCGGAACTCCGTCAGCTAAAGGAGGAACTTCAGCTGCTGAGAGTCCAGAAGAGCGAGGACAAGCTGAAGCTGCTGGATCTGGAACGCATGAGGATTCACAACGAACAGTTGCTGGAGTTCAAATCGCAAATAATGACCCAGCAGGTGCTACTCCAGAGGGAGCTCCAGAGGTCCCGTCACGAACTGAGAGAGGCCCAGGATGCTTCGGCGAAATTCAAGAGGGAACTAGACGAAATAGCCGAGAGCATTGAGCTGCTCACCCTGGACAAGGAGATGGCGGAGGAGCGCATGGAAACCTTGCAAATAGAGCTGGAAATAGCCCAGGAGCGAAACGATGAACTTACCCTGGACGTAGAGATCCTGAAGGCAGAGCAGGAGGAGCAGCAGCAGGACCACTGTTTCGAGAAGAACGAGAAGCAATCGGCCCTCGGTATCACTCCTCAGACCGCCGGGGAGTATCTCCGTCTGGAGCAGTATAATCAACGACTGCGAGAAACTGTGGTCCGCCTGCGGGACACCCTGGCCCAGGAGAAGCAGATGGGTCAGCGCACAAACAAGGAACTGGAGACCAAGCACTCGGAGATCAACGAACTGAAAAGCATTAAGGAATTACTCAGCCGGAGAGTGGATCACATGGAGGTGCAGCTGATGGACCTGAAGGAGCAAGTGGATGCCTCTCTGGGTGCCGAATCGATGGTCACCCAACTGGCTGCACTGAAGCTGGAGCTGGAAGATCGTGTCAAGCTACTCGAAGAGGAGGTCAACGAATTGGAGGCTCTGGAGCAGATCCAGGAGCAGCTCATTGAAAGCAACCAGGAGCTGGAGACGGATCTGCGCGAGGAGATCGACAAGTTGAGTGGTCAGGTGAAAATCCTGGAGCAGCAGAAGAACGCCGCCATGGAGAGCCTTTACGATCGGGATGTTACCATCATGAAGTTTCGGGACTTGGTTCGTCAACTCCAGGAGCAGCTCCAGCTTCGAGCCGATGGGACTCTGTCCATAGAGGACTTTAGCAGCGCCAACGAGTCCCAGCAGGAGGAGACCTCCAACCAGAGCCAGACGGACTACCAGCACATCTTCAGCGTGAGCAAGGCCTACGGACGGGCTCTGGAGCAGCAGATCAAGGCGGTGGAGATGCGTTTGCAGCGCCAGCACTTGGACCACGTCCTGGCCTTTGTTCCCGAGCAGTTCCTGCTGCGTGGGGGAGAGCACGATGTGGTCCTGGTCATCCTACTCCTGGAGCGGATGAACGAGAAACTGACTATCGTCTGTCAGGCCATCAACGAAAAGTTTCCCACGGCCTGTGAGTTTGGTCAGTATCCTTTGGGGATTTATTGTTAAAGGTAAACTGAAGTGTCCTGTATTCCTCCAGGTCGCGATGCCATCTTCGAGGGGTACTCTGTGCAGCGTTACATCTTCCGATCGCAGTGCCTGTACCTTCTTAAGAGCCTCCAATTGGTCCTCCAGCAATTCCGCCACGGACTCAACCACTGCGACTACGAGCTGTGCACCCACGCCGCCATTTACCGGAGTGACCTGGAGCTGCAGGAGCAGCAGCTGGACGAGTTTGTGCGCCTTTTGAAAACTGGCCAACTGGACGAGCACACCAACTGTGAGCCCATCCAGCGAGTGCTGCACTACGTCAATGGATTGCATCAGAATTTGATGCCGCCGCAGACCCTGGTCGAACTCCTCGACGAGCAGCAGCTCTATGGGGCTCTGGTCGAGGTCTACGAGGCTGGTTTGGATGCAGTAAATGCCAATGCGGGAATGATGCACACCATTATTCAGTTGGGCCACGAGCAGACCGCCTCCTTCCAGTGCATGCAATTGCTGATGGAGCAGACCTGCGCCCACAAACAAAAGCTGAAGAAGCTGCAGAAGAAACTCCAGAGCGGCGGCCAGACGGCCGCCTGGACTGGAATGCAGTGCGCAAGGTATCAGCGCATCCTGGAGGCGAATGAGGCCCTGGGCGCTCTAATACGTCTGCTGGACGCCTCCGCCCGGGAAGCCAGCAAGGAGTCAAACGGGGGTATTGCCCATGAGAAGCTGTGGCGGATGCTGGTGCTGAACTATAATAAGTTTGCCCCCAGCCAGGAGACCCCGGAGCCCAGGGAAGTGGATGCTTACAGCCAGCATTGCATGCAGCTGCTGGAGGAGCAACTGGATGAGCTCTTCACGCTCCTGGAATCCACCGACGTAAATACGGAGTATGTCCGCCATCCGGCCTCGAATACGCTGCAGGAACGGGCGGCCCAGGTGAAGCGGCACTACGAGGATGTGAAAACGCTGGAGCTGACGGTGGCCGAGCGGGACAAGGAGATCAAGTCCTTGAAGTACTTGGCTAAGATGAAACAACAGGACTTCTCGGAGATGCAGATCCGCAAGGAGATGGCCGAGAAGCAGTTGAGCAAACAGTGCCATGTCCTGGCCGGCTTTGCCGAGGCTGTGGAGCACCTCGAGCAGTCGATCCTTGTCAAGGAGGCCGCTCTGGGACAAGCTCTGAATATCCTGGAAGACAAGGTGTCCAGCTTGGAGCAGGCACAGCAGCACTGGCGGGAACAGCAGCAGGCGGATAGTGCCTGTGTCACCAGCACTACCATCAGTTCCAACCGAGAGATGAACCTCCTCCACCAAGCGCTTCGGCAGGAGCGAACGCTGCGCGTGAAAATGCAGGGCAGTGAGTTGCGTAGGAGTCTGGCCTCCCTGGAACCCCTCCACGTGCCCCGAACCGGTAGCCAGGAGTTGACCAACCTGGAGCAGGAGCTTCGCTCCCTGAAGAACCAGTGGCTCCTGGCCCACCTGGAAATGGGCTCTGCTGGCAGCCAACGACGATCGGCTGTGGAGCTGCAGGGCAGCCGCATCCTGCGACATATCTTCCAGACATATTGCACCCAGCACCCTTATCGGGCCAAGAGCACCGACTTTGGTCTCTTCATCACCGACGATTTGCGGCTAGCGTTTGGGCCGAACTCCTAGATTGGTTTTTTGTTTTTGGTTTGAAAGTTGAGAGTATCCTTATGGAATTTCCGGTCAGAACAAAGGCTTATGTGATTGCTGCTTATCTATACGAAATCTAGTTAATCCATGATATTTGTACGAAATTAGTTATGTACTTGTATTCCAATAAAACTGTACAATTATATATTATATAGTTCAGTTTGTGTTTATCGCAAAATAAACAAATCTACATTACTATTTAGATGAATTCAAAATATTTATTGTTTTTTTTTTTATAAAGAAAGGTAATTATAAAGATATTTGTATTACAGGTAGGGCTATGTCTTTGTAAATACCCATCCGATTCTTAAGAGGAATCGATTAAAGGATTTGTCGTAATTACAAATAATTGTACCAATTTGTTGGGGGAGACCCCAAGGAAAGTGTCAGAACTCTCTTTGTTAGGAATTTACTTATCCCCAAACAAAGGCTATATTCTGGCCAATATTTATCTGATTTAAATGTGGAATATCTTTGAAGATTTGTGGATAGATTCTTCATTTATTTAATGAACTTTTTAAAAGAAGTTACATATATCCCATAACGATGGATACATGTTTTTTAATACTCGACCGATTCCTAAACAGAATACCTCATCGATTGGTTATATATTTACCTGTTAAAATCCCTTTAAAGTATTATTTAAATCCCAGTTAAAACAAAATTCAAAATAGTGTCATTGCCGATCAGTATCGACGGTGGCGTTTCTAAATGTCGTTTATTATTTTGAAATTAACCATTTACAAAATATTAAAATATACAATTCGTATTCGTAATGTATAGTTTTTTTTATTTATTGGGCAATAGAGGGAAGAGCAGCGCAAGCAGTTCAATAAAAAACGAAACGCTTATCACATGAGCACAAAATCGGGGTTATCCATGATTCGAAAGGATATATAGATAGATTATGGCAAGATGGCGGCCGAGTCACATCGTTGTTGTGGTTGATTGATCGATTGATTGATTGATTGTTGTGGGTTTTACATAAATACGTTTAATGTTTAATGAGAATAAGATTCGATTTGAGGCTATTTACAGTTGCTGAACGAACCAAACATAATGCGGATCCTGAAAAGCTTTCGAACAACAAAAAATAAATTATGATTTAAATGTTTAATTATTAATTAATTAATTTAATTCACCTCACGACTTGGCTTCCGTTTGACGCTTGGCCACAATCTTGCCCTGGTCGCGACTGTTGATGACCTCAGCGTGGAAGCCCGTCTCCCAGTCGGCGTAGTACTTCACTGTGCGCACATTGCCATCGGGCTCCACCAGGGAGTACTCTCCCTTGACCACGTCCCCATCCCGCTCCTCCTTCTGGTGCTTGTTGTCTCCGGTATGGGGATCATTCACGGCATACTCGAAGGCATAGCGGGGATGAGCATCCTGTAAGGGATTAAATCTTGTATTTTTTTGGCACCACTTCAGGACTTCGCAATTAGAACTTACAAAGTGCTCCAGATGCTTTTCGGGCACCACTTTCAGCAGAGCTGGCTGGGCCACTGGCGCCGATTTCAGGTAGGCGGTGGCCGGCAGAGGGGCGTGACTGCTAAGGGCCGACACACTGGGAGCATAGCGATAGAAACCCGCACCCAGAGGTCCAATGCCACCCACGCCATGTGCATAGCCACTCAGGGAGGAGTCCAGGTGGCCCAGCGAGGCAGTGGCTGAAGCCAATCCAGATCCGTGGCTCAGCACGCCCTGGTAATTGAAGGGCTGGGGAAACGGCAGCATGTCCAAGGGAAATGGCCCCATAGTAGCCACCATCGAGACCACCACCAAGACCCAATTTGCCTAAAAAAGGATTCATAAAATATGGAAGAATGTCTGCAATATAGAAAAACTCACCCGCATGGAGTCCATACGCTGTGCTGCTGGTCAATTTTCCTCCAAGAGAATAAGCAGGAGCGGAGGTCAACTTGGTCAGAGGAGCTCCAAGCAGGGCAGCACCATGTCCATGTCCGCTGATACCATAGCTCAATCCCAGGCCAAGTGGGGAACCCACCTTGGCAATGGCAGGTCCTGTGGTGATGTGGCTCACCTTGGCGATGGCAGGAACCGCTGAGATGGCTACTGCTGGCTTGGACACATACTGATGGGAGACAGCTCCATGGCCACTAACTCCGTACCCAGTTGCGACTTTGGTAACGGCCGGAGCAGCAGAGTATGTTGACAAAAGGGGTCCCGAGGAGATGGCATGTCCTGTCGAGATGTGACTCACAGCCGGAGCTGCATAGGTGGCAACTTTGGCGATGGCAGGAGCTGCCGAGATGGTGGCAACTGCTGGCTTGGATACGTACTGGTGGGACACCGCTCCATGGCCGCTGACTCCATAGCCAGGAGCAGACGAGATGGTAGACACTGCTGGAGCACCATAGGTGGCAATTTTGGAGATGCCAGGACCGTTGGAGTAGCTGGAGATGGCAGGAGCGGAGTAACTAGCCACCTTGGCAATGGCAGGAGCAGCAGAGATTGTAGCCACCGCGGGCTTGGAAACATACTGATGGGAGACGGCTCCATGGCCACTGACTCCATAGCCGGTGGCCACTTTAGCGGGCTGTAGAGTTAAAGCTGGAGCAGCTGGGAGGTAGGTCTTGGAGATAACCGGTGTTACAGGTGCCACGGCAGCTGGTAGGTACGCATTGGAGATTAGAGGTGCCGCAGGAGCCAAGGCGATAGCTGGCTTGGACACATACTGGTGGGAAACGGCACCGTGGCCCGATCCTCCATAGCTGGTGGCGATCTTGGTGAGGGCTGGAGCAGCGGAATATGTAGAGATGGCTGGAGCGGCATAGGTGGCCACCTTGGCAATAGCAGGAGCTGCTGAAATCGTGGCTACTGCTGGCTTGGACACGTATTGATGAGAAACAGCCCCGGAGCTGTAACCCAAGCCACTTCCTCCATAGGAAGTGGACACTTTGGTCACCGCAGGGGCAGCGGAATAGGTGGATATTGCAGGAGCCGCATAAGTGGCCACCTTAGCAATGGCAGGAGCTGTGGCAATTGCAGCCACTGCTGGTTTGGACACATACTGATGAGAGACAGCACCCGAGGCAGTGCCTCCATAGCCGGAGGCGATCTTTGTTACTGCTGGAGCCACCAAAGCAGGAGCTGCGGCGGGATAGGCAGCCACAATTGGCTTGGATATGTACTGGTGGGACACATCAGCTGCCTGGCTATAGGCAATCTTGGTGGCCACAGCTGGAGCGGCATAGGTGGCTATTTTGGAAACGGCGGGAGCAGTAGCGTATGTGGATACAGCGGGAGCAGCGTAGGTGGCCACCTTGGCTATAGCAGGAGCGGCTGAGATTGTGGCAACTGCCGGTTTCGAAACATATTGATGGGACACGGCACCATGGCCAGATGCACCATAGCTGGTGGCCAGCTTAGTTACCACAGGAGCTGAGGAGTAGGTGGAAATAGCTGGAGCCGCGTAGGTGGCTACTTTGGCAATGGCGGGAGCTGCCGAGATGGTAGCCACTGCGGGCTTGGAGACATACTGATGGGAAACAGCTCCGGAACTGTAACCCGCACCGCTTCCACCATACGAGGTGGCCACTTTGGTCACCACTGGTGCAGCGGAGTAAGTGGAAATGGCTGGAGCCGCATACGTTGCCACTTTGGAAATGGCAGGAGCAGTGGCATAGGTGGACACAGCGGGAGCAGCATAGGTGGCCACCTTGGCAATGGCAGGGGCAGCCGAAATGGTGGCCACAGCTGGCTTGGACACATACTGATGGGATACCGCTCCCGACCCACTGATACCATAACCAGTGGCAACTTTAGAAACCAGAGGTCCCGAAGAGTAGGTGCTCACAGTGGGAGCTGCAATGGTGGCTATTTTGGAGATGGCCGGACCACTGGAGTAGGTGGAAATAGCTGGAGCCCCATAGGTGGCCACTTTGGCAATAGCAGGAGCTGCTGAGATCGTGGCCACAGCTGGTTTGGACACATACTGGTGGGAGACAGCTCCGGAACTGTAACCCAAACCACTGCCGCCGTAAGATGTGGACACTTTGGTCACAGCAGGAGCGGAGGAGTAGGTGGAAATGGAGGGAGCCGCGTAAGTGGCCACCTTGGAAATGACTGGAGCGGTGGCGTAGGTGGACACTGCAGGCGCAGCATAGGTGGCCACCTTAGCAATGGCTGGAGCAGCGGAAATGGCCACTGCGGGCTTGGACACATACTGATGTGAGACGGCACCCGAGGCAGTGCCGCCGTAGCCTGAGGCAATCTTGGTCACAGCTGGAGCCACTAGAGCGGGAGCCGCGGCTGGATAGGCGGCGACTATGGGCTTCGAGATGTACTGGTGGGACACGTCCGCGGCCTGGCTGTACTTGGTGATCGAGGGGGCATAGCTGGCGGAGTATCCCGTTCCGTGGGAGGCGAGCAGCGACGTTGTGGTGGCCAACTTAACAGCAGGAGCCGAGTAAGTGGCGACCTTGGCTATGGATGGCGCAGCGTAAGAGACCGACGGCGAGTACGTGGCTATCTTGGAGATGCCAGGCGAGATCTGGCCATAGCTGTAGCCCGGGGAGGAGTAAGTCTCCACCTTGGAGTAACCGGGCGTGGCCTTGGAGTATGTGTATCCGGGCGAGCTGTAACTCTTCACCTTAGTGGTGACAGGTGGGGCATAGTAGGGAATGCTTGAGGGAGCCGGGGATGTGTAGGTGGCAACCTTGGAAATTCCTGGGGTGGCGGAACTGTAACTGTATCCTGGTGAGGTGTAGGTGGCAACTTTAGTGAGACCTGCAGACGGCGGCAAGTACGCGTTATCCAACTTAGGAGCCGTAAGAACTGTCTTGGTTATAGCCGGAGAGACCAGGTTCTTGATCTCTATTCCGGATGGAACAACAGTCGCGTACTTGGCCGCCGGTGATTTGTCTGCGTAGGTTATGCCAGCTCCGTATTCCGCCGAGGGCGTAAATAGTGATTTTTGCACCGGAGCGATGTACTTATCGATCTGGGTGATGCCGCCGTGGGACAGGCCCTCAATCCCGGCGGTGGATTCGTAGGATGCCCCGCCCGTGCCCACCGAGGTGTGCAGCAGGTTTCCGTTCTCCGAGTAAGTGGAGATCGCCGGAGTCTGGCTGTACTTGGTCACTCCGGGCGTGATGGAGAACTTAACCTCCGCCGGAGGAGGATACGAGTAGCCGGCGGTTGCTGCGTGGACGCAAGGTAGAATCGGCGGAGCCAGAGTCGGCGAAGGATCTGCCAAGACTGCGCCCAGCCAGCCCAAAAGGGCTATTAAATGGAACTGAAAGGTGATAAGTTTATAAAGTTAGGAAGAAAAGAGGAAATAAAACTTAAAAAGTATAATGCATTTGTAGGATAATGAAAGTCCGTTTAATATATTTTTGGAAAACATATACCGCTAATAAGGAGCATAAACATTTAAATAAATTTAAGAACTAAAATGTTTAAAACGTTTTAGGAAAGCCTATTAGTTATAAAACATTTTTTTAACTACAATTAATACATTTTTCTATAGTCCTTTTATGTTTTTAGTTACTTTTTTTCCATTTAAGAATGTTGAAAATAATTAAATAATGAAATGAATACAAATGTACACATTTATTGTTTAAAGTTGTTTTGGTTTAAAGAATCAATCTAACTAAATACGTCCTTTTTCACGATTTACTTCTTAATTTTTATTCACTTGCAAAAAACCCTTGTAAATAAAAATTTAGTTTATTTGTTACTTCACAATTTTCAAACGATCATTTCACACTTTCATTATCCTCTAAGAATGTCCATGTATTTTCAGTAATTTCTCGCAGGACCAACCTTCATATTTCCACAAAATGAATTCACCAAAGTCGTTTGAAATTCGTTGGCAAGGATTCGCCTTGAAGCTTAATGGATCCTTTTTATAACTCACTAGCACCACATTTGCACTATTCAAAAAAGAATTCACAAGATAGCGATCCTTCTGAGTGGGGAGTGTAATAGACTTCGAATATCCTTCGGCTGCTGGTGTTTCTTTAGCACAAACCGACGACAGATCGCGCGACTCCGGATCGGTTAGAATTCTGCAACGCTACCGTGGCGTTAATCGAAACGGATAGAAACGGATCGAATCGAATCGGATCGGATTGGATCGGATCGATGGGAGATGTAGAGCAGACTGGACTGGACTGTTGGCCAGCCCGGCCCTATAATCGCTTAAATACGTTCGGTCAGTTGGCCAACAAGAGTCGCGAAAAGCGAAAAGCTCGCACGCATGCGCAGCAGCAGCCGCCACGCACCAGTTTGGCGACAAATCGACCAAAAAAAGTGTATAGCCTATATATATATACAGCTATATGGCTATATGGTGAAAAAACCAAATCGTATCGAATCTGGCTGAAAGGAAAATAGAGCCAAAGCCCAGAGCTGTCACTTTTTGGCGCGTGCAGATGAAGAATTGATGACTGCGGTGCGACTCTCAGGCTGCAGGTTAGCTTTGTTCTCTCGAAAAGCTGAAAACTGAAACTGAAACTGAAACTGAAACTGAAAACTGAAAACGGCAAATGCAACCTGCAACCTGGCCATTTGTTGGGCCCCACCTTCGCTGTTAACGTTTTATTAGATCATACTCTCGGCTCAAACGCCTCGGCTCAAAAAATAATAAATAAAACGATTGGAAAATTTGCGTGGTGCATTGTTGGACCAAGTTTCGATCAATTTTTTTTATTTTCCTGGCATACTCGTATGCTTTTAAAGCGACTTAATTTGATTTAGATTTTAATCGCGGCCATTGCGTGTAGCTTTTGCAAAAAAATGAATGCATACGCAATTTGCTAGGCCCCCAAAAAATAAATACAACAAAAAAAAAACATTATAGAGAGCAAGCTGTGTAGAAAATAAAACAAGAATTGTAGTATTAATGTCGCTATCAATAAATTTTGTTTTTGCCTGTATGGGTGTGCAATCATGCGTGCATTTTGGCCAAAAGATAGTGGTGTGCGTGGCTCGGGCCTTGGTGGTGCATTAGTTGGCTAAAAGGCGCATTGCCACATCATAATCCGATACAATGTGTAACTAATAGAATAGCCGGGCGATATGGCCAAAGTGTTGACTTGCGACCAATTAAGGTCACAATGCATCGCGAGTGTCAACTGCGAGGGAGTGCATAGATTGTGGATGTCGGGAAAATGGCCAATATAATGGGTTAACATGTCTTGTAAATGTTCCCGTTGACGGAGGCTAGATTGTTGATTTTGGACTGTCAGTAGAATAATATATGTATGTATATTTCGCTTTCTAATACTTTAATCTTTATTACATCTACCACAACCATACACAATTTTAGACAATTATTTTCTCAATCTCCGCTCAGTTATATAACGAAATTGAGATTACTAAACCAATATTGCCTTTTGGCCAAGTCCAGACATCGCCCACGAAATTTTCCCCACAGACACGGCAGTTTGGCAGCAATTTAGCGGCATCTGTTTCGCACAAGGTGCGCAAAAATGCCTGCCCCCCCATAAACACAATCCATTGAGCTACCTAAAGTCATAATTTCAGATCAGTTAATCCTGCAGGTTGTTTTTTTTTTGTCTACAACGCCACTGCACCGCTAGCATCACGCATACGCCATGTTGTCCGCACAGCCAAGCCAAGCCAAGCCCGTCGGCCTTTCTCAAAACAAAACCAAAAAAAAAAAGCATACATACAAGTATTTATATTTTTGTTACACGCACTAACTAAACTAAAACAGGTTCGCAAAATATTTAGCTGCGCCTGTAGAATTTTCGGTGGAGATCGGCCAAGATTGTAGAAAACATAAAATCATAGATTTTGAAATGTATACGCGGCGATATTGAATAAGAGACAAACCATCTAGATATAGGATTCGCCGAGATACAATGTTACATGTAAATGATCCGGCTGGTTGGGTTATTAGGTGGTTGAGGTGGACTGCAGCGAAAATCAAGATTTTTCAATTAAAATCGAAGGAGGCTTGGGCTATGATTTCGTCATGATGCTAAGTAGGCATGGTCGTGAGTCGTGAGCCATGGCCAGCTGTAGCTATAGCCTAACGCCAGATACATATATATATATATATATGTATATATAGCATATACCTGATCTATAAACTCCTCGACCAAAACTTACGCAACCCAAATGCTGTGCGTGTGTGTGACAAATGCGTGGCGAGGCGAACTAAACTCGTCCGGCGATCAGACTCAGCCTCAGACTCAGCCTCAGCCTCCGACTGAAGCCTGAAGCCTGAAGTAGGTTAAAATTCGCGCAGCTGACTTTTCGCTTTGCGTTTGCAAATGTTGAAAAATTAAAATTCAATCAAATTGCGAAAACCATTGGGGGAAAACCCAAAGAGAGAAACAAAATCACCCCGAGACAGACCCGAGAAACATGTTTCATGTTCAATTAACAGCCGTAGTCGCAGTCCTCATATTTCCAGGAAAAATCTGGACTAAATTGCGGGTCTGAACTCTTCTCCCGGGCAAGAGATCTATGATAAAGACCATACACCCCGTGCAACACCCCAAATCACCTGGTCTTAATTGGTCCACAGGGTTTATCTCTGAGGCACTAGCCCCTCGATCTGGATCGGCATTCTTTTCCAATTGCCAGTTGGACGCGATTGCGTGTCTTATGCATTTTTTCGATCAATTTTTTTTTTTTGGTCTGGCCTGGCCTGGTCTGGGCTTCTAATTGAAATGTCAACGCGTATGCTGCTCAATCAATTTTCCAGCCAGCCATTTATGGTTTGGTTTTATTTCGGCGGAACTTTGCCTAGATTTCACATCAGGAGTCTGGCTCTGGGTGTTTTTAATTGATTTGGCCGGCACGCGGTGTCAGCTGCGAGTCAGGGACAATGTGGCTGCGATGGCAGCTTGATGGCTGCCAGTGCTCCAAATGAACCATTCGGTGCTCCAACTGCCAAGTCTTCAGACACCCCAGACAGCTAATTAAGTCCGGTCACAAGGTGTAGCAATAGCTGGGGGAAAAGGGGTACAGGATTATGGATTATTATATAAATATTAGTAAATAACATTAGTAAATATTTTAACCATTTTGCATCGGATTTGGAAAATGAATACCGTTTATAAATTAGGACGTTATTCGCCTTCAAACTGCATCAAAATATTGTTATAGACAAACAAAATAATTTTGCCGATTTTTGCAAAAAAATAATGATGATGGTACCCCTTTGAAAAATTGCGAAAATCAGGTCCGGTTTTAGTTTGTTAGAAATTGATCGGAAACTCGAATGTACTCGAAAATCCAAGATCGGGAAGGTATAACATTCGATGATCTGGCAAGTATTAACCAAGTTATGGAAAAAAGTTCCCCCACCTTTGGTCCTAAAAAACTAAATTTTCCTGTCAAAAATATCAATTTCTTACCAATCATGCTTATAAACCGGATAGTGGTGCCAACAATGTCACCGTACGATTTCATAATTTCTAGGATTAACTAATTAGCCTGCCAGTCCACAAGGTTGTACTACTTCTCAATCAGCCCTCTCGGCAAATCTGCGATTGTCGTAAATATTTGTCATAATTAACACAGATCAAGCATTCGGCATTCTTAGTAAACGCTCCGCTGCACTAGATCTCCCATCAGCTGGAGACCCCTTGGCTAATCCAATTTAGTTAATCTCATGCATAAACTAGTTCGATTACGGATCAAGTATTCTAATTACAGGTGCGATTCGAATCATTTCGATTGCGAATACTTTTCGTCGACGCAACACAGCATTTTGCGTATGGCATTGACTTGGATATTTCTTGTGATTTTTATTGCATTAATTGAAATCGAGATTTTTGCTACCAGCGATCCAGGCACCAAAGTGTCAAATGGCAGATCGAAGTGAAGAGGGCGAATTGGAAATAAAAAATTGATAGCTAATATGTAAATTGCTCCCACATTGCCGATGTCAATGGTTTCTAGGCGAACCAGTTTCCCAAGCAGCACAAAATACGAATCCAAACTCTTGGCAAATTGATGATCATGCACCCAGAAAAAAATCGCAACTAATGTGGTTCTATCTACAGAGCTTTAAAGAAGTTATCAGATTCATTTTCATCAGTGTAGTAGCAATAAAATAGATCCTCTTAAATGGAG
Source organism: Drosophila varians (assembly GCA_018150405.1). Taxonomy (NCBI): domain Eukaryota; kingdom Metazoa; phylum Arthropoda; class Insecta; order Diptera; family Drosophilidae; genus Drosophila; species Drosophila varians. The sequence continues at coordinate 10,483,318 of JAECWK010000135.1, forward strand.
AGCATTAGTGAAACACTTAGCGCGTTTTGAGTCGCGTGAGAAACGCCTGCAAAGCGACCGAGTGCAACAGATTCTCAGATTGCAGAATGCAATTACTTTTGGGGAGAGTGAGGCTGCCAAGTGCAGAGGCGTTTGCCAGCGCTCCCAATTAAATAATTTACAATCTTCTAGATTAGGCGCCGCCTCCGTCGAACGACATTGAACGTACACGGAGGCCTATGAGTCACATTTCGGATCGACTCTTGAGACTTAGATCCGGTTTGCGGCTCACCGGAGCCGCTGGAAAAGTTGCCCCGCTGACACGCACACCTTTTAAGGATCCAAATCCCCGCCGCCCAGAGAACTCCGGCGAACTCGGCCCGAAAGCAATTAGCGGTCTAAACAAATGTGAGAGACAATTCTCAGAATGCATTGCATTCGCATAATTTTCTGTCAAATAGCACGCGTTTTTACCAACGCAGACATACTCTAGCGAGGGGTGGTTGGATATTTATTCGAAAATTAATTGAATATAAAACTTTAGATTCAAAAGTCTATGGATTTCTTTTTATTAAATGCAGTAATCATTTATTTAATTTATCAATTTCCATAATCCTCTTTAATTTATAGAGTATTCCCAGCTCCCAACTTTTTCCTCCAAATATAAACATTTTTGGGGCGTTTTCTAAGTCGCGTTGTCGGCTTGAAATAATTAATGCGAGCTGGTGTTAATTTATGGTTGTCGCTTTCGTTGTCGGATGGCGTTGCTGTTGCAACTGGCAACGCAAAATCACAAAACTCAATTGGAGGTTGGGCTTTTGTACAAGATCCGCGAGATCAGAAGTCGCGGATCTTTGGGGCCCCTATCTTGTTAGCAATTTCCTGTCAGCCCACGAATCTGGCAAGCGTATTGTTATGGCTTGGCCTCAGAGTTTCTATGATTTATGACGAATAATCCTGGGCAGGTGCAGCTGCCCCCAAAAAAATTAAGATTCGAATACCCTGAGGATAATATCCTGAGACTAATATTAAAAGTTGTGTATCCTAGATCTAGAGATTCATCGAAGAATATAGTTAGCGTAGAAATGTCCCTGATATCCTATTCCATCCTAAACTATTCACTTCCCCATTCCCATCTCCCAAACAAAATCTTTTTTAAAACGAAATTCATTTATTAATCAACCAATAACTTAATGTTTAACAACTAATCAAATAAATTACGCATACAACGAAGAAAATAAATTAAGGAAGCACTTATACGACAGCCGAATACCCTACAATCTACACCCCTTCCAGAGTGCGATAGCTGTTCGATTTGAAACTGTGTCCTCCCGCGTACATGGGGATCATGTGCTTCTTGTCCTGGCGCACCATGCTCTCCACCAGGCTGGCCGAGGCAGCTCCCTGCTCGTTCTCCTCGAAGTCGTCAAAGTCGTCCTCTAGGACGTCGGGGAACAGCACAGGTCCTTGTTTATCGGGCCTCTGGGCACGGGGTTTCTGCTTAGGGTGCAGGGGACGCAGCTTCTTGGGCTTGCGGTGGAAGTAGCTGGAGTAGTCGGGGCGGGCATAGCTCTTGGACACGCCCTTGTACTTGTAGTGCTTCAGTCCAGGCGTGGTATGGACCACCTTCTTCTGGTGGATGTGGTTGTCCGAGATGCTGACCCTCGGCTTGGAAGGGGAGTAGCTGGTGTGCAGGGATTGCTGCGGCACGGACGGCTTGTGGATGTAGTTTTGGGGCAGCTCCTTGGGCTTGTAGTGATCGTAATACGCATGTTGCGAGTGGATGGGAGCTCCAGTGCTGTAGTGAGGTCGGTACTCCTTAGGCTCGTTCACTATCACCGCCTTCCAGTCGCCCTCCTGAAGAGCAAATGCTGGTTGCAGTTTCTGGGAATAATCGTCACGTTCTCGTTCCCGTTCCCTCTCCAGTTCTCGTTCCCTTTCCCTGTGAGCGGCGGCGATCTGTTTGTAGTACGTTTCCCTGGCCTGCTGCAGTCGATCCCTGATGCCCGGATCCATGTCCATGGGCACCTGCTTGATCCTGGCATGCGGTTTGATTTCAATCAGGCTAGGGATCTTCGGATGCGAGTGGGTCAAGTCCTCAATGGGGCGTTTCAGTGGCTTGATATCGGAGCTCAGGACAATGTGCTCCTGATCCTTGCTGTAGTGATTGATCTTAGACTGTGAGGTGTCGTCATTGAGCTGATTGGTGCCTTCTGGAGTCTCGGTGATGGGATGAGAGTTGGCTCCCACCGTCTTGACAATGGCATTGAAACCTTTCTTGGCATCTGCCGTGTAGTGGACGGTGCGGATGGAACCATCGGGTTCCAGTATACTATAGTGTCCTTTGACGCCATCGCCGTCGCGGGACTCCCACTGCGACTTGACATCGCCAGTATGCAGATCCTTGACGCCATAGCTAAAGGCATAGCCGGGATGTTCCTTGAAATGAAATGAAAAAAATGCAATCTTAGACAATAAAAAAACCCAAAGCTGCGACAACCACACCTAAAATTCGTACGCACATTTTTCCAAAGCCCCAATGGCTATGTCAACGTCTGTAGAATTTTATGTGTTTTCATGACGACAAAAAAATTTATACAAAAAATTGAATAAAAGCCAAAAAAGAAGTCGAAAAAACAAATGAAACCAATTCAACCTTTTTGTGTCAAGGCGAGAACGCGCGCTGTGCACAGTTTGAGAGCCACTGGAGGAGGCCTATGGGTTGGGTTTTTGGTTCTTTGGGGAATTTAGTTTTCGTTTGATCTGCACCCGACGAGTTAACCCTTGAAAGTCACTACTCACTACTTTACTTATGAATATTGATTTTAAATTAAAGTAAACGTTGCCTTATCCTTTTATAATGATAGTGTTAAGTGCCACCGACTTTAGTTTAAACTTAAATGACATTCTAGAGTGTTATTTATAGCCCAGCCACTACACATTAACCCCATATGAACGTAAGCCAAACGAAAAAATTTACATAAATTCAATTAATATAAAATGTAGAGCATACGGTGTCATTTGGACACGTTAGCTTATGCGTTTTCCCCTTCTTTTTTGGCACCTTCAGTATTTTTAAGGCAAATTGCAAAAGTTTTTCGCATGCTTTGGCGCTGGCTTCAATTAAGCGCAGACGTCCATAAATGGCCACGCACACTCGCTTACCAATGCCTAGCAATGGCTTTTTTATTTTATTTCATATACAGATTTTGTGTTGCGGCTGCGTAGCAGTAGTACTGGATACTTTTGGTAGTAACTGTTGGTGCTACTGCAGTTGTTCGCTGCCTATCAATTTTAACTCCCTGCTCGGCTGTCGCTGTCCGGACGAAACAAATGATTACAAGCGAGTGTAACCTGAGCGGCAGCCATCGGTACAGTGAAATATCCTTAACAATAAACTAATAAATACCATTGCCAATTTTCTCAAGGACTTTCCATTACATTCCAATGGCTTCCATTATCAACGCCATCTTTAAATATTTGCAGATTTTTCAACACTAAAAATTTAATTCAAAATGTAAACTTTACAAACTATTTAAAATACATTTTAACATAGTTAGACTGTAATATATACATTAGTTTTGTACATGGTATATATATGGAGGTTTTAATAAGAGTTTCGTAAGTCAACGTATAACAGTGGCCACCCAGGAGATTGGCCAGAGAGCAGCAGCGGGCGCGGTTGGTGGCCAAATTTGTGGGTGCGTGTGAACTTTAACTCATAAATTTATGGGTGAGCAATTTATGATTTGACTAACAGGCTAGATGGCTAACAGGGCAGGGCGTATGCCCGCAATCACTCCACAATTACATGCAAATTACGCATACGCAACGTTGTCAACATTTTGACAACAAATCGCCCGACAGATCGTGGGAGCTCCGAGTCGGGGCCAAATCAAAATATTTCTGACAGCCCCAAAACAGCCAAAAGATTTTAACCTTTATTTTTTGCATCCAATAAAAACAAAAAACGCACCTTGTCGCCGAAACAGTTACAAAAGAAAAGAATTCAATCTCGCCTTCGGGCCACCTTTCGCTTGAATTGACTTGACTTGGCTTGGAGTCGTAGGTGCAGCCACAAGTTGCCACAAGCTGCGTTTTATGCCATATATGGCGCCCCCAGGCTGTCGAATACTCGATTGTTACCCCGATCGTGTCTGCACGCAAAACGCATTTTCGCATTTTCACATATTCGGCTACCTGCCAGTGGGACAGGGTGCTATTCTCTACCAAACAATCGAGTGCAAGTCGGGCCGGGCCAGCAAGTTGATTTATGTGGGCGGCAAGTTGGAGGCGGTCATAGCCATCGAAAGATATTGAACAGTCTGCTGCACTCGCACCACCGACAACATTCACTTTCAGTGCGTTTTCTGCGGAAAATGCGATTTTCCACGATCCAAGAGATTAGCTTTGGCATTTATGCGTATACCCAAGAATTTTGACTTAAACTACTTTGATGTATTAATCGGTGGTCGGTCGGTTCCGCTCCACTTTCTGATAGATCGATCAAATAAATAATTAATTGTGAGACGTCATGATTTATTTGATTCAAAAGTCGACTAACGATCCATTTTGCTGCTCAGCTGTCAGTGTGGGATTATGATATTTACTTTTATAATGATTAATATGACTATTGAAAAACTTGTAGAGTTAGTTTGAATAGTATAGAAGAACTCTTTAAGTAAAAGGATTGGATAAATTCCATTGTAAGGTCGCTTATTTTAGAGGTGCTTTAGCTTCAGTTACAAAGTTACTTACAAATTGTGGGGCATACTCCATGGTTTCATCATCGTCGTCGTCGGCAACCACAACAGCGGCCCCGCCCCGAACAGCGTCGCTTGACGGGAGGCGTGGCAGGAGACAGACGAGAGCAAGCAGGATGGCCAGCGACGGTGGCGGCGAATGGGTCGTTATCTGTAAAAAGGCATTTAAGCGGAATATGAATGCGTTTTTATCAATCGAGCGCTTAATAAACGAAGCGATAAAACAAGTTAAGCAAACATAGCAAACAGTTAATAAATTGCCCACAAAATTATTACGCGAGCATGCCTCGCCCCGGCTCAGGCCCCCAAAAAGGAAATCAAAGATTGAAAATTCGAAAAAAAAATGGGAGACACAAAAATTAATTGGACAACGCACGGAGGAGCGTGTTTCGGGAGATTGGCTGCGATCTCGATCCCCAGACCATGTCATACAGCGTTGTGACAGTTGTCAAATGGTAATAGCAAAATACACCTTGCTGTCCAAAATTAGGCAGACAGATAGACACAGGGGCACATTTGTATCGAGCATATATGACAGCAAATGCCTGTCTGTCCCGCCGCGGCGGCCAGCGAAAAAGTATTTTGGAGATTGATGGCTTTGCTTAAGACCAGTAGCAGTAGTTGGGCCAGACGACCAGCAGCCCCTGCCCGACATTTCGAGATGGAAACGGGTCTGGCAGGATGGTGGCCACTACAGCCAATAGCCAATAGCCAATACCCACTAGCCACTGGACACTAGCCAATGTTCAATTCAATTTTCCCAATTGCGTTTGCCTTGCATTTGTTTCTTTGCAAATTGCAAAATATTTTATTTTTCGGACATTTCACGTTTGGCGAATTTCGGCTGCGAATTACGAGATCTCAGCCCAGCCCCGATTGGCATGTGTCTCTGCGGTTTTGCTGCTTTGGGAAGGTTTCCATTTCAATTTCAGTCTCGGTTCGATTTTCGATTTTGTGCCCGACTTGGTTTAATTAGCACAGCGACGACTGCCATTCAATATCTCTCTGCCAACCACAAAGATTGGTCAAGAATGGCATGCCAGGCATGCCGATTGCAAACCATCTGAACGAATACAGTTCACTTGCTCTTTTTGGCCTGGACATGATGGGCAGAAGTTCTAAAAAGAATGCTCCATGGTCAAAGCTTAATTAGCTCTATTTTTAAGACTAATTAGCTATCGGAAGTATAAATGATAATGTCAGCTATATAAAATAAGAGTCTGGACCATAGGAATCGTTTAAAAACCTTGTTTAAGTATTATAAAATTATATTTTTATATAATAAAATTTATAATTTTATTTTCCGTAATTAATAATGATAATTTATTGGAAACTGTACAAATTCGATAAAAATTCGGCCATATAGAAAAAAAAGCAGGTTTCAATTTGAAATACATAATACAAAACAATATTTTAATTTACAAAAGAAATGTGGATTCTTTTTTCAAAAAAACTTATAAAAAATGAATCCTAAAAGTGTTTCTATAAGCTCTCTAAGATAAGAAACCCTAATACAACAATATCATTTTTAAAACAATTTAAAAACAATTGTAGAGGATCAGAAATATAATCCTTTATTATTGCCAAATGCGAAGCAGACATTTGCATTCGTGGATATATGCACGACTTTCACTCAAAGTGAAAGTTTTGTTTTCTTAACTTTCGCTCTCGATTTCGAATTACCAAAAATATGTGTATACCAATAAATGCATGAATTCTTTAATTTAAATTTAATGCCACAACACTTACATTCAACCGCATAACGTAATAATAAGTTAATGTTAACTATTCTAGGAAAATCGCGAAACACTGTCACTTGGCGATTTAAAACGCTGGGAAAACGCGCTGCCGTCGCACGTCTGCTGCGAGTGGTCCTCCTGTTTTTAGATTTCACGCCGCCTTCTTTCACTTTCCGCTGCCGTGGTCCAATGTCAAGGACAAAAACGTAATTAAAGCGTTGGCGCGGCATTGCCAAAGTATTTATAGATGAAGACGAAGACGGGACCGGCACTGAGCTGAGCTTTTCGCTTCGCTTGTCGTTTTCCCGGCGACAAGATTTTCCGGCTTCACCGGTTCAACTCCACTTCCAACTGGCCAGACGATGAGCCACCGATGGCAGATTGCAGATCGCAGAGTGCGGATTGCGAATTGCGGATCGCAGCTGGAAAACACTGGCGGTGTGCCGTTTTGTGTATGGGATGTGGTGTGGGTTGCTTTGTCGCTTCCTAAGCTCGGTCTAATTGACAATTATACGAGGCTTGTGGAGATCTCCGCTCTTAAACTCGTTTAGCTTAAATTTTTTTTTCTGTTTTTATTTTTTCTGCCACTGATACTCCTCCTCCAGATTTGGACATTCGGCAGGCCCCAACTTTTGGTTTCAGGCGCCGCAGTCAGGCGGCAAGTAAAAGTCGTCGTCAACGCTCCGCTGCAGCTGTCTAATGGCATTATAAAATTTATATCTGCCAGCGTTACGTTTCGACTTTACATAAATTAATGGCGATTTGCTTTTCGAACGCGTCGTGTCTCCACTTGCCAGTTAATCCTAGTTATCCGTGTTAAAATTAAGTGTTCGAGCTTCGATCTTACCAATTGCTTGGCTTGGGAAAATTTCCAAGAGTCGGGCCTAAGATTACCTGAAAAGAGTTACGGTTGGTTAAATTATCATTCGCTTATTGTCTTAATGTAACATTAATCTATACATACTTCCTTAACTTGTATTTTGTAGATAATCATAGGTTTGTTGCAAATTATTTTGCTCTTAAACGAAATAATAGTTTCTTTTTCTAATTATTTTGTAATTCTGAATTCTATTTGTTCCCTAAGTAGTTTCTAAAAAGTTAGCGAGAAAACACTTATATAGGAAGTTACTGGAATTTAAGGCATTATTTGAAAATTGAAACTTAGCCAAGACTAAAAATGGAAATTTGCAATAGAATTGGAAGTCTTTCTTTATAAATGTTATATTGTTCTTTAATAGGCTTGAGAAAAAATATTACCTTCATTTGGTTGGCAAGTTCAACATCATAATTTCTTCATAAGTTATATGAAAATTTTTTGGTCAATCCGCAGCCGATTTGAAAACAGAATACCATTTCTGAATCGGGGGTTCAATATCCTTCAATTACCAGCAAAAGATAGTAAAAGTGGAAGAAAAAAATGTATTTCAATTTTTGCAAATTTTTATGATGGTACCATCATTAAAAAATGAAAAAATTGACAAAATGTTTTTTGTTTTAATTTTAAAATCTGTTGATGATAATTTACGAAGAGTAAAAACCTGATACCAAAATAGTATTTCTTTGCGAAATCGGTTGCGAATTAACAAAATTATTCCTAAAAAACACTCGGAAAAGGACACGGTTAGACGCCATTTTTTGGCCTGCCATATGCCTAAAATAATTCACAACTAAAATATCCTCAGAGAAAAAGACGCCGTCTTTAAAATCAATCTTTTTACTCTTTTTTTCTTATTGCAGGATGTAAACTTTAGGTCTTGAAAGCTTGTGTTGAAGTTGCCAACGGGATAGAAATTCTTATTCGTAAATGGTTTTCCTTTTTCAAATCAAAACTTACCATATTTGCCAACACCAACTACAGTGTTACAGTAAGTGAATAATTATTAATTTTATTATTAATTAATAATTACCATTGCGACAAGAAAATGACATGTATAATATATACATAATATACGTAATAAATGTCAACACGTATCTGATTGGCGAATTTAAAATCCAACAAACTAAACTATGACCTGACTATTGAAAATTTTCAAAGACAAATGGATATTGCAGGATCGGTTGTGCGTATATTAATAGAATCGTTTGATGCAATGACAAGATTAATCCAAGCATGTAACTTTATTAATGTATTTATAGTTTTAATTGTCCAGAGAAATGCATGCTTACTGGCATTACATAGATCCTTTTTATTTGTTTAGTGGGATTGAGTCGTATAGTGCTTTTGGTTTAAGGGGTTATTTGTTTAATAAATATATTGATATTTGTGTTCCGGCTTCCCGATGGCCACAAAACTTTTTAGCTCCTTCGTAAGTTTATTTATTGGATTATAACATTTTTGTCTTACATGTTTTTGGGAATTTAATCTACTAAACATTTTTAAAATTTTTCGAGATGGAATTTCTATAAATGTGACCCTCAAGTATTTATAAGAATTCCTTTTTCTTGTTTTTGAATATTTATAGGGATAATCTTTCATGCTTATATGGACATAAATTTTATTCATAGATAGTGTATTTGCGTACAATCTAAAATGTATTGTTTATTTACCATCCTGTGTGCAGAAAATGGAAATATAATTTTTATTTATTTTTCGCTCACTACAGGGACACTTTAATTAATTTCGAAATAATTAAACACACACATATAAAATATATTGAATAATTTTAGGTTTGATGGCAAGGATCTCTAAAAGGTCTTTTACACATTTAAATAAAACAGCAGCTAATTCAATATTTGGCTAGTTACACAAATAACAAGAGTAAAACAAATTAGAAACAGACAAAAATAACAGTGTTACATCCAATTCCTTAACTCGCACAATATAGGAAATAAAAGAGTAACCAAATAGCAAGATGAACCGTGGCTTTTGCTCTGATTTCATTCGTTGCATGAGCTTGATGTTACCTCTACATTATGAGTTTATGGACTATTCAGAAGGTTATCCTCACGCGTTTAAGCAAGCTTTTTTTTTATTTTTTTTTTCATTGGGTGCCTTCAGGTTTAGCAATGCAACACGTTTAATTAATTTTCATTAGTTATATATAGGTAGATTAATATCCGAACCGAATAAAGCATTTAATAAATGTTTATGTGACTTTCTCAGAGAGTGTAATTGATTATTTTATCGCAAGTCTGGATCTTCGTCCGCAGCCTTCTTGATTCTAAGCAAAATGGTGGTGTACCACTGATCTAGCCGGGAGATGCTATCATAATCCTTGACCGCTTCTGTGAACCCCTCAATGTTTTGCTCCTCCAGATGCTCGCACAGAACCTACAATGGAAAAATTGCCGTTTATTGGTTTAGTATTATAAAATCAGTCAATCATATCCTTTACATACTTTGATAAGCTTGAACTCCCGTGAGTCCTGGAATGCTGGGTACTGCTGTGCATACTTCTCGATGGCGTGTTGGGCGTTGAGCAAGTCCACACTGAGGTGGCAAAGGGCTGCCCGGAAGAAGTACTCCTTGGCACTGTACTTGAGCAGAGAGCTCTCCAACGAAGAAGCAGCAACCTGCTCATAGATGGATATTGCTTTCTCGTAATCCTCCAACTGAGCGGCATACTGGGCCACCTTCAGCATGCACTTGTTGGCCGAACTGACAGACTCCTCGCCCTTAAAGAAGTCAGCCGCCTGCTCATAGTGCTGAATTGACTTAGCCTGCGATTAACACAATAAAAGTAAGCTTTACATTTAATATAATTCCTAAATAGACTAACCAGAGTATGGGGATCAGCCTCGTACATTTCGGCAATGCTCTGGTGATGCTTGGCAGCCATCGTGAATCGGCCCATATCCGTGTAGATATCGATGGATTTCATCAGGCAGTTGACAGCGCTCTCCACATCCACCTTTTTGTAGCAATTCGAGGCATCCACGTAGCAAGTTCCAGCATCGTGGCGACTTCCAGCCCGAGCATGTAGAGTGGCTGCCTCACAGAAGCATTCGCCAGCCTTAGTCCAGTTCTTGGACATCTTGAACATGTTGCCAGCCCGCTGGTAGCACTCAATTGCATCTTCCACCTTGTTGGAACCTCTAAAATAAATTGGATTTGTATATAAGACAACTTTGTTAAATATGAAGGGTTTGTAAATTGAATTATATACTTTTTTTTTAATCAATCTCTGAAACTAAGCAATAAAATGAGAAATACATTTAAATTAACTGGTTGTTTATGGTAAGTTAGGGGTTTGGAACATCATGAATCATCTTCAGCATTCGAAAGTTATCACTACCGAACAAACAGTAGAGTATCTTTTAACCTTTGGCAGAAAGAGTTAAAATATGGCTTATCTGTATTCGAATATGTATATTTCAGCATAACCTGATATTCACAATGATAATGGAAAAGCAACTTTATGCGTAGTTTCCTAGGGTTGGTTTCCCTGGCAAAATACCTATACGTAAAGAGGTGTATATTTCAATATGAAAAACGATGTGAGGCATGCAATCGTGGCTTAAAAACAATAAAATCCAGACAAACGCATTGGCTAAGTCACTTCCGTGGCAAAATACACAAGATACGAACCCAAAGAGTGACCCAAGAAAGCCCTTTTGTTGGGTCAACTTCTTCTCGGCCTCGGCCATCAGCTGGAGCGCCTTCTGCTCGTTGTCACCCATGTTGTATATGTATCTCGAGGACCAAAGCTCTCCTCGCCACTTATCGCATCTAAAAGTAAAGATTTCCTAGGCTTTGTCTGGATTTACACAGATTTCGCGAGTGTGTACGTATTGGAATCTTTAATTCTCCAGGAAAATAAAATCAATATGCGCAAGTTTCTATCGATTGGGTCGATGCTTCTAGTGCCTATCGTACAAAGTTAATCGATGTTTAGTATTCGATAGACCTTCCAATCAGAAAAGTAGTTGTTCCAATCAATGTATTTAAATTTTTGCTGCATGAAGATATAGTTTATTAAATCGTTTATTTTTCGCATAGTTACAAACTTAATTTTATCTTGTATATATATAGTAAAAAATTTGTTTAAATCCAATCTGCACTGCAAATTAAAATCATATAAAATAAGTGTTTGTTCCCAGCGAAAAAATTGGTAATCAGTCAGCTGGAGGCAGCAATAAGTAATTTTTATTTCTTTAGCCACAATTTTGAGAGTTGTTAAATATTTCTTTTTAATTTTATTAAGCTTGTGGAAAAACCATAAAACATATTTTTAAGGTTGGCCCATCATTGAATAAAATGAATTAAATGATAGTTGGCAACTGAAGACAAGGCGAAAACAATAAAACTTTATATAAACATAGAACAGGGGTAAAAATTTAAACAGAAACTACAATTTTAAAGATTCGCGGACATGGTGTAGATGAATTCGGCCAAGGCGATTGGGACTTAACTAAAACTAACATTCGACCTTACTATGATTTTAACTGCATTTAGATAAACATCTTCTCCAGCATTTTTCTAAGTTTCTCCTGGGCATAGCGGATCTTCTGGTATAGATCTTTCGACACGCCGTTCTCTACGATGGTCGAGAAACGGTAGGTGCGGAAATTCTTTTCGTGATCCATATAAGTTATGGCACTCATGCGCGGACACAGGATAAGCTTCATGTGATCGGAGAAGTTTAGCTGAAAGACAAATCATTAGTTAAGCATAGAGTACTGTTATTTTCAGGGACTTCATTGTACCTGCACGGAGCCATTGGTGAGATGCATCACCACGGCGCAAGTTGTACGGAACCAAGAATGCAAATGCGGCATACGAGAGATCTGATCGCTCTCGATATTCACGTTGTTGGCGCCCGCCTTCACCAAATGCTCGATCATGTAGCGCTTGAAGTATGACAGCAACTTCATCTTTTTATCCAGTGTTTTGCAGTAATCGGTAGTGGTCATGTAACTCTCCTTTCCATCCTTGTCGATGAAGTGCACGTTGATCTGGTTGGGCAGTAGAATAAGTTTAGTGGTGTCATTAAACATCACACCAATGCCTTCATCGCAAAGTTGGTATCCGAAGCCATATTTGTCGCTGTAGTCGACCCATTTGGAAATCCAGAAAAGTGGCTGTGCTGCTGGGTCGGTGTTCTCATCACCCAGGTTTCCTGACAAGATGCGTGGCTGCAAAAAACAAAGTTTAGGAAATAGTTGCTAGATGGGAAGTAAACGCAAGTTACCTTTCCATTGATGAGATTAGTGAGCTGCTGGTAAAGGCTCTCGATATCGCTGCGATAGTCCTCGCTGTGGCGACACACCTGAGCTGAGGCTGTGATGGCATCATGAAGATTAGCTTTAAGGAATGTGGATTCCAGCCTAGTATCATCCCTTATACCGTTCATTTCAGTGAGCGGCTTGCGGTGAATCGAGTCTTCGATGATTTCGTTGTTACCAAGACGCGGGGCCATTGTCAAACAAGAACTAGGTAAGAACATGGGCACCTTCGAACCCTTGAGAAACTCAAAGTTCAATAATTGGCCAATAGCAGGTCGGCTTTCTGGGTTTGGCTGCAACATGGCAATGACCATATCGGCAGCAGGTTTCCTTAAGTAACTGGGAACCCTATACTCGCACTTCTTGATCTTTGAGTAGGTGTCCTTCAGAGTTTTGGTCTCAAACGGGGGTTGACCCACCAGAAGAGTGTACATGACGCAGCCGATTGACCAAATGTCCACCTCAAAGGAGTGTCCCTTCTTGGTAAGGATCTCCGGGGCAATGTAGTTGGGCGTGCCGCACAGAGTTTTCTTCCGCTCGCCCTCATAGTCAATGCGCGTTGCCAAACCAAAATCACCGATTTTTACGTGCAATAAATCATTCAAGAAGAGGTTTCCAAGCTTTAAATCACGATGGATGATCCGATTGTCGTGTAGATACTTGACTCCTTGTATGATCTGATAAATGTAGTACCGGCACTCGAACTCTGTGATGCTTTTTCTTCGCTTGTGCAGCTCCATCATGGACTAATCAGTAATCAGTGGTCAGTAAGAAATAAATCAAACGAATGTTTTATTTTATTGGAGAGACAACTTACCCGCTTCTTGCATAGCTCCAAAACAATGTATATGTTCTGGGGATCCTCAAAGTAGCTGTGGAATTTCACTATATTCGGATGGTTTAGGCTGCGATGAATTGTGATCTCCTGTGCTGTCTTTTCCTTCTGGTTGTGCTTGATCATTAGCTTCTTGGAAACGATCTTGCCGGCGAACACGTCGTCGGTGTCCACATCAATAATTTCATAGCATTTGGCGAAACCTCCCTGGAAGAACAGTTTGTTAGGAATATGTTCTCTGACAAGCAAGCTGTCTCAGGAAAATTATTTAATTAATCTTAATGTCCGAATACATATTCAATAAGTCGCGCCAAAAGATGCCTTTTCTTGGGATCCCTCATGCACACACATGCGATTGTGCGCACACAGAGACACATGTTCCTTGAGCAACAACAACAAAGGAAAAGAAGGGGCGAAAAAGAGACGGAAAACGGTGGCCGACAGAGGACAGCCGCATGCGTAGACGCCACAGGAACTTATTTTATATCCGCATCCACACTTACCTTGCCAAAGAACCGCATGCGTTTGTAGGTTTTCCGCTGGTTGCCATCATACAAGCGGTCCGGAATATCAGAGCTCTTATCGTCGGGCTTTGCGGCCATTTTGCAGACTTTTTGCTTTTTAGGCTCCTTTTTGCACAGACTTTCTCGGTTTGATCGGGGTCGGCGTCGCGCAAGAATTCCTGTGCGCGTCGACTGATGCCAAGTTCTAACAATGTCACAGACCACAGGCAACTGGAAATGAGATCCACACAAATGACTGGAAAAGAAGCGATCAGTTCTCAGTTTGCCCCATCAACAATCAACAGCAGTGAATTGGCTCGGAAATGGATAATGAATATCGGAAAACTGACGCAAAACGGAACGCGCCTAACCGTTCGATTTATTTGAAAATTAGGGATGTCGAACAGAAACATCGATATTTTTCAAACTGTTTTTAAATTATCTGGTATTTTATTTATCGATTAAGGTTGGAAAACGTTCAATGGAGCCGTTGCAAGTTTGCATCATTTGAACTAATTTGGTTCGTAAACGTTTTATTCCCTCCAAATATTCCACAAACAAAATAATCACAACAAACAAGACAAACAGGCGCACTCACTTAATAATTTTATTAAATATTCCCCAAATATTGTTTTTCTACATTGATTTAATAACGACTATGACTTCCCCAATATTGGTGTTGATCTTTCCACTTTTTAGATTTTGACTGATATTTTTTGAATGTTTTTCGGCTTTGCTTGGGCTTATTTGTTTGTTCTATGTTTTAAGATCTATTGGGGGTCTCTTGGTTATTGCCATCGTTACATTCTTCTGGGTTTACTTTTTACAAGCTGCCCCCGTTTTGGCTCTTGTTGCTGTTTACTTTTTGTTTTTCTTTTTCTATTCTTCAAAGAATTCCTTAAAAGTAAAAAGTTGTGGTTTTAGCTTTTAGTTGTCGTTAATACATAAATTATTACATTAAATATATTATCAATAGTTTAGTTTCATAGTTGGTTGCTTTGCCAGTTTTGATGCCAGTCTCTCCAAATGCCTTGTTTTTCCGTTGAGTGAGTGCGGCTTTATGTTTTTGGGCTGGATTGTGGCCCCTTCTGTGGTGTGAGTGGCGCTGCGAGTGTCTGTTATAGTTTCGCTGGTCTCAACTCGTTTTCCGCATGCACATTCCCAACTCCTTCCATTTACTCCTACTTTTCCGCACTGAACTTGCTTCCAAAGTTGAACTAGAAATAGGCGACTCGATACAGCATCTCTCAGCTGGACCCGGGACTCGAGTTTGCCAGACTCCGTTGCAACCGCAGCCATTCTACAAACTCATCCAGCATGACTGGCCCTAAGGTGGCAAAAACATTACTAAATGTCAGAGATTACAATTTACAGATTACATACATGCCCCGTCTATATCGTAATTTGATAAGTCAATGCAGATGGTGCGTGAAAACTCTAGAATATTACACCACTGATCCTTGTTGATCACCTTGTACTTTGATTGCTCTAGAAACTGTGCGAATTGTGGATACAGCGGCCAGTGCTTGCCGAGTAACAACTGAAGCATAGCTTTGGCCGTAAGGATATCCATACTCCGTTGATCAGAGTCCTGTAATATACAAAATATCAATATATCTAGAATGTTTTCTATTTTTTTTATTTTCGCAAACTCACCTTGGCAAAATCGTAGGCGTATCTGTAGATGCTTTTAAAGGAGTTGGGGTCGTTGAGTATGCTGCGCAGATAGTCTAGTTTCACAACCATTTTCGCTGCCGAGTCGCACTCGAGATCGGTGAGACCCTTCAGCCACTCTTGTTGACTAAAGAAGCCCATCTGGGTGGCACCCATTTTGTAGGCCAGCACCAGCATCACAATATTCTCGGGCTCCACGCCGATATCCTCGCAGAATTTCTCCATACCGTCGGGACCTTATAGGATTCAGGCAATTATATAAACTTTCGCAACCGTCTTTTGAATAACCTACCCAGGGTCTCTGGTTCGTCGGGAGTGGTGTATTCTTGAAACCATGTCAAACATCGTTTTTGACTGAATCCATCCTCTGCTCTGATATGGCGTCTGCATGAAAAAATATATTATTTTTACCACAATAAGTTTATATGCAATTTATTTTTATTAACGCACCCTGCCATCGGTTACATTAACTTAAATTTAAAATAATTATTTACAATGCTTTCAGTTTTTGAATCTATCGCTGAGTTCTGGTAGCCTCTTAATGTTTATTTTTTTCGACTTTGTCCCATTTCTCTGGGGTTTCTTTTGAATGTTGGTCCCTAAAAATAGCGATAGTAAACATGGCAGAGCAGAGACGAGGCCATTGCCAAGAGCAGCGGCGCTTTGGGAAGCAAATAAAAATAAAATAGCGCCAACTCATTTATGATAAATAGAATTGGAAGGTAAAATATTCAACAAAGTAGCTTATAGGCTAATCAATCTATTTATTATTAATGGAACTGGAGCGATCGATTATGTAGCCAAAAAGTTTAATTTGTAAAGGTATGCTTAAGATTGTTTGAACATAGAATTTAACATTCATATTGCGATCGCATTCACCATACACATTCCATCATTTGGAATAATATTTTTTCACACATTTCTACCTCTAAAATTTTCTTCAGTGTGCCGATACATGTATGTGTCCACATCTGCTCCAGCGTCCTATCACCTGCGCCTGCGCAAGCAAAAAGCGAGAGTGAAGTCCCATTACGGGAATGGGTGGAGGACAGTAGGGGGGTTGGGGCTTTGGGGCTCATATTAGTCGTGAGTGGCAGTGGGTGTATTTCAGAAGACACCAGAGCAGTCCAAATTTATTTGGGCCGCAGTTGTGCGCAGGATCCGAAACAGGAAACACGTCGTAGTTGCGTTGTGCAGAGACTGCATCATAAAATTGTCATTGGAGTTGCCAAGAATAAAGTGTGAAAGGATTCCCTATATAAGATGAAACTAAGCAGCTTCGGAAAGTCCTTGACTGGGGTCCAAGGATTGGGAAAAGGCGTCAACATTTCCATTATTATCTCATTGCTCCTCGCACTTTTTGGTAAGCATTAGATACTTAGAGCAAAGGAATACGATGGGATTCAGTGCATTGATGGCGGGGGTTTTGGGGGAGAACCAAAAATCGATACTGTCGAGGACGGGTTCTGACACACTGACTGAAAAATGGTTTAAGCTGGATGGTGAACAACCTGTAAAACGTGTACAACCTTTAAAACTTTTTCAGCAACCGCCGCCCACGGGCTACAGCTGCCAGTCTTCTCGACCAAAACGCCAAGGGTCAGCAAGTACACAACAAAATCGCCATCGGTAAGCCAACTGATTGATTCCTCCTCCTCCTTCTTTTAATTAACCTTAATTTCGCTGGCGCTAGGCGTCGTCGATGAATCACGATGCTACCGCTTCGTTATATCGCTTCAATGCCACCAATGGCATCACCTGCATCCTGATGCAGGTTGATGGTTTAATCAGCATTAAGTACCGCAATAAACTCAACGAGGATGTGGAAGCGGACCTGTATATGCCGGATGACCCCCAGTTGAGTGGCGAGTGCGTCGAGTCAAATCTGGAGATTCTGACCATGGACTTTAAAGGTTTCCGCTTGTCCATGACATTTAAAAAGGTGCGTGGGTTGTTTCGGCAAAAGTGACACCTTTGATGTCAAAGGTTGGTGGATACCGCAGTTTCAAGGAAGCCCAGATTATTGTCAAAATTACTTTAATAAGTTGTTTATATTTAATTTACTATTTAAATTTAACATTCTTCCCACAGTCATCCGGTGGAGAAGGCTGGTACATCACCCTATTCGAGCTAACCTATTCCTCCTCCAACACACTTTTCGAGCACCCAGACCGCCCAGGACTGGACGTGAAACTAACCTCTCCCACCCAGTCACACATGTACTTCCCCACGCCAGTGGGAAAGTCATACGTTTGTGACAAGGAGCAGGCTGTTATTATGTACGCTCCACATGATTCCGGCGACCAATCCGGTCATATAGCCCGCCTATATCTACGCGATATGCACATGCAGAGCTTCATGTTTAAGGACAGTGGCAAGTGGGGACCCTCATTCCACTGCAGCGCCACTGGATCATATCGCGATGAGACGGCGCCCCTGGCTGTGGGAACTGCTCTGGCCATTGCCGTACTGCTAACCATATCAGGCTATGGCGGCTGGAGGTAAGACTAATTTCATCCACCCAATCGAATAAATATGCTAATGGATTCGTTATCGCAGGTACTTTAAAATCAAGAAAGTCCAGTACGGTTCCATGGAGTGAGGAGATTGGGGAATTGAAAATGGAAACAAAGCGTTCGTTTTTGTTTAACTATTTATCATATCGTTGTCTACACATATCCCCCACGTTTGTTGGATCTATTGCAATCCTGCAGTCCTATATTTTAAACCTTAAGCGTCAAAATTAAGAGTTGTCTTGGGCAGTTTATGAGATAATTGAGAAAGTAACTAAAGATACATATATGAGAAATGCAAATGTCTTCCATATTGTTAATGTATGTATAAAATAATAGCGCACCGTATATGATTATTAAATGTTAATATATATAAATTATATATATATATATATATATATGTATGGAATATCATGATTAACCAAAACAGAAACATTATTATTTACCAGGCAAATTATGCTTATCGAAAGACCAATGTTGGCACAGTGGACGTCGTCATATTAAATCTTATACTCCTGTTTCAAAAAATTTATAGAAACATCTATTACTGAATACTCGTTTTATATGACACATTTTTAAATGAAATCTCCTGCACCACCTCTAAAAAACATTCATTACATTACAAGTTTGTCTCTTTGCCAATTGAAATATTGAAGAACGGATATGAGAGTGGAAAAGCTTTTGTTTATATAATTAGTATTAAAGAGTTGACAAAATAAAATAAATTCTGATGCCTGCTGAACAAAAGAGACTTTTAAATTGAAGAATCCTAGTAAGTATTTATAATAAAGAAAGTAAATTTGCCTTTCTTGTTGATTGACTTTTATTTGATTATATTTAAAGCTTATTAATAATTTTTGTTATCATTTTGATAAGTTGATTGTTATCGTCGTCAATGAAATGAAAGATTGTATAATTTAGTATAATAACTATTTTAAAACAAGAAAAACCAATAGTAAATAAATCGTGTTTGAGGCGTTTTAGTCACTTTTACACTTATTTCGACAATAAGGGCAATTGTCTACGAATATATTCCTATTGATCTTTCTAGAAATCCTTACTTCATTCGAAGAAATCGTCTATCTTTTTTTTCACATTTCCTAATTTTTGGCATTGAAAATAGCATGGAAATATCTACACGGGAAATCAGATGATTTTTGGAACAGATGATACGACCTGCTCATTGTTATTTTCCTTATTGTGTGTTGTGTGCAACGCCCCCGTCCTCGCCCTTTCCCTAATCCCTAAATGTAGTTTATTCGGCTCACCTGCTGCTCTGTTGTGTTGGTATGCTGGTGTAGCTGGTACGGGCTCTCTTCGATTGACCATCCATGTTGTCACCTATATCTGCAGCTCGGCGTTTACCCCGTGGCATGACTTATTGTGATGTGATTTCCAGATTTGTCCGCCTGTATCCTCCCCAGCAGGCCAGCGAGAGTTTTGATTGTTTTAAGGGCTGTGGGTATATCAAGAATCTGCTGAATTGGTATAACTGGATAGGTGTGTGTATCGGATGCACTTACCGCAGGGTTTTACGATGAGACCAGTTCACTATAGCGTCAAGGTGGTTAACTGTTTCGGGGGTGAGAAATAACCAAAATTTTATAGGACACTGTTGTTTCGGTGGGGTTACATTAAGTTCTATTACTGCTTCTCTAGGGGAGTTTTTTGATAACAAAAACGGCGATTTTTCGCCCAACCTTGCAACTCGACAGTTTGACGGGATGCACAGGACATCGGGGGATACATATAGCGCATATATACGCACAGCCTACATAACACTACGTGCGTAGATATGTGAATACTCGCGTTCATGAACGTTTGTACCCCGTATGTATGTGAGTTTTACTACTCTACTGCACGAAGAAACACCGGCTGCTGGAGAGGACTCGGCTCCGTACTCGGACACGGGCACTACGGTGGTCCTTACGGCCGGAGATGACGATTCGGGGAAATCCTGGCCGCGGCAGCAGCTGATGTGACAGACGTCGGCCTGCGCGTGCTTTTGCTCTTTTTTGCTTTTATGCGTCGAACGTCGCCACACCAAAGGTCTGCAGTTCCGCTTTCACCCAGCTCTATTAATTAATTGGTCTAATGCAATGTATCTTCAAATTGTGTGCTCCACTAACGCGGTTTAAAGGAAATATTGTTTAGAATTTTACCATATTTTTCAAAATCAATGCAATGTAGCTGGCGTTCGGTGTCTAGTTTTAGCGTGGCTGTAGTAGTTAAACTTTAAAACGCCGCTCCTGGCATGGTCTCATTGCAAATCATTTCGTTATCGAATTCAGTATATTATCACATTATCGTTATCGCTTAATCGATACACTGATAAGGATTGCATTGTTGATGTAGACTTGGAATGATATGAAAAATCAATTTTTCGCAATTGTAAACACAATGTGAGACAAGAAAGACGAAAATCCTTTATTTTAAATAAGCCACCATGCCCAGCTCGTATTTGTTTGCCGCCAGCAGCGAGGGACGTGTCTATACGCTGTCCACCAGCTCTGCAGCCTGGCGTGAGCTTCCTTATCTTGGTTTGGAGTTTAAAAAGATCTGCGCTGTTCCCAATTTCCTATGGGCCATAGGCGGCGACCGACAGGTGTACGTGCACGTTCACGGCTTGGATGTGCCCATTAGGATAAGGGAGGAGTCCTATGAGAACGAGAGATGGCTGCCCATTGAGGGATTCTCGAAAACTCTGCTACCCACTGATCGGTACAAATACTCTTCAGCAGATGGCAGTGTCGAAAGGAGTGTAGACAAAATTCGTCTGCCATCCATGGCCTGGCAGTGGGATGGTGACTGGCATCTAGATCTTGAACTGGACGGGCAGCCACTGCCGGAGGATGGATGGATGTACGCTTTAGATTTTCCTGCAACTTATTCGGCAAAGAAATCTTGGAACTCATATGTTCGTCGAAGAAAGTGGATTCGATTCCGACGCTATGCTGCTTTAAACAGCTGGTGTGCTGTTGCTCCACTACACAAGGATCCAACCCAGGAGCCCTTTATCGACGTAGCCATTGGAGGAACCAACGTACCCAATGCCCCAGCCGGGACTTTGTGTGTTTGGGCAATTACAGCTCACGGCAGGGCCATGTTTCGCACAGGTGTGTCCAAGACTGCGCCCGAGGGCCTACGTTGGACTGCCGTGCCCACCCCGACTGGTAGTGAACTCTCCCAAATTAGCGTGGGACCAACAGGCTTGGTTTGGGCAGTTTTGTATAATGGCCGTGTTATAGTTCGAACCGGCGTCACCCGGGATAATCTGTCCGGTGAGGCATGGTTGGATGTGAAGACTCCAGTGGCTGCATCAACTCTCCGTATCGTCCACGTTTCCGTCGGCACTGATGCAGTGTGGTGTGTGACCAACGATCACCATGCCTGGTTTAGAAGGGGCATCAAGGGAGAAGCAGCTGGGATAAGCGAGGACTCGGCCATAGGCAAGGGCTGGGTGGAAATGGTGGGCAACATCTCTATGATCTCGGTGGCGTCAAACGACCAGGTGAGACCTAATTTTTAAAGGATATACCTATTATTTATAATACACTATACTGTCTCAGGTGTTTGCCGTTGGTGCCGCCGACCGATGCTTATACCATCGCTCTGGAGTTACTGCTGCCGATCCCACTGGTAAAAAGTGGCGCCTCATCCAGTGTCCCATGCAAATTAGTCGCACTTCCAGTTCTCTCTCAATAGTTTCCCGTAAAAGTGGGGGCAGCAGCTCTACACCCGGCTCCAAGCACCAGAGTTTCTCAAATCTGTATTCTAAGGAGAAGGAAAAGGGCGTTGTGGAGACGTGTGCGGTTATTGAAACCGTGCTGAACAGTTCAACGGGCTCTTGTGCCAGCAATGGTGCTCCTAGTCTATTCAAAAACGAGCGCTGGAAACTCAGTGCGGATTCTCCGCCCACAATTGGGAGCTTAAATCTAAATGATCGGCACAAACAGCGCACAGCTGCGCTAAGAGAAACTTCGCACGCCTCCAGCGCTCCGGCGGCAGATGTAGTGGAGATAACTGGAAAATTTGAAACGCAGCTGAGGAATCCACGTGCCTGGTCGCCAGTGCGAAGTGTTGGGTCCGTAGTGGGCATGGAAGCACATCCGGAATCGGACTCGGCTGTATTTGAATCCGATTCGACCCACCACGGATCCGATGTGTTCTTGGGGGAGGACGACGACCATACAGGCTCACAGTTCTGGACCGAGTGCGGTATTCTTTGGAGCTGTGTGGCTCCAGGAGCAGTAACTGTGGATGCCAGCAACATGCCCAATTGGTTTAACGAGCAATCGGGCGGTGATAGTAAAGTAGACGTGAATGCCATTTGGCGAAAGGATATCCTCAGCAAACTGCAGCGGCGACAGGAACGGCTAGCCAAACTACAGACTGTGGCAAAGTTTGAAAAAGCGGTGGAGCTTTCCTCCTGGGTTAAATCGGCTGATGCTCGTTACCAGCGTCCTGGTGGAGATTTCGAGGATTGCATAATTAGAGCTCGAGTGGGTTAGTGGGAGTGGAAATACATCACAGTCGGGTGATTCTGGCACCTTTACGGTACTTAGTTCGGACGGAGCTGCCACTAAGATTCAGTTCCCCCTTTCGGACATCACATGCGTGCAATGCTGTAGTGAAGCGGGATCTCCGAGGATTGCTATTCACGCACCCCACCTGCCCGTTAATTGCTCTCCTGTGAAGCTTCAGTTCTCCAGTGACTCCGAGATGGAGGACTGGCTTTCCCATCTCTCCTCCGTTTGCAGTCAAATGAATTCACTGATCGGGAAACCGGCGAGCAATGCCATTTGGTTGACCAGCGACCTAGGTGATGTGTTCGTTTTTGACCCAGCCAATATGAAGGCCCAGCAAACTTCGGAACAGGGCGTTGATTATATGGAAAAGATGGACGTCTCCACTTGCGAGACCCCTTACTACAACACGCTCTACAATGGGTGCGTTATTTATATTACTTTTGTTTTATTATGGTTTAATATATCCTTATAATAGAATGCCATGTGGGACTGAGCTGGAGATTGCAGGCTGCGTATATGACGACGCGGATCAAATACGGTTTGACCTCCAATCGCACCACACTGTCAAAGTTCAGCCACATCGCGTGGAAAAGCAGCGTGTTATAGCTTTGCATTTGAATCCTCGCTTCAATGAACGAACTACTGTTCTAAATTCTATGAGGGAATCCGAGTGGTTGGACGAGATTCGCAATGACAAGATGGTCTTTGCGCCAGGCGCAACCTTTACCTTGAAAATAAAGTAAGTAAACTTGGGAGAATGTCTTCTAATCAGAACTAATGATATATTCCTATAGGGCCCTGCCGGATCACTACCTGATCATTGTTAATAGTGCGGTTTACACTGACTATAAATACCGCATTGATCCGGAGAGCGTAACCCGGCTTTACGTGAGTGGTCGTATTAAGCTCTTTAGTGTTTTGTACCGATGTCCCTCGCCCATTATCTCCATGGAACGGATGCATTTGCGTCAAATCGGCGGCCATGTCAAACGGGTCTTTAATAGTGGCGCAGATGTGGTCTGGGGTATTTCCTGTGATAACACCGCCTGGGTCTATAACGGAGGTTGGGGCGGTATGTTCCTCAAGGGTCTGGAGGGCACCGGCAAAATCAACTCCATGATTGATGCGCACACCTACTACGTGTATGAAAATCAACGATGGAATCCCATTAGTGGGTTCACAGCAAAGAGTTTGCCCACAGACCGGCACATGTGGAGCGATGCCAGTGGACGACAAAAACGCAGCAAGGAGCACACCAAGCTCCTGTCTACGCACTGCGAGTGGATCTCCGACTGGGCAATCGACTATAATATCCCCGGAGGAGCCGACAAAGAGGGTTGGCAGTATGCCATTGACTTTCCTGCAAACTACCATGCCCACAAAAAACTCACAGATTGTGTGCGGCGCCGAAGGTGGATGAAGAGATGTCGGTTAACCAGCAGCGGGCCTTGGCAAGAGCTCAGTCAGTCCAAGATCCTTGATGCCGCATTGCAGGTACTGGACGAGAAACGCCTCTTATCAAAATAGAAAGTGCATGTTTAATTTAAATCGTTTTAGGTATTGGACGATGACAGGGACAGTGGCCAGGACGACCGAAACCAAGTAGTGGCTGCTTGGGCCATCGCTTCCAATGGCGATGTGCTCATCCGCCATGGAGTTTGTAGTCAGAATCCGCGCGGGGATGCCTGGGAGCACATTGTCAGCGACCAGCCCCTCGTGGGAATTAGCGTTGGTCCAACCGGCCAGGTTTGGACAGTGGCTCGGAACGGAATGGTGTTCTTTAGGTATGGAATCAGCCAGCAAAATCCATGTGGCGATGCCTGGCAGCAGATAGAGGCTCCGGCGGGTGTCACCTTTAAGGCAATAAGCGTAGGTCGTGCGGGTATTTGGGCTCTAGACAACCATCAGCGCCTGGCTGTAAGAAAAGAGATCTCAAGGACCTTTCCCGAAGGATCGCACTGGCAGTTTATGCCCAATGCCCCCAACGTACCACCGCACACCGATCAGCATTGTGGTTTCCGTTCGGTGTCAGTAGGCTCCGAGGTATGGGCCATTTCCCTAAATGGAATTATTTGTAAGCGTTGCGGGATTACCAAAGAGAATCCGGCTGGTGTTGGTTGGAACCTTGGCATTGCCGTAAGTATTTTCGTAAATGTAAGTCTTTGTTTTCCACATTAACGTTACTTTTTTAAAATATTTCCAGGGCCAATGGCAAAATGTTTCAGTGGAAGGATATATGTAAACCAAGTCATTTCTACGCAGTCCTATTTACAAGTATTCCTGATTATTGATGTGTGTTTCTGCTTTTTACCATTATTGCCAACGCCTTTCCAAAGTATTCAAAGTCGACAAATTTCCATTATAGTCATATTATATTTAATATTTAAGATGAATCTATTATTTTAAGTAACGTGGTATATATTATTTATACAAAGAGTTTTTCTATATTTTTAATTTATTTTATGATAAAATGTTAAGCTTAAACAGTCGCGATTATTTATTGAAATTGTAAACCAATATTAAACCTCAAAACTAAAAATATTTATGTACAATAAAAATATAAAAAAGTAATCCATCGGTCTTTGCATATCTGTACTCAACATTTTTTTGATGCTGTAGTTACTCGACTGTTATTCGAAAAGAGACAAATTATTAAACTTTCCTATAAAACTTCAACTTTCCTATAATTTATCGGTGTATTTGGTAGCCTATATCGATCGTTATCGATATTTACCAATTGTTTCCCATCCCAACAGCGTATGTGTATTGTTTTTGTTCCGCAAAAACCAAAACAAAGTTGTTTTATATTAAAATCAGTTTTTTTAATAATTCAGAAAGATAAATAGGCGTTATTATGTCGGATTATGAAAATATACGCATCAAGAAACTGGTTTTAAAAGGAGAAAAACACAAGTCAGTCAATTAATAATATATCTGAAAATGCCTTTTTAATAAACACATGAATTACTTTTTAATTTAAGAAAAAGCAAGAAACGTAAGAAGGATAAGGATGAACAAGGTTCATCAAAGAAGCCCAAGGTTGTGGTGGACGAGGATGCAGTGGAGCATGGGGGTTGGTGGGCTGCCAAGACTGCAGCGGACATAACCGGTGCTGTTTCCATCGAATTTGGAGATCGCTGCTATCTAAAGGCATTGGATAATGGGTATGGGCCTTCCTTGTCATTAACACATTGAGTTGTCCTTGAATAAAATTACAAACATTTTAGATTGTTTACTCTGGGCGCGCCACACAATTCGGGAGATAGCCCTGATCCTGAAGAGATATTTACTGCCTTTCCCGTGAACGACCGAAAGGTATCCTTCAAATCAGGTTATGGCAAATACCTGAAGATTGAAAAAGACGGCATGATAACAGGACGGTCTGAAGCTGTTGGCAGCATGGAACAATGGGAGCCAGTATTTGAGGTGCATAGATCAGATTTCAATTATAATTTTTTTACAAAACTAATAAGATTATTTTATAGGATAAACGCATGGCTCTACTGTCGGAAACGGGACACTTTATGTCCATTGACCCCGAGGACGATGCTTGTGTGGCACTACGAAAAAAGGTTGGCGAACACGAAGTCTGTAAAGTACGAAGTAATGCTTCCAGGGACGTTGTCGTCGACACAGAGCCTAAAGAGGAAAAGGGCGACCTTGGCGAAGTGGAAAGAAACTATGTGTAAATTTATAGAAAATATAAGATATAAGATGTTCAAATGTTGTTCTTTTCAGGAAAAAGTTCCAAAAGTTCCAGGATAAAAAGTTGCGGATTAACGAAAACAGCATCAAGGAGCTAGAAGAAGCCAAATCCCAAGGATCCTTGCATGAAGCCCTTCTAGACAGGAGAAGCAAAATGAAGGCAGATCGGTATTGCAAATAGACCGGTATATCCCTAATTTTCAAATTGTAAACTTTTTGATTTTTCTATAAAAGTAGAAAAATTAATACAACTTTAATGATACTAAGAGGATTTTCGATTTTTGTTTGATTATTAATTAGCATTTTAGTGTTTATTAAACAAATTTGTATTCATATTTTCGCTATTTTCTTTTCATTACCAATTTAAACACTCGTTGCCTGATATTTGGTTATTGTTTAACAGAAACAATCCCCACTGAAAGCCAATTTAATATTGAATTTACAAGTCGCACATCGCAAATGCAATATCAATACGGGCTGCACACTGATTTAAGGATGCAGATTTGGGATTAATTTGTTTTGGATTTGAGAGACAGTCCGTGAGGGCAACTGGCCAGCAACCTTTCCACCCCTGCTTTAGCCGTTAGATAGAAGCCGTTAGCCGGCAAGCTGGAACTAGAAACAGACGGCGTCACAACATGACATGAGCCCAACCACCCGCCGCCACCCAGCCGCTCCAGTCGGTACCGGAGCCACCCCCCTTGGCAGGCGACGAGCAACAACCAACCCACCACCACATTTCTCTCTGCATTTCACCCGCTCTCTGCGCACTCCTCACTCCAGCAGCAGGATGCGCCTGTCGCTTTTTGCACGAGGACTCGATGTCCTTTATCCCATCCTGGCGCCTCGTGCTCGGCAGTGCGCTCGTGGCTTGTTTTGGCTTTGGCCGGTGGCTCAAAGTCGCGTGCTTACCAGTTTGCTGTCGTCTCTGTACGTGGGTGAAAGTGCTGCTTTTCGCATCGCTCCGATTCGGTCACAACTTCACACGGAAGAGTCGTCCTAGCCGGATGCAATTGTAATGCTCGTTGTGGTTTAAGTGGATCCGAATGAAGTTGTTCCGTTGTTTTGTGCCGCCGAGTGGAGTGCCACTTGAAAATTGTCGAAATTGAATTTTGCTAGTATGGCCGGTGGATATGGCCATGGCCTAAAGTGAACAAAGGTCCTTCAAACGGTCATAACGAGGGCTTGGTCCTTTGTCTGGCTTCGATGTTCGAACTGGAATTGAAGTGATTTCCGGATTAAGCCCGATAGTTAACCAAAGATACATATGTGGGGAAAACCTATCAAATAGTGAACTGCTAACAACAAACGTTTATTTCTGTGCCGGGTAAGTGATCCCAACATAATTTCGTCTGCTTCATTCATAAGAATCCGTAACGAGTGCCTGGCGGTTTGATTCCCGCTCTCGTTTTCGGTGGTGTTTCCAAAATTGCATACAATTCGGGGTGTTTTTTCCAAAACGGCGACGACAGGTATGGGATAATCAATTCGAAGGAACCACTAGACTCTGAAGCGAACTCTGCTTTATATTTTTATACCCTTGTTTTTATTAATAATAATAAATAAATGTATTTTGAAATTGAAAATAAATCAATACTTTCTATAAAATGCGTGTGAAGAGCCCATACATAAACATGTAAACAAAAAAGGACTCCAGGACATAAATGGATCGATATATAATTCTTACTCATCCTGTTTACTATGGGGTTTCCTTTTGCTCTATTCAATGGAGTCTTATAAGTTCAGTTTAATATTAATGCATCCTTTTGGAGTTACAGGGTATACGGAAAAGGTCGAGCCCACAGAACATTTAAAATCCATTAAATTGAATTTCCTTTGAGGACGATTTTCCCTTTGTTGGTCTGGCCTGTCTCTCTCCTTTTTGTCAAGTACAAAAGCGGTCAATTGCCGAGCAGAAAAGGGCCTCCGAGAAGACTGACAATGGAAATCCGTCAGATATCTTTAATTTCCCCCAGACTCCGTTTTTGACTGTGGTCCTGTGCCATCTGGTATTAGATTTGTTTAAACAATCTTTGTGTAAAATATAGTTTCTTGGGGTTCCATTTGCCGCTCTGATTAAGGAACGTTTTTTTCTCATTTCCTGCGTCCAACTCATGCCATAAAAAGTGTTTTATTTCTATTTTATTTTAAGGGACTTCCTGGTTCGAAAATAAACACAAAACAACATTTTCTAATTACATGCACACACATGGGCTTACTCGTCCCTTGGACCTCTGATGTCACAGGTCTTGGTTGCATTCAATTTGACTCGCTTAGAAATGCACCCCCAACACCATCCTGTCCTGTCCCATCCACCCACTAGCCTCCCAACTCCAGAAGCAGAACACATGTCATGGTATACCCTGTGGGTGCCTGGCAGAAAAGAAAACAGAACAAAGTGAGACCCAGACTAAATTAATCAGGGGCCAGGTAACGATTGGAGAGCGCAGCAGATTGCCGGAGTGCCGAAGGGGGTTGGCATCCAACAAACCGGTGAATTGGTGAAAAACAACCCCATATGGGACTATCCTTCCTCCTCAAGGATATTCACATTTTTTCATACATACCTAAATAGGTGTTTGGAATTAAATAACAAAACACACCTAGACCTGACAATAATAATATACTATAAGCCAGGAACACTTTTCTAATTACCTCTATTATAAATATCCTTTAGTCCTAATCATTTGCACATACAAAATACATCATCAGCAGCTTAAAGTGTATTTTTAAGGCCAAATTAAGGAAGGTAAACTTTTCTAATAAATGAAAAACAGGACGACGAGCTGGCTTACTAACGAAACATTTTTGATGGTAAAGTCAGCCAGCATTTTACAATGTTTTGTTAACTTTTGCCTTTTCTATTTTGCAACAAAACTGAGGAAATTGGGGATGAAAGTATAACAGCTGATGGCCAAGTCCCTGTAAAGCCAACTCCTTTCTCACGGGTTAGTTTCCTTTGGCCGTCCAAGCTGGCAAACATACAAATGCTGCCAGAAATGTTTATTCAGTAACTCGAATCCCCCCGAGTTGGCTCCTGTTTCGCAAGGAGATTTGTTTATTAACTTTAAATGGATTTGTAATATTTGGAAATATCCTTGGGGAAATACTATACCATTCGTAATCTTATAAAATTAGTTATATTCAAATTCATTGCTTATGATATGAAAATCTAAATGAGGCAGAAGCAAGTGCTGTTGATGAAGCTGGAACGACACTTTTGCCGCACAAAGTTGAAAGTTGAAAGGCAAACAAATACTCACGGACTATTTAAAAGTCGGAAAGAACTTGACTACGGCCGGAGAACTTTTCCGGATTACGCCTGCTGCGTAATTTCACTGCCACCCCCACACTGCCTTCGGCCCAGTATTTGTAGCATTAAACACTGTTCAGGATTCAGGGTTCACGAGGATGCCCCCATCACAGACTCCACACTCCTTCGTGGTGTTTTTGTGAACTATTAAAAAGTGAGCAGAATTCTTTCTTTTGAGGGGCGGAGATGATGAGGGGCGGAGGCTACCGACCGAGCAAACCGCTTGAAAAGAAGGCGCCCTGTGTGGTGGGTGGGCGGTTGGTGCGGTTTGGATGATTATCCAAGTTTTACCATTCTTTCCCTGACTGACGGTCTCACTTTAGCAACACCATCAACAGCCACACAGCGCCAGCCAAAGCGCATAGTTATGGGAAAATCTTTTAATTAATTTAAAACTAATTTCCTTGAAAGCTAAGTGAAATGACCTTTCAGAGGCAACTCATGCACGTTTCAAGGAGATGGAAAGCCGCCAGCCGCCCGCCGCCCGGACGGCCACACACACTCGTCGAGCAATTTAATTTAAATATCTTCACTCGGGCTCTGGTTTGATCAAATTAAATTACGAGAAAATCTGAGGAGACACCTCAAGAGTGGAATATGCATTGAGATTAAATCGCAAACTGTTATGAAAGTGCAACATAATCATTTCAGACAAATGCATTTTCCTTTGATGTAAGCGAATAACTTGGTAAAAGGGGGACTTTTCCGGGTCTATAGTCTTGAATGGATAGCCTGCAACTTTGATGAAAACTCCAGTATTGAGGGAATTATTCAAATGCATTCGGTGAACCTGGCAGGGCCCTCCTGTCTCCCCCTTGAATCCGAGTGAAAGTGGATTAGCAATTTGTTAAGCCAACAATTTACTCAGCTCTGTGGGGCTTCACTTTGGCGAGTTGTTTGCACTTTGCCAGTGGAATGCTGCCCTTTTTTCTGCAATTCTGCTGCTGCTACTCCAAGGATATCCGATGACCGTGCGGAATGCCAACCATGGGCTTCGCTCCCAGTCCCCATCTACATTACATTGTATTTAATTGTAATTTTAACTTTTGCCATTTAAGTGTCTGTTCAGTGCCATCTGGAGCGACTTTCAGTTCGTCCTGTCACGGCATATTTGCCAGTCGTAAACGTTTTAAGTTTTGGCTTGGCTAAATGCAATTGTGGCCACTTCTTGTCAGCGTACGAGCCCGGAGTCGGAGTCCTCGTCTGGCTGGCATTTGCCACATCGAATTGAGTGCATACATGTCGTATACGCAATTTTCCGGGCACATAACGAACGAGACTTAATTGCAGCTTAAACATAATTAAAATATAATTGAATTAATTCAACAGCATTTGTGTTATTAGGTCAGCAAACGAGAGTGGTAATTGAAGGTTTCGGTTACGGAAATATTCAAATAAAGCCTCCCATTTAAATTCAACCAAAAACGCAAAATCATAATCACTCTTTTTGAAAAAAAAAATACCTTTTCTTAAGAAGACAATTTATCAGAGAGAAAGGAGCCCAGCGTCTGCAATTTGAATTTTCCGCTAAACGTTGAAAAATAAGCGAAAGAAATACGTATCCACATACGCAATTACACTCACTCCAATCTTAAGGTTTAATTTGCAATTTATGCGACAATGGAATTCGTCTGTCGCGACGGAAACAGAATAAACTCCCATTTCCGGCGCGAGGCTGCGTGTGTGTAAAGGAGGAAATACCATAAAAAAAATACAGAAAAAAAATGTCTTTGAACAAAGCAAATAATCAAGGAGCAGGTACAATAATACTCAAGGTACTTGGTAGCAACTCGGGGGCCCTTCTACGTGGCACGCAAAACAAGACTGTACGGTTAAATGAAAGACTTCCTAATAAAAAAACGCAAATTTAATTTACCTTCGGTGGCTGTCGGCTCGCAGCAAACATAAATCGAAGTCAACGAGGTGCCCCAATACGGCAACACCTCTTCCTGGTCTCCCTGCTAACCCCAAAACACTGAAAACAATATATTTAAGTCCTGTGTATTCAAGTTTAAAAGTATAATATTTCTTAGATTCTTCCAGGATTTGCCAAAAGTACGAGTTTTTTCTGCATAAATTTCTGGTTGATTTTTCCTAAAGTGCAGAGTTCCTGCCGCTTCCTTCTCCGCTCATTATCCTCCCTTTGGAGGATGCGGAAGCAGGATTTTGTATATGGCGTGTCATAAGCCTCCACCACCGCCCCAAAAACAATTTTCCTGGTCCACAAGCGTTTTATGGGGCAGGAGATTGGATGGGAGCTGGTTTTTTTTTTGTGGTAGGGGGAGGGACATGTGTTGGGGATGGCAAGGTGGCTGAGGCCCCATATTTCCCAACTACATCTGATGCCTACAGGGCACGTGATGGTGAATATAATGAGAACAATTTTTATTTAAATTAGATCCACCGCCGGACACTTGGCACAATTATGGATGGGCAGCTGGAGACCCATCAGTCGGTCCGTCAGTTGGTCATCCACATCCACGGGATGGTCCAAGAGATGCAGGATACTCACTCGTAAAATAAACTAAATGACCAGCTTTTGGCTGATTACTTTTCAACGTGCTGCCATGAAAATGGGGAGTATTTTGCAATATGTGTTTTGGTTTACACTCGAAATTAAAATTTAATTCAAATTAATTAATTAATGTTAAATTTAAAATGGCATAAAAATCAAATAAAGTTTTTTAAAAGCCTGGTTACCAATTTTTTTGAAACCCCTGACTTTCAAGGGTCTAATTTTTTTCAAAGCTCTACTTTTTGGTGCTCGATTTAAGCCATATTCTTGAAATGAAGCCCTGCTTTTGGGCCCTCCTCATTATCGTAATGGACGTGTTGGGCGGGGTGTTGCCCGAAGGGAGTGGGCTTGGCTGGACCAGGGATGGTGGTGTGGGGTGAGCATTCCATTAATCATGCCAAGAATACTTCTCGCAGGACCCTGAAACACAACCGCAGAATCAACAACAACAAATCATGCGAAAGCAAATGCGCAAATAATGCCGCTTAAAATTTCAATGCCTCGACATTATTCATTCCGGGCAAAGCCGTTATCGGAAATTAATTTTCAAAATCCGCTTAATGGTTTGCAAGTGGGATGGGTTGACTGACTTTATGAATAAGCAGATAGTCCTAGTATATACAATTTTTTTATTTACATTTTGTAATTTAATTGCATCTATTTTTGACTAATTTAAAAGGGTATTTATTTCATATATGGCTGCAATTTTGCTGTAATTTGGCTATAATTTGGTTATAATAACCGTCAATGAGAGTATTTGAAAGGGCGTAGTCGCAACTTATAACTAATTACAGCGACTACAGGCCCCTTGGCAAGTAAATATTTGGCGAGCCGCCGGCGAAAGCCACAAAAGTGCAGTAATTATGCGCCTCGCTTTCGGGGCTTTGTTTCCCTTTTGAAATAATACATTTTGGTCACGCAATATGGTGTCCATTTAAATCGTGTCCGAGCAATTTCGTTGAATGTTTTCAATATAAATTTCCACTGCCAGACTAGACAATTACTATAAAAATAAGCAAAAATGAAATGAACATTATGCAAATGTTGGACCTTTGATGGCTTTGGATTAAAATGGAAAGCCGAGAAAATAAAAGCCACAGACTTTGTCGTTGATTTATTTATTGTTGGAAAGCGTAGAAAACATCCTTGATTTTGATTTATTATTTTCCAATCTCTGGACTCTGGTTTCTTTAATTAATTAAGGCTGACTGGCTCGTTTTAGGCCAACAAATTGCTGACCAAAAAGAGTTGGCGCCATTTCTCTCCTTTTCGAATTGCTTGATGAACTCCTTGGGTCTGTCGCTGCCATCGATTAATGGATTCCCCTCGCTCGAAGGACATGGCGCCTGAGAGGCTGCCATAAAAACTGACAAATCAACATCCAGCTGTTTCAGCGTCAACGACCACAAATACACACCCACACACACCATTTCGGAAGTGCGCAGCAAAAAAAGGATACTCCGGAATATATGTACAGCACTCTCCCGGGAGGATATACTCCAGCGACGAGATTGCGCCACAGGACTCAATGGCAGAGTTATGCAAATATGAATATATACATTTTCTTCTGCCTCCGCCAAGCGATAAGGGAAAGGAGCAAGTTCGTCCTGCAAATAGTCCTGAAATTCAACAATCGAAAATCAGCGCAGAGGCTTTCCACTTTTGCGACCCTAATAATGCGCCCCTTCGCTCTTCCTTTGCCTTTCCGCTGATTCGGCGATATGTCTGTTGTTTATCCGATCTATGTGGATGCTCGGACGTGTGGGTCTCCGAATGGAAAATTATAAATCTGGGTCAAAAGCAAATTGCTTGTAATTCATTCTCCCCATATAAAGACATTAGAGGAGTATTATTCAAGATTATGCGGGCGGGCAGTAGACTGGGGGTGTCGTCTGTGTGGTTTCCTATCTCAAAAGATGTGAAGCCATTTCAGTTTCCAATAAAAATTATCGTTTTTTTGCAGACACAAGAAAAAAAACATAAATTGTGGGTGTTGAGATTTATAAGTTGAGTGAGTTCTGGCGAGGATAATTGAATTGGGTGCCTCGCTTGATGAAGTATTTCTGAACTTATTGAATTTTTCCGAGAGTAGTTTTATGGAACTTAAAGACAGAATATCCCAAGCTCATTGATGAGACTCCATTTGACTTCTGAGTGGTAATTAATAAGCCCCATGTCTGCCTCTCCATTTCCCTCTCCGAATATGCAGATACGTGTATGTCTCACGGATGCGGATTCAGGGTGTTGAGCTGCTGTTTGGAGCCAACTTTATGGCACGAAACAAAGACGACAGCCACAAGACTCTAGACCAAGACTCATGACACCCGGGGGCGTTCCAGAAGCGAAGCCAAAGCACAGAAAGCTACTCGTGGCCCAGACAACAGGAGGCGGAGACCGACAATGTGGCTGACTGATTTAAGTGCACATTTAGTGGCAGAAGCGGAGCAGACCACCCACTCTCCAGGCCCACTCCCCGGCTCTCAACAGTCCTGACATGGCTTGCATCTGTAGCTTCCCCAGACACTGGTCGAAATTGTCGAGAAGATGTTGTCTTATTTTGTATATATTTGAGAACTTTGGGGGCAACTAGGCAAGTTTCCTTTAAGTTGTGCGCAAAAAGCAAGGGAAAAAGTTTTACTATTTAAGTAGGGAAGGTAAACTTTAACCCTCATTTTTACGGCTTATGGTGGGGCCTTTAAAGGTTGCAATCAAACTCTGTTTAAGGCTGTAAGGACCCCCCATTTGGCCAGGTTTGGTCCACTGTGGCTGTCTTAGATTGCGGTCTAGCCACTAAGTTTTCTTGAGCAGACGTCGCAGACGTTTACGTTTATTAAAATGAAGTCAGTTTAGCTCTCGGCTCCGACTCCAAGTCCGACAGGTTCTGTGGTGGTGCCAACGTTGGGCCTTCAATTATTAAGTAGCACTTACAGTGTTGCCACGACAGAGGCGACAGCGGCAAAAGGACGAACGGAACGGGAAGCGCCAAAGCCGAGATGGATGCAGGACTCCCTTTAATGTCCACCTGCATGCAATCCAGCCATTGGCCCCGGGGCGCCCCATGAAGTACCTTCGTGTTCATGCACCACTGACTGAGTCATGCACTGAAAGGAAAGTTCCTGCACTTCTGGACTAAAATTAGTAGCGATGAAAGATGCGTGGTAAAGATCCTTGTTTTTAAACATTCCCTTGAAGGAAATATTCCAAGATATAATTTAAAAAACATTTCCACCCAAGGAATTAAAGGTTTTTGAATAAAAAACTGCATTCCGACATGGTTTCTCCACCTAGACTCGGCACTGCCCATTAACTTTTCTAAATAGTAGGTAGTCGGAGGTCCCGGGGTGGTCCATTCGTCATGGGGCGGCGGTGACTCTAATATACATATTATTTACCCTGCGGCTTGTCGAGGATCCCACCTAGCTTCTGATGAAAGAGTTGCAAGTTTGTCGTGGGGATGGTGGGGGTGGCATATAGGAGGTGGCACATTTTCCCGCCCACTGCTCCGCGCCACCGTCAATGTCAATTGCACCGTGCACGCGAAATGTGTTGGGTTAGTCCTGTGGAAATTGCCAACACGATAAGGATGCAGTCTGGAATAATTTTCGCCTCGCCAGGTTTCCAGACTGCTCCTCCTCCACTTTGATGAGCTCAATTGCCAGTCCCATGGGAGCGACTAGCCGGTCCTTCAAACTCCCATCGAGTGTGTCCCCGGCTGGTCGAGCATTGTTCGAAATTCATAAATGGCCTCACGCAATGAAAATATTCCCAGGACTCTTCAAATAAAGGGATTTCTATGCAAACATGCGAAAGCTAATGGGAAAAGGATAAGCCTTCGATACTTTGGTTAATAAATAGGAGTGTCTCTCTTTAATATTAAATGTGATTCTTTATAAAATCTCATATTTAAACTCGACTCCTCTGTTTATTTAAATTTAAAAGCTTATGTATATTCTTCCAATTTATTTATAGCTGCTTCAATGTGGAACAGTGTGTAATAAACATAAGTACTGCGTTTTTAATGTCCCGAGTAAATTACAATTTAAAACTTTCGCGTCCTTTTCTCCATTTTCAGCCGCATTACAAGGCGGTCTCTGTTTACTGGACTCACTCGAACGATCCTGCGGTTGATGTCGCAGTCATTAACGCTTTATTTTTTATATACTTATTTTTTTGTGGTTTTGGTGTCAAGTATAAGTACTGCCGCGCCCCCTCTTCACATTGTTGGGGCGCTATAACCCTCCGAGCAGTGGAGCATTTATTTTCGTCCTTTTAGTAGTTGTTTCGGTAGTTGATCCAATTGTGGCTTCGCCCGAAAAGGTTGTCAAGTGGGCGTTGTCTGAGAACATACTGAAATATATTTTAAATTTAGAGAAATATTTAAATTAGAAGCAAAATACTTGGACTGGCCGGAGAAAGGAACCCCGATGTCCATTAGATAATTTTCTCATTCATTAACTAAACCAATTTGCGGCTGTTTTGGTTCCACAAAAGCACCTTCCTAGTTCTTCAGGGAAGAAAGGAAAAAGGAAATGTAAAATCAGATTTTCCTTTTCATTCTTTGTTTACCTATTGTGCGATGCCAGGAGATGGCAGGACATGGGGCTGCCCAGCCCCCACATCCTTGCCGAGTTGACTTCCGCAATTTTCGTATTTACTTATCTTTATTATTTGGGCAAATGAGCAAATGGCTCCGGACACACCTCACTCTGTGGGGGCGAACGAGGTCCATTTCAGGTAATTACATACAACAGGGAGTACGTACTACACGTACACGTGTACCTGTGCCATATTGTGAGGGGGTTTATTTTTAGTTTTTTAACCCATTTACCCATTCGGTGGTCACTTGGGCGTGGGCGAGGCGGTCAGGAAGGAGCACCGCAACATGCGGGCGTCGGAATGGACTTTTAAGTGCGGACTCAGCTCGTCGGCATCCTTGGCCATTGATTAAGAGTAAACAGAGCATGTAAATGTTTGGATATTCAAACTGTGCATTTTTTTACTTTTACTTTGTGCCTGAAAATAAAATTTTTTGCACGCTTTAAAGCAGGGAGTGTGTGGCCCCGGAGTCACCCCAAAAACAGAATTTGCTTTTTGCCCACAAAGTATAATGAATAACAGGACTCTGTCGAGGCGACAGCGATAACGGGGGCGGGTGCTGGTGGTCTGGGGTGGTCCTGGGGTGGTAAAAGCTGGCCGGCCCCCACCCCACCACGGGGCATTGACATTTTGTCTACCGGGGATAGAGCTCTAAGCACAGGACTTGCTCCCAGTCGCATATAGGACATTCGCCATTCCGGGAGAGGCCATTTCCCGGACAGGCAGACACCATAATTCTCGGGCCGCCACGGCTTTGATTTTTCGCGCTGCGACAATTTCGCATGGCTAGGCTGGACACTAATGCACTGGAAAATAGTGCTTCATAGTTTATTGAATTTAAAAATTAAATTGTTTTTAATAATTGCAGAAAATTTAAGGAAATTGAATTGTCTTTTTTATTATGATAAAAAGTTTGTGTGATGAAGAGTTCAATGTATTAAAAAACTATCAAGTTTTCTTTCAGTGATTCTAGAACGAATTAGCGCTCTCCGGCGGGTGGTAACTGGTTGGCAGGATAACGCCGCTTTCAAAGGACCGCACAGTGCAGTTAATAGTTTTCTGATGCCCGTCCCCGGGCCACACACACGCACCGCTCTCTGACCTCCGATCGCCCACAGCGACAGCGATAATCATGTTGATGAGTCCTGGCCCTGTACTATTCGAACACTTCGATTTTGGACAAAACCACCCCCCCACCTCCCCCCACTTTGAACGGTTTTGGCAATTCAAAATAAAAAGGATGGGGGCTGAAGCAAAAATAAAAAAAATGGAAAACAATTCTGTGGGCTCTCTGCTTTCAATTTGGTGCAAATGTCTGTTTCTGTTTTCTGGCCTCTGCTTTGTTTCCACTACATTTCCCCCACTTTCCCAGGACCCTGGATGACCATGGGATTTGTCTGTAAGTCGGACTATTTGCACATCCTGTCGGATTTCAAACCGATGGACCGGACTAAATTTCACAATTCACTGGCGGCTCTTCTCGTGTTCGATTTTTGTGAAACTTTTAGGGAATACAAATTTATAAATTATGAGTGTACTTGAAGTGCATTCGTTAAAGTTTTTGGCTTAATGCTCAAAACAAAGGCAATAAATTGTGTATTGTGTTTATTTGATAATGAAAATAAATGGCTTTATCGTTTTGAAATACATTTTAATAAAAGAAACACATACTTTATAAAATAAAATTTCTATAAAAAAAAGTTTCAATGGCTTTAAAAACTCCTACAAATTGATTATAAAATAACCCACTTCCCAATTTCAACTTTAAAGTAAATGTTAAAATTCTATTAAATGTTTTTATTACCTTAAAAATTCGTTAAACTTATTATACTATATAAAGTAAATAATACCCCATGGGAACCATTTAACGCCACTCTTAAACTGAAAAACAATAAAAATGGAGACTGGATTGATTTCCCATGCACCGATATTGGTAGTTTGAAATCCGCCCCCAAATATCTATGGGAAATCGGTCATTTAGCCCGATGATTTTGGCTGGAAGAGGCCTTCGCTCCGACCAACAACCAACTGTTGTTGGACCCATTTGAAAACTGTTTAATGCGTGTGTAGGGGGTGTATGCTTGTGTGTGCGTGGGTGGCAATTGGCAGGACCAACTCATTAGCGCGAGGGCGAACAATGTTCCACACACACACACACACACACACATCATATTTTATGGATGTGGGCCACATAGCATCTGGCCAGTGGCCCAACCCGGTTCGGCCCTCTCCGAACCGTGCGTGTCCGCAATTAAAGTCACGGGTGGATGGAGGGTCCGTGTCCCAGTGACGCGACAGATTTCGCTAATGACGATGTCTATATGGGGTCCAGGGGTTCGGCAGGGGTCAGGGATCAGGGGCCAGGGGTGGCTGTAGGCAGCGGAAAGGATTCCTTTCAGGCGCTAGCACAACATGAACCAACTGCAGAACTTTTGTTGATGAATCGAAAAACTGAAACTACAGAAATTAGATGTGCATGTCAGTCAGCAAATTACAGAACTCTTCGCCCACCTTCGCCTGACAGCTGGTGATATATCGCTGCCCCGGCCCTAGCCCTGGTCCTTGTTCAAAAATGCTGTTAATATTTTATTTGTGGTAGATTATTTAATTACATTGGCCACACACTCGAAAAAATGTGCCACAAAGAGGCTTTAAAAATATTAAACTGATGTTATGATTTTAATTTAATGCCGGGGTCAAAGGATTATTTAATTTTTTCTATGTGACATTCTTAACAAAGCAGGAATAATATTGTTGTGTAAGGATAAACCTATTGTTTAGCTTTTTAGAAGGTATCGTCTAGTCACTCCCAGCCTTGACTTTTCCTCTTTTGTGTTGGTTTTATTCCTTTTGTCCTGGACCATAACTTTCGATGAAATTGCATTGAATTGTGGAAATAATCGCCATAAAAATGTTTCGTGCACGACTTGTAATTGGTTTAAGAATTTATGAGGGTTGATTGTGTTTTTCTTTTGGTTTCTCCCCTTTCAAGATATGCCTGTCCAGGTCATATGTGAGGGGTTTTTTGTGGGCTTAGGGGTTGGGGATGTTTTATGCTCTGATAGGGGCCATTGACACTCTTTATTGTTGGGACTTCACTTTCAAGCTTTTTGGCTCAAATGGCATTTGTTTTGTATTGAAATCGAATAGACTGCTGATTCATGCAAAAAAAAGGAATGCCATTTTGCGGTTTAAACACAAATTTTGGTCTATTTTTCACAAATGCTTTTGGGGTCAAAATACAGAAATGCAAAGCCAATCGGGACACTTTTCATTATATTTGAACTCTAGTTTAATAGAGTTTCAAACTCAAAGTTGGGAAAATATAGAAATACTTGAACCCCGCAAATATTTACACAAAATCGAATAAAATGTTGTGAAAAAAACTCCACTGCCTACAAAATTTAAACGCGAATCGTGTCTATGTCCTGTGCATGTCACTATGCAAAAATAAGAATTTAGACAGTCGGAATTATCTTGCATTTGATTTGTGTATCTTTTTGTAATGTCAAACTTTTCCTCTTATTTTGTTTGCAGAGAATGCCTGGCGGGCTGAATTTTTTGTGGCAACGGGAAGGGCCAACGTCAAGCCAGTGATATCTTCTCCTTTGGCGATGAGAGCTAAACAAATGACACGCCTCCTATAGGGGCCAGGAGTCATCTAACATCCGCGCGGAATGTGTGCCGAATCCGCCTCGGCCTGAGTGGCAGGAGGAGATTCCTCCGACAGACACCTCTGATTGAATTGGCAACAGAAGCACCGACGGCTAAAACGACGACGACGACGACGTCAACAACAAAAACAAAGGACATGCGAAAGAATACGATGGCGAATCGAAGACGAAAAAAGAAGACCATCGGGATGCTGACATCGGGCCTAGAATCAGTAGTCAAGTGGAAAATTATTGTATCATCCATAATGTTGCTCTTATTAAGTGGGACAAGTGAGTGAAACTCATTTACAGCAGAGCCAGTTGGACTGCTTCTGACACATTTCTCCGGGATTCCCGGGAACTGAATAAATAAATAATATCACATATGTGCCATGGGACCTCTATGCGTATACGTAATATTTGGGAATTCATGTTGATTTTGTTAAAACAAGGAAGGCTATGTCCGTTTTGGCCAAACGCTGGTACCGAAGCTGTATTAAGTATACGCATAGTGCTCCTATAGTATTTGTGGAATAGTTTCTGATGACGAAACAGAAGACAGGAGATAGCCTTTTGCCCTTTTGCCCACAATGTTATTAAATTATGTTTCATGGAAATAACATGGCAAGTTCCTTGTCTATATTTATCTTACAAGAATATCATGCCTTCAGTTTATAATATTCAGCTACAAAAAGAGTAATAAAACTTCACCATCCTGATTGCGGATGGGAGTCCTTGTTTTTGTTTTGCTTGCATAATTTGCACCCAAGGGACTCCATTTACACGACCAGGGCGCTGACAACAATAGTCCAAGAGCCGGGCCTCTTGAAAAACTGGGGGACCATATAAATTACAAAGATTTATAATTTTTATCTCTCCCATTCTTCCATTTTCATATGGTGTGGCTGCTCCTGATGATTCCAATTCGACAAAAGGTCACGTGCTGGCTGTGCGAAAGGGTCGCCTGATGTCCCCCAGTACGTTCACCGCCCTCAGCGGAGACCTGCATGTGCAGATCCAGTTCAATGGCAAGGATGAGGATATGCCCTACAGAACCACCGCACAGCCCGACGAGCACTTGAGCAGGACTGGCGGCCAGGACTCGACGGGGAACAAGAACACCATAATGAGCACTTTAGTCATTAGCAAAATCATTGATGACGTCGCAACGCCGGGCCAGGAAAAGGACTTAATCGAGGGGAGTTCCGCCAACGGTAGCCAGGTTGTCCTTCAGCGGCGTCGCAAGGAAGTGGTTCAGAATATTCCCCTATTTCCGGATCCGCGGTTCAACGTCACCCAGGTCACGGTGCCCTGCCAGACATTCCTCAATGGCGGACGCTACGAAATGCAGGTGGTCAGCAATCTGAAAACCATATCTTCCGATCCTTTGGGCAGCAATAAGAGCGAGATCAGGACCACAACTTTGGTGCCGTCCCAGGACGAGAGACTGCTACAGACCCTGGACGTGCGGTGGCCCAGTGCCGAGATGATTGTGAGTCCCGTGCGGTTGAGGACATATCCTCGGAGTCCTGTCGAGGTGACGCTTCGCTTTCCTGAAGTAAACTGCAACCAGACGGGCAACCTGGCCTTGCCGGAGTTCTGGCTGGAGCTGATTTACTGCGGCAAGGAGCGGAGTTGCAGCCGGAATATGAGCCTGTCCACGGTCCTGTTCGCGGAGCAGATTCGAGGCTTCCCCAAAAACAAAACCGTGCACCTGGGCTGCCAGTTGTTCGGCCTGGCCGGGAACTATGCCGTCCAGCTGAGGCCAATGATTCCGGCCCAAAATGTCCCGACCACACGGCGGCTACTCAACGTGGACTGGAGCGACGAGTTCGTGTTCAACGTGTACGCCCGCAGCATCTTTCCGTGCGATCCGCACACTGGAATCGGTGTCCTGTACGAGTATCCTGGCTGCATCCTGGAGCAGGGCGACCGGGTGCGCCTGTACGCCAGGCAGAGGGCGGACGTGGCCTCCCTAAAACCGCCGACATCGCTGCACTACATTGCCGAACAGCGGGTGGTGAAGAGCCAGCACTCGCTCTACTTCTCCTGCGACCTCTTCTTCGAAAAATTCGTGGAGT
This sequence comes from Drosophila varians, assembly GCA_018150405.1. NCBI lineage: Eukaryota > Metazoa > Arthropoda > Insecta > Diptera > Drosophilidae > Drosophila > Drosophila varians. The sequence continues at coordinate 10,525,881 of JAECWK010000135.1, forward strand.
ACTGTTTCGTCTACGTCAGCCAGTCCATTTCCGGAGCGGTGGCGGATGTCCGGATGGACTGTGTTCCCACCTTGCCCGTAAGCGGTGAGTCTTTAAAGGATTAGTAAAGCGGATAATGAGTCCTAGTTCATTTGATTTTAAATATCCAATTAATTATGGGAATCCCATTTAGGTTTTTTTTTTTATAATCCATTTTAATATGAAATAAATTGCATTGAAAATAAATAATTAATTATGTGGATTAACTTGTGACATTTTGCTTCTCTTCCCACAGAGTCGGATACTGGAGGATGGGGTCCTTGGAGCGAGTGGACACCGTGTTCGACGAACTGCCTCGGGGGAACCAGGAATCGCTATCGGTTCTGCGATTCCCCGCCACCGCGATACGGAGCCAAATTCTGCGAGGTATGTAACCCAATCCAATCCTCCCCAATATGGAAGATTAACCTCTGAACGACCTTTGCCGCCACCTGATTTGATCAACTTAATAGTGAAAGTTTGATTGAGTGCTCAGCGAAATGATTAATAGAGGGGGAGCTGCTCCAAGACGATTTCAATAAGTGCTCAACTATGTGTATCCCAAGATGGGTGAACTCTCTGTCTTGGGGGAGGTCTTCCACCCTTGGGATAACTTTCAGTTCAAATTTCACTATGGAAGGTATGCACAGAGAAAAATATAGGATGGAGAAATTATTTAAGTTGTCGGAAGGTTTCTCTTTCTATTTAAGACCATTTCTTACTTTCCTATGTCCTTCACACTTTCTCAAAATTTGAGTTCAAATTTTGTTTCAATGTAGCAACTTCCGACTAGGGCAAAGTGTAACTATTCCATTGTTTTTGTTGTGAAAGAGAAACTGGTGGAGGACTGGGCCTGGAACTGTGACTGGGTCTGGGATGTTTTGGATGTCGGCGAACATGTTTCCACACTGCGACACTTGCTCTAGATTGCGTGGGGGAATTTACGGCGTTTCCGACAATTGTCGGCCTACTACGCTTCGTTTTATCTTGTTTCTTTTGTTGAACGAAAGTGGATGGTCTGGTAGGGAGCTCCTCCACCTCCACCTCCACCTCCACCTCCACCACCACCTCCACCTCCACCATGCATTTCATTATCCGAAAACTTCCGGCATCAGCATCCAGCGATAGGGGCACATTTGCTCGTACTTTGTCCAACTTGTTTGGGAACAATTACAGTCAAAGTTTTTAAATGTTCTTCGCACTTATTCCGAGTAGTTCTTACACGGGGAGTTACACCAACTGGAATCAGTGACAATAGACTGGATGGGTGGGTGGCTCTCCATCGCCCCACGGCCATTCCATAACAATTTGCATGCGGCCCCCAAAGAATACCCCGGGGGCGTTGCTGGCATGTGTGTATACAAATATTGCACCACGGGCTATTAATCAAACAAAGCTCTCCGGCACGGCAGGCTCTATTTGTTTTTGGAAAACACGGGGATAACCTTTTGTGACCACGGCCGGCACCGCAACCAGAAATTAGTGGCTCCGCCGACTACTATTTGGCTTAAAGTGTCTTAAAGCGGAAAAATTTGGGGATTTTCTGCGATTTATGTTTTATACAAATGGGAGCTAAGTATCTGGCTTTTCCAATTCAAAGGGAAGTCTAACAAGCTTTTTAAAGCTTTGATATCCTTGGCAACGCTTCCTCAACTAGTTGTTATATTCCTTCCCCCAATAAGTCAGAGTCCTGTGGAATTTCAATCAAAATCAATGCCAAAGCTGCAGTCACACACCAAAATATTTCCAAAATTATAAATCTTTAACTAAAACCAAAGAAAAACCTATGAAACACAAACATGCCGCCAAAAGGGGCTGGCAAAAAGGAGAAGAAGGACCCGAACAAGGTTACCCAGGTAGACAGGACCTTCTACGAGCTAACAATCACAGATCTGAACCAGAAGTTGGCCCGCCTGAGGTCCCACCTCTCCACCGTCGATGAGTCCAACATCCAGCTGAGCGAGAAGCTCCGGGAGGTGGAGAACGATGGCGTGGATGTGGCCGCCCACCTGGAAAGGACCCTGGCGGAGCGGAACAACTCGATAACGGAGCTGGAGGAGCGCCTGGTGGAGATAACGAAGGTGCGGGACGAGGAGAATCAAATAGCCCAGGAGAAGATTAGCGACCTGGAAGCCAAGTACAAGGCCATGCACGACCAGCTGACCTCCGAGATCAAGTTGCTAAATGGAAAACTGAATTCCCTCGACGAATTCCGCATTCAGCGGGATGTCCTGCTGGCGAAATTCGATGACCAAGAGGCCGATCTCAAGGAGAAGGAGAAGGAGCACAAGGAGGCCCTGTACAACATGGAGCAGCGAGCGGTGGTGGAGAAGGACGCCCTCAAAAAGGAGGTGGAGCAGAAACTCCTGCAGGTCTCCGAGGACTTTACCCGCTCCAGCGAAATCCGGAACGCCGGCTACACGCGCCGCCTCATCCGCGAGAACATTGCCCTGCAGAAGGAGATCGACCTGCTGGTCATGTCCCAGATCAAGCTGCAGCAGGCCTACACCAACCAGAAGGACAAGCACAAGGAGATGGAGGAGCAGTACAGTGCCCTGGACCAGATCAAGAACGAGCTGGTCCGCAACTCGGTGAACAAGATCAAAATAATCGAAGGACTTACCCGAAACTATGAGAAACTCAAGGCCAAGTACGTGGAGGTGCTCCGTTTCCGCAAGGCCTACGAGTCCCACATCCAGGAGGAGCGCTGCTCCAACGTCAAGCAGAAGGATGCGGCCGCCAAGCTCCGCACCCTGGCCAAGCGAATGGAGATCACCGAGCTGGAGAACCGCAACTTGGCGGTGGTCCATGAGCAGCACGAGATCGAGATAGCCAGGCTGCGTGGTATGATCCAGGAGATCAAAGTTACGGTCAGGGATGCCATTGTGGCTGAAAACGCGGTCAAGGTGTTCCCGGAGCGACTGGTCGAGGCCAACGTGGACGAAGCCGCCGTGATCGAGGACGTTCGGGAGGAGGCCGTTTCGCTCTGCAAACTGAAACGCGGCGACCTGCTCGCCCAGCTGATGAACATCGTCAGTTCCCACTCGGAGGAGCTGCCCAGGACTCCGTCGATTGCCTCCATTGGCAGTGCCACCTCCTCACTGTATGCCCCCGGCAAGATGGGCTTCATGCCCCAGCGGCCCAAGGCCACGCCCTACGACGTCTTTCGCAGTGAGGTTATCGACCAGGAGCCGGAACTCGGCATTCCGGACCACCTCCAGAAGCAGAAGCTGCTGGAAAGGGCCGTTGTCTCGACTCGCGGCATCGAGAATCCCATCATCGATGTGGAATTCGGCACCACGCTGTATGTGTCGTCGTCTCGCGAGGAGGATGTCATCGAGGTGGAGGAGGAGCCACTGGAGGAGCCGGAGGGCTCCAGCAGCAGTGTTTCCGTCAAGAAGGAGAGCTCCGAGGGCTCTGCCCCGCCGCCGGGACCTGTCCCGCTGGCCGCCACGTCCTCAGCTCACGACGTCAAGAAGATGCCCAGCGCCTCCGGCGACATACCATCCGGCTCCTCCAAGCTATTCGGAGCCACCGAGGAGGAGGAGGGCGAAGGCGAAGAGGAGGAGGACTACGAAGTCCAGTTCTTCTACTAGAGAATAATTTTTGTTTTGTCGAATGTTGAGTATTGAATAAAATTTATTGCAGAGATTGAAATTATGAGGTCCTTGTGGTCCAGATTTTTGCTTAAAAAAATATATTTTAAAGAGTTTCTTGTTTGTTCCAGGGTCCTTCAGTGGAGACGGAAAAGTGCGGCAAGAGCATCGCCGATACGTGGGACTGCATTTACGAGTCCTCCGGCACATCTCCGGCCAAAACCAACAGCACGGAGGTGAGCCAGGAGATCGGACCCGGATGTCGTTGCGGCTGCATTGTCCATCTGGGCTCCTCGAAGCCCAAACGAATCATTGCCGGTGCCACACAGAGCTGTCCTGGTCGCTCCTTCTGGCTAATACAGGTACGTTGTCTTTACCAGGAAAAGAAACTCGAAAGTGCCCTTTGGCCTTTGGTCAAGTTTGAACAACTTTGGCAACTCCAGAGCAGCCATAACTATAAAAAGGAACAATGCCAAACACTCAGAAGTCCATGAATAAAATTCCGCACGCCTCGGAGGCTGCCTCCCCCAAAAAAGAGTGACAAAGGACCTCCACTTAAAGTGGCAGGATGCGAGGCAGGAGGCGAGTGGCTCGGTCGTTATGGGGGAAGGTTGAACTCAATTCGTGCATAATAAATGCCCCACTTGGTAGGCCGAAACTATCAATGCGTGCTAGGAGTGAGTCCCCAAGGATGGGTTGAACTTTCTCTGGAAAGGATAGTGTGTCGGGAAGGGGAAAAGGGTATGTTGATTAAGGGGTATCCCACCGTCGTTATCCTCGCATAGAAGGGAGAGAAACTCCCCCCGCCACTGGACACAATTGGAATGATTAGACCGGGCAATTGGCACGTTCGATAAGCTGTAGGGATGTGTTGATTGGAAATGGATACTGTATGGTGATGAATGCGCCTGACCCACTTCGCCAATGGGGGAACCAAACAAGCTTCCGCCTGTTCATACACACACGGAACCAAATAAAGGATCCTTTTCATTTCCTTGCAGGTGGACGGCGAGGAGAGTATTGCCCTGGCTCTCAGCTTCCTCCGGCTGCCCTGTGCCACTCAATACATAAAAGTGCGCGATGGTCCCTCCCTCTCCTCCACACTGCTGGTGGAGCTGAATGGCGGTGGCCTCGTCCTCAAGGGAGCCACCGGCGAGGTCGGCGTCCCGGTGTCCGTCGAGTCCACGGGTGGACAGCTCCTGGTGGAATTCTACGCAGGCGATGGGGGCCAAGCGGGGGGAAACGCATCCTCCGTTACGGTTCAGGACGCCAGTTGCACTGGTGGCTTTATGGCCAATGTTAAACAGCAGTTGGGTATGTAATGGATTCCAAACTATGAACATTTCTGGTATTAAGGTGTACTCTTCCTTACAGCCAATATCGGCGGCAATATCACCACACCTACTCTTGTGGCAGCCACCAGGATATCGGGGAAAAGTCGCATCAACTCTCAAAAATCATTTTCCCGGCTGCGATTCACTTTGGTGCACTTAAGCGCCATGATATTTGCCAGTATTATAATTATAATTAGTGCTTTACTAGGTGAGATTTTGTTAAAGGACATATTTTAGTATACAGATTAAAGGACATTATTCTTTTCCATGCAAACAGGTGCCCAGTATGTGTTTCGTTATCGTAAATATCATTTGGCCGTGGCCAGAAGACAGGACGAAGGCTCTCGCCTCCATACCCCCAGGGCTTCGTTGACTTCCCTTCAAGGACCTCCTTCCCGTGCCATGTCCACCACCACCCTCTTGTCGGAGGTGATATATCTGGTAAAGATGCGACCCAAACACCACTTACGGCATTCGATTCTTCGGGAAAGTGTAGACGCCGAAAATCTCACAAATGAAACGGAGTTCAAGGATACAGATCCCCATGCTATGCTGGCCAAATGGTAGGTACTTTAAATACCATAAAATAATTTAAATAAACATATATTTTGAAATTAAAGCGACGAGATAAAGGAGCTGGGCAGCTCGGCCTCCATGCTTACCCTCCGCAATGAGCGATCCTCTCCAGATCGACTCTCCTTGGACACGGGCAGCGTCATCGGTTCACCCTCATCCGCCGAAGCTGAGCTGGCCGGAGTACACAGCCGCGCAGGGGAGTCCAAGGAGTCTCCGCTAGAGCCCCCCAGTGGCAAGGACAGTGCCAGGGACTCGGAGTCCATCATATCCTCGGGCATGAGCTCCCTTTGCAATAGTCCACCGATGAACAGCAAGCGGCTGAGCAAATACTCTGATCGCTACGATGCGGTGACCTTGAAGCTGTTGTCCTCTCGTCTGGATGAGAGCCTGCAGGACGCCAGCTCCCTGCACTCTGGGACGGAGTCCTTGCGGCTGGGTGGTCGCCTTGGATCCCGCAGTGTCAGCTCTTCCCTGACGAATGTGAGTTAAGAGGTTTCTGATTTGACAAAGATCCTTTTCGAAATACGATTTATTACTTCTTGAAATCATGAAACATATCCTTTTCCAGGGCTGCTATTCTCCAGCTGCCAGTGTGGTAAGCACGGCCACCATCAGGACCACCAGCAATCCCAAGGAGTCCAAGGAAAAGCAGAACCGCAAAAAGCTACTGGCCCGACCTGGCTCGGAGTTTTCGTTGGGGAATCAGGAGGAGCTCGAGATGGACTACTACGATTACAATGTCATCAATGCGGGCTCCGCGCCGGGCTCTTATCTGGGTATGGACCCGGCTTATCTGGTATGGATTCCGCCCTTCGAGGAGGTGGCCGAAAGAGAGGAGGACGACAAGACACCTGAACCAGAACCGGAACCCGACCCGGAGAGGGACGAGCGCCAGCCGCTCTACGAGGAAATCAAGATGCCCAAGTACGGGCACTATTTGAGCCCCGCCAGCAACACGGAGTCCAGCAAGTCCACCACGGCGGATAACACGCCCAGCTCTGAGGAGCGATCCCCGCCGAATAGTGGACGCCCCTCCAAGGCGACCTCCCCCTGTGAAGGCAAATCCCTGCCCCCCAAGCAGCCCACTCCGTACATGTCCAGGAAGCAGCGGCGCCAGTCCAAGCAGCAGATCCAATCCGCTCTGTCCCTGAGCTCCAATTCCCTTGGAACATGATCAGCGTTCCGGCAGGAGCTCCAAGGCTCCCACTGAGCTGGCTGCAGTGCATCAAAAGGTGGAGGTCGAAGAGGAGCCCAACGACTCGATGACGGGGTCGTATGTGGAAAAGGAAACGGCGGTGGAGAAAGCCCCGGGGGATCTGCAGGAGTTTCTGGCTCTGGACGACATCCAGTTTGCGGATGAAAGTGGCAGCGATTACGAGGCAGTTAACCTGAAGAAAAGCATCAACCAGGACGATGTCCGGGCCAAGCTCCTGAGCAGAAAGGAGCCACAGTCGAGGGAGGTGGCCGTTTAAACCGGAAATACTTATGTAAATAGAAGCATATGTTTAGATATAGTTTCCGACCGATCTTGTAAAATACGGGTAATATATAACATACATATGTCAGCACCACGAGAAACGTAGACCACCTGGAGGACTCTTTTGTTTTCTTTTTCGAATTAGATCCTAAGCTCAAGCCCAAGAAAATGTATACTTAAAAAAAAAAAGAATGTAGAGCAAGCTCTTATCTAGTCCCAAAGCTATAGTAGGGCTAAAATGTTTAATCCCACGTTATCCTGTATATAACTTAGCTTAGTTTCACTGTAGTCTAAGTATTTATTCGCACTTTTTTATGGCTTTTATTTGGCATTTAATCCGAATTAGAGAATTGGAATTACGAAATATTGTGATCTTTATTTACTAGTCGAAATGATAGTCAAAATTAATTAGTATTTTATTTTCGCCAAAACTTGAAGCCTTTTTGTCACCCTGATCCTGTATCTGTTAAGAAATAAATAAAGTACTTGTATGAAATATTTAAAAGTCAATAATAATTTTGTTTAATTTATAATTATTATTAAAACCTAGTCCTTTGCCTGAGAAGCGCTATTCAAATCAATTTCTGCAAGACATGTCGTTGTCTTAAAGAAATTGCTTCGATAGCACCTCTCGGCAAAGTTAATGGGCAAGGACTTTGCCTTGGCAAAATCAATGTCCTTATCTTCCAGCGTGAAATACGAGTGATTTCCAATATCGTGTATGTCCAGAGCGTCCGCATTTACCTTTTCCCTCTCGGGAGTCGAGAGACTTTGTGAGATATTCGCCCCATAGGCCCGCAGCTCCTTACGGGCTTGCTCCTTTCGCATCTCCACCAGGAACGGCGCCTCCTTTTCCGACACTTTGTGATGTATCCTTTTGCAAATAGAGCAGGAACTCAATTTTTTCAGATCCACCTCCGGCGATTTTGGCTGGTGCTTCGTCCCTTTAACGGGTCCCCAGTCTTTTGCTGTCCACTTCCTTTGGTTTCCGGAGTGAGTCTCCCTTTGAAAGATATCCGGATATGGATAAAGCAGGATGTCGCGTTCGTTAAAGCCTTCGATTTCCAGCGAAGTGGTTTCATATGTCCAGTCCTCAATGTCGCCCCTGCTCAGGTATTGCTTCAGTTTCCTCAACTTGTCGGAGTACTCCTCCATGGTGACCTCGGAAGCCATACTCGATCTATTTGTTATAAATGATGCACTAGCGAGATTACGACGTTTCAAAACCGATAACCGTGCAGCAGATGAACTTTCCGTGATCCTTGTGAGGTCCAAAATTTTGATGTATGCCGGCTCCTCAGTATCCTCCAAAATATCTGTGCCGACTGACCGATCGGAGGACGCTGCTCCGAGCGAGTTATTTGCTTCAACTTTTTTTTGTTTTATGGAACTTTGGGAACCCAATTTAAGGGTTCTTTGCGAAAGGCGGGCAGGACGAAAACGATCGGCACTAATTATACTTAAATCATCGGTAATGGTTTTACGTTTGGTCCTCTTCCTTTTTACAGACTTTTTTTTACGATTCTTATGTTTCTTAGTATCCCGAATATCCGTAAAGGAAAGATTGTCCAGCTCCTTTTTGCTGATTTTAAGTCTGTTTGTTGGGGATTGGTCTGTCTGACTCTTAATTTCTATTAGCTTTCCATCAGGATTTTCAGATTCCTCCATCGGATTTTTATTGATATCCCTTTTAAGCCGTTTACTTATCGATCCTTCAGATGACTTTTCCGAATGTGTGGATTGATTTCCGAGATTTTCCGGCTGCTTTTTGGTGTCCGTCTTTGGAAGGCCGCTGCTTAAAATATTCTGGTTTATGCTCTCTGTAAGCTTTCCACCTCGATTTCCAGGACCTTCCATCCCAAGTGTATATTTATCCTTTTTATGGCGATTGCTTATCGATCCTTTGTATGACTTTCCCGCATGTGTAGAACGATTTCTGCAGTCCAGATTTTCTGGCTGCTTTTTGGTGGCCAATCCTGGAAGTCGGGTTTTCGGAGGATTCTGATTAGTGCTCTCTGTTAGCTTCCCTCTTATATTTCCAGGACCTTTCGCCTGAACTGAATAGAATCTATAGATCCTTTCTTTTAAATCCACTTTGCATGGTTCGATGGCTTGATTTTGGGAACCCAGGTTCCTTTTGGCTTTGCCGGATACATCACTATACTGATCATCGTCCCGTCGCTTTTTCCTTTTCGTTTCACTCAAATCCTGATACTGACTGTCACGTATAATTTTGTAAAAATTATTTATTGCCACGGACACTCGATCACATTGGGGTTTATCACTTTCCTGTTTACTAATCAAGCGAGATGGTCTATTCGTAAATGGAATCTCCATGGATGTGCTGGATTTTCGTCTCTTTTTAGGAAGGACTCGACAGAAGGAGGAGGACTTTGGCCAGCCTAGATAAGCTGGGTCGACTTTATGAATACTATTCAAAGCATTCGAGATCGAGTTGGCGAGGTATTTGGCATTTGGATTAAACGGCACACAACAGGCAGTAGCCTTCATGGCTCAAACAAATAATTTAAAATTAAAGGTAAATGTGTATCTTTTTTTGGGTTTAATGTATTTATAACAAAGTTGAATTAATCTTCAAAGGCAATCTAGACTCACTAATAACAGAGTAAACACAGGATTTGTTTAAACATAGTTTTATTAGTAAAGTTTCAGGATAATATTTTGTCTGTCCATGAAATATGGCTCGAAATACAAATAGTTTGGAGAAAGGTGCAATCCTAAACTAGGGTTATATTAGAGATACATGTTTAAAATGTTAATTGATGACTAGCATAGCGTATTATTACTCTGGATGCCAGCAATGGGCGACATTTATTGGTCCTATAGTGCCTGTTGAGAAGCGTTTTACTTTTAATTTTAGATTTAGTACAAAATCAATTTATAGGTACTCGGTTGCAATCGGTTGGTTAATTTATAGTATAATTTCTCAGTGGAGGAAACAACTAACATTCTTCCTCCACAAACGCCTTAATCTAGGTTAACTTTTTATTTAACGGATACAAATTGATTGCTAATATCAAAACTGGTTATTGCACTGCATTGTCTGAGGTTGCTTTTGAGTTGAATATTTTTGTTTATTTCATTAATGTAGAGGATCTGCAAGCGTTTTTGGGTTTGCAAGTAACAACTTGTGCCAAAGCATGGTCCGAGTGAGGTATGATTTTAATAAATATTTCTCATTTATAATATTGCTATCAACTTACTACTATTTCCATAACATTATACCAGGTTGTTCAAAAGCATTGTATTTTTGATGAATGTTAAAATTGCCTAAAAATACGTTTTTATTTAACAATTGCATTGTAGATTTCGGTTAACATGTTATTTTTCGTTATTTGTATATAAAGAGGGAAATGTCTTTTTAAAGTTCTATACAGCTTTATAGTTTTTTTTTAGTTTTGTCTCTATAAAATTGTAGAAATAGCCGGAGGCAAATATAAAAGTTAATTTTGATCCCTTGGACTTAAACTTTGTTAGTTAAATATGTATATTCTCATATAATTATACTTCAATTTAAATTTAAACTTTATGTACGAGTATTTAACAATATATTCTGGTTTTGTACTTGATAACATTTTTAGTTATTTGAATTTACAAATATCTCTATTAGATGCGAATAAAGCTTATAGAGGAGTGCATAGTACGGGTATTATATTTAGTTAATTATTATTTATAATCAAAAGCATAACGGAATGGCCGAGATTCACGCGTTTATTAACTGTCTAAACTTTTGCTTTCGCAGAGATCTCATTAATATTATTATTATTATTATTATTAGTCATTGATTTCGTCTTAAACCTCTGGTAATTTTCATGATAGTTTTGCCTCTGCTTTGATGTTTTTATGCGAATGTACCTTAAATGCCCCCCGTGAAAAATTTCATATTAATTTACGACTTTTTCGGGTCAACTACTTTGGCCTCACAGTCCGTGGGATCAATGTCGTGTTCCACAACTAACGTATTTTTGGAGATCTTGTCCGCCAAAAGGGCAACGGCATCGGATCCGGTTTTGGCCAGGGATGGCCTGCCCGTCGATCGCCGCCTTATGTTCTCGTCCTGCTGCTCCTTGCGGTGCAGGTCACTCAGCCGGAATGCCTCCAGGAATTCGTTGAGATCCACCTTGCCATCGCCATTCAGATCCATCATGCGGCATTTCTCCAGCATGGCTGCCTTGGAATAGGCGCCTGGCATATGGGCCACCAGCAAATCTATGGCGGTTTCAAACTCATCAAGGGTAATTTCACCTGATTATAATATTTTTTATTAGAAATAATATATAAAAAATGCATTTAATGACTCACCCGAGTTGTCGGCATCTATTATGTTAAAAATGGCCACCAAGCTGGCCTTGTTGGCATACAAAGCATCCATTACCGAAGTGCCATCTGCCTCGGCTTCAAGCTGAAATTCAAAATAAACCATAAACGAATATCCATTTAAAAATTCTACCAAAAACTCACAATCACATCCGTGTCCAATAGATCCAAGGTCCTGTAATAGCTAACCTTCTGGCTATCTGTTCCCGGAGCCAATTTATCGCGTAGAAGACGCCAGGGTAGACCCAACTTGGTCACCTTTTCCATTACCAGACACCAGTTCGTAATGGATATGCAGCCACTGTCCTTGGGATCACACTTCCGGAACTCATCCTCCAATTCGTCCCGATGATCGCGCATACGCACTGCCAGCTCCTTGAGGGCCGAACTCTCCACAATTCCCATTCGCTGTTTGAAGGACAATCGCTTGGTTTGGGAAGCCGCCGATATATACTGGACAAAATGGGGCATCAACTGATTGTTCAGACGGATATAGGCGCCCTTATTAGAGCCAATGGCATAGTAATTGGATGCCGAAAATATAGTGATGACCTAAAGGGATATAGAAAATGTAGAAATTAAATTATTTTCTATATTATAAAAGCTTATTAGCCCTACCTTATTATCATGCATAAATTCATGACCATTTGGTTTGCATTCGTGGGATCGAATGACATAGCTGAGTCGATGTTTCTGCAGGAAGGTTTCGGTTACATCGGGACCAAACCAAACGCCAGCTCCACGCAGGGTGTTTGGTACACAACCCATGGTGGCCTGCGGATCGCTCCACATGATGTCAAAGATCTGATAATATATTCTTAGCAAGTTTTGGATAGTAAAGTTTTATATGTTTTATTATACCTGCTGCCACTCAGTTTTATCCAAAGGTTCGCCATCTGTAAGTGGTGGCCTTAAAATAGACACGTACTGAAAAAGGATATAAAGGATATTATTTAAAGTTTTTATGGGAAACCTGCACTCCTACCTTGCCACGGTCAATGCTTTTGATTAAATCAAGACTTGTGCTGTCCGAGAAGCCACCATGGACAATGAGCACCCGACTATTGAGGACTGAGCCCAGAGGAAGCCATCGGTAGACCTCATCGATGAAGGCCAACAAGCGTTTGTGATTTCGCTAAAAATTTACAATACTACGAATTTTTATACTTTTCAGATAGTTAGCTATACTTACAGGATATTTACTCTCCACCTCGCGAATAAAACCGTAGCGGGCATTCATGACACTATCCTCGTGGTTGCCGCGATTCAGGAAAACAGCCTGGGGAAATGCCAAATAGAGCGAAAGGAGCAGTAAAAGGACCTCCAAGCCCCGCTTTCCGCGATCCACAAAATCCCCATTGAACACATAGGGATTGGAAGAGGAGGGAAGACCGTTCTACAAATAATCGTATTAATTTTTTTACAAACAAATTTGAGCGGATTTGGTTACCTTATGTAGGACCACAAGAAGATCGTCCAGTTTGCCGTGGAGATCGCCACAGACAGTGACCTGCTGGGAAACAGCCGTGGACACTGGAGATATATTTGGCAGCTGCTTCAAGGACTTGGCAGCTTCACGTAGGATCAAAGCCACATATTTTGGATGCAATCGATTTCCCTGTAGGATTCTTTGATTAAATATTTTAAATCTTAGATTAGTAACAAATTTTACCCTCTTCTTGCGGAAGACATCAATCAACAGATCGATATGATTCTTTCGGATTGGCAACTCTATTTTGGCATTCACAATATCCCCAAACTCCTCCACCAGATCGTCCTTTTCGTCAAGTATTGAAACTAAAAAATATGATTTGTATTTTCGCTTCATTTTTTCGTTATTCAATTAAACTTACCATGAGTGGATCCTTGGTTTTGATTCTTCCTGCCCGCCGCCTGGGGCATGTGCTTAATGAGGTCATTGAAAAATTTGTATAGCTGTGGCAAGAACACATATGAGAATAATAAAAATGAATTAGCAGCGAGTGAGTGGGTCAACCATCGACCATCGACGAGGCGAGGTTGCACTTGCGACAAAGTTTCACGGCTCAGTTGATTGCCATCGACTTTTGAAACTTTACAAATGCACTGACGTCGTCGTGGCTGTCGTCGATGGTTCTTTGGCTTAAGGTTCCCTGTTTTTTTTTTTCTTCTTTCTTGGGGATAGAGCTTTAAGATTTGAGGGACTTTCACTCACCTCAGCCTGGTCCTGTTCGCTGGCATACTCCAGGTTCTGGAAGATCTGCCAGTTGCAACGCCTCTGCATTTCGCGACGGGCCTGGTGCCTGCGATACCATTTCTGGATGAATATTGCCGCTCGGATTGCTACAATATATTATGGATTTGGAGCATTTTTAGACACACTTTTAAGGAAGGTTTTATGGATTTTGGAATGGTGATGTCTACGGACATTGAAGGCAACCTACACGGGAGGGGATGGGATAGCAAGTAATATGCAACATTTTGCAACAATGTTACTGCCAATCAAGCCACTAGAATTTCGGCTTGCAAGTTTTTCCCTTTGACATTTTTGCCTTGGTTCGCTTATTACTCACAGGAAGGACATGGCACAGAGTACACTTGACAAAATACACAAATTTTCATAATCGAAAAATTATAATCTGGCAGGTTGTTGGGGTGACGGAATAGCGAAGGACTTTCCACCATTTTCTTTTTTTTTTGGCTTTTTGGTGGCGCCACACGACGATGATTACTCCCACAAAGTACTTGCCGTTCTCATCCATTTTGATGCAAATTTATTCGTCTGCTTATATTCACACAATGCTGAAAACGTCAAAGACTGTGGCGAGGGGGATTTTTGGTCAGAGCGGGATGGTTTCTGGGCTACCAACTGATTAACATTTACGCAGCTATAATTATTTCAGCCGGCTTAAAGTCTTTACACACTTGTCTCTAGGTCTGGCGGCGGAGGCGGTCGATTATTCTTTTTCAAATTTATGCAACCCATAGGATAGTCAACAAAAAATTGATATCAGAAACGTTAACGGTCAACACTTTGATCTCAAACCGTCTTATGATCCAAATTAAATTATCCTTTCGTTTAATTAAACGGGACAAATGGGTGAACGTATTCCCTATTAATTATTAAAGCTATCACGTAGGACAATCCCATCTTTTCAATATTGATTCAATGCTCATTTAAAGGGCTATAAAATAATCAGCTCGGGACATTTCACATTTGTCCGTAAACACTTGAAACTAGATAGCCGACCGATTTGAACTGGAACCCAAAACTGTTCATTTCGAACGCGATGGTCTACGGCTTGGCAATGGCTTGCATTTCTGTTTGTTTTGCGTTAAGCTTTCTTTTTGAACTTTCACCCCACGAACTGTGGGCTGCATTTACATTTTACCAATAAGAATTCAATAAGGTTCAAAAATTAACAACAAGAAATTTAAAATTTCCATAAATGTATGTTCAAACTTACTTAGCAAAAAAAAAAAAAGAGTTTTACAAAGAACTTTTTGAATAGAAAAAAGATTTCTTAGAATTCCCAAATTTAATCTGAAAAGGTTATGCCTTTCCAAGAACTCCCCAAATGTCCTGTTTTTCTTTCAAAAGAAATCTCGCCCACAGTGCTATCGCCAATTACCGGAATAGTGGTAGGGGCTGGGATAATGGGGTCTGGGTTCTGGTTGGTAACCTTTCCCATTTCCAATTTGCGTCCACGTCCGCGTGTTGTGGGTTAATTTCTGGCTGCGTGACTGGCTGAGTCTACTCTACTACCTATACGTGTTTCTTCTTTTGTTTTCTATATACACGGATATACCAGAATATAGTATGTGTGGCTGGTTTATGGCCAGGTCTTTACTAATAGCCAGCTGTCCGGCCAAGGCGGCTTCTGTTCCGTCCTGTTCTGTTTGTTCTTTTTGCCTTTTGTCGTACTTAGATCCACCTGAACGGCTGGGATAGTAAATTGGAACAATAAATAAAAGTTAGCGCAAGCGCTAAAAAACAACACCAAAACAGACATGCTAATGAAATACTAAAATGTCTGGAAAGGTTAACTGCAACTGCATTACAAGGTCCTGAATTCACTTAGTCCTTAGTCGCTTGAACCAAAATTTACAAAGTAAACACAGCCATAAAGTTTTGCTTAGCCCAGTTATTATGTATGGGGGGCACTTGGTTATCCGTTGTCTTAATATTTATTCAAGGGAAAAACTTTAAGCTAAGGACCAAAGGACCTTAAGGAGTATAGTAGCTTTCTTTGCACATCCTTGCGCTAATTTACTGTGCTACTAGCTAGTTACCATTTAAACTAATCAAATAACAAAGCCTCGGGACAATGATGACTAATCATTTAAATACTAGTACAGTGAAAACTCCCTTGGGCGGATAAGGTGTTTAGTAGCCCTCTATATGGGCCTGGGTCCACCCCAGAGAGCTTTTACTGTATGGGGGAGGACTGGTAACCGGCTTAGTTTAATAGACAAGGCAGGTTTTATTGCCCGTTCTACGCAAATCCAAATTAGAATTACAGGTGAAATACATTGAGAAAAAAGGTTTTGATAATTATTTCAATATTGGGGGGAAAAGCGCTAAAAAATATGTTTCTACAATTGTTTCTAGAGTTGAAGGACAATCGCAAGGATCAAGTTTTACAAAAATATATTATTTTAAGCTCACAAATCATTTTAGTTTTTAGCCTGTAAAGATCACCAGGTTTTTTTTTCACTGTAAGAATTAGCCGATCCGTATGAGGTACTCACTCTTTTCGGCCCGAGAGGCGCTCATGCCACGGAGCGGCTTGCGGAAGTGCTTGCACCAACCTCGCCGCTGGAAGAGCTGCAGCAGACTGGAGGCCCTGGTGCTCGTCTGGGCGGAGGTGCTCTGCGGCTGGCCATTGGGGCCCAGCGTCTGCATGCTGGCCCCCACGCGTTCTATTTCCGACGAGCGGCATGAGGAGGCGTCTTCGACGGAGGAGCTGCGCCGCTTCCCGGACTCGTCGGTGCGCAGGCATACGCAGCTGCGTAGCATTCCGCCGGATTCCGCGTTCCCTAGCGCTATGTAACCCAAGACGTGACCCCAGCTCCGCCTCAATGGGATCGCCACACATGCATAGACGTTAGTTGTGGGTTGTGGAGGTGTGGGGATGTCAGTCTGGTCTGTCCAAGAGGTCTGCCTTATGTCACTCGCCTGACAAGGTAATATAATTTGCCCGCCACCCAGTTCATGGGCCTGGGGCCAGCGCCTTGTTCGTCCTTCAAATGGCTGTCAGTGGTTGGATGGATGGCAGGGTCCGGCCGTGGGTCTCTCCGCTCGTCTCCGACTCTTAATGCAAATTGATTTTATTTTCGCGTAATTTATTCATTTGACTGCCGCTGATTGCCATCCTCATATACCATTGTGCGAGAATCCGCGGATTTCGTCTTCAGCTGCAAATAAATTATGAGAAATTGTGTGAAATTAAATGTTAAATACTGTCGCCACTTTTCAAGCTTTCCAATAATCTTTGGAAAGGACTCTCGCTACAATGAAACCAAATAATCCTTAGGGGAAGTGCTTGTTAAAGCAGAAATTCTGCTTCCTCATTATTGCTTACTCAACCGCGATGACGTGGTGTTACGGAATAATTGGTTACTCCGGTTGGAGCCCTTAATGAGCATGTTTTGTTTATTGTTTACATATAATAAACTAATAATTACATACACAATTTGTGGATTGTTAAAGTTCCATTCCGGCCAATAAAGTTAGGTTTTGTGGTTTTTGGTTGTGGTAATTACAACGGGTATTCCTATTCGAATGAAATTCATTTAATTCATGACCCAAGATACCCCAAAAATATGTAAATCATAATTTATTGCCCCTAGCGAAGGCTAGAAATTGTTATCCTTGCATAAGTGATTACTCCTAAAAAGGCTGAAGAGCATATGTAATAAAAACCTTGGGTTTATCTATCGAATCAATTGTTGGCTGCAGGCTACAGAAAATTATTATGCCCGGATGGCGGAAAGGAAAGGGAAAGGAAAGTAAAAGGTTACATTTGTCCGGCATTTATGTATCCTTTCGGGATGGTTATGGTGTCGAGGTAAAATAACCGTTGAACCGATGCGCGATAATACCAGAGCTTATACATATATTTGTACATAAGTGTGTGGGACGGTCCTTTCACTGGAACGGGTTGTGGTCGAGTGACCGGGTGGACGAGTGCCTGGGGTCTTTTGTCCTGAAACCAACTGGTTGTCAGCTTCTATAAAGCCAGAGTTCCCTTGAGTGGCTCCAGACAAACAAACCAATTTTCACCAATTGAGCCATAAAGCCGCACAGACCCAGCCAACACCCACACCGATGAAATATCCACAAAGTGTGAAATTAAAATGCTAACCTGTAGCAGCGCAAGGACCAAGGACTCGGCGAAGGATGAGCAGGCCATCCTAAATATAAAGGCTGTGTATGGAAGGTGGATATTGATTAATCGCCTGAAACATAGTGCCGCACTAAATGACCAAGGAGTTTATTGGCCAGAAAACGACGATTCAACGGTCATTCCTTTTTTCGTTATCGGGCTTTGCAAATGACAACTCTTTTATTTTAGAGATTTTGAATTTATGGCCAGTGGAATTCATTTGTCTTCCCTAAACTGAATTAATTATCCTTAATGCGTTTGCACATCAATTTATTCTCCACTGGCACTACAAAGTGTTAATAGGATGTATCTTTTGGGAAGAGCTCGTTTGCTGCCATGCCCTTTAAGTTTGTGCATCAAAGCTCATGTAAATTTCAATTATTATGTTCTGTAGTCGAAGATTGAAGAAGTTAAAGGAACACTTAGGCCCCATCCACGATTGGCCCTTTGCCTTTTAGCCAGGTAAAATGTAACGAATAAAACACAAAAGCCAAACCAATATAAAACGCCTCACCCGGCCACTTGGTTGGTGCTTTTTGCACTCGCTCCGGCCCCAATGGCACTTTTCGCGAGGAAATTTCGTTAGGAAAAATGTAAATGTGGCGGGAAATCCAGGCGAGAGGCTTTTATCGAAATGTAATTTGTCTAAAGTGAAAATGACTTTGAGCTTAAATGGCTTAAATTCTTTAAGGATTTCTGGTCACTAAGAGTAACTTTGAAATTAAGTGTGGCAGGGGATGGAAAACAATAAATACAATTTTTGACAGGGGATTATCAAATACATAAAAACCTTCATTGTAATAATAATATGTCTATATTTAACAGAGACGGTCAGGAAAAAATTAAAAAATAAATTACAAAAATAATACAGCCACAGATTTATTGAAAAATAGAATTAATCTTTCTCAGATGGGAAAGTAAAAACAAAAGCATAAAATACCATTTATGCAGTTGACAGTGACGGGGAAAAGGTTTTTAGACCCATTTGATAGATTTGAAGAGTTCTCGGCCCATTTCAAAGGAGACCCGGAGACTCAACTCTATTTATTTCAATTACACAGCATAGGGGCCAATTTCCGGTTTCCTGGCCTGTCGGTCCTTTCCTTCAGATGGTGTCTTGGGCGGACAGCGAGATAATGAGATTATCCGCCAGCACATTTCCAGACGGGAATACGTTATTTGTCCATTAATCCCTCGCCAAAGAGCCAAAGGTCGCGATGGACACTGGCGGTAATGGCTCTTCCTGCCGACTCACAATTGTGTGCTCCACCCCGGGGCTTTTCGGGTGGGGGAGGCTAGAAAGTGCGTGTGTGGAGCGTTCAAAAAATGATTGTTGTCCTGACTCAATTACGATAAATTGCATGTCAGCCTGTGTGACAATCAGCAAATTTGCCCGCATTTCAGCTCGACAAACATCGCTTATGGGAGCCCAGCAGCAATTAAGTTAGTATTTGCCAAAGATAAAGTTTCAACTTTGTTGTATTCATAGATAAACAACCATTTCTTTAATTTATAAAATATATTCCTTGACTACAAGGCGTATACGTAATATTAAGTGTTTCTGACCTCCCAGCACATTGTTGTGGAAAAACCTGCTAGCTTAAATCAATTTTTAAATGATTAATCAAATTATACAAGCAAATGGAACTCTGTATACTTGCTGAATTTATTTTAATTGGCCAAAGTGCTACACTAATGCCCTTACTATCTTGGGCCCCCCTTGACATAATTGAGCTAATTATCGGGGGAACTGACAAGGTCAGTCATCAAATTTCTCCACTCACAATCTTCGACAGGTAATTTAGTTTTCGTACTCTTTTAATTAAGTTGCCTTTGTCAATTTGGGGTGTGAGACACGGTATCGCAGGTCCTTCCAGGACCTAATGCCACATCACGTGTCGTCCATAAAGGTTTTCCGTTCAATTTTGCCATTTTTAGTACGACAGAGTTTTCGGGAGAAGCCCATTAATGGAGCTCCGAGGTTTTAACGACTTTGAAATGATGTCAGCCCCCGGGATGCTGGTGTTCGTCATCGTTTAGGGCCGATTTGTTCGCTTTTTTATTTATAAAC
The DNA here is from genome assembly GCA_018150405.1 of Drosophila varians. Taxonomy (NCBI): domain Eukaryota; kingdom Metazoa; phylum Arthropoda; class Insecta; order Diptera; family Drosophilidae; genus Drosophila; species Drosophila varians. Next base: position 10,545,659 of record JAECWK010000135.1, read on the forward strand.
CAAATTAACACAGATTGGGCTTTGGCCTGAGCCATGGGGGATGGGGAACGTCGGGCCTCGACACCTACAGCCATATGGACTAGGGCCTCCAACCAGCTGCGAAAACCATGATTTATTCACGCCAAGTACACTCGGAAAATAAAGCAATCCCTTCTTATCCAATATAAAGGAAATGTACAGTAAACGACCAAACATAAAAGGAGTCCTTTTAAATATGCATAAGCCTGATGGTCTCGTTTATGTGGCGATTCGTTTTATATTTGATGACTCTACAGAAATTGGGTAGAGCTAAATTCAAGAGCTTTTAAAATTGTTATGAAAGGTGAAAAGGGAAACACCTGAATCGAACCCGAAAACGTTCATGACTCTTTGGCGATGGCGTGAAAATGATCGTGGTACATAGCACACTTTTTATTCGAGTGTAGTTGGGGAAAGTAAGCAAACAGTGCCGCTTAATTGCCATGGAAAAGTATCCAAATACCAGCCTCAAGCCCCTGCCATTGCCTTCATTTTGGTTAACAAATCAGGCGTGAAAATGACGGCACCCATAGCTAGCTCCTTTTGGAATGGGGAGTTAAACTGTTTAAATTAATCGATTTTGGCTAAGAATCTTAAAGTTCTTAGCCGGTTTAGAAAAAAAGAACGACAGTAATTCGCCAACATCAGATTCGTGGTGGGATGTCTTTAAATATTTTATAATAAATCCAAGCCAATATTCCTCTTAGGATTTTGGTTAATGGCCTTAAGTTAATTGCTTTTTGGGCCTCGGCCGCAAAACCTAATTCAGGCTGACATTGTTACCACAAGTTTGTGCCGAATTTAAATGACTCGAATGTGGCATTTCGTGTTTCGCCAAACTCCAAAGTCGCCGCCTTGCCACTCCACAAAAGGGGGAAAGTTCGAGGACACGGAAGAGGAGGAAAAAAATTAAATCGGAAGTGGTGAGAAATTTTGGGGCTGCTGGCGTGTCGCCCGAAAGAAGCCGCCGGGAATTCGTGCGAAAAAATAAAAAAGAAATATAAGAAGTGAAACGAATTTCGGGAAAAATAAACGGAATCACGGATATAAGTAAGTCCCGAGGAAACAAAGGCGGAACAAAGCAAAAAAAAAAAAAAAATAAAATAAAAATAAAAAGGAGGGAAGGCTGAAAATCAAATGCCAAACGTCAACGAGATTTGTTGCTTGTGCGGCACATAAAACTCATTTCTCACTTTTACAACCTCTTGGCGGAGGTGAGGCGGTGGCCACACCAACAGTTGCTAATCCTCCGCCGGGTCGGTCCGGCCGCTATCAATTGGCCCGACGCATTCGAGTGGGCAGGCTTCCCCAAATTATGAGTATGGAATTCTCGGATATGAGGGTATAAAAACGGCCAAAGGAGGAGAACCTAATAAATTCCCTTTCGTATTCAATCCCCAATGCAATTCCTCCGTGTCCGGGCGTCTGTTTTTATGAACATCTAAATATATTCCAGGCTGCGTTTTTAGTAAGAGTTAACAAATTGGACTCGTGTAAGACAGTTTCTATTCCTCTGATAAATTTGGGGTTTACTTCTGCATCAATAAAAATAGCAAGGATAATAAATGGTAATGATTTTCAAGGGATCTGGATTTGGAGGAGTACCTTAAATAATAACTGCTCTGCTCCTAATGATCCTAATGGGAAAAAGATAGGTCAGAAACATATACACAATAAATCTTAGCACACACTTGTCGAAGCTGTTGGCCAAATAAATTGGCCAAACATCGCGTTCCCCTGTTCAGAATAGAATAGATACCGTAAGTGATTCGAATGGCAAACACCTTTAGAGCGTAATGGAATCTTATATCTATTATTAATTGGCCGTATTTAATTTTTTTCGTCTGGTTGCTGTCATCGCCTTTTGCTTTTCTTATTTTCCCATACGTATTTCATGAGGAAAAAAATATAGATTTTAGTGCGAGCCTAGTCTATCAGAGAAATAGATTCGACTGCATTCCACAACAATCTTAAATATAAATTTTTCATGTCTACAAAAATGTGTATATCAAATGCAGATATTGGCATCATAAAATATTCAGCCGGAGACAACATTGCGTATGAGTGATATAATTGTCACTATAAGAAATATGACAAACAATGCCGCTAAAAGGTTCTCCTCTGTGCAAACGTGATGGATAGTACTCGTACCACCAAGATGTACCGAAGTACACACATTCTTATGTGGAAATGTGTGACAAGGCTTGTGTGTAAGTATATATTTTTGAGTGGTTCCCTTCGGTCGGTCGATTTCTGTCTCTGTTTCTGATCCCATTTAATGCACGGAATTTGTTAGTAATTTGGTAAACGACGAACTAAATGGAACAACTAATAAAATGCGAATATGCATTAAGTTTCGGGTATTAAGGATTGCCCCCCTTTCCTGATTATTCCGTTTTTGGGCGGCACAAGTGGCTGTAACTTAAAAGCGTGAGCGTAAACAAACACAGACATTTTGATGGCCAGATACAGCGGCGATGACAATAATAAAGGGAAGGCAGAACCAGCAGCACCACCAGCAGTGGCATTAAATGAAGCCACACACAAATTATTTGCGGTGACAAGCGAAATAACAACAAAAACAGGAATAGGAATAATAAAAACACACAGAAGCATATGCTGCTATGATTCCGAAATAGCGCGCAGCGTCAGCATAACGTATACGTACGAGTGGTCGCGTTTCCGTTTTTGTTTTGCTTTTGCTCTCCGTTCCGTCGCGCGTGGAATTCCGTTACAAACTGACGCAGGCCACCAGCTCGGAAATCCTTTTTGGCCACCATGGCTGCCACTGCCGCTTCTGCTTGTGCTTCTGCCACTGCCTCTTTCGGCGTCGCTGCTGGCGTTTCTCTCTCTCTCTCGTTCCGTCACCAGCGTGTCGCCATGCTGCAAAGCAAGGCAAAACAAAGAGCGATGGCCGCCGCATCAGCATCAGCTGATTGCCGTTTTCATTGCCATTTTGCAGCGGAGGCTGCGTGCCCAGAGAGCCCAGGAGGAGAGCGCTCACCCACGCTTTCCAATGCCTCCAAAAGGAGAGCCTCTGTATTTTAGGTTTGATAACATTCCGTGTTTGCATACGAAATTTATGATATGCATCTTTAAATTAAAACTTAACCAGACGCTAAGCCGTTTGACTGGGACAAGGGGTATTCTCGGGTATCATAAAGATATGAATTCAACATTTAGAAGCCCTTAAAAATTCCACTACACGTGATAACACAAATATTTTGATGTTTTGAAACAAATGCTTTAGGATCTTACAACTTACGAATAATGATACTACGGACTCTCGAGTCTGGGGAATTGATAAACATCACACACCCGTTATAAGAGAATAATTTCAGCGGTCGGAAAACCCCTTTAAAACAGGTTTTTAAACGCTACAATTAAGTGCTAGTTGCTTAGATTGCGACAGGTTATTTTAGATGAGAACTAAGCTCTTTTAATATATATTATTTTCTTTTAAGTTTCTGTAACTTAAAAAATACAGTATTTTCGCATAAATTCCCTCAATATATTCAAAAAACACTCACATTTCCTCTATTTGGGTTCCTTGAGTGTAGGTCTATTGATTATTTGGTGGATAGCATGGCCTTTATAGGTTGCCAAGCCTTTCTGCTGGCCGCTCGATTTGATTTTGGGCAACGGCCTCGAGGGGATTTTGTAGCTGAATTTCACGAAACTGAAAATTGTGACTATCCCCAGCTCCTTCGGCCTGACCCTGTTTTAGCTTACCGACAGACTTAGCCCGGAGCTTTAACTTTAATGGCAATTAAGGCTCCGGGGCGGGTAACCTGCTATTAGTGATTACGGAATGTTCGGCCCAATTCAAATTCTGTTACCGAAGGTGCGTGCTGAGACAAGTTGTTGTTTTGTCCATGCAGTTGGAAAAGTTTCCCTGCATTTCATGAATACAAACAAGCAGAGCAGTTTGGAGATACAATGCCATTCGGTTACTAATCCCGCACGGACACTTCTCCTTGAACAGAACAGAACCGAATACGGACTAGGCTGGGGCTTCCGATACACGTCGATTCTGTTGGGGATTAGTTGCCTCTCCAAGTCGCAAGATTAGTTTTTTGCTGGTATCCTTTAACTTATCTTCTGGGAAGTTTTGAGGCGATGGAAATTGAACTCAACGGAAGTTATGTCGTTAGTTCCCTTTAAAGTAAAACTTAAAGTATCCTGACTTCCCTCCTGACCCTGAGCCACAATTCTCGCTCCAAGAGAAAAATTCTATTTGAAATGGAAAAAGTGAAAACATGCATACATATGTGTAGGACAATTGTAGCTTCAAGTACAAAGTACTCGTGCATATCCTAAATGTCGCGTGTTCCTATTGGCATCCTCATCCGGTTCTGCACACTGTTTTACATATTCCAGGACTAATAGCCGGTTGCTGGCACGCCACACTCGCCTGAATGCTCAGGTGGGATCTACTTCGTGCTGGAAACCCATTTAAGTGAGTCCTATAAACATTTTACTCCAGTATTAAAACCTGCTGCATGCGAATTTTCTTTTTTTTGCAAGACCTTTCATTAAAACTCAAAAGTGACTTACTTAATTAAAGTAATTGTCCATCGCAATGATAGAAATTAAATTAACTCACGACAATTTAGACAGTTTGTTTTATTTCTGGAAATAAGGACCTATTGAGAAAACCTCAGACTATTAGTCCTAAGAATAAGCAGAAGGGATTTTTGAACCATTTATGATAAATTTATTCAATCTTCCGATTGGACACTACTTGGTTCTTGGAATTCGCAATACCGGAATTGATTTTCTAAGCTATGTGTTTTTTCAACTATAAACTTTGTCGAAAATTTATAAAGCTCGTAAGTTTCTTGTGTTTATAAATTTCAGTTGATAAAATAAAACAAAAAATAATGAATCTATATATATTTTTATTAGGCGTTTGGTTTTTTTTTGGTTTGTTAAAAATTTTTCTATAGTGACAAACGAATCGGGTCTACAATTAAATTTAAAATGACATCGAAACACAGTACAAGTACAATTCTCGACTCTTAATAGATCTATCCGAAGAATAAGTTGGACACTGATATCACAAGTGCTGGTCGTTTAAATTCAATGAAGAGTTGGGATCCTCGATTAGGATATCGTCAAAATTAATAATAATCTGATTTTGTTTCGGCACATGGCGTCTGTGGCACACGCCCACAGCATCCAGCATCCTCCTTGAAGCTCGATAAGTGGGCTTCTCCGCATACTTGTCCGACAAATATAGAATGTCAGATATGCCCGACTGGAATGCCATAATGGAATTATTTAAAAGTTGAGGAATAATTAGAATTAATAAATTTTACCTGTATAATGAGCTTAGTGCATTCGTTGCATGGAAAGAGTGTGGTGTATAAACGGGTTCCAGTCAATCTGGCACCGTTGCTATTTAGGATCGCATTCGCCTCCGCGTGCACTACATACATTTTCTTATCGTTGAGCGGGTTAAAGTCTTTCGAGCCCTTTTTGGCCTTAGTCCAGGGGAATTCATCATCGCTGCAATTCCGCGGAAATCCATTGTAGCCAATGGCCACTATTCTGTTCTGGGAGTCCACAATGCAAGCACCCACCTGGGTAACTGGATCCTTGCTACGCTGTGCCGAGAGCAAGGATGTAGCCATAAAGTAGTCGTCCCAGTGCAAATAGTTCTTTCGCTTTGAGTTCTCATGTGAAGCACCTTCAACAATATTTTTCTTCACCCCCTGAGTAGGCTGAGTAGCCGGTTTTTGAGACATTTCACTGTAAAGATTAAATCAAATTTGGGATGAATCATCAGGGGATTTAAAAAGTTTTAGAAAAGAATCCCAAGTACATAAAATGAAACGAAATAACCCGCATTGACATCGCTAATATTATCATTTATTCTGCGAGTAAAATTATAATACTGATAAGGACGACTGTTGTGTTGGTAGCATCAAACATATGCGATAAGACTATCAAACACAATAAACAATTTGGCAGTAGAAGACTTGATGAATCAATGGTTTAATTTAAGTACACCCAAAACAGATACACATATTACTTCTCAAATAAAAGAAATTAAAATAGGTACAGCCAATTAACACAATTATTTTGAATGGAAAAACCCCAAGACCAATGTTTTAATTAAGAAAACGAGAGAAACATTAGATGTCCTAGCTTCCGAGATTTATTTTTCATTTGATCTTTTCCTAACTTGTGTTATGTCCTGATGATTTTAATGATAGGTATTTGATAGTCAAGGAAAATAGGACTACTGTGTGCATGTTCTTTATTGCATTCATTAGTCAAACGATGATCGCAGCGATTCAGCAGCAATAATAATATTTTATGTATCATAAATTGGAATATACAGCGAATACTTTTAATAATAATAATTTTCATATTCAACTCAATGTGTGGTTAGGCGAGTACGTAATTAAAACTATCAGCGGCGGCGCCCAGGGTGCCCTCCTAAGTGCTCTTCTGCACCTGTATGGGATTCTGCTTGAGGTGCAGGTATATGGAGCGCATTCGGGAGACGTCCTTGCCCGCCTTGTTTACTTTCGGATTGAAGTCGCACAGCTTGGCTATGCGCTCCCATTCGGTGCCGGGCTCAATAGATCCGTTCTCCAGCGTGGCCGCCTGTTTCTCGGCATTACGTGACGCCAACTTCGTTTTCGAGATGGAATCACCTATTTGGCGTAACCAATCGTCCAGTTCCTTTTTGGCCTGTTGTCGCAACTCCTCCTTTTTCCTCTCCTCCTCGAGGTCCTTCTCCTCAAGTCGTTGTTTCTGCTCCTCTCGCCACTTGCGCAGCTTTTCTGGCTCCTCCCGCGAAGGAGGTGGTCCGGAAATCCCCAGGGGTTCATTGGACTCGCCACCGATGACCTCAAAACTGCCCGTTGAGGATTCCAGGCCAGCGCCCCCCGCTGCAGACAGTTCGCTGCCTAAGACATCGCCAGCACTACTAATTACGCCGCCGAGAAGCTCCCCCAATCCGTCGTCCGTTGTGGCAGCTGGAGCAGATGTGGCGGAGCCCCCCGTGATCTCCGCCTCGAGATCTCCGAGGGCAGACTGTTCGCGCGCCAGAAACTCGGCGGCGGGATCGACTTCCTCCTTGGTGGCAGCGAAATCGTCTCCGAAGTCCATGTCGATGTGCTCTAAAATGTTGTGATTGCTATTTAGTGGGCGTCTCACTCCATTTACACGTACGCAGAGTAGCTCCAAGCTGTTTTCGCTCGCAGTTCGCCATTCTAATCTACTTACCTCGCGTTTGATTTGGCTGGCTCTAAGTAAAGATCGGATTGGGCGGATGACTAACCGGAAATTCGGGAAAATATCTTTTTTCAATTTTCTTTTAGCAATGAATACGTAAAATGACTGTCATTAGCAAGCGAACCAACAATAAAACAGCAAAATAATCGAACTGGTTCCGTTTAATGTGTGTTGAGCAACGAGTGGGTGGAGTTGCATATCGATTTTTATTTAATTCGATTTTAAGTCTGTCACACAGCCCTTGCATTTTGATTGGTAATTTTGGGTGTCTTTTGCTTGTTTTCTTTATATTATTTTAAATCTTGGCAATATTTGCCAAATTGTCCACTGAGCTAGTTTAAGGATCTGGTTCCAGTTAGACAGTGTTGATTAAGCCGTAGAGCAAGTGCACACATCGCAGATCAGAGGGGAGGTTAAATTGTTTATACCCAATTAAATGTGCCTTAAACAGCCGCCATAAAATGTAAATAAAATAAAAAATTGAGTTTGCAATATTCTTAAACGCTAATTGATCGCCGGCAGCTGTAAATGCAGTCTTATACAACACTTGTGACTATGGCGCATTACACGTGAAAAACGAATTCTATGTTTATTCATCATCAGTTTTCCAAACAACTTGCATTGTCAAAATTTCACTTACCAACTTAAACTGATAAAAGAAAGGAGCTACACACTTATTCAAACTCCAAGGGAGAGCAGAACACGATGATGGCAAAGCAAATACAAACAATAAACACTCCCGCGAACTGCGAACTAGTTCGCCGTAGCATTATTTACGCGAACCATTGACTCCACAAACCAGTGGTTCACTAGCGGCCATTTTGGAGACTCAGACGAAGAAGAAGAGCGAATGCTACAAAAAGTTATGCACCGCAGTAAAAAAAATCGCAATCAAAATTAAATACAAAATTCTAAAAATCCGATGTGATGAGAATGCTGACCCCAAGCAACCAGATTGTTCCGATACGAAATCTATAACAACGACAAGTTAGTGACAATCCTTCAACACGCACGCATCTACCCATGAGCGTGCCAGTGTGTGTGTTTTTGTGTGTATGGATACATATATGTACAAGCGCAAAGTGCCCAGGAAAATACGAAAAAACTATTTAACAACATATTCAAGACGTTAATATTTACTATAGTAACAAAAATCAAGTGCCACAACGTTCTGGGAAACATATTGAAACTCTCGATTTGGAAAATATGTAAAGGCGGGTTATTTTTCTGGCGAGCGCCAAGACACAAAATACAGACGCCAAAATTATGCAGGGGGAGCCAAGCGCAGCGTGGCTAAAGGGATACAAAAAAAAGCAGACTGGGAAGGGGGATAAAAAGTGCAAAAAAAAAAAAAAAAAACAGGAGCCAATGAAAAAAGAATACCTTAAAGATGTAGGATAAAATTCTCGCACAAAGATACGTTTAATAACAATGGACAGGTGACTGTCCATTTACCTGTTTATTTTGGCAAGATATGTGATTTTCCTATAAATTTAAATATTTTTCAAAATCTTTTAATCTAAAGTTGGTAGAATCGGACACAAAAGAAACCACTACTTCACGAAAAAATTGTAATGGGAACGTTTACTCTTTACAGTTACCGCTAGCCAGCAGGAGCAGCAGCAGCAGTAGAATTCGATCCCAGCGCCATGGACCCCAACTCCAGCCCATGGTCGTATGCCTACAACCGCATAGTGCCCGCCAGTGCCGGCAGCTCAGGGGGCACCGCCGACGACTTCCAGCACCCGCATTTGGCCACCATCACAGCCGCGAGCATTGCCAGTTTCAACGCAGCGGCGGCCAGCGGGGGAAGCTTTGTGCCACCGTCGCCCATTGGCAGCTATAATCCAGTATTTCAGCAGATATACCACCATGCAGCGGCAGCCAGTGTTCAGCCCAAGCCCGCCCACTATGCCTCATCGGCGGTAAGCACGCCGCACCGCCAGCTGCAGCTACCCAGTTCGCTGGACAAGCAGCTCAGCACGTTCCAGAACCAGGCGGCGGTATCGGCGGCTGCAGCTGCAGTGGTCAACAATGTGGCCTCGAATTATTACGGGGAGAATTCGTCGTCGAGTGGAGCGTCGCCTTCGCCAACGACAGTGGCACTTACGTCCACCTCGCTCACCTGGAACACGCCAAATATGATTTCCAACACTTTTTTGGCAATGCAGCAGCAGCAGGCACAGCAACAACAACAACAGGCGCAGCAGCAACAACAACAGGCGCAACAGCAGCAGGCTCAGCAGCAACTTAACCTGGTGGCAGACAAAGTGGTAAGTAACATTTGTTTATTCAGCTTTTGTGAAATACATTTTTTGAATACATTGTTTTGCAAAATCCAATAAGTCCCTGTCATTATGACATTAAAATCACAAGAAACCATTAATATGACATCCTTACAAATATAACATCCTAGAAATGCAAGAAAATGAAGCTTTACCTTCTTTAACAGCAAACAATTCATATAAAAGTATAAAAGCAATAACGTGAGGACTAATTTTATTTAACATTTCGGAATTAAAAAGAATAAAAGAATTAAACTAAGATGTGACAAATCTAGTATTGATGAAGTTATTTTGCAAAATAGGTTTCTCATAAACCTAGTATTAGTGTTTTTTTCGAGCTTGCAGATCATTCTCCCTCCTTCAAAAATGATTAAATCTTATGCTGGGGAGGTTGCCTCTCATTAAACCCTCGCTGTGTCTATCGCATTTATCGCATACTAACACCTCCGACAACTCAGACAACCCATTTAAGCTTACACTTAGCCTCTAGTCCAAAACAAAAAACCCAAACCAAACACTTTCCGATTTCGATTTCGATTGGTGCGGTGTAGCTGATTAAGCAGGAAAAGCAAATAAAAGCCTACAACGATTCGATTCACCTTATTCAACTGCAACAACAGCAGCAGCAGCAAGCGGCGCAGCAGCAACAGCTGCAACAACTGCAGCAGGATGTCGCAGCAGAAACAGAGCTGGAAACGGACACCTATTACACGATTGATGGACGAAAGGTTAAGGTTAGCCGCAAAGAAGGCCAGTCATTTCGAGCGACTATTATAGAGCAGCCGAGCGGCAGTCCTGCACCTGTTCCGACTGCCACTTATCCGGTGCAATATGCTAGTCCAGCTCTGAGCTCAGCGGACGGATCGCCTATCACGAATTTACATGCCGTGGACGTGGTCAGCACGCCGCAGGCCCAGGTGATCGTCTACAAGACGGCATCGGCAGCATCTCCGGTGCAGAGGCGATCAGAGTCAGGCGCTGGATCGTCTGCCGCCCCGCCCACAACGGTGGCCTATTCATCTGTGATACAAAGCACCCTGCAGCAACAGCCACAGCAACCACAGCCGCAGCAGAATCTATGCTGGACGAAGCTAGAAGATGGATCGGGCGGTGGAGCCGTGCAGGAGGATATTAAAAATGTACTCCAGCTGCAAGTGAAGCAAGAACAGCGACAGCTAGATTATGGCAGCGAAACATCTGCTTCCCTCGAAACTGGCGGTGAGAATCTGGTATTCAACCTGCCGCCCGGGCTTGAGATCAAACAAACCTTCTATACCACCGGAGTGGTCGACGGGGAGCAACTGCAACTGCAGGAACAAACCCAGAATGCTGGGCGGCGCCAGCATGTGGTGGCCAACATGATTATGTCGCCGGCGGCGGGCAACTTAGCGTCACAGATTCAAGTAGTGCCAAAGGTTTGTATGTATTTTGTTTTATTTCTGTATCTATTTGTTTGTTTAATTTGTTTTGTGATCTACTTTTTCTGCGTTATATTGCTTTTTGTCGTTATGTTTTTAAATGATCTCGAACTTGTTTAAATTCAGACAACTTTTTGTTATTTTACAGACAATAAAAACAGTTTTTTTATTTATTGGGTATCGCCTTGTTAAATAATTAAATATAAACGTGTATATATAATTTTTTACCGGGTCAACTGCTTTTTATATTTCTGTAGTTTATGTTTTCTGTTTAACATGCATGAGATTACCTCCTATTAGTTGTATTTAGGTGGCAGCTTTACTTTACATTTTGTCTTTTATTTGCTTTTTTAAACTATTCTGTTCAAGTTAACCAAAGCGCTTCGTTAACAGCTAACTCTCTAATTTAAAGTCCTGTGGCCCACTTTGAAACTGTGACGTTATGTTGTAATGGTATGATCCAATGTTCGAACGGGGGTAACCCGAGCGCCCAGCCAAAAACGCGTCCGCTCGCAGCCCAGTTATTAAGAAAAATATACTCCCTGGGCAAGCCCGTTAACCAGCTGGTGTATATGTCTTCCATGTACCTAACTGTCCCCATGTCTAAGCTATTTGACTACTACGTTTATGCTAAGAATTATCTAGTTTGCAAAATCCAAAAGTTATCTGTTTCGCAGCTTTTCTGGATATCATTTTGCAAAATTTTGGCTTCGCATAAACATAGTAATAGTGCCATGTATTTAAATAGCCTTCAACGCCCTAATATTAAAATTTTCCTTCCTATTTTTAGGAGGAGGTGAAGCCGCCACCGAAGCCTGCGAAGACACCACGCAAGCGTCAGCCGAAGAAAACGCTCATCCCGACCAGCAGCGACTACGGCAGCGTACGGAGTCCCCAGGAGCCACAACATCACCAGCTGCAGCAGCAGCAACAGCAGCAGGCGCAGCAACAGCACAATCAGCAGCAACAACAGCAGCAACAGAATACGTACTATGACTTCAATAGCAAGTGGAACACGCCGCTCAAGACGGAGAACAATGCGGCGTCTGTTTCGCCAGCGGCCACCATCAACATACCCACATATCCGCAGCAGACTCAGCAACAGCAACATCAGCAGCAACAGCAACAGCAGCAGGCGGCACAGCAGCAACATTTGCCGCAGCCGGCCCATCTGCAATCGTCTCAGGCCCAGTCGCACTTGACCCAGTTGGCGCAATATTACCCAGCCTTTCCCCAGCCTATAGCCTCCCAGTATACGGCCTGCATGCAGCAGCAACAGCAGCAGGCGCAGCAGCAACAGGCGCAACAGCAGCAGCAGCAGCAAGCTTATACGCAACAGCAACACCAGCAGGCCTATACGCAGCAGCAGGCGCAACAGCAAGCGCAGCAACAGCGCCAGGAGAAGAATGAGCAGCAGGAGGAGGAGGCGTCCGCAGCTGCGGCGGCTGCAGCAGCAGCGGCAGCAAGTAACAAGGTGATCGTCCCCAATATCGAGGAGGAGCTGGACTTCCTGGCTGACACCAGTAGTACACCCAAACAGGGTTATGCCAATTCCATCTCCAGCAACGGACGAGGAACCAACTCCTCGACCAACAACACTAACTTTGGCATACGCAATCCAAACAAAACGCCATCGCCGGAACCATCGCCGCTCCCTCAAAACGGACATGGTCACGGTACAATAACCACGCCATCAACGCCTGCTGCTAGTGCTCCCTCCGCTGCCTATAGTCCCGCTGCTCCGAAGCCCGTTAGTGTGGGCACGCAAATCGGGGAGAAGAAGACACAATTTATGGACAGCTATCTGAAGTTTCTGCAGGGAGAGCGGGACGACGATCCACCGCCAGTTGTGAAGCCATCCAGAAAATTAAATTACCCAAGGGCTCCGTACAAAAGGAAAGGGGGAAAGGGAGCTGGTAGTGGGGGCGATGAGCCTGCCACATCACAGACAACACAGTCGGCAGGGGATGCGGGTCAGGCCGTTGATGGCCTCACAGGGCTCGTGGGCGATGATGGCCATCGCATTAAAATACTCTCGCAGACGCAGATTCTACCGAAGAAGCGTCCGCATGCGCAGATGGTGGCCGCTGCGGCTGCAGCGGAAGCTACACCCTCGTCGTCGTCCGTCATCCAGCAGCCCGGGGATCAGGCCGCCTTCCGGCCCTACGCTCAGCAACAGCAGCAACAGCAGCAGCAACAGCAATCGATGAGCGGCCAGCACTTTGTCCAGCAGCACTGCGCTCAATTGGCAGCGGGTCAAGGTATGTTACTTGACCAACAGCATAGTACCAATAAGCACTCCACTATCGCTACTTCCACGCCATGCAACAACTACAACAACAACAACAACCACCACCACACTTCAGCCAGCGTAAACTCGAATGCAAATGCGAATGCGAATGCGAGTACGACGACGCCAACGCCAGCCCCAGCGCCGAATCCTCATCACTTTATAAACCTGCTGTGGCCATGGCAGCACTAGCACCACCCACCCAACCACGCAGCACCACTCACACCACACGGACACTGACAGTGACAGACAGACTAGCGACTGAAACCTTGGACGGTGTGTATATGTAAAAACAACAACCCATAATGACAAAATACAAAAAAGGATAATGCTTACTTTTAAATTGTTAAAAGAGCAAAAAGCAAAAAACATAAAAAACCGCAAAAGGAGAATCCCATGAACAAAAGTATAAAGTATTTTTGAGATGAAATCGAGAAGAACAAATATTATTAATTTTCAAAAACCCAAATAAACCGTGTATTTTTATTATTTGTAATTGTAAGAAGGATCTGAATCCGATTCGGACTCCGATTTTGATTCCGATCCAGGTGCTGGTGCGTGGGAAGTGGTGTTGCTGGTGTTGTTGTCGTTTGTGTGTTTCTTCGGGGTATTCTGCGCCCCCCTCCCCCAGTGTCCTGTACCCTGTACCCTGTTCAATGTTGCTAAGCTAACCAACCCACTTTTGTGCTCTCCACAGACCCGTTGAGTGTCCCGCCGCGCCGGGAGCAATGCTCCCGCAAGGCCAAGCAAAGCAGCATGCACGCCATGCTCCTTAATTCCAGTGCCGCCGTTGGCGATGGTGGAGCCGTCGGTGAGCAGGACGAGTTCACCGACTCGGACACGGATCCAGTGTGGACTCCGCAAGAAGAAGACGTAAGTGCAGAGACTCCTCACACTCTCACTCCCACCTCCTAACCTAAATCCCAATCCACCAGAGCGATGATGCCGGCAAGGGTTATGGGAAGCGCAAGCTGGCCCGCCGCACCAAGGGCACACCCCGCAAGAATACCTACGAGCATCCGCAACAGCTGCAACACCAGCAACAGCCGCAGCAACACCATCAACTGCAACAGATGCAGCAGGTCACCCAGCAGCAGCAACACCATCAGCAACAGCAGCACGTGCCACAGCTCACCGGTGGCGGCGACCCTGGCTACAATCCGCAGCAAAACCTGGCCGGAGTGGGGGATGTGGGCTATGCCAATGCATCGGCGGGAACCTCAGCGAACTCGGAGAACTTTAAAGTAGGTTTATTCCTTTCATATTTATTGGCCTGGTGCCGGAAAATCTTGTAGAACCATATAATTAACTGTTGGACTTACTTTTCTAGACTGGTGACTTTATAGTTTTGCGATCTGATTTGGTTAATGATTGGCCAACCATTTGGCAAGTGGACTCTAAATGTATTTTACAAAAATACGAGCCTTTCCGACAAAACGGAAAGACCTTTTATCATAATATGTCAAAGGTAAGCTTTTCTATATTTATTTTTCCCTTAAATTAAATGTTTTTCTCCATGTTTGTAGTACGCATCTTGGAATCTCGAAACTAAGAAACTCTACCTCAAAGCGCCGGTGCGCATGCAGTTACATTCCCACACCGAAACGATTGTGGAGTTCATGCGTTCCGAGTTGCTGGCTGATGACACTGAACAGTTTATTGAGAAGATCATGGAGGACTATCTGTCGTATAGGGACAACTTTGAGATCTATATTCAGACCATGATCTCTCAAGCCCTCGATCCCAGTTTCTTTTCAGAAATTACGCGCGAAAAGGGTAACTTTTAATCATGTTTTTATAAAACCGGATATATTAATTTTTCCTTTCGTTTCAGATGATTACTTTTTGGGTAGCGTTCGGGTTGTGGACACCATTATGGAGAATTGTAAGCGTAAACTGCTTGCCATAACTCCATGGACCCGGAGTACCATCTCTTCCATTGAGACCTGGCCCAAGTGCCACGTCTTTTCCGAGTGGGAACAGAATAATCTGACCCAGAAGAATTGTGCCGGCTGCCACCAGCCAGGCATCGCAGTGCGATTTTTACTTTTCGGAGAACCGTATAACCCTAACACGATGCAAACAATGCCAGTGGATCCACGTATTGTATACGAAAAGGTATATATTTGCTCTACTTTCCATTATTTAAGTATATATTATTTTAAATTCGTTTGCAGGACATTGTTTTGTGCCGTATTTGTGCTGCACGTGCCGATCTCTTCCACAAGATTGCACACGAAAAGTACAATCTTTTTATTAACTGCTCGCAAAGGGTGACAGAGCAGCAGCAACAGTTTCCGGGCAAGACCTCGACGGAAATTCTCAATGATCTGCTGGCTGAGCATAACTGGATCGATGAGGTACGTATTTAAAATTAACATTTAATATTCATCTGAAAAATTTTGATATTATAGCTCTTCCGTAATATGCGCAATTGCTGGGCGGAGGTCGAGAGCCTGGAGCGTCAGAAGCGTTTCCGCGAAGTTATGCAGTAAAAAGTCTTTTCCTTCATGAGTTATTATCTACATTGACCCCTTATTTCGTATCCAAGTGCTGGACATTAGGAGATAAAACGCCAAGCCCACGTATCGCTGCAATAAACTCAATGAGTTGTTATTTTATTAAAAATCAGATGACACGCGAATGCTTAGATTTTAGTGAAAGACACATATTATACTAATTAGGCCTTAAGATAGTCTATTCTTGGACTGTGCATAATGCATGCCATGTACATAGCTATACATTTAGCTATAGCCCCTCATTATATCAAATATGAAATTTGAAGTACTAAATTATGCAGAGTTATTGTGCCCATAGCTCGTTAATAGTTTTACCGAAAATCAGTTTTCAACATACATTTTCAAAAGTTTGAATTTAGAAATTGCTTTGCAGAACAGTTTAAAAAGTATGCGGTATCATACTTCATATAAACAATCAAATTATGGTTTATAACCCGTAGAGTGTACATCGTAATTACGTAAATATCAATACCTTTGAAAAATTGTACATATTTAGTTTGTACTTTTGAGTTACGCAATTCTAATTGCAGAATACTTAGTTGGCATATTATAGATACGTTATGCGGATTTAAACTTAAGTTGTGATTTTTTAGAATCTTAAAGTTCCCTGAATAAATATGAAACAAAAATCACGAATATTGGCCAACTTGGAATTCCAAATTAGTATTTCTATCTTGAACAGGTAAAGTTAATTTTTTATTGTCAATACTGGAACTTTTGTTTAGGAGTCGAATTTGTACAGTGGTTTAGTCATTTTATACTTGATCAGATCCTTGACAATACCAACCATCCGACGCTTGAATATGGGCAACGTGCGTTCGTTCAGCATCTCAAATTCTTCGATTAGCTCTTGGTATTTTGGTTCTTCGTCGTCTGTTTCTGAAAGATCCTGAATCGCCTCCGATACTGTGTCAATATCAATTACCTCGTTGGCATTGGAAACGAAAAACGGCAAGGAGAAGGCGCCCATAATCAGGCCATAAACACCATACAGTTGCAGCTGTCGGTTAAACACACTGAGAGGATATACCTCATCTATGTCAAGGCCGCAGGATGCCAATCTTTGGTCCAGAGTCTCATAGTAGGCATTCATAAAGGCACTAAAATGTTCATCTCGCAGTGATTTCTCCGTACAGGTGTAAAGATAGTGAACTATGTCCAATACTGGAGTAGCATAGCGGGACATCTGGAAGTCTATGAGCTTAGCCTCCACGGGTTGACCCCCATCCTTCTGTAATTTTTTATTTTAGAATATATTAAAAGAAATAAAAGAGAAAAAATAATGATAGCTCACCTCATATCTATACAGGATATTATTGTTCCAAAAATCGCCATGACAGATGACGGAATATGGTTTCTGGGATTCGCCGTCTACGCTATAGAGGGCTAAGGATTTAAAGTGCTTATCACAGAGGTCCAGTACTTCCTGTATGGCTGCCACTTCGGATGGCCTTCCATCCGTTTCGTCCAGCATTTTTCTTCCTTTCCTTAGCTGAGCCTTTCCAAATTCTACGGTTACAGCTTCAATGTTGTTGGTAAATAAATTATCCTTTTTAACTTGGCTGATCAGTTCATTAAACTTGGCAGGATTTTTTCGCTGAAGGACAAAGGAGCAGGAGTGCATCTCGGCGAGGGCTTTCATGGTGCAGATCACTATGTCGTAGGTGGGCATGGAGCTCCGGGAGTAGGTCTGGTAGCCACATCCAGCCAAATCCTCAAAGATTAAAAACTCATTTGGTGGCTCCAGACCATGGGCCTCCAAAGCAGGCGCTACCGTAAAGATACTTTGATCCGGATTCAACTCCCGGAAAATGGGGAATACCTCTTGGTACATAAACACCTCTCGAGCATAGTAATCCACCACATGCATATGCTCCCTCCGTGCCTCGTTCTTTGGCGCCATCTTAACCACCAACGAAGCTGCTTCGGAAATCGTGGGCCAGCTTACCCGAAGTACCTGCCCATAGGCGTTCTCCCCCACTCCGGCCATCGGCTGGGAATCCATGGGAACGTGATGTCGTTGATAGAGATCCAGCAACGCCTGCTTCACGGCGCTCGAAAGCTCGGTCTCGCTCATTTTGGACTTGGGGCTGTTTGGGAGCTGTCTCTCAACTGAACCGCTGCAGCAAGTGTTTCCGGCTTTTATAGTTTGTCGCCTGGAAAGCTCGCCGATACCTGCACTAGCTGGAACGATGATAACTATGATTACCACATGACCCGTTATCGTTAAACGTATCCTTAGTGATTAGAAATCTGTTAAAATTTTGAACTCTTTATAATTTAAAGCACAACTATCTTTTAAAAGTTTTGTAATTTTGTAGAAGTTTATTAGTTTAAATTTTCAAGTTAAAAAACATATCCCAAATCTTTTTTTAAGAAAAGTTTCAAAAAATAAATCTGTTCGAAATTTTTGCAGTTCTAAAATCATTAAAAGTTAATAGTTCTGAAGAATTCACGGGGAATTTTGTTTCTGGACTTCCCCGTAAAATGATTTTATTAAAGAAACAGCTAAGGTTATTCAACTTTTTATTTAAAAATTCAAAAGTAAGTTTTATTTGTTTTGTATGTAATTGCATTATATTTTAGCAATTGCAAAACTTTTTGGAAAGAATAAAATTTAGAATATCGAGATTGATTCTAAAAAATTACGCATACGCCTAGTTGCGCAGTTAGAAAATAGTAATACGGGAATCAATTTACATCATTTTAGGTTTATTGGGATTAGGTTAGGCACACAGTCGCAGCATTATTGGATTAGTTAATAGAAATGATAGTGCATTTTCAATTGTTTTCTATTTTCGAATCAAAAGTTGCTGCGAGAATTTTAGGTCATTGACACAGCTCAAGGCCGTCTAATACATTTCTATGACACATTCCTGATGTGCATGCTTTTCTACACACACAGGTCCAGAGAGTTAGAAAAAAAAACTTTACCAATTTTCGGGAGCTTTACGAGGTAGTTAAAAAAAAAAGGTGTTGCCCAGGTAGTAGAATATCGGGCATTGAACTTGAGGCATGCACGTTGTTTGCAAAAAGCTCGCCAATTTCGAACTTACCGATCGTTTCCGATCTAAGCTGGCTTCTAATATAGTGAGTCCCGATTGCATTTCGGTTTGAGCTTTTCTTCTGGCCCAACACCGAGGGCGAGATGGGACGCCAAACGCTTTCGATGGTTAAGGTTTAGCTTTCATTGCCATTCGGAGGAGGGTCATTGAACTGACACAATTTTGAAAGCCCGCTGGCGATTGATTGCCCAACTGCCCGAAAGACCCAAAATATAGTTTCGCTTTCTGTTACCCTCCGCTTATAGGGTATGATGAACCAACAATAACTTCACTTTTCATTACATTTAATTTTTCATTGTTATAATACAAAATTGTTTTATGTTTCACTAAAATAAAATACAGACTTGACAAACACTTTCTTTACTTTGTGTGTGATATTATTTTAAATTTTAAGATATTAAAAACTTGTTAGCTTAATATGTACTGCATTGTTTAAAATTAAATTACTTGCTTGCATAATTTGTAGTTCCCACAAAGCACTTTCTCGTGCCATTATCTCTTTGAGAGCTTCGCATCCATTCAAATATGAAACTGAACTTTAAAATGTAAATGCTTTTTTAAAAAAACCTATATATTACAAAATAGAGTAAGAATGCAAAATAAAGTATAGTTTAGAACAATAACATGAAATGAAAAAATATGCTATAAAATAAAAAATAAATATTATATTGGGTGATTGTAAATTTGTGCGAATTTTGTTGCTAGAACAACTTTAACTTAACAATTAAAAACTGTTTGGATGGTTTTAATAAGTTACATAAATCAAAACGATATGCCCAAGACATGCTTTCAACAAAACTTTTATAGGTTTTAGTTCGATTCGGTGTAATTGCTTCTCTTTTTTCTCTTAACTTGTAGATGTGAAGGTTGAATAAAATAATGGTTTCAATAATAACTATCGTAGTCCATATGCGTTGGAATAGTCTAAGGTATGTACATATTTCTAGCTTAGCTTTAAGCAGACACTTAACACGTAATGACATAAACAGTGTTTGGCTAAATGGCGGAGCCCAAGTCCCCCAGACTAAATACACAATTACTGTAGCTCCACGGAGTCGGCAGTGTTTGAGCTCGAATTCTCCTCGGACTTCTTTGACGATGGTGAGTCGCAGAGATTGGGCGACAGGTCCCGCAACTTTACTACATTGCCAACTGATACGGAGTTGGCCGCCTCGGCTACCGAATAACCTATATCGGGTGGCGTGCCTTCCGGATAACCGAGATAGTAGTCCGCAATGCGTCCCGCTTCGCGTAATCCACTCAAATAGGCCCCGTGTACAGTTGCCGGATAGTTTCGTATCGTGTGCTCGCCGGCGAAAAACAATCGCGGCAGTCCCTCCGGTTCCTTACATGTTGGCGGAATCACTGGAGCTGCTAGCAGATCGTAGTCGCTGCCGGAAGAACCCACGGAAACGTAACTGTACGAGCCCCGCGCCCAAGGATCGCTTCGCCATCGTGTCACCACGGTCTCCTTGGGCTGCGGTACTGAGGTGTTCCCGAAGATGTTCTTTAGCACCGACATACATCGCCCAATGATGATGTCGTCCGTTACGCTCTCGACAATGTTGGCTGCCATACCAGCGACTAACGCCAAAAGCACTGGCGAGGAACTTATGCTCCAAAATAGGAACATTTCTCCTGTTAAAATGTCGTTTATATTTTATTTTAATAGCAAATTTTAAAACCTTACCTCTGCTGGACGTTGTGCTGCCGACGTGACCAAAGAGATTCGCGTTGGGGTCCCAAAATATGCGATCGAAGCAAAGAACAACCTTATTCAGATTTCCAAATCCTAGTCGCCTGATGGCCTGTTGCTTCCAATCGGGCAGCGGCGGGTCGAACTTAACCGTATTGCTTTGCTGCGACTCCTCGTGGGCTACCGCCAGTTTCAAAACTCCCAGGGTCAGAGTACACACGACAAGATCCGCTTTGTATGACATTAGCGAATTGGAGGTTTTAAGATTTTCAGCCACGACCTCCACACCATTGGTCCCATATTTAATCTCCTTGACGGCGCTGTTAACGCGGATGTCCAGGTTTTCGGTAAGCGCCACTGGCACACAGGAGTACCCATTGCGCACGGTTGTGTGATGACCAATGAACTCAAAGTCGTCGTCCTGATCCCAGTGCTTAAGCGAGAGATTGTTCAGTCGTGTGGCATTGGCAAACTCTAGGTTAGCAAAATGCCAGTCCAGTATGAGTCGATCACGGGAGGAGAGATACACATCGCTAAAGGATATCATTTAAATATATATAATTTTTATGGAGCAATGAGTCTAGGGTCATACCTGGGCCTATTTTGTTCCAGTTCACGGAGCTTCGCTTCTAACCGCTTATCCTCTTCGTGGAGCTCACTGTACTTCTTAACCGTATCCTCCAGCTTGATCTGGGTGTTCCTCTTGTTGAACTCTTGACGCGCATAGGTCGCAGAATTACCTGTACCCTTGGGCAAGCGCTGTTTGAGCAACGCTTGGTGCTCGCTTTTTAAGGTTTCAATGTTCTGTTTGACGCTTTTGAGTCGTTGGCGGTGCTCGATTATCTTTGTTTGCGCTGCTATGATCTCCTGCATGTGCACGGCTCGCTTGTTCATCACCTGCATCTCCTGCATGCTGATGATCCATTCAAGAGCATCCCCCAACGACACCGGGCAGTTCCCAGCATAGTTGAAGTCCAGGCGGTGGGAAAGATAGCTGGCAGACTCCAAAAGGCGATTGAATTCCCTTTCAATAACATCATCCTTTTCTTTGGCCACGGGTTTTCCATCCGGTCCGTAGAGCGGGCAGGTCTGCTGAATGGGCACCAGGTCCATGCCAATCTGCTTGCTCAGAATGGTCATGGGATTGCCGTAGACACCGGTCACGACCATGGCACCCAAGTCAGCGATGTAGCTGTTCTTGCGAAACGTGGCGATCCGTCCACCCACACGGTCCCTAGCCTCCAGCACAATCACATCCATGCCGAACTGTTGTAGCTGCTGGGCCACGGCTAGTCCTGAGATTCCTGCACCGATTACAATCACCTTTCCCAGTTTCTTGGTGGGGATGGGTCGTTGCCGTTTAAAGATTCCAAAGTTTATAAAACCGTGCCGCTCCAGGAATGAATGCACCCGCCTTACTAGACTCGGTTCGCTGTCAAAGGGTGGCGGCAATGTCTTCAGGGCATTCTCGAAACTAAGCTGCACCTTTGGATTGTCTACCCACATATGCAGCAAGCTGTTCCGAATGTTGAGGAACACACGGTGGCCCAGAATACCGGATCTACTGATGTCTGGGAAGCAGGCCTCCTCGTTGGGCGTCATTTTGCTGAAAGGCAGTCGCGACTGAAAGACAGCGCCCTCCTGACCGGAAAGGACGGTGGGAGTGCCACCATCACGTTCCTTAGAATCACCGTTTTGCGACAACCGGGGATTGGCTGCCGCCTGCCCGGAAACAGACGTGGAGTTCGAGTCCGATTTGCGGGCCTGCGTTTGGCTCTGACTACGGCGATCAACCTGATCCTTGCCTGATACAGTAGCCGTGTTTGACTTTTCAATGTTGGCATTTTCAACGCTGCCACTCTGCCGGTTGCTGTAGTCCACCTTGGGCCGATTGCGTCTACTTGTCCGCCGTTCATCACCTGTGGTGGTGCTGCTGGCGTGCGCATCGTTGGAGTCGTCATCTGGCACTGGCTTTTGCTTCTGTGTGGACGATGATACGGCAGAGGAGGAGGTGGCGGGTGGCGGGGCATTCCGTTTCGGCGAAGGTTCGCCGTCCGAATCGTCGCTGATCAGCGTCACGTACTCGATCGGCTCGGACATCTTGGAGGCACTTCCGCCAGTTTGGGTGGGCTTCATCACGGTCCAACCCAAAAATATGATCTAAAAGTAATATGGTTAATAGCCTAAATATTCTTCATTGTCCATATAAATATTTGCTAATTTACTGCAGTTTTTTTTATTTTGTGTAAGACTCAAAATCACGAACTTTGATAGCGCCCTCTATAGAATTAAATTGTAAGCTCGCATTTGCGAAACATTGGCCGGTAAGGTAATTCTTTTTTTTATTTACCAAAATAACCCGGGTTTTGAGTTCTTTATCACTTTAACTGTTTTAAAAATTCCATGGTTTATTTTACAAACTACTTTTTCCACTTTTGTCAAACTTTGTTACATTTAAAAGGATTTTTACTCACGCTTCCAATACACCCGCCACGAATTGTTAGTACACTTTTTTCTGCTCAGCCTGTGGAAGTTTTGCCTCGATTTCACGAAATAAAGTGAATTAATCCGGTTGTTAATTCAACTGCCACAAGCGTTGCTTTTCATTTTATGTTAGTTGTCGAATTTTAGTTGCTGGCATTGCAAATTGTTAAATAGTCGCCCTCTTTTTTTTCTATTCCAGCAATCAGCTGGGGGGCTGAGCAGTGCTGCTAACTCAGCTTCTTTCTCGTCACATTTAGCTATTTTTAGAGTACAACACTGAAGCTCATTTAATTTTGACAAACCCTGTTATTCAGGCAACTTAAAAAAAGATGTTTTTATTTAAAAAATTTTTGAAATGGCTTAATATCAGCAAACCATCGATAGCTATCGATAAAAGTCGTCTAGATTGTAAGCCTGGTCACATTGTAAATATAATTTGAAAACCAATTCAAAACTGGTTTTGAAAATGGTTTTGAAATTATGTTTTAAATTAGTTCCGATTTAAGATAACAAAATAACGCAAAATCAAAAATAATTTGGTAAAAATTATCATAAAAAAAGCTCATAGATAAACTTTGCCTATAGAAAGTCTAATTAGTTTTTGCAGCTGTTAACAGGATAGATATGGTAAGTTTGATATTTTTTAAATTTGGGAGCGACAATCAATTTTGGCAAGCGTTTGTTTCTATTTTTGAAGCCTTTCAGTGATAAGATGCGTTTTTTCCAACTTTAAAAACATGGTTTTTACCTTTGTGAGCTGTTCAGTGATCTGTGGGTTTTTTCTTTTTGCATGAATGCCAAGAACTTATAGTTTGGTTTTTGCATTGTTTATTTAAATATAAATCCCCCCCTAATCTCGGCCATCGCAGCAGTTGTCGTAAATGATCGTGGAGCTGCAAGCGGAGATGGCCTCGTTGAAGAAATGGTCAAAATGACAGGTCTCCTCCACCACCTCCTTGTTGTCCTCACAGCGGAAAAAGTTGTGGCAGTTGTTGTTGCTGCTGGACACCAGGCCGGTGCCGCGGCCATCGCACCTGTTGTGGGTGCAGACCACCGTGTTGGCCTTGGCACAAGCCTGGCGCTGCTCGTCAAAGAAGTAGCCTTCGGAGCACTGCATCCAGACGGGGTCCAGATCTTCCACAACCTCGAGAGCCTTGCACAGGAAGTAGCCACGGCAAGTGGCGCCGTCCGACTTGTAAACCGGCGTTTTGATGGCGGAGCATATTTTCTTCTTCGAGTGGGCGGCGCATTCGATCTTTTTGGGCTCTACGCAGCTGGAGGTCTCTACGTTGAAATACTGACGGACCTTGGTGGTGATGCAGGACTTGACCTCATGGTTTCCGTATTTATTGCATTCATAGTAATCAGCGCAGTCATCATCCTTCCGGAATTTGGTTTTATCAGGCAGGATCTAAGAGAGTTAAATGCATTAGAAGGATGCTTTACCAATAACGTTTAAAAACTTACCTCGCAAATATTGTTCACATCCACGCATTTCGAGTCCTGGCCATGCAGACAGGACTGCGAAGTTTCCTCAAAGTTCTGGCCCCCAGGACACATGCCCTCCAGTGGGACGCCGTTGTTGCAGTAGAAGTATTTTCGGCACTCTGTGGGATCCGACACCCAAACCCCGTCCTTTCCCTCGCACCGATTGCCGCAATACAGATTGCTATTGGCCAGGGTGGCCACACACTTGGCCTGGTTGGGATCGAAGGACTGGCCGGAAGAACAGGTCTGTAGGGTACCCTCGCCGTCGTAGCACTGGATATACTGGTCACAGGTGCCGGGCTTACGGATTCGAGTGCCATTCTTAAACAGTCGGCACAGGTCCTCGTAGTTCCCAGCGGATGAGGCAGCGGAGAAACTGGCAAGACATGCCACCACCACGAGAAGAATTCCAAGCACTTGGGTTTCTACCAAATAATAAATAAATAAATCAAGGAATCTTAATAATCCAGCTGTTTCAGCAAGGCAGTCCTCTTGAAATTAATTTATGTTTTATGGCTTGAAAAAGATAAGAAATGTGTTTAACAACAAGACGCAAGCAGAGTGCCATTTTATATTTTTTAAGATTAGTTATATGATGGAGCAAATAATAGAAACAAAGCTTAAGAAAAAGGATTAACTTATTGAGATTAAGGTATTTTTGAAATTTGATTGCTTTTATATTTGATTTCGGGCTATGTAGCTTGCCTAGTTTAACTTTTAATTTTTAATTTTGAAACAACTATAAGTTGTTATTGTATGGAAACCCACAGAGCCTTTCAGTGGTAGAAACCCAGTTGATAAAACTTACTCATCATGGCTGATTGTTTGGGGAAATTGGATTCAATTTGCTGAAGAACAGATCGCGTTGTTTGATGTGGCCTCGGGAACTAATTGCTCCAGACTAAATAGAATTTCTTGAATGGGAAAAGTTTATATTAACTGGCAACTGTTTTAGCTATTTTCTGTGCTGATATGGCACTTTATTGCCCCAAAAGGCTGCAAATCTTATCGACATTCTGCAGTGCTACGTAAGCTCCCTCAAGTGGCTAATATTCTGTGATTCAAATCGGAGGGGCATCCGCCGGAACGATGTCCAATTATAATGGACTATCCTGTCCTTTGACGTTTGTCTTTAACTTAGATGTGAAAGCTACGCAACTGGTTAATGAGCTCTCAGCGTAATCGCTGATTGAAAATAGCTCTTGATTGGTTGCTAATTGATTGAACAATAAATATATTAATCACTTATAAGCAGTCACAAGCCATTGTGTGTATTTCGACCATAAATGTGACAAAACGATAACCCGTCCTACCATTTTAATGTGGTTTTTTTGGGAAAAATCAGAGTCTTTAAAAACACTGATTGGGTTCTACAAATAAGACAGTGATTATCATTTATGATGGCTTTCAATTGAACTGAAATAGTTTGGCTTTTAACACCTGACGGAAAAGTTATCATGATGATACGGAGCTTCTGGAACTCTCAGGTTTTTGCTTCTTGGTATTAATAGGTCTGGAAATTATATTTTTGGCCAAGAAATTGTAACTAAACTTAAGAAGTAGAGGCTTTAGTTGTAGGAAAACCCATTAGATCTAAAACATAAGGTCGAAATGCCCAACAAAAAAAACCCAAAATATGAATTATTTCAAGGTTCCTTTATTCCAAAATTTACTTTCCCAACACCACATTATAATTAAAAGACACTCTCTTAAAGAATATTAAGACAAGCCAAAATAGCTTCAAGATATTTTCAATGCCCTTTTAAATTGTTTGCTGATCTTTATTCAAGTTACTTGGTACATGCGGGATACGTTGTGATCTGCTGGACACATGCCCCCTGCTCCTCATTAAAGAAGTTGTTGCCGCAGGACTTCTCCTCCTGGGTTATACCGTCTCCGCACCGCAAATAGGAGCGGCATCCCTTCGTGCCGCTGACCACAAAGTTGAGGGTGCGTCCATCGCAACGGTCGGCGGAGCAGGCCACTTGGTTGGCGGGGCGACATGCCTCAGCCCTGGAGTCAAAGAAGCGGTCCTCGGAGCACTGGTTCCAATGGGGATTGGCGTCCGGAGTGCCGTCCTCCTGCTTGGCACAGTAGAAGTAGCCCCGGCAGGTGGCTCCATCGCCGACGAACTTGTTCGACAGTGGCTTCTTAGCCGTGCCGCAAACGTTTGAGGGCAGAGGATGGGCATCGCAGTCCACCAGGGCCTTGGCCTTGCAAGTGCCGGTACTGGCTTGGTAATACGAGTTCGAGCAGGTCTTGGACTTCAGGACACCCTTCTCGCAGACGTGGTACAGGTTGCATCCCTGAAGGTTGTCAAAATTCACTCCGTTCTTCACGATACTGCAATACTCGAAGCTGCTGGCGGTGCAGGCCGACTCGTAGAGGCGGGTGCAGGTCTGGGTGGTGGCATTGAAGTGGGTGTCCTGCGGGCAGGTGCCGTACATGGCCGTCTCCTGGTCCAGGCAGTAGTAGTAGCCGTAGCAGGACTTGGGGTCAGCCAGGAACTGGGTGGCCGATTCCGAGCACGAAATGGAGCAGCTGGAATCATCCGACAGGCTCTTGGCACACTTTCCGGTTTCCTTGTCGAAGAATGGAGTGCTGCCGGAGCAGGGTTTATAGTGGCTTACGGAATCGATGCAGGTGATGGACTGGGTGCAGGATTCCGGGTCCCGGATGACGGTTCCATTGGAAAACAGACGACAAATATCCTCTTCGCGTGCATTCGCTGACTCAAAGAACTGGATCAGCAACAGCAGCACTGCCACCGGGGCAATCAAGGTTCCAAGGTCTGCAAAAACATTGAAAATAAAAATAATTAATCGACTTTTTTTTTAACAAAACAAATCTACCCACTTTTCATGGCAATAAACGATGCGATCGGCAGCTCAACCGGCGGCAGACTAATAACTCTTACCGGGTGTGATTACTTTTATGAGTCCCTATCGGATCTGGAGCCAATACTTTCGGTGGCCAGATAACCAGGCTTTTTTTTAATGGGCAGGAAGACGTTTGGTAAACATAAAATGTCTCAAGCATTCTAACTAGTTGGTGAATAATTTCGTTTATGATTTAAATTTCTTTACAGTTTTGCACTTGCAATCTTTAAACTACGTATGTATACAAATTATTTGAATAAATTTTTAACAAAAAAAAAATATTTTTAAATTAGTTTAAAATTAGTTGACTTAAGAAGTTATTTCCTAATTTATTTATTATTTTTAAATGTTTGTAAGGGGTAAAAAATAATGCATCACTTTTTTTTAGCAAAACAAATATATATTTTTGGCATTGGATAATGGCAAATCACAAAGAAACTAAGATAAGATTAATTTTATATTGTACAATGGAATAAACAAAGTCATTTGGGTTTGTTTATTAATTAAAAAATTGCAGTAAACATCAAAATAAAATACTTTAACTGTTCAGTTTTAATTTCTTTATATTTTAACAATCAATTGCAAAAACACCAAAGATGAGAATGAAATCAAAAATTTACAAAAGATTTCAAACTAATTACACGAGATAGAGTTTTGAAAACAGTTCGAAATAAATCAAGACTTAACTGATTCACAGTTAACCTTTTTATATATCCTTGTGGTAATGGATGTCCTATCTTCACTATATAAAGAATTTAAAGAATGCATAGCTTTAGGCGTTTATATTAATTTAGTTAGTTAACTTTTAGGGGCCTTCTAAAAAAAGTAAAAAAAAACTATTCTTCTTTCGCTTGTAAATGCTTATTAATTTGAACTGATATATAATATCCTGATAAATATCCTTTTTAAATCAGATTTTATTAAATATAAAAGCCTAGTTTGTTAAAACTAATAATAGAAAGGCTAATAGCCAACTACTTTAGTAGAACTAACAAGGAGTAAGGATCCTTCCCGTATTATCCCGTATTTTATGTATAAGCCCTTTAATGCTAAAAAAATGGCACCAATTATTTAATAATTCAACACTTTATTATATGATTACAATTAAATAATTAAGCTCCTAGCATTGTAGAGTGGTCACCCCGATAAGTACATCCTCGTTGTCCACTTTACCACCTCGATTAGTTCAAGTGGCGAGAAAACGGGGGGCAAAGGATCGTGTGAGATATTTCGCAGAGATATTCAACTAATTTCGTGTTTACTGAAATGAGTAACGAGATATGGGACATTCGAAGAAAAGAAAAAAAAGTAACAAACACCTTTGAGCGATCAATAAGAGCCGTGACATTCCTTTGCCGCTGTTTAATTAAAAAACCATTATAGACAAAGGCGCTGGCAATCAGTAGCTGATAATCCGAGTTTCTGCCAGGGCTGTCATGTCAAAAATAAAAGAAATACCAACGGACTTATAAATACACGGCCGGGGCGGCTGACCATGTTTCGTTTTGGGGCTTATAAGGCGGTCCACTTTGGCCGGGTCCGCTAGTTTAACTTCCGACGTCCAAGGCTTTCGACTGGGAGTGCTAATACCATAAGAACCAAAGGATGAAAGGTGTGTGGTTTTACCGAGAAACCCCGGAATCTTATCGTTTTCGGGTGGGGGGAGTTTTCGGGTTGAATTTCAATTGCTGTATTGCTGGCTTATCGGGCTGACAATTTTTTAATTAGACCCTCCGCCTGGGCCCGGGGATGGGCAAACTATAAAAACACAGAGCCTGCCATCGGATGGGTTAGTAACGGAATCGGAACGTTCGGTTCGATTGTCAACCGTGCGAATAAATTATCCTACCAGGCTGCGATGTTAGGTAGAGTATTGTGTTGTCCTTTCTTTAAAAATTAGACAGATATCCATAGGATGAAAGGGTTTTTTTTAATACGGTTTTAATAAAAATTTGAATTCTCTATTCTTTGGTAGCTTTCAATCTGAGGACTTGCGCCCTGGCGGCCTGCCTGCTTATGGCTTCCCAGGCCTACGCCACCTACACTATGGAACAGATGTGCGCACAGTGGTCCGGCACAGGATACGTGGGTAATCCGAGCAACTGCCAGGGCTGGGGCTACTGCAAGGGTACGCAGCTGGTCTCGTGGGGCAGTTGCGCCAATGGTTTAGTCTTTAACCCTCAGCTGGGAGTGTGCGGCAAATCCTCCAATACCATCTGCAAGACCAATCCCGAGAGCACTTGCAAGGCAGCCACATCGCCCATGTATGTAGCCATTCCTGGCAATTGCACTGCCTACGCTAATTGCGATGGCCAAGGAAATATGCAAACCTTCAGCTGCGGATCCAATGCTGTCTTCTCCGAGGGTGGTCCGGCCTGTGTCTATGGCAACGTATGTCCACAGAGCTCCATTTGCCAGTTCATGTTGAACGACATCTTTGTGGGTGATCCGGACAACTGTGGACAGTACATTGCGTGCAATAAGGGCACCGGTACATCTGCCAAGTGCTCCTCCGGTACCTATAATGCGAAAACCGGATTCTGTCAATCGACGAACTCATGCGACGGCTCCTCGTCCAGTGGAGGCAGCAGCACTAATGGAAAGTACTCGGTTGGTGATGAAGTCGCAAATGCTTGCAGTGGATATGCTAATGCACAGCCATCTGCAAATACCGTTCGATTCGTATCAGACGGCTCAAGCTGTTACGGATACTTCTACTGCACGAGCGCTTCCGCTAATGGTATTTGGAACTCCTGCCCAACCGGCACCCACTTCAATCCAACGACCGGACAATGTGTCTCGCCTGCCGCATATGCCTGCACATTCAATCGATGCGGAAATGTGGCTGCCGCCTTCATGGCCGTCGCAGGCACATCTTGCAAGACATACCAAGTTTGCTCTTCAGGATACGAGACTCAATGCCCTGCCGGTAATCCATACTACGATGAGGTGAACAAAATTTGCACCAGCGACGAGCCCAAATACGCAGTTTGCTTATCTGGCTAATTTTTTATTCAAATATGTCAATGTCTAATATGTCTGTACCTCAAAACCTGTACCTCTATTCGTATATGAAATGCCGAATGAAATGTTAAACACTTTTGTCTTTAATCAATAAGGGATAAGGGCCAACGCTAGCCTAGAAGCGGCAATAAATAAATATTATATAATATATACATGTATCCTTGAGTCTTTGAATTATGAATTTATATTATGTGTCGAAAAGTCTGAAAATTTTGCATTCCTTTAATTTCCAAAGACAATAAAGTTAAGTACAACTACAAATTATCAAAAAGAGGATAAATATTTAAAATTATAATGTTATTATAATGAGTCGTTAGATGAGTAAGAATGAATAATATTCTCCAACTTCCAACACAAGGAATAAAGAGAAAACATTCCGCTTACATTTAAATTTTGAGTACCCTATCAGAAAGTTGAGTTTTCGAATTTCCACTTTTCTTTACTCAATTCACTCAATTTTAAATGAAGTGAAAATTAGTTTTTAATTAAATCTGAGGGTCTTCTACTATCAGATACTAGAATATTCGAAGCTGACGTCAGTTTTAAGATATCGTGTTTGTTTTATCATTTCAAAGTCGAGATAAGTGGGAAAAATATACCTCAAGATTGTCAGTGCCAAGGTTTATTTACGTTTTAAGGATCTATTTATGAGTTTAAAGAAACGCGTTTATTTTTGAATACATTGAATGAGTCATAAATGTATTCGGTGATTAATAAAATCGGTAAATTTGATAATAAATAGTTCAAAACCAGACCTAATCGAGACCAACCACTTTTTTGTCAATGTCATTGTCGCGTACACCTGCAATATTCGTATCACCTAGAGAGGGGCCATTGATCGATGCGATATCATCACCATTCAACATTTTCCCAAGAGCCTGTACTTCTGCGAACTAGACAATGGCGATGTGATTGCCGTGTAATTTACATGCGGCCCCAGTATCGTACATCGAACAGGGCGCTATCTTCCAATTTTTTGATATCTTTCTCGATATTTGATGGCATGTGCATTTTGGAAATTGTTTTTTCGCAGCCGAATGGTCTTTGCATATTTAAGGGAGGCTGCTTCCGTTCTTGCAGTATCAGTTAGGTTCTGGTTGCTGTCATCAAGAGATCGCACCACACCGTTCCAGGACCAAGGATATCACTTAGACACACGATGAACACGATGAACACGATGAAGCGAGGCAAGTAACTTTTTAGCTGCAAAAGCAGGTTTTTTTCTTTATGGAATACATTTTCAATATGGAGTCCTCTACCTAGTACTTACAAGACTGATTCCATTTTCAGCCAGCGGAGTCCTGTCGCTGCTGTTTGTGGCCAGCGCCTTGGGCAACGTGATCGAGGACTTTGAGTACTTGGAGATCTCCGACATGTGCGACCTGCTGCCTTTGGGGACCAACTTCCTGCGACCAAACACCTGCGACAACTGGGTGTCTTGCGCCGGCAATCACAGCATCATGGAGCAGGGAACCTGCGCTTCCGGCCTCTATTACAATAAATCGACAGGACGTTGCGCCAGCGAGTCCACTGTGACGTGTCCCTACAGGAATATGGTTATCGAACCAAGCAACCTGTGCGCCAATGAGACGGACGGCGCCTTCGTGATGGATCCCAGCAGCAGGAACTGCCGCGGCTATATCCTGTGCAAGAACCGCAAGCAGATCAAGGCCAACTGTCCCAACGAGCTGATATTCCATCCCACATCCCGATCCTGCGTCTACCAGAACCAGTACACCTGCCCCGAGACCCAGGCGAAGTCGAGCAGTCCCACCTGCCGCGCTCTGCCCGACGGCACCAGGCTGGCCCATCCGAAGCAGTGCGTCCAGTACTACGAGTGCGAAGAGGAGATCCTACACGAGCGCTCGTGCCCCGCCCTGATGGCCTACGACTCGGCCAGGGGTGCATGCAGGAGCATGGACGCGGCGCAGTGCTACGATGGAGCAGCTCTGCCGGAGCCAGAGAACACCTTCTGCCTGGACGAGGCCACCGGATCCGCCCGCGTAGGCTACTTTGCCGACGACGATTCCTGCTCCCAGTACTTCATCTGCGCCAGTCCTGTGGGCGACAAGCACGACACGGAGCCAAAGCACATGAGTTGCCCCTTGGGCCAGTATTTCGACTCCGAGAAGCTGTCCTGCCGCGACCGGATGAACGTCCGCTGCCGCCTGGACAGGTGCATCGGCACCAACTTGTCCTACGTGAACGTGGACGGTAACTGCCAGGCCTATGGCCGCTGCTCCAACGGACTGACTGTCAGCACGGGCCACTGCCCCTCCGGCTACTACTTCGACGAGCGCAGCCAGGGATGCACACAGACCAACTACAACTACATCGCCTGCTCGGTCCAGGTCTCGGTCATGTCTGAGGAATAGGTTCGCCATCCGCATCCCGATCCAGGCCCCCCGACTTCAATTCCAATATCAATCCCTAATAAATCGATCCAATTCTTGGTGGAGGTCAAAAGCATTGCATTGAATCGAGAATCTATTTCTTAGTGGGCAATCCCTAGATTAGTTTGTTCCCGATTCATAAAGCCATTAAGTAATAATGTCAATAATAAAGTGGATTCATTGCAATTGATAGATTAAAATGTACAACCAAAATTTTGAAGGTCAATGGAGTTGGGTGTTCCCATAAAAAATATCCCCTTGACGTTCTTGAAACACTGAAACGGAAATGTTCATTAGAAAAATGGAGAAGATGGGCGATAAAATGCTTGTCAGTCGGAGTTGGTATTTGCTATCAAAACTGCGACAAAAGCCGATATTTTTGTTCCTTTTTGGCAATCTGTTTTTTCTTGACACTTTGAGGGCCCAGAAAGTTATCAGTTTTAATTAAAAGAGTACCCCAGTGCCAGGCAGTTTGGTTCGGAGAATTCTGAAACGATTTGAGATAGGACCTGGCAAGATTCTTTTATTTAGTCAGGAGATTCAGTTGTTCCCGTGTTTTTGGTACCACATGGCGTATGATTAATATTTAGACAAAATTCTTATAAGAATTTATAGAAATTATGTTCATAATTGATTATTTATTAAAGTAAAGGAAATGAGCAAGAGGTTTTTTAGACCATTGGGTGGGAAAATTTCGAACCAACATGGCGTATGATTAATATTCAGTCGAAATACTTTTAGGATTTTATTGAATGTATTAAACCCACATGGCGTATGATTAATACATTAATTATAGTTTTAATTTATTTACTTATTATTTATTCTTAAAATTTATCCCCTCAAGTCAATTGGTGGATATTTCTAGTATTTTTCCGCGCAAAACTTTTATGGCCATGTTGCGGTTTTTTCCCCCAGGCTGTTGGAATCGTTTTATCAGTCGATATCAACCTTCGTACACCTGAATGGGTGACGGCTTCTCCACTTTTCCGCCTGGCACTCTCTCAAGCATGACATCATGGCCAACAACCACTGAGCGGCGAGTGGGCCAATCGATTCACGGAAATCTAAGCCACTCGGCAAGATCACTTAATCGTTATTGGGTTACTTACTGATAAGGGCACTTAGGTATTATTTATTGTAGCAGCCGAAAAAGCGAGTGTCTAATTAAAAACGATTGCGTTACGGAACTCACGAGACCATAGATATCATCACTCAGTCCGTTGGCTCCGCCTCGGGGGCGCGGTGGAGACGGATGATAGCTGGCAGGCGGGATAAGATATTACTTGGGTGGTGCACCGTTGAGTCACCTCGTCGAAGTACTCGTCCTGCGGGCAGGTGCCCTGTCCGATAGCAGTTCCGTCCTGGCAGAGCGAGTATCCCCTACATCCGTCGTCCGATTCATTGGCCAGTTGGATGGTGGAGTTGCCCAGGCCGATGCAGCGATTGAAGTCGCACTGCACCTTGGACCGGGGGACACACGCGCCGCCGTCTGTGGCTAAAAAGAACCGCCCGTCCGAGCACACGCCGTGCTCCAGGGACATCTTCCCATCGGCCAGCTCCCGGCAGTAGTAGTAGCCGTTGCAGGTTTGATTGTCAGAGACGAATTGTCCGGACTGGGAGCACACGCCCCCGGCAGCGATCACCGGAGCCGGGGTGGAGGCGCACACCTCGTCCTGCGGATAAACGCACTCGGCCGCCGAGGCACTGAAGTAGAAGGTGCCAGGACACGTGCCGTTCAGCACTTGGCCATTCCAGCACATCTGCCAGCCGTTACAGTTGCTCGAGTCCTTGATGAAGACTCCATCGGGCAGAATGTTGCATATGCTGTCCGGGTCCATCTTGGCCGCGCACGGAAAGTTGCGAATGCAGTCCTCCGTTCCGGGACTGTAGTTCATTCCCGTGTTGCAGGCTCCGTGCGTCCCCTTGCCATTCAAACAGTAGTAGTAGCCGTTGCAGGAATACGGATCGGCGGTGAATCCGTTGGCCAGCGCGGCACACGGATCGCTGGACACGCACTTGACGGTATCGGAGGCCACGCACTCCTCGCTCTCCCGGTCATAAAAGAGTCCGGTGTCGCAGGTGCCACTGACCGGCGCTCCGTCGATGCACTGGATCCACGCGTTGCAGGCTCGAGGATCATTCATCTTGGTGCCGTTGACCACCAGGTCGCACATGGCAGTTGGATCAAAGCTTCCCAGAGCGTTAAGCGCGGTGATCAACGCAAGTCCACATATAAGGATTGCCTTGGCATCTAGAAAAGGATATTAAATATATTTTTCTTTTGAGTATAATATATTAAAAAAATACATACACATTTTCAAAATTTATTTTTAATTTTTACAAATAAAATAAAGAACGGCAACGAATAAAAAGAACGTCCAACTTTAAGGGAAGCAACTTTGGCATTAAATACTTTAACGGAGACAACACTTGCCTTTAGTGTTCCGGACACCTTGGGAAGGTCCATAAATTTTGGAGTCTTAAGTTAGGCCAAAACTGTCGTCAGTGGCTAAAATAATCGCATTGAGTATTCATATTCTCGTTTTATCGCATTCCGTTAAAGCCAAATTTGACAAGTGATAAATTTTCAGCGCATGGCGTTGTTTTGTTTATAAAATTTACCTCATTGATATATTTTCCGCTTTTTTGGACATTGGACACTCATGTCATAATTTGAAAATAATTATAATTTGTCAAAGGATAGTATCTTTCACCGGATTTTGTGTTGATTTGGTTATCTTGGTAAACGAAAAGTTTTATTTTTAGGAACTGCTGACCAGTTTGTTAAAAAATATATCAGTAGGCCAGAAGTTTTTTGATTTCTGGAAGACTCTGGGCTTAGCTATTTGTTGCTGATAATATTTTTCCTTGGAAATTATTGTCCTAGTCTTGAGTTTATTTGGTTTAAGTTCATCTAATGTGGTTTACTGTATTGTACTTTATTTAAAGCAATAAACTATACATTTCCGGGAATCGGGTAAATACCACAAGTCAAAAAACAAAATAAAGGTATTTAATCTAATCAAATAATTGGTAGTTAATTCTTTTGAAATTAAAATAGTATAGTAACCGCAAAGGAAAATATGTATTACAATATCAAAATTAAAATATTTATATAAATAAAAAAAAATATATTAAATTTTTAATTATTTTTTACCGTGAGTCCGTGATTTTGTTTACCTGCCCTGTCAGAAAAAAAGGCCATCGATCATGCAAAAAAAAATGAAATGAACTCCGTTTTCAGGGATCTCCGATTTATCAAAAAATCGAGTCCGTTGGCCTGACATGTCGTCGATCAAGTTGGACACCCAACCCGGCGATAAAGACCTACGGAACTTGGCATAAAAGCCCCGGAATGACCATCCGCGGGAACAGTATTCGAGGAGGAGCCACGAAAATATACAACCAAAAAAAATGGGTTGGTCTCTGGAAACACAATTGAGAATCCACAAATTATCCTTATTTCGTTTAACAAAATAGGTGGCAAAGGAACTATAATTGCCGGCCTGGCACTGCTGCTGATTGCCTGTGCCGCTCCAGCCCACGCCAATGTCAATACCACCGCCCTCTGTATGCTGGTGTCAAATGGAATCCTGGTGGGCAGTCAGACGGATTGCACCACCTACTACCAGTGCATGGGATCGGTGATCACCCAGATGTCTTGCGGCAGCGGCTTATACTTCGACAAGAATGCCCAGCAGTGCGTGACCACAATTCCGAGCACCTGCACCAGCGCCAGCAACCCCTGCTTGGGCAAGGCGGTGGGCAGCTTCGCTCCGTCCAGCTCCACCTGCGGCGGCTACTATTACTGCAGCGCCTCCGGGCCAGTGCGGGGTAACTGCCCAACCGGCGAGAACTTTAATCCCACTACCATGGCCTGTGTTTATGGCAACCAGTATCCCTGCACCGAATCCACCGCCGACTCGGCCAGCGGCACCTCCCAGGCAGTCGCCCTCAACCTCTGCAATCTGGTCGAGAATGGAATATACTTCGGCAGCGCGTCCAACTGCTCTTCGTGGAACCTCTGCCAAGGCAATGTCCTCAAGAGCGGGTCATGCCCCAACGGATTTGTCTTCAATGTGCAGCAGAGGAACTGCGGCTACAAGACGCTCTCCTCCTGCTCCCAGGTGACCAACGATCCCTCGCTGACAGGCATCACCAATCCGACGACGTGCACCATCGCGGGCAGCAAATTGGCGGCCACCGCCTGTAACCAGTACTACCTCTGCACCCCCAGCCTGAACTACCAGCTGCAGACATGTTCTCAGGGCTACTATTACGATACGGTGTCGCAGGGATGCGTCCCCCGCATGTCGGCCCGGAACAACTGCGATCGCTGCGTGGGCACCACCTCGACCTTTGTGAACGCCTACTCGAGCAGCAACTGCAGCGACTACCTGTACTGCGTCAATGGCGTGAAACAGGCCTTGGAGTCCTGCCCAACGGGCTACTACTTCAACGAGGTCCAGGGAAGCTGCACCCAGGGAACGGAGCCGCAGTTCCTCTGCTGCAATCCGACATTGAGCACTGGAACTTCTACTTCCAGCTCTGGTAGCTCCACCTCAGGTAGCTCCACCTCAGGTAGCTCCACCTCAGGTAGCTCCACCTCCGGAAGCTCCACATCCGGAAGCTCCACCTCCGGAAGCTCCACCTCCGGAAGCTCCACCTCCGGAAGCTCCACCTCTGGAACTTCCTCTTCTGGAACCTCCACTGGTACTTCCACTGGTACTTCCACTGGTACTTCCACTGGTACTTCCACTGGTACTTCCACTGGTACTTCCACTGGTACTTCCACTGGTACTTCCACTGGTACTTCCACTGGTACTTCCACTGGTACTTCCACTGGTACTTCCACTGGTACTTCCACTGGTACTTCCACTGGTACTTCCACTGGTACTTCCACTGGTACTTCCACTTCTGGTACTTCCACTGGTACTTCTGGAAAATAAGTTAAGCAGCTCAACTGCGCTTTTAAAAAAATATATATATTTATGTATCAAGCAAACAAATAATTAAATCACGAGAAAAACTCTTTGTTCATTCGATATGATGGACTATAAAGTATAAAATCGGAAAAGGAACAAACTATTCGCAATGAAGAAATCAATATTTTTACAGTTCCCGGTTTAAAGTAAACAAAAAAACCCTGATAAACAACAAATACGTCAATATATTTACGATATAGTCAAAATTTACCTACCCATATCTAAATTGTTTTAGTGTTGCATACTTTTGGAACTT
This sequence comes from Drosophila varians, assembly GCA_018150405.1. Lineage (NCBI taxonomy): Eukaryota > Metazoa > Arthropoda > Insecta > Diptera > Drosophilidae > Drosophila > Drosophila varians. The sequence goes on from JAECWK010000135.1 coordinate 10,583,710, forward strand.
ATTTGTGTATTTTGCAGAAGATATACGTTTAAAATTTTTAAATAATATCCAATATGGAAAGATGAGGCTCCTCAAAAAGTGGCATAACCATTTTTAAATTAACTTAAAAAACTATCGCATTTCGAAAAAAGCTAATATTAGAATGTTAAAAATTTGTCAATGAAATAAGAAGATACACGAGATTTTATTGGAAGGAATTTGGAAGCGTATTTTTTCAAGGAAAAGTGATAAAAGCCGTAGTAACTGTTTCCACTCATTGCGATTATGTTATAGAGCTGATATAAGTTTAATTAAAATTGATAAATTAACAAGCAGACAAGATGTTCCCGGCGTATATTGGATCGCATAAATATAAAATTGAATCATGTTCTTTGGCCTTTAATTCCTGAGAACTGCGGAGGCTTATCTCCGGCCGGCTAACAATCTTGATGGCGAAGCCCCGGGCCCCAGGCCAGAGCCCTATAAAAACCACGGGCCGGAAAAACTTCGATATCAGTCTTCGGCTACCATTCATTGGCATATACTAGTTCTAAAGACAGTGCCTGGTATTAACCAATAGCAATGACGGACAAACTCCTCCTAGCGACGATCCTCTGCCTGATGGGCACCAGTGCCCTGGCCCAGACCCGAAATCGTGGAAGGCAACTACAACGTAACGGCGTTCTGCAACTCCGTCAAGGTCGGCACCCAGCTGGGCAGCATTGTGTCCTGCGAATACTACTACGTCTGCCAATCGACCGGACCCGTTCAGATCAGCTGCCAATCTGGCTACGCCTACAACTATACGGTGCAGGCTTGCCAACCAGCTAGCCAGGCCAACTGCTTCTACGGATTGGCTGAACCGTGCAGTGCCACGACAGGAAACTCGTTTGCTCCTGTGGCCAATGCCTGCAACCAATACCATGTCTGCTCAAATGGCAAGAGCACCTACATCGGTAATTGCCCGGCCAATTGCAAGTTTGACGGAGCTACTGGAGCGTGCATCTATGGAACATGCTCCACCGATGTGAGCATTGCGGTCAGCCTCAATAGCGTTTGTGAGGTGGTTCCTCCCAAGATTTACTTTGGCACTACAGAAAGCTGCGGCACGTGGTACCAATGCCAAGCTGGAAAATCGTCACCAAACACTGGCACCTGCCCAACTGACTATCCTGTAAGTTGTTTCCTTTTCTTTTTCGGAACCTTTGTTCATAACAACACAAATACAAATATGTATTTTTAGAAATACGACGTGCAAAATGGAATGTGTACCTACGCAAGTGCGAATGTATGCGGCCGTGTGACCGATAGTCCTCTCATCTCCACCACCACCGGATCCTGCTCGAGCACCGACACCACCAAGGGCGATGCCAATATCTGCAGCAAGTACTATGTGTGCCAGAACTCGCAGTGGCAGACGTTCAACTGTCCCTATGGCTACTACTGGGACACGACGAGCGGAGAGTGTCAGACCCGCCAGAAGGCCACACCCACCGCTGGCTGCAACCGCTGCGAGTACACCACCGACCGGTTCGCCAATGCCGTGGACAGCACCAACTGCGCCAACTACTTCTACTGCAGCAACGGCGCCTCCACTCCCCTTGAATGCGAAACGGGCTTCTACTTCAATGAACAGAAGCAGGGATGCGTCAGCGACAGCACCCTCTCATCCTATGTGAGTGCTCCCAATGGAGCTTGCCTGGGAGCCACCGCTGGCGGCGGCTCTTCGACCACCACTTCCGGTGATGACTCTTCGAGCTCCTCCACGGCCGATGCGGACACATCCTCGTCTACGGTCAAAGATGAGGATACGAGCTCAACAGAAGAATAGAACTAGCGAAAGGATAATGTGCAAACCGGATCTACTATCTATATATATTACCATTTACTATTCAGTATTCCTATCAAAAGGCAAATAAAATTTGTATTGCAAGCAAGAAATGTAATCATTTATTTTCATTAAGATTAATAGAGAATGGGTCTACACATATAATTTGAAAAATATTGGCCAAGGTGTAGCCTTGACTGGGGTCTATATCGTTCCTATCAAGTGGCTTTTAGGCTATGGCTTCAACTATAAAATAGGATCCACCAGAAAATTTTAAAAAACTATATTAAAAAATTTAATAGGTATCCAGATTTAAATGCAGATTAATAGGGAATAGATTGTTTCACTGGGCGACCTCCTAAACCAACACAGCCGACGCTACTCGGACAGGCTAACGAGTCACCCAAATCCACTGGCTAGCAGGCTGGCTGACCCGCAAACTTTTAGACGTCTTAAGAAATTCCACCCCAGCGATCTGTCTTTCCGTGTTGTGCATTAATATTTTAATAAACATGTAAATAATTAGATTTAACGCTTTATGAAACGTTACACTTTCTATTTATAGTAGTGAGTCAAAGTGAACCCAATTAAATTCCTCAGCATTTTGACTATTTTTTTTAGAACGCTATCTGTAAAAATTAGTTTAAAATGATACTCAGATTGCAAACACAAGTTTTCGTTTAAGATTGCCAAAAGCCACACCCATGGAATCGACCTTATAAAAGGAGAGACCTTATGAAGCGCGAAGCACTACAAAATATATATTTCAATCCGCAAAGTCGAAGCATCAGATCGGTTCAAGAAAAAAAACTAAAATGAAATGCTTTTGGGCATTAGTGGTGACACTTGGAATCTGTTCCCAACTGGGAATGGGTAATGTCGTGGACCAAGAAAGGCAGTTAAAGAAAGTGCGGCTTCCTCTAGGGGATCTTAGCCATGTAAGCTTTAAAGGGATTTAAAGATTAAAGAAATAATAATATTATCATGAATTAGATTTGTCTTGGTCGCAAAGAGGGCGAAATGGTGGCCCATCCTCTGGACTGCAATGGCTACTTCGTCTGCTCCCGAATTCCCACACTCGCCTACTGCGACGAGGGACTCCTGTTTGATGAGGATCGCAGGGTTTGCGATCTGCCGGTGAACACCATCTGCCGGCAAAGCGATGCCGGAAAGGTCCAAAGTAGCTCGGCCGAAAACTCCGAACTGCAGTGGTGGCCGCACAAGCCCCGACCCGTTTTCGTGGCCGTCGATGTGAACAGTGGCCAGCAGGTGAACCCCATGGAGAAGTACGATCCGAAGGACATTGAGTGCCGGCATTTTGGAGCCTACTTTCTGCCCCATCCCACGAATTGCCGGCTGTACTTCATCTGCGCCTACGGCCATCTGCACCGGCATCAGTGTGGGCGTGGCACTCAATGGAATTACGAGATGTCCGAGTGCCAGTTGAACGACCAGGCCGTTTGCTACGGCCAGCCCAGGGACGAGGATCCTGTGGAGCAAGTGGAAATTATTGTGGGCAGCACAACACCCAGCAGTGGAGCTCCAGTGACCGTCTGCTATATTGTGGGTTCCAGCGGACTAACCACTCTGCAGCAACTTCTCACCGATCCGGAAACCACGGAGGTGTCTCCCGTCACCGTGCCCGTTCCCCCGCGGGCGGAAATCAATGCCCTCACGTGCCCCTCCACCGAACAGAGCTACATGCCCCATCCGGAGGACTGTAGCAAGTATTACATCTGCATCGGGGGCATGCCGGTGCTGACCTCCTGCCCCAAGGGTCTCTTCTGGGACCAGAAATCGGGCTACTGCGAGATGGAGAAAAATGTCAAGTGTTTCCACAAGTGAAGAAATAAAAACGGGGATATCGAACATTCAAAGTTTTTGTATTTATATAAAAGTGACAATTAAAATTTGAAATAAAAAAGACATTCAATATAAACTTTTAAAGAACTGTAGCCATCGTAAGTCTCTGCCACAAAATAGTTCGTTTTTGAGTAGTTTCGGGGCTTTCCTTCTCAATTTTATTGGACTGCCATGGATAGTTTTTCACAGTCTCCAAAATTTTCTCCCAAAAATTTAATGAACTTGGCTCTTTTGGTCCCACGTTTTGGCTAACTTCCTGTGCGGAAATCCTGGCCAAAATCAGAAGAATAATTGCACAAATGGCCAAGTTACGTCCGAAGGTGGCTGGCATTTTGGGGCAGAGGCTATTAGAAACTGATCTGACTGAAAATTATAATCTTGGCAAGAGTTTGAATAATCTGTCAAAATCTTATCAAGGAACGCTCTTTAAAGACGCTGCAAATTGCTTTACAACAATTGATAAGATAGAAAGTGACACTTAATTGTATAAAAATGATCGAAGCCTAAAAGGCGGCAACGAAAATTGTGTTGGGTGAATAATTATTTAATGATAACCAAGAATTATATTTAAACTCGTAGATAACAAAACTAAACAAATTAGACATTTATATTATTTTGTTAAAGAGATACGGAATTGTTCATGCTTTTAAAATATTTATTTTTCCAGAAAGCAAATATTTTGGAGTAATAAATATTAGTAAAATTGTTTACTTTTAATCTAGATGGAAATTGCATTTTTATCTTTTAGGAATTCGAATAATTTTAAATATCTGAGTCTCCGTTGCATCTCTTTCGTTACAAATAAAAAATGGCCAAACACCCATAAATGATGTCACTTTTCCGCATACAAGATTATCCCTGATCTTGGTTCATTAATAATTTATCCATTAACTACATATGTTTGCCGGCACGATTATGTTGCTAAATATATAGTATACATAGAGGAGATATATCTGTGTGATCGTTAGCTTTATTTAAATTTATATTCTTAGACGGTCGAACTCAATTAGGGCTGGTTCTGCTGTCCAGTAATTAATTCAGCCGTCTCCGTTGGCCAAAGCAAACTCGTTGGTCAAAGTTGGAGTCGCGTGACTCATAAACGATCGCAAAATGGCAAACAGAAATTATTTTTTGGGGTGGATCGACAAAGTTAATACGCTAAACAAGTTCCAACAAAAAGGGGTTACCACAAACTGCATTTTACATTTTAAAAGGAAACAAAATGTGTTAAGTTCCTGTTAATCTAATCAGTGAAAGGTCTTACAAAGATCGACGACCTTATTTCGATGCAGAAATTAAATTTACACAAAAATTAATGAAGAATGATTAATGGATTTCAATATTAGTCTTTATCATAAACAAGGACAGATCGTTTTGCCTAAATCTATATTTGGAAACGAATGTTTCTCAACCTTGAACTTCCTAGGATTTGAGATACATAGGGGCCTGACCTGCATTTAAAAAAATAAGTACTTCCATTGAAGTAATGTAAAGATAGCATATATTTCGTTGAATATTCCCTACGGAAAGTCTCAATTTACTTCTCTGCCATATTGTATTTAATTTATTAGCGTCCAAGCTAACGGCGCAAATTTGAATAAAGAATTCAAGTTCAAATCCGCTTCTGTTTGTCACACCCTTCCAACACACTTATATGTATATAAGAGATACATAGTATAATAATTGTGTTTGTGTTATGTTTTTCGGAAATGCGGCGGCGCAACATCAGCTGTAGTGTTTATGACGCAACATTGGCCCTCTCTGTAAGCATTTGATGCTAAGCATAATTATTACTTCTTTTTCTATTAATTTTGAATGAGTTTTAAGACAACAAATTAAATTCCCTAAAACACCAAAATGGAATAAGAAATTACATAAAATACATGGCAATGTGTCAGATTATTGCAGTCTGTTTGCTTTACCGACCAATCACTATTAAAATAATATTCACAGAAATTAAGTAATAAAATTAATTAAAAAATATGATAATTATTATTGTTTTTATAAATATTTAAAAACTAAGGTCTAAAAATGTTGCCAACTGCCGCTGTGAGCGAAATGTTGACAGAGAAGCCTGCGCTCTCCAAGAGACTCCCAATCAAAAATATCTCTAGAACGTACCGGATATACATATATAAACCGGGTAAATAATTTAAAAATATATTAAAAACATAGCAGTATAACTAAAATGTCTAAAAATACAATTTTCAAAATTGGTTTTAAAAAAGATTTTTGGAAATGTTGCCAACGAAAATGTTGCGAGAGAGAACGCGAGAGATCGGCGCGCGTCCGATTGGAAAGCTTATATTATATCGCCGCGTGAAGTTTGTTTTTTTTCGTCCGTCGTCGCGTTTCGTCGCGTTCTCCGCAAATAGTTTTGTTATTTTACTTAATTTTAATTTTATACGGCTTTTCGCGACTTGTGACGTTGTCGCTTTTTTTTAGGAAGTGCGCACATATGCGAATAAAATAATGCCGATCCGGAGGTTTTGTTGTTGTTAGCGTCGCGTCCGCGTGTCTCATTTTCGGTGGGTCACACCTGCAGTTTCTGGCATAAATAAAAACAACAACAGCAAGTGCAAAAAAGCAGCAGTTGTTTAATAGAAATTCTATTAAAAAAGGAGCCGCAATTAAGTTAAAAAACGTGCAAAAACCTGGGAGAGCAGTGCGTGTGTGTGGGTGAGCGACAAAGCTCTCTCTTATATATTGCGCAAGCAGAATATTGTTTTTATATAAACCTGCTATGTGCGTGCGAATATGTAAATAATTTAATTATTTTTATAGATTCCATGTGTTAGAAACAAAAACAACGCGCCATAAACAAAAAGCAGATGATCCACTAAAAGCTAAAGTGCAATTTTCTTTGTTGAAAAAGATCGCTTCAAACTCCAAAAAAAATCGAGCAAGGCTATCGCTGTCATAGTGTGCGTTGTATTTTGCATGAATGTGTGTGCCGTCGTGTGTGTGTGTGCGCAAGCGTCGCGTCGCAATGCGAATGTTAATGAAAAACACAAATCCATGAAATTCGCCACCAAATAGCTTAAAATCACTAAATAATCACATACATTTGAAACAACAAAAGCAACAGGTACGATCGCAAGCAAAAAAAATAATAAAATTAAAACTACTTTTAGCAACACGCTCCATGAAATAAACTTAAAAACTGATAAGACCGAAGGGTAAATACTCGAATTGCTAACTCTTTATATGTGGTCTGCCATCTCGCTCTGGCCTAATATCAGCTGTCTTATATATCATTACATACATATGTTTGTGTGTTTATCAAATAATACATAACGGGGGCCATTAGAAGTCAAAACTGACCGATTTCGGGCTACCCTCCCTTCAGGGGGCCAGGTAATTAACACCTTCGCTTCGAGAAGTAAAATTTTTAGTACATCACTTTTTTCTTAAAATGTGTTTGTACATACATTAGCCCTTTCGTTTAATCAGCTGCATATATACTATATCTACATATAACGCAAGGTAACCGGCAAAAGAATAATCAAAACTCTAGCTTTTTTATTCTATATTTTATAAATGTGTATAAATGTTATATATGGTTACCCCAAAAGTTATCTACCTAAACAAAAATTTCCGTTTCTCATTTATAAATTCAAGACATGGGTGGGTTCGTAGAAACCTTTAGGTAAAAGAATTGCAAAGCTCTCTAGAAAGGCGCCCAAAAAGGTTCTGTTTAAATATATTTCAAATCGGCAATTATGGAAATTCCACGAAATTGTGTAGTTTACTTATTTAAATCCTTCAAGAGATACAAACTTGAACTGATAAGGAAATCCTTCGGCTTGTCCAAAGCTGTGCAATATTAGATAAATGTGTATCTATCTAGGCGTTGTTCCAGATATAATCTTTACTAACCTAGCACACCTAGCAGACACTGAAGATCTCTGGCGTATATACACGTGCTAAAGACGTTATATCTCGCTTTATCAAAGGCGGCTAATCTAACGAATAACATACGTGAGAGGTCTGAAAAGCTTCTCCCCGGTTTATGTAACATGTCCATTGTACATGCCACCAAAATGACATTGTTGGGGCCGGGACTCATTATCCGAAAGCCTTATCAACTGGCCCAATATGTAATGCATCAAGAAACTTTCCAACTCATCTAATTTGCGCCTCATTTTTCTTTTTTTTTTTTGGCCCGAACAAAACTCACTTCGATTTGTTCCGCAACCGGTTTGGGTTCCTGGCAGGGGTATTGGGGGTTACGTCTCGCAGGAACTCTATGCACCGAGCTATCAATCAGTAGTGATGTTAGTGCCACAGTGGGACCTGACATGAACTTTCCCGACATTTCTTTCAGTTTATTCCAAAACATTTTTGGTTTTTTGTGATTAGAAAGTTTTCACTAAAACCATGAAATATCATACAAAATATTTTAGTCAAACATTACTTTGAATGTCATCATTACTCCAGTGCTTTATGACGCAGTTGATGGGCCGAGTTATGCTGGTTTGACTGTATATTCCTATGAGTCTGTGTACTTGGACAGCACAATGCGGTGTCAATGAAAGCCTCAAAACTGGTTTCGGCCTAGGAAAATGAACGCAAACAGTAGTGAAAATGCATCAAGTGCTCGACTACCACATACCTCCCAGATTGTACTTCCGAGTGCATCTGGAATCTGCCAGTTTGAATTTCAAACCAGCAAGGCATCCAAAATAGGGTTTGCCAACCGAATCTAAGGAATTTGAGAACCCTCAATTATAACTCTAGTATTACCTGGCACGTGACAACAAACCTTGAGACTAACTATTTGTTTCGACCAATTTGATCATCATTTTAGACTTCCCATTGAAACCCTAAAAACCTGTAAGTTTACTATTTATTATTAGCTGGTTAATCGACCTCTTAGATCCCTTCCCTGTTTTCTTAACTTTTGTTTGTCCACAATAATGTTTGTTTGGCCAGTGGAACCATCTGCAGCTCTCTCGTTACGCTATTGTTTCGATGGTTTCGAAGGTAAATTTGATCAGTCAATTGAAAAGCCAAGTCTGGCAAGTTCGTAATGGACCGGGTCGGGTCCACCCCGTCGTGAACTCGGAACAGAAGCCAATAACCAATCGAAGAGGTAACGCAATACCCGAGCAAAAGCTTGGCTCAAGACCAAGTGAATCATAATATCAAATCTGGTTAGTGCTCCACGCACAATGAAATTTGAAATAGCCACCGTAGCATAACGAAATAATCAAACGCAACCGAAATCGATATTCGATATTCGAGCAAGTGCAAGGGCAGATCGGATCGGATCGTTTTAAAAAAAATGCTCGTATAAGAGATCTCGACAGGACTGTGGTAGAGTAAGGTCTAAATATAACCACAATACTTGCGGCTAATTGAAGCTTCGCAGGGACTCGAACAAACATCTAAAGGGGTCTGAGTGTTATTGATATTCCGATCATGGCTATAAGCATGCGGTTACGATCAGTAGTTGGTGCGGATGTTTGTTAACAATACACAGAGAAAAGAATACTACACACTTTGTATTTGATTTATGCTGTAAAAATATGGACCATTATATTCACAGATTTAGCGTAGTCTTTCGAATATTCCTCTTTGAAAGTGTTTGCAAATATTCGGGGCCTTATAAACTATTCGGGGCACGTTTTTGTCACAAATGTTTACAATGGTCAACACCATTTAAAACTGTTGTGAGTTTTGAATATATTCAGTGTTAGGAACAAAGGGCATTCAATGACATCACCTTAACATAGTTATTTTTAGCGAAAATGTGCAAGGATAGTGGCTTTAAGGTTTAATGGTTAAAGTAAAGGGGACATGGAGTACATCCATCCATTATTCACATGCAATTGGATAATAATTATTGTTGTTTTTCCTCTTGATGGAATAGAGATCCATATATCGTTCCTTAAATATCACTGTTTGTTGTTTTTGAGGCTTGAGACCCCTCTTAGTTAACTTTTAATTTGATTTGTGAGAGCCAAAAATAAACATTGGAGCTCTAGCCGATTCTCAATTCTCAAAAGCGAATATATAATTGGCCTCCACTTGACATATACAAATGAGTAATGAAGTTTGGTCGTTTTCGGGAAGCTCTACTGAAGTGGCATTGACATTGATAAAATCAAGACGAGTCCCCCAGTCCCCAGAATAATCGCCAAAGGGTTTTGGTCATTTGGCGATAAGATCGTTTCACAATTACTTCCTTTTGATATTAGGTATGAGTTGTATAAAGCTAATGCAAAGATCATGGAGTAGCGAATAAGGCAAGTCATGGAGCTATAAATATAGATTACACCCACAAATCAGAGGCACCACTCCATTTCATCGGAGTGGAAGATTGCCGCGTGCCATGTACCTAGGTGCAATCTATCGGATACAGGAACCAAAACAATCAAATAACCAACCAAAATGGCCCAAACCCAAAGCGACGGGAACTCAGACAAGTGCGCTGCTTGTCTCTGTTAGTTTTTTTTTTGCGTTTTTGTTTCGAAATCTTATCACAGTCCTGGCAATTGACTGTTGTTTTTGAGCTTTGTTGGAAATAAAAATTGCCGTTGATAACATTTAGGCATTCTCACTGACGGGTGCCTCTTTCTGGCCCGAACAGTTTGGCAGTCCGGGAGCCAGCTGGCTGGCTCATCCCGTCCACCACACATGTGTCAATCGTCGGAGTGTCAGGAGTCCGTCCGGGTGCCCCTAATTGGAATTGTGTCAAGCAGACTTCTGCAGCAGCAAATGGTGATATCGGCTGCAAGTATCTCCAAGTTCCCGACTGTGTATCTTTTGTCTAAATGGGCCACGTATCTGGTGCAAGTCTATGTACCGAAAGTATAGATTAAATGCAACGTCCATAAGTGAAAGTCTCACTTGTGTGGTATCCACTGTATACCAGATAATGGCTCCATGCACGCGAATGATATATGCTCCGTTTTCGATTTTTTTTCCAATTCTTTTCCTTTTTTTTTGCCGCATGGGTTCCCGTTTATCAATGTAACGACTCGCTGCCGTCCTTTGGCGATGATAAATTGACAGATTGCACTTGTCCATCGCATATTCGTTTAGCACTCCGGAGCTTAGCACTCTGTCAGTTTCGAGATATGTACGTCGGAGGTCACTGTCACTCTAGTTGGGCAATCCGCTGCCTTCGATTCGATTTCCAGACAAGTTGAATATTCTGAATATCACTTGGTCTGGTTGCATTCAATGTTTATTGAAGTTCCTTTCGAGCTTTACACTTGATGCGATTATCCACCTCGGGTCTCATTGATTCCCCCTTATAAAAGACACTCGAAAGATAGAATCTTTTACTATTATTTTGGTGTTCTCTTCGGTTGGTTGTCATTCAACAAAGCAACTAATAGATAATGTCTAATTCAGAAAGGTTACTTGATGATTGGAGGTTTGCAAAGCCCTATATCTGAAAGAATCAGACACCGTCCAGAGTTTTGATACCCGAAACCAATACAATGGAAACCCCTGACGAAAGCTAGAGAGAGAGCAGATATCAATAATGGCTTTGAAACTTTTGATAGGAGAGCCACAATAGAGCAATAAAAGCTGACCGGGCGAATTACTCGACTTTTAATCAGTTTATTAACACCCGTTTCTATACGCTTTCCCGTTTGCAGGGTTTTGAAGTCCGCTGCCTTCGGCATGTATTCCAACAAGGAGACAAAGACCGCCACAAAGGCGCAGAAAAAGACGCAAAAGGTTAACAAGAAACAGCAGCAGAAGCAGCAGATCCAGCAGCAACAGAATCTACCCAACGGCAACGCCAAGATGAAGTCACCCGGGAGCGCGAAAAATTCCCAAGCCAATAACAATAACAATCACACCAATATCAACAACAACAACAGCCAAACAGTGACGAATAGCAATAACAAAAACAATTCGGCACCCGTTAACGTCGCACAAAAGTTTCGGGAGCACTACGAGGCCGAAAGAAGGAACCCAGGCCCTCATTAATGGAGCAAATACCTTGCCGGGCTACGAGAACGTGCCCAAGATGGAGCGATCCAATAGCTTCTCGTTACGCAACAAGCTCTCCAAGTTCATCAATCATTTGACGGGCAGCAAGGAGAACCTTTCGCGGACCGAAGACGACGGAGAATCCGGCCGGGTACCCTTTACGTTTACCCGCAGCCGTTCGATGATCCTGATGCGACGTCCCAACCGGCGGAGTTTCATTGAGCCGCAGTTGGAGCAACTGTCCGAGGAGACGGAGAAGTCTGGGGATCTCACTTCGCCGGCATCCCCGCGCAAGACCTCGGCGGCGGATCTGCAAGAGAACTCCCCCATACTCTTGCGAAGGAGCGAACTTACGTCTTCCGTGAGAACCCCGACGCGTCGCCAATCCGCCCAGCCTTTCACATCGACTCCTTTGGAGGACATACAGCCTCAGGTGCAGAGGAAGGCCTCCCTGATGTCGCTGAACAAGACGGAACCTACCAATCCGCAGCTGAACTTCCAGAAGAGGCGGTCAAACACGCTGATAGCGTCGTTCAAGAGCACCTTCAGCGGCCTAACCGGGAGCAGTGGTGGCGCCGAGAAGAAGGAGAAGATGAATCCCAAGTGGAGCGCCTCGCTGCAGTCCTTGCAGGCTATCGACAATATGGTCAGCTATGCCAACATGTCCTTCATAGACTACGACAAGTTCAACGGCTACGAGAAGCAGCTGGAGCGGCAGCAGTCGCTGATGAGTCTGGCGGAGCAGCCGGTGCCCGCCGCCACCCAGCTGCCGCTGCCCCCCACCGCCTACACCCACTCCCATTCGCCCTCGCCACTGGGGGAATCCCATCGCAATTCCGTCCACCTGGGCTCCTCCTTGGAGGAGTCTGATGCGTCGCACGCGGAGCAAGACCTCCTTGGAGGGCAGAAGTAAAACCTCCCTGGAGGGCAGGAACAGCATGGCTAGTCTGAACAGTGCCTACAACCTTGACACGGATTATGAGCACAATTTGGACCGGGTGCACAATGTGTATCGGGAGAGCCTGGACTCACGGACTCTCGAGTTGCTGAATTCGCGATCGCGCAATTCCTTCATCCAGGACCAGGCAGTCCTCTTCGACGCTCTGAATCTGGAGGATGGCTCCGTGGGACGCAGGTGTGTCTTGTGCCGGAGTAGCAGTTTGCGGCAGCAGCTGGAACGGGACGCCGTGGACGGGCGGGGGAATCCAAAGAAACAGGTGAGTGGCCAATTGTTATTATTTCCAGAAGGAGTATAGCGTCTACTGATTACCAATACGGGATATGATTCATAAAATGGCTTCCGGTTGAAGCTTTTCATGAATCCTTTTGATTTTCTTCGAACAAGGCGCCCTTTTATAACCTCATAGAATTATTGGTAAGCCTTATGGGGTCTTTTTTCTTATCTAATTAATGAGTATTATGGTGGTAATACTCAGTAACGTAGGCCCCGTATTTACAAAAGTCTTTACCGACTCGAAAGTCTAAGTAAATAAAAGGTTAAATCAGATATGAGGAACTTTAGATATCCTTAACTTGTTTATAAACTTTAAAAGAATCTTAAACTGAATATCTTTTGTGAGCAAATTTTTTTAAATTAATTCACACTTGCTTATCCGGTGTTCACGATTATCTTAATTATAAACAAAATTACGAAATCGTGACTTTTCTTGAACGTCAACTCGCTTTCATTGAGCTTCATTATTTCCGATATATGAATGGATAAAAGTACTATGATTTATTTTCTCTAGATTCCCCAAGTAAAAACAGTATCCGTGACTTGGTCTTAACTATTTGTATTTGCCAAACTGTAGGTGTAAATAGCGGTGGAAATAGTTAAAAAGTTAGTTAGTTAAAGTACAACGACACGGGACCCTTACGATTGCGGATAAAAACTAATTTGAACTTAAATCAATCTTCTACGTATTAAGAAAAATGTGTAAATGTGTTTATTCGGCGATTGCTGATCTCCACTATGTTGCACATTCTACTGCGTGTAGTCGGTGTCGCCCTTGGAGTAGTGTATGCAGGCCAGAACGGTATCCAAGAGATAAAGAGCTCCCTCGATGACGCACAGCGATCCCATGGCAATGCCCACCTGGCGTTCCGAGTTCACGTACAGGAATCCCTCGTCGGACATGTATCCTTTCCAGTAGTGCAGAGCTACTCCGCCAACGGCCACCCACATGATGGTTCCCACGACATTCATGATGGTGTCACATAGTTCCCTAAAAGAGTTTAAATTTATTTAGATTTTATTTGGTAAATCATAAAGATTTTGCCACAAAACACAATAACCTTAAAGTCCAAACGAACTGATAAGGAAAATATAGTTTTAGGGCTGGGAATGTTGGAGAATTTCCTACAATGGACCTCGACTTACCCCTTGTGTTTGGTAGTTCCGAAGGCAAAGGCAATCGTGTGGCATCCTGTGTAGATCAGGAAGCCAACCATCACTCCAGAAGCAACAATTTCCGCATCTGCACTCTTCTCCTCGTTCAAGTTCCAAGTGCCGCCAATGCCGAGGAACTCGCCGCCATCGCCCCAGCGATACAGAAAGATGATCACCAGGTTGATGATCTGCAAATAAGGATGTCGGAGGATGTAATGAGGTCACGCACGAATTTCAATGATTCACATTCCGACCACGCCTTGCCGCACAACACGGCGCATGAGTAATATTGCTAATACACCCCGGGCCCTGATAAAACGAACGCTTATCAGCCAAGTTGTTGCGACTACCAATGGCTATTGCTCAATTCCCTCAAAAAAAAAAAAATATTTATTTGCCTACCAGCTTCAGGGCCTTGATGAAAATAGAACCAACTGTCTCCACGGACACCATTTTTCGTATTTAGTATTTAGATTTTCCTTTTTTTTCGGTCGTTTAGCTGCAAAAGGAATAGTTTAAAAGTCACTTCTCTGGGCGACACTTAATCACTGGAAGGCACTCACAATCTTTTCTGTAAATTTCACACGGAAACTACAACAAATGATTCGTGTTCGTATCGTTGTCGCTCGTCGACTAAACTGAAATCATTAGTGGGAAGGCAGTCAACCTGTTTCCCGTTTGTCGCCAAGAATTTGTAGCTTTTGCAATCGGAGCATACACGGTCAGAGATTAGATAAGGCCTACTACCCCAGCCCATCCAGCACAGCCACGATAACAGGTGCGATCCGAAATGGGTTACTAATTGTGTTGACTGTTGGCCAAGAGAGATGCGCATGCGCCAGCCCCGCCTATCTTATCAATAATGTTCGTTATCGTGGTTCGCCTTACAACGCGATATCAGGTGCTCCGCGGCTCTTTCTGCGGTTTTGGGGTCCGGAGCCAAGGCAGGGGTTGGGTCTGGGGGGCCCTTAATCATAATATGGCGGCCACAAAGCCGCAAACGTGAAAAACAAAAGCCCGGGGCTGTAAGAGGCCGGAAACTCATTTTCTTGTGTCACCATTGGATATTTTCTTGAATACGCGGCGGGGTGAGCCATGGGTCTGGTATTCCCTTTCTGATAGCGCCCCGGACTTTTCGGATGCATCCCCAGGCCTTGAAAACTATCCGACCTTGTGACAATTTGTGTTATCGATAACTCGCTTTGATTAGATTTAATCTGTTTAATTGAAAGGCTGCACACAAAGTCGCTCGAGCTAATCTGCATTTCAATTAGCGGCACCGTATTCTCGATCGAGATTTTTTGCATCAACTGGAACCTAAACAATGCAAATGAATGGCGACAATTGGCGATGGTTTTGCGGTTGTCATGGGAACATAGTATATTTTCTTTATATAGGGTACTCTTTTATTTCCCCACGTGCATATATAATGCATTTACATAGTAAATAGAAATGTAAATATAAATCATAAGTTCAGAACATGAAACAAACATGACATCACACATTGTCTAGACTCTAGAGTCTAAAGTTTGTTTTTATGACCTGTCACCGAGTGGCGTGTAAAAATATACACATAGCCATTAACCCATTGGATGTGTATTGTTGAGAATTATTGTACTTTTTACGAGGTATCTGTGAAGTTCATTCGCGAGATGTGTAACCGCAAAACGTGGGATTAGGGGCAGGAAACTTAGAAACAACTTTTAAGTGGTAGTTAAAACACCTTTTAGTTTTGCAGAACTATTTAGCCAAGGTTATCCGAAACTTCTGCAATTGTATCTTGTGGAGGAACAAAGAAAGATTCTTCGGGCTTGGTCTTTTTATTGCATAAAGTCGGATGCTTAAAAAAGCCAAGGAATTTGCTTCCAAATCAAGGCCAGAGGTTGTTCTTTCTTCAGGCTTATAGACACACTTTCCCCTTTCCTTTTCTGGATCCCCTGCCAGCTCGGGGATCTCACGTTTCCATGGAGTCCCAGAAAGTATCTTTAATTTTGGAACTTGTCTCCTCTGAGTTTTCTGGCGATGAATCACTCCGCCGAGAGGCAGAGATTCAATACAAAAAACCGGCATGCAACCGTCACTAATACATGGAGGCAAGTCGTTGTTGGAGCTCTCTCCTTATATTATATATGGGGGCTCCATAAAGAGAGACCCCAAAATGAGAAGGTTTCGTTAAATGTTGCTTAGTAAATAGTGTAACTTTTTGTATATAGTATTAATAAATTTCTCAAATTTTAATATTTATAAATAAAATATTTAAATGCAGATTAAAAAGTTTTTTTACCTTGAAAATATATCATATATAAACACTAAGCTTGAAAATGGCTAAAAAAGTATCTCAGCTTTTGTGTTCCGTAGCAGGTAGAGCTTGAAAGTGTCTGGAGAAATGGCACTTTAGTGGCTGGGACTTGTAAGTGAGAGTTTTAAAAGCCGGCTTACAACCAAATACAAAAATGTATACCCCACTGATGAGTGTTCATTGGCCATTTGGGAGTACTCACCTTCCTTATTGGCACTACCTGGCGGCACTGAGCTGTGACGGCGTTTACGCCACAATACAATTTCAAATCCAAGCTCACCGTGGGCGGTATTAAATTAATTGGCGGACTTGACCGCAGCATGACTCACAACAGAATCACATCGATGAGCACATGTATTTGGGGGGGAGAGCTTTTCCATTTTGTTTTGATTACCATTTGATTTTTTCGCCGGCTGCGTTGTTGCTTTTTATGAATGAAAGTGGCGTTTGTTTACCTTTGCGCCTCTGAGTGTGCGCACCTCAAAGCTCTCTCTCCCCCCAAGAGAGAAGTACAGTGAGGAGAGAAAAGAAAATGGGTGAGAGTTTCCGAGTTTCTTATCACTCGAGTTCTAAACACGCATAATCACAGGCGAAAACTTTTGGCCACTTGAATAATTGTTTCAAACTAAAATGCCGCTGCTCACTGATTTACGGAAACTTTTCTTCTACAATTGTTTTTTTTCAATTAATATAAGCAAACCAGCTATAAAAATGTATATCCATTTTTATCGACAATTTAAAAATTTGAGAGCAATTTTATGACATTTGCTTAACGCTGGCATTCATATTCATAGAGGAGTTCATAGACCATACAACTCGGGGAAATATATTAGTTTTTTTTGGTGCCTAAATATATTAAATTTAAAAAGTGTTTGGTTAATATATTTGCTGTATGTCCTATTCTTTGTTAATTAAAAAAGAATTGTTTCAAATACTACAACTGGAGGCTTAAAATAACATAATTTTTAAAGCTAGTCTTTTAAATCATTCTTCCTGAATCAAATTTATTCAAAATCTATTTTTTTTACCAAAACTGTAACCAAATCGTAAATCGGTTTGTGGCATTGTGTATATTAGTGACTTTGTTTATACAAACCTATTGCCGAGAACCCCTTCTTCGGGCTGTTATCCTTATCAGGCGACAGCGACTGTTTTCTCAGCTTTCTCTGCCAGCCTGCCAGCCAGCCAGCCAGGCTTCGTTGTCCTTTAAACGAGCGAATGGCGTCGCGGCGGCCTCAGTTCGTCGGCAGCCGTCCCACAGTGCGGATGACCCAAACCGGAGGAGCAGTCCGCGAACCGACGACCTCCGCCGCCGATCTGCGACCTGCCGCCGGCCAAAGATTTCAGTTCGTTTGGTTTGGTCGCTTCCGCGATTATTGCCGCGCGCGACTTTAAACGCCATCGAATCGCGCTCCGTGATAGTGTCCAGTGGGTGCAGTGCTTCCGTGGTGGTCCTGCCGCCGTAATTCCGGCAACAAACAAACAAAATAAACAAGCCAGCGAGAGTTACATGACAGAAGTGAAGCCTCCTCGTTCAATAACAAATCAACTGAAATATGTATACTCGTAGGTCTGGATGCATCTACGGTAAACAAAAATCGCATATATGATTGTTTGTTTGCAAATATTGGGTTCGTTACCGAGACCCATTTTTGCCTACAGTGATTTTTTCAAACAGTATCCAAGTGACAGTGTTGACCACTTTAAATTGCATTAAAAATGTGCAGAAATTAATCTTGGGGACTTATGTATGATGGAAAATCACAAGTAAGGGATTTCACACAAGTATAAAGCTAAGCAAAAACTTGAAATAGAGAATGACTTAAGATGCAATTTTCTTTAAGCTTTGAGAGCTAATCGCTTACTTCCTTGCTTTGAAACATGCCCTTGATGTCCTTGCTCTTAACGATTGCTTTTAAAGGTCACTAGATGCTAGAAAATAGTCGATTTTTTTGGCTATTTAATATTCATACAAAATATATTGCATTGTTATTATTGACACCAAAAAAAAGGACATTAATTGTAATAGTCATGTATTTTTAATAAAGCCATTTAATTTAAATATTTTAATATTTATGACAATAAAAAGTGTCCTGCTTCACTAAACGTGACATATTTAAAATGCTAATCAAATGTAAAAAAAAAAAAAATTCTTTTAATCCTTTAAAACGCTCTACATTTTATTCCGATACGCCTTTTAATTTGTTAAGGATTTAAGAGTATCCTTAAATGCGCCTTAACTGGAAAGCCCTGAAAAGTATTAAAGAAATGCCGCATTAAATTTATACCCTGGTGTTATCAACTCCCAGCTGTGGAGTAGGGTTTTGTCCCACAAGGAATTGCTCCTGGCATTTATTTCTAGGCCCTCCGACGACGACAGAGATTTGTAAATTTGTAATGCTCGGCATACTTATGGGCACAAAAGTACTAGATAAATGTAATCATGGCACAGCGTTTGCTTTATTGAAAACACAAAAGCAATAGAAACATGGCGTTTTTTGGGCGGAAATGGTGGTGATGTGCCTCCTGGCCCAGTTCTTTGTTCACCCGTCCCGAAACCTTCAAATATGCATAAACTAATTTTGGCTTATGCAACATACTTTTTCCGTCCGCCCACGGCACTGAAGCTGTTCCTTGAGCTCTGGAGGAGCTCTGCTATAATATTCATTACCTAGCCAGCCCATATGTGCGCCGTTTTGGCCAACGTCGCCGCCATCGCCCCCGCCTCCCGGTGAAACATTTAAATGCTAATAAATTTCGTTTATGAGCGAGAGCCGTGCTGGACAGTCGGACACTTGAAAAAAGATTCCAGGACTTTTTAAAAATTGTTTTTAAAAATTATCTTATCTAAGCTTCCCTAGGAAAGTTATGAAAATCATTCCAAGAAAGTAACTTATTTTATTTTCTAATATCTATTGTTTCTTATAAATGAAATATTAGTTTTTTTTTTTAAGTGCATATGTTTGGAACGGTCTCCGATGACGTCCGTGCGCTTGGGTTGCTCGTGACGTCCGGGCGCCGAAAAAAGGTGCAAAGTCAGGTGTGGGGCTCGAAAGAAATGGAGGTGCGGTGTGGTCCTGCTCAAGGAATCCTCAGCTCCCTGGCTCTCTGGCTACTTGGCTCCTCCGCCGGCATTCGCAGTAGCTACGGGAAATGATTTATGGCTCCATCGCTAAGGCTGCTAGCCAATTCCACGGGTTTGTTTGGTCATCCGCTGCTCCTCCACCGGATGTGGGAGCCAACACAAAAATAGCTTCAAGATTTGTCGAATGTGTCGGCTACTGAATATTTGGATGCCATTTTCATGTTTTTTTTCTTCCTGCGTGTTCTTTCGTAGTGTGTTGGCTGGTGGATGCCTTGGAGCGTCATAAATCAATTTTAATGTGAAAATTATTGCCGCATACTTTTGGGTTGTTGTCGGGAATTTTTCATAAACAAAACCCAACAGGAATTTGTGTAAAGAAAACGGCGGTGGGGCGGGGAATCGCCTGGATATCCTGGCGCACATGTGACACCTTGAATCTATCGCCGCTTTATGGTGGTGACAGTATCCTTGCCTAATAAAATGTGGCCATTATTCGCAAGGGACATTTATTTTAACAAGACACTTGGTGTTCTTGAAAATTCGTCCTTAATTACTGATCGTTTAAACTTAATGTTTCGTCCTGAACTCATTTAAAAATTGTATTTTTCTTTCAGGTAATTGTGCACTTTATCCTTGAAATGCTTCTTTAGGAGAAAACAGGCCCAGAATTTAAATGTAAGTTTGAGACCTTGACAAATTATCTGGTTATTTACGAGGCCGAAATTTCCTCTCAAGATAACAGAAACAACTCGATGCAAACTTTTGCAACGAATCCTGCAGACGCCTTTTAAAATTTTCGCTTTCCTTTGGCCTCCTTAGGAAAATTATTGCTTTTCCCTTCCTTCTCGCAAGCAAAATAAATACCAAAAGTTCAGATTCCTGCAAAACTTAAATGACTGCACTCTTATGTTGAGAAAATTATAAAAGCTGGACCAATGGCCAGGGGAATAGACGAACTCCCTTTCCAGAGGATCAAAGAAATTTAAATGGAACAGTTTTGTAATGGACCATTAAAATCCCACATGTCGCTTTTCAGGAAATCCCTATGCTATCCTTGTATAAAAGTTTGCACCTCATCGCCTAACACTGCCATTTTTTCAAATAGCTTAACGTAAAGTTCTTAAGCTACGTCGAGAGTTTATTCAAGTTTTTTTCTTTCTCTTAAACATTTTTATCTATCTTAAGACTTTCAATTTCGACGTACGTGGCACCTGAACTTTTCTGCTGCCACATGGCAGAAGAGAGCCAAAGTTTATGGCTATCAATTAAAGAATTGAAAATTTATAACCGAAATTGGGTAGCATAAAATTGGTTAAGTTTGGGAGAGAATGTACAACACGTTGCTGGCTTCATTGAAGCATATAAGCTGGCTACGAGATTGTCTGGTTTCCAGGCTTAAAGTCTCTTGCCTTTCGACTTTTAAAACTTTAAGTTCGATAAACACACAGGAAATGAATGAAATCCTTAAGTCCTGGCTGCTGACTGCTGGGTGCTGGCTGGCGTAAAGCCATTTCGGAGCAATTTCTCGAATTAATCTCCTTGGAATGTTTTCTAGCCCAGCGTGGAGCTAGGAGGGTGGGGGACTACAAACAAACAGACAAGGACAGGTGGCAAAGTGGGCAGTAGCCGCTCTGAAAACCAATTTGGTCATTATCTGAACACATAAATCAAAGTCGGTGCAATTAGCGCCGAGGTAGAAGTCCATTTTAAAATTAATTAAACCGAAAACAAATCCGCAAAACGAACCGCACGAAGCCCACACACCGATGACGATGGCTTCAGTGACTCCGAGACGCATACGGCAACGGACAAGGATGCGGACAAAAAGGCGGAGACGAATACGGCGAAGACCACAAACCAAATGTCCAGCAGGACGGATGAAAATTGAACACTATTATCCGGATTCCGGAAGCTAAAGCTGAAAGCACGGGGCATTGGCCACTGAAGTGGAAAGTGACTCGTGAATTACAAACAAGGACCACGATGGATATCCTCTTGAAATCTGGTTGTACGGTTTTATAACCAATTGGTGATGCCACAGAGCGTACATTTAATTAATGGCGAATTTCCATTAATTGAAAAAAATGCTCTTTTATTAACATATCATTAAATGGAAGGGCTGGGCTGGGCTGGGTAACTGATATTCGCCAGACCAAATGTTTACCATATGAAAGCCATTTATTTGCTCAATATATGAGGCAAGATTAAATTTTCAATTAAAGGTATGAATGTTTACAATACTTAAAACGAAAGGACATACTCTATAGTAAAAATTAATTGTCATGAATCCCTTTGTATTTGCTTCTGGATATTTACTTAATACGGAGAAGGATTCGACGATTATCTTTCCCTCGTAATGGCGGCGGCTTCGACTGGCTGGAATTGAAATCTAGTTTTAATCAATATAAATCACCAGGCGGCTCTCGATGGGCGCGTCAGGGGCATAGATTTCGTGTTCGCTGAATGCGAAGTGATTTATGCACTATTGGACCGGAGGACGTCAGAGGGCCACCCATCACCACCCCCTATCCAGTGGCCGCCACTCTTTCGTAATTACTGCCGGTCCGGTTTAGTTCGGTTCGGTTTAGTTCGCAGGGTCCTGGAACTCGGCAGTTCGGTGTGGTGTGGTCTGTGTCGGTTCTTAATTTGATTTGTGTCCTGGGTGCGGCGATGCAGGTTTGCTTTGCTTTTCGGCGACCGACCGCCATCGCCATCGGCAGGTGAGGATTGAGGATAAAGGGATGGAGGTGCGACAGGATGGAGGTGCGGCTTTGCTCGGACAATGGCCACTGATTGTGTGGTGTCGTCTGCCGGTCTGCTGCATAGTTGGCGGCGATTTGGGAATTTTCGTAAAAACCTCCCGGCCTTGTGAAAAATGTAATTAAATTTTATTAACCTGGAACTTTATAAATCAAAGAAAACTTTTCAAGTACAATAATGAAATACACATTCCCAGTTATTAATTCCATTTGGAGTTTTAAGAACTCCAACTTGTTCTTAACTTTTTCCGAGCATTATATCAATTGTTTATATTTTCAGGTAATTACTTTTAGATAATAAACCATGCCAACCATTGGAAAGTTTTCAATTAAATAAGTTTTCCACTAAACATGACTCCCAATTAAAGGCAGATGAGTGTCCTTCATTTAGAGATGACGTCGTTCAATATTTTATTTTTAAATATTGCGGCTAATTTACTTTTGCCCTCAATTAGCATTCCAAAAAAAAATAATGGAAACCCGATAATGTCCAAGGGTTTGGGGGTATATATCTTTAGCCCCTGCGAGTGCGACGTCAAAAAGTTAAGGCTAATTAGCATGACGTGGATCAACAAGCGGGTAATAGCATCAAGAATATATATAGCATTAAGAATATTTAATATTCCCGGGGAGAGTGCAAAGCGGATGAGTAGGAGTCTGAAATGTCTGTTTATCGGGGCTTGTCGTTCGACGTCGCTCCTTCCTTTTCAACGCTCTGGTCTCGTGTTTTCACCAGATTGAATGTTAAAGTTCTGCACCACCGCCCGAGGAGGACTGCGACACCCACTTTGTAGCCAATTGGGGTCAGTGGAGATAGCAGGCAGCCACGGCAGGACTTTTTCAATGGTATTTGCTGCACTCGTAAAAAAATGTACAAAGTTTCGCAAATTTTTTAAACATAAAATTATTATTTAATGGGGAAAATGATTTAAGGCATAGTCTAAAATTTTTAAAAATTGTGTTTGTTTAAAAATATTATTAACTTTTTTTCCCCAAGTGTCTCAATCTGGGTGCCGAGGGGCGCTTCTTGTTTATCAAATTTATTTAGCAAATGGACTTCAAGGCACTTTCCCTTTGTTCTGTCAGCTGGTTTCGGATCAAAATGTTTGCTTTGAAACGGAAACTTAGTTTGAGTGGCGCATCTCCGTGGCCCCATTTCCCCCATTGCCGCATCGCCGCATTGCCACATTGGCACTCAGACAATAAAGGATAACCGCAAATGTCCTGTGAAGCGAAGCGTGCGCCCGAATGGGCCAGGCATGCGTCATTTTCCGCTCGCTTAATGAAACATCGCCAACAAGCCATACGGCAGCGATGAAGATGCTAGATTCTAGGGATGCTGGCCCAGCAATTCCTAAAAATATCCAGAAAATCCCCCAACAAATGCTCAACTATTTCGTCAGCGAGCCAAAGCACACGCACATATATCGATGCGATATCCCTCAATCTCGCCTTCCGTCTCCGTTTGATCCTTTCGAGGAGGCCATTCTCGGATTGTTGTAAATAATTGCCGGCACTTGAGAGGCCCGTCCTTGCCTCTTGTTGGCCCGAAACGGCCAACAAAGGAGGCATTGTCCCCAATGTGTGTGTGTGTGTGTGTTGGGGTGCTTGAGTGTGTCGCCATTAACAGTTTTGGGTCCTGCAAGCGAGTGTGGGTGGGTGTGTGTGTCCGTGTCGATGTCCGGGAAACGGAAACCAAATCAGGCTGACAAAGCCTTTCGAGCAACAAATGGAATAATGGAAATCAAATGTAAAATTCTGCAGAATGGAAGGGAATGCTCGTAAACGGCAATTTGCCTGAATAAATACTATATTCGCAAGTGTCATCGAGTTGCCTTCTGGCCAAAAGACAATGGGGTCAGTACATTATATACATATAGAGGATATATGTGGCAGAGTGTGGTAATTTCAAGGATAATCCGGATGAAGAGCCTCCCTTTTTCATCTGTTAATTACAGGCAATGTGGGTGCAATTGTCTGCCATTGAATAAAACTGGAGGAGGAGCGGAGGTCCCCAGAAAATAATAAGCGAGAATGTCATTAAAAGTTTCCAAATGTTCTCAAGTGAGCAAAGACGAAACTCAAACATGTAGGAGTGTGTTTGCACACCCTCGACTCACAAAGGACACACACAAAAATGTCCTCGACATCGCATCGCAGGGGTCGTACCCCTGCCAAGCATTTGCCATAATTGTAAGTGCTTAATCAACGTAACGTAAAGTGTCACTCCAGTTTTCATCACTTTGACTATCGTCCCAGGTTGTGAGTCGAACGTGTGTAGTTCCATATTACACGATAAAGTTTTTAGTGCTCCCCATCAGATGCAAATTGTCGGAGACATTCAATTGATAGTCGACGACGGGCCTAATCGAATCAATTAGAACATATCCTTTGGCGCCATTAGCGCGCCAGAATGGTCGTTGACATGTCCACAATGGCGTAAATGTGGCTCCAATAGGAAACTTTATGATTTCATAACCTATTGGCCAGGCACTACCAGAAAATTAATGGTCGATTCGGTAGTTTTTGGTAATTAGTATCACAATTTATCATCCAGGTGGGTTCTCTTTAGACTGGATCACTTTTTGTGATTATTTCTTTGAGCTTTATAGTTTCTTATGCCATTTTAAATCGATTATTTCTCCAAGTGTTCTGCCCATATGTATCCTTTATACAGGACCCACATACTATATATGACACGTCAGAGAGAGGTGGCTGGAATTTGCCATTAATTAGTCTGCAGGTGTCGTTGGCCAACAGAAGAAGCAGACGACGAAGAACAAGGAGGCAGAAGATGGCCAAGACCACCTGGATGGGTGGTGTTTAATGTGGGGCAACGGCAACGGGCGGAAGCGTGGCCGGCTCATAAAAATTGGCAAACAATGGAAACTTTCGTCGAAGGACGAGCCAGGCCGAACACGACAGTGCGTGAACAAATGTGTTGCCTCGAAAAAGGAGGAAAAGGTGGAGCTGGAGGCAATGTTCGAGCACGATTTACGTAAATTTTTATTACAATAATAACGCCGGGGCGAAAATACAAACCAACGCGCGAAATATACTTAATGAAAGAAACCACAGCGATCGATTCGTGTATTGGCCGGGCCAGAAGGACTAAGGACCAAGGAGAAGGGAGGAAAAACGGAACGGAATGCACGACGAGCCCTAATGATGACACATTCTGCCATGGGGGAGGAGGAAGTCGAGCCCCAGGCCAACCAGAACGAACCAGTTGCCTGCCGAGTATTTCCCAAATGACGTAAGAAGTTGCAAAAGGACTGCGCGCCAAACTGGCACGGATCAATAATCGATGTGTAAAAAGTCAGCGACTGTATAAACGGAAAAGGACCTCATTAGAGCTTCAACACGACTCCCTGCCTGATTTTATAGAATAGTTGGGAAATATATGGTACACAAGATGATAATGGTTATCATCATTGTTATGTCCCATTAACTCCCTAGAATTTGCATAGCACTTGACGCAGAACATGGTAACGATATAGCAATAAATCCGGAATATTTTCCATGTCACAATATAAATATTATTCCGATGTGGTCATCCGTGACATCCCAAAAATTTGCATATAGGTCGTTTATTAATTTTTACGAAATCTCTTGTCAGGTCGAATGGCTTTTTATTTTAACTTTCCAATTCAGTAAATACAAAAAATGGTAGTTGAACCTCAACCTGGCAATAAACTTGACTTCCAAGAACTGAAATAGTCTGTATTTATTTTGATTTTATTCTAACAAAGGGCTCCGGCTCCTCCTTCGTCACGTTTCGCAGGTGCGAATTACGTAATTTTATGCGGAAATCATTTGATTTGTGGATGGTTTGGGAAACTTTCCGTTCTCACATAATTCATCAAGCCCGGCCGGAGTTTCGCCATTTCGACTGTCACTCCAAACGAAAACTAAAGGTGGCCTAAGCCGGGTCGAGTTTTGGGAACTGTCACATATGTGTGTACGTGTCAAATGGGAATCCCACTTGCTCAGGCTGTGGACAGCAATCATGGCCGATTTGGCTCACTTATTCGGCTCCAATATAGACAATTTAGCCATGTCCCTACCTGGATTGATCCTGTTTAAGAGATTTAAGGGATGTTACCTTTTAAAATATATATATTTAGTTTGTAGTACCTTTTGAAAACTGCGCCAGCTATGGGCTTGGTCGGAATGGAATAAAATTAATTTGACGTATCAGGACCGGATTCGTTTGACTGGCCATTGACATCGGTGGACAGCAAATTGGATGGCAGCATATTAAAGCACCTGGCACACGAAAGGCGACGTGGCGAGCTCGACTCAAAAGTGAACCATTCGCCTTCTTGGTCGTCTTGGACGATGTCATTGCCATTTAGGTGGCAAACTCGGGGGGCCAAATGGCGTTTATGTGTTTGCATGTCAGCTCGTCTTCGTCGTGGATGGTGGGCGGTAATGGGCGGGGCCTGGCATGTTGCACATAGCATGTAGCAACACTGACATGGGGCAGACATCAGCTCCGGCAACAAAGTCCACGTACACGTATCCTTCGAAAATTTGTGTTGATTTGCTTTTGCAACAATGTATTAGGCAAACAACTGCAACTATACTCCCGTAGGGCAGCCAAGGATACGATCCTGTGTGTGTGAATGTGCAATGAACTTTCTGCTTGGCATATACCCACATGGGTTAAGCTTTACAGAGGTGGTCAAAATAATAGGAGTTTGGGTCTGGGAACTGGAGCCTGTCTGTTAAATTTTTTAATTATAGAAATAAATTAATGAAAGGCCTGTTTTTGATTTGAAACCTTTTGTTTATACATTAGATATTATTTTATAAAACCTTAACAGTTCTGTTAACAATTGTTTTATCGGCCAGTGTTTAAGACACGTTCCTGTTTGCAATAACAGTTGGCCAGCAATTGCTTTCGTCCTGACCCTGCCCCCTGGCCAGCTTGGAAATTGGTTCGTGTTTCGCACGTTTGTGCGAAAATCTTTCCTGGCTTAACTAATTCCAAAGGGACGAGGATAAGGGAAACTGCAAAATAGTTTCCATTTTTATCATGCTTTTTTATATATTAAAAATTTTAATTGAAGTTCATAGGGTATTCTTTTAGAGTCACCTCCTCCTTTTGCAATAAAACCAACATTCCAGCCTGGCTAAAATCAAAAATTCTTTGCCAGTCAAAGTCCCTAATTATCCTTGCGTGCCGCTGTTCCCCACTTTAGTGGCCGTAAAATCTGTTTGTTCGAAAGCAATGCAGCGCACACGGAAAGTATATCCTTGTATACACATTACCGTCGTCCTGGTGGGGGAGCCAACAATCGAGAGCGTGGCTGGCCCTTATCTGGCGGCTCCGTTCCGTTCCGCTCCGGAGTCCAGCTCGCCGCATCCTGCTCTGGGTCTGCCTCTGCCTCTCCGGCATCGACTGTAGTCCTTACGTCTTATCAAACGCCAATCAAAATGGTGCACGCGGTCGAGAACGGCAGATGCCACGTGTCGGGCTATTTACATGGAAATTCGCTTTGTGGCAGCAGCAACGGCGGCTATAACCGGGACACAATGCACGGGACCGCTACAGCACTGGGAGGACCGGGACCACCGGACTGTTATAGAAGTTACATAAAGACTTCAAGGTAACTCGGAGCTCAGAGCTCACAGCTCAGAGCCCAGGACACAAAACACGCAAACGAAGCATTTAAATCGATTTCGTCGGGAAAGCGGGGGCGGCCGTCCGCCGGAGGAGTACCTTGTTTATAGCTCCTGCAAATTTATCTGACTGTTTTGGCGTTATTTATGGACGGGCCCGGTCCCTGCCCAACACCGGACCAGCCGGTGGCCCCCACTTGGTCAACGTTCGCCGGCGTGTGCCGCTGGTGTTTTAATAATGGCCGCTGCATTGGGGTTAAAGCCACTCGAAAGTAGGTCCATTCATTGGACCAATTTGGAAATTTTTAGTGGCCCCGTTTTGTGGCAGAATTATGCCGGAAGTATCCCCCCTTCCCCAGCTTTAAATCAAATGTGAAGTATGGCAATGAACAAAAGTTTTGCCTTTATTGGAGATAATTTTCGCCATTTGAAAAGTTTGCGAAAACATTAGAATTTAAAAGCTTTCAAGTGTACTTTTTGTTTTTTGTTTCCCCGCTTAAAATGTTAAGAGCCAATTATATAAAACACACTACAATTTGTAGCTTTTTTGGAATTAAAACAAGGACGAAAGGACCTTAAATTTCCAACTTTTAAATTGCAAAAAATTGGGCTGTCATAGTGGAAAGCTTTTGGCAAAATTCCACACTCCCCCTCCTGTCCCCAATTTCCGACATGTGGGACTCATTCAATTGCCAAACGATTATCTCCGGCCTCATCAAACACATCTGCACATCGGATTCCGGCCCTGACATCCCGGGCCGAGGACCCGATGAGGCCCAGACCAGGAGCCAGAAGTCGATGCGAGCTGCCTGCAAATGAGCGGCGTTTGTTTGCGGTCGTCTGCGGATGAATCTCCGGTACGGGTATGAGACCGGGGACAGGTCCTGAGCCCCTGCCATTCACTCGGACACACGGATGGACAATTGTGTGCTGGCTGGCTGGCTGGCTGGCTGCCTGGCTGACGGTTATATTCAATCTTTGCTCTGCGGGCGCACACACTTCCGACGGTGTGCACTCGACTGGATTTATCGACAGGACACAAGACTCATATGGACGGGCTGGCAAACTATTCCAGGTACCTAATCGCCTTCTGCCAAAAACCATTCCCCACTTGACGAGCCCAGCTCCAGGACCTCCCCAAAAAAGCAGGGGGCGGAAAAAAAGGAAAAAATCGAAACTGCACCACAACAAAAGCCAAGTGGCAAACTCGCTGGCAAACTGGCAAACAAACTGCCGCATTGTCATTGAAATTGTTGGCCGACTTTTTCCCTCTGTGTTCTTTGTAGTTTTGGTTTTATCGCCAGGCTTGGTTTTTGCTTTCGAGGTTTTCGGCTTTTCCCCACATTTTTGTATACCCGGTACTCCTTGATTCTAGGGGTATATTGTGGCGAATAAACTTTGGCAGATCTAATATCTCACAATAAGGGAGTCAAAAGGAATGTCTAACAAAACAAGAAATGCTTTTTAGATTTTCAACAATTTATTTGTATCGATAAAACCAAGAACTAATCCTTCCAATTGCTAGCCAGGTATCCTTAAAGTCTGCCCTTTTCCAGCGAATTTTTTTGTGGTATTTCGCTTGGCGCCCTTCTGTCATCGGACAGGTCGCCCCCGCTATCGTCTACAACGCCACACCATTGTTCAGGCCACATCGGGAACTATAAATCAACAAATTTGACAGCAGAATGTGCAAAGTGGTAAAAAAAAAACGGCTTGGGAAGCAGTTGCAAGCCAAGGACAAAAGGCAGAGAGTGGATTGCATTGGGGACTACTCGGGCGACTAGTGGCTCTCCAGTCCCTCCTGTCAGAGTCCTGCCAGTCCTTCCACTTGCCTGTCTGCTGTCTGTTTTCTGTTTTCTGTTTTGTGTTTTCTGTTGGCTGATGCTGTTGGCCATTATTGGTGGTAATCAAGCGTGATTAATTGAATTGAAATTGAATTTTTGTTTTGCATAACATTTGGGGCGTTGCGACCCCCACAGCCACATGGGAATTGGTGGGTTCGGGTTCAGGGGCTTCCAGGGAAATGGGTTTGCTTGATGAAAGCCCTGAGATTTGTTCACTATACCTCAACGCCTTTCTCGTTAGTATTATTTATGGATTTTCGGAAATTTATGCATGCAAATAAGAGCTTGATGATTGCGGATAATTAAAGCTGAATCAACATAATTAACACCTCTACTGTTTTGAATAAAGTTCCTCAAATTAACCAAACAAAAACAGTCTTGAGCACGAATGAATAATTTAAAGAGGACTCAATATGAGATGGATTAAAGGTAATTCTGTGAATCCTAGACCCTCTGCAGTGCAGCCAATATTCCTGTTTACTTCATTAAATTATCCTCTTTTTTTTAGTGGCAGTTGGTTGGGAAATTTAAAAGGTTTATTATCCCCACCAGCCGACCCTGAAGAGTCGCCTCCCCATGCAAAGTACGTCAGCTGTCTTGAATGGCTGTTGCTACTCGTACCTTCCTCCACGTGCAGTGAGTAATCTGACTACGGGCCACACGCCAGCCAAGTAACCCGTAATTGTGTTGTGGCTTCTCCGGGTCTCCAGGTCTCCGGGTCTCCAGGTCTCCGGGTGTCCGGGTGCCCGGGTGCCGGGTCTTCGTGCTAACTCTTGTTGACTTTAGTTTAGTCGGAAGAACACGATACTTGGTTTGATTCCATCGCAAGATAAACCTTTCGCCAACTACAAATAAAAAGAAAATTCCCTTTAGAATAAGCTATAAGATTCTCAATTGAAGCCATGTTTTTGCAAAGCCACTTTGCGATGATTAAATATGGCAAATGGAGTCAAAGTATTTTTGGCTTTTTATATATAAACGAAATGACTAACCCCTCCACCTGTCTCGTCTGTCTCTTTCAAGGTAACGACTCGAATCCAGATGATATATTGCATCGATGCCTCTCGTGCAGGCGCATTAGGTTCGCTTATTGCCGGCAATAAACTCATTTACTTACCCGGCCCGGGCACGCCTAACATCCTGCCGCCAGGACCCATCTGACTTACAGATACGACTATACCAGGTATTTGTGCAGTCGGAGATACAGATATATGTAGATTCAAATTCAGGTACTGTGAGTGTTTTAGATGTAAGAGTGCGGTGTGTATTGTGTGTTATGAAGGGAGCGGGGAGTAGGCGCGTGTGAGAGCTCAGCAAACCGAAACCCAAGCAGCTAACAAACAAAAAAAAAAAAAAACCAAGCAACAAAGTAACAAACAAACAAACCGACCGAGAGGCAAACAAATTGCAAAAATAAATGTGCGGCGGGAGGCAGAATCAGAAGCAGCAGCACCAACAACGACTCAACAAAAGGAAAAGGACTCGCAAAAAGAAGAAACAAAAATCGGAATCGGAATCAGAATCAGAATCAGAATTGAAGAGTTCCCATTAATGAACCAACCAAGGTGAGTAAATTTCAGGTGGCAATCATCAAGGAGTAGGTGCACACAAAGAAAAAACATTTTAATATTCAATTTTTTTTTTTTTTTGCATTTTTTCGTATTTTTTATTTTGTAAATCATAATGGGAAAGTGTCCTAGACACACAAAATCTCCCCAATCATCGATGATTATTTTGTTCTATCCGGAAATGATTTTTCAATGAGTTTGTTTTTTGTGCAAGTGTTTAGATACGAAGCCCCATGATAGCGACATGATGGATGGGCATTGTTTTTTTTTCTTTGGGGACCGACCAGTTCACCAGTCGGTGGCGTTTCTTGTTTTTGTTTCGGTTTTGCACTCTGCACTTTGGCCTTGATTGGGATGGGATTGGGGGAGGGGGAATCCTTCCTCCTGAAAAGTTACCAACCTCTTTGCATAAATCACAGAGCGGCTGTGATAACTTTAAAAATCAATTTGGGGCCCAATGTGTCGCCGGCTTCAAAGATTAAACTTTGCCACTGACACGGGACACGACACACAGGACGTTGGCTGACACAATTTGCGAGAGGCCTCGACTTGGTTAGCTTCGCTTTTGGCCTGGTTTATCGATCAAACTCCCGCTGCAAGTTGGCCAGGTGGGCCAGACGGATGCGGCTCCAGCTCCACTAACCCACACCCAACCCCACCTCCCACCATGGCCACCCCTCGAACTTGGAAACTTTGCTGCGCCTTTTGATTGCTCAGCAAAATGTTACATTACCACAGCCACATAAAAGCTGGCATCGTAATAATGTTCGGAGTCCTGCGCCGGAGGGCATAATTCTAACTCAACCCGTGGTATTTTGACGAGTGTCTATATACAGTGATATGTCCTTAAAATTAACCATGGTCTTTCTGGGGCTAAAAGTCCTTGGTTTTCCACTCAAAGGAGGAGGAATTAAAACACCGAGTTCTGATCAATATTTGGTTTCCAGTTATGGAATCCTTACTGTAGCGACAATCAACGTATCGGCTGGGCAGTGTACCGAGTAAATCCTGCCGCGGCACAAATCGCTTATAGTTTGGACAGAGGGTCGGACGCCTCCGGCCTCCTGGCTGGGAATAGTGCCTATTTTAGTAAGACTCCACCACCGCCAATTTGTATGTGATTCACGTCCTCCGAGTGCGTCAGCGAGGCTTTCGATATCGCAGAAGGTCCTGGGATAAAGCTGCCTGGTGTCGGGGCTTGTGGGTGTGGGTTTTGGGCGGAGGATGGGCTCCTGCAAATGGCACGGGCCCTGGTTCTTATGCTGATGACATCATAACAATAAAAATTAAATTGTTGCTGCTCTGACAGGCAGCGGAAATGACGGCGCTCGGCGGCTAGTTGTTTTTTGTCCTGGCGGCTGGCGGCTGGCGGTGGCGGATGGCGGCGGATTTTGTTGCTGCACTGAAATTGAAAAGCGCCTTGAACTCAGGCACTGCCTCATTGGGGCCACCCCCTTCACCAGACCACTCTTTGAATATAAAATTTTATCGCAAGACACACATTTAATTTCATTTAAAGAGGGCAGAAACATGTTCGTTTATCTTTAAACCTTCCCTGCGATTTGGCGTGCCGTGATAAAACGAATTTCGGGAACCCATTCCCCGGAGTCCTGTGGCACGGCATGTTTAAATTGGTTTAGCAATAGACGACAATTATGCAGAGAATGGAGAGTGTCGGTATGGAAGGCGTGGGGAATGTATAAATTATTTCATTGGTTTTTTGAGAGCAGGTTGGAGGTTGAATTTGATTAGAACAACTTTTTCGAAAGGTTTTACAAATGTTTGTCTAGCTTAAAGCTACACAGGAATTTAATTCTAAAATCGAAAAGGAGGAAAAAATCCCAGTGGGAATTTGGACAGAAACACGAAATCACATCATGATGTTCCTGTTTTTTGCTCGACCTTTTGTGTGGCTCCTTTGGCTTTGCAATAATGTGATTAGGGGGTGGCAGGAGCAGGGACCCGGGGGAGCATGTCTGTCGATTAGGCAACGTGTTAAGAACATTTAATTGAAAATAACTAAAGGGGTGACCCATATTCCCCTACTATTTTGTGTGTGTGGCATGAAAGATGGTTGGCTTTATTAAAGACCCCGTTGAACTGAACTCTCTGGCACTCGGTGTTTCGGGCCAGCTTAATTATACATTATTTTGGCCTAAACAACACACAGGCAAACAACACACGTCCTCTGCCCATGCCCCCTGCCCCTGCCCCTACCTTCCTGCCTTCCTGCCTCCTGGCTAAGGACTGAGGAGTAGGTGGATGGAGGCACGTTGCGTGCTCGAGAGGCGTCCAGGCGTGTGCAATGATTTATTTGCAACAGCCAGGGGCAAGCTGGCTGGCTGTCAACTCTCGAGCTGCCACACTCAATCCACATAACGCACTTTGTATGTTTATTTACTGTTATATTTATGTGCAAATAATATTAATAACAATAAAGTTTTCTGCCTCATTTTATGGCCAAGTTCTCCTGGCCACCCTTTGTCTCCTTTTTCCTCCTTCGAAAAATCAGGAAAAATAGGTGGCAGGGCCTTGTTTATCGTAGGCTCTGCCATCCGAAAAAAGCGGATCTTAAAGTTAGGCTACGAATATAAATGCACGATTAGGTCGAGAAAATATTCAGAACGTGACCCACCGAGGCATTAGGAATCAATAAAGGTCCTGAAATGTAAACGGAAAACCAAACAAAATGTAGGAATCTAATCGCAGATCTATGGTCTAATAAAGTATAGATTATTGCTGTAAATTTCAAGAGTTGGCTTTCCAGCTTCCGAACAATTTCCCCAGGGAAACTAATTAAATGCTACAGCATCCTGGCTTGAGCTTTGACTGAAGGAGCCCCCGCCCCAGATATTGCCTTCCGACTCTGCCTGATTAATTCAGTTTTGCCAATCGGTTGACAGCCAAAATATGCACATTGATTAAACTTTTTGGATTTGCCATCGATTGGCAATCGCTTGGCACCACACCCCGCCAGGACGAGACCCGCTTCACTCGCCCGGACTCACCCGGATTCACCCGGAAAATGATTTGAAAGCCCCCGGGCCAAGCTCCTCGTCGTTCTCATTTGAAATGCTAACACGTTTCCCCAATTTCCATAACAACCGAAAACTTTAAAACTTGCATACACAAATCGAAGGGCGAAAAATAGCAATAACGCTTGAATATTATGACTGAATGGATTATCCTAAATTGATTTGCTCCGAAAGTGGTTATTTGCATTTAGCGAGAAGGCGAATCCTTGACACAATGATTAGCTTTTTAAAGCGAATATCCCAGCACCCTCTCCTTGATACAAAAATGATTAAATTTATATTAAATATATTCTTAACTCCTTTTTCTTTTATTCCAGCAAACCAACGAACATCAAAACTATAGGATAAGCAATAAAAGCAAATTAATTTTAAATAATCTCGCTTTAAACTTAGTATTAGCCAAAAAAAAAAAACAAAGGACATACATCTCAACGTGTATCTTGGGGAAAATCAACGCTTTATAAATTAACGATTTAGTGAATAACATTTACGAATACCGAGCAGCTAATTTAGGGATAACCCGCGGGGACAGCCATCCGGAAAGGGACAACAAGGACAACCACCACGGCGAAGGGCGGCCGTAATGGGTGGTGGCTTTGCGGTGCCACCGATTACATTAGCCACCAACCAGCGCCTGGCCTTGGACCGGGCCATCAGCCACACGGGGGATATGCACGAAAAACTCCTCGAGAAGGAGGACAAGACTGAGAGGACCAATTTGCTGGGACGGTCCAGGGACTCGTCCGGTGGCAAGCACGACAAGCCGCCCAAGGAGAAGCCCCCCAAGCAGCAGTCCAAGTTCGCCGAGCGCCTGCGCCGATCCTTCCGACGCGGCGAGCACCGATCCCTAGAGATCAAACGCCAGGATCCGACACCGGAGGAGCTACGGGCCAAAAGCCGGGCTACGCCCCCGCCGCAGACAAACAACAATAATCGATTACCCTTCGCCTTTAGTCACCTGAATTTGCCGGGCTTAGGTCTGGGAGTGGGTCTTGGTGGCCACATAAATCCCGCCCTTCTCTTGGACAGTCCCGACGAGTGCACGCCACCGGAGTACGCTTACCAGCACTTGAGTAGCGTAGCCACCACCAATTCGAGCACATCCTTAGAGAGCAGCTGTGAGCTGGGCGAGCTGAGTGGCTCCCAGACGAGTGTCTTCTATTGGGCCTCCATGGGTGGCGAAATCAGCACAGTAGCCGGAGGAGGAGCAGGAGCAGGGGCAGGCACTGGGGCAGGAGGCGGATCAGTGGAAAACCAGGAGCGGGATAGACGACGCCTGGAAACCCAAAGCAGCAATCGTAGCGATCAGCTGCCAGTTACCAGCAATACTACTAATACATCCGCACCCGGAAACAGTAGCAGGAGTTGCAGCCTAACCAGCGACAGCAGCTCCATCCGGATGACCCGACTCCAGAATTTCCTCTTCAAAAGCAGCAACGAGAGCTCCAGGAGCTGCCAGGGTCACTCCAACGAGGGATTTACAGTATCCTCGCACAACTCATCCTCCGGAGAATGGGAACAACTGGGCGCCTACCTGTCCAGCAGCAGCGGCGTGGGCGGGGGCCACGACTTCCAGGGCGGCTCCTTTCCCGAAGAGAGCACGCCCGAGGAGACGGAGAGCATGCTGCCGGCGGAGACTAGTAGTGGAGCAGGTGGCTACTACCAGTACACTTTGACCTCGCCGAACAATCCCTTTCTGCCGGAGATCACGGCTCGGACGTATCACAGCACCTACGACGAGGACGAGCCGGCGGAAGGTGGTGGTTGCCTAGGAGGGAACGCGGTGGGGGAGGAACTAGACGGCAATGTGACCTCGGTGAAGTACGGAGCTGGTTCACGCTCCGCTCAGCTGCCCACTCCTTCGTATAGTCGCGCCGGATCGCAGGAGTCCACGCACAGCGAGGGGGGAGCCAGCTGTCCACCCGGACCGAGTCCTAGTCCCGCGTCCAGCTCCTCTTCCACTCCGGGGAGGCACCGCCGAAAGCTGTTCAGCCTGAACTCACCCACCCGACTGCTGCACCACCAACAGGCCCAAGGCGGAACCGGAGGCGGCCAAAGTGGCTCGCCCCCATCGGTCAGCAGCAACGAGGGCAGTGCCACCAGCAGTGGCAAGTTCAACTCCGCCAGTCTGGTGAGGAGCCTGAATCCCTTCCTGCCCAGCGTCACGTCGCCGAAGAGGGCGCCGCTGAAGCAGGCGGCTGTGACGTCGCCCGGTTCCGTGACCCCTGACCTTAGTACAAAGCGCGAGGAGTTCCTGCGGGCCACCATGAAGATATGCCTGGTGGTGTCGCCGCCGAACAGCAAGCTGCAGGTGAGTCCTCGCCGTGTCCTGCGGATGGTCAACAAATTATGCACGGCCATAATCAAATGTTTACTTTGCGAAATGAGAATAAACATATTTCCACTCTTATGTCCGCTCGTATTTTTGTTTTATTTCCTTCTGTTGATTCGCTTCTCTCCGTTTTAAGTTCGGATATTAAATTACGGAATTACCCGCGAAAAGCACGGATATAATATTATCCAGGCCTTATGACGTAAGCCAGGCCATAAGCCAGCTGCCCAAAAGTAGCTTTAAAAGCAGCCCATAAATTGTTTAATTCACTCGGGAAGTTTTTATTTCCTTTCTCCTTAACTAAAAACAATCTTGGATAATGTTTAAGTTGGTTGTTTCTATTCTTATTTAAAGTTATTAGTTTAAGTTTTACATTATAAGTTATTAATGGATTTTTGACATCAAAAACTTTTAACCATCAAAACAATTCCCATTTATTTATTATTATTAAATGAAATCTCCAAAGCGATAGCTTTAACAGGCATAATTATCGTTTGCCCATATATTTTATGGTCGAATGGAATTGCAATAAAAGCGTCCCTGCTGCCCGCCAAGGATTTCATAAATATTCTAATGGAGTTATTTCACATTACGTATACGCAGTGTGGTTGCATAGAAACTAATGCGAGTGCGAGTGCTAGTGCGCTAGTGCGTAAGGATGTGAGTAGGTAGGGATGAGGGTGGCATTTCAATTGTCGCCTAGACGTACTTAGGGGCATTAGGGCAAGTGCAGTGAAGCAATAAATTGCACCAGCGATTTGTGTTTGTCCGCCAACTACCCGCCACGGTGGTTTCGTCCTGTAAGCCGCCATCCGACAAAATGCTTTCACATTTCATAGAATATCTCCATTCAGATTATCCCCATTCCATGGCAAATATTTTCGTATGCGCAGGCATTCATGGACAAATCTCTGATTTGGCCAACTACCTCATCCTCCCACCCTGCCATAATCATAATTTTGTACGTTTATTACAAAATCTAATCCTATTAGTGGCGTGCTTTCATCAAAGGCATACAAAACATGGATGAGTGTACAGGACGAAAACGAAAACAATTATGGCAAAACGAGAAAAATAACCAAAGTGAGTAACTGGCCTAATAAAATGCCAGCCTGGCCAAAAACAGGAGTGAGCTCCTCGTCCTTTGGAAGAGGTTACACGACAGCCATAATATAAATTCAATCTTAAAGTTTCGTGTTAACTTTTTTGTCGGAAACATCACAATGTTAAAACGCTGTATTGAAGAGGCCAAAGTGTTTTTCCGTGTTACGTGTGCTTGTCAAGCGGGTGCAGGTCCTTGTCCTTTTGCCAAAACACTGACCCCTTCAAGTAAGCATGCTAGCAGCTAGCAGCGAAGTTTCCTAGTCAGGATATGCACGTGTTAACTTTGGCAAATGATTAGGCAATCAAGTTGGCAACGTTATGTAGAATATGTAGTAACAGGATAATAGAGAGGGAATTATTTATAGCCGCACTGCACTATTCATAAGGAATATACAAAGGGAATTATTATTTCCGCAACTTGAACTGTACAATGGTAAAGTGTTCACTTTATGAGATCCTGAAACTAAATTTCTCGTGTGGGAAGCTAAATGCCAACCGGAGCTAAGCGCCCGTCAGGCAAGGACATACCAAAAATGAGCAGCATACAATCCGTTTAGACTAGAAGATATCCTATGATTGATATGGGATTAACCTATCAAGTAGTTTATTGGCTAGCTTTGTGCCTCGCAGGTCCTTATCAACAGGTTTTAGTTTAGTTTTTTTTATTATATTCCAAAACCAATATACCTTAGTTTTTTTTGGATAACGAGAGACCTTCAGGCAGGCCCCTGTGGGCGAACAACTCACAATATAACCGGAAACAAAAACATAAACCAGAGTCACAGTAAAAGGGCAAGGCAAGTCGCGGCAGGATGAGGGCCGCCAGCTGGAAATTGCCAAAACAGAATGTGAAATATTGTCGTCAGCAGAAATAAAAGGCCACGCCAAACCAGACCAGAATAGCGTATCCTTGGGCGCCCCTTTGGGCGGTCCTGTGCCCTTCCTGGTCTTTGGTTATGGTCTGAAGATTAGCGGCATCAGGGGGCATAAATGGCATTCGTCTCGGGGCTTAAATTCTCGCAGCTAAAATGCCATGCATTCCTCACGCAGGAAGTTTCATTTGATATCCCAGCAACGCCAAAGGCAATAGTAATGAAATTAATTTCCAAAAAAATACTAAACGTTAAGATAAAACATTCGTAATTAACAAGAAATAATTTAAAATATTTTAGTTTTAGCTGGAGAGGGTGTCCTTTTTCATAGTCACTTTTTCTTGAGGTTTATGTAAACTTAAGCACAAGGTTCTTTGGCGTCAAACGCAATTTAAAGCGATGCATTGAGATGTGTAAGTCTCAGGGCGGGAATCCTTGACGAAGGACGAGGAGGGGACCCTGACTTTGGGCCACGTCCTGGCCAATGCTTGCCCGGCTAGCTGCGGGGGCACTTGACTGATGTAATCTCAGTGCATTAGGCGAGGACAGGAAACCTTCGAGGACACGTCTAGGGCCCTTGGCCGCCGGCGCAATCTTTTTGTTCTCGATGCATCTTTCGGCTGACGTCTCACTATCCTCGTCGTCCTTACCCCGCCTTCGTCCTCGCCTTGGTCCTCGTCCTTTTGAGCTGCACAGTTCCCCTCCAGCGGCCTGCTGCAAGCAATTTATTTTTTTCGCCGGCAAATGCTCTCGCATCGCCCGCCGACAAAGGCATTCAAAACATTATTCTCTGCATTAAGCGCGAAATATTCAGTAATTCGATGTGGCTTCGTCGTCCCTTGGATACACTGGCTTGACGACTTTGTGGCGACTTGGGCGACCTTCTCCTTCTGCCAGCACAATACACTTCCGATCA
Source organism: Drosophila varians (assembly GCA_018150405.1). Classification (NCBI taxonomy): domain Eukaryota; kingdom Metazoa; phylum Arthropoda; class Insecta; order Diptera; family Drosophilidae; genus Drosophila; species Drosophila varians. The sequence continues at coordinate 10,623,167 of JAECWK010000135.1, forward strand.
CAACAAAATAAATATACAAAAGGGTGACCGGATAGCATCTAGGAAGGCTTTTACAGCTTATAGACAAAAGGAACTTGTCCTGCGGCACTCCAGACTGGCTGGAAATTAATGATACGGTAATAAATCAGTATCCTGGATATAGAAGTGGCCACAAAATAACAGTCTATAAACAACATTGTCAACGAAATTGTTTTATATTATTTGCTGTATTTTATTTGAAACGTTTTCAGGTTTTTTAAATCCCTTCCTTGTTTATATTTTCGAGTGCAATCCACAAATAATTAAATTTCATTTCTATGCTGTCCTGGAATTCATCTTAAAACTGAATTCAATCATAAAGGACCGTCGTTCATCCGCTTATATTTAAATTGCAATTTTTTATTTGAATAAAGAACATGGAGCGTGGATGGATGCAAAAATGCATAAAACAATATGTGAAAAGCCATCGATAACGCGAATAAAATTTAATTATAAATATCTGCGACACGCTTGAATGATTTCCCCCGCCGACCCACAGATTCACACACAGATTTCCGTTACAATTTCCATTGCAGCTGAAATCGAAGAGCCTGACGCACTTGGATGGCCTCGACTCGGGCGTGGTGGCCTGCCAGCACGGTCCTCCGGGAATCGCCACCAGTTCCAGCACCACCACAGGCACCGTCGCCGCCGCCGGCGCCACAAATTCCGGAGCACCCGCCTCGCTGGGCCGGCAGGCCAATGTGGTAAGTGTGAGGGTCCTGGGGGACTACCCCTGGTAGACCTCTGGCCAACGGCTAGGACTTGGCCACTTAGTCAGCACATCCATCTTGCCTAGAGTGTAAGCACTGAGAGAAAGATAGTGATCTTCATTGTTTTTTAAATCCCAGGTAAGTATGAGATCCGATACTTTCTCTCAGTGCCTACACATACACATAGTGTGTAGTTGATGTAGCTACTGTAGATTCCAGCTATTCGTGGGTTTCCCGACCCTCGAGAGGAAGTCCGTTTCGCAAATTGATAACAAATTAGTTTGCTTGCTGTTTTCGTCTGTCTTTGATTTGTGTCTATCTTGAGTTTTTTATCGCTGTTCTAAAGCACTTTGTGTGTGGCTGTCATTGATTTACGCACAGTCAGTTACTTTCACTTTTTTTTTTTTCCTTATTTGCACCAAAACTATTTGTAACAGTTACTCATCGGAAAAGCTCCGTGTCCGTGCCAGTTTTAAACGGAACGTGACTTTTCCAGGACTTTCGCAACAGCTTGTCTCTTCATTTTCCTTTCGTTGTCATTGATTTGTAATTACTTGAGTTGGAGATTTAATAGAAGGCTCTAATTGTTTCAAGAATCTGTTTGATTTTCCTTAAAGAATTCTGCCTCTAAGTTTATTTTTTTTTACAAACTAGATATAGAAGCCTTTTCTTAGAAGGATAAAAAGGTTGCTTGCATTCTTCTGCACTTTAGTCTTTCATATTTTTTATTTAAATGTATAGCTACCCGATTGGCCAAGTTAAATAGAAATCTTTGAAAGAAACCCAAAACTCACAATGTCTTCTCTGTTCTATTTCTTTCTCTCTTTCTCTCTATTTCTGTATTTTCCTATTTCTCTCTGTGTATTATTTTCAACTTTGCAAAAACTATAAATTTTGGGTTTTTATTTGTTTGCCAACCGCTTGAAAAACGTGCTGATATATCGGTCCACTTGCCAGACTCCTCGGGCGGAGAAGGCCGAGTCGCCATCGGCTGTTGTTTGTCAGTCCCCCTCGCCAGCACCGCACCCACCACACACCGACCCACCAGCACAGCCTCCGCCGCACCACCCACCCACCATATACACCCAGGCACCGCAGATTGTGCGGCGGACACCGTCGCTGATGCTATCGCTGTCTCCGACGCTCGACGAGACCACGAAAACGGCCAGTTCGTCCTGTTTTGGTGCTGCACAGCCCAGTTCCAGTACAGGAACCTTGCACCAGCACCAGCACCAGCACCAGCACCAGCACCACCACCCGCTGCCCAGCAGCACGACAGCCACTCATGCGATACCCTGCTCGAAACACTTTCAGTACCAGGAGGTGGCTGCCACATCCTCGACATTGAGTCCCTACAGCACCAGTGCATCCTTGACCACCGGTGGAGGTGGTGGTGGTGGCGGCGGGGGCGGTGGCTTGACCTCGCCAGCCGGCTGCCCCACATCCTCCAGTTCGACGGCGGTGAAAAAGAAATCCTCGTTCATGAAGCGCAAGAAGCCACTGCTGACACGCAGCGAGGTGAGTCACCTGAACCACCAGGGACTGCAAGGGCAGATCCCCAATGGCTGCACAATCAGAATATCTTGTCTCTCACCTCGCGAATATCCTTAATGAGTGGTCCTTTATGCCAAAAGATGTTGAATCGCATTCCTAATTACACTCGACAGATTGATGATGACTTTCTGGTTTGCGGAAAGGACGGAGAAAGGATCTGGGCTGGGGGGATATTTTTTAATTTCTTTATTTGCCTTTGTCGCCTTAATCAGCAAAGTTGTTGTTCTTGTGGAACTTTCCCGGCTCGCACTCTTTCCTTTCCACTACTCTCCCCTTCCTGTCTATGAACTTGCTTTCCTTTCCTTTGGTTTCTGTCACTTACCAAGCGAAGGATTCCGGCTCGTTTCCCGCCCGCCAACACAAATACGGAAAATATTTCTTGATGTTTGCTTTTATTTCAGTAGTTTTTGTGGGTGAACAGAAAGGAGCAGGAGCTGAAGGTCCTGTCTAAAGGTCCTGGGCGTTGGGTGAGTACGCCGCCCGACCGACAGCCCAAATGCAATCTTCACACTTACCCTAAGAGATTGCTCTGGCAGTTGAAAGTAATTTTTGTCAGTGGACTCCTTTGCGGCGCTTTTTGGGGGCCAAATTATAAAGCACTCTCAAGACATTTGCCGGGTCCTTGAGATTTCTGATTACATTTGCCTTTAACTTGAAGTACCAACCCGATTTGTGGGTCACTACATTTTGCATTATTCATTTGTTTAGGTATCCAGTTCCGAATTCTTCTCCGTGTCATTCTGCTTGGACTCCACACAGCAACCCGATGAGGAGTTCATTCCAGCCACCAAAGGCGTAACCCTACTGTAAGTCCTTCTCATACATTTGGGGTATACATGTTTTGATTTTATAAACTTTTTTAGTAACGCACTCAGCCACGCCCTGCGCCGGCGGAACCTTAGCTTTTCACAGATCACAATTACAGACAATAATCCCACGCCCAGTTTTTTAGATGCAGGTATGTCGCCAGGGATGGAGTTTTTAATTCAAGTTTTTGAGTTGATTTTATCGCTATGGCAGGACCTTTGCTGCTACCCGTTTCGGTGGATGAACAGACCGACGTGGAGAGCCTGGCCGGACACCATCTTTGCATCACGGAACGTGGCAGCAATCGCAAGCCCCTGCAAAAGGCAGCCTCCTTTGTAAGTTTTCCTTGAAACCTTTGAAGGCAGATGGGATAGGAGAATGTAATAACACACTCACGCTTATTTAAACAAGGTCAAAGGTTGTGAAAAATCTTCAATAAATTAAAAAATTTCGCAGGGCTCCCGTCAACCCCCGCCCCGACTGCTGCCCTCCGTTTCCACCGAGGAGACCAGTGAGTCGGGTGTGGCACCCGGAAAGCAGATCAAACAGAGGTGGTCCTCCATTTTCGGCATCAAGAATCCGCAACAGAGCCAGCTGTGCGAGCTGCTCAATAGCTATGCCAAGAATGGAGTGCCCCAGCGCACAGATGGCCTCAACTTTGATCATCCCGATCTAGTCAATTCGCTGGCCTACCTCCAGGACATGCACAAGTCCTGGAGGGACTTTGTGGAGAGTGATTCGATGAGCGAAAGTGAGGTCAAGATACAAACGGCCATTTGGGAACTAGTAACCACCGAAGTGTACTACATACACGCCCTCCAAACCGTGACGGAAGTAAGTTTCCATTTGAATCTCTCCTAATCTTTATAAAAATTTGGGAATGGACTTCCAGTTGTTCCTGGCCTGCTTGGAGGCCGTGCAGGAGGAGAGATTACTAATCGATGTGGACCAGGCGAGGCTGTTTTCCAATGTTCGAGCCGTTTGCGAAGCCAACATCAAGTTTTGGACTCTCTGGTTGTATCCCATGGTGGCGCATAGTGTGATAACCCATGAGCCCCTACGATGCGCCTTCTTCCAAGAGGGTTTCATAGCCTTCGCCTCCATCTTTGCTCCCTATAAGGTGGACACCCAAGAACCCTTTCCTCCCTCCTTTACTTAACATTATTTTATTTAAAGATCTACTGCGCGGAGCAGAGCACCTGCCAGTTCTACTGCAAGGAACTAAACCAAAACAATGCCCTCTTCACCTCCTATTTGGCGTGGTGCGAGTCACAGAAGATGTGCAACCGCCTGCGGCTCGCGGATATTGTGGTGCGACCCATGCAACGCCTGACCAAGTACAGCCTGCTCCTGGCGGCCATCAAGAAGCACATGAGCGATGTGGACGAGATCGAGGCCATTGACGGGATGATTCACAGTGTGGAGAACTTTGTGTTCAGTGTCAACAACCACTTGACGATGCGCCAGGAGAACGAGCGGCTCAAGGGGGTGATGGTGCGGATAGAGTCCTACGACGTGGTGGTTAGTTTCAGGAAATCGTACAAAATCAATCTGAATTACAACTTATTTCCAACAATTAATAAACAGGACACCAACAACGAGATGCTGGACAAGCTTATCAAACAGCATAGCCAGATGTTCGACCTGTGTGCCCCCATGCGGGGAGTCCCCGCCTATCAGGTGCGCCACCTCTTCATGGAGGGCGACCACAAGTTCAAGGACAATCTCGGCAAATCCGACGTGCACTGCTTCCTTCTGACTGACCTGCTGCTGGTGTGCAAGACCATTGCCAAGCGGGGCCTGGGCGCCCTCAAGGTCATCCGGCAACCGTATTTGACCGACCAGCTGGTTGTCCAGCTGGCGCCGAACAACACCCTGAACTGTGTGTACCTCAACGAGTTCCAGGTGGCCACCACGGCGTTCACCCTGCAGTGCACCGAGGCCAAGAACTGGTGCGATGCCCTGTGGCGAGCCAAGACGATCTACCAAAGACTGAAGCGCGGAGCCGGCGGCGCAGGCAGTGGCGCCGGTGGCAGCGGTACGGTGGGCGGAGATGGCTTCCGGTTTGGGGGCAGTGGCACCAGCGGCGGCACCGCCGACTCCCTCGGAGTCCGCAAGTCGCCCATGAACTCCTCCATTTGCAGCCATGTCTCCAGTGCGAACAATAGCCATAGTGGCAGTGTGGAGTGGAACGATTCCCGCAACATATCCGTGGACTTTGAAAAGACAAACTCGGTGTCCAGTGACGAGGGCTCCAGCATAATGACGGGTAAGTTGGGATCTTCTTTCACACCTCAAAACTTCAGGATTGTGGTTGCAAGATTTGTAATATTTGGAAATTAATTTTTTATTTAAAACAGGCAACCATGGAGTGGCCCAGAAGGGTAAACAGCAATTGATGAGCGGCCTCCACAAGGCCAAAATGGGCATTATGGGTCCACTGTGCTCCAAGTCGGCCAATACGCTATCGGTGCAGCCATTAAACCACTTGGGCCAGAGCCTGCCCAACCTCAATATGCATCACAGTCACACGTAAGTTGCGTAGATGGGTGCACCACCGACTGCACCACCACCACTCACCATTGACCAGCTTCTTACTAAACCAAGCAAGCACACAATAAAATCGCCACCAAAAACCACACTCATCCCTCGAATCACCAAGATCACCAGATCAGATCATCCTGCCCAGTTAAATCGTTCCAAGGGATCGGACTCACATTGTTTATGTTGTACCATACTTTTACATTTAGTCATCTTATTTATACACTGTTATTAGATAGTATTGTATTGTAGTTATATTTTACAAAAGAAAGAAACATAAAAATAAATATTTTTATTGTCAAATGTACGACTCGGAACTCTATCATCCACAAACAATCATCTGCTACACCGAAACTCATTTGTGCTAATTGTTTATGTTTTTCATAATTTAAAATGTCAGTCTGGTATATCCTTTTGATTCTTCGGTTACCAAAGCTACTCCCCACTTTTATGTTATCCTTTTGGCATTGCCTTGGAACTTTTTCCTTAGGATTGACACTATTCTTTTCCCTTTTGCGCCACCCTTTTGCCATTGCTTGCATTTTCGTTTCCGTTTCCGCTTCCACCCAGAATCCGAATCCAAAAATGAGACCGAATCGGTTGCGTAATCGGGATCTCAATCCGCCAGTGCCATAGCCTACTCTTTACAGTAACCTTTGTCCTACTTGTAGTAACAATACCCTGCTCGTGCCCGGCACCACAACGAGCCACTCGGGCAACATGTTGTTGTCGCCCAGCCACCGTGGCATTTCCTACCCGCCGCCGAGCCCAACGAGGTGAGTGTCCTTCACAGATTAGAACCCCCGAGTGCCGTCTGTTTGCGCCTTTGTAACCTTTGTCTCTATCCTGTGTCTCTATCATATTCTACCAAAAAAAAAAAAAAAAAACTCCAACCTGCAACCTGTCGTGTTACCTACCACATGTGCATCGTCTTGAACTCGAACTCGAAACTGAAATCTCATAACCCTCATCCTGCGCCTCCGCCTCATCGCTAACGACGTCGCATCGCCATCGCCTAACCCGCCGTTGCTAATGCGTGTCCTTCGTCCTGTCGTTCCCGCTCATGTGGCTACCCCAGAGTTCCGCTGCGCCGTGGCATGGCCTTCTCCACCTCGACGAAGAATCCGCCGCTGTGCAAGACCCGCAACGTCACCTCCCAGAACAGTATTAACTGGCACCAGATCCCGGCCACACCCACACCGACGCCGCCCAGCCCCCGATCGCAGCACCCGGCCCCGGGCGTTGTCTGCCTGCAGAAGTCGCTGCCGCTACTGGTGCCCAGCGAGGGGGGCCAGGGCGCCACCCACCCGGCGCCGCCGCCGCCCCTGCACAAACAGCTCTCCCACCAGGCGCCGCTGCCTACCTTCAACCACAACCACAATCCCAACCAGTCGAGCACCGAAACGGACGTCTGATGGGGGCGAGGATAGAGCCCAGGCTCCCAGGATAAAGCCGCATTATGTACTTACCCATATAGATCTGTCACAAACTACGAGAAGCAAGTTGCTGGTCAACGAGCACTTTATCAATACACTCAAAGAATAAGTTTGTTTAGAAAATTGTCTTTTAGAACGTTTAAATATTGAAATATATTTCTCTGGAAACAATAGTAATTGGATTATGTATTTAAGAGCTGTATCTTTTATTCAAATGAGTGGAAGTACTCCTCACTATTTTTCTAAAGACAATTTTCTAAAACTTTTTTGCGAGTGTAAGGCAAAGTGAGCTTGTTTTGTGAAAAACCGCACTTTTGGGTCCAAAGCTGATATTGTACTAATTTACATTCCATATCTAACACAACACCCCTCCCCAAGTCCCATGGCGAAACTACAATTTCAGAAAGAAAAGCTCCGCACATTCGCCAATTTTATTCTTCCCATAGCGATATGAAGACAAGTAAAGTAAATGTGTAACCAAATTGAAGGTAGTACTACTTTTTACCATAAAGTAAGTACTCTTACATAGTCAAAAATGCCATATATAGAGAAGCCTATACTTAAATCGAGATCACAAGCTTTATAAAAGTGTTTCCATACTATTCATGTAAGTTGTTACTCTCCATATAAGTAGGTCAATCCAATGTTATGTTCAAAATAAATTAATAAACAGATACACACCATATATCCAGTATATATCTTAATCGTTATCCTACAAATCCTTTAACCAAACCCGTATATATTTAAGTAACTCGTGCATTTTTATTTCCAGCATTTTCGTATTTTTATTTTTCGCAGGCTATTTTATTTTAGAAGTTACTAATGTTACGTAAATGTTTGTATACCAGAATAGAGTATTAACCGATTTTCGGTCAACATTTGTTTAGGACACTATCTTACAATTAATAAATAAACTTTTAAAGTATGCCGTATTATTCTTCCACGAGAAAGGAATACCAAAGGAATCATTAATATCCTTATAATCATACGGGTGATACATTTTTAATTCACGTTAGCCGGAAGATACAACTTAAAAGCTCTTAAGATTAACATTATGCATCCCTAATCCTTGTTGAATAGAGTTTTAAATAGGTTATCTAGCCAGTTAGATCGTCTATGTTATTGGATACCTAGGTAAGGCTTAAATACTGTTCTTCCTTCGAAAGTACTTTGTTTATTGGCAATAGTTTGCTAACAATTTGTACATATTATCATGGGAAAGCGTGGCATAAGTTCTAAATTACATATAGAGAGAAACTTGAATATAAATACCTATTAAGAGTTTATATTTATATTGTAAAATAAGAAAACTAATGGGATGTGAGCTGCAAAGTTATTACAATACATACAACTGCAATACAAAGTGTTAATTGTATTTTAATGTACGAATACCGATTAAAAATATCTAGGGCTGCGTAGAGCTGCGATCGTATTTTAGAATCGTGAATAGTTGAGAATATAAAATCCTTTGCAAATACAAGTAGAAACTTTTCGGAATAGTCGGGAAAGGATATGCATAAACAAATACGTGGTACTTAGAAGTTGAACTTAACTGTTGTTGCAACTATATCAAATTGCAATTTATTTACAAAAAGAATACATAAAAACATACACCATAAAGAGTAAAGTGCAAAAAAGCTTTATTTACACGCTTGAACAATAAATATCAAAAGTATTTGTAAAGTAAACATAAAGCTGAAACTTTGTCCTTTTTGATCTGACTCTATGTGTGGTGAGTAGCTTTTGATCCTTTGTTTATTCCCGAGCAATTGCCATTTTAAACCAATTACTATCCCGAATATGTTTCACAAAAAATGTGAGCCACTTTTGTGTGGCATTAAGCAAACTGCCCTGGACAACATCGCTTATTTAACCATTAAAAAGTTTTGCGGCAGCTGCAGCCGAGCGGCAGGAACATCGAAGCAGAAGGGCACGGATGGAAGCCAAGGATGCAACTTGATAAATGAAGGGCCATCATCCAGGGACAGTAATGTCATTGCAAGAGCAATTACTAATTGGCCGACTCTTTTTTGAACAGGATTCTCATAATGAAGCAGCCTGGTAAACCAATACCCAGCTACTGGCTTTAACATCATTGCTGGAATTTAATTAAAAGGACATGGCTTGGTTGTGCAACTATTTCTTAGCCTCCTAAATACCCAGAAATTTGTATGTGACCAATGTTATTTGGCCTAATGTAACCGCCGCTTTAGATCTCCGCCAAAACGAATTAATAAACACATTATTCCTATGATTATCCTCGCGTTTCCCCGAATCCAAGGAAGCTGGCGAGGAGAACCCTTAAAACAGGCGATGCATGCAGCAGCCAAGTGAATTATTTGCATGCCACGCCCCATAGCCATACCCATACCCATACCCCATAACATTCAACCTCTACACCCTCTATCCTCTGCTCGGGAGGGGGCATTATGATAAATGTCGTAATCCTGCGATAGAAGTGTTATGGCTGGCAGTTAGTCAGGCTGCTTGGCTCGGATCTGCCGCTACTGCGACTGCGTTAGTTATATTTGAACAACATAATGGTAGTCATAAAAATACGCAGTTTACGAGCACACTCGGAAACTACAAAACCACCATTGAAATCCATGGTCCTGCGGTCCCATTGCATGCATTTGCAAACTGAATTCGCACATTTGCAATGCCAGATGGAATCCTGTGAATAGTTCTTCCTGAGGTAATGAACGAAAGGTGCTTGAAATTAAAACGTAATTCTTGGTATCCCTTTATCTATGCTTTGATTCTAGAAAAATTTATGTTCACGGACTCTGGATGGCGAGAATCCTTCATAAAGCTGTCCAAAGTGCAATGTTTTACGTGATAAATTCTGGACTTGTATTAACCGCCACGAAGCCACTACCGTCAGAGTTGGCTTCCAGTTCTTCCTGATTGATGTGTCACCCGGAATGTGACAAGGAAAAAATACCATGGCAGCTATAAATTTACAAGGATATGGCGTTGGCATTTAACACTTTGGCTTGATGGCTTTCTGAGCGATTAACGCACTGCTTAAAGTCGAACACAAAATCACTGCTCAGCTCACAGTTTAATTTCCAGGAATAAAAATTAAAGTAAAATAAATGAATAGCCCTTGGCTTGGCCCTTCCAGGCTGGGGCTTTAAAAACAATTTCAGCAGTGACAGGTACGTCGAGGACATCCACCTGGCGCACCGCCTGGAAAAGTGTCGACACAGTGTTAACCCTATCCAACTTTTCCCACAACACCCTCCTCCTTTTTCCCATTTTCCCACTGCCATGGCGGCACTTTCCCATGTGCAGGCACGCCTCAGCCTGGCCCGCCTCGCCCCGGCGCGCCTGGCAAGTTCTTTTCAATTAAAAACATTTCCCAGCCCAGCATTTTAGCGACAGCCAGACGTCTGCCGGCTGTGTGTGTTTTGCGTCATTTTAGCATATTACTCGGGGAAATAATGAGCCCCAAGCTGGGAGCACCAACCACCAGGCACAGAGCACCGAGTACCGAGCACCGGCGCCGTTCCGTGCCTTTTCCTTCATTGCCACGCATCCCGACGAAACACAGGACATCTTAACCGGCTGCCCCACAAAGTGTTCGCGTTCCTTTGCCGGCGAAGCATCCTTAAAGAGGATTTGCCACACTTAAGTACAGCACTTGATGGACTTTTCACAGCGGTCTGAAATGAGATTAAAGTCCTGGTCCTTCTACCAGACATCGATTCTCTGGCACTGATTCCTAAAATTCTAATTATATTGGGCTCCTCGATTTCAGAATTTCAAGGATAATGCCATTATTCGGAAACAATCGAAAACCAATCAAACGCAAGGTATTTAAAGCCAACCAGCTGCGAATAGAAAAACATTTTGTCTTCATGAAAAATGAATTCGATTTTATTATTTTCCTTGTGCAGCTCTCTTTTGAAACAAAAAAAAAATGGTTAAAAAAGGAATAAAAACAAGGTCAGTTGCCAGGTGCACAGTGACAATAACGATGTCAGGAAAAATACGAGGATACAAGGATACGAGAGTAGTTCAATTCCCAACGCAAAAACAAAACACACATCGAGGTATGGCAAAAACATGCGGCCATCCATGCACTCCCGTCTATTGAAATATTTTTTATCTGAGTCACGGAACATTTATTTAAAATATCAATAGCATCGGATAATAAATTTCAGCCACGACGCTGCTGCTCCTCTGACCCCGTTCAAGGTCAAGTTCTGGTTGGATTATACGGATGGGCCAGCGCCAGAAGAAGTGAAAGCATTTCTCCTCCACTGACTTTCGATTGCCAATTTAGTTTTGTAATAAAATGTTGCCTCGCTTATTGCATATACGAGTATCTAGTTATTTTCTTTGAGATAAATTCAATAGTTTTACATCCAAGGATTTTGGACTTTTAATGTGCAGGTGCATCCATTTCATTTTCCTAAAAGTCCAGCTGCTCCAATTGTTTGGTTTGTTCAAACCTGAACGACCTGCCACTTTAAATTAAATGTAAATTAAATTTTCAAGAATGCCTGGCATATCGATTGCGAATACAGGTGAATCCAGGTACACTCTCTGCCATCAATAAAGCCTGACAGAGTTCCCGAAGTGACTAGGGCGCCAGCATGTAAACAACAACAACTGGTCACTCACCTGGCCACTTGCTCTGGCTCTAAGCCACCCGTTCGGTTGGATGGAGGGGGGGGCGATGTCCTGTTGGCCTGTGACTCAGTGGCCTGGCCGGTGGCCAAGTGCCAAACTGTCCCGAAGTCCGAAGTCCGGGTCGTTCGGTCCGGTGCTTGAGCTTGAGAAATGGCACTGCAGCCGTCTGACGCTACTATCCGTATTTTTTCCCGCCACTCTCACTTAGTTTTAGCCCGGAGTTCGGGTGTTTGTTTGTTGGCTGTGGTCGTGGACTGCCAGTCGACCATTATAAATTGTTATGTAGACACCTTGTGGCCAGAGTTCGATCCAACCCGCCTAGCATCCATCCCCCTGGCAGTTATTTTACACTGGAAAATGTGAAATTATAAAATATATTTCCTTTACCTTTTTCATTTTCGATAAACAATGTTTTAGTAGCAAAGAAAAATTCATAATTAAAACTTTAAATTTCGTTTCCCACATCGTTTACAGTGTTTTTTCTAAGAACTCGTTCTCCGTTCTTTTATTGACTCTCCTTTGGACCCATTTGTCGTGGGAGGCATACCACCATGGAACAGGGTATATTCCTCATCCTTCTCGTCCAACGAGACTGCCGCCTGGCTTTGTTTAATTTTCCAATTGCTGTTGGCTGACCGACGTAGAGGAGTCATCGCCACCGATGCCAAGTGTCATTAAACTCGTGGCAATGCATTAAGTGTTTATTGTTTGCCCATTGCTTGGTTCAATTGTTCATGCCTAATTACCGTTTAAACTTTGTCGACGTGAATGGTCCTCGACGGGATCGGATGGTGGGGCTCGGACTCCGGGTCCAGATGCAGTACCTGACCAGGACACCAGGCACAAAGAAAAGCGCTAAAGGACCGGAAATTGCGCTTCACTTTCAACTGCACACACTAGGCGTGCTCTTTGCCAAGTGAAACCCCGGTGGGCATTCTCCGACCGGTGACCCCCAACTGGACACACCCACTAGACCGCCCACCCACCGACCTTTTGCATGTTGCCAAGTGCCCGGAAGCATCTGCATGATATTCCTTGCATACATTTCGGCGCCTCCTCAGTCCGCCTTTAAACTCAACGGACTGTGCATCCGGAAATTAAACATTTTACTTGGACTTTCTCAAGCCCTGCGGTCGTCTCTCTGGCCATTCTTCGTTTGTTTTTTAATTCAATTCACTTAAAAAGAATGCCAAAAAAATGTTGAATACTGGAGAGGAGGAAGGCTGAGTTTAAGAATCCATTTTGTAGGAGAGACCTTTCAAATCTCCATTTCACATTTGACATTCTCAACGTCCCATACACTTCTAAATGCCAGAAGTTGGTCAATCGGAGCAATTGGAATTTGTCTTTAGCCAAAGTATGTTATGGTAACGATAGGACAAAAGAAAAAACTTTTTCATCGGAAAGATGGAATTCACAAAAAGCTAATTTTTCCACTTATGATTGGGTGTATTTGATTTATTTTTTATCCGATTTTCAAACAAAGTTCCATTTATTATACAGGAATTCATTCCGCATTGATCTGCATTAACGGATTTTGAAAGTGAAGCAAACAAAATTTATCGATTTTTGGAAATTTTAATGATGGTACCATCATCAAAAATGTCAAAAATCGGAATATTTTTTTTTTTTTATTTCACGATGTTTTTGGTACAGCTAGATGGAAATTAAAGACCTGATTCGTAAACGGTACTCCGTTTCCGAATCCATTGAAAAATGGCTAAAATATTGGCCAAAATAACCCTTAAACTTCCGCAGAATGCTATATACGATTATGGCCATATAGGCCATCCATATCTGATGTAAAACAGGGTAATACAAGCTGAAATATAAACCCAAAGACTATGATAACTGACTACGACATTCTTTCATCTTCTCTTCTTCTTGTATTCATTTTCATAAAGTATAATTAAATGCTTAGAAACAAAATAAATACTAACCATTCACCCTTATTTGAACTAAATTATAATCCACACAATAGTGGCAATTCCTTCGCTGTAATCCAAAACGAAGAATTGGATTCAAGTTTTCACGTTTAAGAATTAAATATAAAAGTCATTGTAACTTTGAAATTAGAGTGAACCAAATTCGAATGAATAAAGATTAGATTAAACAAAATCAAAATCATCCTTTTTTACTCACGGACCAAAGTGAATGATAGGCCGCCACAAAAAGCATTCGCGTCTCCGAAAATCCTTTGCGTCAAGGCCTTTCATCTCGATACGGTGACAGACAATTATAATTGTATTTAATTCTTTTGATTGATGCTTTGTGAGCTTTTCAGGACAACATCCCCCTCCTAGCACCGCAGGTACATACATCCTGTAGTCATGTACGCACAGGAGCTGTCGTTGGCAAGGTGTGCCATTGGCATCCCCTGTCATGGTGCCAAAATAAATATTATTTATGGGTTTCATTGATAAATATAATTTATTTCTCTAATTTATACCCAGGGAATTTCCTATATGCTACCAATCCTGCGGCTTTCCTGTTCAAGCCCAATTCCCTCATCCGCATAATGATGACACAGGTTAAATTATTTAATAAATAAACCATAAATAAGGATTACAATTTGTCTACTTAAACGTTAATTTAGTTCTCTGAAGATTATTTAAGGTGCAAAGGATCTAATTTGAAGCATCCCTTGGGAAACCATTCTTAAAATTAAAAGCTTCCGCCGTCACCCATTAGTTTTAAAAACATTTTCTTCGCAAGTAAGTGTTTAGAATGATGAATTGCATCTAATAAATGGCGAGTGAGTTATTGTGCGTTGAAACATTCCAGGACCCCAATTCAATTTAATTTTGTTGTTCCCCAGAGCGTGAGCGAAACGCATTCGTCATAAGCAAAAGCCGCACCATTTTCCCCTTTTAGAGACATGTATACTATTGTACATGTGTACTTTCGGGCATCGTATTTTTTTATTGGCCAAGCCAGGAGCTAGGGGACCTGGCCAACGGTGCGAATGAGCTTATTTATGAGTTGTGTGTGCATATGATGTTTTTGAATACATTAACCCAATCAGGTGCAATGGCTCATGGCGTTTGCACATAAACGGGTTTCCATACACATTCATCCATTCCAGATTATCATAAAATATTTGTGCTTGAAAAATGAATTGTGGCTTTGTGCGAACCACACAACTTATTTAATGGGATATCTTTATTGCAAATGGTGCACATAAATATTTGGAATTAAAAATTATGTCAACGGTAGTAAACGTACAACTTTAAAGATTTGACCTAGGCTTCCTAATAATATAGAGCTTTCAACTAGTGTTAAACACTCTAGGGCTTAGAAACAAAAACAGGCTCACATCCACGTTCTATACAAAACAAAAAAGGATAACTAACTTCATGAAGAGCAGAATTTTGAATACCCTTTAAGTTCTAAAAGTGTGTAGTCTCCGCTAGGAGCTTATTCACCTCTTATTCACCGCACATTTGTCGATAAAATCCTAATACCCCCTGGTAGGGTATAGAATCACGTATTCATGCAGTGAAACGAAACACTTTAACTGTAGGCCAAAAGGGTCTACAGACCCAGTCGGAGCTGGGGGCTGTTCGCATTCTCCGGTGTGCGATTACCGCCAGCTAGAGTCTTCTGTGCTAACAGTCGCTCTGGGCTTCGGTGCTTCGAAAGTTTGCGCCATCGCCACTTGCCACTTGCTACTTGCCGTTCAATAGAAAATGTTGAGTTCGTTAACTAAAACCGGCACGCATTCGATAATCCTCCAATTGCTCTACAGTGGCCACTTAACGTGAGGTAGACGTGGAGTTGTTTAAAGGTTAAATGAATGCATTTATTAGATTATTTAAATTTATAGATTTATAAAAACGAATAGCTCACACTTAGTTAAATTCTATTCTTCTATTTTAAAATTATTCCTCTTATTTCCCAAATTCATCAATCGAATAAGAAATAGAGTCATAAATCACTGGGACCTGCCAGCTAATCGTTTTAAAATCGATTATAAATAGCTATCAAGTTAATCTTTAATAAGAGAACCGAATTTCTACATGAAAAATTTATTCGGAAATGAGTTCTTTTTCGCGAGAAAGTAATTAAGGCATCATCAGGCGTTTTCATCAGTTCGTTGTCCGCCAACCAGCAGCTGGCTACAAGGTGGGCGGGGTAATTAAAATGGCAAAAATAAATACCTATTAAGAACGTTTACACTGATTGACACTTTAAGGCAATTTCCGGCCATAATTCCACGCCGCAAAATGGTGGCCCAAGAAAGTGTTTCCTCCACGCAGGCAACGCAACCAAAACCAAATGTCGAGCTATCGATTTGTGAAACGGGTTCCCAGCTTAGAGGGTTCCGGTGTGGGTGTGGGTGTGGATGTGGAGTGTATTTAGGCCAAGAGGTCTGACACGCTTTACATTAATTTGAAAATTTTCAACTGTGCCCCCTTTAAGTCGGTCGCCCTGTCCCGACAGGGCCTTTAAGTCTTCAAAATTACTCGGCAATTTGGCTTGTAAGGAGGTGCTAAGCAGTATAGATATTGAAGTTATTTGAAAAGTTTCAACTTGGCCTGGTTAACCAAGTAGTTTTTTTGTGGCAGACGTTTCGTGGCTTCATTTTGATTGCAGCTAATTATAGTTTTTGACGGTTCGGAAATAATAAAACTTGAGCCACAGTGCGTGTGAGTAATATTTTGAAACATTACAAATTCAAAAGGGTTTTCCAGAAGGGCTTATTTAAACTTTTAACTCTATATTGTACATTTTAAGAATAATTTAGATGGACATATTTATTTTTATTTCACACAATTTTTATTCTCGTTAAATTTAAAAATGTCAACATGGCGTATACGTGATGCCTTGGTAGAAGGGTACCAATTTAGACCTCCATCACGTTATATACATTTATAAAAGAGGTCAATTTTATACAGAATTTTTTTTAGTAATAAAATGTTCAATCAATCTGTAGCAACTGACTAGACAACCAGACAGAGTCACCTGACATCAATCCAGCCTTCTGGATGACAGATTTCCACCAAAGCCTGTGCGGAACTCACTGTTGTGGTTGACAGGACTGCCACATGCCTCTGCCTTTTGCTTCATGGCCTGGATGTGTCTAGTCATGGTATTCGCTGTGGCATTCCTTAATTTCTGCGTACTCATGTTGCACGATGCTGGGTGTTTGAGAAACAATCGGCCTTTTTGTGGCTTTGACTAAATATGCTAAACAAATTGGTTTAATTTGTGTAGGAAATCCAGGACAAGGGATGTGTAGGTTGTTTTTTCTATAAATTGTCTAGGATCTAAGCAACAAAACACAATAAAAAATTTTTGCTTCATTTACATCATAATTACGTTGTTAATAATTAATGTTAAAAATTATAAATCAAGTATTTAAAAATCTTTAAAAATAATTTTTAAAAATAAGATTGAAACTGAACTATTTATTTAGTATTTAATTAGTGTTCCTAAGGTTTACCTGTCTAAGGTTTTACCTTCCAAAACAATACTTATTCTAACGGTCCCCCAAATCGGTCACACTACTATTGAGAGGAAACTTTGGGGCACGATCGTCGACTGAGACGGATTTGGGGCTCTCATTCATAGCATTTTCTCTCTATTTTCAAGATAAGAAATGTAAAAACAAAAACAGCTGTACGACTATAAAAACCAGTGGTTTAAATCGATTTTCTGATTAGATTAAGCTTAAAAAACTTGAGCGTCATTCGAGAATCAAAAACCTCGTTAAGTGAATTGAAAACCACACATAAATAATTTATGTTAATTTATTTAAAGTGTTCGATTGTGTGACAAGAAAACTCTTCAACGATTTACAAAAATTTCTATTTTTAATGTAAACATAAAAATACAATTTTAAAGTAAAATAATTGATCAAACCATCACCATGAGCCAAGTTAAACCAATTCTTTGCGTGGGTAACACAGTGATCGATTTTGTGACCATAACTGAGAGTTATCCCAAAGAAGACACCGATCGTCGATGCCTGGATGGATTCTGGCAGCGAGGAGGAAACGCCTCCAACGTGTGCACTGTTTTAAGGGCTCTCGGCTCCAAAGTGGACTTTTTCGGGATGCTAAGCAATTCCGTGGCTTTCCGAGCTTTGTTGGAGGATCTTAGACTGCGAGAAATAGGAACCAAACACTGCCCAGAGACGGAACAGGACCCGCCCTTCTCATCAATCATTTTGGCCCAGGACTCTGGCACCCGCACCATAATACACTGTAACAAAAACTTCCCAGAACCAACTTTTGAGGACTTTAGCAAAATCGATCTCTCCCTATATGGATGGGTGCACTTTGAAGCTCGAAATGCTTCAGAGGTCTCCAAAATGATCCGCAGCATCCGGGAATATAACCAGAAAACTAGTCAGAAGATTATTATATCGCTGGACTTTGAGACGAGATACGACCAGAATCTGGAATTGTGCCAACCCTGCGACATCGTGGTCTTCTCCAAGGAACTGGCTGCCCAAAAGGGCTGGACAACCGCCCAGGAAACAGTGGAAGGACTCGCTGCCGATATGTCCGGAAATGGTAAGAGACCTGTGATTATATGTCCCTGGGGAAGCGAGGGTGCGGTGTGCCTGGATGCCTGTGGAAATTTTCACAAAATAGCAGCTCACAAGCCAGAGAAGATAGTGGATACACTGGGAGCTGGTGACACGTTTATGGCAGGATTCATCTACGGAACGTTTGTGGACAATCTAGGTCTAACGAATGCTGTAAATTTTGCCAACCGTGTAGCTGGTCATAAAATATCCGCATATGGGTATGACCATGTTTCTAAAATGATCAACAAGTAGGGTTTAATTATGTTAATCAAAGGACTACGAATTTTAAAAAAAGGCACAATAACTATAGGACATTCATGTTACCTTTTAAATAATCGACAATAACATTTTTTGCAAATGAACAGCGCTTATGTATTCTTACACATTTTATAAACTTGTCAAATTCATTATGAATATATTATAATTATTTCGTGATTATTGGTTGGGCAGAAACTTTGTTAGATTTAAATGGTTGGTCTGCTGGGGTAATATCCAATTTGGAAATCAATAGTTCATGGCAGGATGAGTCTTATGGCCCTCGGCTCCTCGCAAGCGATCAACTAGGAGCCACTCGTCGTTGTCTATGTGAACTTCATAAAGTCCCCTCTTTGGTCGTCCATATCCGAAACGCTACCAGTCTGTTGCTGGCTGTTTAAACCTTCAATAAGCTGGTCATCAAAATATAAGTTAGAACAAACATTTTAGTTTTAAGATATTGGAATTATTACCTTCGATCTTAGGCGCTTTAGTTTGCGCAGTCGTTCCAACCAATTCGATGCATATGGATGCTTTTTCTGCACGCTTGTGTAGACTAGGGAGGCCAGCTGGAACAAATAGATTATTTATAATAAAACATATAAATTAAACTATTAAATAAAACCTTACATTGGCATGGAGAGCCATTTGTCGAGCCAACAGGGGAGCACTGCGATCGGAAACAATCCTGGGCTCTGGATGGCATACGAACTTTTTAATCTCCGACCGAGCCTTTACATAAACCCTATTGGAGTTTAGCTCCAGTGGCTCCACAATCACACAAGCGTAATTAAATTGGCCCTGTAGGTGAAAATTTGGATTAAAGTGATCCTCTTAATAAAAATCCTTTAAACTTACGGATATTGTATTTAGGTTGTACTCCTCCCCGCTCTCGTTGTAAATAATCTTCACAAAATCGTTGCCAATGTAGCTCTTTTTCACATTGCAATTAGGATCGTCCTGCAGGTTCGTGGGCATCAAGGTTGCCACATGGAAGGTGACCTAAAACAGGAAACCAAAGAGAGTTTTCAGGCATATAAATAGTAAGGCAAAAATTTCAACAAACCTGCAGAATTTCATCCTTCCAAATGTAGGCAAACTTGCCATCTGCTCCGTTCCTATCCAGCATAATAAACAGGTTGTTCTGCTCCGCTTCCTTCAGGCTAATCAAGGTGCCTATGTTGCGCAGGAACTCTACATATCTGGAGCTACCATGGCAGTTCCGTAGAATCTCAACCTCATTGTTGCACTGCCCTTGGCCCACGTACAGGACCCCAATCTTGTGCGTCTCAAAGGGAGGAACCAGGTCGATGAGATTCACGGTACTGGCATTCTCCGGACCGACTTTCAGCGGTACATCGGTCACACCCAGTTGTCCGGTGGAGTACAACTGGACGAACACAAAGCTGGGATTCATGCAGAGCTTGGTGTTGCTGGGACGCTTGGCCTGACCAAAGTTCCGGAAGTTACTGGCCGGCGGCGGACGCGAGTTGCCATTGTTTACCTCTCGCACCACTGAAATGGTTTTTGAACGACCTCGCATCATGTCTCCGTTGCCATTGTTTCCATTATCATAGTCAGAGGCGATCACACCGACATTGGCCCCATTGCCTCCGCCGGCGGCCGATATGCCAAGAGGACCGGGATGGGGGACAGATGTGCCACTAAAGCTAGTCACCCGCAATGGTGGCTGCCCAGGCGAGAGCGGCGGCTTGCCCAGCTTCAGGTTGGATCCGCTGGCCTGTAGAGTGATATTGCTACCGCTGACCTGGCTACTCACATCATCCGCCGAATGCTGCTTTGGTGGCAGAGTGGCAATCTCTGGTTGAAGGGCTTGCCCAGCAGCCTGCGTTGGCGGTGTGGATCCGGCTATCTCCTCCGGGATGGCCTCACAGCTCACGCGCATGTCCTTTGTGCTGTACTGAACACTCTTCTTTTTAAGAGTGAGTTGGGATTGCGGTTCATCGGCAACGGCTTTTGCAATCTCCTGTGACAGGGGCGCCGGTTTGTTGGAAAGGAACGCCTGCCGCCAACTGGAGCTCATTTCCGGACTAGAGTTCACGCGACGCACGGGGTTTCTGGCACGACTCTGAGCATCCTCGAATGCTAAGGAGTCATCGTCTGCCTCGCCATCGCTCACGCTGCCACATAGAGCCGCTTCCTTTCCCCTTTTACCCGCAGTGGAAACTCTAGGAATAGGAATAGCAGTTGCTGCTCCGCTAGTGGATGGATTACCATTGCCATTTCCTCCTCCGTTACCATTTCCCACCGAGTGAATCTCCTCCTGCCTCTGCAAAGCTCTGGCTTTGGCCACCATGCGACTGCGAATGGCACTTGCCTGCGGAGCAGCCACAGGATTAATCTCCGGTTCGGGCTCAGGATCAGCCAGAGGCGTGGGAGGAACTTGCATTGCGTTGTCCGGTCCAAACACTCCTCCATGGGCAGTAGGCAAAAACAATGAAACCACATTATTGAAAGGCAGATCCTGGCCAAAGCAATCAATGGTGATGGGATTTTGAATGCGAGTCAACCATGAAATGTTTCCCGTGGGCCGACGGATTAGAATCTCTGCCCAGCCGGTACACGCACGAACGCAAACCGGTTGCTGGACAACTGATCCCGATGAGGGGCTCATGCTGACCGAAGACTGGGAAAGGGAGTTGCCCAGCAAGGATGTATTGCTCCCCGTGTGCGGCCCGTCGCCCAAGCCGCTACCTAATGCTTCAGGATTGGATCCCCGGCGCGATAGTGCGTCCAGGGATGCGGTAGAACTATTGGAGATCTGTCGATGCGGATGACCGCTAGACGACGAGGAAGATGTGAGCTCCGTACTGCCGGCTGACTCATTTCCACTACTGTGCTGCAGGCTCACCTTCGTGTAGCGTCGTTCGCGCTCGGGCGAGAGCGGCGGAGCAGCATCGCTGAGGCTCTTTGAGTTCAGACTGATGCTAGGCGCCTTACCCAATTGGGCACATCGCTCGCACAGACCGCTACGCGTGGGAGCCGATGGGCAACCGGAGGTGGTGATGGTCACGAGATTGTGGCCCACTAACCAAGTTTGGGAAACACCGTCCTTTAATAGGAACTCGGCCGCAGGAAGACTGGAAATCACAAACAATAATTAGTATATGAATTGTAAATATTAAAATCTACTTACCGCTTGGGCATCGAAGGACATGGCGAGTATGTATGCCTGGCCAGAAAGTCGAAACATGTCTCAGCCAGTTCATGGTGGAAGGTACGGAGGACATTATTCATCTGCGGCCGCATTTCCAAGTCGTTCCTTGCTGTGGCGTTATTGCGGCTGCCCCTTTCTGTGAGACTGGTACTTCTCTTCCGGTTGGACGAATCCTCGTTAAGAGAATTCAGATTCACAATGTCGCTGGAAAGCATCTTGGCGTTCGATTGCATCGACTGCCATAAAAACAAAGATAAAGGAAAATACAAAGACGACAAAAAGATGTGCTTACGTTTTTGATGTAGCTAACGCAATTCTTGCGCAGCTCCAGCTTACACTTGAGAAACCACCCAGCGATTACGTGATGAGCCAGGGACACCGTATAATGGTCATATCGATGGGGCTTGGTGTAGGGTAGGGAAATTGCAAACACGTACATGTTGTGCATAGAGGTGAAGTTCGTAAACAGATGCTTAGACAAGTGAATAAGCACTAGAACAAATTATTTAATCAACTTTAACTTTACAAGATCATTTTTCTTTTCTCTCTACTTACGAGATAGAAACTCTAGCACGGGAATGGCCAAAGCATTCGTATCAGACATCTTACTCATTTGCAGCAGCACATCCGGCAGCTTGCGCATCAGAGCTTCCGGCATCTCCAGAATCAAAATTGTCATGGTGTTAATGCAGACCCCGGCTATTCCTGCAAGGACCCGCGAATTTAAGGCCGCAATTATGCTGTTATGATGCGAGGGCTGTAGGCATTCGTGGTAGATAACCAACGAGGCGATAGCGGGCAGGACGAGGGCATGGAACTCGTCGGTGGGTCGCTTAAACTTATTGTTGCTAACCGAGCTGATCTTAAAGAGTGCACTGGCCAATTCCTCAATGTCGTTTCCCTGGACCAGCGCCTTGTTCTGCAACACCTTGGGCAGTTCCTTTATGACCAGTTGGAACACCTGAAAGTCCGACTCATGCTCCAGACAGCGCACAATTAGCTTGAACACGCGACGAATGGATATAGCCGTGGAATGAGCCTGCGGCAACAAAGGTGAATCAATGCCCAAATGGTGGCTAAACTTGACCACATCGTTGTTGCCCTCCGGATAGCCAATGTGATAGGAGCCGTTGGCACGAGCCTTTAACACCCAGGTGAAGATCTAAAATGCAAAATATAGTTAAAAACCACTTCTGCAGTTAAAGATTTCTTACTTTAAAGCGGACTACGCTGGTCTGTTCGAAGATCTTTGGTCGGTCGTAGTGCAGCTCCAGGTGGTCCATTAGAATGTTAAATATCTTGAGGGCATGCGTAGCTGGCAGCCGGTGCAATTTAATAGCAAACACCTGGACTAGGCCATCAACGGCGGCGATTATGTCAGCAATCTCCGATTCACTGTTGATGACTCCCACGGCCACATCAGGATGGTTGCCGCTTTCGTGGCGCGTGTGTTCGAAGGGTCGGTTGATGATGGCCTCCAAAATGTCCAGCAGGTCCATGCAGCGCTGCGTGTCGCAGTGGTGGGCAAAGTTGGAAAGAGCCTGTGCCACTGCCACGCGAACGTGGACACTTTGCTCTTGGTGTATCTGTGAAAGGTGGGCAAGAACCACTCTACTGAGGATCTCCTCTTCATAGCAGGCTCGGTTCTGGTCCATGATCTTGGACAGTGCCTCGATAGTCTTGATTCGCACATTCACATTCGACATGCGGTAGTATCGACGGACGAACAGAGCCAGCACCTGGAGCCACTCTGGTCGGGTAGCTGTCACCCGGCGGGATCGATACTCAATGAGCGCCAGAACTGATGCCTCCGGCCTGCGGTCCGCCACTCGATCAATGAGATCGTAAATGCGCTCCACGTTGCCCAGAATCTGGGAGGGATCCTGCTGCAATAGCTTCTCAATGCAGTCGATGTTCTCGTGAAAATTTATCTGAAGATGTCGCAGGCGATCTTTGTTCACATTGGATGCGTCATAGTACTCTATATTGCCTACAATTGCAGACATTATATCGCAGATTCTGTCCCAAATTATTTCCGACAGCTGCCGCTTGTTAATCACCATACGGGCACTAAGAATTACCTCAAAGGTCACAATCACCTGGCGACTGTCTAGTGCCTAAAGAAATTTTAATAATTAATAACCAATTCTTTTTTTAAATCTGGACTTCTCACCCGTAGGAAAGCTGTTAGCACATTCGTTGCATAGGTCATTGGCGAGACCTGAAAGATAATGTTGGAGCCGAAAATGTTCATGTTCAGGTGGAACACAGCTCCACGCAGCAGGTGGGCATCGTCGTAGAGGGAGCGGTCGTTGAGAATGCTGCACATTAGCTTCATGGAATGGTAGCCTAGCTGGGTACCCAGTAGGTTCTTCATGATCTGAAAGTTTAAAAGACATAATACGATTTTAACTTTAACTTTAATTTATTTTGAAACACTTTAGGAAAGACTCAAAATTCAGAGCAAAAAAATAGATACAAATTTTGAAATATGAAGAAACAAATAGTAAAGGAATTTATAACCGTAAAAAAGGTCCGCTATTTACCGCCGGAACCGGAACCACCACCACCACCGCCTAAAAAATGGGTTCTCGCCGTCGGATCTTGCACGCTGGACATGTTAACTATTGTGCCAGACCGGATCGTACCTGGTCAAGTGGTGCGGACCAAGGATGGGTTCTGGCGACGAGGCGGAAAAGCTGCAAATATTTGCACTGCTTGGCGGCGACTGGGCGTGGAGTGCGAGTTCCTGGGCGTCCTCAGCAGAATGAAGGCATTCGAGAGCTTGCGAAACAGTTTCCAATCCGACAATATCGACATCTCTCACTGCCCCATGACCAATCACCATCCACCCCATCGGAGCATAATTTTGACGCGGGACACTGAATTTCGCACCATCTTGGAGTTCTCCGACAAGCGCCAGGAGCTAACCTACCAGCAGTTCGTGGGTGCCGTTGACTACAAAAATTATATGTGGATTCACTTTGAGATGCGCTGCCCCGATGAGATTTTCAAGATGATGAAAGCAGTGCGGGACTTTAACGAACGTTGCCCGGAGTCGCGGATCACAATCTCTACCGATGTGGATAACATGGAACCAGATACAATGCTCGCAGCCAGCTTGGCAGATTACGTTTTTGTCCGGAAGGCCGTTATGAACAGGTATTCCTTTATGAACGGTCGTGAGGTCGTCTGGGCCGCCAGAGAAAAAATGAATTTCGAAATGGAGAAGTACGAAAGGTCGCTTCCCAAAAAGAATCCTTATATACTGCCAGACGAACCCACGGAGGACGAACGGTGCCAGACGTCGGAGTCGAAGCAGCCCATTGTCTTATACAACAATTATAAGGAAGGATCCAGTTGTCTTTTGAAAGACGATACCTTTATTAAGGTCGGACCCCAAATTCCTTTAAAAATAGTGGATGTGAATGGACTGAGTGATGCCTTCTCTGCGGCCACGATATATGCTTTATTGATAGTGAAGATGTCCCTACGCGATGCTCTGGAATACGCCACGCGTGCATCGTCGCTGAAGGTAACCGGCGAAGGATTTGATGTCTTGCGGTGCATGCCAAAGGACCTCGTCAAGTGCTACTATGCCTGAGCTATACCTTTAGAATTAGTCTCTTTAAAGTGCAATCACGACTTGAATGTAACAATAAATTTAGTTGTTCCTGGATTAATAAATAAATATACATTAATAAATTATAATATCTCCGATAGGAAGTCAGCATATTCACTTAGATAACAATTACTATCAACCTTGGCCTAAGGTTACTTATTGGGAAGTGTGTCACCGGCCCAGCTACTATGGTGGTAACCTCTTAAAGGCCTTGGAATCTGGAAAAACACCGCCTAGGCGATGATCAGATCTGCCGGGGTAATCAGCCCCCAGAGAAGCATGTCCAACGATAAGAGGCTCTGAAGTCACCTGAACGTCAAATATCGACTCAGATACAGACTGGGAATTCTCATTAGTATTAATAAACAAATGTTGGTGCAATCTCCGATAGTGATTGCCGAATCAGAAAATGAGCTGATAAATCCCCGCCTTGGGGATGGCATAAAAAGCGAAGAATCTTCCAGTCTCCACCGCATTCGACGGATAGCATAGCATAAAACCCCCTCCAACGGAAATGGAGAGTGAGTAATCGCAAACCTTGGATAAATTTCTAAAACTGCAACGTGAAATAAACTAACTTTTTATTTTCAGAACAATTCCTAATAGTATACTTCCTATGGGCCATCTCAGCATCGGTGTTAGCCGATTCGGATATAGAAACGCTATGTCGGATCGCGAAGCCTTGGACATTCTTACCAAATAAACAGCACTGTCAACGATTCTATTTATGTACTGGCGCAGAGGAAGAACTCTTCCAGGAGTATAGTTGCCCGACAGACTATCGCTTTAGCGAAAAACTCAAGATCTGTGTTCGCGGCGCTTGCTCCAATGAATACTCGGAGTGTGAGAGGGAAAACAGTGTTGTTCGAAAACAGAATAACTGCTCAAAATATTTAAACTGTATGGAAGGAGGCGCCTATGCGGTGGCCAGCTGCCCTGCCGGAACCTACTTCAATCCCAGTAGAAGAGCCTGCCTGCCAGTGGCCATTAATTCGGCACATCAGTGTAGCTGCTTGCTCCCGGAAAACGCTACATTGGCCAATCCCAATGATTGCGAGACCTACTTTCGGTGTCAGTCTGGCGAAGCTGTTCTGGTGCAGTGTCCACCTGGAGAATACTTTGCACAGAGCGAAAACACTTGTCTCCCAGACCTCACGGGCATTTGCCTAGAAAAACCAACTCTACCACCAGGACTATCGGAACAAGCTCAAGCTTTGGACGAATGTGTCCGCACTGGAAGTCATTTGGCGCCGCATAGTCGTAACTGTCAGCGGTACTTTATATGTGCCAGAAAGAGGGTCCTGGAGATGCGCTGTCCTAGGGGTCAATTCTTCGATGTAGTCCATAAGTATTGCAGTCTGGATTTGAGAAATGAATGCCAGGAATATAAAGCTGAGAATGAGCTATTTGCGCCCAACAAAGTGCAAAAAGAGACAAAGCAAAAGCTAAAGCCAAAGCGGAAGGAGGCCCAGAAGCAGGCGGAAATCAAAGAACCACAAGCGGAAGGTCAGGAGATGGAGGTTTCTGCAAAGCAGCCGTTACAAGAGCAGGAGTCTGTCAGCAGTTACGACAAGTTCTCTTCAAAGTTTATTACATTTAAAAGTTAAATTAAAAGAATATCATTAAAGACCCTGGATGAACAGGTTGTTTTTTTAATCACTTTTAAAAAATAAATATTTAATCGAACATTTCCAGAAACGGCTTTTCTTCATGTTCTAAATGCGCTCGAAATGTCATTAGTTTAGAATATGTAAGTAAAAACTCACCTTGAACGATGAGGGGCAGTAGGGTGGATAATTCACAGTCCGACACAACGTGGATATGCACTGCGGCAGCGGCTCACTCGGAAAGATGGTGTATCCGATGACCATCTCGAGGATTGTTAGGCACTGAAGGCCGATCTCGTCGACGGTAACAGTGATGCTCAGCTCGCAGGCATTCCTTTCGAAAAAACCGAAACCTTTAATAACCTAAGTTCAAATCTGCAAGAAAATAGTCACCCACTGCACGATTCCCACGAGTATGTCCTTGTCCAGATGGGCGGCATTAAACTTGATCAGATTGACCAATATGTCAAGATAGGGGCTGAGTAGATTTGCCTCTTTTATGGCTGGGATCCAAAGTAACATAAACTTGCCAATCTATCAAAGAAAAACACGGTTATTGAAATACAAAAATACACTTCAAAAGCGTTGAACCTTCTCCTCGAAATTGGTAATATCCTTCCCGTTGTCAGTAAGGGTGTCTAGAAGCTCGAGGAGGTGTCGTAGGTCCTCCCGAGCCTCGTGGTTCTGGATTACCAAGAAGAACTTCTCCCGCATCAGAGTCAGGTTCTTGTACTGGGTGTGGATGAGCCGTTTGTAGAAGCTTAGAGCGGTCTGGCGCGTCTCCGCCGGTTTATTGGGCACTATGAGATCGTTTGTGAGATTCCACAGGGTTGTGATGGAGGTCTGTCAACGAGAATTATCAAATAGTCTTCTATCTATAGAGGATCGTTAGTAGCACGCACCTCATCAAAGTTGAACTTGTGCAGATGCATGTCGCCCAGCTCCTTGAGCATTCTGCATCTCTGGGCCACAGGCTGCTCCGGCCGCAGCTCCTTCTCAAAGTCGGGAGGCAGGCTTCGTTCCCCAACGTAACCTGCAACAAATCAAGAATTCAATCAGAGGAGGCCAATTGGATCATTTTGGGGCTCCTTTGTTACCAGCCGGCATCGTCTTCAGGAACAGCTTAAACTTCGACTTGTCTTTGGAGCTCATGGTAGTTCGTTGTCTGGGGCGGTGGTCAAAAAGTTTTTTCGAAGTTTGTGGAACCAATAATCCCTTGTTTAGATCCTAATAACAATATAATCACATCACACAGAACAGATTTGCCCACTGCCCATGTCTGAAAACCGCGTTGCCAATCAGTCTAAAATTTTGAAACCTGACAGCCCTCTTAGTTATCGATATCAAATCGCTTATCGAATAGTCTGATGTTCGACTTTCCAGCCCTGCTCGCCTTGCATCATCTC
Organism: Drosophila varians; assembly: GCA_018150405.1. Taxonomy (NCBI): domain Eukaryota; kingdom Metazoa; phylum Arthropoda; class Insecta; order Diptera; family Drosophilidae; genus Drosophila; species Drosophila varians. The sequence continues at coordinate 10,651,483 of JAECWK010000135.1, forward strand.
TCAGCGTCTATAAAGTGCTAAAATATTTTTACTTTTAAATTTCCTTGAGAAATTTAGTCACTCGTGGAGAAAGCAAACAAGCCGAATTGAGCCAACTGCATCGCAATATTCCCCAGCTTGTGTTGCGAATCAGAGAAGCTCCCATTAAGTCGGATTCTCGTTCGCTAATTGGCAAAAGAGACGAAAAGCACAAGGGTGAAGAACAAAAGGTGAAAAACAACAGTTAATCGTCAATTTTTTCGGCAAAGGTGAGGAACTACGCCTTACCCACACATCGACTCAGGCGTCTCTTATCGTATTGGTGGTGTATATAAAAGTTAAAACAATATTTGCACATCCGATTATTACTATAATATTTGCGTGCAGTCGACGTCGGTTCCATATATTAGCGAGAGTGTGCGTACATATATGCCCTGGATAATACATTTATGCTTGTGTGTATGTGATGAAATGCAATTTTTCCTGGCATTTTGCGCGCCTCCCAGATTATTCACATGCTAGTGGTCTTGTTACCCTTGTGATTCCGATCCACATCCGTGTCGTTTCCCTATCCGTCCGGTTTTCAGTTGCGGAAAATCGCCGTCGCCATTTTTTGGCCCGGGTTTTCGTAGCAATCGATTGCGTCTCTTCAAGGTGTCGAAACCGTTACATTTTAACCGGTTTCTCCGATTCAAATCTATAAATTTTAGCCGGTACACAAAACTTTGCAAATAGTTCAAAAATTTTAACCATATTTCAATTTTTAGTCCAAGCGATAAACAAAAATGAGCTCAACGGAGGAAAACAGCAACAGCCCGGCCACCACGCCCCAGGACAGCGAGCCCACAGAGCAGGCCAATCTCACTGATCTGGAGAAGATCGAGGAGGAGAAACTTAAGTCAAAGTACCCCAGTGGCATGCGAGTGCCAGGCGGTCACTCAGCCTTCCTTCAGAAACGACTGCAAAAGGGGGTAAGTTGGGAAAATCCCACCATTCTTTTTAGCGTACTAAATCTCAAATTACTACCCACAGCAAAAGTTCTTTGATTCTGGAGATTATCAAATGGCCAAGCAGAAGGGTGGTGGCGTCAAGCAGGTCTTTGCGAACAAGGTGACCACCGGGGAGGCCATACCCACACCCGAGACGGTGCCGGCGCGCAAGACATCGATCATTCAGCCCTGTAACAAGTTCCCGGCGACGAGCTAATTTACTCACTTTAACCAGAAACCTCAGCTGCGGTCCCCCCCTGTTCCCACTTTAAATGCTCTATACCTAATTTTAAAAATCTATTGCTAAGATGGCTGCTGGCTGCTGCCGGGTGGCAGACATTTCGCAGATGTTTAATCTGAACTTGCAGCTCCGTTTACAACATTTAAAAAACCTTTTGCCGACTTTGCTTTTGGCCAATCTCACCCAGATCATGTATTTCTCAGGCCGGAGAAGCGAATCAAACTGGCAAACTAGCCAAGCCGAGCAGCGTGAAATTAATTGCAACAGTTATATATATATCTCTATCTGTGTAACATTAACATAACTTACCCTGATCGTACGTAGTTGTAAGTATTACGAGCATAATAAATTTAAGTTGGAGCCAGCCACACACATTGTTCTCGTATATTGTAAAGATCCTAAAAGAAAATTTCATAGTTCGTTGCTGTTAGCAGGATCAATTAACTTTTCAACTTGATTCGAATCGATATATAAAGAATTTGTACATGATGCAGATATATCGCGAGTAATGAATTAAAATAAAAATGTATCTACATACGTACTACATATAGAATGTGATTTCGTGGGGCGCTAAACTAACTACTTACTGAATCGGAAGATGTTTATTTAAATGATAAGTGCCTGGATGGCAAATCACCTAATTAGCTACAAAATATGCTGACCAACGCCTTTCGTAATTGGTTAACCAAATTGCCAGGAAATTGAAATCACTAGGCATGACAGCTATAAGTGTTCCTCAATTTGTCAACTTAGCTTCACCTTGAAGATGAGCTTTAAAATAGTTCATTTGAGGCCTTAATTTTTTAAATCAGAATTTGGTCAAAACAAGCCCGCCACATTTTTAAATATGTAGTATTTTTCGATATCGAAAAAATACCGTGAATTTTATTGGCTATCGGTGGCAGCCCTATGGCTTGTATGTGTACATTGGTTGCTATGTTTTGTTTTTTTTTCGAGGAAACATCCTTGTTTTTGTGCGCCTTAAAACAACCAAAATGGATGCATTACCAGAATGCAACCATAGCGTGCTTGACCTGGTTACTTACGTAGCCACATTGCTGCTGGAAGAGGAGAAAGCTCCTAAAACACCAACAGCTGCTGCTGTCGCTAAGAGGCGCTCCAGGATATACGAGGCGTTGCTGTTGAGCGGAACCATGCCCACCCAGAGTAAGCTGGAGCTGTTGCACAATGTCAGCCGTGATCTGAAGGTTGATGGCAAGCATCGGGAAAATCTGGAGGTCCTGCAGGGATTGTTGGCCAACAGAAGCTTTGAGGAATCTGTACACATCGGAAATGCAGAGAACTTGGTCACCACAAATACGACCAGGATGCTCCGTCCCGGACCTTTGCGACTGGTTGAATCCAATGAACCCAATCCTGGACAGGTGTTTACAGAAAATGAATTCGCAAAAGTGCTGAGATCCGTGGACCAAATGCAACGGGCACTAAGACAGATTCAAATGAAGCCCCTCTCCAACTTGCTTATGACCAATCTAATACCCACTACCCCGCCACAGCCTAGAGTGAAGTTTCATAAATCAACCACATCTAGGATCACAGCCATTGCTGAATCCATGACGCGCATACTGGAATCAAAAATGGAGCCTCCTCTTTTACCATTTCGAATGCCGATCCTTAAAAGGAAGGATGAATCAAAGGTCCAAGAACAACCTGAATTTGTGTCAGAAACGGAGTCACAAAAGCACTTTATATCCGATTACATGTTGACCAATGACTTAAGGCTTTATTCAAATAAAGATCTTGTCCTCGAATATATTAAGGAAGAAATACTTGTTGAGCATCTTAAAAAGGCTGCAGCTGGCCTTCAGTCAGAAACGTTTATGGTTTGTTCGGAAGATTCTGACCAGCTGTTTATTAAACAAAACATCGCCATGCAAACAGTGCTGCCGGAAGTGGTGGCGGGATTTGCTGATCCTTTCCTACGCTCCGGACGAGCATTCCGACGCTTGAAAACACGCATCAAATGGGACAGAAATGTGCTGGCACGATTGGAAAGGCCCGTCTATCGGGTAAATTTTGACAATTTATGAGAATTTTCAATTGGATTAATCTTAGTTTGGTTTTAGGCTCTACGCGAAGCTATTGTAGACTTCCTTTCTAACAGCAGAGAGTTTCTTCTGTCCCTTAAAGCCAATAGCGTATCCCAACTGTTATCTTATAGCCGTCCCACCATGCTGCTGCTTCAGCATTTGGAAAAAATGTTCGACAAGGAACTCAGGCGTAGGTTAATTGAATTACTTTTTAAAAATATCAAGTTAAATATTTTTTTCCAGTCGATTTCGAGGGTGAAGTTAATGGACCGTTTTTGTTAAGCTGCATGTGGTTGGGCATCGATAATTGCTGCAACAGCAACTTCCTGCAATTGCTGGTTTATATTCTGCGAAGCATCTGCCGCACATACTTTGTCCAGCTCAAGAGGTGGCTCTTTTATGGAGAGTTGGACGATAGCATGAACGAGACCTTCATTACCCGCAGCCAGCATTATTCTCCGACGGAGTTGGATGAGTGCACCAAGGAGTTCTTTGATCGAGGCTATATGGTTGTTAAGGAAAATGTTCCAAACTTTTTGTGTGGTTACGAAGACGATATTCTGCAGTGTGGAAAGTATAACCAAGTTCTTAAGGCCTACAATCCTCAGGTGGGTTTAATCATCCCAAAAAAGTCTATAAAATTGACTTGGAAATCTTACTTGCAGCACCCAGTGTTTGACATAGAACTTCCAGAAATAGTAGTGTGCCTAGAAGAACACCAATTGAAAGAGATGCGTCGCAACCTGGCGGAGAAATACTCTGCAATTTTTCAACGCTTTGGTATGTGCAGCATGCAGAGCATTTTCGAGGAGCGCATGGCTGTCAGGCGGTGCTTCAAGAACCTTATGGTGGAGCGAACTCAAGCGTATTTAACCGACTGGGAGGAAAACCAGCGGTTGCTCCTTCTAGAATCGAATGCCCAAAAGAAGTTGCGCTACGAGGAGCTCAATGCTCAGAAGGAGATTCAGGAGAACACTCGTTTAGAACAGCGGCGCCAGAAGATCGTCCAAGAGTTAGCTTTCCAGGCTGAATGCAATCGGTTTGAAGATCAAAAGCTAGAACGTGAAAAACAGGAGCTAGAAATAAAAGTGGCTCAATTTCAAGATGAACTAAAAGAAGGAAAAGAACCCCAGGAAATGAGTAGTCCAGATCAAAGCTCAAATAGCGATCGAAGTTTTGTATCCTGTCTCGAGGGGCCCGATTCTCATCAAAGCTCGTTTGGGGAAAATAACGAGGAAGGCGTGGTTGGGGAAGCGGTGGTGGCGACTGAGATAGAGTCAACCACTGGGGTTCAATACATGCGTACCATCTCTGACGTGGTAAACTCCAATGAGCAACCCATTCCGGAATCGGAGCACAATCGCAATCGTCAGAATATGCAGTCCTCGGAGCAGTTCCAGGAATGTCAAACTTGGGTCCACCTACCCTCGGATCTTAATGCGAACTTGACGGAAGAGCTGAGTGAACTGCAACGCAATCGCTTACGCATGAAACATCACGATCCATTCCATAATTTTAACTCTGCCGAGGATGAGCACACCAGACGTGTGCAGTTCCAGTTGGCATCAGATACGGAAAGAGCTCGCAATCGACGTCGGGTTATGAATAGTGAATACAATATTATCGTGGGTGAAGATTTAATGAGGAAAAGCAACAAATCATTGAGCCTCCCCTTGGAAACCAACAAGTTGCATGTGGATGTGCCTTTGACAGTGCTCACTCCCATGTCGACAACTTCTGATGCAGATATCGGAAGTCTAACACCCATTAAAAACATCTCTGAATTACACGACAAAGACGAAGCAAACAATAATAACCAAGATATAAGTAGGCTCAATTCATCAATGCCATTGGAAAAAGGTTTTAATGCGTTAGATGAGATATCGGCAAGCTTTCGGCCCACTTATCTGCTGCCCACCCATCAACATTTTACGAAAACTCAGCCAAAAGAAATGGCTAAAGAAACGACGCTTTCACGGATTCCGAAAAACTGCAATCCTTTTATGATTCGGCGATGTCTGCAGCTTTCCGTAATGGCTCCAGTCAATGCCCACTATGCTCTTCTTCGTAACGAGGTGTTGCGAATATTTAAGGATCTCCGTATCTACGATCATTTTCGAAAATTAAGGAATTACTTCTTCCTGCTAGATGGTCAGTTCGGAACTGTGCTAGAGTGTGAAATCCTTGGAAGGATCAAAGCAGGTGTCGATCCTCGCAGTCTTTGCCAAAAGGGCATTCTTGATGCTATCCTCAGTAATGCCTTGGCGTCAACCCCGGATGAGACTACCGTGTCCCAGAATCTTACTCTGAATTGCTCCACGATACCCGAATCTTTAAATTATCTGTCCGTGGAAGCTACTTCTATGCTTATGCTGAACTGTAAAGTGGACTGGCCTTTGAATTTGGTGATCAGTCCGGAAACAATTGCCAAGTATGGTCAAGTCTTTGGTTATTTGTTAAAGCTTCGCCACGTTAGTCATGTTCTGGAGGGCACATACGAATACTTGCAGCAGCTGGGCAAGCTCCTGGGTCCAGAACTACGAACAGCCTCCCATTTCCGACAACTACAGATGGCACGACACAAGTTGGGACACTTTTTGACGTCCTTGCAGACACACTTGATGGGCAAGGCGTTGCAGGGATCCTGGCAGAAGTTTAAGGAACAGCTTTGTACAGTCAACTCTATTGAGGGTCTTTACCAGGAGCACGTGCTGTATCTGAAGCGTGTGGCCTTTCTGTCTCACTTAAATCGTCGGAGTGCCAAGGTCAGGGAAACCATAGACAATATGCTCATTATTATTTTACGCTTCTGCAAGTAAGTGGAGTTTAAACTATTTGTGAATATGTATAATAATTTAAATATTTTATTAGGGTCCTTCAATCGCAGTCGTTTATGATGGAGGGTGACAATGAATTTATTCACCCCCGATTCAAGCGCCTTATGCAGGAAGAAGCCGAGTTCGAGAAGTTTATGCTGTATCTAATCTACTTGGGCAACAAGGCGGCCGCATCAGGTTATCAAGAGGAAATTGGGGACCTGATATCCGTTATTAATTTTAACAAATATTACAAAGTAGACGAAAAGGATGCCGTGTCTTAGGAGGAATAGAGTAACTTTTTGCATAGATAGAGAATCTGTTGCCATAATTATGCTCTTAGAATATGGATAGAGATATCAAAGAAAAATAATTTTAAATAGGATTAGACTTTTTATAATCAATATATGGATTGTAAATCCAAAAGATAATATTTATGAATACGAAGGAACAAATTTCGCATTCAAACGGTCGAAAGCCTCTGTATTTAAAGTTTATCAATCTTATAACTAAATTTTAAATGTTAAACTGAAAAATGAAAGTGAATTTTGTACCTTATTGCAAACAATAGTTGTTTTTAACTATAGCATAGGAAAATAATTTTTAAAACTGTCCCTCGAAATGCTTGCCTTGAGCTCGTTAAAAAATTAATTAAATTTTGTTTCTATCTTTCCAATATATCGTTTTAATATATAATTTCCCAGTTAGAGGCAAGATTAGTACCGGGTATCATATAATCAAGGAACTATAGCCTCCCCCTCTTTTAAATTTTACGCTATCAACAGGTTATTTATCGTTGTGGCTTCCATCCCTAAACCAATGATATCGATATATCTATCGTCATGAGTCATTTCGTTTAGAATTCTATTTTATTTTTAGTTTATACGGTGCAAGCTACTAAACTCATTAAACTATTTAAGTTATTTATATTTCCCGTTAATTCATCTTCGAAAATGCAGGTAAGAATTAACATCACGGGGAGGGTTACCATCTTCTCAGAATAAAACAATTTTGTTTTAGTCTGAGTGGGTGTGTTTTTGGTGCACACAAAATAAACTCCATATTTGGTAATGAAAACTTTGAATGAAAACTCACGTGGCTTGCATTTTCATAGGATCCAAATGAAGACACTGAGTGGAACGATGTTCTCCGCGCCAAGGGAATCATCGGACCCAAGGCCAAGGAGGCTGAGATCACAGAGGACCAGATCCAGGCTCTGATGGACGATGCCATCCAAAGGCGGACAGATTTGCCACAAAACGAAGGACAGAGGGACAAGAAGATTGACGATATGTCCCTAGATGAACTGGACGAGCTAGAGGACTCCGAGGACGAAGCTGTTCTGGAGCAATATCGCCAGCGGCGTATCGCCGAAATGCGGGCCACGGCGGAGAAAGCCAGATTCGGATCGGTTCGGGAGATCTCGGGGCAGGAGTATGTCAACGAGGTGACCAAGGCCGGAGAAGGCATCTGGGTGGTGATACATTTGTACGCGAACGGAGTGCCACTTTGCGCCCTCATCCACCACCATATGCAGCAGCTGGCCGCCCGGTTCCCGCAGACCAAGTTCCTGCGCTCTATCGCTACCACATGCATCCCCAATTTCCCCGAAAAGAACCTGCCCACAATCTTTATATACCACGAGGGCCAGCTGCGGAAGCAATACATCGGTCCTTTGGAATTGCGCGGCGACAAGCTAACACAGCAGGAGCTGGAGTTCATGCTGGGGCAGGCAGGCGCAGTGCAGACTGAGATTAAAGAAGATCCCCGGCCCCAAATCAGGGATAAGCTGCTGGCTGAACTGGAGGATAAGAGTGCGGACTTCTACTAATAACGCTTCATCCAAATCAAACTTCTTACTTAATGAATCACCAGGGCGATGACTAATCTTAGTATTTCTAGATAAGGTTTCCTCTATTTTATGCAAAACCAGGATTATTTATAATGATTCGCTCTGAAGATTTTAGCACATCTTTCCTTCATTTAATTGTTTAGTGGCATTTATCTTTTCGTTGGTGCTTTTTGTGTTATTCTCACGAGAATAAAATGTTTTTATTTTTTTTTTACTAAAAGTCACTTGTGGTTCTGTTTGGTATTGGCTGCAGTTTTTGCAACGCTTTTTGGTTTTCCTCGAAAGATATTCGGATCGATTATGTTGTACGGATGTTCACAGGCAGGATTCAACACACGACCCCGCCTTGGCTCGTGCTCCTCGAGGAGATGAGGGGCCAACAATAGAAAAAGCTGTTCAGTCCAGGAGGGCAAGCCACAGGTGGAGAAGCACAGCTCCCAGTAGGGCAGTCCCAAGTGGGCGATGGCCATGCGGAGATACTCACTGAAAGTATCAGCCAAAAACTGCCAGCTTAAAGAGCTGAGTTCCAACAAATAAAATTTGGGATTGTTGGAACTGGTGGATTCATACAACATGCAGACCTAGACGTAAGAATATTTAGCCTAATGGTAAATATTTGAATAAAACGAGAAACCCACCTTGGCCACCTCGTTGACATTGTTTATCTCAAAGATTTTTGACTTGGGGGTTATAATGGGAGTGGCATTGCCCCATTTATCCTTACCGACTGACACGGATTGACTGCTGCTGGATGGTCCCAGGACATCAGAGTTGCTGCTGGCCTGAGCTGCTGCATTGCTGCTGGAGTGAGTTGTTTCTATATTCTCCCGGAGCAGAGTCACCTGCAGCAGGTGGGGGAAGTGTATGTGACCCACTCGGCGGATGTCGTTAGCTTGGGGAATATAGAAAATATAATGAAATTAAAGAACTGAAAATTATCAATAAAGGACATCCTACTTACGGGCGTATTGATAGCTCCAGTTGAGAACGAAACCATCAGATGATAAATAGAACTTCTTCATGTCCTCCGGCAAATAGACACAGTGCCTTTGCTCCCAGTTGACCACTTGGCAGGCATTCAATGGCTGTCTCCTTTCTAGGGTCACATTACACACCCTGGGTACACTTGCTAAGAGATTGAGAGGTCCTTGAAAATCGTATAAGGATTCCTCCATCATAGTATACTCACAGAGTGTCTTTATTAGACCCAGAGTCAAATTTTCATAGAAAGCATCCTCCGGAGAAAGTTTCTTATTCATAGTAAAATAATTTTAGTTTTTTATTCGTTTGCCAAAATATTTGGAACTGGTCAAAAAAGGTTGCTTTCAAATAAACAAAGTATCCTTGACAACGGGGCGGCTGCGTATTAAAAATTAGGCAAGTAAGTTTCTAGACAACAATTAAAAGGATTTATTTACAGAGACTATGAGTTCGTAAATAACAATTACACATGAAATAATTAAATAAAATGAGCTTGGAGAGATCATATCTTGTTTAAGGCCGGGGGATCGCTTTCCGCTTCCTCCTCGTGTCAGGAAACCTCCCACACGGTGGACTCCACCGAGCGCCGTGGTCTGGCTGCCACCTCCACATGTGCGTCCAGTCCATCGCTCAATCGACTGAATCGCCGGGCCCAGCTGCCCCGGGCATTGCCCTGGCTACCGGCGATTGATGTGCGATTGCTGGCATCACGAAACAGGCTCATAATGTCCTGGTTATCGCCCTGGGCTCGTTTGATTCCGTGGTGGTACTTCGCCTCTTTGGCAAGGAGTTGCTCCCGCTGCATCTGCGTTTTCACCTCCGATGGCACATCGGGGATAATAAACTGCATGATGCCGGTGATAACAAAGACCACGTGCTGAAAAGAATATGGAATATAGTACGTATTGGGAGAGGTATGGAAGGAATCCACCTCAAAAACCACCACAAAGGCCAAGCGAGCTGCAAAAACATGCCAATAATGAGGGCTTAATCCATAGGGCTCATAGTCCTTTGGACCGTTTCTACAAGGATACATGATGAATTATATTATATAATAGAGGAGAGTGGTATAAACCCACCTGTAGCCCCGGTACTGGCAAGTATCTGGATCCTTTTCGCTAACCGTAGCGCCCCATTCCTCTTTGTAATCCGATGTATTAAAAATGGACAGCGAGTGCTCTATGTAGCCAGCCAGGGTGTGGGTTTCCGAGTAGACGAACTTGTACACCATTCGGGGTATGAAGTCACTGGTGTAGGCAATCACGAAGGCATTCGAGACCACGGCGGTGTAGGTGATGATCCGCAGGATGCCGTACCAAGCTCCAATATCCTCCACCCTTTCGGCTAGGGGCCGCCTAGCCTGGGTGACCATCTTGTAGGCATCCAGCCGAATCTCGGCCACATTGTTGAGGAGGGCAAAGAGCGGGGCCAAAGGAAAGGCCGCCACAAACAGTGTAACAAAGCCATATTGGAGAACTTTTAAAAAGCAGAAATTTTATAACAAATTTAAAAGATTATTCAAGTTCTTACTCATTTCCAAATACTCGTCGAACAAGGCCAGTCGTCCAGGATCCTGCATGTGATAGTCCTGCTCCCAGGCCATATGCAAATGCGACTCATCTTTTGTGGCCTAAAAAACTTAGTTAGGAAATTAATATTTTTATTAATATAAATATTAATACCTGTTTGTGTTTTCGCTGACGCCACCAATTCCAAAACTTGGGGAACAGGTACTCCATGAAGTTGTTCCAGCACTGTTTACCCACCATAATAATGGCCAGTTGGATGCAGAGCTCCGACAAACATCCCGCTGGATCGCAAATGTCGTTCTTCAACCGAAAGAATTCACTTCTACGGGCCTGATCGTCGCCAGGATAATCAAAAAATCGTCCTTTGAAGAAAGCTATATAGATGAGCGAGGAGTAAAAGTTCATAAATTCGAAGAAGAATATTTTGAAGGTGTAGGAGTCTTCGTATTCCGTGTGGGTGCGAGGATTCTCCAGGTTTGTCAGTTTAATGGCCATGCGGTGGTAAATCTAAAAGGATACTAAGGTCTGAATAACGACTCCAGAATAGAAAAATTCAAACATACTCGTGTCAGGATCATGATGACCACCAAATTGATTAGGGCAGCGGTGACACTGGTGAAAAGTTTGGCATGTTCCTTCACAAAGAATCCTCCGCCGCCATAGATGACCGATACCAAGGATATGCGATACAGTATGGTGCCCAGCACGGCGGAGAGTACTACGGAAATCTAAATGGTTTTTTTTTTGAATTATTAATTTATCAAATTAAGGAAAATCAAACTCACCATAAACAAAACTGCACTGCCGGTTATAACAAATCGGATGGCTCGATTCCAGGTGGACATGTAGGGCTCTTTCTCCCGCGTGACAGGATTCATGCGGAATGTAGTGGCATTTGTCTCGAACTCCGGACGATTCTCCTCGTCCATCTCCACGTTGTGCAGGTCCCATTCCCAAACAATAACCGATTGTTTTCGCTTCCAAAGCTCCAGAAAAGTGGTAGCTGTTGAGAATTCAATATTGTTACGGGTCATTTTTTACATTCTTTCTAAACATTTACCCCAAAAGGACATGAAGATGGCAAAGAACACCGTCGAAGGATTGTCAAACAGATAGGTGAGTCTTGAAAAGAGACAGGATTCTGAGAGTCTTTGGTAGCTACAGGCTTTGTCGCACAGCGGACACAGAGTGATGTTTCCAGTTCCGTACTCATTGCAGATCTCCTTGCTGGGCGTATTGTCCTCCGACTCCAAAGTGGCCAGACCGTAGATAAAGCACAGGGTGCCCACTACGGCCGGATAGACCAACATCTCCGTGTAGAATCCCAGCCAGCAGAAGTATAGAGCGATTTTATCCCCAAAATATTTTCGCACCAGGCACAGCGGCTGCTTTTTATACCACTGGGAGGGATGAGCCCATGTCTGGTAGAGTACCCGGCGGTCCAGGGAGATGCCGCTGGAATGCGGCCTGTCGTACCGTCCTTCGTGCAAAGGAAAGCAGCCCAGGTAGGTGCCATCATTTAATAGCCGCCGGATGCCGTTGCGGTCGCTCTCGTCGTAGGGTGTCCGGATGAGCACCTGCATCACCATTAGCGACCGCTGGGCGCTGGTGAAAGCGGTGGCACGATCCTTTACAATAAATCTATAAGGGATTTGCGATAAATAACAAATTTTTTATTAAAAAAGATCCCTATACTTACTGCTCTTCCGGATTTCCATTGGCTGTTGCTGCTTTGAAAGTGGTTTCTCCTTCCAGGAGTTGTTGGTCCAACTGAATCTTTTTGGTCAAACGCTGCCACACATCCTTCCAATATTGCACGTTCCTCATCACCACATTCTCCTCGTCCTACAAACAAGAGATCATATATTTTAGAGTTTCCCTAAATGAAGTGGTAAAGGATCAACTTACCCAAGAAGGCTTTACGGATATGGTAATAAAGCGCTTGATAGGCAGCTTCAGATTCATGACCTCAGCCAATCGAGTTTCGAGTCGCCAAGGCAAGTGAATTTTCAAGAAGAAGGTCTTCTCGTTGAAGGACTGAGACTTATCCTCCAACTCCACCTCGAGGCCCTCTTTTATGAGGTTCTCCATGAAGCAGCGACGGTTTTCGCGGCGCTTGGCTTCCGTTTCGGTCATTACCCCCAGGTCCTCCTCCTCCCAGGCCAGAACCATATCCACCTTTCGGCGTCCGTCGCGGAACATTAGCGATTCCGGGTCCAAGCCCTCCCTATCCTGCTTACTTACGCGTCTCTCGTCTCCGGACTCCCCACCCAGGCTGTTGCTTTTGCTGGCCTTCCGGCTTCCATAGTAACTTCCACTTACGCTACTTGTCGTATCCGACGCTTTTCTCTCCGTGGGCAGCAGCTGGCGGTATCCGAACTGGTCCGGCAGAACATTGGAGTGCGAGGACTCCATGACCTCATAGGACTGATTGACCCTGTCTGCGGAAGTGGCCAGGGTGGCGCTCAGGTTCAGGCCCAAGGAGCGCCTCATGGCTGTGCCTGGAATGTCCTCATCGTGGCTGCCCACGATCTTGGGACCGAAGGCCTGAGTAGGACTAGGCTCGGCCGACTCCGATTCCAAGTGCGTGGGTAGCGGCGTGGCAATGGAGTTGGGTTTGGAGTACAGGGAGTTGCCATTGCCCGTGCGCATAACCGAGGAGTTGAGCCACTTTTCCGTATAGGCAGCGGAGCCAGCACGGGCCCGATTGGCACTTAGCTTGGATTTGGGCAGGATGGGAGTAGGGGGTTTTTTGTTAGCCACCGGTGCATTGTCCTCCGCCTGTTGGCAGCCGTAAATATTATCCGTAGTTTCCACCATGCGCGAATGGAGATCGTTGTCGATGAGGGCACTTTCCTGTATTTGAAAAAAGGGATTTCAAATATTAATCTATTTTAAATAATAAACTTCTAACATACCCCGTAACTTATTAATCTTCCAGCCACAATTCCGCTATCTTGGCTTAATCTTCTTGGCCGCAGCTTGGTCTGATTCCTTCGAATCATACGCTCGCTTTTGGCCGGACTAGACATCACCTCCCGACGGGTGGAGGGATCTGGCGATTGTCGAGCGTTTCGCAACGTTGGCACCGAAAGGAATCCTACGGGGTATTGCAAAAAATGTCCTTTATAATATATTTTATCTAAGGACTAAAACTAATCCTTTTTGTAAATGAATCCTTGACTTTTTTGACTATAAAAATAAATATCCTTTGATTATTCTTGGGTTACTTACTGGGAAACTGAAAAACCGACTGTTCACTGGACTTGTCGGCCTCCCGGGCGTCGCTGCCAATGAGATCCTCGCGAGAACTGGCCTCCGTTATGGGCGCGGTGCTCTCATCCTCGACACTGTCGATGCGTATTTGAAAGATGAGTGACTTGTCGCCGGATCGGCCGTCGTGACTGCTCATCGTGGCCCGGACTGGGTTGAACAAGTGCAGTGCCTCTTTTGCTCCACCTACGGAGCAATGGCGTCATGGAATTCTGTGGAGCAAAATTATACGGTCATTTAAAAAATTTGGCCTAGTTTGAAGAGTCGAGTTCCGAAGCCATCTGCGCCAGTCCCCATAATAAACTATTTAAAGTTCCCCCCGCCCAATTTGGTCAGGTTGTTGGGGAGTTGGGGTTCCGTGGGGGGTGGTCCTCAAAAGTTGTCAAGCTGCATAGCCCCCGAATCCGGGGGACATTAAATATTCATGCATGTTTATACTGGTGCCCCGGGCTGGGCGTTAATTTGTGCCCTTACGACTGTTTGTATCTTCATTTGCAAGAGTGTTCCACAATCAAAAGGTGGACACTCACGCACCCGTTCGACATTGACCCGGAGAGGCCGGGAGTTGGGGTGGCCCCATTGGGAATAGTACTTTCACATTAACCAGTCAGTGCACCTTGGGAAAGGTTGGGCAAACAAACTTGTTGCTACGCGTGCTGGCCAGTGGCCACTTTCCCGAGAGGGCGACGCCGAATGACAATGGCCTCTAAATAATTGCTCTAGATTTTTTACTAGGATACTATGCATTAGCCAGGACACACATGTAAGCGCAGTGGGTTTGTGGTAGTCCAAAGGAATGACATGCTCTAAGCCACAAACAAACAAATCCATTCGTACCTGGATCACACTAATAAGCGTGCGGCGGACGTCCTGGAAATGTCAGCGTTCGTTGGCAGTTGTGAAAAGTCCCATGCCATTGAAGTAATCACAACAATCGAAGGTTTATTGATTCGCTCCTGTCGGCTGTTCCCAGGTCCTAGCACTTCTATAGGTGTATGTACCATATATGTATGGCCAATCGATTATTGATTTACGCGTCTATCCGAATGCATTTTCCAGTTCAATTAGGTCAGATATCACTTCTATGGACTCCACGATCCACGATCTAGGTTTCAGGGGTATCACTTTAATGGGCGATGTTAAAAGGACCCTCCATTTATTGATTTTGTGTGGTCTTGTAGTTATTATCTTTCAATCAAGAGTCACACTATCCAAGCACACGCTCGCACGTTCATCCTTAACTGTCACTGCCACTCTATATATGACCCGGACCGGACACTATCCGCCAAATCAAATATGGCGTACCGCTTGCGACGACGGCTCCCGACCGAATGACCGACCATGGGTCCTTTAACGCCTGGCCAGGACAGTGACACAGGACATCAGATAGCTAATCACAGTTGTACTCGCCGTAGTGGCTCTCTCATGTCGAGTGGTGGTCACCTTTGGGGGCTGTAACGTGAGTAAATGCGAGAGGCTTTTTAAGTTTAACAAACTTTTAATACGAGTATCCTGCAAAGGGATATTGAGTTAATACCACATGTATTTTCTAATTTAAAATCCAGCTCTTCCTCTGTCATGTGACGTCAGTGGTTGGGGGTGTTGTCGGACTCGTCATAGAGTTCCTTGGACTTGTCCTGCGGGCCAATTGAATACATGTCTTGAATAATATCCCCTCCCAAGGGCACTCTAAACATCGCACCCATGATGATTACCGTCTCGCATTCGTGACCACGAAAATAGACTCGAATGCGACAATATCGGGGTACTCGTATGAAGTAAGTACTATTATTGTGGGACTGGGAATGTATTTTGATTGAATGTACGTCATTAACAACGGGTAAGCCTATTGTCTTTTGTCTTTTTCGGGGGCTTGTGCGTGCCCACTTGACCGGTTGGCGGCGCGGACCCTTTCTGGTTTTTGATTGACAGTACCCCCAGCCGGGGAGTATGCAAATGCCACTTATTTATATTTGAAGTGGCGTCAGTTGGCTCTAAATTAGGCCATGAATAGACCTCCCACAATGGAGTTATAATCGGGGAGCTATTGTCGCTTAAGCGGAGGAATTTTCATTCTTCAACCAGGTGCTAGCAAGGACGTTGAGGTTGATTGGGAGTCCTGGAGTATAAGCTTGTCTTTATTCATCATATTTTTATTGAATTTTTATCAGTGACCTTTTTTGTTTTACCACCACCATTACTTTTTCTTTTATAGATTATTTATAACATCAACCCAGACAGATCCCAACTATCCGACAATGTCGCCGGCGGCCGTGTCATCTCCTTCGATTTTGCACTGCTGGAGGGTATCTGCTTCACAGGAACTCGTCAATCGGTTGAAGAACTCACCCTGGGCGCACTGACCCTCAATCTTCTGACCGTGGACGCACACAAAATATCCCCGGCAGTGATCCGCATCCCGGGTTAGTTGCCCGTGTTTTCCAGTGCACACTCCCACTCGCTCGCCGTTCTCCATCAGGCAAGTTCCGTCACTTTGACGGCAGATGCCCAGGAGACTGTCAAAGCTCTCGCCATTGCGACACCGCTGGGAAACGGCCACTTCATCCTCGCAGCTGGTATACCGTCGGCAGTCGCCCTTCTCCGCCAGAAAGCTACTGCCAATGATGCCACAGATGGTGTCAAAGGAAGTGGGTTTATCTTTGCAAACTCCCGAAGTTGATCCTGCTTTTTCCTGGCCGCTTAACCCTTCGCGTTGGGACTCTACTGGCTGCTCAGTCTGGGAATCCCCACCCGAACTCACTTCATAGGCCTGACACTGTTGAAGAGTCGAGTTGAAGAAGTAATCCGTATAGCAGAGCTCGTGGCGCAGGGTTCCGGAAACGCATATATAGAAGTTGTTGCAGTTAACAGGATCTGGCATTATGTAGCCGTGCTTTCCTTCGCAGACCAGAGGATCTGGTGGCACATGCTGGTTGTTGGTTTCTTCGTCGTCGCCAACTGACTCCACTAGAGGGCAGGAGCCGTCGTCTACCAAGCAGAGCAGTTGTTCCGAGTCAAAGTACCTACCGGCTTCACACCGCTGCGCCACGGCCACTCCTCCGGCGCAAATGAAGTACCTTGTGCAGTCGGTGCGGTTGGCTAGGAAACTGCCATCCGCCAGGCTTCCACAACTATAGATATGGCTGCTGTTTGCCCCCAGTTGACCATTCTGGCAAGTCTCGATGGCCTGTGATTCCGTCTCACAAATCGAGAGCACAGGATTAAATTGATGCTGGGCAGGGCACTCTACAGGGATGGCTAGGCCTCTAACGCAAGCGTAGTACAAGTTGCAGTACAGTTCATGTGGGAGCCGCACTCCATGCAGTCCAATGCACATCCTTGTGTCCTGGTCAGAGTCGTTCTGATTGGATTCCTTCATGCACTGTCCGTGATCCACGCGGCAGATAGAAAGGAAGCTGTGGAAGTACTGCCCCTCGTCGCAGCGAATCAAGGATGTTCCGTTCCTGCTGGAGCAGCTGTAGTAAGCGCGACAATCCTGGGGGTGAGCCACCAGCTGGCCATCCTCCACGTTGGAGCAGATGGCCAGCTGACAAGTTCCATCGTTTGGACGGCAGTATCCCAATTCGGAATTGAAGTAGCTGCCGGAGGAGCAGCTCTGGAGGAAGCCGGGTTCCTGTTGGAGGCACAAATAGAATTGAGTGCAGTCCGTCGGATCAGGGACACTAAAGCCATCAGCCTGGCCCAGGCACTTGTTCTCCGTTGCCAGGAGTCTCTTGGTTTGGCATTGGGATTGGACCATACAGCGGTTTTTCTTTGCGGCGTAGTGGTGACCTCTTAGACAGTTTCCCAGGTGCCACTCCTCAGCTTCGCAGAAGAGGAATCCCGGGGAACAGTTGTCCTCCTTCGTCTGAGATCTAAGTTCTCCATCTCTGCAGATGCGACGCATTCCATTTTCCTGGCAACTGCCATCACTGGGAATGCAGCCCAGCAAAGGCTCAAATTGCTCTCGCTCCTGGCACCGCTTTCTGATCCACTGGCCCCCCTGGCACTGCTCATAGCTATGACAGCTGCCCACCAGGACACGACTGTCACCGGGAGAACAGATTGACGTTTCGTTTTTGACCACACACTGACCGTTGTCGTTGGGCAGGCAGTAGTTGTGCTCCCGGCTGAAGTACATGCCCAGTGGACACTGCTGCACCCACCAGGCGTTGTCCAGGCACATCAGGTAGCTCTGGCATCCCGCAGCCTTCGAGGGGCGCACCGCCCGCTGCTGGCAATCCTCCGTAAGGATGACTGACTTTCTCTGCACCACCCAACTGCAAATAGTCTCATTCCGCCCTAGGTCCTGATCCTTTGGCAGTGACAGGCAGGTTCCCGCCAGAGGGGAGTAGTAGTGTAGCTTGGAACAGCTGCGCACTCTCCACTTGCCACCAAAGCAGCGGAAGTACTGCTGGCAGTTGCTGGCATTCTTGGCAGCCACCGTTTGCGATTCACTGGCGTTACTGCAGGTTGGGAGATTGGTCACCCTGGCGAAGGAGCACACGAAGTCGTCGCGGGGCTCTAGGCAGCGCTGCTGCTCCCTGTTATAGTACCGCTGGTCGGAGCAAGTGCGTCGCCGCCATTGGCCGTCAATGCAGACCTCGTACTGGGAGCAATTGGTTTCCACAGAACGCTTCTCGTCCAGATCGCAGACCTGGAAGGAAAATGGTAACAAATATTAATCATGACATATGTAAGTCCTGCCTTGCTTTCATCCTTTCCCTTTCCACTGCAAACAATTTAGGTTCGAGAACATTGATAATTATCCTTTCTAGATAGCAGACAAATCCACATGTTCCATTCTATAGGTACACAAACAATAATAAAAGGCCGAAAGGATTTTCATTCAATTTGAATTTATTTTAGAGCAAATATGTAGCATAGATTATATTATGGGTTAGGCACATACGTATAGAAGTGGAACAAGCGGAACACATTCACATTAAAGGTAACTCATAAATAACACGTAGTGTCATAGGATAATATAGTGGATAATATATGGGATAATCCAGAGCCCACTGCTTAGAAGAGCTTATGGAAGAATCTCTTGAACATGGAGAGCGACCTTACGTTTTCCTCAGCCTCCACGGAGCGCTTTTGGATGCCATGGAAGCTGGAGCACAGACCCAGTTCCGGGACGAACATCTGGCCCAGGGAGCACGGATGGAAAGTGACGCTGATTTTCTTCTCGTCGTCGCACGAGCAGAATCCGGTCAGGGTACTGGCGGAGGCGAAGGCCTCGTAGCGGGCACGTCTCTTGCACTCCTGCAGGTTGCACTGGATCATGGCGGAGCACATTCCCTTGCTGATGTCGAAAAGTTTTCCGGCGTCGCAGTGGAAGAACACAGCGGTGTCAATGTCCTGGCAGGCGCAGTAGCCTCCAGAGGTGTTTGTGGCCGCAAAGGCGGTGGCGAAAAGGCTCCTGTCGCGGCATCGCACGGAATCGCAGGCACTGGTGGCAATTACAAGCGCCGCAGGTTCCAAGCAGGCTCCCACTGCCTGGTTAAAGGATTGATTCTCGTTGCAGCTCTTGAAAACTGGAGTGCTGTCCAGGCACAGGCAGAAGCCATCGGTGGTGTTCAGAGCGGGATAGACCTGGTAGTCGGCGGAGTTGCAAATTCCCGGCTCGCAAATGCATTCAGAGGCCTGGATACAAGATTTAGGAAATTGCGATTAAGTTTCGATATACGTTTTCATTTTCCTAATAACCTACCGCAACGACTTGGCAGCTTCCTAGTGTGAAATTGAATTTCATATCCGCGTCGCAGGTTTCCAGGTAAGCATCGCCGTTTTCACAGACGCAGAAGTTGGAGCTGTCCTCGCCGCCAGTGACCGTTGGGAAGGGGACATAGTCGCCAAGGGTGGCGCACTTCTCGGAGGGGCACTCGCATGAGGTATTGGGATCCTGCCAAAAGAGATCGTTCAATATAAAGGATAATCCATGTAAAACTTAATCGATTATACCTGTGGAGCAATGCACACTCCCAACTCCTTATCGAACTCGGTTCCATTCGCGCAGGGCTCGTAGTTGGGCAGACCGTTATAGCAGTAGCAGAATCCTGCAACGCCGCAGATGGTCTGGTAGACGTAGTAGTCGTCCTGGCCATCGCACGAGTCCGCGTCGCATTCTGGTGGGATAACCACTGTCACTTGACAGATTCCCAAAATGGCATTGTATTCCGAGCCTTCAGTGCAAGCTGCGAGGACAGGACAGGAGTTCAGGCAGTAGCAGTAGGCGTTGGAATCGTTGGAAACGGGGAAGGTGGCGTAGTCGGAATTCTCATCGCATTGGGACGCGTTACAGGCGTTCTGCTCGCAGACAACTTCGGTCTGGGAATAGGAAAAGAAAGGTAAGCAAACGAGCTTTTTAAAAGGCACTAATCCTTACCGAACTGACGCAGGCACCGATGTCGGTATTGAACAAGGTGTTGCCGGGACAGCTTTCGAACTGCGGTACTTCATCCACACAGACGCAGAAGCCTTCGTTGGTATTGGCAGCCGGGATGTTTGCGAAGTCAGGCTTTCCAATGCATCCCTTGGAGCAGCAACGGGGCTAAAAGATAATGTTTGAAATTAGTAAACTTGGATAACTTGGATAAACATCCATGAAACAAACATCGGGGATCGGGATGAGGGTGCACAGCAGCTGCTCGCTGTTGAAAGAGTATCCGATGGGACAGGGAACGGAGACCGGCTCACCAGCACGGCACAAGCAGAAGTTGTTCGAGTTCTCATAGTCCGGGGACACACCATACTCGGTGGAGGAATCACAAATTCTGGGATCGCAGTCTCCAGTCTGAAAATAATTGCAGGACCATTAAAAAAATGTTATGCAAAAATCCAGGAGGTACGTGTACGTACAAAGTCACAAGCGCCGATGTCTACATTGTAGAACAGTCCTGCGTCGCAGGACTCGATATAGCCGCCGCCATTTTGGCAAATGCAGAACGTAGAGGTGTCGTTGTCCTGCGAGGGATAGGTGTAGTCCTCAGCCGCACTCTGGCAAACGCTCTGATCACAGTCGCTCTGCAATCATAATATAAAAAAAAACGTTTCCCGGGATAAAATATTTGAGGCAACTTACACTGGGCTGGATTTGACAAATTCCAAGGGTGGCATTGTAGCCGGAGTTGGATGGGCAGGCCACAATGGTGGCCGCATTGTTCGAGCAGACATAGAAGACGCTGGTGTCGCCATCCACGGGGTAGGTGGCACCATCGGGAGCGGTGGCACAAAGCTTGGCAGAACATTCCACCGTGGAGGAGCATACACCAGTGGCCGCATCGAAGGCCTGGCCCGTGGGGCACTGAACCACGCTGGGCACTCCTTCGGTGCATTGGAAGTACTGGGTGCAGATGGGATTGGCCACGTTGCCGGTGTTGCAGGTGCACGGATTGATGCACTGGCCAGTGACGTCCACTTCGCATTCTCCCTTCACGCTGTACCATTGCCCGGAGCCGCAGTAGTGGTCATTGGCCAGGCCATTCCAGCATGTGACGTAGCTGGTGCAGTCGGTCGGATTGGGCATCTGGTAGCCGTTCGGCTTGTTGGCGCAGGGCCAGCAGGATCCGGTCGTGTCGGGAACGCAAACACCTCCCTGGAGGATATTTCCGACGCCACAGCTGCCTTCCACCAACTCCCCGTTCTCGCAGATCTGGTACTTATCGCAGTCGGTGGGATGGCATACGATGGTGCCTTGAGCGATGCCACCCGGGCAGGTCAAGCTACGTTTCTGGCGGGATGAGGATTTAGAGCCGCTGGATCTATTCTCGGGGCAAACGTTGTCGGTGTCCTGGCGGCATATGCCTGTGGCGGCGTCGAAGTAGTAGTCCTGAGAGCAAGACTCCTGCTGCCACTGTCCATTGATGCAGACCGCGTAGCTCCAGCAGTTCTTGCCACTGGACGGAGGATCGCGGGCATTGCACTCGGTGGTTTCCAAGGATGTATCTGTCGTGGGAATGGGGGTGGAGGTGGTTGAAGTTAAGATGGAGGTTGAGGTGCCGTCGATGCACACATTTTCGGAATCTACTTCGCACTGGACGCCATTAAAGTAATCGCCAGCGGGGCAGCAATTGGACACCCACTCGCCGTTCTCGCACTTATTAAACTTGGTGCAGTCCTGAGGATCAACCTGTACGGCGCCATCGGTACACACTGACGAGACACAGCATTCGTTGTTCGAGTCCGGGACACAGACTCCCAATGTAGCGTCGAATAGATTGCCAGTTCCACAGTCGCCGCCTGCCTCCAGGACTCCGTTAAGGCAGACCAAGTATTCGCGGCAGTTGTCCGGATTGGGAGCCAATTCCCCGTTCTTGGTATTCCCGCAATCGCAGCCCTCCGGGAGGGCAGTGGTGGTTTCCTCTTCGCAGGGCTCTGGGGTGTTAGTGGTCGAGTCCTCGCAGGGTTCAGTAGTGGTATCTTCACAAGGACCGGGCACACATAGCCATCCATTGACGTCAATGTGGCTGTTCTCGGGGCACTTTTGGAGGGTGGCAGCGCCTCCGGAGCAGAGGTAGAAGGCGGTACAATCATCGGGATCCGCCACAGCCTCTCCGTCGGACTTGTTGATGCAAAAGTTGGCCCAGCAGGTGCTGGCAGTGTCCGGCTCGCAGGCGCTGGCCGTGTTGTTGAAGAGACTGCCGAGAGGACACTTTTGGGCGTACGCCTGCTGTCCATCGCAGATGAAGAAACCGGCGCAGTTGTCGGTATCGGCCAAGTAGGCACCGTTCACCTCGTCGGCGCATACATTGGATTTCTGGAGGAAGTGGAAGGGTTAGCCAGAGATTGAAAAAAGAAAACAAGGCATGCGCCCGACATACCAATGACAGAGGAGCCAGGAGACTCAGCTGGCAGAGACCACGTCCCACATTGGAGCACTTTCCGGACTTGGGATTGTATTCCTTGCCCGTCGGGCAGTTCACCCGACGCACTACGTTCTTGGAGGAGCAGCGGTAGAAGCTGGAGCAGCTGGAAGGATTCGGCCAATGGGACGAGAGGCCGCGAATCTGCCGATAAAGGCATTCAGGATCTACGGCGTCCACCTGGGCGATGGTCACTGCAGTAAGTGCCACCACAGCTAGCAGAGTAACTGGATGTGGAAGAAAAAACGAATGGCTTGATATCCTTTAGCGCTATCCTGGCCATGCTCACCTTTCATCGTGTGTTCACTTGTATTCCACTCGTGTTGATCGAAGTGTACTCCGCACTATTGCCAAATTTTGGTTGCCCTTATATACATCATCCACCTCTGCCATGCCATCTCCTCTTATCGCCATCAATTATGGTGATCATGTCAAAACACAGCCCTACCATGTCAACCTAATTGGGGTGTGATCTCTTGGAGCTTGGGTTCCTGGAAGTTAACAGCTAACAGGGCCACTCCCCTATTATTTTTTCGAGGTATTTGGAATTTGCAAAGTTATGAATGAATGTCACTGTCGCGGCCTCCAAACCAAGATCACTCAACCAAGATCATGTGTCCCATGGAAAGTCACTCAGGTCTGATTACTTTTTTTAAGTGCATGCTATTTGATGTTCTTTATTTTTCTAAGCGCAGGCGGTGGAGCAGGCTTGCTGGACCGTGTTCCAGTAGAGATTATCGGGACAATCCTTCACATATCCCGTATCTCCATCGCAGTGGATGTACAAGTGACAGTTGTACGGATGGGGCAGATACTGCACACCTGCATGCGACTTGCAAGAGGCATCGGCATCCACACCGGGATTGGGTATGGTGGTTAGATTGGCATCGGTTGGTGCAGGGGTGGCAGGATCTGATGGATTGATTTCCGGTGGTTTCGTTGTGGAATCCAGGGGTTCTTTGGTGGGTTCCGTAGTTGGGGGTTCTGTGGTCACTTCGGAGGTCTCTACAGTGGGTTCCCCCGTGGATTCACTCGAAGGATCGTTTGTGGGTTCTCCAGTGGGTTCACCGGAAGGTTCGCCTGTGGGTTCTGCCGTGGGTTCCTCAGATGGCTCTCCAGTTGGTTCTCCCGTAGACGTGGTGGGTTTTTCCGTTGTATCGAAAGGATCATCAGTGGTCTCATCTGATGGATCCTCCGTGGAGTCATCGTCGGTCGGATCCCAAGGATCGTCGGTGGGGTCATCGGGATCCTCCGTTGGTTGAGGGGCTTCCGTCGGCTTGGCGCAATTCCTGGCGCTTAGAGCTGTTGCCAGGAGCATCAGCTGCAAGGACATCAATATCCAGACCACTGAAAACCAAAAGCGTTTATCTATATTGCCAAAGGATAATATTCAGTATCCTGATAGGCACTTACATTTCATTCTGGCAAAGATCGGTTGACTAGTAACTGGGACTAATGACTTGGATGCACAAGTCCGCCGCTTTTATGGAGGAATGTAAGATGCATTTTCATTTAATTAGCATACTACAAGTCTCTTATGTTTACTCATAAAAATTATCTTTCAGAATGTTGGGTGGCAATGAGGTAATTAAACAGATAATGAAAAGACAGGTAATCGAAGAGTAGATTGAATAATAAGTAGGGTTGGGAAAGAAATTACTATAATAATTCCCAAAAATATTACCATATAGAATTTATTCATGTTTTTATTTTATTTAATGGCCGTTGATTCTCTGGAGTAGTTGCCTGATCATGTTTTCCCATAGCATTTTGATTAGATAATTATTATTTAATAAGATAAGAAGACCATCAAAGTCAACGTCATGCTGTTAATGGATCTGGAGTGTTAACAGTTCTGTTATAGATGGGAGAGGGTGGTTATGAAAGTTTAGAGATTTGGAAATTCTTGGTGGTCTAAAGAAGGTAAGAAATTTAAAGCTCTTTTGTTTATTATTGATCAATTTTGCTTGGTATTGTTGGTCTTTTTGTGACTAAAGTGACTCAGAAATGTTTCATAAGATCAAATAAAAGACGGAAACCATCACAATCTATAGTTTCCTCAACCACTTGTTATGGCCCATTTAGTGGATTCGCCGGAACCCTTGAATTGCGATTGATTTGTTATCGGAAAATGATAAAGTATACTTATAACTATGCAAACATGACATTTAATTAATTAATTAACAAATTTTAGTTTAGTTGATAAGTTTGGGAAAATATTTTACTTTTATTCGCGGAGATAATTTCAATCAAAGGAATTACAAAGTTATATTTACTTCAATTGCTAATTTAATTGGAGGCAATTAAACTTATTGATTGATAAGGCTGCGGTGGCAATTTCCGATACAGACGTGCAAATAAAATAGATTAGATGGAAATAAAGCTGAAAAGTTGGATCCATTTGCTATATAAGCGCTGACTCTCCGCGAAGAATGATACTTTGACGCAGACATGAAAGGTATTCCACCCAACAAGTCTCTAATTAAGAGAATAAAATATATATTTCTAATTATTTAAAGGCTTTACCATAATTGCTCTGATTGGACTGCTTACATTCATTGTAAGCCCTATGGTTTTGGCGAATAAGGGGGATCCCGGCACTGCTGAGCCGCCTCAAGTGGACCCGATCGAGTCATCCACGGAGGAGGCAACCACAGAAGAACCCACCACAGAGGACTCAACCACAGAGGAGCCAACCACGACACTGCCACCGCCGACTCTTTGCGACGCAGACGAGAGTTTCCTTCCGGCGTCTGACTGCCGGGAGTACTTCCAGTGTTTGTACGGCGTGGGAGTCTTGAAGAGGTGTCCCGATGACCTCTACTGGGATCCCAGACTGAATGTGTGTGCCTGGGATACACAGTATTGCACCAATGGCGAAATCAGCACCACCACATCATCTCCCGGCGGCTTGTCCTGCGCATCTGGACTTCCGTTCCTACCCTACCTCCCCGACTGTGGCAAATACATCCAGTGTATCTACAATATCGGATTCAAGCAGAGTTGCCCACCAGGACTTTACTGGAATCAGCCCCACCAGCGCTGTGACTACACCTGCGACCTCACTGTCTAGACTCTAGAATTACGACAAGGTGCAATGAACGCCTCATTTAGGAAGCAATTTAAAAAAACCCAAAAATACCTAAACAATAAACGCAATAATGCAACACAAAACCAACTCAATTCATTTTCGCAAGAATCAATTGACTTCCCCTTGAAGATAAGGCTTTTCAATAAAAAGATCTGATAACAGCCCAAAGTAGCTCCAATTAGGTTATAAAAGTGAATGCTCCATGCCCAGGTAGCATTTGACCGAAGGGTTTTGTAAAAGTCACACGCGAGGTGGCTAAAAATGATTTATAGCGTGAAAGTAAAACGGGAACTCAAAATAAAATGCATTGTATTGGTCGTGTTGTTGCACCAAATGCTGCACATTTCCGCGCACACGCATCCTGGCCAGGATACGAATATTTATTCATCAACCAAGGATAAAATTCACCACGATTGGCTGAATCAAATAATATCCTCTAAAGAGGCAAACATGTCCTCATCGATAAAAGAATCCTTTATAACGCAGCTCCATTCATATACTAAGCCTTCTAAGGAAACAACATCGGCACCAAACCACAAAGGCTCCACTTATGAGTCCCAGGAATCTCCGACTGACGATGGTACTACACAGCCAGATGAGAGTACTACTCCTGCGCTGGAGGATTCAACTACAGTAGAAGAGGATTCAACACAGCCTGAGGATAGTACTACTCCTGCGCCCGAGGATTCAACTACAGTAGAAGAGGATTCAACACAGCCTGAGGATAGTACTACTCTTGCGCCAGAGGATTCCACTACAGTAGAAGAGGATTCAACACAGCCTGAGGATAGTACTACTTCTGCGCCAGAGGATTCCACTACAGTAGAAGAGGATTCAACACAGCCTGAGGATAGTACTACTCCTGCGCCCGAGGATTCAACTACAGTAGAAGAGGATTCAACACAGCCTGAGGATAGTACTACTTCTGCGCCAGAGGATTCCACTACAGTAGAAGAGGATTCAACACAGCCTGAGGATAGTACTACTTCTGCGCCAGAGGATTCAACTACAGTAGAAGAGGATTCAACACAGCCTGAGGATAGTACTACTGTTGCGCCAGAGGATTCCACTACAGTAGAAGAGGATTCAACACAGCCTGAGGATAGTACTACTCTTGCGCCAGAGGATTCCACTACAGTAGAAGAGGATTCAACACAGCCTGAGGATAGTACTACTTCTGCGCCCGAGGATTCCACTACAGTAGAAGAGGATTCAACACAGCCTGAGGATAGTACTACTTCTGCGGCAGAGGAATCAACTACAGTAGAAGAGGATTCAACACAACCTGAGGAAAGTACTACTCTTGCGACAGAGGAATCAACTACAGTAGAAGAGGATTCAACACAGCCTGAGGATAGTACTACTTCTGCGCCAGAGGATTCCACTACAGTAGAAGAGGATTCAACACAGCCTGAGGATAGTACTACTTCTGCGCCAGAGGATTCCACTACAGTAGAAGAGGATTCAACACAGCCTGAGGATAGTACTACTTCTGCGCCAGAGGAATCAACTACAGCAGAAGAGGATTCAACACAGCCTGAGGATAGTACTACTGTTGCGCCCGAGGATTCCACTACAGTAGAAGAGGATTCAACACAGCCTGAGGATAGTACTACTTTTGCGACAGAGGATTCCACTACAGTAGAAGAGGATTCAACACAGCCTGAGGATAGTACTACTGTTGCGCCCGAGGATTCCACTACAGTAGAAGAGGATTCAACACAGCCTGAGGATAGTACTACTTCTGCGCCAGAGGATTCAACTACAGTAGAAGAGGATTCAACACAGCCTGAGGATAGTACTACTGTTGCGCCCGAGGATTCCACTACAGTAGAAGAGGATTCAACACAGCCTGAGGATAGTACTACTGTTGCGCCAGAGGATTCCACTACAGTAGAAGAGGATTCAACACAGCCTGAGGATAGTACTACTTCTGCGCCCGAGGATTCCACTACAGTAGAAGACGATTCAACACAGCCTGAGGATAGTACTACTTCTGCGGCAGAGGAATCAACTACAGTAGAAGAGGATTCAACACAGCCTGAGGATAGTACTACTGTTGCGCCCGAGGATTCAACTACAGTAGAAGAGGATTCAACACAGCCTGAGGATAGTACTACTGTTGCGCCCGAGGATTCCACTACAGTAGAAGAGGATTCAACACAGCCTGAGGATAGTACTACTTCTGCGCCCGAGGATTCCACTACAGTAGAAGACGATTCAACACAGCCTGAGGATAGTACTACTTCTGCGGCAGAGGAATCAACTACAGTAGAAGAGGATTCAACACAACCTGAGGATAGTACTACTCTTGCGACAGAGGAATCAACTACAGTAGAAGAGGATTCAACACAGCCTGAGGATAGTACTACTTCTGCGCCAGAGGATTCCACTACAGTAGAAGAGGATTCAACACAGCCTGAGGATAGTACTACTTCTGCGCCAGAGGAATCAACTACAGTAGAAGAGGATTCAACACAGCCTGAGGATAGTACTACTTCTGCGCCAGAGGATTCCACTACAGTAGAAGAGGATTCAACACAGCCTGAGGATAGTACTACTTCTGCGCCAGAGGATTCAACTACAGTAGAAGAGGATTCAACACAGCCTGAGGATAGTACTACTCTTGCGACAGAGGATTCCACTACAGTAGAAGAGGATTCAACACAGCCTGAGGATAGTACTACTGTTGCGCCCGAGGATTCCACTACAGTAGAAGAGGATTCAACACAGCCTGAGGATAGTACTACTTCTGCGCCCGAGGATTCCACTACAGTAGAAGAGGATTCAACACAGCCTGAGGATAGTACTACTTCTGCGCCAGAGGATTCAACTACAGTAGAAGAGGATTCAACACAGCCTGAGGATAGTACTACTCTTGCGACAGAGGATTCAACTACAGTAGAAGAGGATTCAACACAGCCTGAGGATAGTACTACTTCTGCGCCAGAGGATTCCACTACAGTAGAAGAGGATTCAACACAGCCTGAGGATAGTACTACTTCTGCGCCAGAGGATTCCACTACAGTAGAAGAGGATTCAACACAGCCTGAGGATAGTACTACTTCTGCGCCAGAGGAATCAACTACAGCAGAAGAGGATTCAACACAGCCTGAGGATAGTACTACTGTTGCGCCCGAGGATTCCACTACAGTAGAAGAGGATTCAACACAGCCTGAGGATAGTACTACTGTTGCGCCCGAGGATTCCACTACAGTAGAAGAGGATTCAACACAGCCTGAGGATAGTACTACTTCTGCGCCAGAGGATTCCACTACAGTAGAAGAGGATTCAACACAGCCTGAGGATAGTACTACTTCTGCGCCAGAGGATTCAACTACAGTAGAAGAGGATTCAACACAACCTGAGGAAAGTACTACTCTTGCGACAGAGGAATCAACTACAGTAGAAGAGGATTCAACACAGCCTGAGGATAGTACTACTTCTGCGCCAGAGGATTCCACTACAGTAGAAGAGGATTCAACACAGCCTGAGGATAGTACTACTTCTGCGCCAGAGGAATCAACTACAGTAGAAGAGGATTCAACACAGCCTGAGGATAGTACTACTTCTGCGCTCGAGGATTCCACTACAGTAGAAGAGGATTCAACACAGCCTGAGGATAGTACTACTCTTGCGACAGAGGATTCCACTACAGTAGAAGAGGATTCAACACAGCCTGAGGATAGTACTACTTCTGCGCCAGAGGATTCCACTACAGTAGAAGAGGATTCAACACAGCCTGAGGATAGTACTACTCTTGCGACAGAGGATTCAACTACAGTAGAAGAGGATTCAACACAGCCTGAGGATAGTACTACTGTTGCGCCCGAGGATTCCACTACAGTAGAAGAGGATTCAACACAGCCTGAGGATAGTACTACTTCTGCGCCAGAGGAATCAACTACAGCAGAAGAGGATTCAACACAGCCTGAGGATAGTACTACTCTTGCGACAGAGGATTCCACTACAGTAGAAGAGGATTCAACACAGCCTGAGGAAAGTACTACTTCTGCGCCAGAGGAATCAACTACAGTAGAAGAGGATTCAACACAGCCTGAGGATAGTACTACTCTTGCGACAGAGGATTCCACTACAGTAGAAGAGGATTCAACACAGCCTGAGGATAGTACTACTTCTGCGCCAGAGGAATCAACTACAGCAGAAGAGGATTCAACACAGCCTGAGGATAGTACTACTCTTGCGACAGAGGATTCCACTACAGTAGAAGAGGATTCAACACAGCCTGAGGATAGTACTACTGTTGCGCCAGAGGATTCCACTACAGTAGAAGAGGATTCAACACAGCCTGAGGATAGTACTACTCTTGCGACAGAGGAATCAACTACAGCAGAAGAGGATTCAACACAGCCTGAGGATAGTACTACTTTTGCGCCAGAGGAATCAACTACAGCAGAAGAGGATTCAACACAGCCTGAGGATAGTACTACTCTTGCGACAGAGGATTCCACTACAGTAGAAGAGGATTCAACACAGCCTGAGGATAGTACTACTGTTGCGCCAGAGGATTCCACTACAGTAGAAGAGGATTCAACACAGCCCGACGACAGTACTACTCCTGCGCCCGAGGATTCAACTACAGTAGAAGAGGATTCAACACAGCCTGAGGATAGTACTACTTCTGCGCCAGAGGATTCAACTACAGTAGAAGAGGATTCAACACAGCCTGAGGATAGTACCACTCTTGCGCCAGAGGATTCCACTACAGTAGAAGAGGATTCAACACAGCCTGAGGATAGTACTACTTCTGCGCCAGAGGATTCAACTACAGTAGAAGAGGATTCAACACAGCCTGAGGATAGTACTACTCTTGCGACAGAGGATTCCACTACAGTAGAAGAGGATTCAACACAGCCTGAGGATAGTACTACTGTTGCGCCCGAGGATTCCACTACAGTAGAAGAGGATTCAACACAGCCCGACGACAGTACTACTCCTGCGCCCGAGGATTCAACTACAGTAGAAGAGGATTCAACACAGCCTGAGGATAGTACTACTTCTGCGCCCGAGGATTCCACTACAGTAGAAGAGGATTCAACACAGCCTGAGGATAGTACTACTTCTGCGCCAGAGGATTCAACTACAGTAGAAGAGGATTCAACACAGCCTGAGGATAGTACTACTCTTGCGCCAGAGGATTCCACTACAGTAGAAGAGGATTCAACACAGCCTGAGGATAGTACTACTTCTGCGCCAGAGGATTCAACTACAGTAGAAGAGGATTCAACACAGCCTGAGGATAGTACTACTGTTGCGCCCGAGGATTCCACTACAGTAGAAGAGGATTCAACACAGCCTGAGGATAGTACTACTTCTGCGCCAGAGGATTCAACTACAGTAGAAGAGGATTCAACACAGCCTGAGGATAGTACTACTGTTGCGCCCGAGGATTCCACTACAGTAGAAGAGGATTCAACACAGCCTGAGGATAGTACTACTTCTGCGCCAGAGGAATCAACTACAGCAGAAGAGGATTCAACACAGCCTGAGGATAGTACTACTCTTGCGACAGAGGATTCCACTACAGTAGAAGAGGATTCAACACAGCCTGAGGAAAGTACTACTTCTGCGCCAGAGGATTCAACTACAGTAGAAGAGGATTCAACACAGCCTGAGGATAGTACTACTGTTGCGACAGAGGATTCCACTACAGTAGAAGAGGATTCAACACAGCCTGAGGATAGTACTACTCTTGCGACAGAGGATTCCACTACAGTAGAAGAGGATTCAACACAGCCTGAGGATAGTACTACTGTTGCGCCCGAGGATTCAACTACAGTAGAAGAGGATTCAACACAGCCTGAGGATAGTACTACTGTTGCGACAGAGGATTCCACTACAGTAGAAGAGGATTCAACACAGCCTGAGGATAGTACTACTCTTGCGACAGAGGATTCCACTACAGTAGAAGAGGATTCAACACAGCCTGAGGAAAGTACTACTTCTGCGCCAGAGGATTCAACTACAGTAGAAGAGGATTCAACACAGCCTGAGGATAGTACTACTCTTGCGACAGAGGATTCCACTACAGTAGAAGAGGATTCAACACAGCCTGAGGATAGTACTACTCTTGCGACAGAGGATTCCACTACAGTAGAAGAGGATTCAACACAGCCTGAGGAAAGTACTACTTCTGCGCCAGAGGATTCAACTACAGTAGAAGAGGATTCAACACAGCCTGAGGATAGTACTACTGTTGCGACAGAGGATTCCACTACAGTAGAAGAGGATTCAACACAGCCTGAGGATAGTACTACTCTTGCGACAGAGGATTCCACTACAGTAGAAGAGGATTCAACACAGCCTGAGGATAGTACTACTGTTGCGCCAGAGGATTCCACTACAGTAGAAGAGGATTCAACACAGCCTGAGGATAGTACTACTGTTGCGCCAGAGGATTCCACTACAGTAGAAGAGGATTCAACACAGCCTGAGGATAGTACTACTCTTGCGACAGAGGATTCCACTACAGTAGAAGAGGATTCAACACAGCCTGAGGATAGTACTACTGTTGCGCCCGAGGATTCCACTACAGTAGAAGAGGATTCAACACAGCCCGACGACAGTACTACTCCTGCGCCAGAGGATTCAACTACAGTAGAAGAGGATTCAACACAGCCTGAGGATAGTACTACTTCTGCGCCCGAGGATTCCACTACAGTAGAAGAGGATTCAACACAGCCTGAGGATAGTACTACTTCTGCGCCAGAGGATTCAACTACAGTAGAAGAGGATTCAACACTGCCTGAGGATAGTACCACTCTTGCGCCAGAGGATTCCACTACAGTAGAAGAGGATTCAACACAGCCTGAGGATAGTACTACTTCTGCGCCAGAGGATTCAACTACAGTAGAAGAGGATTCAACACAGCCTGAGGATAGTACTACTGTTGCGCCCGAGGATTCCACTACAGTAGAAGAGGATTCAACACAGCCTGAGGATAGTACTACTTCTGCGCCAGAGGATTCAACTACAGTAGAAGAGGATTCAACACAGCCTGAGGATAGTACTACTGTTGCGCCCGAGGATTCCACTACAGTAGAAGAGGATTCAACACAGCCTGAGGATAGTACTACTTCTGCGCCAGAGGAATCAACTACAGCAGAAGAGGATTCAACACAGCCTGAGGATAGTACTACTCTTGCGACAGAGGATTCCACTACAGTAGAAGAGGATTCAACACAGCCTGAGGATAGTACTACTCTTGCGACAGAGGATTCCACTACAGTAGAAGAGGATTCAACACAGCCTGAGGATAGTACTACTGTTGCGCCCGAGGATTCCACTACAGTAGAAGAGGATTCAACACAGCCTGAGGATAGTACTACTTCTGCGCCAGAGGAATCAACTACAGTAGAAGAGGATTCAACACAGCCTGAGGATAGTACTACTGTTGCGACAGAGGATTCCACTACAGTAGAAGAGGATTCAACACAGCCTGAGGATAGTACTACTCTTGCGACAGAGGATTCCACTACAGTAGAAGAGGATTCAACACAGCCTGAGGATAGTACTACTGTTGCGCCAGAGGATTCAACTACAGTAGAAGAGGATTCAACACAGCCTGAGGATAGTACTACTGTTGCGACAGAGGATTCCACTACAGTAGAAGAGGATTCAACACAGCCTGAGGATAGTACTACTCTTGCGACAGAGGATTCCACTACAGTAGAAGAGGATTCAACACAGCCTGAGGAAAGTACTACTTCTGCGCCAGAGGATTCAACTACAGTAGAAGAGGATTCAACACAGCCTGAGGATAGTACTACTCTTGCGACAGAGGATTCCACTACAGTAGAAGAGGATTCAACACAGCCTGAGGATATTACTACTTCTGCGCCAGAGGATTCCACTACAGTAGAAGAGGATTCAACACAGCCTGAGGATAGTACTACTTCTGCGGCAGAGGAATCAACTACAGCAGAAGAGGATTCAACACAGCCTGAGGATAGTACTACTGTTGCGCCAGAGGATTCCACTACAGTAGAAGAGGATTCAACACAGCCTGAGGATAGTACTACTCTTGCGACAGAGGATTCCACTACAGTAGAAGAGGATTCAACACAGCCTGAGGATAGTACTACTCTTGCGACAGAGGATTCCACTACAGTAGAAGAGGATTCAACACAGCCTGAGGATAGTACTACTGTTGCGCCCGAGGATTCCACTACAGTAGAAGAGGATTCAACACAGCCTGAGGATAGTACTACTCTTGCGACAGAGGATTCCACTACAGTAGAAGAGGATTCAACACAGCCTGAGGATAGTACTACTGTTGCGCCCGAGGATTCCACTACAGTAGAAGAGGATTCAACACAGCCTGAGGATAGTACTACTTCTGCGCCAGAGGAATCAACTACAGCAGAAGAGGATTCAACACAGCCTGAGGATAGTACTACTCTTGCGACAGAGGATTCCACTACAGTAGAAGAGGATTCAACACAGCCTGAGGATAGTACTACTTCTGCGGCAGAGGAATCAACTACAGCAGAAGAGGATTCAACACAGCCTGAGGATAGTACTACTCTTGCGACAGAGGATTCCACTACAGTAGAAGAGGATTCAACACAGCCTGAGGATAGTACTACTCTTGCGACAGAGGAATCAACTACAGCAGAAGAGGATTCAACACAGCCTGAGGATAGTACTACTGTTGCGCCAGAGGAATCAACTACAGTAGAAGAGGATTCAACACAGCCTGAGGATAGTACTACTCTTGCGACAGAGGATTCCACTACAGTAGAAGAGGATTCAACACAGCCTGAGGATAGTACTACTTCTGCGCCAGAGGAATCAACTACAGCAGAAGAGGATTCAACACAGCCTGAGGATAGTACTACTCTTGCGACAGAGGATTCCACTACAGTAGAAGAGGATTCAACACAGCCTGAGGATAGTACTACTTCTGCGCCAGAGGATTCAACTACAGTAGAAGAGGATTCAACACAGCCAGACGAGATTACTACTCCTGCGCCGGAGGATTCTACTACAGTAGAAGAGGATTCAACACAGCCAGACGACAGTACTACTCCTGCGCCAGAGGATTCTACTACAGTAGAAGAGGATTCAACACAGCCAGACGACAGTACTACTCCTGCGCCAGAGGATTCTACTACAGTAGAAGAGGATTCAACACAGCCAGACGACAGTACTACTCCTGCGCCAGAGGATTCTACTACAGTAGAAGAGGATTCAACACAGCCAGACGACAGTACTACTCCTGCGCCAGAGGATTCAACTACAGAGAAACAGGATACAACACAGCCGGAGGTTAGCACTACTCTTGCTCCTGAGGAATCAACTACGGAATCAACTGGTGCTTCCCCTGAAGGGAGCACCGTAAGTAGCTCTCCTAGGCCAGAGGAGTCATCGACCACAGGATCGACTTCATCATCGCCCGGATACGAAACTACTCCCACCCCTGATGCGCCAACATCGCCACCGCTGTCGTGCAGTAGCGGGCATCCTTACCTGCCGTACCCGTCCGACTGCAACAAGTTCATCCAGTGCAGTGGTGAGGTCGAGCATGTATTAAAGTGTCCACCAGGACTCTTCTGGGACTATCAGAACCTTGCCTGCAGCTGGGACAGCAGCGTGTGTTATAACAATAGTGGAAACAATGAGAGGCCCGAGGAGAATGTTTGCAGCGGAGGAGCTGGTTACCTTCCAGATCCCAGCGACTGCACCAAGTTTATCCAATGCAGCAACGGGCAGCCGTTCGAGCTCAAATGTCCCGACACACTGTACTGGAATCCAGAACTAAATATCTGCGATTGGTCGGATAAATACTGTCATAAAGATAAACTTGTCGAATCCAAGGTCTGCGCTGAGGAGGGAATGAAATACGACGTGTATCCTGGCGATTGTTCCAGATATGTCAGGTGTTCCGAATCCGGAGCAGTCCTTATGAGCTGCAATCCCGGACTGTTCTGGAATCCCATTGAAAATGTTTGCGAAAAGTCTCTGCGGTTCTGCAAATAAATTAATTGGTAGGTTATTGATTGATATACTTTGATGCGTGATGTAAAACCTATATTGGATTTTATTTTTCAGATAAATTGCAGAGGATTCAGCTCTTCAAAAAAACTTTAAACCGTGTTGTAAAATAAATATAATAAAATATAATCTGGAAAACATGTTTTCTTACTCTTGAGCATTTGTAGCCCAAGCAAAATTGAATATTTTTTAATTTAGGCTTTTGAAGATGCTCCCAATAGATTTTAGTTTTAGGTTGCATGCAAATTTATTGAAATCATAAGACGGGCGATTTGTACCCTATATTTAGGGTATATTCCAATTTTATGAAGGATGCCTTCAATATATTTTTAATAAAACAAACGAATAAATCGTATACTTTATAATAGTTTGCTAAAATAAACTAATGGTATACAAAAGCTGTAAGAGCAAAGGGTATTTTAGAGTTGAACTATTAACCATTTAATATTCTTACGCATTTTTTGTTGATCTTATCAAAATAGGCTTCAATTAAAAATATTGCTAGCCTTGAAACATAGCCCCACACCCCACACCCCACCCCCCCACCACCCCACACACTAGATGGGCCTTTGAAAACTTTAAATTTAATGCTCGAGTTCAATTCAAACACATGGCTTTGTAGAGACTTTGAGGAGATAAGACTGATTCTGAATCCAACATGGGATGCGGATCGGAATAGGAGATGTGCTCGGGATGGGGTTTGCGGTCTGGGGAGGGTGGTGATCTATATATAGATATGACGATGGTTAGTCCAAACGAAATTATTAGCTTTTGGGCTCAGAGGTTATCACCGCGAATTACTTCCGCTAAATTTTGGATTTGACGAAATGGATTCCTTGGGAATGGGAAACTCAAATCAATTAAACCCGAAACCAGACCGACGCAAAGCTAGCAAATTAAATAAGCCACAGAAAGGGACACACTTGAAAATGTATCCAAGAGATATACAATTGCGTATCTTTATATGCTAATAAATGCCAGCACATTTCCTTAAAATGGGTCAAAAGTCTCCCCCTTCCTCCCGATGATGTTGCAATGTTGCCCGCGGAATGGAAACTCATTTGAAACTGGGGACGGGGCGGAGAGATGGGTTGGATGGCTTGGATGGGTTGGATGGGTTGGGGCGGACATGGTTACCCCAGCCATGGCGGGCGACCGACCAAGTGATCGATTGACACGATCGGAGCGCTGATACGTAATGGAATAGACACTCGAATGAATGGCACTGGCGACGAGCTTGGTGCTCGGTGCTCCAGAGCTCTAAGTGCCGTGCTCTGTATACATATGTGGCTCCGGCGATAAGATACAGATACAGATACAGATACAGATACACTGTAGTCCTACATAAATATTCATGCTGCCGCTGGCTAAATGCAAATGTATTAGAAATTGCCTTCAACGCCTTCAATGAATTTGAGTTCTACTCAAGCTCTAGCTCTAGAGTTCCGAGGCTCGGACAGGCCAGCGTTATTCGCAATCCAGCAGTTGTCGCGATCGGAAGCAAATCGGAAACACTCCCTTGGAATCCTAAACCACAAAGGCGAAGAAGTATGTGTTATTGCTACAAGGACATCACTAAAGTGCCAAGTCTTCGAAACAAAATTGATCAAGGATATCCAAGATAAATAATGAGTTTTATCTTAAAAGTGTCAAGTCATGAATCGTATAATGATCAAGGATATTCGAAATGGATAAATAGCAGATTGGTGAACCGTTGAAAGTGATCTAAAAACATAAACAAAACCAAAAAGAAAAGAAAAGAAAAGAACAAAATATTTTGGAGAATCCTTCTGTTTAATAGGAAATCCCAAAGAACTTCCGTTCAATTCTAAAATAACAGCCGATTACATCATTTCTAAAAACCAAACTACATGTTTTTTTGGCATCCTATTGGCAAGCCGAATGTGTGCCCATTTTGAAAAGAAAAAGTGATAACCCCTGAAAGTGAGACCCCAAGACAGACACCGGAGCCGAGTGAAGGAGTACAAATCTAACAATAACACACGCATCTCTATAATCGAAATAAAAAACGTCTTGAATTATCATCATCCAACAATTTAATTTCATCTTACAGTTGCTGGTTGTGTGCGACGCATTTCAATTGGACTCAGAATTGAGAATTTGATTTATTGAAATGTTGCCCTTTCGCTGGGGCCTGCTACTCGGAGTCGTTGTGCTCGTGGCGTGCGGAGCTGCCAATGGAGCTGCCATCGTAAGTGTGCCCCAAATGTGTTAATGAAAAGCCGGAGCCCAGTATTGGGGCCAAGCTAGAACTACTGGCGCGTAGGTTCAACGTGCATGAACTCGGCCCGAATAGCTTAGCGATAAGACCCAGTTTGACCAAGGTCAGGTCCAGAACCAGCTGAATCCAATTGGGGACAGACAGACACACATGATTAAGCTAACATTAGCATTGAACTTAAAGTGTTTGTAATAATTTTCAGGAAAAATCCGCGGGCCAAGATGAGCTCTTGGATGGGAACGATTTGCTGAGAGAGAAACGAAGCGGCAGAGGCTAGTAAGGATATTTTTTACTTAATAAAAGTAACAGTGCAATAAAAAGGTTTATCCTCTTAACCAGTTCAAGGGGTCAGACCCAATCCCAGTACTTAAACTTCGGCAAGCCCGAACAGGATGGCAAAGCAGAGGCGGAAGCCACCGAAAACGGTTCCCGGTCGACTGTCTGTAAGTTGTGATTGAAGTGATGATTGATACCGTGCTGATATCCTACACTTGCAGCTGGCACTCATGGCATGGGGCAGGCCCAGAGCCAGTTCTCCTCGGGGGACTGCAGTGGATGTGGATACCAGACTGACTACCCATCCTCCGGTAGGATACTCGATGCCAGCGGACCCGGCGGCGTCGGTAGTCCAGATGCCATTGTAAACATTCCTGGTGGGGGTAAGAAATCTTGATCTTGAAATAATCTTGAAAATCCAAAACTAATAGATGATCTCAGGTGGTCCAGGAGGAATTACTGGACAGCCTGGATTCGGTGGCCAGCCAGGAATTGGAGGACAACCTGGAATTGGAGGACAGCCTGGAATTGGCAGTCAGACGGGCATCGGCGGACAGCCTGGATTTGGTGGTCAGCCAGGAGTTGGAAGCCAGATAGGAATTGGAGGACAGCCTGGAGTTGGCGGACAAACGGAACTCGGTGGACAACCAGGCTACGGTGTGCAGCCAGGAGTTGGTGGACAGCCTGGAGTTGGCGGACTACAAGATGGAGGTCAACCTGGTATTGGTGGTGGTCAACCTGGAGCTCAACAGCCGGGTGTTGGGGGACGTGCCGGAATCGGAGGAGGGCAGCCAGGACAAGGCGGAATCGGTGGAACTGGAGTCGGCCAGCCTGGTTTCGGAGGTCAAACTGGAACTGGAGGACTGCCAGGATATGGAGGACAAACAGGAGCAGGACAGCCAGGACAAGGCGGAATCGGTGGACTCCCAGGACAACCTGGTGTTGGAAGCCAGACGGGCATTGGAGGCGGACAGCCTGGAGGAGCTGGCGGTCAACAAGGATCTCAACCAGGAGTTGGCGGCATTAGTGGCGGACAGCCCGGGTATGGAGCCCAGCCTGGAACTGGAATAAGCGGACAACCAGGAGCTGGAATTGGGGGACAAACTGGAGCAGGAGATGGTGGACAACCAGGCTCAGGAGTTGGTGGACAACCAGGTGCTGGCATTGGTGGGTTACCTGGAGTTGGTGGCCAGCCTGGAGTTGGTGGACAATCGGGATATGGAACCCAGCCCGGTGCAGGGGAACAACCAGGATATGCAGCTCGACCAGGGGTAGGACAGCCTGGCTATGGAACGCAGCCCAGTGGCCAAACAGGAATCGGTGGCGGTCAACCTGGACAAGCTGGATTTGGTAGTCAAACAGGTCCTGGATTTAGCGGCCAACCTGGCACGCAGCCGGGAGTTGGTGGGGGCAGTCAGCCTGGGTATGGATCTTTGACTTCAGGCCAGCCAGGTCAGCCGGGATATGCCACTCAACCGGGTACAGGTGGAACACCCGGGTACGGAGCGCAACCAGGTATCGGTGGAGGACAGCAAGGTTCCGGCGCACTGCCGGGATACGGTGGAACTGGAATTGGCGGCGGCCAGCCCGGTTATGGAGGACAAACTGGAACTGGAGCTGGACAGCCTGGATATGGGAGTCAAACAGGAACTGGAGCTGGACAACCTGGATATGGAGGACAACCAGGAGTAGGGCAGCCTGGGTACGGAGGACAAACTGGAACTGGAGCTGGACAGCCTGGATATGGAAGTCAAACTGGAACTGGAGCTGGACAGCCTGGATATGGAGGACAACCAGGAGTAGGGCAGCCTGGGTACGGAGGACAAACTGGAACTGGAGCTGGACAGCCTGGATATGGAAGTCAAACTGGAACTGGAGCTGGACAGCCTGGATATGGGAGTCAAACAGGAACTGGAGCTGGACAGCCTGGATATGGAGGACAACCAGGAGTAGGGCAGCCTGGGTACGGAGGACAAACTGGAACTGGAGCTGGACAGCCAGGATATGGAGGACAAACTGGAACTGGAGCTGGACAGCCTGGATATGGAGGACAAACTGGAACTGGAGCTGGACAGCCTGGGTATGGAGGACAACCAGGAGTAGGGCAGCCTGGGTACGGAGGACAAACTGGAACTGGAGCTGGACAGCCAGGATATGGAGGACAAACTGGAACTGGAGCTGGACAGCCTGGATATGGTGGACAAACAGGAATTGGAGGGCAGCCAGGATATGGAGGTCAAACAGGAATTGGAGCTGGACAACCTGGTTACGGAGGACAAACAGGAATCGGACGCGGTCAGCCTGGATACGGGGGACAAACCGGAATTGGTGGTCAACCAGGTGTAGGAGGTCAGCCAGGATATGGAGGACAAACAGGAACTGGAGTTGGACAGCCTGGATATGGTGGACAAACCCGAACTGGAGTCGGCCAGCCGGGTTACGGAGGTCAAACTGGAACAGGAGGACTGCCAGGATATGGAGGACAAACAGGAACTGGAGTCGGCCAGCCGGGTTACGGAGGTCAAACTGGAACTGGAGGACTGCCAGGATATGGAAGACAAACAGGAACTGGAGCTGGACAGCCTGGATATGGAGGACAACCAGGAGTAGGGCAGCCTGGGTACGGAGGACAAACTGGAACTGGAGCTGGACAGCCAGGATATGGAGGACAAACTGGAACTGGAGCTGGACAGCCTGGATATGGAGGACAAACTGGAACTGGAGCTGGACAGCCTGGGTATGGAGGACAACCAGGAGTAGGGCAGCCTGGGTACGGAGGACAAACTGGAACTGGAGCTGGACAGCCAGGATATGGTGGACAAACAGGAACTGGGGTTGGACAGCCTGGATATGGAGGACAAACTGGAATTGGTGGTGGCCAACCAGGATATGGAGGACAAACTGG
Source organism: Drosophila varians (assembly GCA_018150405.1). Classification (NCBI taxonomy): domain Eukaryota; kingdom Metazoa; phylum Arthropoda; class Insecta; order Diptera; family Drosophilidae; genus Drosophila; species Drosophila varians. The sequence goes on from JAECWK010000135.1 coordinate 10,692,592, forward strand.
AAGTGGAGGACTGCCAGCATATGGAGGATCGACAGGGACAGGAGCTGGACAGCCTGGATATGGAGGACAAACAGGAGCGGGACAACCTGGGTACGGAGGACAAACAGGATCCGGAGCAGGGCAGCCTGGTTACGGAGGACAAATAGGAATTGGAGTCGGTCAACCAGGATACGGCGGACAAACAAGTATTGGCGGTCAACCGGGTTTAGGAGTTCAGCCTGCATATGGTGGACAAACTGGAATTAGCGGTGGCCAGCCCGGTTACGGAGGACAAACAGGAACTGGAGTCGGTCAGCCCGGATACGGCGGACAAACTGGAATCAGCGGTCAACCAGGTGTAGGTGGTCAGCCTGGATATGGTGGACAAACTGGCATTGGCGGTGGCCAGCCTGGGTACGGAAGACAAACCGGAACTGGAGTCGGACAGCCTGGTTACGGTGGCCAAACTGGAACTGGGGGACAGCCAGGATATGGAACTCAAACTGGATCTGGAGAACAGCCAGGATATGGAAGACAAACGGGTGGAGTTCAGCCTGGATACGGAGGACAAGTCGGCACTGGAGTCGGACAACCTGGTTATGGAGGACAGCCTGGAGTTGGAGGCGGACAACCAGGTATTGGAGGTCAGCCAGGAGTAGGACTGCAACCTGGATACGGAGGTCAAACTGGAACGGGTGGTGGTCAACCTGGCGCAGGACAGCCTGGATACGGAGGACTACCGGGTACTGGAGGCGGACAACCCGGTTATGGAGGGCAAACCGGTATTGGTGGCGCTCAACCAGGTGCAGGAGCACAACCTGGCTATGGAGGACAAATCGGCATTGGTGGTGCTCAGCCAGGAGCTGCTGTTCAGTCTGGATACGGCGGACAAACTGGTATTGGTGGACAACCTGATCAGTTTACCATTCCTGGGCAACCGGGCTATGGTGGCCAACCAGGAGTCGGTGGTCAGACTGGAACCGGTCAAGTGGGTCAGCCTGGAGCACCTGGACGTTACACAGCTGGAACTGGAGTTGTTCCTGGTGCCGGTGGAGTTGGTGGTGGGCCTGGTGGCGCTGGAAGCACAGGCGCTGTTGGTAAGTCTGCTATAGAAGGGTTAACGGCGAAAAGTTACTTCCAATTCTTAACTTGATGTCTTAACTTTTAATAACTAAAGGTGTTCCGGGTGCTACTGGAGTTGCTGGTGCTGATGATGCCTTCTCGCAAGCCGAATCCTCCATTGGCGATGGCCAAGCCTCCGCCAGTGCCCAGGGCAAGAAGAACGGTGGAACAGCGAAGACCCAGGTGTCGGGAACGTACAGTTCTGGTGGAACTTTCAGCGCCAGTGCCATGACCTCCGACGCGGATCGCGCCGCCAGTGCCCAGGTTACTGGAAACGCCGAGGGGGCTCAGAGTCAGGCTCAGGGCTCCGGCGGCCCGGCTCAGTCGCAGGCCCAGGTTCAGGTTGCCAAGGATGGCGGCACCAAGGCCTCCTCCCAGAGCGGTGGCATCATCCAGCAGAGTCAGAGCGAGGTGCACGCCAACGACAAGGGCGGTTTGGCGGACGCCCAGTCCAGTGGACCAGGACAAACATCCTCGCAGGCTCAGATCGGTTTCCGTCCCGGCCAGGAGCAGACAGCAGCCACTGGCGGTGGCCAGGCTTCGTCCTCTTCGGGTGCCCAATCCAGTCAGAGTAGCTCCCAGATTCATGGAACTTCCAGGTAATATAACTTCCCTTTTCATAAGAAACATTTTAATTAATAAATATCTTTGTATTATAGCTTTGGCGTTTCCTACCATGGTGCTGCTCAATCCGCTTCTGGAACCAAGGAGCAGGTGGCCTCCTACAGGGAGCAGAACCGCGAACTTTTCAACACAATTAGCCAATTCGGCAACGTGGGCAATGCGTAAGTTTTAATTTATTCCTTAATTTTAATGAATGTATAAAATTATTTATTAAAAAATTGAATATTCCAGCGTTACTGACCGTGCTGATGCAGTCTATAGTGGACCTGCGCTCACGGATGACTCCGACCGCCTGCCGGAACTGCAATTGAAGTCAAAAAAGAACAAAGAGGAGGTTGAGAAGGCCGACGAGAAGAAGCCCGATCAGGCGGAACCCGTCCAGTATGACGACGATGATGAAACCGAACCGGATGAGTACGACGACGACGAGTACTACAACGAGAAGCCCGTGAAGCTAGAGGAGAGCCCCAAGCCGACTCCAGTGGCAAGCCCGCAGCCCCTGGCCTACACACAATCGTCGCCCACGCAAAAGCTGCAGGCGGTGGTGGCCGCATCGCCCGGAGAGAAGTACCAGGTGGTCCAGAAACAGAACGGAAAGGTGAACACCTACACTGAACCCTCGACCACCGAGTCCATTCCTCCCGGCTTCCGTGGCACCGTTAACGTGCAAAAGAAGTTCCACACCAAGGCGCTGGAGCTGCCCCACAGTGGCAACAAGGTGGAAATCGCTCCCGACAACAAAGAGGAAGGACCCGTGCGTGGGGACAAGCCGACGGCACGTGCTCCGGATAGCTATGTCACCGTCACCAAGTCGGTGACCGGCAGCATGGACAACAGCAAGAACCCGCCAGAGGAGAACAAGAACTTCCAGTCCACGTACTACACCAAGTCCTCCACATGCGGCTACTTCACCTTCTCCTGCAACATTGTCTACGGCGCGAATGGCAGGAGCAAAATCTGCCGCCCCAAGGCCCCCACCAACGGCAAGTGCTAGGCGCGCAAGGACGAGGTGGCTTAGCCTTTCACACTTATCAAAAATACCCACCCATATTAATATTATTGTAGATCAGTTCTAAAAGGGGCTCAATTATAGTTAAAAGCCAGCTGCCATCGCAGCAGCTTCTTCATAAAATAATCTTAGAGTTTCACTGCCATTTCTTAAATACTTTGTACGATTTGAATCTGTAATTAATATTTAATAACAAACCAAAACCAAAACACTTTACGCCTTTAAACGCAGATTTTGTCGCAGGTGAGTAGCTTGGAGTTCCAGTAGAGGTACTCGGGGCAGACCTTCACGAAGGGAAGGTAATCGCACTGAATGAAGCGAGTGCAGTCGCCAGGATACGGCACAAGCTGTCCCAGTTTCTTGTAGCAATATTCCGATAAGTTCTGGGGATCCTTCGGGGCTGGCGGTGGTCTGGGAGACAAGTCCGGAGATGGAAGTGGCTGCAGTTGGCATTGCTGGAGCAGATCGTTCCAATAAAATTCCGGGGGGCAGCTCAGCAGTCGCTTCTCATAAAATCTCTGGCAGTCATTGGGAAACGGTTCGAAAACTGCATACTGCTCCTTGGACAGCCCAAAATTCCACAGGCACAAGGATATAAGGAGCAGAAATTTGTATATCACTAATAGAAATATTAAAAGTAAGTAGGATTCTATACTCTCTGACATAAAGTTTATGTATTTTGTTTTATACTTCTTATTTTATTGCTGCGGTTTGATTGACGATCTGAGAAGTGATTTGCCATCAACTGGACTTTTTATATATCTCTGAAGGTTTCTTATCAGATCATCGACGATACTAAATACAGTTATTTGCTTTGGATATCTCACTTGGCCTTGATATGATCAAGCTAATGTCCAGCTAAGAGGTTTCTTTCCCCTTATTAATAGTAAACATTGGAATAATCTATGTAAGCAAAAATACTGCAGCATGGATTCCTGGAAGTACTTTCCCGGATAACAGTACTAACCCGTTTTTTTTTCTGTAAATATGTAAAAAACAATCAAAATCTATAAATAAATCTTGAGAAGAATACATCAAGAGTATAAAAAGGTTGAAATGCAACTGAAAACTCCAGTTATTTCTGCGATTCTTCAACTGGATAAAACCAAGAGTAAGAAAAATCAGTCCAAAGCGACAGTTTTGATATTGTAAATGGTATCCATAAGTGCTAGGAGGTCCTTTTCTCGTCTGCTGCGCTTTATTGGCTGGCGTTTCGGCTGTTCAACTTGGACCGGAACTGGCACCCTACATACCCCCCGGGCGACAATGCCCGATCTACGATGATCCCAGCCGCCCTGCACTGCTGCCGGATCCCACCGACTGCCGCAAGTACTACTCCTGCTACTACGGCCAGCTCCGGGAAGAGCAATGTCCTCCAAACTTGTACTGGAGCGAATCCCTCAAGCGCTGCGACTACAAGCAGTATTCAAACTGCAACGACGAACCGACAAGCTCTCTGGTGGAGTACAAACCCTTCCCCGGCGACTGCTCTCGTTTCTATGAGATTAAGGTCCAACATTGCCCGGGCAACTTGCACTGGAGTCCCAGTTACAGGACCTGTGTCGATCCCAGGTATGCCGGCTGCGAGGCCCTGCCCTGGTACCCCAGCCAGCCGGGCTATGTACCTCCTATTGGCAGCGGGTCCATCTCGGAGTCGGGTTATCTCCCAGTTGATCCCAAGGAGTTGTGCAAGAACAGTGTTTCGGATGCCTATATTCCGTATCCTGGCGACTGCCACAAGTTCATCCACTGTGGTCCTCGAGCCACTGTGCTCATATGCCCAGGAGACTTGTTTTGGAATCCCGTACAGTTTTCTTGCAGCATTGACAGCACCAACTGCCAAGTGTTTTAATTGATTACAATCAAATATTTTACAAATTATTTCTTAATCAATCTAATATCCACATTTGTATGTATAATAAAGTTTGCAATTTTTTATTATTTTGCTTTTATGGCTTCGATATGATCCGGTTGGGATCACAGTCGGCCAAGTAAGCTTCCATACAGATCCGATTTACAGAACTAAACTCTTCGTCTCCTGGACAGGCATAGCCAACCGGAATGGGGTCCTGACAGACTATGTACTTGCTGCAATTTCTGGGATACGGCACCAAAGCTCCTTCGATTTGGCCGGAACAAAATCCATCGGGCGAGGATGTCGTCAAAGGTGCAATGGTAGTTGTTGTCGGTGGAATATGGGTCGTTGTGGTGGCGGGAATGGAACAATTGGCATACCAGGGAGCCATGCAACGCTCCAAGCTGGCACTGAACTCCTGACCCACTTTGACAATCGTAGACAATGGGCGTGGGTTGGATGCAATATATAAACTTTGTGCAGTCATTGGGATATGGCACTAGCTTCCCAATGGGTTGGCCCTCACAGGGATTAGCTGGAGAGCTCGGGGTAGTCGACGTGGTAGTCTCAGTGGTTTCCGTTGTGGCTGAGGATGTGGCAAAGTCCTCCCTACACGCCTCCGGGGAAGCCTCGCTGTCACACTCGCCTCTCAATGGATCAAAGAACTCCCCGGAACTACATATTCCCATCATATAGGAGCTGTCATCCACGCACCTTATAAACCATTCGCAATTCTCCAGATATGGCAGATTACTGCCAGTCTTATTGAAGCAAATCGAAGCTTCCGGTGGCGGTTGCGTAAAGCCAGGCGAGGCAGTTGTGGTATCGTCCGCGGGGCAGTCACTCGAATCCCACCCAACACACTTCTGAAGTGCCTGGTTGAAGAACAGGTTCTCCGGGCAGTAGAAGGCAATTGGCACGGGGCTGGCGCAGATAACATATTTACGGCAGTCATCGGGGTAAGCCACATACTGATTCTCGCTTTGGCCATAACAAATACCTGAAATATCTGGTGGGTTGGAGGTGATTTCTGGTTCTGAAGTCGTAGAACTCGGACTACTGCTTGTGGTTTCGGTGGAAGGCGTTGAGTCAGATGTAGAAGATTCGGTAGAAGGTCCTGCTTCCTGACATGCTGTGGGCGACACATCGGGACCGCAGTTGCCCGTCTGGGGATCATACCAGGAGTTGTAAATGCAATTGGCCACCGCGGATTTTCCATCGCCCATGCAAATGATATATTGCTGGCAGTTTGTCACCAGAGGAAACGATGCGCCCAACTCCTGGTTGGCACACAAGTCCTCTGACCTTACTGTTGTGGTTTCCAGGGGTGCTTCTGGGGTGGTGAAAGCTGCGAGGCAAGCAGTGGGTGAGACATCCGGTCCGCAGTTGCTACTGATGGGATCAAACCAGGAATTCGCAGGACATTTGGCCGTTGCTGATTTCCCACTCCCGAGGCACAGGAGATACTGCTGGCAGTCTGCCTCTAAGCGAAAGGAAGTGCCCACTTCCTGATCGTCACATGGATTGGCTTTATCCACGGCGGTCGAAGTAGTTGGGGGAAAGGAGGTAGTGGGCATGGGAGAGGTCAAAACTTTCCGGCAGGCATCTGCGGAGGTATCAGGGCCACAGTTGCCGCTGACTGGATTATACCAATTGTTGACGGGACAGGGAAGTATTACGTAGGAATTGTTACCCAAACAATAGTAGTACTGCTGGCAGTTGCTGGTAAGTGGAAAGGAGGTTCCCATAGTTGCGTCCACGCATTTGGTAAAAGGGTCCTCCGTAGAGGCAGTAGTTTCTTGCCAGTCCAATGTTGTCCGATTGCCATAGCACCAGACCTCGTCCTCGTAGTCACAAATACCCAAGTCCGGGTTGAAAAGTAGGTTCCCAGGACACCGATATATCTCACTTTGTCCACTCACACATAGGATGAATTCTTTACAGTCGTCCGGGGAGGGCAATAAAGTATGATTATCCTTTCCATTGCAAGGATCTTCTAGCGGGGCTTCTGTGGGCGACGTGGGGTACGGCAATGGCGTACACTCCACGGCCTCTGGTGTATCGCAGATCTGCAAATCCCCATTAAACAGGTTCTCCCCGGGACAGTACTCCAGTTCGGCGCAGAAGTCGCTGCAGGATACATAGGCACTGCAATCGTAGGGATACTTGTAACATCCGTTTGGCCGAGAGTAACAGAATGAAGACTCTATGTCTGGAACGCTTTGGCATTCCTGTGAGTTGGCTGAAGTGATTTCCCAACCAATAAATATAATAAAGCCAAATATATTCCAAACTAAAATATTCAAATATTATTATTGTTTATTTTAAATCAAACCAAAGGATTAGCCAGTTACCTTTCATTTTATATCACTTTGGAACTACTATGAAGGACTTATTTTTAATGTTTGTGTGCTTTTGGTTCCACGTTTTGGAATTAACTGAATTCAATTCGTATTTTTTGGCAATTCAAGAGCAGAAATGGCTGATTAATCAACGTTTAAATTCTTTACTCTGATAGTGACTAATACGAGTCAATAACACATTATTAAAAGTTTTGAAAACAAAAACAAACGAATATTCTGGTCAAGGAAATAGACAATAGCTTCTTGGTAATGACCAAAGATAATTGTAGCAACGCTCGTGTATTCTTTCCAATTAATCTGGAAGAGATACCAAAAAGTATTTGATTACAAAAAAATTTGCTCATCAAAGAGTAGGACCAATACTTATTCTTTAAACTGTATTAGCTATGTAAGTTATACTTTTATTTAATGGTTTATAGGCGTTACCTACTTTTAGGCTAGAATGGGTTCTTTGATCGGAAAGTTAGTTTCATTTTTTTTTTAGACGCTCTTCCGTTCCAAGGCGAGGACTTTAACCTGGGCACACGCAAAATACATAAATACATGTTTTATCAGACGTTACATGTGTTATACGACCCCTTATCGATTTCCAGTAAGAATTCCCAGTAAATGAAGATAGTACTCCTCCTCTGGCACTCATCACGCGCCGATACAATCAATTCTTGAACACTTTACATGTTGGCAAATCATGCAAATGTTCCATCTACGGTATACTCTATAAAAGCCCTCTTCCATGAATGGAAAGTTTCAGTTCGATTATACTCCCGATAGCAGCAGACATAATGAAGCTCCTCGGATTCCTCTGGATACTTGTTCCCCTACTAAACGGCACCCAGGCTCTAATACAAGTGGGTAATGATTGTCAATCAAGGAAATTATTAGAGTAATACGTAATTTTGATTTAAAAGGATGGATTCGCTTTTAAGACCACAATTTGCGAGGGTAAAAACGGAGGACTTCTGCCCATGTTTGGAACATGCAAGGCCTACTACGTTTGTGTGGATGGCAAGGCGGTGATAGGATCCTGCGACGAGGATATGCTGTTCAATCCCTTGACCCTTGGCTGCGATGATGCCAGAAAAGTGGATTGTATTTTCGAAGCGAAAGAAATGCAAAACGAGGATAGTTCGAGCTCGGAGAGTGAAGAGGACGATGACTATGACGAGGAAGTGACTACTCCTCCTGTGACCACCACAACTACCAAACGCCCAAAGCATCAGCGACCTCAGAATCAGGCTACGGCAATCTCGGACATACCCAACAGGATCTGTGCTGGCAAGAAGGACGGTGTGATGCTCTCCAAGAAGAACTCCTGCGGAGAATACTATGTCTGCAAGTCGCGGAAGCCTCAACTACGTTCCTGTCCTGGTCAGCAGCAGTTCAGTCCCAGCCGCCGAACTTGTATGAAGCGTTCGGAGGCAAAGTGTGTGGTTTCTGGACAGGATCGAGTAGATGGTCCTCCCATCACCGGAGGACTCTGCGCCGAGGAAAAGGAGAACTCTCTGGCTGCCCACCAAAGCGATTGCGGCAAGTTCTTACTTTGCAGCAATATGATGTTTCTGGTAATGGACTGTCCCACGGGTCTGCACTTTAACGTGGCCTCCTCCCGTTGCGATTACCCCAAAATAGCTCAATGCCAGGCCAATAATGCCAAGAAGGTGACCAAGAGCAACAAAAAGTCGAAACAAAGTGGCAGAAAGCCCAAGGCTCGACCCTTGTAACTCTTTCATGTAAAATCAGCAATAAAGTATCGTATATTAATGATAATTCATATTCTTTCTTATCGGAGAATTAAAGTTAGGGGTCCAAATAGCATCCAAGGGAGTCTATTGGCTTAGCAACTTACTTTATAAATGAATTTCGAAGGTTCTCCAGAAAAGAGGATCAGGCGGTAGAATATATATTTGGGAATATTTCAAAAACCTTTTTGTTTGAAAGACTTTTTTATTTGTCGCAAAGTTTTTGGTTTTAAGATGTAAAATGATTAACTTATCATTTTATTTTTTAAACCTAATATTTATTAATTAATAATGAAACACGGTATATAGGGATTCCAATTTAAAATGTAAAACGATTTTAAAAACATTTTTTTTTTAAAAGTCTTTCCCAAAAGAAACTCTCCAATTACCCCATAAAAAAGGACCAAGAACTTGCAATGAACTTATTAAGTTTATTTAAAGTTTAAATTTAAAACTTTTAACATTTTACATTAGCGGGCCAATCGCAGACTTTTTGTGCCGGATTGAAGATAAGGTCGGAGGAACACGTGAAGTTCACCTCGCACTCGCATTGGCAGACGACGTAGGAGGAGCTACACGCATTGGAGGACAGGGGGAACATGACTCCATCCTGCTGGCCAATGCACTGTCCGTGGCTCTCGCAGTAGGTGCCGGAGGGGCCGGCGATCGGTGGCGGGGCTCCATCCTCGCATTTGACGATCCATGGGAAGTCGCATTGTTTTGAAACGTTATTGTATTGCAGGTTGCCCGGGCAGGTTTGCTGGAACACTTTGCCATCCACGCACTGGATGAAGGCCGAGCAGTTGTTGGCGACCGGCAGTCCCGAAGCATTGGGATCCTCGCAGCACTCTGGGTCACAGTCCTTGGGAATGCAAACGTTGTCCTCGTCCACCACACACTTCTGGAGAGTCGCATTGTAGAATTGATTGGCGGAGCACAGCCGAGCGACGAAGTTGCCATTGATGCATTGCAGGTATCCAGCACAGTTCTCCGGGTTCGCTTTCACCTCATCCTCCGTGCAGTTGGGCACGACGATGCACTCTCCATTGTCTATTTCACAACGGTTCGTTTGGTTATTAAAGTAGAGTCCGCTGGCACAGGATGTGCTCACAAACTTTCCGCCGGCGCAGACCTGGTACTTTGTGCAGTCGCTTGAGTCTGCCTTGGTTGCGCCCTCGGTGCAGTTCAGGCACACTCCTTCTAAGTCGGGGGTGCAAGCCTGAAGATTTATATCGAAATAGGCTCCCTCACCACACTGGCGACTGACCCAGTTTCCATTGGAGCAGGCAAAGTATCCAGCACAGTTACTAGCGTCGACCTTGACATCTCCATTCGTACACGTCTGGTTTCCGTTGCACTGTCCGTTGTCCTTTTCACACTGTTTGATGGCCGAGTTCCAGTAATCCCCGGAGGCACAGCTCTGGATTAGGTACTTTCCGCTGGTGCAGTTCCTAAACTTGGTACAATCGTCAGGATAAGACTGGAGATCCCCCTCAGTGCAGTTGACGCAAACTCCCAATAGGTCGGGGGTGCAGGCTCCAATAGATTCGTTGAAATAGGATCCCTCAGCACATTGTTGACTCACCCAGCTACCTTTGGAGCAAAGCAAATAACCAGCACAGTTACTAGCGTCGACCTTGACATCTCCATCCGTACACGTCTGGTTTCCGTTGCACTGTCCGTTGTCCTTTTCACACTGTTTTATGGCCGAGTTCCAGTAATCCCCGGAGGCACAGCTCTGGATTAGGTACTTTCCGCTGGTGCAGTTCCTAAACTTGGTACAATCGTCAGGATAAGACTGGAGATCCCCCTCAGTGCAGTTGACGCAAACTCCAAGATCGTCCTCAATGCAAATGTTAAGAGTTGTGTTGAAGTAGGCTCCCTCAGGACACTGGCGACTGACCCAGCTGCCATTGGAGCACACCGAGTATGCCGCGCAGTCATCCGGTTTCGCCTCGATTTGGCCCTCGGTGCAGGTTTGGTTTCCGTTGCACTGGCCGTTGTCCTCATCGCAATCGTTGATGGCCGTATTGAAGTAGTCCCCGATGGGGCAGGATTGGGAGACGTACTTTTCGTTGACGCATATCTGGAACTTGGCGCAGTCGTATTGGTCGGGCTTCTTGTTTCCCTCGACACAGTTGACACACACGCCACACGTGTCCAGGACGCACTCGTTCAGGGTGCTGTTAAAGTAGTCGCCGGCGGCGCAGGTCTGGTTTACCCAGGATCCGTTAAGGCACTCCTGATACCCGGCGCAATTATCCGGGTTTGGGTTGATCTGCCCCTCCACGCAGGTGGGCGGCTGGCACTGACCGTTGTCCCATGCGCATGTCTTGGAGTCGGAATTCCAGTAATATCCGGTCTCGCATGACTTGGAAACCAACTCTTCATGGCAGCAGACATAGTACTTGGTGCAGTCATCGTCGTCCACCTCCGTTTCACCGTCCACACATGTCGACGGGGGCCGGCACTCTCCATTGTCGGTTTGGCAGAGAGCCGTATCCTGATCCCAGTAGGTTCCGTTCGGGCAGGACTTGGACACAAACTCGCCGGTGCAGCACACCTGGTACTTGGTGCAGTCGTCCTCGTCTATTTTCGTCTCTCCGTCTTGGCAACACGCCGCGTTTAGCGACCCCACGAACAGGGACAGCAGCAGGCACAGGTAAATCACTGGAAAACTCTAAGGATCAGCATGCGTCCATTCCACTTCTGGGGTTGGCGTCTTACCATACTGACTTTTTCGGGATAGAGCCATCTTTGCACTGCGCAGATCGAATGCTCACTGATGGGCCTTGGGTCCATTTCGGCTTTTATATTTACCATCAATTAAAATAATGAATTTTCCTTTCCTGCTCCGTCGCATGTGCCGGCGATAAAGAGGAACCATTTCCGATATTATCAGCATATATTTTCGGTAGTTATACATGCAATGGAGATTGTTACTATTTATAACAAGGAGTAGCTAAGAGAGAATCCATTGAATCACTCTTGTAAAGAAGGAAACACCTTATTAACACTTCCTCTTCCTATTATTATCACCCATTTCTTTAGGCATATTCGGATGCCATAAAGAAAATATTGTGTCTTACGAGTTCCAAAGGTGATTAGGAGTGCAAAAATTCCTCAAGGTTATGCTGGCAAAATGTGTCCCAATTATAGTGTTTTAATCAAACTAATGAACATTTGTACTTCCAAAGATAAAAGATGTAGGGATGCCTCCACCAATCATGAATATTTTGCGAATTGAAGTCAAAATTAACAGGATTTAAAGCCCGCTTTCAAGAACCAATCCCATATCTTTTTCAAATATTTAATGACTATAGCTTATCGTTGGGCCTATGCCAATTTTATTGATCGATAGCCCACATCTGGACTCTGCCCGATCAGGAACTGATTAAGAATGATTTACCAGCCCCGAATTTCATTAACAGATCGGCCGATTAGACCATATCCCATTCGCCTTGAGAATGATATACTTTATTTATAAAGCACAGGTGACATTGTTCTCGTAGTTGCAAGTATTTTTAGTTGTGTCCCAGTAGAGGCCCACGGGGCAGGACATTTCCACCTCACATTCGCACTGGCAGACCACAAACCCGTTGCAACTGGTGGTGGACGGCAAGTAGGTGCCCTCCCCCTTGCCCAAGCAGCGGCCATTGCTTTCACAGGCGGTTCCCGAGGGTCCGGCCGTCGGTCCCGAGGGCGGAGTGTACTCCCACTGGCATGCCACGTTCTGCGGATAGTCGCACAATTCCGATTCGGAGTCGTAGATCAAATTATCGGGGCAATATTGCTCGACGGCGCAGTTGTAGTTGCACTTGTAGAACATGTTGCACTTGCCCTCGACCGGGTAGAGCGTTCCCTCCGGCTGGCCCTGGCAGATTGTCACGCCAGTGGTATTACAAGGCACATCCGGAACATAGTTCTCGGGATAATCGCACTGATCCGATGTAGCGTTATAAACCAGGTTTCCAGGACATACAACTTCTGAGGTACCACTAGCAGATCCACCATCCTTGGGCCAATCGCAGACCTGGGCGGTTTCGTTAAACGTTAACACGTCCGGGCAGGTCATCGCAATAGGACACTGGCACTGGCAGATGAAATATCCATTCGAATCGGGGTCGGCAAACATCTTTCCGTCCCTTTGCCGGGCGCATACGCCCTGGCTGGAGCAGGTTGTTCCCGAGGGTCCTTCAATCTCGTCCGATGCATCGGCGGTGGGAATGCAATCCACATTCCACCAATTATCGCAGGCATTGGTTTGGGGATTGAAGTATGTATTGGCAGGACATGTTTGCTCCACGGCGCACCCGTTGCTGCACTGGTAGTAGCGTACACAAATGCCGGGAATATCAATGTAGGCCCCGGAATCTTCATTGGCGCAGATAGGATTCGAGCTGGCGCAGTAGGTGGGGGCCACCACGTTGGGACTCGGTGTGCTGTTGGACGAATTGGTCGTGTCGTCGAAATCCATTGTGGAATCCGTGACATCAGTTTCAGTGGAGTCCGTTGGCTCCGTTCCTGGTGCTCTGGTAGTGGTTGTCACCGGATCGCAGTCCTCCGTTACAGCAGTGGTTTCTTCATCGGCATCGATGGTTGCGCCACATTCCTCGGCACAGCAGTCGCAGGAGCACTGGTCGGCCGTCCCGGCAAAGGCTATTATTTCCCAGGCAGTTGGCACGCCATTGGAAATCGCACTCGCCCAGCTCCCGATTGAAGTGGAGGCCGCGGGGGCAGCTGCCAATTGCGGAGACCTCTCCGTTTTGGCAAACCACAAACCGGGCGCAGTGGGTGGCCAGGGGAAGGCGCGATCCATCCTCCAGGCTGAGGCACACATTTGCTAATTGGGCCGCTGCCGCCTGCAGGCATCCAGCCACGAGCAAGAGTGTCCAAATTGCTGAAAGTTAATCCAATGGACGTGCGGGTTAAGCAATTGCAGAAATGTGCGCCGGTATTTCCAATCCCTTACCTCTGGAATCGATTTGGCGCATTGTTCCGTGATTAGGTTTGGAGTAGTTCAAAATTCGCGAGCGACTAAGTGGCAGTCCGCGGCGTGTAGCACCATTTAACTGCCTTTGAGTGGCCCGAATCGGTAGTCAATCTTCTGATAATACCAATCACCATATCTAACTCTCGATTAGTTCAGCAACTGATTTGTTTGCGTCCCCCGATATCGCAGGTGTAATTATATGTCCATGTCTTGAGTTCGCCTCGGGATTCGTGGCCCTTATCAGAGCCTCAACCACAAACGATTCAAATATTTTGGCGCAAGTTTGCGGATTCCCAACTATTGAATGGGTGGCGGCGTCTAACTAATTTATGGGAACGATAAGCACGACAAGAAGCCAAATCAGTCACATCGCTTTATTGACACTTGAAATTAAATGACGTTAATGTCGCTCAAAATGAAGTGCCGGAGGCATGTACTTTTCAAGCGGATGCCATCGATAGAGGAGAAATGGAGCAATATCGACCTGACAATACTTCAAAACGCGTACAATATTTATTTCTTTTTCAGTTATTAACAAGTATATGATGTATGGGAAATACCTGTTTCAATTATTCTTTTAGTTTTGTAAATAAAATCATAAATATTTAGATAAGATAGTTGCCATAATGCCTTTATCATATAGACAATTTGTCTGGCAGGGTATGCATTTTTCGAGTATATTTCAGTTAAGAACCTTCTGTTTTCGAGTCACTATCGAATGTCGGAGGCGTGTCTGAGTACACTTCTTTAATTCCAGGAATTGCACGCAATCACGCCGATAAGAAACCGATTCTGTGCAGTTGATCAAAGAGCAAAAAAATGGCCAATATCTTGGTTGCAAAAAATCAATGAGAGAAATTACTTTTTCCTGTCTTTTCACTTAGCTTACTCGGCAGTTCCTGGAGTCTTGAAACCGCTTTATATTTTCCATTTATTTGTCACAGAAAGTACTGTTAGCGAAGAACCCAAAACACCTTAAAGAAGACTGCGATGAGAGGCTTCCGTTGCCGTGGAGCTGGCTTGAAACCCAAGACAATGCAATTCTAATTATTCAAATGCGAGCCAAGTACGCTTGAATTAAATTACCAAACTTAGGGAAACCTAATTGAAAGAAAGAAGAGCGACATCGCCCTGTTGGGTGTACTAAGACCTAGAAAGGCTTAGGCTCTTCGGTGTCCATTACACTTCACGCATCGCCCTAGCCATAAGGAGCAACAAAAGACAGGCCAGCGGAAACATGAGTGCCTCTTCCATCGCACACACATCACCCAACACACACCAAGCTAATTAATATACAGACCCGGCTACAGATCTGGGCTCTGGCAACTGTCTATTATAAAAATCTTCTCAGGTGTAACAGGTTTCTCAGATTTAAACTGAGGTCGCGCCTGTGGCGTATACAGTCATCGACGGCACTCGCCTCGGAACTGATCGTAAAAGCGGCTTCCAGTCGGGAGTTTGGAACTAACAGGATCTGCCTTGACAGGATTGACAGGATTAGCTGGCCAGGATAATTCGAATCGAAGAACTGAGATCGATTGGTGCATAGATATCAAGGAAATCCGATCGTTTCAATTCTAGCACCATTCGAAATCAGTGCTTTTGATAAGAACCTATCAACAGATAAAGTGTTTTGTGTGTGCTTTTTATCTCGACACATCAGAATGTGACAATCAGTAACAAGTGCTTTAACAAATATATATTATACATATATTTAAAACTCATAAGTGCCAGCTGGCAACCTCACTGAGCCGAATGAAGCCACCAAAGTGCAGGCATTCCTCTGACCGAGTCTTTCGTCGCCGATCGGAATAAGTCAGCAGCTTTGCTTAGTCATCACTGGAAATATTTCGCCTTATCGGCTCCGAAAATAGAAGGGTCCCAAGATATCTAAGACTTGGTTTTTCTCAATTCTATCATACTTTTTGGCAAAGTTCTTCTACTAACTAACTAATAGCTTTCAATTCAATAAATTTAAAGCTTATCAGGTCTCGAAATGAAGGACATGATTTTGCTTATAGGTTTAGTAATTAGAAATTAATAGTATTCTTATCTGGGCAGAGAGCTATAAATAAAATGGCACCTGATTGACTTCGCTAGTTAAAGTTAAAACCGACAGATATTATACCTTTACTTTCGACTTATATACTTTCTTGTTAAATACGCTCCTAATATATATTGCAAAGGTAAAGCATTACTATTTTCAATACTTCTTTCAATAAAAAACGGTTACATTGTACATTATTAGTACATATTAATTAAGTTAACTGTTAGAAGGAATTTAAACACCTTAGAAGGATTTAAACACCTTAATAAAAGCAGAGTTATTAACAAATCAGCGCAGCAATTTGATATCAGCTTTTGTCAAGCTTCCAAAAATTAAATGTCCAATGTAGGTAGCAATACGAAATTAAAAGACACTGAACGGAGATCAGTGACTAGCTCCTAATCTTATCTATTTTTTTGGATGTGGTAAATTAGTGTCATCCAAATTGGGAAAATCTGAAACACGGAATTCTATAAAAGGCGCACCTGGCTCTTGCAAAAAGTTAGTGCTACTTCAAGTGTGGAAACTAATTTTAAAATGAAAGGTACTTGCTGCAAACCCCCTTAATCGAAAATGGAAAATAATAACAAATATTTGCAGGTGCTAAATGTTGGTGGTATGTACACAGTCTGGTGCTGACTGTGATGGTACATTTAGGCACCCAAACGGAGCAACTGAACTCCACTCAGGACATCTGTCGGCTCTTCTCGGATGGCACGAAGATCCGCAAGCCCGGAGGCTGCACCGACTATGTGGAGTGTAAGAACCATGTAGGGAGCACCGTAACGGCCTGCACTGGAAAAACTCCGTACTATAAGCTATCTACGCAAAAGTGTGCATCCAGCTACGATGGCACATACTGCGATGCTCCTTGCGTAGCGTCCACCCAAGGATACTACGGCGATTCCATCAACTGCGCCAATTGGCATCTGTGCGAGGGAAAGAAGTCGATGGCCCGGGGATCCTGCCCCGATGGTCAGTACTTTGACAAAGCTACGCGTGCCTGCGTCTATCCGAAGGACACCGTTTGCGAAGCCAGCTTCGAGCTGTGCGATATTGCTCCTACGAATGTGTTCTTCCGGAACGAGTACAATTGCGCCCAATACTATAGCTGCGACAAAAACTACAAGCTGGTAACACACACCTGCGATGCCGGAAAGTACTTCAGTATTACCTTTGGCGACTGTGTGGCCAAGAAGGACGTCGTCTGCGAGGACCATCCGGTGCCGGATGACGTGTGCGGTACCAAGAAGCTCGCCTACCGGAACAAATTTGTCACCGATCAGTCTACATGCCGTGGATACTTCTACTGTAAGGATCTGGGCTCTGGAGTACCCGATACCAGCCCCACTTTCTTCCAGTGCGACGTAGATTTCTTCTTCAACCAGGAGCGGCAGGCGTGCATGCCCCGAGACGGCCAAAAGTGTGCGCAACATCGCTGCGATGGCCGGGCAGATGGCCATCTCGAGCTGGCCGAAACTGTGGGGTGCCACGATTACTATGTCTGCGAAAATGGCCGCGACGGTGAGCTGAAGTCCTGCGGAAAACAGTACTTTGATGCGGATGGCCAGAAATGCACTGATACCAAAAAAACGTACGGGGTTTGCTCTTCCTAATTTGTAAAGCTTTTTTTTTTTTGTTAAAAATAAAAGCATCAAGAGTTAAAAGGACATTTAAAGAATGGACTTGTTACTTAGCAATCCTTGGGATGTTACAATTTTAGGTTCATGGAGAGTCAATAAGCCAGCGTATTTGTTAAAAATTGCCAATAAATAAAGTTTTTATCTCACCCTGTTTAGATATTATGTTGCACTTAAAAAAAAGGGGAGTGACTTTAAGGAAAGACACTTTAAACAAATACGTTATCAGGGGTACGGTCAATACATCTAAATTAAAAAAATGTCTTAGTTTTAAATATATAAACAAACGGGGATTCCCAAAAAAAGTTGATTGCATTATGAAAAAATGGCGCGCCGCCTTTTGGTCAGAGAAGCTTGGTTTACATATTTTTAAAAGAGCTTTTCCTAAGCTTTTTAGAGAATAACGAACATGAGGTAGCATCCCCTTTATACCTTGAATGTTAAAAAAAAACTTTAAGTTTTAAGTATTTAAAAAAATCAGATCCTTTTCGATACATGGCCGATTTCAAATGTTTCAGTTGCCACATCGATAAATAAATTGAAGTTTAGACTACCCTAAAATTTGACTGTTCTAGCTTGCCAGACCGTCAAAACTGTTACAGAGTGAATTGGCACATTTTTTTAAACTTTTCTCATCTTTCTTAGAATTATACGGTGGAAGAATGACTGCCCCTGCACCTCAGCCACAGCTCCCAATGGACGATGAGCGCGTCAAGGCGCTGACCAGCTACCGCACCAAGCTACTGGAGCACCGGGAAATCGAGGCCCGCTTGAAGGCTCTCCGGGACAAGCACAAGATTCTCAGTGTCCAGTACGAAAAGTCCGAGGAGGACCTGAAGGCCTTGCAAAGCGTTGGCCAGATGCTGGGCGAAATACTGAAGCAGCTCACGCCGGACAACTTCATTGTGAAAGCGTCCAATGGGCCGCGTTACGTGGTAGGATGTCGTCGCCAGATAAACAAGGCCAAGCTAAAGCCTGGCACACGTGTGGCCTTGGATGTTACCACGCTGACCATTATGCGTTACCTTCCGCGTGAGGTGGACCCTCTGGTGTATAGCATGACTCATGAGGATCCTGGCAATGTCAACTATGCCGAAATCGGAGGACTAAGCGAACAGATTCGGGAGCTGCGCGAAGTTATTGAGCTGCCTCTGCTCAATCCGGAGATCTTCTTGCGTGTGGGCATTAATCCGCCCAAGGGCTGTCTGCTCTACGGGCCACCGGGCACTGGAAAAACCCTGCTGGCACGTGCCATTGCCTCCCAACTGGATGCCAATTTTCTAAAGGTAAGTCTGCAGAAACTTTCTTATATAGAAGCTAACCATTGGTTACAGGTAGTGTCTTCGGCCATTGTGGACAAGTATATTGGCGAGAGTGCTCGCCTGATTCGCGAGATGTTTGCCTACGCCCGCGACCATCAGCCGTGCATTATATTCATGGACGAGATTGATGCCATTGGTGGTCGCCGTTTCTCCGAGGGCACCTCCGCCGATCGCGAGATCCAGCGCACTCTGATGGAGCTCCTCAACCAGATGGATGGCTTTGATGCTTTGGGCCAAGTTAAAATGATAATGGCCACTAATCGACCGGATACTCTGGACCCGGCACTTCTCCGTCCAGGTCGTTTGGATCGCAAGCTCGAGATCCCGCTGCCAAACGAGGTGGCTCGCATGGACATTCTCAAAATCCACGCTGGTCCTTTGGCAAAACGGGGTGAGATCGATTACGAGGCAGTCGTCAAGCTCTCGGATTTGTTCAATGGCGCTGATCTCCGGAATATATGCACGGAGGCCGGCCTGTTCGCTTTGCGTGCCGATCGCGAGTACGTCATGCACGAGGACTTCATGAAGGCGGTTCGCAAGATTGCAGACAACAAGAAGCTGGAGTCCAAGCTCGACTACAAGCCCATTTAGAAATGGCATTTAATGCTTGTAAAGTCGGTAAAAATTCAATAAAGGATTTGTGTCCCAATTTATTATCGGCATCTATTTGAAATTGCATTTATTATTGTTGTATGAATAGAAATACAACTAACAGTTTATACTTTTAAAACCATAACCCTTTTTCAAGACATCCTCTCGTTAGGTCCACACCTTTAAATTTTAGGGAAATGTTCCAACTGGAAACCAAATATCAGCACGGAATCCAGGCCATAAATCTGAGCATTTAGCAGGCATTCTGCAGAGTGTTTCTAGTTGTTCCGGTGGTCAGCCCGTTTAAGGTATCTGAATACTCAGTGGAACAAAGTGCATCCCCGAATTGGGGCATCTCGATTCTGTGTGACTAAACACGTGTTTGAAAATATTTATTGAATTTTTAGATCCGCCGTAAATCTGGCGTTGTAGTGTCGAATTGGTTTCGGGACAATGTGTTGGTTTTTAATGGATTTTTGCTTGTATGTCTCTCGTTGCGTTAGTGATTCCTGTCCAATTCATCAATTAGTTTAAACTTTTTTGGTTTAATGTCACAGGCTCCTATTCTAGTCAAGGACAGGTTTATTTAATTATAGAATTAGTTTATACTTTATAGATCCTATTTAAAATGAATAATTTTTTACTAGTTTTAATGCTATTAAAAGTTTTGTGGCTCTTTTATAAAATATACGTTATAATAATGCTTTTTGGGAGGAAGAGAAAGTTAAACATGGAAAACGAAATCCCTGACGGGCAACAACTGGCCCAGCAGTGTGTCCAGTGGCGTGAAGAAACAGAAATAACAGAAAAATCAAGTTTTCTGAAAACCGAAACCGAAACTCTTTTCAATAAGTTTTGAGCTCCTTAGTTTTGTTGGCCCGATTTTTGTTGTGGGGCGCAACATGCGGCCCAGATGCTACCCAAAGGCCATTGAGTCTATTCGATTCGATTCCGGCTCGCATCCTCCAGTGTCCCAGTGAAAGAAATTAAATGCAGTCCCGCCGCAGGACAACTGGTTGCAACTTTTCCAGCAGCACGCAACTTGTTTTCGATCTTGACTTTTGGCTTCCTTGATGGCAGGGAATTACAGCAAGGACATGGGCGTGGCTGGGAAACTTGTTTCGGGAGAATTATGGCAGTGTCCTGGCAAGTATATATGAACTCTTTAAAACCAGGTTTTCTGATTTAAACAAAAAAAGGAAAGCAGGAGCAGGAGGAGCATTTCTAAATTATTATTTTTGGCAAAAGTTTCTAGTTTTTTTGCTACTTAAGATAGTTCTTATTAATTATGTGACTCTCCGTCCTTGCGTGTAACATTCGATTTGCATATGGTTGTTGCATTTATAATCCTAATGTAAATTTTAGAGCCATCTTGAATTTCATTAACACAGTTCGTGGAGTCCAACCGGCCCTTTTCCAGCTTCCATCCAAAGCGATGCATGATGGCCATACATCAAGATGAAGGATGAGTACTCAGGAGGATGCATGTGCCATGTGCAACTACCATTTCACACTTACATATGTACATAGGTGTGCAGAAATGTGGCCACGCATTGTAACGTTAACCAGTGTCGCCGTCAGGTTGCACGGAGCTCCCAGGATCAAGGGGTTGGAGCTCGGGCTTAGCATTGAGGTTAACAAAAATGGCATCGCATCGTCCTGCCGGCTGCGAAATTGCCTTGGATGTCAAATGAATGCACTTGCATATTTCATTACCGCCTTTCGACCTGCGACATCGTCCTTCGTTTCATCCCTAAAAAATTTATCGCTTATGAGAAATTAGATGCACGAATCCTTGCTTGTCAAACGTACGAGACGTTGTAGTCTCTAGGGAAATTAAACTAATTTATTTTGCAACCACAAACAAGTTTGAAGAATATTTAAAAAAGGATTTAACACACTGGTGGTGGGTTAATATGTTAAAGATTTTGTTAAAAAGGGAACCAAATTAAATGTCCTTCTTATTCGTTTAGTTAAAATCTTAATCCCCATCCTTATGCTGCCTTTAACTTCTCACCTTTTGAGCTTAACATTTGTGGACCGAGTTTCCAGGACTTTAACAGGACGACACACTGCCTTAGTTTCTGCTTGGGGCCTCTGTCTTTTGGGGCAGGTCGCTTACGATCCACAAAATCCATCCCCATATTGGGGAGGCACTGTTGGCAGCCATTGCTCGTAGCAGGTTCTGTATAAAGTACCTCCAACAGAATCAAGCCAAGCTCAGTGTCCTGGTAGCCTCGCGTGGCTACGGTAACAGTAACGGCAACGGAATTCGGATTTAGTCAAGAGGATAATAATCCTCCGCGTGCGATGTGTCGAAAAATGTGATTGTCGGTTGGCGGGATTCCACGTGTTAGGAAGATTTGAGAAGCGAAAAATAATGTCATCTGGGGAGTGGGACCTGCGGGCGCTCAAGGCGCTCGAGGAGGAGGAGCAGCGGGAGTTTCTGGCCCTCAGCCAGAAGAATCTATTTGACCCCTTGCCCAATCCCGATCCCAGTTCAATCCCCGAACCGGTTGCCACTAGCAAGTCGACTTTGACCTACGCCCAGCTGCATCCGCATTTGTTGAAGCTTCCCACGATCGACGAGTGTCAGTTGTTGGCGGCCAAACAACAGAAATTGCAAAAGGATCGCTCCGCTGCCCTACGCTTCACCCGCGCCCTCTCCTTGTCCGCCCACTCGCTCACCTCCCGCACCGGAAGTAGCACAGGTAAGACATTGTGATGAAGGTCCTTTAAATCCTCCATCCTCAATAAATCTTTAAAAACAGATTTTATATTTTTAAACAAAACTAAATTAAATAAACATTTATCCTCAACAGGAGGAGGCGGATTTGGTCGAAAGCTAAAAGCCCGATTGGTTGGTGCCAAGTCCAGTGGATCCCTGTCACCAGGACGCTATTCACACAGCTACAGTGTGTCCCCGGTATACACGCCGCCGCCTATGAGGCGCTGTGCCACCTTGCATCACACGCAGCCGGTGCGGAAGGCCTTCAAGAATCTCCAGCAGATGAAGGAGCGCAAGCGGCAGACGGCGACGGCGGCGGCAGTTCCCAATTCCTCGCATCTGCAGAGGATTTCTGGCCAGGGAAAAACCTATTGGAAATATGGAGCCAACAGCACTGCCGCCTCTATTGTGGGTCAACGGGCACGTCAAAAGCAACAACTGGAGATGGAGGAATCGAATTGCTCGAACGACGACGAGAACTCGGAGCCGCCGGAGGCCTCGGAAGCGGAGACGGGCTCCTGCAGTGTTCCCCTGCCCACCACGGACACAAACGAGATCCTGCGCCTGATGCTCAATGCAGCCAGTTCGGCGGTGACGGTAACGCCAACGGCAGCGGCAGCGGGCATCGGAAGTGGCAATGGCAATGGCACTGGAGTCGGAGGACTCGGAGCAACTGGTGGCGCCTTGCCGTTGCGGCGATACCAGGATGCGGCGATTGAGCAGGACGAAACTGTTGCGTACGAAGCTTTCCACCAGCAGCTGGCCGGCAAAAGCTTCGAACGAGGAGCTCTCTTCCGTGTTGGCAGCTTAACAGCGCAAGAGAGCGACGGAGGTAACAGTCCCCGGAGCAGTCCCGGCCGTGGGACGCAATCCACTGCCACGCCGGGAGCCAGGCGTATGTTAAAGACCTCCTCCCTGGACTGGCCCGTTCAGGAGGCGACCACGACTCAGCCTCAAGTCCAGCAGCAACAGATTGGCCAACTGACCGCAAATCAACTGGAGCTGGTCGAGCAGCAGACAAAGGACGCTCGTTACCGGCAGCGAGATCGGGAGCGGGAACACTGGGACCTGGAGCACGTCCACTTCCATCCGCAGGCGCACGCCCTTGGCCATTTGGCCGTCGACGATGAACTGGAGCAGCATATTAAGCATTGTTCGTGCTCCTGCAATCACATGGGCTACGGCAATTCAATGGACTATCAGGTAATTATCTAAGTGGTAGTAATGCTTCTAACTAAATGGTTTGATTTAAAATTAAGTACTCCAATTATTAAATGTTATTTATTTATCAATGAGTTTGGTAAAAGTTTAACGAAAATCTGCCTTTAAATCGAGAGTCGAATGATCTGCGATCAAGCGATACGCTTAAGGATAAGATCAGAGGTGAACAGATTGTAATACAGCGTCGATCTTGAGAAGGTTTAAGGTATTCCACTAAGGGACAGGCTAATTATTGGCCAAGATGTAGGCGTTTCGCCTGTAAATATAAAGCCCACTAGCCCATAATTTTCCTCCCCCGTGGTTATGGGCCCAAAAGCCGAATGAAAACGGTCCAATATATAGATATATTTAAAAGTAATGTCCGATTTCTTTCGGTGCATTCACACCCAACCAATCTGCAGGTGCAATACGTGCACATTTTTCCCCAAATGAGTCTGCCGTGTAATTTTAATTGCAGCAACTTTTTCCACCACGGGTGTGCTGCCATAGTCATGGTCATTCCCGTTTCTGTTACTGCTCCACCCCGCTGAAGGAATGGGGGAATGGGTCCATTCAGTGGCCGTTACTTTCTAGCTTCTAATGCACTGGGCCAGGCCAGCGGACGCGTTTCAACCAAACTCATTATCACCGTTGGTCCTTTGTGGGCATTTCGAGTTCACGGCTGGATTGGTCCTGGCAGATTGCCGCCTGGAGATCGGCCTGGGGACAGTGACTCAGCTCCAAGTGGCCCATTGTCTGACTCGTCTAGAGGTGGCCCGCAGCCATGGCACGAGGGGCAGCAAACTTTTAAACTAAATTGAATACTCCTTTGAATCCAACAACGGCCAGGATGGCTGTTCTCGCCCAGCTTTAGCTCTCCTCTCATCGTTATTGTCTGTAATTGTTAAGACGATTTCAAGTTTAATAGCTGGCATTTCAAATGGTGTCGGAATCCCATCTCAGATCCAAGGCGTACTCAAGACTTAATCTTTTGTTTTACGATAAGGGTCCTGGCCAGGTTGCACTCCGGCGCTGCAGTCAGACGTCCTGGGGCAAGACTTTAAGGAGGGGCAGTATCTACCCGAAAGGGGAAGTTGTTTAAGGAACAAATATTTTAGCTTTTACAGGAAAATGTTTCCTTGTTTCCTTTTTGATTACAAAACAAAAGGAGGTAACTTTATCAATGATGATTACGCTTTGATGAGTCCTTGTTCCTTTTTCTTTGATTCCCTGCAACTTTTTTTTACAGCGTATATTTATTATAATATTTATATTTCTACAATTGGAAGGACTGCAATTGGTTGTAAATTATCGATACATCTTCACTAAAATAAAACAATTAACTCTATCGATCGAACATCCATGGGGTCATGCGTCTAAAGGCTGGGGTCTAAGCTGCATCCTCTCTCTAATTCAAATCCGAATCCTTTACTGCAGCGTACTCTGGGGCGGGGTTAGGGGCGTCCAGGTGTCGGCGCTTACGGCCGCCGTGGCACTAACCACGGCAGTGGGAACGGATCCGGAAACGGCGCCCCGTTCCACGGCCTCCAGCTTGATGTCGTTGTGGGTGCCCTTGAGGCCAGATCCGGGGCACTCCAGGGTGATCACGGAGCCTTGTTCGTCGCTCGGCTTGTACATGGCGGCCTGGGGGTCGTCCAGCGTCTTGGACACGTCCACGGGCTCCAGGGGATGGGCGGCGTAACTGCAAGGCGGGCGTGTGGAGAATCATTGATAGCTACGTTAGCGGTAAGTGTGCACAGTTCCCCGGCCGATATAACCTACCCGATTTCCAGGGGAATGTACTCCGGCTGGTAGTACGCGGCGGCGGCATTCTGGTAGAGTCCGTATTCGGCCCCGGACCCGTTGTGCCATCCACTGGTCGGGTAGCTTAGTGCCGTGGGCGCGTTCAGTACGGCATTGGTGTACAGCTGGTGGGTGGGCGAGGTGGGCGTGGGATGGTACACCTGGTGTGTGGCTCCATATGCCGCTTGCGGTGATCCCGAGGCCCCAGCAGCTGTGCCCACTCCCACACCCACTCCTGTGCCGTAGATGTCCGTCTGCGCCATGTTGTACTGGTGGCTGTGCGGCGTCAGGTGATGAATGGTGTAGCTGGGCGACGAGGTTGTATAGCTAGGGGAACCGTTCGTCGGCGAAGGCGAGTTGTGGGAGGCTGCGGGTGGTCAGGAGGGAATGTTAATCAATCGGTTACGCTGGGGGAAACTGTTGAATCCAAAAATTCGGGAATACTCACAGATATTGCGGCTGCTGCACACATTCATGGGCATAGGTCCTGGCACGCTGGTGGCGTTCCAATAGTTTCCGTTGCTCTGCCAGCTGCCGGGATATGAGAACACGGAAGCGGTGGGACTGGCCTCCACCGGCATGAAGCCCGATTGGGAATAGGAACTGCTGAAACAGCCGGCTGCGGATCCGACTCCGCCCGTGCCGCTGCTGCTGCCGACACTAGTGCTCACCGATCCAGAACCCGATCCCGTCGAGGTGGACTGGAGGCTGGTGGGCGTCTGCGGAGCCGACGGCGGCTGTGGCGATGTGGAGGACCCGTTGCCAGCACTGCCGTTGGATCCGGACCCGGAAACAACGCGTGGTCGGCTATATGGAGTGGACCGTGTTGGAACTGAGCTTCTGCCGGACAGGGATCTTCCGTAGCGGTCGCAGGTGGCTCCTCCCGAGGAAATACCCGAAGAGGTGGATGAGACACTGGGACACGGTGGCACAAGGCCATGGCTCTGGGCGATTGGCAATGGTGGTGGAGGGGCAGCCACTGCGGCAGCTGCAGCCGCGGAGGCGTAGTGGGTGGGCGGTGGGATTAGCCAGCCGTAATGGGTGTCGTGTGGATACAGCGTGTCTGGTCGCTCCTTGGCATCCAGAAAAGCCTTTGCGAAAGGATTATACTTAATTTTGAGGGACGTCACCTCCTCGTTCTGGTAGGCAGTCACAGCGATGAACTGCGTCTCTGGAAATGGATAAGTCACCACGTGACGCTGCTCGGATCCCACACGAACCAAGTGCACTCGCGGCTCGTATTTGTGCAAGGAGTTAAGCATAATCTGGAAGGATTTGAGGAGGATTATGTGGTCTTCCAGTTATGTGAATAGTTGTCAAAGGTTACCTGTCCATTGCCGTTGGTTTTGTTGGTCAGTTTCACTTTGGCAAAGGAAATGGGCTCCTTCATCCAGTGGGCTCCGAAATTGGGGGACTCGGGATGTACGTAGATGGGATTTGAGGGTGGTACCTCTGCCTTGCCTCCAGGTACCTGTCACAGAATAGATATAACTTTAATAGAGTTTCAATTTCCTGGAAAAGTGACTCTCGAATGATACTTTGAGACCTTAAACAATGAGTAAGAGAACTCGGGCTTAGATCACTCCCATTTCTGGCTAACTCACCCATTCGCCGTTGACGTATTTCCAGCGGTGTGTGTCCACCTGGACGAACTCCAGCAGCACGGTGTACATGGCGGCAGGATCCAGTCCGGAGGCGCTGATCTTCACCACGGGAAACATTCGCCTGCAAGTCAAGGGAGATGATGACAATTAGCAATTATGTAGAAAAGTTACATAAGGAAACGCGTTAGCCTTTGCCCGAAGTTCAGAACTCGGATTAGGTAGAAGGAGGAGATGCGGAGATGCGGAGTCTGGGAGGAGGAAGGGTCCGGTTGACTGGGATTGCGTTGCGGGTAAATATTGGAACGCTCATGCGCGCTCTGTTCCACAACAATTAGTACAAGATGGCGGCTGTTGCCGGGCCATGCCAATTAGCACCTGACCAGGCCAAAAGCAGGCCCAGCTCTCAGGTCCCAGATCTGGGATCGCGGGTCTAGAGTGTCTCGGCTCTCGGCCCGGTTCCAAGTTCTAAATGCGCGTTTTGCATACACACACATTCTGACACAATCTTCGTATATATGGAAGTACACAACACATACATATATGCCAGTAAATATTTTTAGTTACTTCAACAAATGCCCGAAAGTAAATAAATACACTCTACAAAAAAGGTGATGGAATCGATTTTTTTCTCGGTTGTAATTATATAAAACTATTATCGTTGTTTTGTTTATTTTTTAGGCTTTGAAATACCTTGGTGGTTTTTAAACTAAAGAAATTTATACATAAATTTAATTCCATTCTGTAATAAATACGCATATATTTTTTCGAGTGCACTTAACTAATCCGGAGAAACGTTAACGCTTCATTATGACGTGCAAATGACGAGCAGCGAGATGAGATGGAAAACATGGATGGAAAAGCGCAAAAACTCATTGCCAATTTGCATAGGAAAACAAAATGCGCCGCCATCGACAGCGACATCGCCATCGCCATCGCCAGTTAACACATTTGGAATTTCGAAGGGTCCGACAAAATGGGGATTGACTCACCTGCCGTTCTTGGTGACGATCATCTCGTTGGTGAGATTCTGGAATCGCAGCCACAGCTCCCGATCGTCCAGCGAGACGCGCAGATTGCGGTCCAACTCGTTGGGGCTCCCAGCTCCGCCGACCACTCGGTGGCCACCGTTGCCGGCGGATACCCCAGCACCGCCGGCAGCCACTGCCACTACTCCGCCTAGTCCGTGATTGTGGCCATGTCCGTGGCCATTGTGGCTTATATGCTGCGGAGATCCACTGCCTCCAGAGCCACCTCCTCCTCCGCCGCCGTTGGTCGTCACATTGCCACTGAGTCCGGTTGTGGGATCCACGGCGGACAAGATGTGCGATGTGGTCATCTCAGCTGGTATGGCTGCAAAAGGAATTTAAGTTAAACGGCTTGTAAAGGTTATGATGTTGGGATTTATACAGTGGAAAAAGTTAAGCATCTTCATCGATTAAATACCTCTCCCTAGCAATTATCTAATCTACCTCTTCGTGGTTGGAATGAACCCTTTGCTTTGACCGCTTGACTTATCCAGAGAAATATTGAAAGATATTGACAGACATGATGTTTTTGAGGAACTGGCCAGGGTGCAATGGGCAGATTACATCAAAGCAATCTCACCCGCCCGCCGACGATGTGTCGGCTTTATTATGCCTTTACAACATACTCTCCCAGGAGCATTAGAAGAATGCTCGTCCAGCTCTCTTGTCGGCTTTTAATTATATTGCACACTTTAGCCATGCCTGGGACTGTCAGTGGTGCTGACTGCTTGGGATTCGACTTCGGATTTGGTATTGAGGCTGCGTTGTTGGCTGGCTTGGCTTGGCTTGGCTTGGCTTGGCCATAAACAACGGGCACCCTTTTTATTTATGGCCGCGGCAACAAACACCTCTGTTTTTGCTCCGAAGCCGTAGCCGTAGCCGTTGGCCCGGTGCCGGGGTCGGGGTCGGGGTCGGACCAGGGTCACATCTTAATGCTGCCATGCTGGTAGCCCCTTGAGATCCGCCGGGTTTCGGCTGATGTCTAAATTCTGGATCCCTTTACCGAAAGTGTTTCTCGCAATGTTTTGTAATCATAAATTAACAAAATGTATTAATTGTTTTGTTTGTTTTTATTGGAGGCCAAGAATTGGAGGCCCAATCGCCGCCGTCTAGGATTTTTTTGTGGAATGCAGTCCCCCAGTGATTGTTCTTAGTTCTTGGATCGAGATTTGATTTATAGGTAGATGTCTCTCGTATTTGTCAACCATTTAATTCGAAGGTGTCAGCCGAACAGGTTTCTGGCCGAGACCCACATAAAATCAATTCCCCAATCCATCATCAAAGCTGTGGCTTGGCAATCAATCTTTAATAACCAAAAATTTCTGCCTCGCTTTTTTTTTATTTTAATAAAGTTTCAATTTCCTTTGATATGGGAAATAAACTGTCAATTTTAAACGCTTTAACCCCCTTTTTGGGGAAGAGTTAAATTTGGTTTATGGATTTTCCCAGCCTGCATTCGCGCAGCATTATCCTAATTTTCACGCAATTCTTGGCGTGTTTCTCATGTCCCAAATAGACGACATCATAAAAATTCACTCTTCACGACGACGATACCGCCGATGGTTGCCCACATGGCCCATGGGCACGTTTGGTCTGCCCCGCCACCGCCACCGCCACCGTCACCGTCACCGTCACCGCCACCACCATCGTGGTGTTTGTGTTCCACATCGATCCGCACCACCGCTCCATCGCTCCGCCGCCCAGCATCAGTTCCATCACTAAGCTTAATGAAAAGCTGTTTTTGTGTGTTGTCTCCTCGTCCGGATAGCTGGGTAACCGGGTGGCGGAGCGTGTGTTTGCCTCTTCTATATATATGGTACATATATCCACGTTTGTACAGTATACTTTGACTTTTGATGGCAGCCATGACGGCTTTGGGGTATAGGATGGGGCCTGGGTTTGGGGTTTGCATTTGGGCTCTTTCCCCATCGGCTTTGTTGTTGTCTCTGTTGATTTTTGAATCATTTCGTGACTTTGATATTTACCCAGTCGCTTTGAAAGATTTTTTTTTTCGGATGAAATATGCGCGCTAGTCGAAATCGATTCGAACCTTTTGTAATATCGCGTATACGCACTCGAACTCGTACTAATGGCCGCCAATGGGTTTTGATTTAACAAATCTAAAATATATTCTTTTGAGTGTTCGGAATCTATCAATGGTTTATTAAAAATATATCAATATAAAAAGCATTGAGTACACTTCAGTGAGAAATTTCAGCAGCTAACATTATTAATTACTACAAAAAATAAAGCTTTAACTAGATGCAATCAAACGACTGTTTGCCTCTTTTTTTAATTAAAGGATGGCAAATCCACAATGTATATTTATGAATAAATTAATAATTTAGTAAAAAATAAATCTGTAATCATATTGATTGATTTTCCTCGCAATATCCGACACGTGCATTATTATACATATTTATTGATTCATGGGCAAATATTAGACACCCATCGATTCATTGCCGCCCCACTCCCATTCGCACCTTGCCCAGAAGGACTCAGGTTCGCACCTGCTCAGGATGCTAGCGGGTGGCATCGATGACAACTGTGGTAGCCCATCGGAGGCGATTAAAACAAATTTGCTAAATTTCACACACCACTTGGCATGAAAATAAACCGAATTTAAATTTAGACCCCTGAGCCAATTTCCTTTCCGTTTGCGTTTGGGTTTGGGGCTTCTTCCGATGGCCATTGTCACCTTTGGCAAGGGCAAAAGTCGTGGGCTTCGTCGGGAGCTGGAAGGGGACTCTCATTCCCTTTTTTTTTTGCACCCTGATTTATTTATTTATGTTAGCAGAGTCGTAGGCGTGGGGGCGTGGCAGGGCTGTCACACTTTTGTTTTCTGCACTCCACGCCATTCCACATCGGCACTCGGATGATAGGCGCACTTTATGAGCTGCGTACTAAAATTTTGTACAAACTGTAATTAATTAGTAAGCATTTGTCAAGTACTAAACGGGGCCTGCAGTCCGTCGATTTGCGGGGGTGCGTCCGGCCGAGGGGGTTCCCCTTCTCGACTCTTTATGGACGGCTTTGATTTGCATTTAATAGGATAATTTTCACATGCGTCGTAATTGGCCCGAGCTCTTCCGATCTAGCCTGGTCTTTTGGCAATCTACAATCAGATGCCGCATGCGTATGCGTTGAAATTCTTATGTCCCCACTAATTTGCGTGTGAACATGTGCCACGCCCCCTACCTCAGTGTGATATGGCAGCTCCCAACGCCCCCGGCTCGGCTGCTGTTTCATGTCATTAGAGGTATTATTAGGATCGTTAATGGAGGGGCTTTTGTCACTTGGCCGCTGGATTTCGGGCGGCCCGTCAACACACATTTTTCCGTATTTTTGGCCAAGTGTCAAAAAGTGTCTGCTTGGTTTCGGTTTTGTTTGGTTTCGGCATTTGATTTTCACACGTTCGTTTAAATAGGTTTGCCAATTTGCTATTTGATTACGTTTATGGCCGTTTGTCCCACAGAGAAATGAAAACAAGGCTTTTTATGACCCCTCTAACTTGCTGCAATCCACTTTACAGCATTGCATTTTCGGGGACCTCTATTTTTCCTCTTATTTATCTCTGATTTTGTAACTTTTTTGGGGATTGAAATATTAAGTTTTTGGAGACCTTAGGCTTTATTGCCTCCCCCTTTTAATCAAAATTGTTTTTAATAATTTTAGAAAGACATTAGACATACTTTGAGCTTAGTTCTAAAAATATGGTCACCATTTTGATCTTTATAATCTTTATTTTCCGAATCCTATCATTTCCTATCCTTATTATTAAAATTTTTCGAAAGAAAATATTCTCGAACATCACAAGTCAAGGGTTTTAAGTATTTAAGGACAATTTAATGTAAACTTACATATTTTGAAAACTTCTTCCCGCCGGAAATCGGCGCTTTTTGGATATATTCCAGTGAAAGGACTTTCTTTAATTGATGTAGAATTTGATTCGCCTGGCAACTACTTTGAATATCTCATAAATCAAACACTTTTAAACACTTTCTTTTCGAAATCACCAAGTTTTCAAAGGCGTTTAATTAATGCCACGTAATCCGGAATCGATGTTGAATAAATCAGATGATAAGGAGAACCGCGTGCCTTATTATTTTTTTTTTTAGTTTAAGTTGAATATATATTTCCCGATTCCGGGGTCTGACTTTTTTTCGAGTCGAGTTCCGAGTTGAGCGAAGCCGCCGAGCGTGTGTTTGCCTTGCCACCGTTCCCGAGCTAATGATCGACGATCGGTGCTAATTTTTTCAACCATCACAAGCCGCGCTTTCGGTTCCTCTATTTCTCGTCTTTGGCCAATATGGCGTTGTTGTTGTTGTTGTTATGGTTCGGACGTGATGGCCGGCTGGCTAGCGGACCCATAGGGCTGTCTCATTCTGGCCCGACGGAGATCGGTTGGCGGCCGGCTTTAGGCCACACCCTCTAACAGGTAAGCGATGCCAATGGAATCTCGGTTCTCGCTCGCACTCTTGGCCCGCCGGCTATCGGCCATCGTTTGGTGCCCGGCAACAGGTAGAAGCCTTGGTCCGGGCCTCACATCTCAGGCGGGCCAGATCGGTCAGGGCGAGCGCACCTCTGCCGTTGGAGTCCTAGACGGGCATTCTGGGGCTCTCCACCCATCCACCAGCTTGCTTTCCGTGGATAATCGTTCATTTTTGCATGCGCCAAAAATTAAGTGAAACGTGTTTTGTTAAAGAAAATGAATAAATTAAAGACAAGACTACACACAGAAGTTCGAATGAGTCTCTTTATACAAAAAGAAATGCAGGAAAATATATAATTTTCCATTGGGAGTAGTTTTTATTTTTATAAGCTTTGCAAGCATTAGTTTTATTGTATAGCAAAGATAATTATTATCCTTTAGACACTCTTTTTTTTTAAATCATAAATATTTTTCCCAGTGGCTTAAGGTCTGAAGTCTCTCTACGTTTCACCCTGTCCGTTGTCCGTTGTCCGGTGTCCGTTGTCCGTGTGTCCGTGTGTCCGTCGCAGACTGGCTTTGATTTGTTTAGACGCTCGTTTTGTTTTTTGTTTGCCCAACCAATTAAAACTTTGTATTTTTTCCATGGTGCCCGTTTGTAGGCTAAAACGGGTTTGCCGTTCCAACACATCATTTTTTTTCGGCTAAAATTTTCAGCTGAATTTCGAGTTGTAAACATTTGACCGCGTACGTCAATTTGTGGATGTGCCCAACAAAAAAAAAGATGAGTTTTTGCCCCGGACTTGGCCGAGGGCGGAGTTGGCTTCATATTTGTGGGGCGGTGCGTGACCGGTTGGAGCCAAACGAGAATTCTCATCACAATTGGATCAAATAAATGTCTCAGAGTTTTTTTTTTTAATGGTATAATAGATTAGTCAATGATAACTGTACGTGCAGAGGATTTTCACCCATGCAGTGGAAAAAGAAAGTTTAGGTTTGGACCGATTATAAACCAATAAAAATGGTGTCTAAACAAAATATGATTCTAAATATATTCCATGTTGATCATTGTCTTATTTCGAGTGCTAATTTTAGGACAATATTATAGATTTTTCATGGCCTGAAATACAAAAATTGTACTGCGATTGTATCTTAAATGATATTGTGGCTTTCTGTGCTGAAACTATTTATAGCGTTTTCGTGATTTGGGTGATCACGCGCCTGTAGCATTCGCTGTCTGGGAATTTCGGGGACTTCGACTCGGATTTTAGTCATTTTCGAGCCACGGCCGAGAGTTAGGGGGTTCGACTTGATCGGAGACTGGGGAACCGACAATGTTGGGCATCTATGGCGCTGAAAGACAAACAGTTCACGGGCAACGATGCCCATTAGTTTGAGGTCTACGACAGGCCGCCGGGGGTAAATGAGAAAAATCAACAGACTCTGGAACTCAATAAAATACATGAAAACGGAGTGGAGGCCCATAGACCGTAGACCATAGCCCGGAGGCTTTGTAGCTAATGGAGAAATGTATCTGGCAGATAGGCAAGTGAATCTATCCGATCGTCATGTAGTTGTCGCACCCGTGACGGATGTCTGGCTACCTTACGGTCGGTCCATCGGTCATTCATTAAAGGTGCGGCTAGTTTTCCTTTCATTAAGAGTGCCGATGGAGGAGTACGCGGAAATGCTGGAACTGGGAATTCAACCCTTTTGAAGGAGCGCGTCCTTGCCCTAAATATTCACCGCACGGCATTGTAGCCGCTTCATTTTTATGGCCAATCCTTTCTGCTTGTGTGTTTGCAAACAATTCGATTTTATGGCCGCCTAAGCGAATTTCCCCGCCTCAATTAGGCTGAGGTTGTAAACTCATAAAGCAAACACGCGAGAGTGCGAACCAGCAACGAAAAAAGGAACAGAAACGAAAAACTGGAGCAGGAGCAGGCATTCCGTTTGCACAGGACATGCAAAAGCATCCTTTTGAGCGC
The DNA here is from genome assembly GCA_018150405.1 of Drosophila varians. Taxonomy (NCBI): domain Eukaryota; kingdom Metazoa; phylum Arthropoda; class Insecta; order Diptera; family Drosophilidae; genus Drosophila; species Drosophila varians. The sequence continues at coordinate 10,726,653 of JAECWK010000135.1, forward strand.
AATTAGCCGGCGGGAAAATCCCGATATCGAGTTCGTGTTTGAAGTCTTTCGTTCTACGGGCTGGCGGGCTGTTTCTCCGCCCATGGGTTCGCCCCTTTGCAGGCTTGTTTGCTCGAACCCAGATCCAGACCCAAACCCAGACCCGGACTTACAAAATACAAAAACTCGAATCCCAAACCCCGGCTCATTTACATATTGCTCGTTTTCGCTTAAGTATGTTTGCCCGGCCCGAACTCTGTGTTTGCTTTTGGCCATCTTGAACATCTTGACCAGTTCGACTGACCCTCAGACCCTCTACTTTTCCTTCTCCATGGTTTTCTTTATGGAAATGGACAGCTTTAAGTTCATCGAAGGCACTAAACTTTAAAATGGCGTGACTCGACAAACAAAAGGCAATTCTAACATGTTCTAAATGTTGATTTAGCTAAAAAAAATGTCTGCGGTTAGTCAAGGGACTTAACGAAGCATTTAAAAGAAAGCTGGTTGTAATTCTCATGGAAAACTCTGCTCATATTTAAATCAAATTATACAAAAAATATGTTTTTTTTGCAATAATTATAATAAGGATAGTAAACACTTCACACTTACTCATTGAAATTGTTGAAATAGTTTCCATACCCCCAACACACATTTGAATTACACAAAAAACTCAAAAGTAGAATAGGATGAATCGCATTTTCGCCAGACGGGCTGTCCAGCCCGTGGGTCGCTGCATCCTTCCCTCGGCCAGTCGCTTCTTCAGCGCGGCCGTTTCAAAGGATGAGTACACCCTGCACGATCACACATACGATGCGATTGTGATAGGAGCCGGGGGAGCTGGAATGCGGGCGGCGATTGGGCTGGCGGAGAAGGGTTTCAAGACGGCGGTCATATCGAAGCTATTTCCAACCCGCTCCCACACGGTGGCTGCCCAGGGTGGGGTGAATGCCGCCCTCTCCAATATGGACAAGGACGACTGGAAGTACCACTTTTACGACACGGTCAAGGGCAGTGACTGGCTGGGTGACCAGAACGCCATCCATTACATGTGCAAGAACGCGCCAAAAGCCATTTACGAGCTGGACGCCTACGGCGTTCCCTTCTCCCGGAAGGAGGATGGAAAGATCTACCAGCGGCCTTTCGGGGGCCAGACCCTGGACTACGGCAAGGGCGGAGTCGCTCGCCGGGCCTGCGCCGTCGCCGATCGCACAGGGCACTCCCTGATCCACACCATGTACGGCCAGACCCTGAAGTACGCCGATTGCTGCCACTACTTCGTGGACTATTTTGTCCTGGACCTGATCATGGAGTATGGCTGCTGTGTCGGTTGCTTGGCCTGGAAACTGGACGATGGAACCTTTCATCGCTTCTTGGCCAGGAACACTGTGGTGGCCGCCGGTGGCTGTGGTCGGGTCTACTTCTCCACCACCGCCGGACACACGTGCACGGGCGACGGCAACGCCTGGGTGTCGCGACAGGAGCTTCCCCTCATGGACATGGAGTTCGTCCAGTTCCATCCCACTGGCATTTACGGAGCCGGCTGCCTCATCACCGAGGGTGTTCGTGGAGAGGGAGGATTCTTTCTAAACTGCAAAGGAGAACGCTTCATGGAACGCTATGCGCCAAAGGCCAAGGATCTGGCCTCCAGGGATGTGGTGGCCAGGGCCATGACCATGGAAGTGCTGGCCGGGAACGGCTGTGGTCCCCTCAAGGATCACGTTCACCTGCAGCTGCATCACATCGATCCGGACATCATCCGAAAAAGATTGCCGGGTATCATGGTCACCGCGAAGATCTTCGCCAAGGTGGACGTGCTGCGGGAGCCGGTCCCGGTACTGCCCACCGTCCACTACAACATGGGCGGCGTTCCCACCGATTACCGGGGTCGGGTGCTTACCATCGACGGGGACGGCAGGGATGTGGTCGTCAAGGGTCTCTACTCCTGCGGCGAGACATCCTGCGCCTCGGTGCACGGAGCTAACCGGTTGGGGGCCAACTCCCTGCTGGACTTGATCATCTTTGGACGCGTCTGTGCCGAGGACATTGCCAAGAACAACTGCCCGGGCGACAAGCCGCCGTGTCCGACGGAAAAGTTTACGGCCCGATCATTGGACAACTTTAAGAAGCTGCGGTGTGCCGACGGTCTGATACCCACCGCCCAGTTGCGGGACGAACTGCAGCGAACGATGACCAAACACGCCTCCGTTTTCCGGGAGGGGAAACTTCTCAAACAGGGACTCCTCAAAGTCGCCGAAATGTGCGAGAAATTTAAGTGCATTAAGGTTCATGACCGCACTCTGGTCTGGAACACGAATCTCGTCGAGACACTGGAGCTGCAGAACATGCTGGTGAACGCGGTACACATCATTTCGGCCATGGAAAACCGAGAGGAGTCGCGGGGATCGCATGCTCGTGAGGATTTTAAGATGCGCATCGACGAACTGGACTACTCTATTCCGTTGGCCGGCCAGCGGAAGAAGGCCATGGAGGACCACTGGCGCAAGCACACTCTGACCTTTTCCGATCCCGGCAAGGGATGTGCCACAATCAAGTATCGACCAGTTATAGACGAAACCCTAGACGACTCTGTCGCCTCCATTCCACCGGCTCCGCGAACCTACTGATTCTTTGCAGATTTGAGCTTTGAACCAATTTTCTATTTCGGTTGACAAATAAAGACTCGAAACAAAGTTTCATAAATTATTTTTATTGAATTGTCTTTTAATAAAATTATTGCTATTGGAAAATCTTTTTACATAAGAAATGTATCCCATAAAAGTTTGGCCAATCCATGTTTCCCGCAGTTCAATATCATCTACCATTTTTTCGTCGTCTGAAATGAAAACATCTGCACATTTCTTTGGGGTTGAGGCATTCAGAGGATTCACGAATACGGTGTCCTCATCAAACATGATCCACTCGCTCTCATCCAACTTGATCCATTCATTTGAACTTCCATTTATTTGATAGCTTTCCTCCTTCCAACTACTAGTATTGTACTTGTAGATGTGGCCATTGTCCAGTATTACCAAAAAGCCATTACTCGAGCGGCTCCTTTGAGTGGTTTCCTCCTCATCCGATTCTTCCATAGATGTCTTGTCCATTGTGTCCTCCTCCGAGTCGTCTAAATGTAAAGCGGATAGTAAATTTGCCAAATCATCCATATGGATATACTCCTCCTCAGAATTTTCCAAACCAAAGTCATCATCACTTGGTAATGAGGTAGACTCATCCAACTCATAAGCATTTAAAGCGTCCCTAAATAATTTAATTTCCAACTCAGTTTCCTCCTCGAAAGTTGCAGACTCTGCACTATACTGCGAGCTGTTTAAAGTTGAAGAGTGTGTAAAGAAGTTGTCCTCATCCTCTTCTTCAAAATTACAATAATTTGTGGGACTGTAAAGCAATCTTTTTACTTCTATATAGTCCTCAGAGACTTCCCCATTTACGTCGTATAGGTTTAAATCGATTTGGTAATCTAATTCAAAGTTTTCCGCATTCAAGGATTGGGAATGATGTTCACTTGAGTTGTCACTATTGTAGCTGAAATAATCAGTTGGTTCTAAGTTTTCACTTTCAATAGAGGAATCGTCATCCAATGAAACTGCCTCCTTTGGATCACTGTCAATTAGGTCTTCATCAGAGGTATAATTGTTTTTAAAGAGATCTGGAAAACTTCTATCCCATAAGTCGCGGTCACGAAACTCTTGGTCCGACCAATATTCAAGCTTTAGTGTTTCGCTATAAAGGTCTCCCCAGTCAGGAGTTTGGATATGCGGAGTCTGTTGATGGATGTTTCTTATCGGATTGGGGGAAATAAATTCTATTAATCGCATAAATGACCACCCAATGACAGTTAACACGGCGAAAAAGCGGATGGTCTCAAACCACGAGACTCCAAAAATAGATTCTTTTAAATCCGCCGCCGCCTGGTAGGTGAAAACAGAGAGTTCCGTCCATATGGAGGTTGGATGCTCCCAGAATGGCACGGGATCGACATCGACCCAATCAAAATATTTCAATATCGTTGCCAGGGTATATTTGTCCTGGAAAGGATCTAACAGCCGGAACTCGCTGCTCTTTATATGTAAAATGGCGGGTTGTGCGAAGGTGGAAAAACGCTTGCGGAGGAGATGGTATTTCGAAGTATCCCCGAAAGCCAGGTTCAGTTTTTGGGATCTTTTTGAAGATCCTGCCAGTTCGTAGAGGATGTCTTCCATATCCCTACAATCCGGACGAAGGGGCAAGCACACTACCACCAGCCAATGTCCACAAAGGAGTTGCCGCCAGTTTTCGTTGTCGATTTCTAGGACGGATTTGTTCGAACATTCAAAGGTCCTCTTTTCGTGAGATCGTCCTTGGGGGCACACCTCGTTCCTTGGTTGTGCGTATCTATTTTCCTTTCTTGGGTCTTTCAATACGGGAACCGATACAGATAAATTTAAAGTTATCAGAATCAGGAGTACGTATGCAACCATCTTGATGAAGTTTGTGCGTTGCTTCGCACAGTAGGGATGCTTTTTTGACAACAAATTTCGATAAAATTTGATAAAAAAGGCGGCGACTGCTTCATCCTTTCACATATCTGAGAAATTCTGTGTGGAATGCTAAATTTTCGTAGCCGACTTAGTTTTGGAACTTAATCGACTGACCACTAACAAGAAATTAGCATCGGATGGCTATCAATCCGACTCGATGGCCAATGGCTGGGTATAAATAATTACCCGCCAAAGCATTCGGTTGCTGCTCCAAGGAGGTTGGATCCTGGCCTGGCCGACCACCCACCTAATGACCACAATAAATTATTTTCATTTAGGAGCATTTAGCATAGAGAAAAAGCCGAGTGCCTGCCCGGCCAAAGAAATAATTTATAGCTGTTGAAAACTTAACATGTTCATTTGGCCACATGTGTTGGTGCGTTTTGTGGGAGGATTGTTGCTTTTGTTGTTGTTGTTGTTGTGTGGAAATTGTTAGGGGTGGTCCTTGGACACCCAAATAATAATGGCGCTTGTTAGGGTTTATGAGTAAATGTGTGTCTGTGTGCGAAAGGCCAAACAAAACAGGACCAAACCCACAAATACTTTGCCTCGAATATTCCACCCACCCTCCTCCCAAGGACATGCCCAAACTATTTGCTATGTATTTCGGGATGGGGGTGGCAGGGGCGTATGTTTTATATACAATTGTTGCCATTTCAGTTGGCTGCTGCTGGCAGCGCCAGAAAAATTACAGTTGCATACACATTTGCCTGCGTTAAATTGTCCCACAACCAATACAAAGTGACCTTTTCATTTATTTTTATGATTCCCCCATCCACGTGCTACATGCCGCATGGCTATATTCTCCTTCTCCCCATCTTGACCATAAAAAATAGTTCGTCCGATCCAACTTTCCTGCGGCAGCAAATGTTGGTTACGAAGGCCTAAAGGACGATTCCCGTTTACTATACAAAATGTTTCTCCTTTTTTTTCTGGGACTTTGAATCTGTTTATCCCAGGCCGGGCTTAATGGAAGGGAAGCCTTTGGACACCCATTCTGGGGTCATATAATGCCATATCTGTTTTTTGTTTATGACATTTACTCCTTAACTCGAGCTCCGACATTTCCATAAACTACTCATATTTTATGAATTTCATTGGGTGGTTATGGTCAAGGAAAAATGTATTTTAATTGGCTTTTTAAATATTGTATTAAATGCCACAAACTGTCCTCCAAACTTTTGGGTAGAATCAGAGGGTCAAGTTGAAAGTTGTTTCCTTTACTAATCTTTTTAAAAACGATTACAAAGTAAATCTTCATCTCTTATATTCTAATAAATGGCAAGTGTTGATTAATTGACCCACTTCATAAGCTGCATAGTTTTTTATTCAATTGAAGTTTAAAGCCTGGGAGCTATTTAATTTGTGGCCAAGAGGAGCCCGACTGAGTGGCCAAGTTAGCTGGAATCCCCAAAGTTGATTCCGAAAACAAAATATTTCATTTTAAACTTCCAGCAAGTCACTCCAGTCGGTTAACGAGTGCGGCAAGGATAAAGTATAAAAATTGAACATCCTCTGCACTGAATCGGGTTGGAAAATTGAAAGGATTTAGAAGGGAATAAAAATGTAGAGCTCCCTCTCCATGTGATGGCTGCAACTATCTGTTTTTGTGGCCTAGGGCCATTCGAGTGGCCCATCATTTATATGTTGCCTTCATTCCTTTGACTCAATCATGTGCTCGTTCAGGAGCTCCATAATTTCCATTATAATAGCCTTCGGCGCAAACCGAGTCAAAGGCACTATCCTAAATGCCAACAATGCCGATCCGACCATTCTGACCACTTTGGCAGCAAACTTTTCCGGCCAAAGGCCCAACTGGCCAACTGGCCAACTGCATTTCTCGTAAGCCTATAGTTTTGGCGTTCGTTTGTTTCGGTTTATCATTTTTGTTGCTTGTTTTGGCCATGGTAATGGTTTTTGGTCCGGGTTCGACTTGTTTTTCCCCAACAACTTTCGCCTGCATGAATTTGATTTATTAATAAATTATACTCCCCTCTATTTGCGAAAATGAAATTCATTTCCATTTCCATTTATTCACTTGCAGGTGAGCTTTTTCCGGAAAAATGTTTGGAAAATTGAATTTTGTAGTGTGTCGTGTGTGGGCCACTTACATATGTTTGCCGGTAAATCGAGGCTCGAATCAAAAGCGAAATGAGTGGCTGTTTGTGAAACAAACAAATGGAAAATCAATTTTTATGGTTTTTTAAACAAACCCAAAATGCAGGCAAATCGAAAAGCAATTCTATTGGCCAAGAGCCGCACGCTTGAAAGTATGCAACTGTCAAGGGCCTGGGCCTTGTTCAAAAGGTGGGCCAGGTGTACCAGCTGCAGAGGTTTGAGCTCAACTATTTGGTATGTAAAAGGTTTTGGTATATATTTTACAAAACTATTGATTTTCACAGCAGGAGATTCTGATATTTGTGGTTTGATAGGTGTAGCAGAAGGTAATTTTTTGATACAGTTTGGTTAGAAACATATTTGAGACCACAAACCTAAAGCAAAGTTTAAAAATAAATGTGTCAAGTACTTCGTATCTTCGTATGTGGGAGGAATTCCTGTCTTGGCAATCTCTAACACTTAATGTCGATACTGAGTCGATGTGATGACAGCCCGACACTTTCCCCGTCCCAAGGACCAAATGCAGTGCATGTCTCAGGTCCTGGGACACGGCAGGAAATTTAAATAGGCCTTGGTGTGTGCGGGTGTGTGACGGACAACATTTCAACGGGAGCAGCAGCTGCACCAGAAGCTCCAGCAGGACCAGCAGGACCAGCAGGATGAGGAGACAGTGCCGGAGAAAGTACAGATGATTGCACTCACACATCACGTTGACACTATTGGTAATACATTGCGTTTGCCTTGCTCTCGGGAGTCAAATGAGTTTTGCATAAACAAACAATGTCGATACGTTCCTCCCACCTGCCTGGACTTCTCGGGGGCCATAAAAATCTATTCGGTTCTCAGACCAACTGGGAATTCATAATTAAGAGCAAACAAGAAAAATGAGCAAGCAGCTTCTGATTATTTTTTACTTCCAACATTGTACTTCCTGCAGCCGGGTATCCTTCCGTTTTTCAAATTAAAATACGTTTAGCTTGGAGTTCACGTACCCATTTTTTATTTTACAATGGCAAAAGGCAAAGGGCAATCCGGAATGGTAGCAGCCTAAAGGACCTCGGCGTCTATGGTTTGGGGTGAGTGAAAAAAAAATGCAAATTGAATAATTAGCTAGTGTTTGTCTTGTTTTAAAATGTTGAACCATATGTTTTTTTATGCTGAAATATAAAACAATCTGGGAACCTTGGGTATTGAAAATTCGTTTCATATATTTCATATTAGGTTCCCCCCGATTCCGGTTTGTTTTCTGGCCCAGTTTGGAACATTACGTGCTGGCCAAAAGGGGCCTCCTGAATAATGCGAGAACATTGTGCTTACAAAACTCGATTTTGAAATTGAAGTTTTTCTCAGGTTCCTTATTACCACGCCCCCACATTTCTGGGCGACTTGCGTTGGGTGGATTTCCATTAATGGTCAACGCCACAACAAGGTCTCCGGGCTCCTGGTGGCAGCAAATATGAGTTGGAAAAACACCCAGCAATGATAGCACAGGGCACAGGGTACAGGACTCAGGACACAACGAAACTCTGTTGCAATTTCATTTCGCTCGCTCTGCACCAAGTTTCAAGAGTTTTATTTTTTGCTTTCGCCCTGGACTTGGTTTGCTTCACATTTATATTCATTTGTTTTCCGTTTTATTTACCCAGCTCAACCGCAGTGGCAGAAACAGAAACGGAAACCTGTAGGTGTGTGTATAATTTCTGAGAATGCCGGGGGGAAAATTCCCGCATTAGAAATTTTTGGGTAGCCCCCCAACAATGCTGGGAAAATTCATGCGCCAAGTTATCGCACCATATTTTTGGGGTTACTAAAAACAAAAAACAAGAGAAATATATATAGAAATGGAATGCTCACTGCCCAATGACCAAGTTTGTGGCCCTCGACTAATTAATTGAGAATTTATTTGGCTTTACTAGCCGAAAAATATATTTTCAAGGGGTCTTTCAAGGATAAACTAACTGGCAGGGGTCTTTCTCTTTAATATTAATTTTTTTAAACCTAAGGAGAAAATCTTTGAAAACTTTTATTGGCTGTCTCTTGTTGAAAGATCGAACATTTTCTAGCTCACATTTCCACTCGACAGAAACTTATTTTGGGTAATTTCTTGAGCACCATCAAATACGGCATCCTTGTTCATTATTTCCTGCCAAGTTTCAAATAAGAAACTTTCGAGGGAGACAGGAGCCGGACGGCCAGCAAACTGTGCTTAAGATTTCCTCATCTGGCTTGGACAAGCGAAAGTATTGCTAATTGCAGTTTGTCCACAGGGAAGAAGCAACAAGCTGCTTGTCCACAGGCCAGAGTCCTTCGTCCTCTAACCACCTAGCCAGGCATCCACTGAAAAGTTGGCCAAGTCACCGCCGTAATGTGGCCAAAGTAGTGCCGTGGCTGAAGACTCTTGTTTGTCGTTTTTTTTTGGTGGTTTAAAAATATCTCCGGGAGGGGGAGGAGGAGTATTTTCCGTATAAATGCTGTTCGTTGTCCGGAGTCCGTAGTCCGCAGTCGAAAGCGTAAAAAGCGGACAAGAGGTCGGTTTTGGATTCTGTAAAGGATGCGGAAACTAGTCGCTTTGAAGTTGCTTCCGTTCCTCTGGCCGCCACTTTTTTGTGACACTTTTGCAGAAGGTTTTTGCATTTGTGCAACTTTTTGTTGCCTCTGCGGTTTATGGAGGGTGCAGAACAAAATCGGGGGAGGCCTAAAAGCCCCAGGACGTGGGGGTGTGTCAGCTGCCAGCCTTTAAGTTGGCGGACGCGTTAATTTTGTTTGCTTCTCCGCCGAAGAGTGTGAAAATTTATTCTAAGCTCTGGCACGTTCTAATTTTCCGAGGGATGTCTGTTTGAGGGGCTGTGGGGCACAGTGGTCCACAAATATTGAGACGAAAAAGTTTCAGCATTAATAGGAGAATGCCATTTATATAATTTGGCTCGAAAACAAGTTGGAAGTCCCACTGTGCCTGGCCAAAGTTGTGCGTGAGGAAAGTTTTTCTCGCCGCGTCGAAAGTATGCAAATTATTAGCAAAGTTTTTCACATTTTTCACTCGACTACGGCTGCGCTTTTTGTGTTTTTGTGCTAGCACTGCGTTTTTCACATTTGACAATTTCCAAATCCTCGTTGCCACATCTTGAGCGACAGTGAGGAAGAGGACCTAAGTGCTCTAAAAAGTAGGCTAAATTATTAATGTGCCCCACTAGCCTTTTCCTGCTGCCACCAGGGCACACAAGCATTCAAAGGCTGCCCGGCAGCAAACGTCAGGTCCTGGGGCCGACTTGGACTCACATCCTTCCCGTACTACACTGAGCCGGAAAATGTGCCTCCGAAAAATAACAATTTTAATAAATCAAGGAGGTCGTTTCATATTCATTAACACAAATACGTTCCTCCCTAGATGTATTGTGAAAATAAATCACAATTTGCCACAAAACTATTCGTCCTGTGGAAAATATCTCATATCTCCCGGTGGAGTTTTTAGTTTGCGACAATTTAATGTCCTGCTCTTGACATTCGGCCGGACCCGGCCTGCCCATCCGATTTAGGTGTGTCCTGTAGCAGGCCACACGTCCCCTCGCCCTCCCCCTCAAGTATCCTTGAAGGATAGTGCAATTTGTCAGTTCTCTCTCTCTCTCTCTCTCTCTGGGGCCCGGTCCTCTGGCCTGTGTTGCGGAAATTATTATTTTGTTTAATGATTTGTGCTTAGTTTCGTAATTGAGACTTGGAAAGGGATGTTGTGGGGAAAGGATGGGGCGGAAAGGACTCTGCTCTTGACCCAGAATCGAGCCTGGCAAAAGGGTACAAAAAAAGAGGAAAACTATTGAAACAAAAAGTTGTTATTGCTGTTGTTTTCCCTTTTGCTGTTACGCTCCAAGGGAAAAATCATCACACCGTGAAGAGCAAGTGAAGGGAAAAGATGAAAAATTCTATTTATAAATTTCGTTGGCATCGAAAATATTTGGAACAGTGTCACTCGGGCAGAAAGTTCATTGTCAATTGATTCTGCAGCCAAGCGGGTCCGGAAATAAAGGACCCTCCCAGTATGGGCTTTTCGACATTATTAATCGAAAGTATTTCCTCATGTCCTGGTATTCGGTGCAAGGAATTTTGTTGGCTGGAATTTGGAAAATGAATTTCATTTAGCATTCAAACTCCTGTGGCACAATCACTTTGATCGTGCGGTATAGCTTTCAATTAATCGCAATAATCAAAAACAAAATTGCGTAATTATGAATCGCACGTTGATTGGTGGGACCTTTAATACAAATTGTGCAAATCAGCGATGCATTAAGTTGATGCCCATTTGGCCGAATAATTCAATTAAAAATTAAATGCTGCCATAAGCAACGTGCCGGGAAAAATCTTGGTTGCGGTGAAAGTTTATGAATGCCATAAAATCAAATAAAGATGCGACTTCATTTAAATGCGTTCGCTACATAATTATATTTATTTTTTGTGGGCACTCGGCGGACATAATACATACACACGACGAAATCCATTTATCGGCAAGATATTAAATGCGAAAATTCCATATTTTATGAAACAATAACCAACGGCCACTGCCAATGCATCTGAAATGGCAACTATAACAAGAATCGGCAAATTAAATGTGGTTTCCAATTAAAACCGGAATGCATGTGACAGACAATTGCCGGATCCTGCCGGCTGGTAGGTCCTGCGATGTCTCCTCCGGGTAATACGTAAAGCTGATTGAAAATGCCCTTGCCGGCGAATGGGTCAGGAAGGAAAGCGGCTCATCCAATATATAATTATAATTTTATGCATTTGTCATTAATACTCGTCAAAGGGAATGGTTATTGTTAATGGGGCTTCCCTCAGTTTTCCATTTATGGTTTCGCAATATTTTTGTTTAATTACAGATTAAGTACTTTTAGGTCTATTAATGTTCAATCTTATTTAAACCCTTAAATTCTAACAAATACTTCACTTGGTTTACTTTAAACTCAGTTTTTGAATAGTGGCCCAGAATAATCCGTAACATTGGTTTTGGCCATCGTGGGCATTCGATTTTTTCGCCATTCCTGTTGATCTTTGCATGCGCGATTCCCTTTCAATTTCGAGAGTGAAAATAGCCGGAGGCAGCAGGTTATGGAGCCGTTGTTCACTGGATTTGGCCAAATTAATTCAATTTCAGTCGGAGGCAAGTTATCCGTGCTCCGAATAGCGGATGATGCGGATGCGGAGGCTATTTGGTTTGGTTTTTCGCTTCACTGGCTGGCAGTTACCACAAGATAGTTGCTTTCATTGCTGCCTTTCTGGCTTTTTTACGGCATTTCTACTATTCTCCCAAAAAAAATATGGCATTTAAGGATACCATAGGAATAAATTTAAATCCAAACCCAATTTATATAGCGAGTTATTAAGCTATTCAAAATTATATTTATAATAGTTCCTAAAAGTAGTTTTTACTTAAATCATAAAAGCATCTCTGAAGGATTTGTCCCTTAGGGACGTGTAGAGATGGATGAAAGAAGCGCGTGTTTACTCACTTAGGTAACTTCCTGCAATTCCTGTCCGGGTGAAGCAAATGAAGTAGAAGAACTTCACGTGCCGCCGCCATACAAATTGAAAATCAATGCCAGGATGTCCTGAGGCAATGAGTTTGCGACTGGGGATCCAAGATGGCCTGCCATCGGAGCTGAGGGCCTTTCAACCCATTGAAGGACACTGGCCCATAAATCGCCCCACGAGCTCTGAAGTGGCCATCGAGGCCTTTTTTGCTGTGGCTCGGTTCCCATTCAATTGGTCGGCATATTTACCAACAACAACGGCCAGGATGACGGCTGAACTGACAGGATAATAAGAATGGTTGCGGTATCAGGAGGACACCATTTCAAGGACAATGGAAAAATATCCTGGCCGAAGCACTCATCGTGTGGAGAGGAATCTTTGATTGAAGTATTCTTGAGAAGCGGAGCGATCTAAAAGACTTTATTGGAAATATATAGGAATAATATTGGATATGGTTGTAGTTTATATTGAATTTGATAATCGAACTTCCAAGATTGTGACTATAGAAATCTCCTCTTTGAAAACTTAAAACATAATTACCAAAAATAAAGTAAAACAAGTAGTTAAGTATTTTTCTCCTTTATTCATTTGTATGTCCTTGTAATCCACTGTGCATCCTGCCCACTTGACCGTTATGAATCGACTTTTCTCAATGGTCTCTTCGTCGCAATGGCTTGCCGAGTGAAGATAATGAAATTTAAATTTTTTCCCGACCCCTTTCACCACAAAAACCCACCCACACACATTTACTTTCTCTTTCCCATTGCTGCGATGTGGCAATGCCGTGTCCTGCGTTTGCATAGCTTTGCATAATAGTTTTTACAGCTGCTTGGGAGGCATTGCCACAATCTGCCACTCCGCCAGGTGGCGGGGGGTTGGAGGAGGAGGTAGGAGGCATGCCGCAAGTCTATCCCTTTGGCTTCTTCATGTAAGCGGACTGATCCTTGCCTCCTGGCGGTCCGCGCACGTCCTTATTCTGTTTTCGTAGTAATCATGTTTACTGCACGCTTGTATGTGTGAAGTATTTGGTTGTGAGTGTGAATGGGTTGGGTGGGTGGATGGGATGGTGGATGGGTGGGTGGTTGTGTATTCACCGTAATTCAGCTTACAGCATCAGCCCAGGTGAGTGTTGCATAAATTTGCAAACATTTTGCAAGTCAGCATCAAGCTGGCGGCAATCAGCATGGTCGCATCCTTAAAAGGGGTTCCTCAGAGGTGGTTCCTTATTGTTCTCTTCAAAATATTCGAAGAGTTGAAAAAGATAACCATTTTTTTTTTATAAATATTCCCAAGGATTTAACGAAGTTATCCTGAAGCAATTTTCTTGACATTAAAAATGTCATCCCATTTTTCATAACCCTGCGAATATTATATTTTTTCTGTAATAAAAAAAACTCATACCCCTTGACATTAATTTATGAAGATGCCCCTGCCTTTCAGGCAGAGTGGGAGTGCCCCTGCCATCAGTAAGCCCCTCGAACGCCGTCATAGTCATCGCCATCATTAGGAGTTGCAGTGCGGGAAAGGCTGAAAGCAAGGCGAAACTTTCAGGTAGCCATAGAATTGATTTTCCTCTTTAACGATGTGCCACACTGACAGGACCTCCGCCTTCTCATCCTTCTGTTTTTGGCTTGTAACTTTCCGCTTTCGCAGGTGCATGTGCAACATCAACAGAAACAACAATGAGCACAACTTTGCATCCAACCAGTCAGCCAGACAGGCATCGCGACTCATTTTTCACGTTCCGTATTTCGACCTGAAATGTGGCAGACAGGGGACCTTTAAACTTCAAGGATATGGGAAACCACATTTTTGTTATTAAATAAATAATGCAAATATTCAAAAAATATTCAATTATATATTATAAAAAATACATCTTAGGAAAATGTAAAATATAAAAGTATAAACCGATCCCACTGTCCTGTCGGATTCCGCTGAAATATCAAACATTTTCCATAAATACCAGACCAGATGTCTATCAGGTTGAACTTTCACTTTATGTTATTGAAACGGAATACTTTATTCGAGACTCTGTTCGATTCCTATTCGAGTACTTGGCCCGATTGAATAAAATCGAGAAATCATGTTAAACCGAAACGAGGAGCAAATGTAAATGCTCCGAGTTGTTTTCTTGTCACAGTCACAAGACAAAGCTCCGCCTCATCAATCAATGCACTCCGACTCCGGACGATGAACGAAGAAGGATTGCATCTGCTGGATGCAGGCAATCCTCGCACGTCCTTCCCATCCCGTTACGCCCGCCCGCCCGGCAATTAGAACTCTTGGGATGTACGTATTCTAAATGTTTATCGACCTCCGGTCCGAAGGACTAAGGAGCTGACTCTGGCTGGTGTGAGTAAATTGATGTGAAAATGCAAGTGATTCGATTTTTCATGTCCAGACGGTTCGACGGACCCCTTCAGGACTCGCTTTGACTGTCGTCATTGACGTTGATTTGATGAATTATTGATTTGTTTGATTAATCGTCGGCTTGGTTAGCAGGAGGCAGTCTAAATTGGCCAAGAGGGAAGGCATTCGCTGCAGAGAGAAGAATACGTGTTGACTTGGGATTAAGCTTAAAGAGCTCAAACTATTTGGGGTAAGATCCTTAGATCCTTAAGCTTCCGCTGACCATTAAAGTCCGCATTGTGACACGCCTCCGAAGATAAATGGGAGTAAAATGGGAAAAAATTATAAGGAAAAACACCGAAATGAAACGAAGAAAAACGGCGAGAAATATGAAAAAGCAAGAGCGGCAGCAATTTGCTGCAAGGACGAAAGGACATGCCACAACAATGGCCGTGTTTGTTCGCGAGGACGTGCCTGCAGGATATTGGAGAGGGGAAGCGAAATGGAAAAGGGTGGCCAACAGCGGCGCAGCCCGCAAAAAGTTGACCAAAGTCGGACAAGTGTCAAACATAACGGAAAAGACGGGAAAAAAGAGGAAACAAAAACATTTGGGGCCAGGACCGCGCCCGCACTTCCGCATATCGAAGATTGCGGAAGTGAATAGTAAATATTGTGAAAGGCAGCGACATCTAGGCTTTCTCAAAGGACCTCAATACTTTTGTCATAGTCTATACTTTACTTTAATGAATTAAAAGATAATCAATGGAATAACAGCCACAATTTTTTCACATGTATGAATATTTACTTGCCTCTTGCCTCTTGCTCAACATGAAATCTACCTCTTTAAATAACCATCCATCCAGCCATGTGGGGGCACTTGTGGGGCAAGGCTGCATGAGTAAACGAAAAATGTTACAAAAAATTGGGCACAACACATTAAATGTAAATCAACATTAGCTACGACATTATGATTATGCTGATGGACCGAAACATTTGGGTGACTACCGGTCGCCCGGGAGAACATTAATCAAAATCATAAACGTGCCCTATGCCACCCGGTCGAATAAACGCTAAACGGAATTGCCTTGCCACATTTCGCTCAGGTGGGCGGGGGGAGAGCGGTGACCTAATGTTCAATTTTTATTGCCCGAACCGAAATGAATCGATTCCCTAATGTATGCGAAAGTAGGAGACAACGGAACACAACAAGGACCCAGGACGCAGGAAACGGGAGCACAGGAAGGACAGTTCGATAACTCGCATGACATTTGCCATTCGCATCCATGGATGATTAGGCAGGAGACGCACACACCGGGCATACATAATGTATGGACTTGGAGTTCCCGACTGTCGCCAGGATGATGGTGGGAGGACGGAAAAAAGCCACTTCCCTCCCCCGTCCACCACCTAACAAAGGTACAAAGTGGCCCAATTTTGCTGACTTGTCACTTCCGGTCAAATGGACTGTGACTGCCGCTCCACCAATCTGCCCACAGAGACATAAATCGTCGGGAGTTGCAAACATTTGCAATCTGTGAAATTTGCAGATGCTGTTGAATGCGCATGAAATTAATGAAATTAGACGATCTCCTCTAATCCTTTCAATAATTCACCATCTCATACGTATTATTCATAACCGAGTTCACAAACTTTGCCCATCGAAGGTATCTGCCTCTCGGGGATAATATTCATATGGTCGTCCGTGGCAAAGGGTCGCTTATTCATGAATGAGTTGGACTGTGTAAGTGATTTTTATGCGAATTTATCGACATTGCAGTTGACACGTCCACCAACTTATCCTCGCATCCTTGAAGCCTCGACCAAACTTGGCAACAGTTGCCAAAATGGTTTCGGGCTGTTTTATTCTTGACACATCATTGAGAGCTTTGACTTGTGGTTTTTGGTTTTTGACTAAAATTATAAAATATTTAAATCGAGTATCAAGCGTTATTGAGTTTGTCTCTTTAAAGGGAACTTAAACTTTGGCCTTATCTGGCCTAAAAGCGTTCTTAAAGACACTTCCGGCTTACGTCCTGACCTGTGACATGGGCCAGTTCGAGGCATTTGCTTAGAAAGCCTTGTTCTTGGCTATTAGCCTTCAGCTGGAACGACTTTCGCGTCGTGTCAGCTGGCCCGGGAACAAATGAACTCATTTGTTCTAATTTAATCTTATTACATGGAGATTTATTGCCTTGCGCATGATATGCCAACCCTTTCAGGCCCAGCCCAGCCAGGACCTTTCACCGAGTGAATCCTGCAACCCCCACTCTGACTTGGCTTTGTTCAGGCTTAGAAGTTCCGGGAGTTCTCCGGCAGGGCGGGAGGTGGTAGGCAATTTAAAAAGCGATTCAAGTGAAAGTGCTCGAAAGTTAATTATGATTGATTGAGTGCCATTGAAGGAGACTGAGGTGGAGCTGGAGCTGGAGCAGGAGGCGGGACAATTGATTTTCGTCGAGTCGAATATTTGACAGTCGAGTGTAATTGACAGACGAACATTGCGCATACGCACTGTTGATCGAAATTTAAAGCCGGAGCCAGTTGGCAGCCAAAGCTCCCAACTAAATGGTGTGGGTGGCGATTTTATTACACTCCTGGCATTTGCACTGGCAATTGTATATGTATAAATGGTAAATAATTAAAAATAGCAAAAGTTTAATGCGCTCGGGGTGCCATAAAAGCAAATTACAAACGATGCCAGAAGCAGCACAGCTGCTTAGATGGGTTTTGGGTTAACCTATAACTGGGCTGGTTCCCCAAACGGAGACCGACAGTTTATCTTGTTTACCGATGAACCAAGATGAGTGGGTGGTCCTCCTGCAATTTCCAGACTGCACCAGCTCGAGTCCTTGTAACCTTGTGCCACTTGTTAGCCTGTGTGCACTTACCAGCACGCGTTTCCATTGTGCCCAGGAGGATGGGATACATCACCCCCTCCATAGGGGAGCATATTTTGTGGTTGCACGATGGGGTTAACTAGCGGCAGTCTCCGAAACCCCAGCATTGATTTACGAGCTGGAAATCCAAACATGTCTCTGCTGAGATTTTAATTCCTGTCATTTTGATTGTTGCTTCCTGCCAGTTTATCAAAACTCGATTAGCAAGGATTCTCATTTAAATTAAACAAATTGCTACCATAAAATGCTGAATATGAATTGCAGCAGTTGCCTGGCGGATAATCTGTTTAAATATTTGATTACGTTGCACTTGATTCGTATCGAATTAGTTGATGATGGATAAGTAGATTTACATTTTGTGAAACCAAGTTAATTTGAATTCAATCAACTCACTTTTGTTATGACTTTTGGATTACCTAACCAGACCCATTGTGCCTCGGGGATTAGTTCGCTGGATAACCTGTCTTTTGGATCCCTTCTCTCACAATGCCATCCCTCTATCTGCATTTGTATCTGTATCTGGCTTTACAATCCTATCGCAGCATCTGTATCTGTCCATGTCCATGCCGATGACTCTGGGCCAACTGTGTTTGTCTCCTCGCCCGGGTCATGGTAATTTATGTGCAGCAATCTAAACTCATTTAGCACGCACTGAGGCGAATATGTGGCCACGGGAGCAACCGCACAGCCCCAGTAGTTCCAGCCTCCGACCCCGGCCCGATCCTTCGACCCCCGCAGAGATTGTGGGTTATGGGAGGTTCCTGCAATAGGCAAAGTTTCTGCTGTTTGTCCTTAAATTGGCTTTGCCTGGTGGCACTGCATTCGCATCCACATCCTCCGCAATCGCATTTGGCGACTCCCCGCTCCGCGCCAGAATGAAGTTATCCTGTTGACACTTGGCTTCGTTATTTAAGCGCACATCCTTGCAGTTGCGTTGAAGCTTGCCTCGAAAAAGTAGGCAAGCACTCGGAAAAACAAGACTATGGAAGTATGTAGAATAATTCAAGAATCTTCCTTCATTCTTTTAAGTTTTTATTTTTTTTCTTAACAAATTTGTTTAACTAGTTAGCTGTATAGTTATTTTGATCCTTTTGGCCCCTGGCAGTTGTTGCTCATTTCGTTCGGCATTCGCCTCCCAAACAGACAGACTAAAGGTAAACACATACAGCCATACATCGCACATATATGTATGTACACATGGCATTCATATTTATTAAAAGCATTCGTCCTGCGGTTGGCATTTTCCCCACTGTTCCCCTTGGCCACTTTCCCAGTTTCCTCTGTCTCTCATAGCCTTGTTGTTGCTGTCGTCGTCGACAGGCTTTTCAGTTCGGTCTTAATTCCTTTTGAATAATATCTACCACTTAAACTTACAAAAGCTTCAGGACCACACATGCCTCACTCACACACACTGCCAGTCACATCTACTTATCGCCAGGCGCAATTCGCATTCACGCTCCTTCCCAAAGGACGTGGCTTACGGAAAGCAGAAAAAAAAACGTCGTGTAGGGTTTATTTCTTTGACTTTTATGAAGTATTTAAGTTTCATATAAAATTGTCCCGAAGTAATTATTTCATATAATTATATTTCTTTAAATATGTACCTTGTAAAGTTTGTTTCAATGCTTATCAAAGTATTTTGGAATATAAAAGGTATTGGCTTTGAGTAGTTTAGGAATAAAAATATTACTCATCCGCCTTATTGGTCTAAAAGTAAAAGTAATACCCTTTTTAAGTTTAGTCCATTTGGACTAGTATAATTTTTAATAAAACCATCAAAATCAATCATATTTTTAGCGTATCTATTTATATTTATTCAAGTATCCTTCGCCTAACTCCCCGGCATTTTCGTAGCCTCTAAACCGCCAAATCCATTACGATTGTCTCATTGGCCTAACTGGTGTTAAAACCACTTTGACGTATATTAATTGAAGACGTCGTTGTATGTCATATTGTTGTGACAAGATAAATGATGATCGATATTGGGTAAAATGCCATGTGGCAGCCCATGTCTCCGCGGGTAGTCGAATAATGAGTTACTATTTAAGCATAAATTCCCTTGAAATGGAATAAAGCTCTCCTTTGATTTTCTTCAATTAATAGCGAGGCAATGTTTTTGTTTTCATATGTTTTCCATATTTGATGTCGTGATGAAAATATTTGTGACACACGACAGAGTGCCCCATGTTCCCAAACTTCTGTTTATCTTGTCTGTCATTGCCTCAATGTCAACATCGAAATTGAGGAGGCCCCAGGACGAATGTGTTTCTCGAATTAATTATGGCTGTCGCCGCGGTAAATTGCAACAGAATCCATGTATGGGGGAAACCCGACCCTTGTTGCCTCATAAGACAAACACAATTTGAACTGTGCCACAGGCCACGGGTTCTGTGGATGTATCTCGGATTGTTTGGTTGGTTAGTCATGATTAGCATAAGTCATAAGTCAAGCCAGTTTTGATGGATATTAATATTAATGTTTCAGTGTTTACACAAAAAACCAAGCTTAAATCCTTTAATATGTTTTTCGGAAACTCTATGAAATAGTTCACAGTTTCATGTCACTGTCAAGGACTTGTCATGCACTACTCTGGCCTTATTCAATAGGACTCATATGTGAGCATGTTATTATAGCATTTTCAATTTCCCGCCATCGGCAGTGACGTTTTTATCTCCTGGACGACAGAAAATGCAGTACTTTCAACACCAGATCGCACGTCATGTCCGATGCCAGCTTTTTGATGATAGCTTTTGCTGAAAGGTGTTTGAATTTGTGCTCCCCGATGGTGGGCAGTTGCACTGGTGTATACATAAGTGGAATCCTGGACAAGTGCAGCCGCTTACCTTGCCGGGCCCCCAGCCAAAAACGCATGAATGTTAGCGATGCAAAAACAACACTTTGGTCCGAAAGGATCCAGTTATTGCGAGGGTCGTAAAGAAAATATGAAAACCTTTCCACTCTAAAGCAAACTAATAACAACCCATTTAATAAATCATTTTAAATTCAGTTTAAAGTTACCAAAAAAAGTTTATTACGGCCACAAAAACAATGTTTATTTCTCAGAAGGACCTTTGTTGGAAAACACTTTTATTTCTTTGGCAAACTTAGTCCCCATGTTAATGGAATTTCATAAAAAAAAACTTGATTATGCTGAAGTGCAAACGTTCTCACATTTACAAAGTGAAAGCTTACATGGAATTCCTCTTTTTTTAAGTTTCTTTTTATGCTTTTTGTTTGTTGGGCCTACCCTCTTCCATTCGTGTTTGCCATGTCCTGCGGCCAACTGGCTGTCAATGCGAATATTTCATATAGAAAACAACTTCTGACCCTGCGGACAGGAGAGCGTTTGCCCAACGCAGACGAGGCTTCCCAATTGTTTGTCCTGGCTGTGCTCCACCTTCCCCTCCCCCCCCTTCTTCGGCCCGTCCCTACTCGCTTTAATTAACCACTGACCACTAGTTGCTGTCGCATGTGTCTGTGTGTATGTGCGTGGACAAGTGCCCTTGGCGAGTACGTGCTAATGTAATCCTCGTCGTTTTAATTACAAAATTCCACAAGGCAGGTCCTCGGCCATTTAAGCGCCAGATGCGACGTCAAGTGGCCGAAAGAAAAGGGAACTATTCACAGAATCAGACACAGTTCCTTCCATTTAATTCAGTTTTTGGGTTACGAGCCTGGCCGAGTAAACGTAGCACTGTATACTTTTCAGGGCACCGGAAACAACATTTAAAAAAATTTAAACAATTAATAATACATTACAGGTCTTCCTAAATAAAAATTTATGAATTAAGCTTACTGCTAGTAATTAAAATATTTTCGAAATGGATGGGAAAACTTTCTCAGTGATCTGCCAGGTGGCTTAGCATTGTTTGTCCTATTTGCTGACTCGTCCTGGAGCCTGGCTCTTGGCCACCTCCTCTCGCAATTAGTGAAACTGCCAGTTTGGCACATTTCGGCCGGCATCCTTCGCACTGGCTCAAAAGGCTCTTTGCATTTAAATTGACATCAGCTCGGCCACAACAACGCCAACCGAAAGAGCCACGATACGGCAGTGATAAACCTCGATTTCGCCGGCCTGGAATACACTTAATTATGCTCCTTAATTGCCATGGCTTTGGCCTTCTCAGCACGGGGGCCAGGACAGCCAGGACAGACGGGACAGCAGGCCAACGTATTGGTCGCATTCAAATGCCGATTGACGAACCGAAAATAATTGAAATTCAAATTCACAGCTCAGAATTGTGGACACGTAGCAGACGCCACCGCATCCTTGTGGACTTTTGCTTGTTTCTCGCCTTAATTCCGCGAATCTGATTTGCATTTCCAATGTCTGCCAATTGGATGTAGGAAGAGGAACTCTTTCGGAAGGCTAGCACAGAAGCCATAAAGCGAATGATTCTTTTATTCTTATGGAAACATAAAAAAAAAAACAGTTTCTAAGAAAATTTTTGCTAGACCAGCAGTTGTCGTGGCAACTTTTAAATTGTGTTTTTCAAATAACATGGGAGTACAGGTTAATTTAAATATAATCTGCCGGAATGCCTGGCCTTGATCTCAGCAATTTGCAGGTTGCCAGCGTGGTAAGGACGTGAGTGGTAACCTCGCTCCATAAATGCCTGGCCCGGGGCCGGGAATCCGGTTGGTATTGTTGGCTTAACATGCAAATTGCTCCGTAAACACTGGGGTTGTCTGCAAAATTACCCATACGCAGCGTCAGCCAAACGATGGCTGATAAAAACGAAGCTTAATGTGTGCAAAGCACTTGGTAAATACTTGCCAAACTGACAAAAGCAACTCCAGCCCTAGCCCGATTATCCAATTTAAAGTTTCGAGCAGTCTAGCACTCGAAGAACCCTTTCGGAAATTGTGTGGTAATCCTTTCTAATTTGCCTGCTTCACTTAGGGAGTAATTACACATGGCGGAAAACAGACAAAGTTGGAAACTCTATTACAAAATATAATGGACACATTTTTCAAATCCACCAATTCCCGCTGGTGCTGGCAGATATTTGGAAATTGGTTCGAACACGACTCAGGGGGCAGCCGCAGGATATTCCTGTCGATTATTTGTATATCGGCGAGTTAATTAGTTAAGCTGAAATTTAAATTAAATTTCTATTGTTGCGCCTATGGACGGATAATCGCATTACCGGAGCTGCATTACATGGCCAAAGCAGGGGTCCATTTGTTATTTGAAACGCGAACAGAATCCGCTTAAAACGAACATATTCGGGGGCCTTTAAAGCCACCTATCTCCTCCCCCTGAAGTGCCCCGAGTGTCATCTGACAGCGACACCAATGCGTGGTACAATTTCCGCAAATTAAAAGATATCACTTACAGTGAAATAATGTTCGAAACCACAAAAAGTTAGTCATCGGCGGGCGGGGCAGTAAAGCAAACATGCCACGCCCACACGATATTTGTTCGCTGCGTTTAAGGATTTTTTTCGGCACCGCGTTGACAGCAAATTGAATTAGAAACGCATTTCAACGAACAAAAGTGACCGCTTATATACGAAGCGGGATTTTGGGATTAGAGATGGTCGACTACATATATAAAGTTTTGGTAATAAAATTTCGAAAATTTATAATATTGTATAGAAATATATTTATTATTCATATACATATGTAGTTTATTGTTCAGATCAAATTTTATTCAATTTTGATAAAGGTAAATTTCCGAATTTTCTAATTTTTTAGCTACTCCAATCACTAGTCGATTGCAAATTTAGGTCGCGCCTCTCTAATGGGGAGATGCAAAGGGGTCCTTTGTATAGGGGATGCCGGATGTGAACAATGACAAACCGCAAAAATTCAATTTAAAGTTTGTATTTCAATGCCGAGCTCCCAAACACCCAGGACATGCGTCGTTGTGTGTGTGTGTGTGTGTGGGAAAAGTGGAAGTTGGTGTAGCGTAGAAGCCAAGTGCCAAGGGATACGTGCATGTAATTGGAAAATATTGAACTGTGAACAAGTTATCCAAACTCCAACAAGCCAACTGCAAATATACTATACTTGTATGTATCTGTGCGCAAAGTTTCCCATGGCAGCAAAATTCAGAAACATTAAGCTGCAAAATTCCGGCAATTGATATCCGGTCATCAAATTCACAGAATAATAAAAAATATGAACGGAAATTCTAAAGAAATTTTTACATTCTTGCTTTGGTCTGGAAAGCTTTACAAGCCTATTGCCAAAATAAAATAGTCCCCCAGAACAACGTATACATTCTCTTTAAATAGCAATCTCCTTCCATAAAAAATATTTTTCTTTTAGGGTAAAGCTTGCATATTTTTTTTAGTAGGTAGTTTTTTTTTAATACGGATTTTCTTGGGGATTTTTGTGTTTATTGTGGGATTTAGAAGCAAGCCGTAAAGCAAGGCAAGGAAAGTAAAAATCAGAAATCCCGCAGGAACAGCACACATGCAATATTTTAGCATTTGTCATAATTATAAAGCCACGCCCGCGGAAAGCCCGAGTCCCCCCGGCTAAGAGTGGAGGGAAAATGCGCGAATTTGAGAATTTCATCTCCTTTTCCACAAAGCTGGCGCACATATTTTTCAGCGGCACCCCGACGCCGCAGCGCCTTTGGTCGGCAATTATTAACGTCTTACAGAAAGGGCGGCGGCACATTTATGACTGCACTTTTCACATCCGTTTCCGCATCCGTCTGACGACACACACTCGCACACACGCACAAACAAAGGACATACACAATGGAGCACACACTGTCAGAAATTCATTCATTTTCTGGGGGGCGTAGAGCAAACAGGTCGTGGGTGCGGCCGCTATTTGCTGTTTGCTGGCGAAACAGCGAAAGCAATTTCACTTTACATTTGTTTTACGGCATTCTTTGCCACACATCTGTGCCCTGCGCCCGGCAGGAGCCAAAAATGGGCGGAGGACCAAGCAGGCGCCAGTCCTTGGATGTTGCTGCGGCGACAATATGTTCGCTGCGCTTCTCCGCCCACACTCCGCCCGACTCCTACGGCAATAAGTATTTATTATTATGCCTCTTAATGTTTTGTGCTTTTACCCAAATGAGTTTCCCTCATTAGAGTTCCTGACTCACTTTGGGGACCCTGCCGCAAGCCTTAATGTTGCAGCCATTCCTTTGATGATATTATTTTGAGTTACAGGAAGGATTTGGGAACACAGATTCCATTTCTAAGGAATTTTCAATGGGGGGGGTATCATAAATCAAACCCCAATATGGAAATCAATGCTTTCAATTGAAAAACTTAAGGACATTTCTACTTAAATCTCTCACTGCTTTTATTCAACTTTTTAATATCAAGTCCTTTTGCAAAACAAGCCAGTTAAAACGAAATTAGCTTTTAAGAAAATGCTACTCTTCAAAGTGTCCTGTTAATTGCCATCGTAAACAGGAAGTGCTGCGGCATTTGCATTTCTCTGAAGAAACGTGAGACGAGCCAATAAACTTAATACGCCCCATTAAAAGCGAATCTTTAATTACCCGCAACGAAAACAAGACAAATGAATTCCTCAAGTTTATACCCGAAATATTTTTTCCATTTGTTTTCCAAAGATTTGCAGGATTGTGCTTTATGTTTTTGCATTTATGGTTTATTGTCCTGCAATTTAAACATTTTGTTGCTGGCTCTGGCAATAAACGAAAACGAACTTTTCATTTCGCATATTTTCGCGCTTAAATTTTCGCCGTTTGTGGGCGTGTTGTGCCGCAAGGATACAAGCATACAAGGACGAACAAGCTTTATCCATTTCAACAACAGGCATAAAGAAGGGGATTCGATTTCATCGGCAGTCCGCCGGTGCCCCAGTTGCTGGTTATTAAAAAGCAATATCCCGCCTTGGTCCTTCCTCAATTTATGAATAATTCAAGCGAGTTTTCCTTTGTGCTACCCGTCGCCTCCTCATCCAAAAACATTTCCCTGGATACGCAGATTATTAATTTACACAACGTGGCAATATGAGAAATTATTTTAAAATGCATTGCCACATCGAGGGAGTAAGTCCACCCTCCGGGGCGGGACCACTTTTAAGATAAGAAATTAATATCCTGCCCGAGGCGAAGGTTAGGGGTCACCACAAACGAGGTTAAGGTAAAATGCCGAGTGGACATCAAGGACCATGATGATATTCGATAGCGTTTTGTTGACTTCATTGGAGAAGAATTAAATCATAATTTGATTAATGTCCAAAGAGCCCCACCATTATTCTTTAAAGTTTATTTCTCATAATGAAGAAATTATTGCAAAGCAAAAATTAATAAGATTTATGTAAAACTCTTCAAAGACAGCAATTAAAAAAGTGCCAATTAATAAATCATAAGAAAACTTTTGGGAGTAGAAGAAGTGAATGGGCTTCGGTTGATTCTCAAGTTAAAGGCGACCCGGAAGAGGAAACACGGAAAAAAAGGATGCCAATAACGGTCATGTTGCTTGTCCACTTGGGTCCGCATCCAATTAAAAATTAAAACAATACTTTCGCCGGGGACAGGTCACGTTGGGACTCCGAGTGACCGTAAACTCGCATTATTAACAAGTCCTGGGCAAATGGATTTGGAGAAAGGCAAAGCCAGCCTAGTCAGCTTACCATTCGCCATTCGCCGGGCAATTCAGCCATCCATTCTTGGGTTTTCGGGTGTCGCCCGGGACAGCACGTAAACATAATTAGACGCACATTTAAAAGGTCGTTAAACGCCACAACCAACACGACCCGAGCCCGTAGAATCCTGCCAAGACCCATTTCAAGGACCAACGCTAGTCAAAAGTTGACCCAGGCGCCACTCACGCGTATTTGCATCTGGCCGAAAGTGCTTGCCACTGCCTCCGCCTCCGCCTCCCCCACTGCTACCGTCACCACCCCAAATCCCTCATCTTCCCCTGGCTCACTGCATTCACTTTGTGTCCTCGCCCGCGCGTGACTGGGGAAAAGGAAAACTACAGAGGTCCTAGCTGGGGCGGTTTGCACTTAAACTCGAAATTTTGCACAAATATAGCTATTTTACTTAACAAAGGTTACGTAGGGATCAGGATTATCTAAATCTAAATTACTTTCTTTAAGGAAGTGTGTTTACGTTGAGCTTGGCGGCTTGAAAATTAAATATATTCATAGTAAAAATTAGAGGAAATTTGGGTATCATGTCCTTTTTTATTAGCTTTTAAATAGAATCTAAAAACAAGAATAGATTCACAATTTTAAAAAGAATCCTTTAATATCAAAGGTCGAATTTTAAACCTCTTAAGTAGGTTGCATAAACAAGGTTTTTTAGTCTTAAAGTTAAATAATTTGTGTAATAGTTCCTTGATTTCTCTTAGTGTAGTCGTACGAGCAACAGAAACAACATGCAAATACCATTAGCATCGTTGCTGAGTTGCTCGGCGTGGCCCTGGCCCAGAGCAGGTGGGGGAAAAGAGGCGACGGTGTACACTTCAGGACGTTGTCAACGACTTGACATTGTTTCAAGAGCGAGAAATGCGACTTTGAAGCCTTGAACACTCGCAGGACTCGCAGGCCCGCCAACGAGCAACAATCACACAAGTGAAATGACAACAAACAGCCCACAAGAGAGCTCCACATTCGACGCTTGCCTATGGCACTGAGATTACCATTGTCGGGCCTTTAAACGAAAAATGTAGCTTAAATTATATTTCATCTTGTCGTCTAATTGCGTGACTATCCGTGAAGGTAGGTTGGACGTCCCAGGTGGTGGTTTCGTAAGTCAACACGTGGCTTCTGGCTAAGTGCCCTCGACCATGTTTTATATAATGTTGCTGGCCAGCACTTTGGCGCCCATCTGGAATCTGTGAGCAGTATCTAAAATTTTGTAAGACCCTGCAATAAAAATGCAGCGTTTACGGCTGGTCGCTGTCGTGCTCCGACTGTGGTTTCTTTTTATATTTTTTCAACCACCCACCCACCCACGTCCGCAGGGCGTGCGGCGTCCACTTCGCTCCATTTGCTCCTCACGGCGAAAACTGCTACACTCCAACACCCCATTGTGGCACAGTGGGTTCTTCTTATCAGACAGGGATTTTATAGTCGGAATTTCACAATTAAAAAAGTATCTAAAAGTTGTGGCATTATTCTCGTTTACAAAGTTAAAACCGTAGTGGGTGTCTTCGGGCCAAATAGAGTCACCTTTTTGCAAGTTTTTTGCCCAATGTTGATCCGATTTATAAAGGAAATAGCATTTCGGAATCAGGGCTCTAATCCCCGTCGACCTGCATCAAAAGTTATTGGAAATCGAACAAAAAATATTTTTTCGATTTTTCGTAATATTTAATGAATTAATTAAATCATTAATGAATTTCATTTAAAATTTTCAAAAATCGAAAAAAATTTTTGGTTTACCTTTTAAAATCTTTGGACGCAGATCGAAGCGGAATAAGTTCCTGATTCATGCACGCGTTTCCTTTTTCAAATCGGATAGGAATTGGATAAATGATGGGCAAAAAGGTGACTAAAATCTGTAAATTTTTCCTCAAATTAAGTCACAACTTGATTAATTTTAATTTAAAATAACTTTTTTATATTTTGGAATAGGTGTTAAAGACCCACTGTCCGATTCGACCAGTCCGTGACCTCTGCGAGTAGCCATTAACGCTTTTTTATCTGTTCATAAATTTTAATTTTGGCAAAATACTCAAAGTACGTGCCACAACCCGCCATCACCCACACCTCCTGCGGCATTCAACTTGAAACGAAGCCATCATAATTCTTTCCTTTTTTTTTTTTTTGTTTCCCCGGCTACCCGGGAAGGTCTTCTAACGTCTTGCCACAATGTTTGTTTGGCGTTTTCATTTTGGCCAAGAGAAATATGACTTGGTGGCCGGCTTGGCTTGGCTCTGCACTTTTGCTTCAGTCTTTTCCCGGAGCAAGGCTCCGAACCTTCCTCTTTGAGTCGAGGACCCGTAACCTTATTTCGAAGCACCCAACGGACGAGCATCCTTCGCGCTGGCGGTCTTGTTTATCGTCCTTTGCATCTCATTGAGCTGGTTGCCGCTTATGAATCCTTCCACTCCCACTCCCACTCCCTCTCCCTGCCAAGAGGCTCGCAGGATGTCTTTTGCTTGAACGGTCTTGCCTTTTCCACTTTCCACTTTTCCGTTTTCCCTTCGCTCGGCACTTTTCCGTTTTCCATTGCATATTTAACCTAATTAAAATGAGTTATATGAGACAGGTGGGGAGAGCGTGTTAATCCTTGACCTGCTGACTTTGCCGGAGCTCATTTTTCCAAGTGCCAGTCCCTCAGGCGGTCGGTGTTTCTCGGAAAGGTTGCCATCTTAGGTGTAGCTTTTCGCTGCCATTAAAAAGTGACAAAATAAATAGATTTATGGAAGTTGAAGCCTGTTGAATAGTCCTTTATAATTTAAACCACATTAAAATCAATAACCGCCCCAGGCTCAATTATTGATTAGCGCATTTTGGTGGTTACATTGTTATGCAAATGATTGACCCATTTATTCCTTATAATTTATTAAAGCTACCAATTCCAGTATCCTTAAGTCGAAGTTACTAAAAGCCAATGGCATTACCTAAGACTGACTTCCACCCTGGCTCTTATCTTTTCAGGTATGTTAATGGAGCAAACTTTCAACAAGTGGATCTTCTGGGTCGGCAAGCAGCAAACAATGACCAAGAGGGCGTCGGGCAAACTAACCTAATGAATTTATGTAGAAGGTGCAAGGTGCAAAGCGTACAGGACCCGGCCGAAGGCTCCAACTGAAAGTACTTAAGCCCATAAAATATTCAGGCCGTGAACATGTGGGCAAAATTACAAAGGACGTCCGGAAAAGACGCACAAAAATCCAGCACGCAGGCATGGTAAACAGTGGGTGGGGGTAGGGATGGGAGGTGTTTCGGGGATGAGGCTCCGGAAAATCAGACGGACAGATAGCCCGACACTCTGGCCAGAAGCACCAAATCTAAAGTGGGCATCACATATATGTGGGCACTGAGAAAAATTCAACCTTACTTAGGTGCTTTTTCACTTAAAGTTATATCTATACCCCTTATGTTTTCAGTGCTTTGAAAAAGTCTCCTCCATTGTGTAAGGAAAATACGAGTCAAGGGGGCGGAGGAATGGCACATTACCCCATTCCATGGCTCCCGGGGATAGGCAACCAAACACTGATTGAAAAGAAAATTACGGCCAACTACTTGGCCCGGTGGCCGCCAGATGGTCTCGACAACCAGCCACGTTGTCCTCCTGCTGATGAGCAGCGTAAATGTCCTGCGGAAGGAAAGGGGAGAAGCGGAAGCAGGCGGCGCCGCCACTACGACCACTGGCCTTGAGCTCCGGAAGTGGTAGAAGCCAGAGGGCCATGCCATCTGCATTTAGGAGGACACATAGAGATGTCTATACTCCACAGAAAGCACTTGCTGATGGCAACTGTTTCCTTCTGCTCAAAGGATCCGATTTTTCCTTTGATTTTACAGTGGGAGAAAAATAATGGGAGACATCCTTTTTAGTTTTCCTTACCTTTAACACTAAATCCACAATTTGCAATACAATACAAATTTTGAATAGAAAAGTTTCTTGATATTTTCCCACTGTGCCAATAGAAAAACTGGCTGATATCCTCAAATGGCACGCAGGCGGTGCAACAAGGATAGCACGTTGTGGATATTAAGCATGTCCTTAAGCATAAAATGTCAATAAGTGCACCCAATCGATGCTAAGCAGTTTACATTGCGACAAGCCACTGAGGCACCGTCTTTCCACTTTCAAGCCCTCCCCCCATCCACCAGCCCGTATCCTGCCGCCAGGAGTAGGGCTAACAATGCAAAAGGACACGCAAAAGCACAATCACCCCGACACTCCTGCAGCTTATCTCTCTATGCATGCGTCTCATATTTTCCGATATACGTATTACGTATTTGGATAAGAGAATATTCCTCTATGTTGTAACACCACTTGACATTGAATTGGAAGAGATTGAAAATAAAATGATATTTTTAATGGGACTAAAATAGGTTAAATATTTGCAAAATTAATAAACCCATTCATGAAAATATCAAATTTGAAAGTATTTCCCAATCTGAGATACGATTCTTTTTTCTTATCCGCATGTCACTTATTCCAAAAGAATTCTAATTTCATGGGTGAAGCGTTTTTCTTATCGCCTTGTTCTGTGATATCTTGAAACCCATTGGAACTCAAAGTGAGATAGGTCTTTCCACTTAAATGTAGAACCAAATAGTTACCTCCCCAATTTAGTTAAGTTCCAGAAGAGTTGGTGGTTTGTCTAGGAAAAATGAGAGGTACTAAAAGTAAAGACTAGCAAGGCTTCCCGTCGAAGTAACTAAAGAATCACTGCAGCTTTTCAATGTTGCTGCTACGTCGGGATACTTTTGGGACTTTGGTTGGCTGAGATCGAAGGCCGCGGCTTCTCCATGGAGGACAAGTGCAAATTATGGTCTGGAGATGGATATGTTGGCGATCCCAGCGACTGCCGCGGTTGGGGATTCTGTCAAAACAATGAACTCATTGATCAAAATACGTGCCTTGATGGATTATCCTACAATTTCCGTGATGGCACTTGCAAAAAAACAGCTAAAGCAATGTGTTACTCAGATATTTCCGAAATTTGCCGCAATCTTGAGCCAGAGGATTATGTTGCCGATCCCGAAGACTGCCGGAGATTCACGAAGTGTGAATCCGTCGAAGATCCCACCTGGAGAGAGTGTGGAGAAGACCAGGTCTTCAGCAATGCCGAACAGATGTGCATCCTGGCGATACACGGATGTCCACAGGACAATATCTGCTCCGAAATGATGGACAACACTCTGATGGGCGACCCTAGTACCTGCAAATATTACTTCAAGTGCTACAATGGACTGGCCACAAAGATCAACTGCTCTGCTGGTCGATACTTCAACCTGAGAACGGGTCACTGTCAATCCTGGCTGCCCAAAAACTGCCCTAGCGATGAGGAAACTCACCCAAACGCCCCATCGGCCAAGGACTCCCATATCTGTTCCCGGTTCTACCAAGTCGATAAGTTGGGTGAGCAGAGACTACCGGATACGCTGACCTGCTACGGCTATTACACCTGCACCTCTTCGTCGGATACGGGAAAGTGGAGCAGATGTCCAGGTGGCACCCACTTCGAGTGGTTGAGTGAAAAGTGTTCCTCTTCCGAGGAAAGTAGCTGCTCCTACGACAGGTGTGAAAACCAGGACAAGTCCTTTGTGACCTCCGTTAATACAGGGTGTCGCGAGTATACGGTTTGCCAGCACCAACGCTCTACTAGATCGGAAAAGTGTCCGGACGAATATCCCTACTTTGATGAGCTCAATGGTCAGTGTGGTCGGGAGTTTCCAAACTACAGAGTTTGCTATATGGCTGGATAAAAGTTAAAGAATAGAAAATAATTACATATTATTTGTGCATAAATTTCCTCGCAACAAAGCCTCCTAAATTTTCGTGGAAATTCTATAAACTTAAAACTCATATTGACTGTTTCATAATTAATGGCTTTCGCTTCAGTTGTCTAGTAAAAAAAAATGTAAGCTGACTTCACCAAAAGCTTCATTTTCTCCTGAAAAAAAAGGGAAAATGAAAAAGGCAGAGGTTGCCAAACAAAAACAAAGCCGGATGAGGTCAGGACTCCAGTGAGATTTATAATGAAAAATGTTTTCCTCACAGGAAAGTCTCTGTTTGCACTTTAATAGAATTTTTATTCAAGACCAGAGCTAAAAAAGCTAATGGTAATTAACTTTTTTAAGGAAAATGAATTCAAAGCAGCGTGAAAAGCTGAAAATAACTTTGTATTAATATTCAAAAAATGTTGATCCTTGACAGAAGTGATTGATAAGAATGCCTAATGATGGCTAATTACGATAAGTGGCTGCTCTTGGTGCTTTTCCATCCCGTCGAGCACCAGGGAGGACTCCCCATTCACAAGTGACATCTTACATTTGGAATCTTCCTCCTGTCCTCCTGGTGTCTTGCCATTCTGCTTCCTGCCCAAAAATCAAATGAATCAAGGAGAATTCAAATATTTTTCGGTCTTCAGATGGTTATATGTTCAAGTATTTATGAAGGCCCCGTGGGTGGGATTCGGGTGGCTTTTGGGGCACATTAAACGCCCTTGAACGGGTGGGTGGGCGCTGCAGGCAATCTCCAGTGACGTGGCACAACAATGCGTCGCGTCATTGAATTATTATGATTGACTTTTATTACACGGAATCGCAATTTATTTTACTTAACAACGCAAGGGGATCCCTCGCCGCCGGGGGTGGGGAGTGCGGTTGAAAGTAGCAAAAATTTGAATGAAAAGTTGTAAAGAAATTACGTTATTTATCATTCGCTGAGTGGCGACCAGGCGACCAGGCGACCCACGGCGAGAGTCCTGCTGGGAGGAGGGCGGTGGCAGAGAAAGCGCGACATTGGCCAAACCATTTCCGTATCCGCTCATTTATTTGGGCCACTGTCAAGCGCAGGCACACATGCACTGGAAGAAATAGAGGGGATACTAAAACAGAATATCCGAAATATCTTCTAAACCCTTTCTCTCTGTGTAAGTGGCTGCTCCTGCCACTGTAGTTTGTGAACAGTTAAAAAGTTTTCCGCGGCGGCAGCAGAAACTCAAATTTATTGTTTGCGGTTGCCAGGCGTCCTGTCCTGTCCCCACCTCCGCCTCCGCCTCCACTTCCGGCCACGCCCACCTTTACTCGATGGGCTTAAAATTAGTAGCGCTGTCTTGCGAATCGATGGGCGTTTGATTAACGGTCCTGGCGAGAGATTGAATCGCTTAATTGCCTTAAAAGTGGGTGTGCCTGGGTAAAAGGGGCGCTCAGAGAAATATGAAGGGAAGGAGGTTTAAAGGACGGTGCGGGATTTAATGGCAGGATAAAAGTCGTGACTATCCAATTACACACGATGCAGGCCCTGGTCGAAGGCAGTAAGCCGTTTTGGTTCCGCGATCACTTACCTTTAATTAGCTAATTCCCTTTAAGGTCTTAGCCCTCAATTGTGGTTTTGGGGATTACCCGGATAGCGCACTCCCGGGATTAGAGTTTCGTAATTGCTGTAGAGGACTTTTCGGCTTTGTGGGCATCCAGCAAATGGCAAAAGAAAAGTTGGCCTCCCGACAAAACTTTCCATGACAAAGTGAAAGAAAAACGAGGCTAAGCCAGTTTAATAGGAATATTTATGTTATCTTCTCCAAACTCCTCACCTACATTTATCTGCCGAGTTTGGAAATTAATTTCAAAAGGACTCCAGTTTTGATGTAGCTTTGACAGGTCATTAGGCCCATAATTTAACCATTCAATACATTTTAAAGCTAAGCTCATTTCTTTAGGTCTCGCTCCATTAATTCTCACTCCCCAGAAAGTGAACCCCTTTTATTTTTATTAATTTTTTATAGAAATTTCCCTCGCCTTAGATGGGAATTCTTTGGCTTGGACCCCCATTTAAAAATAATTCATATTCATTTAAGCAGCGCAACCAGTGGCGGACAAAGGGTCGCCACCGGATGGAGGAACCACTGCAACGGCGGTGCCCGGAGGGGCCAAGCAATGCAATTCAATGGGCCACCGACATCAACCGCAGGCCGCGACATTCCAAAGCGCTTTCTTCGGTTGGCAGTGAAAACCGCATAAAGCCAAGACCCCTCCTGGGCCTGGGCCTGGGATCCCGGCCGGGTTTTATTCGATGCAGTCAGGGCCAATGCCACTGCCACAGCCACAGCCACAGCTCCTTCCGTAACTTTAACGCTCCTTAGAGCCGGAGGTTGCGATGGGCTATGCTTTTGTTTTTCCAACTGGTTGACTCGGGCCACCTTCTTTGGATGCTGCCGGAATTGTCAATGGAAGTTTGTCCTTCTTCAATGCTCCCCAAGCTGCTCTTCCCGATGCTCCTCCTGCCTCCGAGGACTGTTTGTATGCGTCTGCTGTGGTTTATGTCCTCCTTGTTGACATTTAGTTGACACACAACACACACACACACTCTTAGCTCCTTCAGTCCTGCCTTTGGCCTCGTCTTCGTCCTGTTTTGTACTGCTCTTCCGGCAACAGACCCTGGCCATGGATCATCGGCATCTTTGTTTACACATCTCCACCCAGGTTCTGGCGCGCTCCCTCTTCCAAGTCCTTCATCGTCAGCTGGTGCGCGTTATTGTTGCTAACTAGAAAAGCCAGAATGTCCATTCTGTTTCACAAAATGATGCCCCCAACCATACAGTAGCCGGAAATTAATTTTGAAAAAATGATTTTTAATATAGGATTTTATTCAAAAAATAATTGATGCTAAATAGAACTAAAGGAGGAACTGGGAAGTCCTTGCCAGCCTTAAGATATTTCATTTATCGCTTGGAAAGTCGCGATTCGAAACCACTGTCTCAAAGTGGTGTAAACAATTTTTGAAAGGTTATTTCTCTTCCAGCAGCCGCGCTCCGCACTTTGTTCCGTTTTGCACTTCATTTGCCAACAGGACCTCCCCACCCCCCCTACCAACCTCCACCCATTATATCCTGGTCGTAGTCCTTCTTGGAACAGTAAATTCTGTTTACCCAGTCCATCCCGGCGCTATCCGTTGTCCTTGCTTTGGCGTAGATGCATCGCAGGACAGCTATTTGTTATGTCGTTTGACTGAAGCTGCTGACATTTATCCTGCAACTGCAGTAAGTAGAAGGAATATTCAGAGGATGCTGCTTCAGATATTAAATCGCCCTCCGGGCAATAAGTAACTGCAATGCAGTCCCTCTTTCATTTTTGTTTGATATTCTAGCCTTGAAAAAATAAAGACAACATAAACTAAGCCAGAAGGACAATGGAGACTCTGGAAATTTCATTAATTAAACAAAATTTTTCGGGAGTCCATAAAGCAGTTGTCCTTTTTGGTTTAACAAGAAGCGAGGCTCTCAGGATTTTAATTTAAATCAGATACAATATGGCAGTGGCTATTGATAACTTATCCAAACTCAATTACTTGCGCCTTCCCCCTGGAGCCGGCCTGAAAGGCTTCCGCCTCGATTTCGAGTCCACAATGAGCACAGATTGTCGCTTCAGGAAGTTACGTGATGGGACTTCATTGTCGTCATCCGTGGTGGCCACTGTAAGGCATTAGATGGAAAATACTTGCAGGCCATGTAGAAAATTCGATTTAAAGCAACTTACCAGCCGCTGGGGCCTGCTCTGGCGAGGATGAGGATGTGCCGGCGGCTCTTTGGGCGCGTCCTGCAAAAAGGTTGTAGTAGCACATGGGCATGGGTTGTGGTTTCTCGCCCTCCGGGGCGGATGGGGACTTGGGCTGCTCCGCCTTGTACATCTCCTCGTCCTCCTCGTCCACGATGTCCAGCTTGGGTATCTCAAAGGGTGGCACATCCTCGGATTTGCTCAGCTCCTGGCAGCGTTTGATCTTCAATTTGAGTATCTAAAATGGAATTTATTTAAGTTTTCTTATTGTATTCAAATCTTATGTCCTGGGATACCTCAATCAAGTCCTCATCCTGGGCGGTGTGAGCCAGAAAATTTGGTAATTCTGCCACGCTGACATGGAGCTTGCGTTCTGGTATCTCAATATTGCTTTCGTCCACCTCCTGGACCTTGAAAATCATCTCACAGATACGCTCCTTGAGATACTTGAGCACTCCCATGGACTTGTCCGCCTCGTCGGTGTCCAGCTTGCGGTCCTGCTCCTTGGCGGAAATACTGTTCTTGATCTGTTCAATGACTTCCTGATTTCTATAAAAAAAAAAGAATGTATAATTTTTATTAATAAGAAACTTCTTCAAAAACATGGTTTATGCTTACACTTCACTCTCCTTGACATCTGAGAACTTGGAGGCCTCCAGCTCGCTGGTCAGCGCCTCCCGTTCCGCCTCCAAGTTGGCCTTTTCCGCCTCGGCCGCCTTCCTTAAGTAGTTCAACCTGGCAGCGGACTCCTTCTGGGCACTGAACCTCTCGAAAACCTCGAAGGGGGAGGTGGCTCCTGAGGCCTCCATGAGCTGTTTGAACAGCGACTCCATGTCGCTGGTCACACTCTCCAGCTGGGACACTGGCTCCTCCTCGCCGTTCTCCGTCTTGGCCGTGTGCTGGTCACCCGAACTAGAGCCCACACTATCCTGATGGACCAAAGTCTTGGTCTCTGCAAAAAGCTTCCGCCCAATCCTCTCCAGCTCCAGTTTGCGCGCCTCCACTTGCTTGCGAAAGTCGAGGGCCTGCCGCTCGCGTGTTTTCTGGGAGAGATTGGCCTGCTGCTCCTGTCGCTGCAGGATCACCTTGGCAGCGTCCCGCATTTCAACGGCTTCGTTGTGGACCTGCTGGAGTCGCTCGATCTCGGCTTTCTGGTCGCTCAGAGAAGCCTCCAATTCCCGGAGACTCCGCTCGAAGCGCTCCGCGTCGGTCATCAGAGAAGCCTCAATGGAGCGGTATTTCTTCCGAATGTGCTCCGCCTCCATCCACTGGACATTGGTGCGGTGGATCTCGTTCTCCAACTGGCAGACCAGCTTTCTGTTGGCATCTTCCTCGAGCGTTTCCGGCGGTTTCTCGCCCAGATTCTGGTTCTGAGCCTCCTTGTTGGCCAGAAGACCACGGTATTTCTCCACCAGGCGACTGAAATGCTGCTGTCGGGACTTGAATCTGTGGCGGAGGAGGTCCAGTTGCTTGCGGCTTTCGGTGATTTTCAAATCGGTTAGGAAAATAGCGTCGTCGGCGTTCTTGGCTCCAACAGGATATGTGGCCTTGCCGACAATCAAAGTGGGAGTGCAGCTCTGGGCCCTCTTGGCTTCCCCGGCGCCGGATGATGTTCCCTCCTTGATTACCACTGGACGCTGGAGAGGATTTCGCAGGCGACTCGCCTTCACAGTCAGCTCCTTGATGTCCTTTTTCAGAGTGCCAATGGTGTCGCAGTTGATGCGGTTCTGTTTCTGCCATTCGGCCGCATTGGCCGTCTTCTGGCCCTCTTTAAAAGGAGTATTTTAGGAAACCAAAAGAAGGATCAAGATTTAAGACTCACCAGCCAATAAAATCCGCTTTTTGATTTCATTTATTTGCCGGTTCAACTCGTTCAGTTTGTCGGATTCCATGGCTTC
This sequence comes from Drosophila varians, assembly GCA_018150405.1. NCBI lineage: Eukaryota > Metazoa > Arthropoda > Insecta > Diptera > Drosophilidae > Drosophila > Drosophila varians. Next base: position 10,764,081 of record JAECWK010000135.1, read on the forward strand.
ATCTGGCTGCAAGCTTATTCAAACTAAGGACGCCTTGAGGATTTGTTGGATCGATACGGAAACTTATTGTGGCAACCATTTGGTTAACGAAGCGCTCCTTTGGTTGCCAACGATGGTGTGAAGTGGCAAACAAAACAAATACATTGAAGGGCTATTAAATTTTGATAAAACTGCGAAAAATCTAATCGGCAAGGTCTACAAAATATATTGAAATTTATTACAATAATTTATCGAAAGCATGAGGTGGTGGTCGGGGGCTATCCTTGAACTCAAACGAAATAATTTTTGAATACGAAACAAACTAGAACATTGCCGAACAACGAAGTATTCCGAGCTACTTCACCAGGCGGGAGCGGATGGCGCAGCTGCGAACCCGCGCGACGAACTCGGCGGCGTGGCCAGGCTGGCGGAAGGTGCATGCGATCCGCTCCAGGATACCGTCCCAGCTGGCGGCGTAGTTGAAGTTAGTCCAGCGGCAGCTGTACGAGTTGTTGGACATGTAATCGATGCTCCACTGTTCGTCCACCCGCATATGGAGCAGCAGCTCGCCCTTGTCGCGCAGCATAATGTAGAAGATCCGACGAAAGTCCCAGATCTCGATCAAGCCCTCTCCTAAGAAGGATAAAGGACTACGTTCAGGAATATATATAGGGACAGAGCTGATGGATACCTTGCCGTTTCCATTCCTTCAAACTATTAAAGCAGTAAAGTTTCACATACTGTCCAAACATCTTCCGGCCCTTCCTCTGGATCTGCCGGGCATCCACCATGGAGGCCACCTTACGCAGTGGCAACTGTACGGCCCTGCAACTCTTACCGAACGAATCGTCACTCTCGCAGCTCTCACTGTACACCGAGTCCTTGCTGACGCTGAGCCCGTGGCAGTTAAGTCCTTCGCTGGCATCCACGCGGTACAATTCGGACTCCCTCGGCTCCTTCGAAATCGGCACTATGCTAGGAACATCCCCACAGCATTTGGAGCTGTCGTCCTTGCAGCTCCCAGCAGCTGCCTGGAGCTGAAAAACATTCTGCCTGAATACCCTCGAATAAGTCAGCGAGCTCCTTACTCGCTCCACTTTCAACTGCCTCTGTTCATTGAGTTTCTCTGGGATGGAATAATAGAATATAAGCTTCGTTAAGGGACCAACGGAATCTACATACCCAACAGGGACGTCTCCATTTTTTTGGACAATTGTAGGCTTAGCATTAGAGCCTTTAGAGCAACGCAAGCTTCCTGCCGGATAGCATCCTGTGTGGTAGCTTCCTTGGCTTTGGGTTTGTGCAGTTCATTCATGCTACGATCGCCAAAGGAGAGCCGGACATTGGACTTCAACAGTCGCTTGGTCCCCATCAAGGATCTTACGAAACCCATACTATAAGAGGACTCGGGCTTCTCAACAAGGACAGCACAATGATGATCGTTTTGGGGAAGCAAAATTGAATTTGTTTCTTTTGGCACTACCGGAGTTTGTTCTAGAATCTTTGGGGAATCCAAGATCTCGGAAAGAGTCGATTCAACTTCCTCCATTTTGAGAATACCCATTTCATCTGGTTGGGATAAATTATTGTCCTCTGTTTCTTTAATTTCGAGCAAATCAATTTCCTTAATTTTTCCTACATGAATTTCCTCAACTTTTTGTAAATTAATTTCTTCAATTTGGGGAACAATATTTTCTGGAACTTCTGCAACTTTTTTTTCTTCGTTTTCACATACATTAGAATCTGGAATCCCTGGCAAATTTGGATCTTCAACGGTAGCTGCAGAATCACTTGAGTTCTCGGACCCATTCTCGAGGTCGTCCTGCGCCGAGTCAGTGCAATACATTTCCAGCTCGGGAATAAAGTAAGGAGTAGGAAAAACGAACTTCGATTGAAGCTCAGCCTCCAGGCTAGACGATGAGTCCAGTTCACCGACGAATGGAAAGTCCCGAAGACCAATTTGAAACGATGGAAGGTCCTTAAGCTCACTCTGCTTACGCAAACTCTCGATTACGTCGATGGTGGGGAAAAGATTGTCGAGTGGCCAGGTGGGCACCTCAAAGGATGCCTTCAAGTCGGTTGCCATGGAGTCTGCAACATTGAAAGTCTCATCCTGCTCCAGACCACTGGGCGAGGGGGAGGCAGTTCCCTCGCAGGGCTGGAGATTCAATACAGGACACGGAATATTGAGATTCTCCTCCAGGCCATTTCCATCGTCAGCAGCTGCAGTTGCAGCTGAAGTTGCCTCCTCCAGCCCATCGGCAAGGGATCCATTCAAAGGGGTGTCTAACATATTCTAATAAAAGTAATAATATTGAACGAAACTGAAACAAATACAAGCCGATATCAAAAGCAAATGTCTTACCGCTAACTGAGTTTTTTTTGTCGAAGTGAAGACGTTGTTCCAGGAATATAAAAATGTTTTTGAAGTTGAATCGGAAAGTGACGTAGAAAGAAAGAAATTTAGAATGAAAACAGAATAACCTACTTGGTTTTGTTATAAAGACAATCTGCTATTGTTATTTAATATATAAAGTGTATCTCTTTATATTGGGTCACTTTTTGTCCATTGTTTTGCCCACGCATGGCACTCGGCAGTTCGGCCTCTGCGTCTAATTACGATTTGCTTTTTGTCCAACGGAGCGTATACGTAATCTTTTGGGTCCTTTGGGGACGAACAGGAAGCTGGGGACAAGCTTGGAATGAGAATCAAATTACATTGACAACAACGTTTTTGCTTCGCCTTCTCAATGGTGGAAAGGAATGATCATAGAAACAAAAAACACCTGAAGACCGAAAAAACATCCCAGGTCCCATCCCCAAGGCCCAGGTTTTGTTTTATAAAATACACACATTTGGGAGGTCCTGTGTTACATTGGGGGGGGAAGAAAACTAATGGTATAGAGATGAGGGCCCGCAGCTAAACAAATAAGCGCGCAGGACCAGCCAAAGCAAATACCGGAGGAAAAACATTTGATTTAGAAATATGCATAAAATGCGGGAAAACGAATTCAAAGCATTGCGAAATAAATAAATAGCGAATGCAAACAAAGTGGAGCAACAACAGCAGCAAAAATCTGAACAAAGCGCCAGCAAAAAAGCAAAAAAGCAAAAACGAAAAGGAAAAGGAGCAAACTTCCATTCTCAAAGTAAAACAATCAAAATTTGCGCACCATTAAATTTTGTATTGTTCTCGTTCCACAAAAAAAAAAGAAAAAACAATGAGAAGAAAATTATTCTCTGTTTTCGCAATTTTCTCAATTTTCCCCAAAACATATAAAAATATACATATGTATGCAGTCAGGACATATATGATGGTGTGTCTGAGTTTCCAAATTGACTTTCCGCTTAATGCTCGAAGCTTCGATTCCCAGGATTCGATTTTTTCCCAGTCAATCGACGGATTTTCCACCATTTTCCTCTCTCTTATTTTTGTTGGAAGTTGAAATCCTTGTAAATATTGTGTTGACACTTATCTATTTGCGAAACCGATCAAAACGGAATGTCAGTTCAATATTTTTTCCCAAATTGGTATTGATTTACGACTTTGTTTTCATAAATTCGACTCCCATCGCATTGACTTGGATCCCTCTCGGATTACCTCTTTAAACACCTGATTATAATTTTATAAATTGCATTATGCATTATTAGTGTTATTTTATTTTCGGTTAAGCAATCATAAATTAGCATTTATTTGGCATTCGTTGTGGGCACAGTTTAATAAAAACATTGTTTGCGAAATTGTGGCTCCGCTGAATACATAAATTATTGCATCTAATTAGGATGATAAAATAATTTTAATGCTAAAAGGGATGTCCTTCGGTACATTCGAATCATAAATTACAATGTGACCTTTATATTAAATTTAAAGCTTTGTGAACTTTGCCATTTGGGCAAATGGAAATATAAGCCTCGCCGGTAATCCTATCCAGCCACTCAAGTTAACTTTCACTTCTCGAGTGTGGCAAGCAATCTGTCCAAAAACTTAGTTACCTGGCGATTTTAAGCACCTGACCGGGGACTTGGGTGTGACATTCTGCAGCTGGGCTGGGGAGCCGGCTTCTAGCCCATTAAAACTAATTACTCATAATCATTTTGGCTACTGCTTGAGTGCCTTCAAGGCCCATCCCAGGACCCTGTGGGCGAGCGACAGTCGCAGCTGCCACACATGCATTGAAATTAATTAAAATTAAAATGAAAATTAAAACGAAAGTGGATGTGGCTGTGACTGTGGATGTGGCGAAATGGAAATGGAGATGCCCCGCTAGGACTTCTGCCACACATGTGGCACAGTCGAAAACTCAAGTCCCGGTCGATTCCCGGGGAAGCGACTTAACCGCAGATGATGGCGAAATTAGTGGCAGGAAAAGAGCAAATGGGAGATGAGTCAAAAGTACAAAGTCAAGTGCGCTGCGACCGATGAAAAATCTCGGCGAAATTAATTAAATTTTGTAATTTAAAGCCCACCCGCTGACAAGACTGGATGGGCAGGATGGGAGGGGGGGGGCCTTTTGGCCGCCATGGGTATAATGTTTGTGCGGGGCTTTTATCATGATTATGTTGTGTCAGTTGGCACCACCACCACCCTGGCCCCTGGCTTGTGGCACCTGGGTTCGGTGACCTTTCGTCCTGACATTTGCTCTTCATGCAACGCCAATGCACGCCAGCGCCATGTGCCTTTTTCTACACTCAAGAAAAGAATATTTAATTTATAATGTGCCTTGCCTCTGCCTGGGCCAACGGGGCGTATGAGTGATATTTCCACTTCTGCTTCAAATAAATGTAAAATTTGAATGAAGTTCGTTTTGTTTAAGTGCACATGTTTGCTTTGTGCATTGGGTGTGTGTGTGTGTGTGTATGTCCTGCAGGCAGGACTCTTCTTATGCCAGCACCATCGTCCAACAGATGGCGCCACCACTACAGCGCTGTCAAGCGCAACGCAGCGCAAAATTATTCTAATTAGAGTGTCCTCCACTCCGTTCCCCGCTCTGCCCTGATATCCTTTACAGTGCCTTTGAAAAGTTATTCAGTTAGATAGAAGCCGGTGGAAGAACCTCTGTGTATTTCTAATTTCGCTGTTTTTTATTTTTTTTAGCCCTAAGCACTTTATTTTAGCAGCAGTTACACTATTTTCAAAGGGCTAATGTGTAAACCGTAAAAGAAAAAGTTGAATTTAATATTTCTAAAGGATCTTTGATGTTCAAGTCTGATTAGTGTCTGTAATTGAAAAACTTTATTTGGTAATTAAATAAAGCTGACATAATTCCATGGTAGCTTACAAACTTTCTAGGAGATGTTTTCGCCCCAAATTCGCATCCAAATAATTTGTCCTTTGGACAACTCCCGAAGAAAAGGAAATATATTTCCCTCTTTGAAGCAATGACAAAATGAAATTTTAAATGTGATGGCAACCAGAATTTATGTTGTAATCTCACGAAACGGAGACATACATGCCCCAGGACTTATGTGCATGATTTATCTTAAGCCCCATAACAATGGCGGTGAGAGCACTTCCTGTGCGTGATGCTCCTCCAAGCGCCCCCAAAAACCAGAAGGAGGCGTGGGTGATGGTGGCGCTTGTGCCAGTGTGGCAACATGTGCTTAATAGTTTAACGCTTCGTGTGCCACTTAGCTGGGCATGAACGCCTATATCCCGGCAAGGAGTCATCTGCCAGGGGTTGCCTCTTCACGCGACAACTGGATTCAGTCCAGGAGCATAATGCTCTGCCACTGCAAAAGGTGGCAAGGATAAAAATGGCGGTGGCGATGATGCAGTCTGTCTGCCACCGAGAGCTTGCCTCATTTTTCGTTGCTGGCGCTGGTGGATCCGTCTCGCTTACAAATCCGCGATGTTGTTTTCCGCTTGCCTGCCTTTTTTTGCCCCACTTCGTTTTAGCCAGGACCCAGGCCAATTTCATCTGCTTCCGCACCCTCGACACAGACGGAAGGACAAGTGGACAGACCCTGAAGCTCCTAAGCAGATGTGGCAAGTCCTTTTTGCTTCGCCTGCTCCTTTTTGCACCTGACATCGCATGTGGCATGATGTATGACATTTTTGCGCCTCATAAACAGCTGTGCCCCATCCCTGTTAATCAGGATCCTTATCTGACGATATGTATCCTTGCAAGACAAAAGCCTGATGCAAAGAAACATTTCATTTACACCGAATATTTCTGTTCAGCAAAGCCCCTTTCTCCTTATGATCCTTTAAGGATCTTTAATATTTTTCCATACTCCACAATTCTTTGATGCTGTATCTGCCATGAGTTCTCCTGACTGCCCCCCATCCTGTTGCTCTTTTGGTTTTGTGCAACGTCCAGACAGGTGGGTGGCAAAGGCGTCTCTGTTTGGTTTGGGGTGGCGGTGCCGAGTCCTTTATTTGTTTCTGTTTGCCTTAACGAAATTGGCACGACTGGCGGGTGGTGCCGCCGTGTTGACTGTTTGACTATTTGCTCGTTTACGTTAACGGTGAGCTGACTTATTTTCCTCGGTGGTACAATTCAAATACGCCAGGACTTCCTTTACCCCCTACTCCCCTTGACTGTACGAGTCGACTGAATTGACCTTTGGCTGAACTCGCTTGGAAATTCCGTTTGTTTCCCAACTCAGATACAATTTATTTATCTTGTTTGGTAGCGCCAAAAAAAAGAGTTGTCCTTTCCCCAGAAAAAAATGGTTATTTTTTAATCCCTGCCTGTGATGAAATAATTGCCGAGTTTGAAACCAACTGCCATTAAACTGAGCCACATCAAATACGTTTAAAGTGAGCCACTCGGTTGGAATATTTTCAGCATATAAATGTTGAAAGAAAAAATATTGTTCCCACCTTCAAAAGGCGAATTTTTCATACTCTTGTATTTCTTTGTATATTTTCCCATAAATATTATTCTTTTATTTTATTCACAAAAAATATTCAACAAGCTCTTTGCTCAAAGAACATAGCTACAATAATTTAATTCACGAAAAGTCTCCTAAAATTTTAATACTCTTTGGAATTCTGCGAAAAATGTGTGGAAAAATGTTTCATGTTTTCATTTTCTCTCGCAGAAAATACTTGTGATTTATTATTTCCATATTGGACAAGTTGATTAATCGGCTTTAATACTTTGTTTCCCGTAAACCATGTACATGCCCTGGCTAATTGAAGGAAGTTCAAGCCAGGCTGTTGAAACTGCGATATTAAATTCGTTGCACTGGGTTGGATATAAACAAAATGCAAAGTTTCGCATCCACTAATTGAATAAGTTGGCTTTCCGGAACGGAATCCGTGCGGTTATAGTTGGCTTCCTTTCGAATTTAGTCATTTTGCAGAGATTCCCCGAACCGAGCACAGAGCTAACTAAACTTTTTGACTTCCATTCAATGCAAACACGCTCATCATCGTCCGTGTGCCTGCCTGGGCTGGGCTGGACTGGGGATGGGTTGGCTGAAATCCCATTAAAATCACATTTCGATTTAATTTGCATAAATTGAAGTGGAGGCAGCCGCCGGAAAATGAAGCCCAACTTTAGTCTAAACATGAACTAAAACGCCATTCAAAATCGATTCCAAATCAATTAGAGAGTGATTTGCGAAATATATTGGGCAAAATGCTTAGTCGCAGTCGTTGAGTAAGTCAACTACAATAAATTGATGGTCTTTTGTCCGGTTCCGTCTCGATTCGGTTGAATGCCACGCGCTCGCGGTCCAAGGACGCGCCCAAGGGGTCCTGCAGGGGAACTGATGTCCAGGGGAAGGGGCATTATGACACTTTTTGCGGCTCGCTGCTCGCATATTCGGCTTTTGCTTTTATTGAGCGAAATGAAAAATTCAATTAAAATGCACACATGCTACAAGCCCCAACCCGATCCCAAATCCAGCCACGTTCTGCTCCAGTCGAAAAAAATTGAGAGCGGAACGAACGAGGCAGTCTGGCAGCAGACCAAAAAAAATAACTCACACGATTTATGTAGTCGAGGTGCCCGAATTGGGGATGTCCTTGGGGAGTTGGGGAGCAGAAAAATTTCGTCTATGTAGCATTTTTCCTCATTTCTTTCTAACACAGATAAACATCGATTTCCATCAGGGATACATTAGAAAGGTTAATAATTTTAATACACCCGTCTATTCCGTGTTTAAGGGGTACCAAAAACTGGTCTGTGCGCCGCCGAAAAGGATACGAAAAACGTGGAAAATCAGCATAACAAAGTGGGAAAAACTATGAAAATACATTCGCCCGGCATGGCGACCGCTTTCGCTTTTCTTTCATTTTTTTGCTACGGTGCGAGTTTTCCGTCATGCTCCACGAACCTGGCGACCGTCCAGGAAAATCCGACCAGACATCCTTATGCGTCCTGGGACAGCCAACACAATATAGTGTCTCCCCGGTGGGTAGAGTGCCAGTATGTAAATAGCTGAGTGCTGTAAACACATTTCATTTGAACAAACAATTAGACCTAGAAGGATTTCGGGGGGATAGGTGGGGGCTGGGTGGGAACTAACCAAATCAGCCTTCATTGTTTGCCTTTTTTAAGGATTAAGCCATTCGGGGCTTTAGTAGCGTTTTGTTTATTAAAAACGGAAAAGTAAGATCAGCTTGGCTTAAATATTTTTAAGCTTTTGGGAGCAAATGTTGCAATTTATTTGGAACAACACTTGTTTGTTTTGCATTTTATCGCATAACTCTGATTACCGGAAATATTTGTGACAATCGTGGTTTTGTTGATGTTTATTCAACATTTTTGATGTGGTTTCTGTCTCTCCGTTTTTATTATTTAACCTTTTACTGATTGGGGCAGCGACCAATTCGTGTCATCCTGGAATTCGGGCATTTAACGCCAGCAAATAATGTCGAATTGCGCCAAAAATGTAAATACATCAGTGTATTGCCTGGCTAATGAAACAAATGCCCTCGCCCGTGGCTCATCCTTTATCCTTCGGCCTCCATTTTGATGATATGGGGGGAATGCCAGGCAAACAAACTGCAAAGCCAAATTTACGGTTGCCGCTTTTGAATTGACAACCGGGGAGCCTCTACGCTTCCCACCAAAAAAAAAAAATGGAACCGGATGTGCCTCCGGCAGGGAATGAAAACGGGGGAGTGGCGGCTGATCCAGCCCGGTTTTATGGCGGATTTCGACGAAATATAAAAATAAAATTGGATTTTAGCGTAGATTGTAGAAGGCCGTAAATATTTTTCAATTCACTGGCACGACGCATTAACCGGAGAGGTGTGGAGGGGTCCGGATGATCCTGGGGTTTAGGGTATTCCATTCAAGGGTATGGGGGCTTTCACTCACTTTCACACGCACACATATGCAAAAGGGTGCCCATTGATTTCCCAAAGGGGGAGACGGCTGGGGGCTGGGCTGGGATGGCTGGGATCTGCGGTTGGGAATCGCGTGCAAATGATTTGGCAGAATTAACTCCCCGACACCCGGCTGGGCACAAATTCGCTGCCAAAGGCGTCAAGCCCCAGGACGTATCTCCAAAGTACACTTGGAAAAACATCTCATATTTTGTAAAGTTATTTTATATAATATTTAGGCTTTTAATTTTGGGTTTAAATACATTCGTTTTTGTTTTTAAAATGTTTTTTCTTAAGATGAAACTAGGATTTTTTTCTGTATTATTTTTTTGAGTGTATAAAGTGTAGAAGCAACATGTTTTGGGGCAGAAGGAGAAGCAAAAACAGCCTCATTTGAATGCCGAACGAAGCAGATTTTTTTTGTGTGCGTGCGGGTGGCCAACCCTTTTTGATCCTTTCAACAGCACAACAGCCAAGTCCTTGCCCGAAGGCGTTAGATATAAGTTTGAGCCCGCTTAGGCTACCTCAACAAATCCTCGCAAAACTCATTTCGTCCTGCAAGCACCAAATTGATTTCATTGCCGGTTTGGTTCTTTGTTTCCCAGGCCCTCCCGCCAATCCCTTTGAATCCTTTTCTCCAAATGGGACATTTTCTAGCTGCGGTTTTTCCGCTTCACTTTAACAAACAAACTTATGGATATTTTTCCGCAATTTGATGGAAATTTTGATTGGAATTGGGGGAGCAGTTTGGCGACAACCATTTTAACTTTTTGATGAATCCATTAAATATTTTTAAGAAAAAATCCAAGTTACAAATGTCATCTAAATTGAGATTCAAATAAAAAACAGATTAAAACGAACAAAAATCCAATACGTTATGGGCAAACTGTCATTTGGAGATATTGAGAATCACCTTCCCCCACCGGGAAGGTCGTTTCCATTCTCGACTCAGAAGCCCAGATGTCCAAGAAGGCGGTGTGGAGGAATTTCGTGAAGATGCTGGACCGATGGCACCAGGCGGCCTTCAGTCCAAAGTACCTGCTCTACACAAACATTGGCATTTCAGTGGGCCTGAGCGGAGTGGGCGACACGATTGCCCAGACGTATGAACGGATGCTCGGCGAGATCCAGGGATGGAACCGAATCCGCACCCTTCGCATGGGCATCTCCGGTCTGACAGTGGGCGTGGTGTGTCACTATTGGTACCAGTACCTGGACTACCTCTTTCCGCAGCGCACCTTCCGCACGGTGATCATTAAAATCCTGATGGACCAGTTCATCTGCTCGCCCATCTACATCGCTGTCTTCTTCCTCACCATGGCCGTCCTGGAGGAGACCACCTGGGAGGAGGTGAAACGCGAGATCCGCGAAAAAGCCCTCGTCCTCTACATGGCCGAATGGACGGTGTGGCCTCTGGCCCAGTTCATCAATTTCCTATTGGTGAAGCCACAGTACCGGGTATTCTACGACAATTCGGTTAGTTTGGGCTACGACATCTACACCTCCCAGGTAAAGTATCGCAAGAGACCGGAGGCCAGGTCCAATCAAAAGGAAAAATGACCATTCGTGGGCTGTAAAGACTCTGTGGGTGCCAGTTAGGATTTAGCATAAAATTCTTTGTCCACAGCTTTCTGATTTTCTGATTTCCGATCGCATAATGTCCTTGAATTTATTGGAACTAATCGAAATGTAAATGCATCAATAAAATTATATATTAGTGGCACTTCCTTTTTAAAACTGGTTGAAAGAATAAAATTAAATTCAATAAAATTTAAAATAAAAAATACATATAATATTAACAAAAGTACTTCCACCTTTTTGGCACATATCAGTTGCCTTTAAAATGTTTTTCCTTTTCGATTCCGAGCCTGTAATAAATCATTTTGGCTGGCCGAGAATCTCTTTAGAGGACACACACTTTTATTGGGTGTCGACGCTAGCTCAACCTGACACCTCCTCGGGACGGCGCTTGATGGAAGGACGATGATGACCCCCGCCCGAATCGAGGCGGACAGGAGGACAGGGACCCGGTGACTTGTCAAATGCAGGGGACTGCGAAAGAGCAGATACCCATTCTGCCATGCTGAATGGCATCGAGGGCCTGAAAGATACTCGAGGCTCGAGTCCTCGACGAGGAATTGTGTCAAGCATACAAAAATAAATAAAAGAACAGGCCTGACACAAAAAAAAAAAAAATGAAGGGAAAAAATATATAAAGAAAGGGAAATCAAGTGACAAAATTGATGTCAAGATGAGCGAGTGTCGACCGTGTCAGGAGCCGGGATCCGGGATCCGGTCCAGACTTCACGGCCAGTGGCAGTTGACGCGAGGACATCGGACCCGGGACATCGGACACACACACACACACATGCCAACTAATCCAATTTAAATCTCTTAACATGATTTGCCGCTTTCTTTTCATTTTGTTGGATTTTATGCCATTATCCCTTTCGGTCTCAGTGTGTCCTTTTGGCTTCCAAAATGCCAGGCACATCTTGGAGTACATTGGAAGAAAAACGTAGAGCTTGCTCGTTAAGTTTTATTCAATTGTTTTTTTTAATAAATATAACTTAAGACAAGTAAGATTCTTTACGATTTTTTATCATATAGTTTTAACTTATTTTAATATTATTTTGTTTTAGTTTTTATTAGTAAAAGCAAATTATCTAGCCCAATGGCAAGTTGACTTCCTGTCTTTACTGCTATCTCTCCCGAGGAGGACGCGCCTGCAAGGACACTAAGGACTACGGCCAAAGGGTTTATTTATTTGGTTTAGCGGCTGCCTCGGTTTTCTCAGTCGCTCTATCCTCATTTTGTGATTTAATTTAAAAGCCCACCCACTGCCGTGACCTCCCCCCAAAAAATCCATCCTAAAGGAGTAGTCGGCAGTGGAGAGTGGAAACGGGGACTTTTCGGCACGTGGCCAGCCGACTCGGTCGGGGTCCTTGATGAGCTGTATGTGGTTTAAGTATCCCAAATGGGACTACGTGTTGATGACCAAGTTTGCAAGTCACTGAGACATCGGCTAACCAAATTCAACGATTAAGAGCATGACGGCTAAAATAAAGTTGTTTCCAAGGAAATGGTAACAGGGATAATCATTTAACTAAATGGCAGTTAATAATATAGTAACAAAAGCATTATTAACCAAAAGTAATTAATATAATAGCCTTCTTACGAATTACATTTCGATGCTTTATTAATTAGGATTCTTCAAACAAATACTTCCATTGGAAAATCAAATGCCTTTTCAGTCAGCAATTTGATTCACACCCATTAGCAGGATGTAGTCCTGTGATCGATATCTGCCATGGGTATATGTATCTGATATAGGTACATGGAGCCCTCGGACCAATCTGGCAATGAAGTCCAGGTAGGGCAGGCCACGTTCAGTCAATTGGCACTCAGAGCCTTCAAACAGAAATGCCAATGATGTTTGTCTACGAAATTACCCCGGCGGGAAGGACGAGTGTGTTTCGTTATGTGGTGCCACCCACACGAATGTATGTGTGTTTGTGGGTGGTCCATCGTCCGGAGTCAGTCTGACCCATCCGGGCGTAACCTATGCCCCAGAAACGCCTTTGTATGTGTGCACATCCTGGCTGGCAGGACGGAAAATGAGTACAAGGGGTGGCCGGCCACATGCCCGGCAGTTATAATTCCATTTGCGATCATAAAAATGTATTACGCTGGTAAGCTCGCCATAACAGGCTTCTTAATTAACGAGGTATTCACGACCCAGTCCCGCACTAGACTCGCCCATTGTTTCGCCCAGTGTAGGTCGCAAAGTGAGTGCATACAAACCGAAATCTAGCAAATGGCATAACTGCCGCACAAACACGTGGCATATGTTGCTGTGGCAGGGGCAGGGACACTCTTCTCTTCCGAGAAGTTGCGTCAACTTAATTAGCCATAATTTAGCCAGGATTCACGCGTTTTTAACGACTTGTTTGTTCAGCAGGGAATGGAGGGATGGCCCTGCCTCATCATGATGGCACTAAGTCCATCTGTCAGCCAAGTTGAACGAGTTAATTTATTTATCTTGCCACAACAGCAGCCACATCGCCAGACCCCCCCAACCTAATGCCACTTGATTTATCTAGCGGAGTTGCTCAAAACTTTTGTGCCACGCCCCTCCTTGTCGAAGTCCTTTGGCGGACAGCATTGATAAATTTTGAGTGTAAACAAGCTGCTGTTCTGCTTCCCATCCCAGATAATCCAGGGGCTCAAAGTATTTACTCGCTGGCAGTAAATGGAGTAAAAATGCAGTCGTTATTGCGGAATTAAAAATCCAGAGAAGGCAATTTATAAATAAAGGAAGTCCCTAGCCATATCAAGAAAATCAAATTAGTTGTTAAATAAATTGGGAAGAAAATCAAAAATATGCCAGAGACCCTTTCACGTATCAGCGAATTCCAATTCTAATCAGAGCCGAACCCTTTTTGTTTGATCAACTTTAAAGACATCCAGACTTTGGAGAATATAATATATGTTAATACATATTCTATATACTCGTTTCCGTTTGGTTTGGCATCAGTCAAGAGCCTTCGTGGCCCACCATGATATTTCACAGCTGTTTGGGTAGTAAATCAACCGCATAATGGAGCCATACAAAGGCCATCAACCAGCAAACAATATCCAGCTGGGCACTTTTGGGCCTCCACTGGGACAAGCAAGCTAGTCGATGATTAAAAACTCTTAATTGTCGGGGATCTGGACGTGGATGTGGATGTGGATATGGTTGCGGAAAATTGAATGAACATTAAAGTGGCCATCCCAAAAGGGGGGATCATGAATCATGGTTGGGCAACTTTTGTGCGAGCTTTTCAATCTGGTTCGCATATTTAAGCGTAATACCTACAATCCCTGGGCCAACTTTTCTACCGTCGGGCTACGGAATCGCACTAAAATCGCAACAGCGGCGCAAACAACAATCCCAGAAACAGGACCAACAACAACAATCGCAATGAGAGCAACAAATTTTAACGAGCGCCACAAAACCCCAGCGCTCTGCTTTTTTAAGCCGCTTTCATTTACCCCCATCCTTGCTGCCCCACCTCCGGAATATCCTTGCTCCCAACCTCTCCACTCCACTCCACTCCACTCCACTCCAATGGCTGTGTAATTACAAAAAAGCCGCGGGCTAAAGTTGGGAGCAGAACTTGACAAATGGCATGACGTGGAGCGGTGGAAAGGGACCGGCCCGGTTAACCAGGATAATAGGATGAAACAAATGTAAATGAGTCGGAGCGGTTGCAGTGGGTAATGTGATAAAGCAACAAAAAAATAAATACATCAAAATAAAAAGGAGAGTACAAGACAAATCGCGAAACACAAAAACGCTGACTCGAAAATCTGTTAAAGGAACCTCCGACTGTGTGCTTTTTTGTTCTGTCTCCAAATGGAGCAGCGCCGCAGGTGGCAAAAAAATATCCTGGCAACACAAAAATCACGCCACTTGCCAGAGAACCACCATAGTATAAAGTTTTCCATGTCTAAAAGACCGATATTTTAAGCTCTATCTAGATGCTGTCCGAATTCACTTATTTGCCAAACAAATTTGGCGGCACTGTACGTCGAGAGTGTCAAGATACAAATGTTTGTAATTCTTTTTTTTCGCATTTGGTTGGTCCAACACAAAGCTCTGATATCAAAGCGCTGTAAATTAATATCGTTTCGTTGTTTTTTCTCTTCGTGTTTCCCTGACAATTATTCGAAAAGAGTGTTTTATGGGCAAATTGAACAAAAAATGGAAAGAATAGATAACATGTCAGAATAATCCAACAAACAAGCCAATAAATGTTTCAATTGCTGGACGAAAAAAGTGAAAATGTGCCTAAATATTGAGTATACGCCCTGTGGTCAAAATAAAATCCTCTATTTTGATTGTTTTCTGAGATTATTGTTTCTGTCTTTGAGTTTAATCGATTTTTAAATGCCAAAACCAAAAAAATTTTATTCATAAATAAAAAGGAAGGAAATGATATTAGGCATACGCCTACTGGGCTAATTCACTTTTTTTTTTTACTATTTATAAAGTAAGCTTAACGTGGTTTCTGCAAAAAACTCCCCCAAACCTCTCACGACCACAGTGCGTATGAGTAACTTTTTTATTAATAAGGACTAATATTAGGCATACGCCCAGTAGACCGATATTGATATTAATATTAAACATTTCTAGCTGTACCTACTACTATTCTCTTACGTTCACACAAAACCTGAAATACATTTTATAATAAATTTGAAAGCGTGGTAAATTTTGCCAAGTGATTCATTGAAAACAATACCCGAATCCCCCAATGAGTTATGCCAACGGTGGGGATTTTTTGTATGCTCAGCATTCGCAGTCAATATTTTGCTGGCCATATCAGAAAGCCATTTGCAGGCCATGTTCGTGCAATCAGCGCCCATTCAGCCAGGTCATTCCCTTTGGAGCCGGGTGGCGCTGGCAACAACTCATCCAAAATCATTTGCCGTGGCTTCCAGCCGGACTCTCTGGCCCAACAGTTGGTTGCACATCTGCGCATTGCAGTGGCAAAGCCTCCTGCTGCGTCTCCTCCTCCTGTCGGGAGGATGTACCCATGGCACATCTCCTTTTCAAAAAGCGGCAATTAAAATCTTGTATTCGAGTTGCGGGAGCAGCTGGAAAGTATTTTAATTTCCCACGACGTAGCAAAATCAACATGGCTTCAAAACAGACGGTGCGAGCAATCAACTTTGCCACCACCTTGGCTAAGGCTACACTGGAGGACAGATTGTGGATAAGGAGGATACAATAAAATCAAAAAAAATAGTTTTCATAAAATCTGAAAATCTTTAAATTATAATTCATATATTATAGTATAGACTCTTTTTTACTTTCACATACCAACTCTCTTATTTTAGGACAATAAACTCCTTATTGTTAACGATTCCCATTCAGTTATTACTCCATCTCCAGAGCTAGGAAGCTAGAATAGGATAGTCTGAGTCTCTTAAAATTCCAAAAGTATTTCCTATTTACATACAAATTAATGTTAGACGCTTATTTCTCCCTGCACGAAACGGAATCAAAACAAAAAGCGTCAAGTGGGGGAAAAATGGAGGGACTGTCTCCGGCGAAGAGTGGAGCTATCTGGCTATCAGGATAACTGGCTATCCGGCGCATGCTCCGTGACTGCACAGACTCCGGCGAATTGGCGGCGCAAAAATCTCCAGAGATTGTGTGGCTGCCTCAGTTGGTGCAGGACCTTCGCGGACTAAAGTTGCCAAAGGACGAACAGCGCACGGGTGTGCGGCGCAATGTGAGCAAATCGCCAAGGGAACGCGCGCGAAATCCTCCCACCCACAACACACGCCCCATCCTCCTCCACTCGAGAGTGAAAAAAAAAAAAAACAAACGCGTGTGTATTGGTGTCTGGAATCGTACACAAAAAGAAAAGGAGTGGGCTCCTCCGAATAGAATTGTTTCATTGTTGAAAGCGAAACGAAAGTGAAGTGGCCACGCCCTGTCTGCCTGAGATGGAGCACCTACGCCCCCTTAGCTACGAGGAGATGGTCCAAATGGAGATGCTGCAGGCGGCAGCGGCTGGAGGTGCCTCGGGAGCCGCACCAGCCCCAGCTATGATGCCCATAATGGTGATACCGACGGCCCTGCTGCCAGCCGGCGTTTCCTCGGCTCCGGAGGGGGCCGTGGGAGGTGCCGGAGTCGGAGTCGGAGTTGGAGTGCCAGGAATGGGTCCCGGCGGGCTGGCGGTGGAGCACTATTATCAGCTGCAGCCCACGCACCATCTCCTGGCAGCGACATCGGCGGCACCGGGAGAATCTCTTTCTCCCCCAACATCAACAGCAACTGGCGGCGAATTGACGCTCCTGCAGAGCGGCGAACAGATTCCACATACCATCCAGCTGCCCCAACAGCATCCACAGGCGATGAACATCCTTTGCACCGGAACCCTTGGTCGCCAGCCGAGAATGCCGCCCTCTGGACAGCCCGCACAGATGCCCGGACCTAATCCCAATCCTGCGATGGCGGCCACCTTGCCGCGTGGCTTCCAGCCGGCGGCCTTTGTGTCCGAGGTGGAGTCCGACTTCGAAGGCAGCGAATGCGGAGCCGGCGGCATGACCACCACCTGCATGCCACACTTCCGCTTCGGCGGCTGCGGCATCCAGTCCCTGCAACAGCACCAGGACGCCGTGGTGGGCTGTGGCTCGCTGGCCTACATGATGGGTTCCGGCACCCTGGGCCGGGGCAGGAGACTGGCCGGCGGGCAAGGCAAGCCCAAGCGGGTGTCCTTCAAAGGGGACAACCTGCCGCCGCCGTCGCCACCCCCGCCGCCCGCCGTGGAGCTGGACGAGAATGGGATGCCGCTGCCGCCATCAGGCGATGCGGGAAGCTGCTCCTACATGCACTTTGACAACTATATGGACTATCAGGTGGGTCAAATGGAAAACAGCTGATTTAAAGGGGAATTTATCCGATGGAAAAAGGAGTTGAGTTGTAGTGAGAAAAGTAAGTTTCCTTTTGTATTTGGAATCTATTAAAACTTGCTCCTCTGTCCTGCCCATAAAACCAATATTTATCAGCAAGGATAACACTAAATTGTGACAGTTTTGTGTTGGCCTAGTCTTAGAATTCCATAAAATAAAAGAAAGTAATCTCGTCATTCAATAGATACAAAGGTGGGTGGAGCTTCGACAAGGAAGAGCCTGCTCCTTGGTTCCTCTAATTGGCATTCATGGCCTTCATCCGAAAGACTGGGATAAGGTGGGGGAGAGGCATTTACGATTATTGCCGGGTCTTTGTGTTCGTGCCGCGATTTCTGTGACGACACCGGCTGTAGCAATAACAGCACTGAAAAAAATAATTGGATTAGAAATATTTTATGGCTTTTGTTTTATGAAATAAAGAAAGTTTTCTGTTTGGTTTCTCCAAGTGCAGGGAATGCCTTAACAGAATCTAACGACTTGGTCCTGAAGATGTGCCACATTTATTTTATCCTGACAGGGATCCTTTATGCAGATTCTACCATAAAGGAGCTCGTATACTTTTATGGGGCACATATCCGCAATATCCGCCATATCCTTTCATTAAACGATGTTCCCAGAAGTTGATTTTGCTTGCTCTCTGGCGGCGACTAGGAATGTTTTAAAATTAAATTAATATTTTCCAATCGTTGGGTAAAAATTGAAGCCATCCCTTAAAGGACCAATTTAGAAATGTGGTTTATATTCTCCCCTTTATTGTCCCATACATTGCAAAGTCCACTCGGATGGACGGATGTCCCACATCCTGAAATATGCAAATTGGTCATGTCAGACGCCGCATTTCAATTTGAGGTGCGGAGTCACAAAGCTGTGTAAACTAAAGTGAAAAAGACTCAATGGAAGCTGATGAAATTTTAATCATTTGCGGTAACATTGATTTCAACGAAAAAGCCCCGTATCGGATGGAAAAAATGTATTTAAAATCATTCTGCGGCTGACCACAAATTACAAAGGATGTGACACTTTTCTTTCTTTAAATATTTGTTTGTCCATGGAATCTTGTAAATGTCACTAGTTTAGGAACTAAGCAAGATAAATATATGTGATTTTATTTACATTGGCGAGGGACACACATCCTGGGACCAAATTGGACAAACGATTATTTGCATGTAACTCAATTTGTTTGGACCAAATCCAGGGCGAGATTCCTATCGGACTGCTAAAGCGTCCAACAATAAACTCGGAAAAGGGGGGTCTTTTGTGGGAAGGCAGGGGCAGGGGCCAGGTCCTAGAAAAGCGACCAGGGCAATTGTCCTTTAGAGCCATTACTCACTGCAAACGCTGTCATCTTTGGCTGCTGGCGCCATTTGTTCACATTTGAATAATAAATTAAATGTTGCAAATGCCGGGCTGTTGCAGTTGTAGATTCAGTTTTTCGTTTCCAGTTTTCAGTTTCAGTTGCCTTTCAGCAGTCCTGCTGGCGGTTCTTGGCCACGGCTCTTGGTCCTTTCATGCGTTCCGCTAAAGCCATAAAAATCGCTATTATTTTCCAACTCCCTTTGCTGCAACTTCATTTCGCGCTTTGTTGCCTTGTCCACTGGCAGGATTTGCCGAGTGTGTCGAGGACGCTCCAGCGCTCCTTATCCTTATCCGTGTCGGTTTCTCCGCTCCAATGCATTCCCATCATTGAGTTTACCAATAGTTTGCCAAATTCCAAAGACTCCGCCCCATTTTCCATTGACACCCCAAAAAAGGCGTCGAGTCCGCACTTTCCAACTTTTCTAGCGTTTTCCTGAGTTTCGTGTGCAAAATAGTTTTCTGGCCCAAACTGCCATTCATCCGGAATCTGTTTTCTTTTTTTTTGGGTTGTAAGCTGCTGGACCACAGCGCCAAGTGAGTTTTGATTGATGGTTGCGGAGCTGCGTGTCAAGTTCGAAGCGACCAGACACTCCAAACCCATTGTCCAAAATTGTCCAGCATGGTCCAGCATTCCCGGCTTTCGGTTCCCGATTGTGTGGAGGTCTGTCAGGAGCCAGGAATTCGGTGTGAAAATGATTAAATGCTTTGTTAGGAGCTGGTACGTGACCCCCAAGGATAATACCATTGTGGGGCACTGGAAAAAAATAACGAAGCTATGAAAAAGTTCAATATAGGCTTGCTAGAAAATATGTTTCATAATTCGCTCTTTTACTCGACTTCTACTATAACAAATTACAAATTTTTCCCAGTGTATTACAAGATTGGAATCACAATATGGCCTTACAACGTTGATTAGATTGTTCTCGACAAAGGACGAGTTGCGCCATTGGAACGTGTGCCCAGACTGAATGATAAGACACATCAATCTGGTGCCGATAATGCATTAACTCAGCCACAAGACATTACAATTAGGGAACAGCTCAGGCGCTTAACGCAATCTAATCCAAATTAGATTTGAGGTCCTCCTGCCAGGGAGTGGGACATCCAGCCAGAGCCAATCAACTTTAAATTGTTTAATGAACACTTGGAACGCTGCGAAGCTTTTCTAGCAAAAACAAACAGCCACGAACCAGTAACCAGCAGCAAGGACTCGAGGGTTGAGGGTCGAGGATTCGGAAAATGGGAGTACAAGTGGGCGGGTGGAGTGCAGACAGTTGCCGGTCAACGCCCACATAAGTCGCAATGGAAAGGCAAAATAAACAAACAAAATGCGAAACACTAACACAGCCATTGTGGCTAACGCCGAGGGCCAACAGTCTGTCATCCGAAGGACCAATCGCCAGGCCTTCCACTGAGAGAAATAATTCTATGGGGTTATTTTCAACTCTTTCTTTTTTCCACAACAAACCCTGTTTGTTAAAAAGTAAAAATTATAAAAACATTTAATTCAATTCAATTAATATTGCAAAGTGTATTGCAAAGGAGAGTTCTTGTTTCGGGAACTGATCCCATGTGGAAACATTTGAATGTGGCTCTGTTGGTCTGTGTCCTGCTCGGAAGGCCGAAATTACGTGGCAGCCACAAGGCAATTTGTGGGGCAGGATGGTCCGGGTCCATGGGGCGTTGATGTCCATCAGCGTGAAATGGCCAAATGACATTTGAAAAACTAAAAACAGCAGCAGCAGCTGGGCAACGACCACAGTCGACAAAACTCCGGACAGTCCGGACACGGACAGTCAGGACAATGCTTCCGGGTTGCCTGCTGTGCCCACTCCGGCACTTTGGTTTCCGGACTCCTGCTGCTTCTGCAGCTTCTCCGTCACAACGGAGGAATGGAGAAAAGTTGATCAACTTGACCGCAAATTTCTTGTACATTAGTTTCCCCTCACGACCGTATCAATCATAATCAACACTCGGGGCTACTCGATAAATTGATATGGCGAAGTTTATTGCATTGTCTGCGAAAGTTACTACGCCAGGACGCCTTGACAGGACCCTAAAGCATGAGAACAAGAGAGAGCCATTAATACAAATTGCTAACTTTGTAAAAGGGCTTTAAGCCAAACAAGACATAGAAACACAAACAAGCTATTGGTGAAAATCAATTATAAACCACATTTACTACCAATTACCGAAAACTTTGCGTGGCGTTTTACCATCATTTATGTTATTATCCTGTAAAACCGGTTGTAAATCAAATGATGCCAGAGGAAGTGAATACATTTTTGGCAATCGCACCTAACACTGAGTTCCCCATCGGCGGTGCTCTGGCTGTGGCGAATATTTATGGAATGGATTTGCTTTGTTTCCACCAGGACCCGTCGCGTAGAACATGATATATGCGGCCATGTGGCGGCGGGATGAGATATGGCATGACAAATACTTTTCAGCATCCAGCAAAGAGCATATCCGCCCCGTGGCCACGCCCACTTTGGAGCATTCCGCCCTCTGGCTGTTGCACATGCGGCACAGATTTTAGTTGTTTTTAGTCTCGGACTAAATTCTTCTTCAAGCCACACTGAGAGAAACGTTTGGGTTATCGTTGGTGGATTTGTATATAGTACAGAAAATGTTAAATTAAACTATATTAGAAATTAATCAGATTGGTTAGTTGTTTATTATTTATAAACTTATACAAGGGGCCAAAGGGAAAAAATATTTTTTTAATTAGATTTAGTAAAGGTAGAATATTAATCATTTACCTTTATATTCATACATTATTTTTGTCCTTTTTAAAACAATCCTTCCCCCATTCATATTCTGCTAACTAGAATTCAGGTTTCTTCTGCGCAAAAACGAATCTAAAACCAGAGTGTTTCTAAAAAAAAAAAAGGGTTCTACTAAAAACTGCAGCTGCAAAAGGGAAAATAATGGCGGAAACTATAAAGCATTCCGTTACAGTTTTTTTTTTTGGTCTTGTTCCCGTTTCTATTTTTTGCCATTGCTGTTTTCATTGTTATTGTCCTTGTTGACGTTGGTCCTGTTGCCGCCCTGCCTTTCGCCTTTTGTGTGAGCGGAATGACTCTGATGTTGCTGCTCCTGCTCCTACTCCTGGTCCTGTTTTTGGTCCTGGCACCGCTGTTGCAACTGCTGATGTTGCTGCTTCTGACGCGCTGCAGGTTGCTGATGCCTTTATTCCGAGGCGTGGCGGGGGGGGGGGCAAGAATCTGTTCTGTTCTGTTCTGCTCCGTTCCGTTCTGCTGGCTTTGTTGTTGCTGCATCGTCTGCTCATTTTTATTTAAAACTCAATTGGACGAATTTCTGGCCCCGGGTCGGGGATCATCCAGCCAACTGCCAACAACAATGAAGCCAATTTGTGCAAAGTCCGCCAGCATCGTCCGTTTCCATGGCATGGATTTAAAATTTCAAACTCATCATTATGGTCGAGAATAAAGTGCTAAAGTGGGATGTATAACGTAATTATTTCAACTCAATTGCTAAAGGTTTTATTAGATATTAATGGGAAACTATGAGACTTAAAAAATACCCAGAAAGTAATATTTTTTTGGACTTTTAATATAAAGTCCCCTTGTAAAGTCGCAAATTAGTTGCCCCATGAACAAACAAACTAATTTCCCTCGTAAGTGTGGCTTCTCGTAACCACCACCGCACCTACACCATGTCAAAGATGGGCGTGACCCGGTCTAAACTAATTATAAACTTGGCAAAACTAAAGCAAACCTGTGGGACAGCTCCAGGCCATGAATTTTTCGGCCGAGTCCGTCGCCTGCCAAAATGCGAGCAAAGTCTGTCAAAAATGTGGCCGAATCTGTTGCCCGGATTACAGAGTTACAGCACCCGCACGATGACGACGATGATGTGACCTCCGTTGGCAAACAAACTTTACGCGGCCATGGGGTGGAGGCGGAAAAAAGTGCAGTGCCCCACAATGAAGCGCCTTTTAAGCAGCAAACGGTGGCTCCAAACTTTCTAGCGCATTTTTTCGCCACACAAAATCTAGGAAAAAATTATGCCAGATGAAATGCAATGGAAGTGCGAGGGTGCCGCCGCGTTATGGCGGAAGCACGTAAAATATTTGCATTTTTATTAAAAATTGAATAAATTGAGATGAATATTTCCTTTGCTGGCCGAAAGTTTCAGCATTTCAGTCATCTTGTTATCGTTTTATTACTTTCGCGGAGGAGCGAAAAGTTGTTCTGCTTTTTGTAAAAGTTCATTTCATTCGCCTCTGCCTGGTGTATGATTTTTGAAATTCATAATTAAAAAATAGTTGAAAATGTTGCTACTCGCTGCCAACTTGCCTTGACGTCCCTTTGTGGCTGTATTTTACTTTATGTAATTTAATTAATTCCGTGGACGCTGCCCGGCCAGCCTAAAAAACCGGAAGCTCAGCTGCTCTTTTCATCATTCGCATTGCTCATACGCCATGTTGTGCCGATTTTCCAGCTAATTAGCCACCAGAGGAGGGATTCGAGAGACAAAAGGCCCAGCCAGCCCCAGCCCCTTCTGTGAAAGTTTAAATCGCTAAAAAAGTTCAGTATTAAATTGGCTAAAAAACTGAATTGAAAAGATTCTAGCTGATTTTTCAAACTATTCAATTAAATGCAACAAAAGTAATTACCTTTTTTATGCTTTCGCTTTTGAAAAGAATTTTTTGTTTGGCTTTGAGCAATCCGATTGGGTGTTAAAATATGAATTATTTATTTATATGACAAAATGGCCTGTTGGAAAAGTGTTTTTCTCCTGCCCGGAGCATACATTTTTAATAAACTATTGAACTCAATTTGAAATGCATTAAAAAAGGCTTTTAAGCGCACCGGGAGAAGGCGGAAGGCCTAAGTTGGCATTTCAATCGATAAAAAAAGGAGTACAGAGAGTAAATATAATTGATTTTAACACAAAATATAATTAGATTTCATATAGCATACATAAATTATTAAGCTTTGCGACAGGCATAGGAATATGTAATTTACAGGCCTCCGGGGATGGCCTCTTCTCATCCTGTGGCAGTGTTGCAAGTTTGTTTTCAATTTAATTTCATGGCTTGCAATGTCTTCAGCTCACAATTCCCAGACATGTCCCGAACACAATGTGCGCATTTAGATTTGATTTGTACTTTGCACAGTTTGGCATAATTCCTCTGGCAGTCGCAATATAAACAAATCATTGCCTGCCCCTGGCCAAACTTTATGTCGCAACTTTCGCACGACAAAGTTTTGTCCTTTTGTCCTGGCCTGGCCTGGCCTGGCCTGGAGTGTGAGCGCAGACCATGCTCCCTTTGGACCCGAGGTTGACATCCAAGAAGTTTGGTACTCGGACCCGGGGACACATGTGTCCCAGCTCCATGAATTATGACTGAGGCTTAATTATATCAGGCCAAGATTAGCCCGGCAGCCATGATTCCACAACTCCATCACATCCAATGGGTCTGTGGCAGCCACCTGGTTTGCCATTATATTGATTCTGATATGGTTATTCGGTTCATTAAAAACTTTGCTCCAACGAGTCGTGTTGATGTTCCATGCAAGTTATGAATATAGCAGAATACTGAAAGTTTGTTTCTTCTGCTGCAGTTTTAATTAGGGCACAAAATCAACGAAGAAACTTTGACGCACTTTTAATGAAGCAACTTTTCGACGAACGCTTGTATCACCCTAAAGCCAACAGTCGTCCACCCAACAGCCACCACCCACCACCCACAACCCACAAACCCATAGGACCTGCTCCTCTGCCCTTTTGTTGAACATTGTTTTTATGGTTTATGAAACCAGGCTGGCTGCGAAATTGAACCGCTCGAATTAAGTTGAGGTTTTAAAGATATCAGTACCTTTAGAAAAATATTTTACTTTCTAAATATTGTACTTAGTTAATTTTATTTATAATTAATATTATTTTCAGACAACCGGCTTTGGAGGGCTGCCCGATGTGACGGAACACTCGAATATCCGACGCACACTGTCCCGCCAGAACTCCATTTCCAACAGCGACTCCGGCGGCGAGATAGCCAGCATCCAAAAGTCAAAGGTCAACTTCGGCAATGCCCTGTCCGGAGGCGTGGTCGTGGGCGGGGAGATAGTGGGCCTGGACGCCAAGTCGCCCACCTCGCTCAGCTCGGCGACGGGTGCGGCGGTCACCGGAAAGTCCGGCAAGGGCAAAGGCTCCCGCAAAGCCGGTGGCGCTGATGACGTTGGTCACAAGGGCAAACGGGGCACCTGGCTGGTGGCCCTCACCCTGGTCAGTGCCATCTGCCTGCTGGCGATAGCCGCGACGCTCGCCTACCAGCACTTCCTGATGGCCCCCAGTCGCAATTCGCACGCCCAAAGACTGAGAATCGTCCGGCGCATCCTGCGCGAGGTGCCGCTGGTCGACGGGCACAACAACTACGCCTGGAACGTGCGCAAGTACGCCCACAGCAGCCTGGAGCTGCATCTCAGCCACGACCTGGATCACAAGTCGCTGTGGACGCGGCCGGCGTGGGCGCAGACGGACATGGAGCGGCTAAAACAGGGACTGGTCAGTGTGCAAGTCTGGTAAGTAAGATTCTATTTCCCAATTCCATAGAGTAATCCGCTAAAAATTCCATTTGCCGAATAAGAGAAGCAATCCCCAGCAATTTATGTAAATTGATCGGGACTCACTAATAGGTACTGCGCCATGGGATTTTAGTTCAATTATTTTTGGAAAACAAGGCAATTACATTAAGTGAAAGCTTTCCATTATGGTGATTGGGCCATGAGAGTGCCGTGATTCAAATTCAATTGGGCCTATGCCACGCTTAACTGAAATTGCAACGTTCAATGGGGCGTATACGCAATGGAAATGTGCTCCTTCCGGCAGGCCATCGGCCAAGTCATGAAAATTGAAAAGTAACATAAAACTGCAATCAGATGTGATGGCTGCTGCCCGGGTCACAGATCTGACCCATTCGAGTGCGAGCCAAAACATGCCTGACACGCCCCCCAAACACTCAGTGTCGCCCACAGAGCCCGCCAGACCTCCGTTTGGGAGCCTCTGCCCTGCGCGGCAATAAAAAGCTGCCAACAATTTGACTGCAAAATAAAATTTGGCAAGCGGCTGGGGGAGGCCTTCGGGGCAAGCAGCCAACCTGTCTGCTACTCCCTCTCCAGGTTCTGCATACACTGAGAGAAATATATTTCAAATTAAAAGTATCCTTTAATGCTCGTCAAGTATTTGTTATTTCAAAGAAAGTATTTCCGGTGCAATCTTTTTAGGTTTAAGCCTGGCCAGAAGGGTGCAGGCAGGGAGTGGCCCAATCTGACAGGCGGCAGACAACTGCAGTTTGGGAAAAATGCTGATGGGCAATCGACTTGACTTCATTTTGTAGGAAAGGAAAGGAACGGAATCTTCTCCTACCCAAATCCCACTACGCCCACACCAGAGCAGCATCCAGATGGCGCAAGCGTAACTTTTCGCCAATTTCGAATTTTATTTTTGAGCGTTTTGTTGGTCTAGTTGAACTTTTCGCAGACCACCCAGTCTGAAGGTGGCAGCCGCCCAAACCCCCTGCTGGTTTCGCTGGCTTTCTGCCCTTAATACTCGTTGTCCTTTGCCCCGCTTCCCCGTTTCCGGTCCAGTTATGGCCATATCATGGCAACTGGCAACTGAAAACAAAGTTCTTCCCAGATGCTAACTAACCACTTTGGCACTTTCAATTTGCATTTTACAATTAAATAGCAGTCGAGGGTTGTTAAAGGGATGCAAACATTTTTCTAAGTGAGCATCAAATATATTTACTCAAATTTTGAAAGGACTAAAAAAAGTTGTAAAACGCCTTTCAGACTCTATAAACTATAAAAGAATTGTCGTTTAACTTTCGACCCGTAAACTTACGACATTGTGTTGCCATTTTCCAGGTCAGCTTACGTGCCGTGCGAGGCCCAGGGCTTGGACGCCGTGCAGCTGGCCCTGGAACAGATCGACATTGTGCGCCGGCTGTCGGACATGTATGACCGGGAGACAGTGCTGGCCACGTCCTCGCAGGACATCGTGGAGGCCCACCGACGTGGTCTGCTGGCCTCGTTGATCGGTGTGGAGGGTGGCCATACAATCGGGTCCTCCCTGGGCGTACTGCGATCCTTTTACTCCCTCGGAGCCCGCTATCTGAGTCTAACGCATCGCTGCGACGTATCCTGGGCGGGATCAAGCTCCTCGCCGGCGGAACAGGGACTCACCAACTTCGGCAAGGCTATTGTGCGCGAAATGAATCGGCTGGGCATGATGATCGACTTGTCGCACAGCTCGGATGCCACTGCCCGGGATGTCCTGCAGGTGACCCGGGCGCCGGTCATCTTCTCCCACTCGGCGGCCCGCCAGCTGTGCAACTCCACGCGGAATATTCCCGACGACATCCTGCGTTTGGTGGCCGAAAACGGCGGCCTGATCATGCTCAGCTTCGACTCGGAGGACGTGGCCTGTGGCCGCCAGGCGCGTCTCCAGGACGTCATCGAGCACATCAAGTATGTGCGGGCCATCGCCGGCATTCAGCATATTGGCCTGGGAGCCGGGTACGATGGCATCGAGCTGCCGCCCCTCGGCTTGGAGGATGTGTCCAAGTATCCGGAGCTGTTGGCCGCCCTGCTCGAGGATCACAACTGGAGCGAGGAGGATGTGGCCATGCTGGCCGGGCGCAATTTTCTGCGCATCATGGAGACCGTTGAGACAGTCCGGGACTACTGGAAGCGAGCGGCCATACAGCCCATTGAACAGACGGAGCCGCAGCCCAAGACGCAGTGCACTTACATGTCCTCGTGACCGCAGGCGCAGGCGGTAAGGCAGCGTAGAGATGAATCCGCCGCCGAGCGGGATCGTGCTCGGGAAACTGAGAATCGCACCATGACATCGCTTAGTGGCGTCCATCAGTGGCAGGCAGAAGGCTCTGCCTCGAATCGGTCCGAGGATCGAGCTATTATTGGGGCCACGGCGATGTCCTTTACGGTCAGTGAACTGCATCAGTGAGTTCTGACCACGTTGAATGGTTTGGCCGGCAAATCAAAATGAAAAATTTCGGTTAATGGTTTCAGTTAAAAAAGATTTCCACTTAAGTAAAAAAAAAAATTAAAGTTTCTTAAAGTTTAATCATAACTTTAACAATTTGGGAAGCCACACAAGTTAAGTAAATTGAGTTTATTGAAATGTATATATACTGATTAAGAACCTGTTCAGTTAACTTTAATTCGAGTTCTTAAGATAAAGTTAATTTTGTGGAAGTGTCGTGACCGCCCTCGTGAATAATTAGTGTGTACTCGTAATTTACTTCTATAGGATGCATCGATAGGCATATAAATAAATAATTATAATAATAAATTTACTATTATTTAGCGCATAATTGTTTACAGCTCGTCTTATTGGTGTTGTGGCTCTGCATAATTTATGCACCGCTCGGATACTTATCGAGGTTGCTGTACCACGGGGCGTATGCGCGATACAGGATACTGCAAACAGAAAACCGGAAACCAAAAACCGAAATCTTTCTTGACTTGCCTGTGACTGTATTATACATACATACATATATACACGTGCAGAGAAGCAAATGCATAAATGATTCATGCTAATTATCGCAATTAAGGGCAATATATTTAATCACCGACATCAGGCAAACACACCAAATTATATAAATCATCAAAATGAATTAATTGCAGAAGATTTAACCCAATCAATACACACGGCACATGGCACATCAGTTGCACTTCCCAATTAAAAATGAATATTTAATCCTGGCCAAATGTGAATCCTTCTAAGTATGATTTCTGTGTTAGGTTAGTCGAAAAGCCAGAAGAATCAAAAAAAAAAGAATGAAATGTTGTTCGTGTATGCATAGCTATTAGCTACAATACAAACTATTAACAGAAACGGAAACGGAAGTAAAATTAAAATTAAATTTGAGCATAAGCAATGCATGTAATCGAATAGGCAGGCAAACATTTCCATAAAAATAAATTAAATTAAAAAATCTGATTTTATGGCTTGATCAATCAATTTCCCAAATGTTTAACCTTTTGGGTATGTAAAGAAAATGGTAGGTGATGGATATATAAAACATACTCACGAATCCTTGCACAATCGCCAAGTCTGGGCCATAAAAAACGTTAAGTGGTCGTAAATCAAAATTGTGCCAGAAGAATGGGAAAGTTAGCCAAGTTCTTCCTTTACTACTTTGCGACACGGACACGAAGTCCTTTTGCCTTTTGCCGTTTGCCTATTCGGTCTTATTGTCCTCTCTACGGTATTTATTTTCATCCAGCCGAAAGAAGTTCCCAGCTCGTCTGATGTGGATCCGGAAATTGGCGGCGGCAACGGCGACGGCAACGGCGACGGCGACCAAGGAGCATTCAATTTCGTGCATTTGCAGTCCATTGAGTTTTGCTTAAATTTTAATGAAACTAAGCGGTCTCTAACGTTTTACGGAGCAGCAATGGGGATATCCTGCCCGCCCCATCAAAAAAAAAAAAAAATGGATACCCGGCTCCAACGCCATCAAGTTTTAATATAAGAATTTTTCTCCTAATTTCCTTCCCTCTTGTTTTGTTTACAAGCTTCTGTTTTGATTGCTTTCACTTGGCTTTTGGTCTTTGTTCAATTTTGTTGATTTTGCTGCGACTTAATAGAGTCACTAATTGTTGTGCCCAGCCAGGACTGGAGGATGAAGCCCTATTCTTGAAAGAAGCCTCAATAAAACTTGGAAATTTTTTTTTAAGGGCACTTTAAGATGCGTTTAATTAAGCTAAAAGTTCTGAATTGGTTGTGAAGGACATGATTATGGTCATAACTTCGTTTACGGTTTCATTTGCCATTAAATGTAATTACCCAATTTCACGGACACCTCAATGTTAACGGACCCGACTATCCACTGGAAGTCGGCAGTTAAAGGACAACGTCCAGGATCCCCAGGCGAAAATTAAGAACTGGCCGTTAACGAGACGAGAGGCCTGGCATCGCATTCTCATTAACACGCCAGTCCGGTTTCAATTTCCTGTTGAATTTTTCTTTTCATTATAAATGGCTCTTCCAGCCCGGACCGAAAGCGGAGTAGTTTGCCATGGTCAGCGGACTCCAGCGGACTCAGCGCCCAACTCCCACTTCGCGGACCCATGATGAAAAAAGCCATAAACAATGCGCTCCTCCGACAACAGCGACGAGTTGATGGACACAATAATGCTTGATGACATTTATAATGAGCGAAATGTTGTTATTGCTGTTGATTGAAATTATTGTTGAGATGAAATTCTCTTTATGAGAGCGAAATATTCACATTATAGCTCCACAGATCTATCCAAACTAAACAAGTTCAAATGGAGGAAGTTAGCATATGGAACATATATTTATTTAGTTTCAAAAAACAATTTAAAACAAATTTTTCAGTTTAGATATAATGACGTGAAATTAAGTATTTTTATGTTCGTTTTCTTTCATGTAAATCCAATAGTTAAATCATTTTAAACTTTAAAGGGAATGTATTCTAATTAAGATTGAGTTTTGTATAGGCCTTCAAATTTTTGTCTATCAGTCAATAGAAACGACTTGCCAACCACATTGAAGAATCCTTTCTTTGTCATTTTTTCAAAGTTTATATGGCCCAGAAGTTTCTCCATATACTGTGAGCGAATTGTTTTCATTGTCATGTCGTTTTGCAATTTAGCCGAATCATTTAGTTGGGGGACGGCAACCATTTTTTCTGCCTTAGAAGATCCGGGCTCATCCTCACCGGCTTTTAATGCCATGCCTTTGGTAGAAGCCGGCACCATTACACCAACACCGCTGTCAACACGCTGGCCGTTTGCGCCATCAAAAGTACATTCATCTTTAGCCTCTTCGGGATCAATCAGCCCGTTGATGGTGACATACGCCTCGATCATCTTAAAGCGTTCTACTTCCGGCAAGTAACCACCGGATACAATTGTGTACTTTTCGAAAACATCAGACGTGAGTGTTAAAGCATCGTAACAGTTCATGGAGGAACCGAAGCGGTTGAGTAAATTCTAAAAAACAAAAATTAATTTGATAATAAAAGTAACTGTGTTGTTAGGTCTTACTGTTTTAGCAACTTCAATGAGATCCTTGTTGTTTAAATTGTGGCCACGCTGAAAGAGCTCGACAAGATTACCCAAGACCATGAGGGGGGCTCGACATATGAGAATTGACTCACAATCTTTAGTGATTGACTCCACAAGCCACTTGGTTCCGCAGTCCAAGAGCTCCCATATCACCACGGTTCCATTTTTTTCCAATTTAGTTTTATCATATGTGTAAACGTATTCTATAAATTTAACAAAAGTATTGGGGCTTACGTCCCTTAAACGATACTCCCCGGAATTTGATTCCTGGAAGTCGCTGAGGAACATGCGCTCGAAAAATTCCGAGGCACTGCCAAGAATGAGCTTGTGGCAATCAAACGACTGGTTTTCAACCAATATGCGGCAATCCGAGAAGTTCTTGTTCTCCAACATATTAGCGAAAGTGGGTGCCAGCCTAGAAAATGTTATCTTTCAGACCTTGTGCTCTATTTATATGCTTCAAATACTTACCATTTATCCATTTTCAAACTGGTTGTCTTTACTTATTTAATACACCAGTAATTCGGTTACAGAATACGGAATTTACGGAATATTTTCTTTTCTTTTAGGGAATCTCCTCTCTATGCGCATGGGCACGTGCTTTTTATGTCAAAACTTCAAAACTTTTTGGTGTGTTTTGGATTATCGATAACTCTGATATATTGAAACATCGAATAGAAATAAATAAACTGAACTAGAAAAGGTGTGACCTTTTACTTTAAAAAACAAAACTAAAGATATACATTGATAAAATATTGAATAAACTTTTTTTTTTAATTTCCCAATATTAGGCATTTTAGAATCCCACTTTTTTTGAAAATAATATTATTTTCTACATAAACAGTAACAAAACAAATAATAATCAAGTTCCTTTTTTTTTAACTAAAGCAACTAATCAGAAAAAAACTTTTAATAAACAAATATGTTTAAAAGAATGTTATAAAAATGTTTAAAAGATTTAAAGCATCGATATTTATGGGAAGCCGTTGAATTTCTTGTAATAAAGGTTTACCATTAAGGTCTTCCTTCAAAAATGTTGCATTTTGAAAAGATTTAATGCGTCAACTTTCTTAGTTCACAATCCATTCTGTTTGACCAGCTCAAATATAAATTATTTCAAATCTGTTTACTTCTATGGACCACTCGATGGTCACCACTCTGGGGAGTGCCAAAGACATCAATGGCTACTGTGCCTAGCTGGCACCAAAAGAATATGTATTTTGAGGTCCACCCAGGGCCCACCAGTAAGTAATTAGGAAATTTGCAAAATTTTCCATTTTCCAGCAAATAGTCTGGGCAAGTCCGAACGCACTGATTCCAACCACATTATGCACACAGACGGATCCCATTTCCAATCGAACTATTGGCCATGGATTGTGTTTGCAAGACAAATAGCAGTTAATTATTACACGACTCGTCCTCAATCCATTTATAATAATTCATCTTGGTCATTGGTTATTGATATTTGTCGATTGTTCCGATGTTTGCCTGAAGCATTTGAGCGTTAGATTACAAATGATATACGTTTGAATTTTCGGACTGACCAGCCTAAATGCTGTGGATTGAGAAATGATTAATATTGTAAAACTATGATTAGCATTAAAAGATACTATCATTAAAAAAATTAGGTTTACCTATTGAGGTTTGTGGCAAAAATTAAATAAATAAAAACATGAAACTTATATGTGCTACCAGGACTAAAAAAAACTTGGAGCTACAACTTGAAATTGATTTACTTTTGCCGCAGGCCAATTAGGCACGCTCCTTTGGGCAACTCCTGGCCTGGCCTACACGACTTGGCCAACACAACACACAATCGTAATTAAGCGTTGTTGCGTCCCCGGAGTGTAGTTAATGTTGTGGTGCCATAAATTCGACTTTTGTCCGTGTTTCGATGCCAATGTGTTTGGGAATATTTACGACTGGATGCTGCACTTGTCAGGTGAAAGGGGGTCATGGCGAGTAGCTACTAGCTAGGGAATTGTGCTCGGGGCGTCTTTGAATTCAATTTGGCACACAATGTGCTGCAGGATATGGGATATACACGGCTCCTTTGAACCCAACTTTTGGGGGAGAAAACTAATTTAGTTGAAACAAAAATGCTTAGAAGAAAAATTATGTCATTGGGGTTTTCGATTTTTTTAGAATGGACATTTGGGATGTAGGGATTTATGTTTTATCATAAATGTTGAAGCCTTTCCGCAATTTCGAAAATGATTTCCAGAGAAACGCATGTCCATCGCCGCTGTTGCCACATCATTTCCATCAGGTTTAGTTCCTTTGATAGAAATCCGGCGGACACATTGGGCCAATCAAAACTGAAGCACACATGCCAGCGCCAGTCCTGGTAATTTCCCCATTCCCGGCGATGTGGTAATTTCGTCGAAATTGTTGGCGTCCATATAGCCTCGCTCTTAACACACTTTTCACCTCAGCGATGAGGAAAGCTATACCATCAACATTTTTTTTTTTGTTTTTCCGCTGCAAAGTGCATTCGTTGAGGAGAGGAAGTGCTGCCAAGATGGAGGCAGAAGATGGAGATTACATGTAAAGTTTATATGTCTACCTGTCCATCTCCCTGGTTGTTACATCCTCAAAAATGACAATCTACGGCAGCCTGAAATAGCAGATGGAAGCGAGAAAGGAAACTGCCGAGCTGGAGGACTTTTACTCCTCCACCCAGGATACACATACCTACGTTGATGAAGAACGTAATGGCGGATTCAAGTTGAGCGAAATACCCGTACCCAGTCCCGAGGGAATAGGTAGCCGAAGATGAGAGACAAGCTCATGCAAATATTCATAAGGAAAATATTAAAAATGAATTACCAAAGCTAGGGCACACGAGAAACCGGAGCCAATCCTGGCGAGAAATTTCCCATATGCAGCAAAGTTTGCATACAAAAAATCCTTTTCTATTTATACATATATAATTCATTTTGTTTTCAAAGGGATTTGAGCTATAGCTTTTGCAGTAACTTTAACGTATAAAAAGGCTATTAAACAACTTTTGACCAATCAAAAAAAAAAAAAATTGAATATTAAATAAAGAAATGGAAACTAATCTTATTTTTACCCTAAAATTTATGGTCTGAAAATATGCCTATTTCAATTTTGTTTCCAATAAATAAAACAAACAATTCGGTGAGAAGCCGCACAATTGGATTCCGTTCTTTATGGACCGAGTGCTTTGAATTTTCAATTAGGGGAACATCAAGGATTCCCGCCCCTCACAGCCACCCTCCCACATTGCAAGTTCCAAAGCCCATCTGGGTGAAGGCGGTTAATTTGCTCATCATCCACTGGACGCGTTCGTGCACTCGCAACGCATCCCCCGGAATCGAACACTCACTTGACTACGGCCTTGGTATTACGGCCTTTGGATTGACGTTCATGCATGACCAAGCCAATGTTTTTCGCTTTTCCATTCGCCATTCTCCATTTTCCATTCGCCATTCGCTACTGCCATTGCTTACATTTCCGTTTCCTTCTTTTGGAAGTCAATCCCGCCTCGGGGGTCCTTCCAGTTCTTCAAGTCCGGAAAAAGGAACATTTTCGATTCGATTTTTTGCCAATTGCCCGAGACTCTGTCCTGTCGGCGTATGACGAATACGTTGTGTACGTGCCATCGTAACATTACTCATACGCACCGTGGGCCCTCTTTGCCCTCCTCGCTCTGCCTTTGAATATTTTGAATTTTTGCAAAGCAGCTCCCCATTCTGCTCCCAAGGCGATATTTGTTTTTCGCTTTTGCATATTTTGCGGGCAATTTGGGTAAAAGGATTTCCACACTCTGCGACGGCGCCTCGGCTTTGTGGCTTTCGTTACGCTTCTGCTCTGCTCTGCTCCGTTCCGATCCGTTCCGTTTCGCCAAGTTTGGGCCACGAAGTCCGGGCCATATACGCCGGGTTTTTCCTCAACACCGACAAATCGCTCACGTAAAATATGCATGCGTTTCCTCGGCGGTTCTCGCTCTCAAGTGCCTGCAATTCAATTACATTTCGATTGATTTTCGTGTTTGGCCCAGAGTGGAGGCGTTTCTAACCAGAGGCGTGTTTTTCGACCGATTTACGAGCCTGAACCTGGCTTTTCGGCACTCTAAAAAATATGATACTCATTAATTACATTTGTTTTTAAATTTTAAATAATATGAAAACTTTTCAACTCCTTATTTTATTTGTATATTATTCAGTACATCTTTTCGTATTATTCCAAATCAAGATAAGCCAACAACATTGTTGCAAAACCATTCAGTTCCATCAACTTTTTTATTGCCAATGCCGAGACAGTTGAAATTGAATGCCGAAATCACTGATACCCAAAGCGGAAAAGCCATTTCCAAACAAGACACAGAGATGCAGATACGCCAATAACAACAAAAATAAAAAAACAAATAAATATGTGGATACAGTGAGTGGGATAAATATGTGGCCTTCACCCACAGCTCCCTTTAAAAAACAAATAAAATTAAATGCCCAAAAATCGGAGCACTCCCGCCCTTTAAATATCGAGGTCAATAGTACAGTAA
Organism: Drosophila varians; assembly: GCA_018150405.1. Classification (NCBI taxonomy): domain Eukaryota; kingdom Metazoa; phylum Arthropoda; class Insecta; order Diptera; family Drosophilidae; genus Drosophila; species Drosophila varians. The sequence continues at coordinate 10,799,791 of JAECWK010000135.1, forward strand.
AGCCAAATCAATAAAAAAAAAAGAAGTGCCTGCTCTTCTAGGAAACCCAGAAAGGCCAAGGATATTTGCCATTTAAATACATTGTTTATTCTAATCCAATCATGCATTAAAGTCCTGAAACATTTTTAGTCAAACATCAATAAATTGCTTTCTGCTTAGATTAATTTATGGTTTTTCATCAATTCCAGCACTTTCCTTCAGCTCCTCCAGTGCAGTGAAGTACCAGAGAAAAGATTTATTCTCCCAAATTGATGTCTCAATTATCCGAATGTCTAAGGCACGCGTTTAATGGCTCTTCGAGCAATAAATATCCTTAATATGGCAAAAGCCCACGGCTACCGCTTGGTGTGTATTCATTCTCATTATCGGGTAGACAAAAATGTGTTAAACAAAGTAGATGAAATCAATTAAAACTTTCGATATGCTATAGCAAACACGCCCAGAACCCCGTCAGCACATCCTGGGGCCGCAAATACGCCCTCGGGACCCATACACCTTCGTGGTGGCCCAATAACCAACCCAATCTCAAATGTATACATATGTACATTGCAAACTGGGTTTGTCTTCTCAAAAGCACTTTATGTTCTGGGGCTGTTAACTGGCATCCTTTGCCGCCACAATCTTCATGCAAACTGAGACTCAACGAATGGGGGCTGAAGGGGAAGGTGCCAGGATGTACTAGGACGCGACGTGCGCATAGTTGGATAGACAATCAGGATTCATGCAAATATTATGTGCCAAGATACAAAGCATTTTGAGTTCATTTTCCTATATAATTTCCTACACAATATAAATAATGTCATAGTTCCCTTATTAAAATTCAATACAAAAATTGAAAAAGAGTTTATCTAAGAAAGAGATTCCCCTGAAAAATTAAGAATCAGATATTAATATCAAAATATGTATCCTAAATATAGACAACGCGATTTATATTGTCATTCCCCTCATGCTTTCCCCCGTGTTATTTAAGTGCCGTATTGAGATGCTCCAAGATCCTGGCTGGCTGGCTGACAGGCACAGGACTTTGAGGGGGTCAGATAAGCGGTCATAAGATTATTTTTACTACTGACCCGATGACCGTAAAACCGAGAGCCCGCAGCCACCGCAACACTCGCTCGTGCGGACTTCCTGCGACGGAGCAGGATCTGCCTCTGCTACTGAAGGTTTCACCGATGTCCTGGCGGTCCACCAATTTGCTTTGTTGTCACAGTCCGTCTGGCGTTTTATGAACTGCGAACTCTTCGCCTTCCTGCTTCGCCCTTTTTGTGCACTTTTTGCCTTTATTTTGGCATCCTGGTGATGATAAAAATGAGGCTTTGACCATAAAATTTTACGGTTTGCCAAGGAAGGCGGCACATCGCCATCGAGTTGGCCATATATTGTCGAACACTTGAAATTAATGCGTGATTGACACCACCAAGGCGATGCAAGGACACGGCGGATATTACGAAATTTAAAACTTTATGTGGTTGATTACCGGAGGACACCTACACACATTTTAATGGTAGCCTTCATTCAAAACGTGATTTATTAAAGAAAATAGATTACATATTGAAACATAAAAACATTCTTAAACTTGATTTTTGGGTGGCAGAAATTTGGCCTTCATGGTCTCCAAGGGTGTGCCCTCCAGGCGGATACCCATTGATGTGGGCATGGTCTCCACCAGTGTCCTTCTCCCCGGATCAGGAGGTGCTACGAATTTCAAATCGATGGTCCCGCCAGTCAGCGGATCGTTGGAGGATTTCACAATGGAACGTATCACTTCGGTAACAGTGGAGCTGCGGCCTGGTTTTTTCTCCTTGTGAGGATCAGGCTCAGGTAAGGGTTCTTCACCAGCAACTTGGACAGACATTTTTGAATACTTGGCATAGATCCTGTACTGGTTTAGGTTGAAGCTTTTTCCATGCTTGAGGTACTGTTTAATGGTCTTCCGGCGTTGATATTTTCGTTGGGCGAAATCTCGAGCTGTGGCTCCCACAGCAACTACGGCGATGTGACTCTGGCTGTGCTCCAAGTGGAAGCCATCGCTCTGGCAGCTGGAGATCACAGCGCGGACCACCTCTGCGGGATCCACCGTACGCTGCAGAACAGTGGACAGTTCTTTAGCAATCTTCGGCATGTTCGCGGGATCAAAAACGACTCTGGCGAGCGGAGTCAGCAGAATCTTCTCGCGCGGATTCTGCTGAGCCGGCAGAAAGTCGCACAGCTTGCTGGCAGCCAGAAGACCGGCCTGTTTTAGCGTTAGATAGAGCTTGCCACCTCCGACGCGTGGCTGTCCACTGAGGGGCTTCTGGAACGTATATGTATAAACGTAGACACTGCCGCCTCCTTGGAAATTCAAGCACCACATGTTGTCCCTTCCTTCCTGCTTCTGTTGTCGCATCTTGGGTGCTAGTTCGAAAAGGACTCGGTTGGCAAAGTCCAAGCTCTCGAATTTTTCAAAGCCCGTATCCTTTCTAAAGTCGGGACAAATCTCGACAAAGCTATCGCATAGCTTCTGGAAATCGAATTCAGAGCCACGCCCATGCAATCCCTTTGCCATTGTTTACTGGAATATGAATTTAAAAAAATAAATAAATAAATATGAGTCTGGGTTTTATGCATTTCAGAGAATTGGATAAGCAAACCTTGAAGAAATGTAAACATTTTCATACTTTGATACATATGTGAATATACTTACGATTCCGATCTGCGGAGCTCCACAAAAACGTGTTGTTCTCTTCGATAATAGATGGGAAACTACTGGGGCAACTGAAGGGGCATTGAATTTAATACTCTAATGGAGGCCGATTCGATATTGATGACCATAGCGATGTGGGGGTCTATATCGATCAAAAGTAAAAACGAAAAACAGGAAAACTATATTTTGAACAACAAAAATGTAGCATCTCCTTTGGCTCCTTAATCATCTTTGTATAATAAGAAAATTTTTAAATTTTATTGAGCTGTGCAGCTTTTACTTAGCAGAGGGAAAAATATGCAATAACTCGGCGACAGCCAGCAAAAGGCTCTTTTTCACCTTCGAATTTAATGAGCTTCCACGGCACGTGATTATTAGGCGAACGAGCGTACGTGTAGGACTCTGTGTGGAAACTTTGGTGTCCTCCCATCGTTACTACAGGTGCTGACAATTCCCCAACGCCACCAGCAGAGCCCGATCCAGGGGCTCCTGGAAAAAAATATGTACTTTCTTGCTACGATTTAACCACACAGCATCCACCTGCCATGTTGGGGCACCGCCGGAGCCGCATGGGTGCCATTTTCGGTAGTTTGCTTGCCTGACAACCACCCACCGCCTTCACCATATCTTCACATATTCAAAAATCTTCCCTTGCTCCTTTCATGGCGAAACATAAACAATTTTTCGCGACGGTGGAAAACTTTTAACTCTCTCTGTACGGACATTTTCCACACGCGTCTCCACCTGCCACACATTAAAATCCAGGCACAATGTAAGAAAATTGAAGATGAACCTTTACGTTGGGAGCTTTCCTTTAAAGAGATGAAGTGATTCCCCTTTCCTTTGTTGGCTGGGAAAGGTATGGACCTAGTGTCCCGTCCTAAAACTTTTTTTAAGTTCTTATACGATGATTTATAGAATTACTTGGACTAAAAAATGGTATATTGACATGAAAAATTCTCTTTTAGGTAGTATAAATCCTAGGTGATTTTTTCTGCAGCTGGTTTGAGTCCTTGTAGTCCTTACAAAACTGGGGAGCTGGATAAGCTATTTTCTTCTGCGACGGGAGGATCCTTTATGGGAATGCCGACCATCGCCAATGGTATCGGGCATATGATCGGCGTAATCAAATTGCGAGCTAATCACATCCGCAACAGAATCAACGATCTCGTCCAGAGTGAGCGGATGGCCATTGGTAACCATTACGGCCAGGATGATTGGTGCTAAAATGTCATTATGGCAACCGTCCATATTGTATGCTCCAGCTACCCGACCCGATTAGATCTCGGAATTCGGGACTTGAAATGAGAATAAAACACGAGAGGGAGAGCTCAATTTTGAATGTTTGATTTCTGTTCTCATGTGAATTTATGACACTTTGGTTGATGGGTAGTGCTCGGGCCACTTTGGCACTACATTCTCCTGTTTCCACTTATGTTGCTCCAGCTCCGGATTCCGGGACCGAGACAGGGAGCTTGCATGTTGGTGAAATTCAATTTGAAAAAGTGTCACTTGTCAGTTGGTCACACACTCTGCTCGCTGGTCTATTGTGTTTTGCCTTTTGTTGAGCACTTTTTGGTATGCGAAATATCAATGAAACCCCCACAAAAAGTGGGCCGAACGGGTGGCGCAGATACATTTCGTATGCAAATTGCTCGCAAGTCAGAGACTGGCAAGTCAATAATAAAAAAGAAAGCCACCCACCCACCGCAAGCCGCACATATGCAAATGAGGCGTAGGGCTTCTTCGGTGTCTGCAACATCTCCGGGTTAGTTAATTCCATCCGGACTTTACACGACCAGAGTTAAGCTGCTACAAAGTCCTTTAACCATTTTAAAATTCAAATTTTAAATAAATGACTGGGTCTAAAACATATAAATATATGTATATACATATAAGCAAACATAGTTAATTACAAAATCTCCAATATCTCTATCTTAAGAAGGGGATTTCCCCAAAATCTTTTCTTTTTTTTTTTTTTAATTAAGTTTTCATCCAACAAAATTATGTTTTTTTACCTCGTATCGGTTATAGTAATATAAATATGTATATATATATATATATATATGTATATATATATCCACCCGATATTATCAAGTATCCATGCAAGCACTCTTTATTGTTGGGTTTCCGGGATCGTCGTTTACTTTATTTGATTCTCAGTTCAGTTTTCCACCACTCGTCAAATCGAGAGTACCACTTGATTTTTAGCGGTGAATCGCTTTTTATCGTATATAACCTATAATATATGTACATAAATACCATGTGTGTTACTCAACTATGTACACGTTTTAAATTATTGATTTCAATACCATAAGGAAAAATTAAATAATTAAGAGTGCCACAGATTGTTAAAATGTGAATAATTATAAACAAGCATTGTGAATTTTAAACAAAGTTAAACCAAATCAAGAACAAAATTAAGGGGAGTACAAAATATATTAGATTGTATACAAACAAAGTACTTTAGCTTAAAAACTTTGCAAACAAAAGAAGTATGTTACAAGTTACAGAAAAAATTAATAATAATATTTATTGAATGAGAATTAAAAACTTGAATTTCATTTTCAGCCAGTGGCCACAGAACAATGACCGCTCCCACCAAGGCCGTATTTAAATTAGACTTTGAGAAGCTGAAGGAAAGTTTCACAGAGTTGTGTCCAGACTTCCAGGAGGAACCCAGCTTTGAGGTGGCCACCGTCAGTCGTCGCTTCGCCCAGGATGTAATCTTTACGTACAGCAAAGAGGCCAAAGCGGCCAAGGCCCACAACAAGGACGTGGGCTGGTCAATGCGGTTGAATGTGGAAAATTCCAAGCGAGTTAGTGTCCGCAGCGAAGTCTACATCCAGACGCACTTTGTCCGAGAGCCCCCACACCATCAGCCATCCATAATCAGGGGTCGCCTGCTGTTGTCCTTTAAGCAGGCTAGTCTGCTGGCGGTGGAAAAGTACTGCCAACTGGTTCCCCACCATGTAAAGCGAGGAGAGGTGATCCTAACGCCTCTAGCCGGCGCCATATTCTCCAAAGAGGACATGCCGAAGCTGGCGGATGCGCTCCAGGAACCACTAACCAATGTGGTGGTGGCTGTCATCAGTAGCTGCCAAACCGATGGATACTATTTGCAGCACAGTCGCTGCCACATTGCCCTGCTGGCTCTCATCAAGACTGTAAGGGATCTAAAGATGCGTGCGTCCCTCGTCAAGAAAACCATCAAAATGTATCAACTTCATGGCAAGGAGTTGCAAATGGAAGAGTTTCAGAGATGGAGTACATTCTTAAAGGATTCCACACCAGCCAATAAAAAATTCAAAAGCCATGATGAAGACTACGACAAGCTAGCCGAGCAGGTTTTGTGTTTCAATTTTACCCCCCAGGAACAGATCCCAAAACCGCTAATGAAATGTGCAGCCAATTTTCAATTTAAAAAAAACTAAGTAATAAAACACCATGTATTATGAAAACTGAAATACATATTCATATAAAATTAAAAAATGTAGTTAGCTTCCCATTTTATCAATTAAGGCGTGTTATAAAGATATTTTCATTTTTTACGTAGCCTTAGACAAGCATTATCTTTTTTGGGCATTTTGCAAGTTTTTTCAGTAAAATAAAGTATCATTTGATTCAAGACAAAACTCAGTTTCTTTCCTTTTACTTGGAAGAACTTTTGAAAATGAACATAAAATATATATAAAAGGTCCTTCAAACATAAAATCAATGAACAGAATTTTTCATACAGTCATCTCGGTTTAATAAAAACCTGGCAATTGAAACATAACACATAATAAATGCTTATTATTTTCCTATACAAACTTAATGGTGGTGAGTATTCTTAGTTAATAATAATGCTTAAAATAACACTATTAAAATAACCATAAAATGGAAACGAAACAAAAACAAAAGTTTCCATTTATCGCTTACATACATTTAAGTGATTATTTGGTCTTCTCTGTGGGTTTAGTCTTACGCTTCTGAAAATTCACCTTTGATACTTTAATTTTCTTGTGCTCCATGTGCGTGCAAAGGCCCACAGATCTCATGAAGATCTCCTTGGGGCTGTCCGGCTTTTCATTGGGCTTATCCTTCTCGACCTGTTTGGATTGGGAGCGAGCCCGCTTTAGGGCTTCTTGCAGATTAATGCGACTGGCTTTGACTCCATTAATTGTGATGTCAACGGAGGGCAGTTGTTTTGGGAGTTTCTGGGGCGGAGAGTTATCCTCGACAGGATTTTTTCCTTCTACGATAAAATACTTGCTCAGCAGCTGTCCCTCAGATAGCCGATTCGCAATTGAAAGTGGTTTAATGGATAGCTGCGGGTCAAGGACGAGCGGTACAATAGCTTCACTAATAATGTCCTTTATTATTAGATCATTGGGTTTCAGATTCTGCTCCGTGAAGACCAAGCAAAAGCGGTCGATGTCCTCTTGGAGACTTAGAACCAGATACTGGCACTCAGCATTTAGCTCCAGCAGAGTGTCTTCTATTTCCTTTAGATAGTTGTCCTTGATCACTGGATCCTGGAGTATAGGAAAGAAGAATATGGCTAGTGGAAAAAAAAACACTTTCATCAGAAGAATTACTTACCGCATCAGCCTGTTGACTAAAAACACTTACGATTGTCTGCAGAATTGTAAGTATTACACTATTAACTCCTCCAAATTATATTAGCAGAACATACCTGATGCATCAACAGATGAGATTTCATTGCTCGCTGGCAATAAACAATGTCGTTTACCAAATTTTCGGGAACTTTATAGAATTTCCGCAGATAATACATATAAAACTTTTGGGCATTCTTCGTAAAGTCAGCTTTTTTCATCTTAACAAGAAAATCCTTGATTATCTCGTAGCGCTCGTTGTAGGTAAAGTCGTTGAAGTTGATTGACTCCATGCTTAAACATATAAAATTGTATTTGATTGTGTTTTTATTTATTTTGATGCCGAAATTTGCCGCTTCTTTACTGAAAGTGTGACCAAACAGTGACATATATAGTGCTTAGTGGCATCACTCTGATTTCGATTAAAACCTATCGATCGAAAGAATTCTTATCGAATTTAAATTTAAATTCAAATAAATTGTTTTTATGAAGCTTTAACAACTTTTTTTATCGATCTATCAAGTCTTCGATTGAACTCTGGTATACAGTAATTAATGCGAAACCCCAATTTACTACCAGAGCCAGCACAGCTGTCAATTCAAGCTCGCTTTCTGTTGAGGCAGTAAATATGATTGATAGTATCTGTGCTGTGGCTGCGTTTGGTACGTGTGCGTCCATGTGCGTAAATAAAATAATTACCATTTAATTATTCGCATATTGATCAGTTATGGGGCCAGCTACGTGCCAAATGTGTGCCCAACTGCGCTCATTTCAATTAAGATTTTCCGCAAATAAATGCAGTGGTCATAAATGTAAACGGCCATTATTGAGTAAATTATATAGTGTGCTTTTCAGCCAGAATCCCCTCCCAAAATATTACACATGCAATCAAGAGTTTCATATGGACATAAGCAACTCAAAGTTTCGTAGAACTCCTACGAAGCCTCCGCCCCAAACTGCCAACACTTGTTTTCCTTCTGTTTTGCAATATCCTCCATAAACTTTAAAGCTCTTTGGCCTGACAAAGAAACTTTTGACCACAAAAGGGTCTGCGGAGGCCCATAATCCTCAAACGGCTCTTGAGTTGTCAAACAAACAAATCCTGGCCAGAAACGGAAAAATCTCAAGGCAGCAGATGCAGCCAAAATCTTTAAGCTTTCCTTGGCCAAATCTTACCTTCGTTTCTGAAAAAAAGCGTACAAAGACGATTGAATGTTTGTTAAACATTTGGGAAATGGCCCTTCCCATTTATGCAGCTATCATTAAACTTTTTTAATATTTAATGTGAAATTTCAGAAAAAAGGAGGACAGCTCATAAGCCCAACAAAAAAACTGGGTGTACTTTAAAAGCCATATACATAACTTATGGCTTCTGGATGTTGGGCAATATTCATCATGGCGCTTCAGAAGCGGGAGTGGCAACAATAGATGGACTCGGGACAGAACAATAGTCTATGTCCCTGGCACCGGTTAAGGAGGCACTTTCGAGGCGTACAAAAAAATTGAACAAAAAGGACAATGGCACCTAATGGTCCGATGTGGTGTTAGTTGTGTTGGTGGCAATGCTGCTGGTGCGTTGGAGTTGCTGCTGGTGTTGCCAGTGGTGGTTCCGGCCGGAACAGTTGTCCCTCATTTATCATTTACACACCAACGCACGTGAAAACAGTCCGAACGTGGCAAAAATTATGGTGGCTGTGGAGGAGGTAGGAGGGAATTTCGGTTTCTATTGCAGAAACCCCGGCTGAAATTCCATTAACGCTTTAGGTTGGCCCGGCATGGTCCGGCCCGTCATTTGCATTGATTAAATCACTTTGCGGTCGGTTCGGCAAATGGCTTAAAAATCCCCACCAACTTTCCGCTCAATTGTTGCTTGTGTGCGCCTCCATTTTTATGCACTCGGCTGGCGTCCTTTTTCCGTCCTTATTGTTGTTGTCCAACAAATTGCCATTGTTTTTTTATTCAGGTCTACCACCAAAAATTCTACGCAATTTCTGTGGCAGTCTGTGTATCCATATTTCCAATAAATTTCACTCTACAAAGTTGGAGTCCATGGAGAACCTCAGATGAGTGTTGGAGTTTAAAAATTGAGTCCCTGAGGAACACAGCGCAAATTGGCAATGGTTGTATCCTAATTTCAGGTTCTATTCATTCATGTTTTCATCTACTTTCATCTCTTAAAAAATCACTAGTTTAGAGAATCTTTAAATTTATAAAAATATTTAAACATTTTTGTATTAATTTTGTAGTCAATGAAAAAAATTATAAAAGTACGCCGACATGTTCAAATTTTTCCATCCGGATTGGTTGCTGGTAAAAGTTTGTATATTGAGGAAGGAGAAGATTAATCAGTATGGAAACCAATTTTTCAAATTGAATTTTACACAACCTATAAATGTATGTTTTTAAATTTCCTTACTGCCAGCAACAGGCTTTAAAAACAAACTACAGGAGTAATCGATGCCAAAGTTTAAAACAAAAGCAACAGAATCGTAAATGGTTTCATTTCACAAGAACAGCAGAGAAAACGAAAAAAGCCACCGTTACGAAGCAAAGAGAATGAAAAGCCTATGGCATTGCGCGTACGAAAAAGAAAAATACTTCACCGTGAGGAGACTATTAAATGGAAAAGTATCAAGATACAAGACATTAAGAGACTCCATTTAAAAGTAATTACATCGTTGAGTGGCAGAAATATTAATTTCTTTTGCGATATGGCTCACAAAAGTAAAACTCGATAACTGATAATAAATAATTGGCATTATCAAAGGGCCATCAGCTATTTGCCAGAGGGTGGCAACGCCGGATCGTTATCAAACGGAAAACAGCAGCTGTTTCTGTGCTGCAACTGCACGTAACTTTTTAAAAACGTTAAATTTCATTAGAAATATGCTAGTTTTAAGAAGATGCTCACCTCTTAGGCAAATCCTAAGGCGTTGTCATATACAGGGTAAGTGTGTGCATTAATTTAAAATGATTCTAACTAATGCTCCTGTTTTAGCCACCGAAAAGGATTCAAGTGGAAGGGGTAACTTGACCGCTTTCTTTGGCAAGTGGCCGGAAGAGGAGCAACAGGATTTCCGGCAGCACATGCGCATCATTACGGATTTTATCAGCGAGGCGGAGGAACAACAGCTGCACGAGGAAATCGAACCCTACATGAGCCGGTTGCGCTACGAGTTTGATCACTGGGATGATGTGGGATTGAGAAATTAAGTACCAATTTAATAAATAATAAGTCTTCATTTATAACAGGCTATTCACGGGTTTCGAGAAACAGAACGGAAGAAGTGGTTTCCTCATAATCGCGAGGTTCTAGAGCGAGTCCGTCAAGTGGCTTTCGACGGAGCCATAATGCCTTACGTGCACATCCTAGACCTGGCACCCGATGGAGTTATAAAGCCCCACGTGGACAGCACACGGGTAAGTGACTCTCAACGCTTTCGAAAGGATTAAATTCACTTTGTTATTTTGGTAGTACTGTGGCACCACAATTTCGGGAATCAGCCTGCTTAGTGATAGTGTAATGCGACTGGTGCGCACGGATGCCCAACAGTACCAGCAGGGCAATGCATCCAAATCTGAAGCCAAGGGAATAGATGCTAATGCCACTGGTGATGGTGCTTACCGTCATAGACCGGAGGCGTCCCTGGAAAACAACTTTTACGCAGATTTGATGCTCCCCCGTCGTTCCTTGTATATAATGAGCCACACGGCTCGCTACAATTTCACGCACGAGATCCTGGCCAAAGAGCACTCCTCCTTCCAGGGTACACCCGTCCCAAAGACACGTCGCATTTCCATCATTTGTCGCAACGAACCCTAAGAGTGTCATCTGTCCTTTGGTGCATGCTCAAACTTAAAAGTGGTGTTTTATATATAGTATTTTTCTTTTGAAAAGTAATGCAATTTTGGCGTACATTTAATTATGCATATGATTACTTCCACTTTTGTAAATTTCTAGTCTTGTTAACATTAAACTGTAAATATTAATTTTTAATTAATGGCTTTTTAGAAACGTATGAGTCCTGTGCGCGACACTTAATCGCGTTGAACTTCTATTGAAACGATTATTTAAGAATTCGAAGCCCCAGGAAGTGTTCTAAACTTTTGTTGCACTTGTGTGCCATTTAGGTTGGTAACCAAAGTTTCGAATGCATCAAACAGTTAAATAAAATTGTCGGAGAACAGCGAAACTTTCAATTTGGTTTCCTTACACTTTCACAACGCCAGTCGTAAAATCGAGTAACCTCTTGACTAGACAAACACGTGTGGAGAAAAGGATGGAAATAAGGCAGATGGGTGTGAGGAAGGATCTTCGATTAAAAGCGTTAGTGGCATCCGTTTACACAGCGCTTGACGCCTTTTAGCCCATTTGTTTGCTTATTACAGGTTTTTTCTCTGCTTATTTGCACAGAGGATTGAAAGCATCCTTTCTTGACGCCTGCAAATCTCAGCGTCAACATACAAAAAAATGTATATAAATCAGAGGGCGTTATTTTTAGCGCCTTGAAATCACCGATAACAAAACCTGACGATTTGCAAATGATGTCATAAATTTTGAAGCCTAAGGCGAAACCGGCTCGCTTGATGTATTGTTTATGATAACAAATTTGGGGTGACGGAAGGATAACGTCCGGCGATAAAACATTCTTGTTTGTGGTTTTAAATTGGCACTGTTGGTCTGTTAGCTTTTGGTGGGATAGTAGTGGGTGGCGCGAAAGCTCGCTGTTAGTTTCTCTTACGCTGTTAGAACGTCTTCCACAAGGCTGTTGGACTCCGAAACACCCCTCTCTGTCCCTGTTAGTCAGTCCACTAATCAGAGTTACTAAACTCATAACATTTCACGTTTTCAAGATTACAATGATTCAGTGTTTTGAAATTTTACTATAATTATCTTTTAAAGATCTATTTATTAAGAAAACGCGTATTTCTTTAAAAGTTAAAATTTATTCTACTTTAAAAGTTAAGATTAAGAGTAACATTACATTTAAATTAATTGTTAAAAAGGTACGAAAAGTTGTACATTAATTTAGCTTTTAGATTTTCTTACTGAAATCCATCAAAAACTACAAACAAATTGCTATTGACACTTAAATTTGGAAAATAAATCTTTTTAAGCCAATCATACTTGAAAAAAACAACTTTAATCAGAATCGTTATCAAATAAATTCGTTAACAAAGTTGTCGCATCAACCGAACAAATAAAATGGCCAGAAAACAGGACTTGCATTGTTAATGCGCCTGTTGGGGGCCGGGAAGCCTGTACTTTGCAGCCCCATCTGCTCCTTGTTTTCAGGTGTTCAGTTCATCATCGGTTTAAGAACTTTTAAGCATTGTTCAGGACTCGAGTGGACTAAAACGCACAAGGACACACCAGGCAACTAGGGGACGGAATAGGCGAGGGAGTAACGTAAACGCAGGACCAACTCGAGTAGCTAGTGGCTCGAAATGAAAGCCAGATGAAGAAATACACCTGAGTACTGCGCCATCCAAATGCTGCAGGTGAGTCGATAAAAAAGCCATCAACATTTTGTTTGCCCCAGAAACTGAAATCTGCACAACAGCAACGGTAAAGGATTCTCCTCAGTCTCCTTCGTCGTCCTTCCATCCTTTACCATTCGGACCAACAAAGTGGCAACTGGAAACTTTGAACAAATTATCAAAACTGAATGCTACAACAATAATCTCGGCGACAATTTCAAGAGGGCAACCCACAAACGAAAAACAGAAAAAAGCAGGGGAAGGCAACAAAACCCTAAGCAACTTTTATTCGGAGCTCCTTTATTTCGGTTATTGCTATTATTATTATTATTTGCCTGCCTTCCACTCATAACCATTTCACCCTTTTGTGTACCGAAAGGGCGTTCCCAAAAAAGTTGAGCACAACTTTTGGTTTTTCATTTCGCTGAAACAGTCCTCGAACTCCACTCGCCAGGTTTTCGACCCGAAATCCGGATATAGGTCCCCATAAGGCCCGCCCAGCGATATTATTTCACTATATTTAGTCAAGGACTAGAAGGAGTCCGCCAAGTTCCGAGCAATTTGACCGCATTGCTCTCCAAAATTCCCAAAAGAACATCAAAGGCGGAAAATGCGCTTTAGGCGGGGCTTTTGTCCTGCTGCGTCGCCTGTCGAAGGACTCCTCCAAGGGACATTCTCTGGCCTCTTCGCGGACTTTTTGCTGCCAAATATTTTCTTTTGAGCAGGACAACTGATGTTCCCAGTCGCTGATCCACTGAGCGAGTCCTTGCTCCTTGGCATCGGAGCAAAAAAAAAAAAAGGAAAGAAGGAAAAAATCCAATTAAGCCAAGTCCTTTTTGTTGTTTTCTGCGCTTTTCCCGCCTTCTCTTTGCGCTTCCAAAAGACCCGAGGACCGAATGCAACAGCTCTGGACAAGGAGCTTAATGCACAAATTCGCACCCTGACTATTTCATAATCCTTCCAAGCATTCAAGCACAGTGGAGAGGGGAATTAATACATTTAGTGAATCACTTCACTTCTGCATAAATATTAAATTCTTGATAAACTTTTAAGTAGTTCCTATTCATGTTATTTTTGTTAAGAAAGTTCCTTTGAAAAAGTATGAATTAGAATGAAAAATGCTCCACTGCTTGATTATCATTGACCGGGCAATAGACTATTGATTTGCTCCTCTTCCAGGACCTCTGCTTGCCGAGATTAATTGAGCATAAATTTTTTGCAGAGCTTCGCCGGAATTGCGTAAATTGTAAAAAATGTTCAACCAGAAGAGTGGCGCGGCCAGGAAGTCAGTGGGAAATGTTTAATAGAGTTTTAAGTTTTTTTTTTTTCGCCACGTCTCGGAAGTCTTTCAAGGACCCAAAAAGCGAAGTGGCTGTCACCTGCCGGCAATCACGGCCATTAATCACGATTATTTCGAACTGAAATCGACAAACGGCCACAACAGCCTGCGTCGAATGGCAATGGCCCCCACGGTTTGGCGCTATTACTCACATTAATAAGTAATTATTTTTGTTGCCATTGGCACACACCCACAGTCCTACCGATTGGAATGTGTCCTGGCAGCAAGGTGTGCGAAATTTAGGCCGTGTCCTGATGGGATTTGCGATGGTTGATGGCAACATTTTTCACTTTAACACTCCCCAAACGCGGTTCAGTGGGTAGCGCGTGTGCCCCCAATTAAATCGAAACAATAAAAAGGATAAAATCAATTTAATTATTATAATTATTGGCTACCAAAGTTGTTTTCTGGTTGCCTGCTCTTTAAACATTTCAATTCTGTGAAATGAACCATGGCCTAAACGGTTTGTTTGATAAACAGAAGCACTTTAATCCCCATTAGACGGTTCACACACTCCACTCCTCGGACGGTATCCCCCCAGGATCTCTGGTCCGCACTGCGATTAAAACTTTCTGCGGTGGCCTGACTTGGCCTCTGTTTCAGTTTCGGTTTCTGGCCCTGACTTCTCCCGTCCGCAAACAGTTGGCCGAATCGAAACTTTCTGCTCTGCGGTTAATTCGTTTTTATTTTCACTGGGTGCTATTGTTTAACCCAAAGCCCCAAAACCAACTGGCGCCAGACTGCCCCTGGGGCATCTCCCTGCCATCCTGTCCTTCCCGTTTGTTGGCTGCCACAACAAGTGAGATGTCAATCAATAGTTTCCAGCTCCACCCATCGAAATAAAGTTGTGTCTGACCCTCACAAAATTTTCAACTTGCCCACCTTCCAGGACATCCTACTTAGGACTAGTTTTAAGGACTGTTTGAGCGCTAAGCAGGCCTAATAACCTTAAGTCTTAAGCTTGTTTGGATGTGTATTGTATTTTACTGTTTCTATTGAATATTCAAACCACAAACCATAGTTACCTTTAAAATTAATATGATTTTTTTGTCTTTGATTAATCATAGATAATTATTTCCAATTTATTGTGAATACATTGCCATTAACTCATTACGTAATTGTTGTTTTTTAATTACTACTAAATTGATGACATAATTCAATGGTTTTAGAAATCACAAACCATGAAAAATTGCAATAAATTGGAGGCAAAAAAAAAAAACAGAAGCATATTTTTTTTTATTCGTTTTGGGAAAATCAATTTTCTGGGGCAGCTGAACTCCCTCCGCCTTTGATGGGCAAAAGGTGTATTACAGTTCGCCATTGTCCGGGAAAGAAGACAACCGTCGCCCGGAAACTAACTTACGACATTAGTCAAACTACTGAAATGCGTAAACAATGACAGCATTTTGTAAATCCATGTGTTAGTGCAGAAAAAAATCCCTAAAAAGAACGTGTTTTGCAATCTTGGCCAAGATGCGCCGGGCTACGCAAGGCGAGGTCGTCGTCAACCCAAATACAAACCGAACTGTGGGGTCGAGGTAGCAGGACAATGGACTGGCAGTCATACATACAAATTGCATTTTGAGCATGATGTGCAACTGCAACTGGGTCAACGAACGAAGATGTCCAGCAGTCGCCCAGCCGCCCGCTGCTCACCTCTTAAGGACAATGGCAGGACATAAGTCCTGCGGCGCATTGTCCAGGCGATAAGCATCTGCGCCGTTTCCAAGCCGTTTTTATCCCAAAAAAGGCGCTTTAAAATAATGGACCATGGTTCTGTTAAGGAAAACCAAGATGTAACCTAAATACGCGTAATTTTCTTAAGGAAGAGTATTTTTTTAGACTTCTTTTTAATTATTGAAGTTTGAATTTAAATGCATTTCCTAGTAGATTTTGCTTCAAGTCCCAAACCAGAAGTTGAAACCACAACTCTCCTGAAAGCATTCAATCCCAAGTCTCAGTCGAAATCGAAACAAAAGACAACCACATTTTCTCTTGACAAAAACAGAACATGGATCGTTAGTAAGTCCGAAAATGAAGTCAAATTTTGATAAAAGTTCAAAAAAAAAGAATGTATTTTGATAGTAATCCAGTCCCATTTAACACACAAAAAGTTCGCGGATTGCAAAATTATCGTGGGAGATACGGTTTTTCAGTGCGACAAAGTTTTCCTGGCAACAGCTTCGGAATTTTTTGATCGAATGTTTCTGGGAGACTTTGTAGAATCACGTTCCGGTGAATATCCTTTGGGAGATGTCAAGCCCAGGACCTTTAATCAATTTCTACGATTCGCATATACCTATGATACAGAGTGCTTGGAATTGACTTCCAATTTGTTGTCGATGGAACTGTTCGAGGTAGCCACTAAATGGCTGGCCCCACGCATGAGAACCTGTTGCTTGGATCTCCTGAAGTCGCGAGCCTTCTACATGGCTCTTGATGATCTCGTCATGCTATTCCAATTTGGACATAACATGGCCAATGAGAGTATCATCTTAGCCTCCAAACATGTAAGCACCATCAATAAAATATTGACCATTATTAAAAACTCCTTGAAATGTAGAGCTTGATAACCCGATACGGAAGATCTATGAACTGTCAATCTGTAATCAAGTTGAGCCGAGACGTCTTTGAACAGTATACCATTGCTACCACCAAAATATTGTCTGAAATAGAGCGATTTAAAATGATTGACTTTTACGTGGTAGAGAAGCGTATAATCCTCGACGAAGTATCAGTTAAAAAAGATGAGGAGAATCAGGAGGCGCTGCAACAGTCTCAGCAGTTGGAGTTTAGGGATAACGACGTACTGTCGGACGACACAGATTCTACCATTGCTAATATGAATTATGTTCGAAAGCTTTTGGGTTACATTGACTTTAGTCAAATAGAAACTAAAGATTTCTACACTGTCGTTGGAAATTCAAAATTGCTAAGTCCCCAAGAGAAATTCGAGAAAATATTTTTCGGCTAATCGTTTCATTTCAATTCAAATATATTTTTTAAACCAAATACCTTGAATATTTACTACCGTTAGATCGAAGGATCAGTGTATTCCAAAAAGTTCTGGCAACATTTTTAGCTCTATCGATAAATCGATTTTTTTACACAACCTGTAGCTTTTCGAAAATTTTTAAATTTAAATATATCTATCTTTAAATAAATTTCGATCGCTCTTTGTGGACAATAAGCATTTACATTCGATATATGTAATATATCGAAGGGTGAATATGGCGTTTCGATTATCACTCAGCAAGGCAATCGATGTTTTGATCGATGTTTCGTTGCCACCCCTAGCTTCTTAAAAATTTTGGAAAAGCCGCGATTTTTTGGACCCACAATTCAATTACTTTTTGACCGCCTGTCCCGCAACAACTAAAATTCCTAAAGTAAGGAGTATTGAAGGAGTCGGTGCCCAGAAGTGTAAAGTCCGTGCGAGTGCAGCCAAACAAGGAAGTCTATTCCAGTTCCACAGCTCCGTGACGCAAAATGTTGTAGAAATTGAAAGTCAAATGAATTCTGTTCGTGTGTGTTGATTGTAATTTAAAGTCCGCCTGCCAGCAGCGTCAGTTTTTGATGATAAAATTTGCCTGCGCCAATGTGTGTGTATTGAGTCTGTGATTGTTGTGTTGGTGCGAGCGTCGCGAGCATAAGAAGAAAGCGGTGAAGCCAGAGACGCTCAAACAACGAACGAGCACAAAGAGAAGAGCGCAAGCGCAGAGTCTTGTCCATTTTAAGGAATAAGGAAACGAACAGGCGACCAAGGGTTTGTGGCCAACATGTCCAACTTCCACATCCACCACGACAACAAGGAGAACCCGGGCATGGCTGGCGTTCCTGGAGCCCTCAAGGCCGCTAAACAGCCGCTGGCTGTCATAGGCGGCGCCAAGGAGAAGATTCCTTTAGCGCCCCGTGCCAACTTTGCCGTTCTCAACGCCAACAACAACCACAACGCCAATGTTCCGCGTCCGTCCGGCAAAGTGGTAAGTCCCGGATAGCACAGTTATTTGTCCTGCTCCCTTGCTGTTGTTGTTTTTGTTGTTGGTTTGGTCGCATTCTAATGCAGCTGCCTTTTTTTATATATATATAAATAATGGTGGTGGGATCCTCGCTTGGCTGGAAGTGCTTGGAAGCGAGTGGTGGTGGTTTTCTCCCTCTGCTCGCTCCCCCACCTCCCTTCATTTTAGTTGCACTTCGCAGATAACCTTTTGCTAATTATTCGAGCCTAACCTACAATCTAACCTAGAAACTGAACATCCAGGCGGGTGCGCGCCTTTTTCAAACTACTGCAAAATCAAAGAGGAGGTAAATAGGCTGCGACAGCCATAGCAATGCAATTACAGCACTCACACTAAGCCGAAGCCTTGTGAAGGCGCGCAAAGAGCTGTACTCCAACAACAACAACAACAAAAGCAGCGGCTTGAGATGTAACAGGATTACATCCACCGAGAAAGCAGAAAAGAGACGGCATGAAAAGCGTAGTTGCTGTAAAACTAAACCCTTTTGCTTTAACCCATCTTTCAGCAGGTCTTTCGTGATGTGCAGAACTTCAATTCGGGCGAGAATGCGGAGGTTCCCAAGAAATCAAATGTGGTGCCCGTGGTAGAGCAGTTCAAAACCTTTTCCGTCTATGAGGACAACTGCGACACCCAGGTGATCCCTTCTGGGCACTCTTTGCCTTCTGTACTGGAGAAGGAGAACCAGTAAGTTTTCTGAGGTGTTACCATTTTTCCATTGGATTATGATAAAGTCCTGTTCGAACCAACAGTGGGGGACTATCTGTGCCACAGGATTTCAATGCCACGCCCATGTCGGTCACGGATGTCTTGTCGCCCATGTCCGTGGATCGCTCGATCATCGAGGTGGTCAACATTACTGATGACTGCGGTGCCCAGGGCATCGAACCGAAGGCAAAGGAGTTGCCGCCCCGGAATGATCGTCAGCGGTTCTTCGAGGTTGTCCAGTACCAGATGGACATACTGGAAAACTTCCGAGACAGCGAGGTAAGTTAATGTTTCTATATTATAATAGTTATATAATTGTTGATCATAAACCAAGCTCAGACACCAAGATATCAAGATAAGAATCTCATCTGATAGGGTATCTCCCTCAGAGAGTAGCTTGGATTTTCATTGTTTTTTTTTTTGTATTACCCCCTGGTTTACTCCTTGTCCATGTGCACTTCATATTTGTCCTAGTGGTGTGTGGTATTGTGTTGTCAGGCGAGCAGGCAGACGTTAAGGAAACCTTAAGGGGCGGGGTACAGATGGAACAGGAAGACGACGGACATTGCCGCACCCTAGTGTAGATGTAGCATTCCCATTCCTTTCACGCGCCGTTGCCTGTTTGTGGGTCTAGTTTTTTCGTTTCGGTCGCCGACCGACGTCACATGTTTATCAGGCGGGAAATGCGCGCCTGCATCGCATCCTTGCCTTTATTGACTTTCCTTTGCCTTCGGTCTTTCTTCTCTCTGGCCATGCCCACCACCAAGCAGAGGCCTGGAGCACTCGTCACTAATGGAATTTGACTTGCAGCTAATTGCTGTTGTTTTCCTCAGGCCACGCTAGAGTTGCTCTAGAAACTGAAAACTCTTGTAATTAAAGGTGGCATGTTTTCTTCTTATCACCTTTTCCAAAATATGTCGCAAAAATAAGGATGTCAGATTTATTATGATTTAATCCGGATGGATAAGAATGTGCAACTTATTTAAACTGACAAATTTCATTATTTTCGATAAACATCCCAGCAAATCTCCACATCGTTTTATATTTTAAAACTGTGTCTTGGAATCGAATGGGAAATCGTCCCCTCAACCCAATCGAGCTGCTGAAGCCACTTCCCAAGCGTGTCCAGGATACACATTCCACCTCTTTGGTCTCTTCTTGATTTGCTGGGAAATAAAGAAAAAACTAACGAGAGTTCTTGTTGAACTGGTCGTAAAAGTCGTCGGAGACGGCATTGCTGAGAGCCACCATGGCATCCTTGCGCTGTTGATCCTGCTCGACGGCCAGCTTGGCGTTGGCCCGCATCAGTTCGTCGAACTGGGCCTTGCGCTGGCGATCCACATCGATCTGCTGGAGCACCAAAGTCCGATCCATATTAATAGCATACTGCTCCCACTGCTTGTCCATCATCTGAGCCTCGGTCTTGCGCTGCGTGGTCAATCTGAGCTGCTGCTCCTGGCCCAGCCGGAACACCCGCAACTCTTCTGGGGTCATGCCACGGTACATAAAGGCGATCTTCTTGTTCGGATCTGTACGCGATTGGGCCACATCCGGATTTTCGGTTAGCATGTCGCTGGACAGCATATTATAGATCTCGGCCATGTCGTCCTCGTACTTTTCGCGCTTAGCCCTTTCGCGATCCAGCTGCTTTTGCTTGGCCATATTGATGTTGAACTCGCGCGTTCGTTGGATAATCTGGTTGCGCATCATGTGATCTGATTTGGCCATCTCCTCGAGCAGCTTGTCGCGACATACAACATTATCCATAAGCATGTTGTCCGCCTGCTTGCGAGCATCCTTTGCTCGCTTGCGCTCCTGAATTTGCTGATCCAGCCAGGCGCGCTGCTGCTCGCGTTGTCGCATTTTCCGCTCAGAGTTAAAGAGATCCTCGCCATGGAAGATCTGGGCACTGGACACACCCAAAGCAATATCGTCATCGGCGATACGAGTTGGCCTCGCCTTCTTAAGGTAATTTGGATCATTTAGGTCGAACTCGCGTCGTTGCTCCTTTTGCTGGAAGCGACAGCGGTAGTAGTTCAGGTCCGAGTCTGCCACTCGCTGCTTTTTCTCCAGCTCCCTCTCTTGGGCCGAAATCAGACGCTTCTGCAGCTGCTCCTGCTCCTCGTAGCGTTTGTCGCGTTCCTGCTGGTCGGTTTGCTGTTTTTTCTTTTCCAGGATCTGGCGCTCCAGAGTATCAAGATCAAGCTGGCAAAGGAATTATACACGATTAGGTATAGATTTCGTTGTTTTTGGGATTACCCACCCCGTATAGGCGCTGCTTGGCATTGAAGATGCGCCTCTTGCGCTCCTCCTCGTACTGTTCCCGTTTCTGCAACTTCATTGCCTCATCGAGGTCCGATTTGGTGCATAATCCGATTTTGAGCGTCATCTTGTCTCGGTATATAGCGAAAATTTATAAAGGGATATCTGAAACAGCCAAGAGTATTCCTTAAAGGTTTGTACAGTCTGGGTGAAAAAATCGGAATATTTTTCGTATTGTATATAGGTTTTGTTGAGTTTGTTTGCCCGGTTGCCGGGTGTTGCTGGGATTATTAGTTTGTTGTATGCCTTCTCACTTTAGTCCTTTGGGATGTGTTCGTGGTGTGAATCCTTTTTCTGTATAATGCCAATCGATATTACCACCAACATTGATATTACTCAAATCCCCTTTTCCGATACCAATCTTTTCCAATCACTCAATTTGAACAAAACCAAGTGTTTTTCGTGGCGCTTGACGTGGCCAATAATCGTTAAAGCGACCATTAAATAAACACCTAATGTACATATTGCCCATATAGGCGATTTGGCAAAGATTTTCACGTTTGAACTGGGAATTTGAATGCGACTCACGTACCACTAAATAACCAATAAACAAATAAAAATTGGTAAATTCGATTGCCTGGCTTTTGCTGGCCACTCCCCCGTGGGATTTGGCTTTACCGAAACATGTTTGAAAATATTTTGGCCATTATAATACCCTTTATAATAATAATGGTATTAGACTTAAGAAATTATTTTCTAAATTTAATTAAAATCTCTTTGTTTCAAAAGCCAATCTTATTTACGGGGTATAAAATAGTTGGTCCCATCATGGAAGACCTCCAAGAGCAAACATAGGGGCCGAATAAACAAATTTATGGAAACAAATACGTTGCTTCTAGGAGAACCATCACGCATAAACGAAATTTGTGCGAAACATGTTAGAGATTAGAATCGAAAGCAAACTTTGCTCAAGTAATTACAAGTTTTCGGTAATTTGTTGGGCCAACTAATCGGGAACACCATTTATTGTTTGAATCTTATAGAAGAAACATCGCCCGAAGCCACATTATATGCGCAGGCAAAAGGACATCAATCATTCGATGCGCTCCATCTTGATCGACTGGCTTGTGGAGGTGTCCGAGGAGTACAAATTAGACACGGAGACTCTTTACCTCTCCGTCTCCTATCTAGATCGCTTCCTCAGCCACATGGCCGTGGTGCGCAACAAGCTGCAGCTGGTGGGCACAGCAGCAATGTACATCGCCTCGTAAGTACCAATTTCAAAAAAATGGAATTAAAAACTAATATTAATGATTTATTTACAGAAAATATGAGGAGATCTACCCACCAGATGTTGGTGAGTTTGTTTTCCTCACCGACGACAGCTACACCAAGGCCCAGGTGCTGCGCATGGAGCAGGTCATCCTTAAGATCCTCTCATTCGATCTGTGCACACCCACTGCATATGTTTTCATTAACACCTACGCAGTTATGTGCGAGATGCCCGAAAGGCTGAAGTACCTGACTCTGGTAGGTCAATCAAACGTAAAAGGATTTTTAAGTTGTACAATTTAAATCGATCCCCAGTATATTTCTGAACTGTCGTTAATGGAGGGCGATACTTATTTGCAATATTTGCCATCAATTATGTCGTCTGCCTCACTCGCATTGGCACGTCACATTCTGGGCATGGAGATGTGGACACCGCAACTGGAAGAGATTACCTCCTACAAGTTGGAGGACCTGAAAACTGTGGTTCTTCATCTGACCCAAACGCATAGAATGGCCAAGGAGCTCAACACACAGGCTATGCGGGACAAGTACAATAGGGAAAAGTGAGTCAAAACTTATGATTCCCGAATCAATAGTTTCTAACATATATTCATCCAAAAATAGGTACAAGAAGGTGGCATCCATCGAAGCAATTGAGCTTACCATGGAGGGATTTGAGCAGCTCTGTAAGGCCAAACAGGAGTCAACGCAACAGCAGAATATCACCTCGAAATCGGATGTGAATTTGTTTTATAAGTTTTAAGTGTTTTGCGCCTCTGCCATGCTTAAATTGTATTTTAGTTTAGTGTTTCCTTGTAACATTTTGTAGTAAGAGTACACAAAGGAGGAATCGCAGTTCGTTGCCACACAAAATCGAAGGAATGCCTGCTCCCAATTGGCAAGCTCCCGTAAAACCAGGTACTGGACAATTTTATATGAATACCATATAAAAGATAGTTGCCATTAAGTACGCGCACCCAACAGCTGTCCACGGAAAGAGCTTGCCACGCCAAGCGTGAGCAGTAGGAACTGCGGCAGTTTCTTTTTAAAAATAGAAAACCACCAAGCCACTAACAATGCTCTTTGGAGGACAGACATATAACTCCCACCTCTACAGGCTACTTATAATTTTATAATTTACGTTACAAGTTCATCAATTTGTTCGATAAATGTATTTTTATGTATTTATAAAACTGAATCACATGGATGTATACAATGTGTCTTTAGCAGGAACATCTAGCATCAGAATTATTTTACCTTACGTACATATTTATATACTAACTATTAGGCCATAAATGTTCTGTGAACCAACAAATACAAATACTTCAATTCTACAATACAAAACAACATGAGAAAAATAATAATGACAACAACAGGAGCTGGTCCAATGTGCAGCCATAAAATGCTGCCTGACTCGTGTATTCATGTAAATCCAATGACGCTTATGTTAAATGTTTATTAAACTTAGTCTAATCTTCCGCATCGGTAGGTGGATTCATGTTGCTGAGAGCATAAACAGAAACAGAAACTTAAACAGAGCGCTAGTTAAATGCAGAGATGCCGACTTGAGGAGGTTCTATCCACGAAGCTAAACTTAATTTTATGATTTTACTAACTCAAATGTAATTCAATAATATTATTGGCTAGGACATCGTCATTGTCCTTGCAAACCGTATATTCCCGACAACCTATTGTATTCAATAAAATTGTGAGAACATGCACAACCAATTTGAATTTCTTTCAACACTTTATTCAATTGAAAACAATATAAAAAGCAGAACTACAACATTGATTGGAGTTGCATTCGCTTTGCGTTGAATCACATAGATCCCGAACTGCGATAGTTTGGTGACTTCGGTGATCAGTGGGTGGTGAGCTGGTATGGGGGATAACAATGTGGAATAAATGGGCACTGGGACAAAACCAAAATGCAAATTCTCTCCGCCACAGGGGTCGCCGCGGGGCGATCCTCTCTAGTAGGCGAATCGGGTGTCCGGATGGTAGCCAAGCTTGTCCAGGGCCGGATTGCAGGCAAAGTTAATCATAGGCGGAGGGCCGCAGAGCAGTACGATGGTGTCGTCCGTGGCGGGCAGAAGGTGGGCTGCGACCATATCCTCATTGATAAAGCCCACGCTATAGGGCCAGCCTAGATAAAAGAGAAATGGATCGCGGGTTAGTTTTTGGTTATCAGAAGGTAGGTAATTAATAATTAATTAATAGGTATACCTCCTCCCGTCACTGCGCAATCTTTCCCGCTGGCATTGTGAAATGAAAGCAAAACTCAGGGAGAGAAACTAGTGGTGGAGCTGCCCATCCTAATAGCTAAATCGCTGCTCGGACCTGTGGCCCAGACGCTCCAGGCCGGGTATGCACGTGTAGTTGACCATCGGCGGCGGACCGCAGAGCAGGCACAACGTGTCTGGATCCGGGGGAAAGAGATGCATCTGCATCATATCGTCGTTCACGTGGCCGGTGTTGTAGGACCAGGCTATGAACCGCGCATTCCCCGTTCCACGCGGCATCCGTTTGAGGGCAGCATGTGATGAGGGGCAGACACAAGAATCTTAACATAATAGATGCCTGGCAAATGGCTGGATGAAGTATTTACTGAATGGGGATGCTGCATGCTAATGATTTGTCAAGGGAAAGATTGCTGCAGCTTTGATAATAAATAAAAGCCTTTTAAATAAGGCAAGAGAAACTAAAAAAAACAACAATCACTCTAAAAATTGAAAAAATGTTTCGATTTTGATGAGCACGAATTCATGATCCTACTGAGGAGATTCAATTCCAAGTTTCGTAACACTAGAAGCTCACCTTCAGCGGCCTTGTCCACGGTATACCAGACCTTGAACTGGTCGGGATGCTTTTGAGCCAGTTCGTCCAGTTCGCCACGCAGCAGAATGTCCTTTTCGCTCTAGAAAAATTAAAAACCCATATTAGAGGGACCCTCTACCAACTTCTTACGACATTAGACTAACCTGGTTGGCGAACAGCAGCGCCAGTTCGGTCTTATCCTTCTCCTTGCGCTTTAGGACCTCCCGGACCAACTGTAACATAGGAGTGATACCAGTACCTCCGGCAATCATGTTTACCCGCTTGGCGGTCACATTCTTGGGCGGATCCTTGCGCAGCTTCTTGATGGAGAAGGTGCCATTGCCGAGGTACTGTAGCCGTCCGGAGGGACCGCGGAAGGAGATCTTATCGCCCAATTCCATTTTCTCCAGATGCTGGGTCATCTTTCCACCAGCAGGGAACTTGGGATGCGAGTCCTTGAAGTAGACCTTGACCACCAGATCCACGTAGCCGACATCCTCGTCCGACGAGATGGGCGTGTATGGACGGATGACCAGTTCGTTGTCAATGGTAGCGATCAGGTGGATGTGCTGGCCAACCGGCAGGCCGAGGACATGTTGCTTGGAGGGCAGTCCAAATCGGAATCGTCGGGTATCGTGGCTCAGTACCTCCTTTTCTATGAGTGGGAGCTGGTATTTGTCATTGGGATCCACCAGTGTACGTAGCCGGGCGGTACGATTAGGTTCCCGTCTCGGTTTTGTGGATTTCCTGTTCAGCAAATAGTGGACGATCAGGGCGCCGGCGACCACGGCAACCACGCCCACGGCAATGGGCACAAACTGAAAGGATTAAAAATATATATTAAAATGAGGAAAATAATTTATAACCTTTTCAGTGAACCAGGAAATTTCCACAAATATTCGTTATCAATTTGAATCGTATTAAAGATTAGGAATATTATGTAACAAAATAAAAAAAAATTAATTATATTGAGACCGTATTAGAGTGGAAAATATTGATTGCCATAAAAAATAATATAATTTGATATTATATTATCATCAGAGGAAAAGATATCTATCTTTTAAACTTGATTAAATGCTAATTAAAATGTTTAGAGCATTTAAAAATTAAATCCTTAGCTAATTCAAAGCCTACAAGCGCTATTTATTATAGGTGTGTTAACTTATGATTTAATTGTTTTACTTTTAGGCAGCCTGATAAGAGTGGATGAAAGGTCAACGATGGGTAGTGGAAACAGCCGCCAGACAGCTGTCGTGATAAGCTAACCAAAAAAACACACACACAAATAATAGATAGTGTTTGAGTTTTGCGGCTATGAAGCCCCACAAGCCTAACCTGCATCTAATTGGGGTTATGAGTTTGAGCCACCAAACTTTGGCCCCATATCAGGCATGACCTTGAAGCAGTCGGCCATATTGCCGGGGCTTTGGAGAGCCATTAAAAATAACTCATTATCAATGACGTCACCTGACCTGAACTTACATCGAATTCCGTCATTTTTCTTGCACTTGACTTGGACTAATCCTTTTGTTTACTTTCTCAATTCGCAATTTGAGTTGGAATAAATTTGTTTGATTGATTCCGGAATAAACAACCGCGTGTAGCCGCGCACGATTTCCAATTGAAATGAAGTAGTCGCGTGGAGGCGCCGCTATAGCTCTGCTCCGCCACTCTCTTTGGACGGACCACCCCCCGGGGGCTAAAAATATGAGAGACTTGCCAGTCAGCA
This sequence comes from Drosophila varians, assembly GCA_018150405.1. Taxonomy (NCBI): domain Eukaryota; kingdom Metazoa; phylum Arthropoda; class Insecta; order Diptera; family Drosophilidae; genus Drosophila; species Drosophila varians. The sequence goes on from JAECWK010000135.1 coordinate 10,826,696, forward strand.
CTACAATCGTGTTTGACAGTTTTTAAATATCTCCCCGATGTAATGACATTGCTAAAAAATAATAACTAGCTTAGCAAGTCTTCTTTTAATATTAATACAGTTAAATTTGTTTGGAGGAAATTATAAAAATTAAAAAAAAAAGAAACAAAGCTTTTTTGTCAAAACAATTAAAATTGTTTTATAAACTATTTTAACAATAGCCATATTTTAAAGAGAAAATATAAGATTGACCGCAACTGTGCAGGTGCAGAGAAAGCCAAAAGAAACCAGTTTTTAAGAGCAGAATGTAGTGACAATGTTTACCGAGCTAGCGTTTTATTGATCAAGAGAAATGCGGAATGGCAGAGCTGAGTTTATAAAAGTGGGTGGAATGAGTGCTATGGGATCAGCGGCAACAACTGATTGCCTACACCTGACAATAGCCTCTCTCTTCGAATTTTATTAGGATTCACTGGGGGATTAGGTGAGGTAAATCACAGGAAAAACTGACGACACCGCTTTTTCGGCCTTCTCGGCTGTGGTTTGGTGTGCAGCGCCTGCGCCTCAAAAACATGAAACTCATAATCATGGACGGTTCTTAGTCGCATAAAGGAGGCTTTGTTTCCACAGCGATAGCAGTAGTTCGGTGCCGACCAGATGGTGACCAGCTGCTTCTCAAAGTGCCACCGGTAGCCCTGCTGCACCAGCTGATGAGCCCGGCAAATGAAGGAGATTCCATTTTGTTGGGCAAACATGCTCACAACATCCTTGCCAAACAGATGGCCATGACCGCGGGGGGATGGTGTCCACCCAGGCTTCTCACTGGGGTCGCTCCAAAGGAGGTCCGCTACGGGACCGCTTGTAGGAATCTCCACTCGACGGTCCAGCTTATAAAGTTCATCCAACTGTTCCATCTGGGGGGAGAGACCTCCATGGACGCAGAAGACTTTATCGTCTATAAGGGCCGCCAGCGGCAGGAGGTCAAAAACTTGGCAGCACAGCCTCCACACGTTCGAGGATCCATAATTAGCCAGACACTCCTCGTAGAATCCATACGCCCTAGTGGCGCTGCGACACTCGTGGTTGCCCCGCAGCAGGCTAACTTGTCCGGGGTTTTGCACCTTGAGGGCAGCCAGCAGCAGAAAGGTCTCCAGACTGTTCTTGCCCCGATCCACAAAGTCGCCCAGGAACAAATAACGGTTCTGAGTAATGCAGCCACCCAACTGGAGGAGATGAATCAAATCCTGCCACTGGCCATGTATGTCGCCGCACACTATCTGTGGACTCTGGAGGCTTAGGAGATTGGCCTCGCCGGAAAGTAATTCAGTCAGCGATTGGCAAAGCTGGCGCACCTCCGATTCCCTGGGCAGGTGGGCGGGTACCTGAAGCAACTGCTCCACCAGACGCTCGGCATGGCTCATCCTCCTCGTGCCAACTGAACGGGCGACAGCATCTCTATTTTTAACCCGACGACGTCACTAGACTAATGCAAAACCACCAAGTTGGCCAAGAGAAATGCGATAGAATTCTTCGTCTGACAATTATGAAATGTCAGCTAGCAGGAAGAAGCAGAATCAGAGGCAGGATGGGGGTGGATGGACAGGAGTTATGTAAAAGATATGAGTGAAGTTTCCAACTTTCTGACAACTTACACTGGACTCGACGACTCGCGCCATGGTCCCAGGCGGTTTTTGGGGTAAAATCAATGCACCAGAGATTGCAGCTTCGAATCCTTATGTAATGCCAAGCCCAGTGCAGAGGCAAACGCGCTTTTCCGTATCGGCACCACCGACTAACTAAAATGCAGACTATCGCAGCGTTGGTGAAAGCAATGTTTTTATTTCCACGCACTCTCAGTGTGCGGGTGCCTGTGATTTCTCTTAACGGTGGCACTGAAAGAGAATGCTTAGTTTTTGTAATCATTTGTCGGAGAGACTGCTTCGAAAAACTTACACTGCCTTATCAGCGGTCCAATGGTATTGTAAGAGGGGAAGGAAGAGTAATCTTATCAATAATTTCGGCGATATTCAATTATTTTCGCTCAATTACAAACAAAGCAGCCCCTCCAGGGCTGTAAAAATATGGTCTTTATTTGGTATATTATGGGCAGCACTTAAAAAAAACCCTAATAACTTAATAATTTACCAATATATTATACTTCCTTGTATTAAAATTTTAAAAACTTTGAAATATTTCCTACATTAACCATTAATTTAAATCTGAAAGTACAAATTTCGATTAAAACCAAATAAATAATTTTCAGTATTTTTATAGCCAAAAAATACCGAAACTGCTGAAACGGCCTGGAAACTCTATGATTGACCTGGCGTTTCTTTTTTCTTTCGAAATCGCACGTTGAGCTGAAGACATGGCGTAAGTGGGAAAAAATTAAAATCGGTTGAAATAAATCCAATCTTATTGGATTTTTGATTAAATTATTGATTATTGTTAAATTAACTAACTCGTGGTGTACTTAAACCATGTATTTTGCTGAATCTGCAATCAGAAACCAGCTTTTTAGACCTTTTTCCATGTCCATATCAGTTTGGAAATGATTGCAAAAGTAAATGTGATTTTTGTGCTAAATATGCAACTAATATGTGGGCTGCAAATGTTTAGGCATTGTTTCAACAATAAATCAAAAATATAATATAAATTCCTTTAACATTTTGGCGAATGTTTGTATTAATTAACTATTTTTACCCGGCAGATCGAAAGTTTCGCGCGATACCCTGTATGAGGGTGTTAATGGCCTCTTGGAAGCCTCTGCTAAGAAGAAGCGTCGCTTCCTGGAAACTGTGGAGCTGCAGATCGGCTTGAAGAACTACGATCCCCAGAAGGATAAGCGTTTCTCCGGCACCGTCAAGTACGTTGGCTAAATAACCTGTGCATGTGTGTACTGCATCAGGTAGTCGAGAGTGGTCCCAAATGCTCGGCGGACCTTCACTCAGGGTCTTTAATATCTGAGTAGGTCTCCAGTAATGGACACCGTCCCCCTTTTCTAATGTTTACGAAAACGTGCTCCCTAGTGGGCTTTGTAAGTTTTCCCTCCCCCTACTACCCCTGCTATACCATCGTTTTGTAAGGCCCCCCATCTAATATTGTTTTATTTGTTTCTCCATAGGTTGAAGCACATCCCCCGTCCCAAGATGAAGGTGTGCATCCTCGGCGATCAACAGCATTGCGACGAGGCCAAGGCCAACAACGTCGAGTTCATGGATGCCGAGGCTCTTAAGAAGCTGAACAAGAACAAGAAGCTGGTGAAGAAACTGGCCAAGTCCTATGATGCTTTCCTGGCCTCCGAGTCCCTCATCAAGCAGATTCCCCGTCTGCTGGGTCCTGGTCTGAACAAGGCTGGCAAGTTCCCTGCCCTGTTGTCCCACCAGGAGTCCATGATCGGCAAGATCGAGGAGGTCAAGTCCACCATCAAGTTCCAGATGAAGAAGGTGCTGTGCTTGTCCGTTGCCGTTGGCCATGTTGGCATGACGCCCGATGAGCTGGCCCAGAACGTCAACTTGTCCATCAACTTCTTGGTGTCTCTGTTGAAGAAGAACTGGCAGAACGTGCGTTCCCTGCACGTCAAGTCCTCCATGGGCCCACCCCAGCGTCTGTACTAGATGTGGATAAACTCTTTTATCATCTAACAATAAATAAAGATTACATTTTTTTAATGTAACTAAATGCTTAATTTCTTTAATCATAAGTAATTTGATCAGATTTCTGTGGAACTTATGGTTCGAGCGAGGAAATCGCGTGCCTCCATACCAGCCGCCGATTCTTTATCCTCTTCCGGACCTTTGTCTTCCAGCGGCTCCGCTCGGAATTTGGACACGTCCACGTGGTTGCCCCACTCCATCATGTACGGTTCGCTCAACTCCTCCAACAGATTATGCAAAACGGCGGCGGCGGTTATAATACAGGATGCAGTATGAAAGCTAATGTCAAGAGTGTGGTTGAGAAAGTTCCAGCGCGAAACGAGCCGGTGCAAGGCACAGTCGCTCATATCCTGCAGATGCTCGGCTACCTCGTTAAAGTCATGTTCGTGGGGGGCAATGGGATCGGTGTAACGTTGCAGGAGCCATGGCTTGAGTGGGTAACCTTGATATACAGGAGCCAACACGAAGGCTGGAACGGATTGAGAATTAATACGGAAATTCGCCAAGTTTGTTAGTTTGTTGGGCTCATCCGAGAACATGGGCTTCAATGGCGAGCTTCCGCAGCCCAGCTGCAGCTCCCGGAAACGCATCCTGTCGTCTAGGAGATACTCCATACGCAGCACCGATCCCTTGGCCTTGGTTTCTGCACTGGCCCGAATTGGTATGGAGCACACTCCCAAAACCCCGACCAGGGCAGCCGGCATGTTACTCTCACGATGAAATCCCTTTGCGACACTGTTGCAATCGACGCGACTCTGTGGCAATTGCCGCAGGGCCCTTCCCAAGGTGGACATGACGGCGTTGCAAAAGGCCTTTAGGCATTTGATAGTTCTATTGCGAGGCATGGAAAACGCGATGGCTATTTGAGTAAGCCGCTTGCCGCTGGCCAGGAAGTATAGAGCCAGTGCCACGCACTTTTCCGCTGGCACTCTTGGACTTTTACTGGCCAGTATCTCCACATTCCGCAATGTGGGTGCCAACTGTTTACATAGGGTTACAAAAGTGCCGCGGCTCACGTGCAGGGTGTTAAGGAACTCCTCCTCATTCAGTACCGGAAGGATGTCCTCAAAGAAGCAGCGTGAATCCCGCATAGGCATCTTCACTTTCCCAACTTCAGCCGATTCGTTATTCTCGCAGGGCTGGACCTCTTCCACGTTGATGTGCTCCTCCTCTTCCTCCTCTGACTCTTCTTCTGCTTTGTCATGCTTGAGGCGCAACATGGCAAACATCTCCAGGTAGTTGGCTTGCATTTCAGACATCTTTTGCATGAAGAACGAACGCAACATGAGACGCCGTCTCCTGGCCTTTTGATGGGCCCTGCGCCTGTGTGTAATAACGGTGGCGTGCACGTGTTTCAAGTGCAGACGGATCATTTCAGCCAGTTTCTCCTTGCGGCTTTGCAAATCCTGGCCTGATGATGCGCCATTACAGGGCTGAAGCTTGGACAGGACATTGTTTAATTTATTTGTCATTAATTGCAGTTCTTCTTCCATGTTTATGTTTTCCTACAAAAATATTATCGCTTTGCAACACTAGTACTTGATAATTAAATTAATCAGAAAGCTCAAGGGATGCAAAATAAATCGATAAGTTTCTTGGTATAAATCGCACATTTTAAATAATTCAAAATTCTTTATTTTATTTTCGTTACTTTCGTGTATTATATTTTCCAAGTAGTTTTACAATTTCTTGGCAATTCTAAGCAAGAACTGGACTCAGACTGAAAAGGAATCCCAAGCCATCGAAGTTGGGTGACTTTTTAGCGACAATAATCACCCCGGTATTGGTTAGGGTAAAGTCTCTTGGCAAGGTGGATCCACAGTAAGATTTGAGGAGGGAGACCTTATTGTCGTCGGATTCATAAAACTTGACATTATCCAAATTGCAGTTTGTCTCCGACCCCATGTTGAATTCTAAAATAAGGTTGAACTTAAACTTGTAATATAAAAATTAAATATTGAAAGTATTGAAATACCTGAAAAGCTTATTCGAAGGATGGAGCCCGGCGGGGCAGTCAAATGCCAGGAACACGTCAAGTGGTTTCGTCCTTCGAAGGAGGGATTTTTCAAAGTGATTGGGTTTGTCCCGCTCATAATTATTTCACCGCCACATCCGCTGGGAAAATCGTTTTTAGTGGAATAATAAAACAAACTAAGCAAACTAATTTCGTGGCTTTCCAGCCGAAGCTCATTAGTCTTTGAAAATATAAAATTGGGTTCCCAAGTTGATTCCTTTTTGGATAAAATGGTGTTGTTGTTATTAACATCAGTGATCTGGAATATAAAACAAATGAGTTTAAAAGCTTAACCTTTTAAAGGAAGGTTAAAAGTTACAGTTAAAAATCGAGAAGGCACGTCATTAAAGGATACACTCGAAAAATAGATGGTAATGCTGTAACCTTCCGGAACTCGAATATACTCCGTGCAGTTTTTGAGTTGATAGGCCTCTATAGTCTGGCTCACTTCTGTGTAGTTTCGGTTACAGGCTACAAAATTATAATAAATATTGGAGTAATCTTTCTATACTTTCCAAACTTTTAAAACTTACCTGGTTTTGGACGTGCCACAAGCTCGAAACCCATAAATTCCTGGAGCTCACCACTGTGGAAAGTCAACTCCAGAGGGAACTGTTTGAGATTCTCAATGAATTTGTAGGTTTTGTTAAATTCTCCACATAAGTATTGGGACCTCTGTAAGATGGGAGATTACTTAGAAATTCAAACCAAATTTTCATAAAAAATTACGTAGGATTTAAAGAATTTCAAGTAGTCATCGCATTTTCCGGTTTTCTGAGAAAAGTCCTTGAGTCGAAGCCATTTTAAATCGATCTCCACATCTCCTTTACCCTCAATGGACCATTGGCATTCGATGCTTCCTTCGTATCCTTTTGTGCTGTTGTCGTACTGTAGACCTACCGTAACGCTCTAAGGAAGTTTGAAATAAGTTCAAGGACGAACTGTAGAATTACTTAAGTAAATCGCCTCACCTCATTCGAATTTAGTTCATACTCTGTTTGCCCGCACACGGTCCTTTCCATTTGGAGGACTAGTTCGAAGCTAATGTTCCTGGTCCGTCTGGCTGTGGCCCGCAGTTGAATGGACAAGTCCCCGTAGGAGCTGAACAGCTTGGTCCTGTTGGACCCCAAGCGGTAGTACTTGCCCAGATTCTGGTTATTGACTGCGTTCTTGTCTATGATTTCGATGTGGCTGCAGGTACTGCATGCGGCTTCGTTCAGTTCCAGCTTCCGCATCTCCACAGAGAGCCGGTATCCTGGCGGCACAGAGGCAGTGTAGTGGCAGAGCATCCAATCCAGGGCGTTTATCTGGTAATTGCGAATCAGATTCATTCGCGGCAGGTCCGCGTCCAGGGTAACCGGTTCGTTGCAGTTGGGTGTGAAGCGCACGCTGGCCAGGAAGCCCCGGTTGCTGTTGGAGGAGTCTGTCACCAACACAATAAGTGCCTCGTTGCTGTCAACCATGATGGTGGGCGGGGTGGTCTGGTTACCACACAGTTTCCTCACCAACTGCTCATTGCTGGCCACGCCCCCGCGATAAACAGACACACTGTCAAATATACAATTATCGTTCTCCTCCAGGTCAAAGTACTCGAACTCGAGGACGATGGCGTGCTGTGTTGGCGCCGTCACTCGCCACTGGCACTTGCTGTTGTGAGCGTACTTACCACCCTCCTCGCCCTGGGGTGGACGCAGAGAAAAGGGTTCCGTATAGTTGCCCCCGCATCCTATTAGCTGGTAGCTTAGGTAGAAAATTCGCAGCGTATTGTCGGTGTACTGTAACCGGAGTCTGCGGTAGCCATTCACCTCGAAGTTCGGGCACATCTGACCCACGCTGGTTTCCACCTCCTGGTCGTTACGTCGGAACGCCTCGAAGTGACTCGACTCGCAGACTGTGGGCTTCCAAGGACCCATTCGTCCGTTGACACTGACCAAGAATTGATGCTCCGTTTCTGTAAAGAACTCGTAACTGCAGTTTATCCTTCCACCGCGGGCAAGGACCCACTTCGGGTTTCTTAACATCTGGAAATCGAACGAGGGCCTCAGGATGAAGTCGCAACTGGGGGAGACGACAAAGCTGAAGCCATCTCCAGTTACATTGGCGTTAGTGCGGAATATCACACGCAGTTGGGATGATGGGACAAGAATAGAACCAGGTGCCTGGCGTCCGCAGGCACTGAGAATTTCCTCGTACTCCGATGTGGTCCTGTTGAATGCCTCAAGGCTCAGCCGATCGTTGGAGCAGTTGGGCGATGTTTCGATGAAGAAGCGACCCTGGAACTCCACTCGAAGCGAGAGGGTATGCTCGCCCGCAAACTCCCAGATCTTTTCCATGTTGTTAACGTAGTCATTCTGGCTGATAGTCACGGGGGACGAGGGTGCGTGAACTACGCGTATGGTTCCGGAGGATGGTGATTTTCTTGCCACCAGCGTGAATGTACTCCTCCCGGGCACCCTTCGCTCCGCATGGTAGACAATTTTGGACACCGGACGGTTGAGGAGGACGGTGTTCGTTGCCATTCCCCGGCAATATCGTGCCAACTCTACAAAGCCATTGAAGACCACGAGGTACTCCCTATCGCAACTGTCTGTGAGGCTGACATTCCCGTCCAGATAATAGCCCCTACTCGATGTCAACGTCCACAAGCACTCCACTTCCCCGTAGTCCTCATCCGCGGTGCCCACTAGCTCCGGTGTCCCGATGGTGAGACCCTCAGACGTTGGAAGCAGTCCGCCACAATTGTGCCGCCTATAGGAAGCCCGGAAGCGTTTCAGCTTCGTTCTCTCACTGTTCAGCAGGGTCACGCGTCCGGCTGTGGTGGCCAGGGATACAAAGCTATTGGTTACGTTAAAGCTCAACGCCTTGTCCGCCAGACGCTGGTTGTCGTCCCGGAATATAACCGCTGGAGTGCCCTTGGTCTCGTACAGATATTCCTCCACCTTGAACGTGATTGTCGTTCCTGGTCTTCCAACGAAGAGGACGCTGCAGTAGTAACTGCCAAGTTGACCCAAGTTTTGTATGGAAAGGCTGCCAGATGCCTGGTCGCCGATGTTTGGTGGACAGGCGGATGCTTCATTGGAACTGTAGCGAGCTCGCAACTCTGTCCTGGACAACTCCAACTGATTGGTTACAATACTGACGCGCATAAAGTTATCCGAGGATTCCACAACTCCACTGCCGTTGTATCTGCCAAGCCGGATTTCCGTGATTTTGGAAAGGGAGTTCGGATCGTTGTAGAACATAAGATGGGGCAGATTCACCATATATTGCCTGAAATAAGTTTTTTAGGGAAAGGATTCGAGGTTAAGGGATACTATTAGTTTACCTTTCTGTACCATTCCGGTTAATGACGCCAATCTCGCCCAGGTTAAGGAACTCCAAACGCACTCGCTGACCCTTGGGCACGTTGATGGTCCAGCGGCAGATTCGCACCCAGCTGGATGGCTCCATTGCAGAGACCTCGAGCGTTCCAGAGTCGTCGTTTACGTCCCGCGAGCAGGTTCCTAAGGAGAGTCTGTAGTCCATCTTAAAGCCCCTGAAACCGTTGACGTTACTGATGGCTAGGAAGCGAATGGCCACCGCATTGGTCTTGAGAGTGATCGCCGTGGGAGTAACGGTGCTTCCGTCAAGAACCGCCAGTTGGGTCTCCTCATTCGCCAAGTCCACAATCTCGAGGCGGTCGCTGGTGTTCTCCGAGGAAATTCCATTCACATCGTAGGGAATATGCAGGTCCGTGATGTTCAAGAGGATAAAGTTGTTCTTTGGTACTCTGATGGTGTACACACACTCAGAGGGCTTGGGATAGCCACCTGGTATGGGATAGTTCTCCGAATTAAGGTAACCCATTGCTCCGGTGAATTGGCCCCCACACTTGCTGAGGGAGACGTTCAAAAGGAAACCTCCACTGGGTTCGTCCAGGTCCGACTGGTAGTGGACCAGGAAGAGATTCCCGGTACTGCGAATCGTCTTCCTTGGTCTGCGGCATGTGCGAATGAGCTTGCGAGCGAGTGTGGTGGATCCGTCGAACATTTCCACAAACTCCTGGTTACAATGGCGAGGACCCAGTTGGAGGTGGTCTCCGAAATCCGCAGTAATGGTTTCCCCGACCGGTGCAATCACTGTCCACGTACAATCCGCATGAGGATGTGGAAGATGTGGATAACCCGGCGATTTGATCTCATAGCTGGAAGCCAGCTGGGTGAGCTGGATCTGTCCATCGCACTCACTGAACTCCCGAAACGTGAGATTCCAACGATTATGGTTTAGATCTGGCCGCGATAGATTGTATTTGACGAAGGCATGCGAGCCGTTGGTTCGATAGGAAGTCGTCCTGAATCCCTGGTGGTTGCAGAACTTCCCATTGGGCAGCATTGGAGCCAGTGCATCCAATCCGTCGTAGATGAGGCCGAACGTTTGGCAGGAGGCCTTCACCGCATTGGCTTCGTATTCGATGGTTATGTCTATTCGCCGGCCTGGCTTCACCTCAATGTGCCAGGCGCAGTTCTGGTCGTTGTTGATGCTGGACCACAAAATGGTGCCCACTCTCCCGGTTATGTTGGAGCCGCAGGCGGTGCGAACGGAAGCTCGGAAGCCTTTGCCACTAATGGAGCTATCGGTGTGAAATTGAAGCCTCAAGTTTGGAGTCCCGTGGACGGTTGGGTATTGGGTGGCATTTGTATTTGGGTTCTTGCGGCAAATTCGCAGCTCATCCTTCCAGTGGCTCAGATCGGTGGAGCTCTGAACATTTAGGTAGTCGGCGGTGCAATCGGGGGTGTCCTCCAGTTGGGCGTCGTAGGAATCCACGTAAATGTGCCTAGCATTATCCGCCGCCTTGAATATCCACTCGCACTTCAAGTCGGGACGATAGGCGATCGGATATCCTGGCGATGTTACCAAAACACTGGCCAGCCCAACGTTGTACTCCTTGGTGCACTCGCTGGAGGTGGAGGTTGGAGCGGTGATGTTGCCCTTGACCACTTCGCCGGAGAGCGCGTGCCACTTTACCAGGAAGCTGTTGAGCTCCGAGTTTGCCGTTTTCAGGTAGACAACATTGCTGGTGGAGGTGAATCGCCAGGGACTGGGTGCAATTTCCACCTCCAAGCCACTGTCATCATATCCATCGAAGAGCTTCGGGGAAATCAGAATCAGTTCTTGAGGATCACAATTTTTTTTTTATGACTTTACCATTAATCCAGATATATATTCCTCAAAGTTCAAGACCAGAACCATATATCGACTCACAAAAATCCGCCAGCTAAAGGGTTCATCCTCGCCCTGAACGAAAAACGGAGGCGGTGACTCAATAACTCCACTAGTTCCTGTTGTCACTTCCATATTGTGGACTAGAAAATTCAAAGAATTAAATTAAAGATAGTAATCCTTTTGGGGCAATACTTACCATAATTCCAGCGAAGTCGGAATCCTCCAGCCGAATGCCCGGGCATGCTACGAAACTTGATCCACAAGGAAGACTTGACCACTAACGATGCCGTGGGCATTTTCTTGTCACAGAAGAGTCCCAGGAGGTGTCCGGTGAAGCCGGTTCTCAACTCGAGGAAGTCCTCGTTACAATGCTCCGAGTTGACAATGTCCAGGGACTCGAAAGTTACCTCCAATGCGTTGCCGGGCTTGGTTTCAATTTCCCAGATGCACTCCACGTTGGCCGGATAGCTGTCCGGGTAGTTCGGAGAACTGAGACTGCTCCGTGGCGAAGTGATGTTTCCGCCGCAGGTATTCTCCAGGCTGCTGTACTCCGCCATCAGACGGATTCCCTTGCTCTGGACGCGCACATTGTTGGCAGGAACCACTAGATTGGTCGGGTGATTGTCGCAGATTTGAAAGAGCACCACCTCATCGTCATCGTTGAGGATTTGCAGGCCATCTGTACAGTTTCCAAAGGGGAAGATGCACTTCGGGCACTCCATGCTGTTGATGTGGAGATACATTTTGCTGCCCTCCAGCGAACTGAGCCGCCACTCGCACGTCTCGTCCATCCTGGATCGCAGGTAGCCATGGCCATTGGTCAGTGGGCCACCGCACTGACTCTGGAAGTGCATGGCGAATCGGCCCCAGGACCCAGCCTTTGCCTGGAAACGGACACGCAGCTTTTGACCGTGGACGACGCTGATGAGAGGCGCCACCTCCCCGCAGGCCTTCTCTAGGAACTGTTCCGTGCCGTTCTCCTCCAGCGTGGTCAGCTCCACAACACTGGCGGAGCAGTTGGTAGAGTCCGTGAGGTTCAGCTGGTCAAACCACAACCGGATGCCGTAGCTATCGCTGACCTGAAAATGAAGTACTGTATATTTTTTTAAATAAATAGGAAGAGAATGCTTGTGATCCTGACCTGCACAATCCAAATACACTCCACATTGGTCGAGTAGTTGGGCAAGTTGGTACTGTCCGTGACATCATGGAACCCGGGCGTGGTTAGGATGCCACTACTGGCTTGTATGGCGCCACCACATGTAGGGGGCACGTGAACGAACGAGGCTTTAAAATACTTCCTGGCCGGTGTGGAACTACCAGAAAAATGAACTCTGATCTCAGAGCCCGACGACTTCAGGTACTGGGTCTGGGTCTCCTCGTGGCAACCCACATACAGAGTCACTGAGTTGTTAAATCCACCGGGAGTGGTCACTCTGATCACATCCGTGTCCCCGCAGGCAGTCTGGGGTGTTTCGAAGTGGACTTCGTGGAGCAGAAGCATGATTTGTTTGTCCTCCGGGGCAGTGATGATCCAATCGCACTCCATGTCCACACTGAATGGAAGTTTTGGGGATTCAAAACGCTTGCCAGTCGTAAGCGCGTCGAAGTGTTCTCCGCATCCCAGGCGACGGTACTCCGCCCGGAAGCCCTGCTCCTGGTCCGAGACGTCGCTCGAAAACTGAAGGAGCAGCCGATTGCCCACGCTGGTATAGGAGGGCAGGGCCTCCGCCGTGCACAGGTGATGTTCGCTTAGCACTTCGTTGTCCTGCATGTCGATGACCTTCAAATAGTCAAAGTCACATGTGCTGGAGTCACTACGCTCCACGGAGAGATGCGAGAAGACGAGCTGTAGGTGATTCGACCGTCCACCGGCTCGTAGGTCCCATTCACAATCCAGTTCTGGAGGATATGAGTCCGGGAAGTTGGGTGTTTCGATGGCACCCTTCAGCGCTTCCAGCCGGACTCGGCACTCCGTTTTGTAATCCAACTCAAATTGCATATTTTGTCCGCGACGCACATCGTACCGCACAAGGACACGATTTCCGGTGGAAATCATGTCCTGCACTTGAGTGCCGTTGCAGATCACATTCATAGCAGGACTGCGGGTTGTGGGGCCATCATAGATCACCACCATTCCTTCGCAAATCGAATGTGTTCGGCTCCTCAAATTCATGCTGACTCGCGATCCTTCCGCCACGATAATTTGCCAATCGCAGGCCAGGGCAACACCAAATTCCATCATCGACAGCGGCGAATGTATGGAGCCGGTAGGGGCAGTGAGACGGCTGCCACATCCTGCTCCTGTCTGCTGCCATTGCAGGAGGAAGCCCTGCTTCTGCAAGGACGAGTCGGAGTGGAACTTGACGGACAGGATGTTACCGTAGGAGGGCAGACGGGGTGGAATCGAAGTGCCGCAGTATCTACCTATAAGCGGGGAATTGTTCGACATTCCGTTCCTGGGTTAATGGATCGGGTTAATGGGTTACAATGGATTTTAGAGGGTCCTTTCCTAATCCTACCTTATCTCCAGCCAGTCAGCATTGCAAGTAGGATAGTCCTCTTCCAAGGTAAAGTTTTTCACAATCAGTTCCAGGCGGTGGCCCAGGGGCGCTCTAATATACCAATTGCAGTCCTTAAGGGAGCCATAGGGCTTTGGCCAGTTCGGGGACTTGATGTGTCCAATACGAGCGGTAAAAGTTGAACCACATTCCGCTGATTACAATAAAGTATTATCCAAGGGTTCTATTATAGTCTATCAAACATTTTACCTTCCTTGACCAGTTCGTAGGTGAATAGCACAAATCTGATGTTAGTTTCGTGCCGCAGGATTACCGTGATCACATCCCCATCGAAAACTTCACTAAAGTTGTCCGTATAGCTAGGGAAAAATATTATTAAATTAAAGAAATAATTAAGTAGTGGGTAAGATTAACCAAAAATTACCTATTTAACAAAGTTCCAGGAGTCGTACTATTGTCATAAACATACGAATTAACTTTTCCCCCCATACTGGTGACGGTAAATTTCTTCCTTCCCGGAACCTCATAAATAAATAAACAGAACTTGGGGATGTGCAGCATTTTGCGTCCCATGGGCCGGGTAAGGAAGCCCCCACAGGAGGAACGGACACTGGTGTACTCTAGCCTGAGTCCGCGTCCATTTCCAGACCCGTGGAAGACCAGACTAACGAGGTTGCTGTGGCCGAGTACATTCAAGTTTCTGGCAGACTTTACAAATCTTCGCTTTTCATCACGTGCCAGATAAACCTAAAAACTCAAAAAAGTATATAATTGAATATGTATATCCTTTGAAGGATATAAGAAGGACTCACATCCAGAAAGAGTTCTTCTTTTTCATTACTAGAATTTCCCAGAGAAAGGTCCGTAATGTTAAGGCGTGGCGTAAGACCGGCTGGCAGGGTAATGTTATAAGAACAGGTCATGTCATCCAGGAAGGAGTTGGGATAGTTGGGGGTGGCGATAATCCCCGACAATCCTTCGAAACTTTCACCGCAGACTACAAACTGAAGTCAGTTAAGGATTCAAGAAATGACGAAAAAATAAATACCTCGGCTGTAGCTTAAAAGGAAACTCTTCCTTAGGTTTATGCCGGTCAAGCCGTACTCGTATCGCACAAGGATTACATTGCTGCTGGAAGTTAGTGGCCCCAGCTCGCTGTCCTCCGGCTGTCCACACAGTCGGCGCATGAGCCGCGACTCCGGGGTGCGTCCGTCAAAGATCTCTAACTTCTGCCATGAACAATTCAGGGACTGCATGAGGTTCACCTGGTCAAAGACCAGCTTCACCTGCGTCTGCTTCGGCTGCTCGATGAGGTAGAGACAAACCTCGGCATCCATGTGGCCACTGATCCGTCCGCGGGGCTCCGTAAAGACGCCTCCGCATCCTGGCTCGCCGGGCACCACCTCGTAGTGGAGTTGGAAGGCACTGTCTGACCGCAGGGCATCCGTATGAAATTTCAGGACCAGGCTGTTTGAGGAACTGTGAAGTGGCGCCGGCTGGACGGATCGACAAGCCTGAAGTAGTGTGCGATCCGAGTCGTAGACCTTCACATAGTCCTGGGTGCAGTTCTCTGCTCCCGCATCGCTGCTGCCCAGTTCAATCTCGTAGAATCGTAGGAGCAGTCGGCTGCCGTAAGGTGCCATCAGGTCCCAATGACAATCAAGTCCGGGACGAGCCTTGCCAGGGTAGCCGGGGGACTTCAGCACGACACTTTGACCAAGGGTCAGGTTGTCGAGGGTTTGTCCACAGGAGAAGGGCAAGGAGTTCCAAACAACGTGAAATCCTTTGCCCTGAGTCTGGTTGTCGGATCGGAACCAGAAGAAGGCCTGCTCCTGAGAGGTGATGGCTGTGCCATTCCCCAGTGGCAATCGGGCGCCGCAAAACCTGCCGATCATCCGTGCCGCCAAGGAACTGCCATCGTGGACTTGAAGAAAATCGGCAGAGCAGTCCGGACTCTCCTGCAAGTCAAACTCGGTAAAGGTCAGGTTAAGTACCAGGCCGGGATTGGTGCGAATAATGAAGGGACATCGCTCGTCCGCCCGGTACTCGCCGTCAGTGTTGGGTGGAAAATGAAGTTGCCCCACTGGACCTCGCAGCATGCCACCGCAAAAGAATCGCCGATGGGCGCATTCTGTGCCAGTGAAGCCGGCTGGACAGTAGCACTGGTACTTGTTGCCCGGCAGCAGGCGGCAGGAGCCTCCATTAAGGCAAGGACTCGGATGGCAGGCATCCGAGGAGTTGCACAGGGCGCCCATGTACCCCGGCTGGCAGATGCAAGAGGTGCCCCTTCCGTTCTCCACGCAGGTTCCATTGTTCAGGCAGGGGTGCTCGTCGCATGGCTTCCGATTTGCGTCCCTGGTGCATCCATCAGCTCCATAGCCATGGCCATAGCTTCCCACCGGGCAACTGCACACCATGGTCCCGGAGATGTACTCGCACTTGGCCTCTGGGTGGCAGATCTGCTCGTGATCGCAGGAATTGGAGTTGGCTGCCGTGCAGGTGCGACCATCTCCGACCCAACCCGGTGGACAGCGCCCACAGAGGTGAGAGCCTTCCGTATTGAAGCACCTTACCCTGGGCTGAAGACTGCAGCCTCCGTTATCCTCTCCGGCGCACTCATCCACGTCCCTGCAAATACGACCGTCGCCGGTATAACCAGGAGGACAGGGACCACATCGAAAACTGCCCGGCAGATTGATGCACTCGCTGTGGCAGGGATTCACCCGAGGATCACACTCGTCCACGTCCCTGGAGCAGGGACTCGCTGTGGCCGCCGTGGCATTCGCATCTGCCCATGTCCATCCCTGATTGCAGACGCACACGTAGCCAACGGCGCTTGATGTTTGGATGCAGGTTCCGTGTTCTCCGCAAAGCTCCGTGGATCCAATGCCTAGACAGGAGTTCCGACGTACTCGACAGTGGGCGCCGGTGAAGCCGTTCCGGCAAACACAACTGTAATGGTAATTCCGTGGAAACGGGAATACTAACGAGGAGGTGGTTTTATACCCACAGATAGCTTCCTGGTGTATTGATGCACTGGCCATTATTCAGGCAGCCGGCTAGATCCGTTCCTGCAAACTCGGAGCACTCGTTCACGTCGTCCTCGCAAGTGGGGCCCTCAAATAATAGGGTTAATAAAGGATTTGTGATTCAAAGAAAAATGAGTAACTAATGAAATAATACGCCCCATAAAAAAACAGAGAAGACGCCCCCGTCGCGGTACTCACTTGCCAACCTTCGGCACAAACGCACTGGAATGCTTTGTAGGCATCATAGCAGGTTCCCCCATTCTTGCAGGGACTCCCCTCGCACTCGTCCTTGGCCAGATTGGAGGCCAGTGTTAGCAGGATGCCCCTCACTCGCTCCACACGCCGCAGCTGACGTCGCAGATTTCTTTGATTTAAACCACTTCGTCGCGTGGTGTTTCTGGAGTTAAAGACTCGATTCTGAACCTTTGTAATCTTTCGCTCCACCTCCCGGAACTGATCCTTGACTGCGTCGACGGAGAGAGGTTCTCTTTGGGCCGCCGCCTGACGATTGGCCAGAACGGACTTGCGCTGCCGGAGCAGGGTGAGCATATTGACGTCGTTGATCATCAGGGAGGAGGCATCGCCCATCAACCGAAGGGTTATGTTCTGATCTCTGCCAGCTTGGATCTCCAAATTGTCGTTTGGTTTCCTTAAAAGTTGAGCACGTTGCTCCAAATCTTCGGATCCATTTATGGATAAGATTTTTAAACACAAAACAAATATTAAATTATAATATTTATAATACATTTTTATTTCATTTTTGGTTCAGCACTTGAATAAATTTACTCAAAATTTTAGGGGATTAAATTAATTATCCAAGTATTTTTTAGGGACCGAATGTTGATCTTCACAAGAGGCGATATCCACGGATACTGGTACCGAAACAATATTGATTTCGGATTTTAAAGGCCCTAAAAGTGGGCGTTTCCAGTCATGGGATAATATCTATACTCTAATATCTCTACTCTTCTCTATATTATATATAAATAATAAAATGCATAAACATGACTAAAACTAAACATGAGTTGATTAAACATCTTCGACCTGATCCCAGGTTCAATCTCAACCGATTCCAGCTCAACAGATAAGAGTTTTGTTTTACAATTACGATTTGATTAGGCTTATTGAATTCTTTTTGTTTGGTCCTAACTTATGGCTGAGTAATTCGGAGCTTCGAAATTAAGAGGTTCTATGGTGTAATGGTTAGCACTCTGGACTTTGAATCCAGCGATCCGAGTTCAAATCTCGGTAGAACCTGAGGGGATAATACAATCTTTACTTTTTTTAACTTTTTATATATTTTGATTGATGAATGGGACATTGCAAAATGTATTTTAATAATTTCTTACAAATTTAAATCAATCTAAAAAGAATATTTATTATGCAAATGCAATTAGATTCTAGGTAATGTTTCTAAAAGTGTAATTTGTAGATGCATTAATTAAAAATATATTTATATTATTTATTACATTATCAGTAGAAACACTATTGGGTGCAGATAATACCTCGAATTGGATTCAATTCAAACGAAAGCAAAGCCTAATAGGCAATGACCTTGCCAACAATTTGCACAATATTTGACATAATAACTTAGTATCCCAGAGATAAGCAGATACATTTGTATCTACGTATCCGTTGTATGGCTTTCCATTAAAAGCGCCGCCATGACAACCGGAGTGAAAGCAAATTTAATCAATTTACTTAAAACGAAACCAAGTTTGTGGGAGATAAACTGAGATCTGGAGGCATACAACTGTGTGTATATTATATATCTAGCAGATACAGATACTTTATGTACCATGTACTATTTATAAAAGTAAAAACAAAAATCAGCTGCTAGTGGTCCGAGCCCCCAACTAGGGAGACTTGTTTTTGTGGCCGCCGACTTTTCCATATTCGTTCTCCTCTCAGTCTCGAACAAGTCGCCGAGTGGATCTGTGGACCTGGACGCCAGCCAATCTCTTCTCTAAAAAATCATTTTCGCACGGAATATTATTATGTCAATTTTCTCAAAAATGATCCTCTTCCGAGGGGGTAAGCCAAAAATATATAATACATGTTTCTTTTAATATATGTATATTTTTTTTCTTATGAAGAATGAAAACCTTTTTCGCGTTTAATCTTTACAAACCTTTTTAATCTTTAAAATTTTTAAATGAAATCTAAGCTAAAAAATTTAACTTAAATAATAATTATTCTAAATCTTTAAACTATTTAAGATTCCTATCAAAGTATTTATATATTCTTCTCGAAACTCCTAGTAGGTGGACGCCACTATAGCGCCGCGGCTCAGACTCAGTTGCGGAATATCCTGAACACCCAGCTGGCTGGGATCAAGGAAGCGGGTACCTTCAAGGCGGAGAGGATCATCACCTCCTCCCAGAGCACTCAGATCACCGTGCAAGGAAGCGATCAGAAGATCCTTAACTTTTGCGCAAACAACTATCTAGGATTGGCCGTAAGAGAAACTCTAATAATCTAATAACTGAAAAATCTCCATTCAAAATGTCATTTGATTCCAGAATAACCCGGAGATTGTAAGCTACAGCCAGAAGCTGCTGGAACAGTATGGAGCAGGCTTGAGCTCCGTACGATTTATTTGCGGCACCCAGGATATTCACAAGCAGTTGGAGCGGAAGATAGCCCAGTTCCATGGACGCGAGGACACCATATTGTATGCCTCCTGCTTTGACGCAAATGCCGGGCTGTTTGAGGCCATTCTCACGCCGGAGGATGCCGTGTTCTCAGACGAACTCAATCACGCCTCCATCATCGATGGAATCCGCCTGTGCAAGGCCAAGAAGCAGCGCTACAAGCACCGGGATCTGGGCGACCTGGAGCAGCAGCTAAAAGCTAGTGACGCACGTCTCAAGCTTATTGCCACGGATGGAGTCTTCTCCATGGATGGCAACATCGCTCCACTGGCCCGGATCGTGGAACTGGCCAAGAAGTACAATGCCCTAGTGTTTGTAGACGAATGCCACGCAACGGGTTTCTTTGGCGCCACAGGGAGGGGCACTGAGGAGTACGACAATGTTATGGGTGAAGTGGATATTATCAACTCCACGTTGGGAAAGGCTTTGGGTGGAGCATCTGGCGGTTACACTACCGGCCCCTCCGAACTAATTACATTCCTGCGCCAAAAGTCCAGGCCCTACTTGTTCTCAAACACTTTGCCGCCCGCCGTGGTGGCTGTTGGTCTAAAGGTGATGGACATGCTCCTGACGTCGAGTGACCTTACCCAGCGGGTCCAAAGCAATACCCAGCGTTTCAGGAAGGCCATGACCAAGGCTGGATTCACCATTGCCGGTGAGAATCATCCCATCTGTCCAGTGATGTTGGGAGATGCTCGTCTTGCCTCCAAGTTTGCCGATGAGATGTTGAGTAAGTTGGGTGTCCATTTATCCTGTGAATCCATTTTAAATCAAGTTCTCCCTCAGCTCGTGGCATTTATGTCATTGGATTTAGTTATCCGGTGGTACCCCAAGGCAAGGCCCGCATCCGGGTCCAAATCTCTGCCGCCCACACTGAGGAGGAAATCGATCGGGCAATTGATGCCTTCATCGAAGTGGGTCGCTCCCTGAAAGTAGTCCAATAATATTGAGAAATATCTATTGGATCTAGTATTGAATATTGCATTTACATTAAACGGAAACTGCATTTATCAAGAATATGTTAACCATTTTCTGTGTTCATGAAGTGGCTTTATTTGGTTCGTAAGATTAACTAAAAAATAATCATTTACTATGTAAACAATAGTCTGTTGCCGTTGGGTTTAACTCTGTAACTTAAGATTAAAGATTGCACGTAAATGAAAGACTGGCCCAAGTCGGTAAATGCAGGCGCCAACTTATTTGAGCACAATAATACAATTACACTTAAAAATCAATAACAAATCATTTGAGTCAGGTAACAAAAAAGCATAAAACAATTAAGGAAAGTGTGGATTGGGGTCGGCCTTTCGAATCTTTAAGAACCTGTGGCTTTTACTAAAATGGGAAATGACTTAAGAATCGTTAAAATGTCTTTATGCCACATCGACTCAAGGATTCAAGCCGAAAGGAAACTTTTACAAAGCGCGAAATGTGAGTAGATTGGGCTAGAAGTACCGAGGTGTACATATTGCGATGACTATAAATACTTTGGTTAGTTTTGTGTTCGCTTGAGATTGGTTAAATATCATTTAATTCGATTCGAGTCAGGTTGACTATTTGTTGACCAGGCCACGAGCCTTCGGATACGCAGATGCTGGCTTCTTGGCCGGGACACGGCCCGTGGGTGGACGGCGGTTGGAGTCGATGGTGGATCCGGCACTCGGCAGTGCCCGGCCGGATTTAATGTTCCGCGCGGTGGGCACTGAGCTGGCAACGGCTGTGGCGGTCGCAGTACCGGCTCCTCCATTCGCATTTGCGTTTATTATATTCTCTAGCCGGCTGCGCAGTGAATTGGTGTGCGAGTCCACGATATCGATGTCGTCGCCTCCGGTTTGCATTGCCTGGGCGAGGACAGCTTTCAGGGATGCTGATACCTTGGGCGTTCGGTATTCCTGGGTCGTACGGCAGGGCATTTCCAGCTCATAGCTAACGATATTCTCGCTTTTGAAACGCAGCGAGCTGGGGGCATTCGATTTTCCCTCCTGCAAAGCATACTCGGATATGGGCCTTCTCCTCTGAGGATGGGATACCGGGCGCTTGCTGCTGAACTTCCCATCGCCGCCCGGAGGCGTGGGCAGCGTCATCGACGAAAACTTCCACTCCTCCTGCTCTTCGTCGTACTTGGCCTGCGTGTAGAGGCGCTGCTTCACCTCGATGGGAACGAAGTTATCAATAATCAGGAGTTGACGCTTCAGTTCCTTGACCAGCTCGTTCTGGGCCATCTCCAGTTCCCGCAGATCTTGATTATGATCGGACTTGCAGTCGTTTAGCTCCTGCTGCAGTGCCAAATACTTGGCATAGCACTTGGAGAGCTTGCGCTTTTTTAGCTCCACTTCTTGTTCCAAGGAAACATTGCGTTCGCGTATCTCGAGGGTAGTTTCCTCTTGAAGCTCCAGCTGCTGCTGGATCTCAATCTCCCGCTTCTTACGTTCTGCGATCTCGACAAGCTTCTTCTCCAACTCAATCTGCCGCTCGCTATAGGTGTCCAGCAGATTCTTGCCACCGCGCACCAATTGACCTTCCAACTCAGCCAGTTTGGAGGCCAACTTTGCGTTTTCCACTCGCTCGCGTTCAAGTTCCTCGTTGGACTTGGCCACTTCGGCCTCATTTTCTTTATCCGACTCGTATTCTTCGGCTTCTGGATCGCTTTCTTCCTCTGCTTGAGCTTCCAGCGTGGATGTTTGTAACGACCCGGAGATTTCCTTCGAAACATGTTCTTTTTTGGGCTTCTTCACGCGTTGCTTTTTGGCCGTAGCCTGCTTCTCGCTACGCTGTTGCTGCTGTGGCGCAATAAGCCGCTTGAGTCGCTCGATCTCCGCCTGGTATTCCTTCAGCTTGGCGTCCTGAGGATCCTCGTTCTTGATGGGCTGGTTTTGGATGGACTTAGCACGCGAGGCATATCTCAAAGTGGTCAGAGTTTCGTTATAGTTGTAATTAGAGGGTCCGATGTTGGCAATCATAATAGTTTTCGAGTTGCCACCAAGGGAGTCTTGCAGCAATCGGGTCAGCTTGGAGTCGCGATACGGAACATGGGGCGAGCTTTCTGCCAAGGCAGAGATCACGTTGCCCAGCGACGAAAGTGCCAGGTTGATTTTGCTAGCCTCCTTCAAGCGCTCCGCTGAGGCTCCAGTCTTGGACTGCCGCTCACTGCCTGCCAGATCGATTAGATTCAGCTTGCCCACCTTGATGGTGTTGGTTTCCGTGTCGCACATTTCGATCTTAATCATGAAAATGGCATGGGACCTGGAAACCAAGGGCTTAATATTATTTTCCCGTTAGTAAGATTAAAACATACCTGGAACTGTGCTCATTCATGTTGGTAAAGCCCACAGTTCTGTTTTTATTTCCCAGCTGCATTACCCTCACCATGTCGTCCACACTCTTGCAGTTAATAGCATGCAAATTGGGCACATAGACACCTGAACCTCGCTCCCGCACCTCCAGCTGCTTAGAGTTTGGCTTCAGCAGGTCCCGCAGTTCTTCCATGTAGATCTCCAGGTAGGAGACGTCCACCAGGAACTGAAAGTTTTCGGTGCGGTTGATGTGCAACCAGATCTGCTCGAAGGTGCGGGGAATGATCCCCATCAGTTCGTCATTGCCCCGCACGCCCTCCATTGTGAAGGTTTTTCCCGTTCCCGTTTGTCCGTACGCGAAGATACATCCGTTAAAGCCCTCCAAGACGGAGCTGACCAGAGGAAAAACCACTTCGTGGTACAACGTCGTCTGCGAAGCGGTGGCATCATATGCAGCATCGTAGGTGAACACCTTGCGCTGCTCCTTGTTCGCATCCACAACGTTTTGCAGCTCCACTACGCCCCGGTTGGGAAACACGTTGACCACTTCCGGGGAGCCTTCGGACCGCTCCCGGTTGCTCATCGGCCTGCATCGTACCACCACCTGGACGCATTCGTTGGGTGTCTGGCTGCCGGCGGTGCCCGGCCTCCTACTCTTCGCACTCATTTTGCAGTTATGACTAAGGTTGCTCCTCCTCTGCTTCTCCGCTCGTCTCTCCACCTCCTCTTCGACCAACACAATTCGAGTAGCTGTGGCGACGACAAACAAATGACGAATAAAATCAATAATCCCCACCTGACGCAATCGAATGCGTTCAAAGCATTTCTTCAGCTTTTAGCGGATTGCTCAAGTCTTTTGTTTAACTAGAGCAATTGGCCAACAAATTTGGCCATTTACTCTTATTACCTTTTATGTTTAAGCCAATTACTTCACCTTGAATTGGTTTTTTCTGTCTCAGCTGCGAATAACAGTGGCTGCCCCAAACGCGCAGTGTGACCAGGTGCGTGTTTAAAATTGTATCCATCTTTACGGTAATATACATTTGTATCTAAATATTCTATCTTTTTTCGAATTTTTATCTTAGTTATTTTTTTAAATTATATTTCAAGTTGTTTTGGGTATTTTCATCAAATAAACTTTAAATAAAAAATTATTGTTATTTGGACTATTTTAATAAAATATTTGTTTTTATTAAAAATATTTTAACATTAGGGATTTATTTTTTTCTCGACTTAGTTGACGAAGAGGCAGTATTAACACCACGTTTTCTTTTATTAAGGGGATTTCTAGGATCGTAGGCATCGTACCAATCGTCCCCTTTACTATTTGCATCCTTGGCCAAGACAGGCGCTGTGCTATTGAAATTCAAGGTATGGGACAACCAGTCGTCTCCAATTATTTCTTGTTCAACTTCTCTCTCGTCGAATGGCTTTGATTCCGGTTCACAATCATCAGAAGCAGTCTTTTGCTTTAGGTTGTCCAATTTCGTACGGAACTTTGATAATAGACCCAATGTAAATTCCTCCCTAAAAAGATAAAGATTGTCAAAGGGCTTATAAGAGCAAAATAGAAACTATAACGTACCTTGACTGTCCTTTGGGCTGCAGTTTCACTTTGGCAGTATATTTCTCCTTGGATTGTATAAAATCTTTAATGTAATGATTGTCAGTAGCTCCTTTGATTTCCGTTGACTTTGAGGCTTTTTCCTGGCTATCTGAAAGAAGCTTGTCTTTCAATTGCTTATCCATTTGATATTGCTTCTTGAGAGATGCGATTTCCTCTCGAATCTTGGATCTGGAATTGTGAAAGTTTAATATAAAAAGACAATGGAATAAATATCTGGTTTTGGTCATACTTTTCCTCGGAGACCTTTCTACTTTGTTCTTTTTCGCGGGTCATTAACACATCCTCCTCTTCGTCAGAATCACTTTCTTGTACGACTTCCTTCACCTTTTTTTCTGGTCGATTATTAGAGCTCTTGGAAAGTTTCTTTTTAACAAGGTCTGAGTAGGTCTTTGACGAAGTCTTTTCCACGTCGTCCTCCTTGCAATCGTCGGAAAGGCGTTCTTCGCTATCGGCTTTTTCAACTTTCGGCACCTTAATTGGTTCTTTGCTCAGTTTCGGGTCATCCACAACATCGTGAAGAGATTTGGCTTTTCCGGCGTTTTTTTTAACGTAAACATTTGTTTCTTCCTCATCACCCTCGGCTTCTTCTCCAAAAGAGAGTAGACCAAAGTTTCTGAAACAAGTTATCAAGGAAAGTTAGCGAGTAAATCATACCCAATTAATAACATTTCGAATGTCTTCATTATTATTTCAAGGTAATTGCTGAGGACTTACTTTACTCCCTGGCGGTCCTTTTTGCTTTTTTTGGCTTTTGTTGGCTTGGCCAGAATGCGAGGGACAATGTCGTTAAAAGGATTGCTAAGCACCTCGGTGGCTATGATGCGATGCGCGTGCATGGGACGCTCCTGGTGATCGACGATACCCTCCTCCAGCTTAAGCATGTTGTAGATGGTGTCGCCGGTGATCTTGCCGAACAATGTGTTCTTGTTCTGAAGCTCAGGCGTGGGTGCAAATGTAAAGAAGAACTGCGAGCCGTTGTCGTCCTTGCCCGAGTTGGCCATTCCCACCAATCCCCTCCGCGTGTACCGCAGTCGCGAATGAAACTCATCCTTGAAGGGCTGCCCATAGATGGACTCGCCGCCGGTGCCGTCGCCATTGGGGTCTCCGCCCTGGACGATGAATCCCTTGACGAGTCGGTGGAATTCGGTGTTCTTGTAGTAACCTTCCAAGCAGAGCTGCACAAAGTTGCGACAGGCCTTTGGACACTCTCGAGCCCACAACTCGATGTCGATGTCCCCAACTGTGGTTTTCAGGAGCACCTTGCCTGATGTGAGCGGTTCTTGGATGTAAATATTGCTCATTTCTCCCGAAAAATCAAAACAAAACAACGGTCCGGGAATTTGTAAATAATAAAAATGTACTAACGCGATCCGGAATTATCGATAAGTGCTCGGATTCATTTAAAAAAATTAATATCGGAATCAAAAAAGCCACCGTTATAAATATATAACTATATTATTTTAGAACGTATAAATATTTCATTTTTAAATTAAAAAGAAGTAAAGTATATACGACATCCATTAAAACTTTTACATCCATTGTAGAAGTTACCTATATCTGCTTTTAAAATGTACCTTTTTAATCGTTACTAAGCAACCATTTTGTTTTTCGTTTTTAAGTTTATATTGGGAAAACCCAGGAAGAACTAAAAAAATTTGGAGAGAATTTAATATGAATTTTAACGACGATCCGTTGGCGGATTTGCTGAGTGACAATAGCTTGGACAATGACAATTTTTTCGATGCGCCGGGAGGATTGAAAAAACAGCCCAAGACCGGGAAGCCAAAAGGAAAACTTGAGGACTTATTTGGCATCCAGGAGGAGACGGAAGCGGATGTCCAAAAACAGGGCCAGGGTGCCAGGAGCAGACCCATTGCCGCCAGCACGCCGAGGATTGTCAAGCAGAAGCCTTCCATCTCACTGGATGACGATGCCGGCGAGGACGATGACTTGGGTTTTGATCCAAAGCGACCAAAGAGTGGGGGTGCGAAAAGGAACCTTTTTGATGATTTACTAGAGCCCAAGAAAAATATTTTCGATGAGATGCTGACTGGAGGAGAGTCCTCTAAACGTCCATCCACTGCCAAACCCTCGATGTCGCGCCAATCCACAGACACCACCACGGAAAACTCTCAGGCCAGGCCCAAGACTTCCACAGGACGAAGAAGTTCCGCCCAATCGGCTATCGTAAATGCTGATCCTTTGGGACTCTTCAGCAAGGATACGAATGCCACTGTGTCGGGAATGTCTACACCAGTGTCCAGAAAAAGAGGAACCACAGCGGATTGGTTGGGTCTCGAGGCAGCAGCTGCCTCTGCTGCTGCAATTGTAGATCAGGAGAGGCCCAGCACACCAAAACCACAAGCCTCCAAGGAGTCTGCTGCTGTTGCTACGGATATCCTACGATTGCCCGATTCGGATGAAAATGAACAGGATCTAGAGACTGAAACCCCTCTAGTTGCTCCTGTAAATGCAACAACGCAGAACATCCTGATGCTTAGCAATCTCAATCTTGAGAGTAATCACAAATTCAATGCCCTCCAGCAGCAGGAGGCCCAACTGGTGATTGCTGCTCAGATGAAGAACCAGGAGCGTACCCTGATAGAGATGCAGAGGCGCCAGGAAAGCCAGGATCGAAAATTTCAGGCCCTAATCCAGCAGCAACTCCAACGCCAGCAGCAAATGGAGGATCACATCAAAGGGCAGCAGGAGCGAATCAACATGCACATCCAGCTGATGATGGCCCAACCAGTCCATGTCCAGGAAGTTCCATCTTCCGCAGTAGAAAAGCCAGAAACCCAGGAAAACAAGGATAGCGGCAAGGAACCTAGCAAGGATCAGGTGCAATTGTTGCAGCTGGAAACAGAGGCAAAGCGCAATTTGCTGGAGAAGCAGCGACTGGAGGAGCTGGTGGCCAACATAAAGGTCAACTACGAGCAGGAAATCGAAATGATTGATACATCCTACAAGTAAGAATCGTATTCAAATCTTGGGTTGCCAGTTCTTTATTTCTTTTTCCGTAGAAAACAAATTAAAGTCCTGGAGGACCACTTAGCTGCTGTGGAGGAGCGTCTGAAGCTGGAGAACTCCGAGTTACGCCAATATTACACTGAAAAGCTGGAAAAGCTTAAAGAAGATTATGTGGAAGAAATATCCAACTTAAAGCAGGACCATGAAGATGAGGTCCGGAAACTGAGGAATTCCCACCAACTGGATTTGGATGGCATTAGACAGGCCAAGATGCTAGAAGCCTCGGCAGTGCAGGATCACGGAAGTTACCTGGAGACCTTGCGCCTGGCTTCGGACAATCTCCAAGAGCTGCGGGACGGGATGAGTGGAAACCAAGAAAGAGAGCGACAACTGGAAATTCGGGAACGTCGCCTGGCCGATCAGGAGAGGCGGCTCAAAATCGACGAGGAGACAGCCGACCAGGAGAAACGTCGTCTCATGGAACTGGTGAGCACACTGGAACTGCAGTTGGGGCGCCTTTCCAAGGAGTCTGCTGAGGAGAACTGGCAGCTCCGCCAGCGTATGGCCAGCTTGGAGGCGGAGCGCAAAGCCTTCGAACGCGAAAAGGAGTTCCATCGCGAGCAGATGGAGCGGGATGAGAAGCGAGTGGAGGAACTGAAGAGCCTCCAGTTGGCTGAAACCGAACGACTGCACAACGACCTGCAGCAGGAGCGCACCCAGTTGGCAGTGGAACGACAGAGAATAGAGATGCAACACAAGTTGCACGAGCATGGTGACCTCGACAAGGATCGTATGGAGTTAGAGGCTCAATTAAAGGTGGCTCGCGATGCCATCCGGCGGGCCAATGAGGAACGGGATCGCTGCCACAAGTTACAAAGGGAAGTAGAGCAACGCAAGCGTCACCTCATGGACAAGGAGAATGCCCTGAACCTCAAGGAGGACGAGTTGGGACAGGCCACCAGTGCCTATCGTATGGCCACAAGTCGCACCCACATGGCGGAGCACAAAGCTCGCGAGGCAGACCAACTGCTCCAGGCGAAGCTACAGCTCTTAGGCAAGCGCGCACACGAGCTTGGGGAGAAGGAGGCGCAGCTGGCGCAGGAGAGGATGCTTCTTGCCCAGGATCGCCTTGCCATACACAATTTGAAAAAGAAAATTGGAAAAAGCAGATGTGCACTCTGCAGGATGGGAGCGGAAAGTGCCGAGCTGGCTTTACGCACGGATCGGAGGGGTAATCTTCAAAGCTCCGCCGATCTGCAGGTTTCTTTGCCTTCCATGCCGCCCAGCAATGCCGAGCTCCTCCTCAAAATGGCTGCCATTGAGCCAGGTCAGGTGCAGAGCGATATTGTGGATCGGCTGTTGGACGAGAATATTGAAGCTTCGTATCGGAGGATGTATAACGTAGCTCCTAGCAGTTCCTTAGGCGACCCAGACTATGGCTTGGTTGGTGGATTGGACGATGACTCCAAAGCGGCAAGAAACCTGGACCTTGATGAAGCTTTTTTGGCTACAATAAAATGAAAGCTTTCTAGCTCATAAAGAGGAAAATGATTTCCTCTATCAACTTTAATCAACTTTAGATTTTTTAAAATACATTAAGAACTATAAGATCAAATTGTCTTTACTTTTTTTTTTTTTTTTTTAAGAATATCGACTAAGGAAGCTTTCCCGCTCAAAAAATTGATGATTATTGACCAGGATATAGCCTTTGCTGTGCGTCATATGAATCGTTGCTTTATTTTCAATTATTCAAGATCAACCATTTTGGAATAGATTTTTATACAGATCGAATCGAAAGAACCTGATGTATATGCAAGATTAAACCCTTGATTTTATTGTCGTTTGATTCTTTCGGCCTTTGCAGTTTAAGATCCTTATTTTTTTAGTAAAAATACACACAGGACATTTTTGTTTTATTTAATCTGTCCTATAAAAATTCAAATTTGTTGACAATCGATATATTTGATGCTATAATAAATCGTTGTGCCCCGATCATTTATCGTAGTATTTTTCTTTTCGTAGCTGGGCACACACTTTCATTATTCCCAAAAAGAAGCGACAATTTTAATTAATATTAATATGAAAACGAATACGAAAACAGAATGTGAATAGTGTGAACTAGTGCAAAAGCATACGCTTAATTTTAATCTTGTTAATCAGTATTTCGCGTATCTTGTTTTGTATGTTGCGTTTTTGTCCCCGCATTTGTTGTGTTGTGTTCGCGTTTTGTGTGTCAGCGTATGTGTGTGGGTGTGTAGGAGGCGAAGCACCTTGCCCTTCCTTCCCTTTTAAAAGTAACTGTTGGAAAATTGAAAACTTCACCTGTTTTGGATCGACAGCATAGCTGCCATCGAGGGAGCAACAAAAACTAGCGGCTGGAATAGGTGAATGGAACTCGGAACCTCCAAATAGATTATAAGACGGAGCCAGTAGTACCGGAGGCGACACCTCGAAAAGCAAGTAAGTTGGCCATAATGAAGACGACACTCCTACCTACATTTTTAGATCTCTATTATCGTTAAGTTGGTTTTCCCCCACCTAGTCTTCGCCGTTTTGTAATTTCACATTTCCATTTCTCTCTGTCTCCCGCTTTCGCTGACAAACAATATGTTAATTAATTTATTTGATGGTTATTGTGTAGTTAAAGTCGGACAGGTTGCATATATTGATTTACCTTAACCTTTGTGTCACCCTCACCCTCTTTTCATTTTGCCTTGCCGGTTCATGTTTTCTTATCTCCTCTTTGCGTTTCGCACTCCTGCCTACACGTGTGTATGTGTGTGGGTGAGTGCCGCTCTGTTTATGCTGAACAGCTGTTTCCTATCTCTATGAGAGATTTCGCAGTGGAATGAAAACGGATTGTTTTCTATTCGGATTGTTTATATTTTTTGTATACATTGTTATATATTTATCCACAATTTGTCTCGGAAATTGCTTTTTACTGCCGTTTTTAATTGTTTATTTTTTTCTCCTCGTTTTCCCACTGAAACTACGCTCTTTCCCAGACAATTGATATCAAACTAGCCCAGTGCTTACATATAAATTATATAATAATATTATACAAGATTAGGAAACATTTTTTGCATGTCACAATTTTGTATACTATTTTTTATATTCACTTCCTCTGCGAGATATGTATATTCTACTTAATTTGGGTTACTCTGGGATAAATTAACTACAAAATCAATTGTAATTCAGAACCATTATGTTCAATATTTTGAGTTTTTTGGAAAATTGGGTAATTCTATTTCTTTTTCCTTTCCTTTACCCTGAAAAATTAAAAAAGTAACTTTATTAACAAATTTAATTTATTTCGAAGAAATTATTAGAGATAGTATAAAGTGACGTTTTTTAATCAGCTTGAATCACCCGATTTATGATTACATATTTCTGATTGGTTACCTTTTGAAACTCTCTTGAGGAACAAATCGATAGTAACTCATTCTCCTTATCATAGTTTTTCACCTGTTTCTGTTCTGTTCTGGTATTCACAATCTACCATACTTTACACCGCATAATCGCTTTTATCGCCGCTTTTTCGTTATCGCATAGATAAGGAAACGCCTTTGTTCGCTCAGAACGCCAAAAATCAAGAAAATACATTTGGAACTTGAACAAAACGAAACAAAATTCTAAACAGCTCATTCTCCGTTCTGGTTGTCATTTTAGTTCAACGGATTGGATTGGATTGGATCGGATTGAAACAGAACGGACGCTGCTGTGGGGAGAATGTCAAATCAGGCCCAGATCGACTACGACAAGCAGTTCCAGGATGACTTGGCCAAAGCGACGGCGCTGAGTTTGGAGCAGCAGGCCCTCGACGACTACCGACGTCACAAGAAGTACGGCACAGTCTACAGGCCTAGCAGCACATTGTCTAATCCAGCGGCTACATCCACCCGCGAATATCATGTTGCCCAGCGAAGCCAAAGTGTTAATCAGGGGCGACGGCATTCGGAGGTCCATCAGACGATCCCAACACCGGTCAATGCGGAGCGATCGCGAACACCTCCGCCTCAGGGGACGGATAATGACCTGATTTGCTTTGCCAGTCCCACTGGTAAGCAGCCGGAGAGCGAAAGTCCCTTCGGGAGGCTCATTGAGGATCTGCAGCGGATGCAAACAACCAATCCGCAATCGGCGATGGTACCCATGGGTCCAGTGGCAGCTGCTTCAGTTCCCGTTCCATATGGTTTTGCGCCGCCCACACCCCAGGCTCAGCCTCAGTATGGAATGGTTGGTGCAGCAGCTGGTGGAATGCAGTTGGTGCCTTACCAGGCTCCGGCTGCTCCCCAGCAAAGGCCCCTGAACAACGAGGAACTGCAGCGATTGTACAGCATGCCAGCCCAGATGCAGCAGATGCAGGTGGTGCCGCAGCCGCAAGCGTATCTTTACTATCCGAGCGCCTATGCCACGCCCTACTCGGCTCCAATTGTGCCCGGATCGGCTGCCTATATGGCACCCCAATATCCTGCCCAGGCGTATGGATTCGGAGGTGGTTTCACGCATATGGATTTGAGACAGCCACGTCCATCACCGGCTCCGTCGGTCAGTAGCCAACCGTCCAATCATTCCGCTCCACCCCAAATGCCAGCCAATGGAGTGGTGCCCAAGCCACGCCGCCAAGTACCCTCGACTGCTAGTGTTAGTTCCAGCTCCAATGGCCAGCGCAGTGGCAACGATTTAATTGACCTCAATCAGGATGAATAGTAAGTATTGGGAGATAATAATCTTATTGATAAAAACTAATATGTTTTAATTCTTTCTAGCTCTCGTGTGAGTGTTTTGGAGGCCTTCGATCCACTGCTAAATGAAAATACCGGTAAGCTGGCACAATGTTGTATTTAGACTCAAACACCCCCTGGATATAGTCAAGATCCCTAATTCCATGAAGGCCAAGTTCGTTTATTAGTCCTAATCAAATTTTAAATATAGTTGCGGTTATTTGGCAGCAAATAAACCCAAATTGGTTCAATTCAATTTCTCTTCGGTCCTCTTTTATAAGCTTTTATCACTCTAATGACTTGGAATATTGGATATTATGATACCTTATAAACATGGTTTTTGGGTAAAAATGTATTTATATTTTATTTTGAATATTTACTAATACTATTGCTTACATCTATTTTATGCTAAATAACAAAAATAGTTGTTACTCCAATTTTTTTTTTTCAAATTAA
This sequence comes from Drosophila varians, assembly GCA_018150405.1. Taxonomy (NCBI): domain Eukaryota; kingdom Metazoa; phylum Arthropoda; class Insecta; order Diptera; family Drosophilidae; genus Drosophila; species Drosophila varians. Next base: position 10,858,822 of record JAECWK010000135.1, read on the forward strand.
GATAATAGTTAGATTTTGATCTCCGTAGCTCTGTCTTGTCTTTGAAAAACGTTTGTAGAAGTCGTTGCTCGCTTTAGTAAAGAATTAAACTGAATGTTTTTTGTTTCTCTTGCAGTGTCGAAAAAGTAAACCATTTTAATTGAAAGTCCTCTACTACTATCAGTTCTACTTCTACTACCAAAACTGCAAAATATATAAAAACAACTACTTTACACCCACAACAACTATACACCATCTAACGGGTTTCGGGTCGGTTTGGTTCGTTCGGAAGCAAAGACCAATTCGTGTCTATAGAGATGCACACAATTAGAAAACCACCTACTTACACCAATATTAATACTAATGTGAAGAACTTGTACTGTATATGCCCTAAAAAGTCGAAATTTGTGCCTTCCGCCATCAAACGTCATCAACGGAAACAAGTTTTAAAAACCTAACCCAAATCGATGGCCATCATATTGTTTTACTATAATCACTATTATTTGGCATATTGGCTTGAACCCATTATATACCTTCAATCATTCCAAACAACTTTGAAAAGTTTCAAAATTTATCACGAATATCAAATCAGAAGAAGAGTTTAATTTTTTTTAATGTAGTCTTGTTTTTTAACAACCATGTATTACGAACTGAACATATTGTGATTGGCTGCTACATATATACATAATCCATAAATAACACTTATATACAAGAATAAATACATACATATGTTTAAAACTATAGTGTATCAATGTGAGAGAACAAATAAATAATTTCTATACAAAATTTCAGTCTCTTGTTGTTTTATTAAATGTTTCCCAATGTCGTTCCCAAATCCTAATCTCCTTCAAAAATTAGCTACCTTGTTTACTTTAAATTTCAATTCTTTTTCGAGCACATATGTATGTATTTATATACGTATTATATTAATAATATCCTTGGGGTTTATTTACGATGTAATTTACATTTAATTTTATAAAGCATAGTTGTAGTGGTGTATGGATTTTTTTGTAAATTAATCAGAAATGATAGAAAACAGGCAGTCCAGTTCTAAAGTGGATTTCTAGAGGATTTCTTTTGGGGTTAATGAAACAGATGGAGAAGCACTGAAGACATCAAGTGGTACTGTACACAGTGGAACTGTAAGAGAAAAATTTTTAGGACTCCCTTCCGGAATATGTACCCGAAAAATACAGATTAAGGCCCACTGTGCTGGGACAGCGTGGGCGGCGTTTGACAGCAATCAGAATTAGCTATTAGCGAGGGCAGCCGCTTCGCAGACAAGCGGATTTGTTAGCGTAGATTTGCGAAGCGTTCTCGCATTCCCATTATACACCATATACACTAAACACTGGTCCATCCGATTGCGATTCCGATCCGGATTCGTTTGGGGGATACCGCCGATTCGTGCGACGCTTTGGGGCCGTTTCATTTATTTTTGGCCACACGTTGTGATGTGCCCAGATTCTCACGGCAGTAGGCCATGGGTCTCGAGCATATTTTTGCATAACTTCTGGCGACATTCGGACACGGACACGGAATACGGGCAACCGGACTTCTCGATCAATCCGTACTGACCATGCACTCGCTACTTGCAGGAAACGACAGCGCCTCCGATTGCACTTCCTACTACGCCGAATACGATCCCTTCGACTTCCTCTACAGCGGCGATGCTGGAACCCAATATTCGGATCCCATGTACGAGGCGGTCAACAGGTGGGACAAAACCACCGCCGTGAGTCCAAATGTAAGCCTAATTGGTTGGCGCCAGGATTACCTGACCGAGCCGTCCACATCGTCGACATCATATCATAAGGGCGATGCTGACCAGCCCGTGATAGAGGAACTGCATCTGTCGGAGAATGGATCTGGCGGTGTGTCGCCACCGCCTCCGCTGCCGCCAAGGAATCATCATTCCCTCGACTACGCTGGGGTCACCCCGAAACCAAATCAATCCGCTGCATTCACTGACAGCTATACATCAAGCATTCCGGCTCATGTGGTGCTCGATCGGCGGAAAACTTGCACTCGTCTCTACGAGCTGATCAGTGAGCAGCGCAGCGATGACCCCGAGCTATTGGAGTTCTACAACATGGTCAAACAACTGAGGGCTCGCTATCCGCACGATGATGCGCCCACCAACGTGGGCCACGTGGTGGCCGCCGAGTTCAACTACCACTACATGATGGACACCAGCATCAAGGTGATAGTGCATCCAGCCCTGAATACGCTACAACCTCATGCCGTATCCTCCTCGATGGGCAAAGAGCAGGTGAAGGGCTACGGAACACCGGTCACCTTCACCTGTGACAGTAAGTTTTGGTTTATAATAAGAAGCTCCAATACTAAATTGTTTATTTCTTCCATTAGTTGACTCCGTGGTGGCGCAGGTGGTGGCCCAAGCTTTGGCCTCGCTCGAGGGTCAGGTCAAGGGCACTGTCACGGACTATGCTGTTAAGCCTATTGGCTTGCTGGAGTGGCTGGCCCCGACCTCAAAGCTCAGCCAGCTAGAGTGCGTCCACAACAGCTTCCAGTTGGAGAAGGATGTGCATCTGGGCCTCTGTCTGAGCACGGCGGCCAACATGCAGGCCATAGCAAGAACGGAACGCGACGACGAACACGATGCGGGGCTTCTCCCGGAGCAGTTGCTGCCCAATGAGGTTGTGCAGACCATAACCTACGACAGCATGATGATCCTCATTGAAACCCTGGAGACGGAGATTGACAAACTGGAGTCGGCAGCCGACGGAGCGCCCAGTCGAAGCGTCCTGAGTTGTTCGGGAGTGGTACAGGCTGTAAAGGCAATTTGTGCCCTGCTTGGTTCCATCGATACCCTGGATATAGCCCGTTGTGTCGCCGATTTGAAACGCATTTGCGAGGAGGCGCAAACCAAGTATCTGGCAGGGGCCAGCAATCCGGAGATTGTCAGCGATTATGGGGACTATGCCCAGGTCACGTTGCGCCCTCGTTCCCTCCTCGAGCAGATCAAGCTTAAATGCAATGGGTTAAGGGATGCTGTGCAGGAGCTAGTGGAGTTATATGCCAATGTTTTCCGTGTGGCATTCTCCGTAAAGACACCGGACTATTCCACAAGTAAGTTTTGTGGATGTTTATTTCTGGGTAAAAAAGTAAATCCTAACATATCTCATATTTTAGCTCCCATTCCCATATCATGCGTATCCAAGCCCATAGTGGTTAGCATTAATTGCCTACACAGACCGCCGCCCAACTGGAAGTATGAGGATTACTCGCTCTGCGTGCAGCTCGTTTATGGAACTCGTCTCCTCTCCAAACCCAATGTCTTGAGCTGCTCTAATGATACTAGTGGTGGTCTATTTCCACGCCTCAACTTTAGTGCATGGCTTACTTTTGAACAGCATCCCATTTGCACTTTGCCCAGGGAAGCCAGGCTTACTTTCGTCCTTTATGGCAAACAGGCGGCCAGCGAGGGTGATCCCAATACAGACCAGAACGGAGAGAGGCGGCAGGTGACCACGGAACTAGGTTGGTGTTCCATTCAACTCTTTGATTTCAAAAGGGTTATGATCTGTGGCCCCTACTTATTGTCTGTGTGGCCTCCAACCACGGATAAGATGTTGGGACCCGCTCCGGCCAGGGGCTGCCATCCTCATCCTGATTTTTGTCCTGTTCTGAGCATCGAAGTGCCTCCCTATGGGGGTCGCATTGAGTTTCCAGAGCATCAGGAGATACCAAAACCAGCGCCACAGTAAGTATTTAAAAAAATATTGAGATTATAAATAATTTTATTTGTCTAAATCTGTAGCTATGACTTTGCCTCGCTGGATGCCAATCTGCAGGAGGAGCTGCTCGATACCGCTGAGCTGGGTTACTCTGGAGCTACGGAGCGTCGTGAGGTGTTCTGGGAGAAGCGGCTGTACCTCCAGAACTATCCTAATGCCCTGCCCAAGGTGCTCCATGCTGCCCACAGCTGGGACTATGCGAATTTGATTGATTTGCATGCCCTGCTCCACTCTTGGGCCCCCCTGTCGCCGCTGCAGGCTTTGGAGCTGCTCCTGCCCCGCTACCCGGACGCCAAGGTGCGCGAGAAGGCCGTGGAATGGATCTCACAAATGCCAAACGACCAGCTGGTGGACTTTTTGCCCCAGCTAGTTCAGAGTCTGAAGCACGACACCTACGAGGGTTCTGCCATGGCTCGTTTTTTGCTGGCCAAGTGCTTGGAGTCACCACGTTTCGCCCACCACATGTACTGGTTGCTGGTGCACGGCCTGCCCGACGATCCACACAACTCCATTGGTGCAGCCATGGTGGATCAGGACTACGACGAGTCGCAGGTGACCCAGGCTCGCTACTATCGCCGCAACAAAATGATGCTGCGGGCTCTGATGGCCATCTGTGGCGAGAAGATGCTGCAGCGCTTTATGTACCAGCACCGCATGTGCCAGAAGCTCACCAAAATAGCCGAGTCCGTTAAGGAGGCCAAAGAGTCGATGCGCCAAAAGAGCTTGGCTGCGGGCATGGATGAGGTGCACCAGGATCTGCTGGAGAAGCCCACTTGTCTTCCTCTAGGACCTGAACTAGAGGTTACTGGAGTGAGTGTCCGGAACTGCAGTTACTTTAATTCCAACACGCTGCCTCTGAAAATCAACTTTGTGGGCCCCGATGCGGAGTCCCTGCCGGCCATTTTCAAAGTAATTAATGTTTGAATTTAAATCCTTAAAAAAACTTTTATAAAAAAATGTTTCCCCAGTGTGGTGATGACCTTCAGCAGGACCAGTTGACGATCCAGTTGATTCGAATTATGAACAAAATGTGGCTTGCTGAGCGCTTGGACCTCAAGATGGTCACCTTTAATTGTGTCCCTACGGGCTACAAGAGCGGCATGATCGAGCTCGTCAACGAGGCGGAAACTTTGCGCAAAATCCAGGTGGAGTGCGGTCTGACTGGGTCCTTCAAGGATCGTCCTATAGCTGAATGGCTGGGCAAACAAAATCCCAGTCCGTTGGAATACCAGAGTGCAGTAAGGAATTTTACACTATCCTGCGCTGGCTACAGCGTTGCCACCTATGTCTTGGGCATTTGCGATCGGCACAACGACAACATTATGCTCAAGACCTCCGGCCATCTATTTCACATTGATTTTGGAAAGTTCCTGGGCGACGCTCAGATGTTTGGCAACTTCAAGAGGTACGCAAAGTGATCAAATAAGTTGCATTTCAATATTTAGTTATATATTTTCTTCCAGAGATCGCACTCCGTTTGTTTTGACCTCCGACATGGCGTATGTCATAAATGGTGGGGATAGACCCTCCACAGACTTCCATTATTTTGTGGATTTGTGCTGTCGAGCTTTTAATATTGTACGAAAGAATGCGGATCTGCTGCTGCACACCTTGGCACACATGGCCACCGCTGGCATGCCGGGAGTAAACTCGAATGCAGTGACCTATGTCAGGAGAGCTTTGCTTCCTTCGCAATCGAATCCTGAAGCGGCAGCCACCTTTGCCAAAATGATTCAGTCTTCGCTAAAGAGCTGGTTTACGCAGTTCAACTTTTTCCTGCACAATCTGGCCCAGATGCGGTTTACTCCAGATGAGGGAACTGGAGAGCTACTATCGTTTGTGCCACGAAAATACACGTGAGTTTTTTAATAAATCATCTCCACAATTGGTTCTCCAATCTAATAATATTTTCTCTTTATATTCAGCATGCAGCAGGATGGACGCTTAAAGATTGTGAAAGTAGTTTGTTTCCAGAAACACTACAGCATGGAAAAGTTTTACATGTACATTTTGGAGGTGACACGGCATGGACAGCCGGACCCGACGCACTTGTTCCGATCCTATCGAGAGTTCACCGAGTTCCATCAGAAGCTGTGCTGGCACTTTCCGCTGGTTAAACTTCACAGGTGAGCTCCCAAATCTTATCAAAGAGGTTGCCATTGTTTTCAGACCCTCGAACTTTTGTCTTTTTTTTGTTCAAGTCATATAAATCATATTTAATTTAAAAGTTGTCAAGCACTCATGCAAAGTTTGATTTTTCATATTTTTTTTTATTAATAAGAAATTGTCATATGCAGTCTGTTTACTTTTTTGTTATCATTTTTTTTTTATCTACAAATCGAATAGGAGAAGGTCTACTATAAATTTAATATAAGCGTGAAGAGCATAAGCTCGCTTTATTGATTCACTTCCACCTTTGAGCATGCCCAGAAATATTTTCGTCCGTTTTTCTTTATCTTTAATGGCTTTCCTGCTATAACTTTATTATAGTATATTGTTAACATGATATGGCAACTTATCTGTGGAAAAATATGTACATGAATAGGTCATAGCCATTTGGCAATAATTAACACATAAAATACTGTATTTGCTAAGGAAGTTTTGGGAATTGGGAAGACCTTCTAGGCCTCCGTGTCACCCCTGGCGGCACGAGTCCTGAGAGCTGCCGTCATGGAGCGATGCTGGGTGATGGCCCTGCCGAAGCCATCGTCGTCATCATCGCTGTCCACGTATGAGACTTGTGCTCCAAAAAGACTGGGGACTTCGCTGTCGTTCGTGTGGGAGGCAAACACGATGGAGCGCTGCATGGGTGTGGGCTGCGGCCATTGCTCCTCCTCGGATTCGTCACTAGAGGTGACCACTTCGGCAGATTGATAGTATTGCAGGTTTTCCACATCGAAACGAACCCGCTTGGCTGGTTCGGGGGCTACTCGGAGGGCTTCGGCCATCTCCCCGTCGGCATCACTGGAACTGGAGCTGGGCAGCTCTTCAGGTTGATAGCAAACTAGGGGAGGGGCGTCCCCGCGGACGTTCAGGGTCGACGCTCTAAGGGATCTTGGAGCAGGCTGGGGAGGTGGACGCGTTGGTGGTGCCAGCGCCGCTAACACAGACATCTCCTCGCACAATTCCTCAAAGTTGTGGATGCCATTGCTCTGGGGTGCTCCAGATCCAGGCTCATCCCTATCATTTACTTCCAATTCGGCATACAGATCCTCTATGCTATTTACGTAGTTGGCTTTCTTAGACCTTTGTTCCATGACTTCTGTGTATTTTGGCAAATTTTGAGTGCTCCGGGCGACGTCCAACTGCATCAGGGACTCGTAGTCGGGCAGGAAGGGCAGACCTGGATCGTAGGGCGGTGGCGGGGGGATAATCGGCGCCGGGGGTTCCGGTTCGAAGATCCCTAGTCTGGGTTCTATCAGCTCCAGGCGATGGAATAGATTCTCCGTCTGCTCCACATTATCCAGAGAGAGCGTGGCCTCCCTCATCGTGGTCTCCACTGTAGGCACTTGCTCTAGGCTATTGGGATGCAGTGCCCAGTTGGGCTCTGGAACCGCCGATACCGATTCCAGGTTCTCAAAGTTCTCCCAGTCCTCATCGATGCCTTTGCCGAATCCCGGCGGACTGCTGGGCGATGGCAACTGCTGTTGGTCCACATCCAGGATGTCGGCTTCGTTCATTATAAAGGATGAGCGTATGCGCTGGAAATCCATGTCCTGCTCGCCTTGTGGCAGCTCCAGGTCGTCGAAGAGGTTTCGTCCAAGTTGTGGCGTTACTTCCGCCTCCGGACTTCCTGCTATTATTTCCACCACAAAAGCAGAGTCCGTATCTTTGGGTTGCTCTTCTTGGGGTTGTGGCTCTGTTGGAGTGTTTAGTTCGGTTTTGGGTATGGCTCCTTGGTGCACCACCGCAGTTACAGACAGAGGTCCTCCTAACCCGTCATCGGGGGACAGTAGCTCTGGCACCTGATCCTCGGGTGTAAGGATCTCCGGGACATCATCAACCCGCTCAAACATCACATAACGACCACTATTCTTGCACCTCAGATTTGTGGGTCTGGTGACCTCCTTCGCTGGTTGGACGCTGATTAGCTCGTACTTTTCAGCGAAGTGATTAAAATTGGGCATTCCCAGTTCGCTGGGCGGTTCTGGGGCTGGTTGCTTTGCGGGAGCAGCTGTAGTTGCCTCATTTAGTTCCAAAGTAGGCATAGACGCAGTGAAGGATTCCGGTGCAGGATCTGGTTGCGTGGGAGGAGATGGTGGCTGCCGTGTGGGCGGAGCTGTGTAGTATTCATAATGTTCACTGTGCACCTCCACACGTCGGTTCCGTTCGGATTGGGTTTGCCCTCGGTAAGAAACTTTGGAGTTTTCTGCGGCCCTGGTCTCCTTGGGACTGGCGGCGCCAACCAAGCGCAGATTGGGAACACTTCCAGTTAGATAGCCACTGCCTGTAATATTGGTAAAATAAATAAAGGTTCCAGTTCAATAAATACGATAATTTCCCATTATTACCTGGCGTTGCTGCCGAAACGGAAGGCCATGGACTTTCAAATTCCTCGAGATTGCGACGTCGAAAGACTCCATGGACGGCGGTTTCGGTGCCGTTTACCTGTGGAGTAGTTAAAATTGCAGTTTTTGATTATTGTTAATGGGGTATAGACTTTTCGAGCTTGGCTTCCATCCATCCATCAGCTGTTAGATGCGTCATCGATACAATGAAGGTGCTACACCTGACCACAGACACGCGAACTGGAACACGTCCCAGCGATAAGGTGTGAGATTTAATAGTGACGGTTTAATTTTGCATTCAAGAAGCGTCTTGGGCTTCTGGATATTGGTGACCCATTTGGACAGGAATACTATTTAAATCTTCACCTCTCGAATGCGACAATGATAATAATCTCCGATAATATGCAAGTGGAATTTAAATTAGTGAAAGTTGAGAAGGTCTTCGGTTTGCACGCCCCCATCGCTAGAACCAAGACAACAACAAGACCCACAAACCGAGCCCAACACCTGCGAATGCCGGGGCAGGCCTTATCAGAGCCACTCATGTCTGGGATCTCTGTGTGGGTATGAATACTATTGGCCCACTGTTGGTGTGGGTGGTATCGGTTTCGGTATCACATTAACCTTTTATTAACTTCCCTCCATCAGTTGTTTCTGTGGTTGGCTCTGGATTTGCATACGCACCTGCGATTCATAAGCTGCGTAACGTGGCGGCTGTCCCTGTCGCTGTTGTTGTTGTTGTTGTTGGGGCTGCTGGACCTGGGATCTCTCGAAAGTGAGTCGCCGCCGGAAACCAAAGAACTTAATGCCCAGCAGGGTAAACACCAGTCCTATCAGCAGCAGAACTGAAGCCAAAGTTGATCCAACGACAGCCTGCTGATCTGGAATGGGTTTCAAAAATGTATAATTTACATTTTTTAATATTTTAGAGTTAAAAAACTTACCCTGGCCCACATTCTGTAGCTGGGCCATGTCTTCTCTTCCTCACCAACAATTCTGTTGGCTTGGCATTCTGGCTAAAGTTTTTGATTTTTGCAATACCCCTTTGTTTTGCCCAACAAGAATTTATATATATACTATATATCTGCAGAAGAAAAAAAAAAACTTCACCACGTCGCTTATCGAACCGCTTTCGACTGTTGGTGTTCCGGCGTTCCAGCTTGTAGCGTTCCGGAGCTCCGCTCTCCAGCTCGCTCGCCACCTGATTGAGCGCTGACGTTGCCCACGAGCGGAGCGATCCCCGCGAGCAGTCGCTTATCGGCGCGATTCGAACCGATATCACATTTGCACTCCTCTCCCACCATATCCGCTCTCCGGAGCTGTGAAATCAGACCGGCCCAGTCACCGATTTATCAGCTATTAGCGGTGTTACCTCAAACCCCCAGGCCTTTGGTTAGACGCTCTGCCCAGCTCCGCTCCGCTTCTGATAAGCAATCGCAAACTTTGTGCCATGATTTGTCAGTGCACCTTGACGGAGGGAGCTCCAGGCCCTGACTATACAAAAAAAAGGAAAAATAATGGGTTTTCAAAGATAAGTCCTATCACTGGTACAAATTCACAAAATATAATTGTAGTAACTTGTTAATTAATAATAATTATGGAAGAACATTATTTTAATTTTATATCTTTTGTATCCTCTTAGCCTTCCTGCTGGGGTCCATGTGGGGCGTTCCAACATCAAATCCGTTGCTGAGAAACGTCTACCTCTGATTCAGCGTTTTCTGAAATCGCTGTTCGATGCCTCCGAGGAAATAGCCCACTCGGAGCTGGTTTATACCTTCTTCCATCCACTGCTGCGCGATCAGCAGGAGGCCAAGTTGGAGATGCCAAAAATAAAGGGTATGCCAGCAATACAATTTAATTTTTAAAGTTAATTAATTGCACTTATTTGGATTATGCAGAGGTAAAGCGGCAGCCGTCGCGAGACAATCCCAACGAAATTGGCCAAATTCGACTATCGCTGCAATACCAACGCGGCGTACTTACTGTGATGGTAACTAATACTACTAAAATCATATTTCCAGGTAATAATTAATCCCCACTTTTCAGATACACCACGCCAAAGGGCTGCCCATGCTACAGGGTGGTCAGGAGCCAAACACTTATGTGAAGTGCTACCTTAAACCGGATCCCAAAAAGGAGACCAAACGCAAAACCAAAGTAGTGCGCAAGACTTGCGTGCCCAGTTTCATGGAAACGGTTGGTACTTAAGCAATTATTTAGGGTAGCTCCTTCTCAAGTTTGTGTTTTTTACAGTTGGAGTACCGCATGCCACTGAATATTATCCAGGAGCGACGATTGCAGGTCACCGTCTGGTCACACGATACACTGCAGGAAAACGAACTGCTCGGTGGCTTCGAGCTGGATCTATCCAAGCACGATCTGCGCCAGGAGCTCTGCGATTGGCATCGCCTGGGTACGGTGCCAAGAAACTGACAGGATCAGAGCCAAATGGAACATTCTGCCTACCGACAATCAGGCCTAGGATTATAGCAATACTAATATATGTTTGTGCCTGTCTTCTTCTAAACGCAATAATACTTACTTACTCGAAGTGATTGTACATTCCATATACCTAATCATATATTATAAATAACTTAACTAACGGTAATTAAGTGTTATTTCTCTTAATAACTTGTTCCTCAATTGTACATATTCAATATCAATCGTCGAAAATCATTATTCTCTCTAGCTCTTACTTGTTGCACGGCACATATATGTTTTGTTTTTAGATTTGAAATTATATAAGATATAAAATCAATCAAAATGTACACTTGGGGAAATTATACATACTGCTAGTTGTTAGATCAAAACATTCTTTTCTAGTAGGAGGTATCTGGTAACTGTTCTCCTTGAGTAGTTTAATATTATTCAGTATTATTGCAAAGAATCTATTTTCACAGTAGAACTGTTAGAGATTAAAAGTGAAGTTCTAACCTTTCTACTCAGTATACTGAGAGTGATTCCTTTGTGCACTATTCTGTTTGAAATTGTGGAGATTAGATGGAAATTTATTTAGAAGTATTAGCACAGATAGAAATTTTATGCACATTCTTCCCGCATTCTTAATTCATCAATTTCAAATCTCTCGATGGGATTGCGCCTTTGGCAAGCCTCTGTGTTTGGGTCTAAACTCGACTATAACTTAAACAAATCTACAAACTAATAATAGTAATTAACTATCGGAGAGAACAAAATACTAAAAGTGTCTTAACAAATTAAACGAATATTGTAAAATATGTCTAAGAGCATAAACCGCATAAACGGAAAGATTCTATTTTTATAGATATATGGAAAAACTAAAAAAAAAAGCATTTTAAGCTGCATCTGCCTGAGAATTTTAATGACTAAAAACTATCTCTTAGGTCTTTTGTAGAAATGATTAACAAACAAAATTGTACAATTTTAAAATGAATATATGCATAATTTTCGGCACAAATATATGGGCATTACAAAATGTAAAAAGTCTCTGGTGTTTTATTTCGAATCTAACTGAAAACGGAGAGAGCTGGGATTGTTCAATTGAAATCGAAGACCCCTGGCAGAAACACAATTTATACAAGGCCTACAGATTTCAGGTGTTTCTCATTTAAAATTGTCGATCGAGTTAAATCCAAAATGGCGGCTGAAAACATGGAGAAGGGCGAGCTGATGAGCCAGGTGAAGCAACAGATCGCCCTGGCCAATGCCCAGGAGATGCTCTCGAAGATGACCCAGAAGTGTTTCAAGAAGTGTATCCAGAAGCCGGGCAAGGCCCTGGACAATACTGAGCAGAGGTGCATCTCCCAGTGCATGGACCGCTTCATGGATGCCTGGAACTTGGTGTCGCGCACTTATGGAAATCGCCTGCAGCGGGAGCAGTACAGGACTATGCAAGTGGATATGACAAATTAATGGCCGATTAATTAAAACCAGTTTCGTTTGCGTTAATATATTTCACATTTCAATTTACGATCGGAGGGTTTTGGTAGGGTTCGCCCAGTTCGACACCATCCTCGGCCGCTTATCGCTGGGAAATAGTGATAGCTACCTGATTATATGGCCTGAAACTGCAGCGGAAGACACTACCAAGGGTTTAGGGGGGTATCTTAGCTATATCCCCTTGATTTTTCACTTGATATGTGCACTTTTTCAGATCGTTATCGTGTTTGGAATGGTCTCGTTAGCTAACGAATGGACTAAAATGCAATTTGCAATTCGACGCCAATTCTCCGGGCGACACAAAAGTTTAGTTTCGAGACCACTCTAATCCATTGCATCATCTTTAGTAATATGCAAATTTTGGATCTATTTTTTTTGGGTTTCATATTTTTTTTTTTGTTGTCCATCAATTGATCTAAAATCTGAGCTTCAACTCTTTCGGAAATTCAACAATTCTTTTGAGTCAAAAACCATATTGCTTTGATATTTCCTAACGCTTATATATTTTATAATATTTTTACGTCTTAAGTAGTAGTCCTTTAGTAGCTCTCTATTTCTCCATTTATTGTCTTCAGTAAATATTTTGCAATATTAAATCATGTTTCTCCCAGCTCCCAACTAAAGATTTATCAATTCCAAAGGATTAATAAAGGGCTTTTCCTTTTATTACTTTTTATTGATATTTCCAAGTTAGTATAGCTTCTACGCTCAAATAATTGCATCGAAAAGTTCATTTTAAAGTCCCAAACATTAACTACTGATAGGGAACCAGCGTTAATAACACTTAAATCAAAATTAATATGATCGCATGCATTTTTGTTGGTGTCTAGACTCTAGACCACATGCTGGGCTATCATAATTGTGCTGATACCAAGACACGGACTTGGCCAATTACTGAACGCCAATTTTTAGTGGGTGCTGGTGACCCTGTGCACTGGCCGAAAAAATGTTGCAAGTAATTGAGAATCTAAAATTAAGAAAAAAAAAGAAAAGAAATCGAAAATATAATAAAAAAAATGCAAAAGATAAAATGCGAATTCGTGGCCGAACTTATTGGCTCGAATACCAGAGGTAACAAAATCCAAACTGATTTTTCCTCAACTAGGTACATTCGAAGCCACACAAGTTACGATAAGAGTGCGGGCCAAAACCCGGTCATATGGTGGAGTACGTAGTTTCCCCGTAGAAAGCTTTGTATGTAACTAAAAATAGACCCACCGCCCATCACCGCCCCGCCCCACCAAAGCCAAACCCAACAACAACAGCAACAACAGTCGGGGTTCCAAGGTTTGAGTAATCATTGCAAGAATACGGGCACGATAAGTGCTGAGACGGTTTCCCTTATCTGGACAACTAATCGGAACAGTTCGGGCCGACGACCAGGCAGGTGAGGGAGACAGGTGGGCGGCGGTAGAGGTGGCGGAGGCGGAGGCGGGCAGGTGGGCCAGGGGTGGTCTATGGCACTAGCGTTACACTATCACCTGCGGGACATTGGCGTCAGCGCAAGGTGAGCCGAGATAAAAGCCTGCTGACAGCCCCATTACGGCTGTAGATTGGGCAGATTAGGAATGCCGGAGAAGAGGCTTTGGGTAGGTGGCCATAGACAATATAATCACTTATCAATCCCGTCCTTGGGGAGTCTTTCTTTGGGAGTCTTCTTTCAATAAAGTTATAAATCTTACCTAGCTTTCTGAATCATCAAAATATTTGCTTACAATTTTTCCCCAAAAACATGTTTGTCTCTTCCTGTTACCACGAAAATGTTTCTTTCAAAAATACATTTGTTTTCAATAGTTACATTTTGTTTTCAAAAGCCTCTGTAACTGATAATTTTTGATTTCGTCATCAAACCGGCGTTTTGTTGACTAGGAAATATGCAGAGTTTTTAATTTATTTAAAACAATTTCGCTGTTAATATTTTGTTTAATACTCCACTCAAGATAGGGAACATGTTTTTCGGCTAAAGTTTAAAAATATAAAAGGAGCTATGATGTCGTGGGTCGATGCATTTGGTCGGGTGTGCTACCAAAATGCAATTGGGTGAGTAAATCCTTTTTTTCCATTTATCTTACATTGTATTAACCTTTAAATCCTATTCAGCTAATGTCCTATGGGCTGTTCTTTGGATCGTTCCACAGATCTCGGCAAAGGATTTGTGTGCAGGACAACCGTTTGGATCTAGAGCTATCGTCCCGGAGGATCCTCGCTCGTATGTCCTCTGTCTGGGTCTGCTGGGTCAGATAAAAAACACTTGCCATGATGGCCTAAAGTTCGATGCCATTTCCCAGGCCTGTGTTGTGGTAAAGAAAGAACTGAAGACTCCGAAGAAAGATACCAAAAATGAACTGAAGATTGAGCAGGAAATTAAGGTCGATCGTCCTGTCATCTTTAATATTTTTGGAAACCTAAATTTTTCGGTAGCCTATGGGGATATTCTCAGGAAGCGACACCGGCACCACTGACTGGAAATTCCAGACCACATCTGGAGTTCTCCAACCTTGCTGCCGAAGTTCAGCCTCAATCGACAATAATTAACATCCAGAAACTATTGGGCTCAGAGCATTTACATCCATCCGAGTTAGCCTCAGAGGAAAATTTTGGCAGCTCTGAAAGTCCTGTAAGTGATCCATCTCTAGGAAGTACAACCCAAGAGGATATTGGCAGCTCTGAAGGTCCAGTAACTCCATCCTCAGAAAGAACAACCCAAGAGGAGAATAGCAGCTCTGAAGGTCCTGTAACTGATCCATCCCCAGAAAGTACAACCCTGGAGGATAATGGCAGCTCTGAAAGTCCTGTAACTGATCCATCCTCAGAAAGTACAACCCAAGAGGAGAATAGCAGCTCTGAAGGTCCTGTAACTGAACCCTCAGCAGAAAGTTCCACTCAGGAGGATAATGGCAGCTCTGAAAGTCCTGTAACTGATCCATCCCCAGAAAGTACAACCCAAGAGGAGAATAGCAGCTCTGAAGGTCCTGTTACTGATCCATCTTCTGAAAGTTCAACCCAGGAGGATAGTGGCAGCTTTGAAAGTCCTGTAACTGATCCATCCCCAGAAAGTACAACCCAAGAGGAGAATAGCAGCTCTGAAGGTCCTGTCACTGAACCCTCAGCAGAAAGTTCCACTCAGGAGGATAATGACAGCTCTGAAAGTCCTGTAACTGATCCATCCCCAGAAAGTACAACCCAAGAGGAGAATAGGAGCTCTGAAGGTCCTGTCACTGAACCCTCAGCAGAAAGTTCCACTCAGGAGGATAATGGCAGCTCTGAAAGTCCTGTAACTGATCCATCCCCAGAAAGTACAACCCAAGAGGAGAATAGCAGCTCTGAAGGTCCTGTCACTGAACCCTCAGCAGAAAGTTCCACTCAGGAGGATAATGGCAGCTCTGAAAGTCCTGTTACTGAACCATCCCTAGAAAGTACAACCCAAGAGGAGAATAGCAGCTCTGAAGGTCCTGTTACTGGACCCTCAGCAGAAAGTTCCACTCAGGAGGATAATGGCAGCTCTGAAAGTCCTGTCACTGAACCCTCAGCAGAAAGTACAACCCAGGACGATAATGACAGCTCTGAAAGTCCTGTAACGGATCCATCGCCCGAAAGTACTACCCAGGAGGATGATGATAGCTCTGAAAGTCCTGTAACTGATCCATCAACTGAAAGTACTACTCAGGAGGATAATGGCAGCTCTGAAGGTCCTGTTACTGAACCCTCGGCAGAAAGTTCCACTCAGGAGGATATTGATAGCTCTGAAAGTCCTGTAACTGATCCATCAACTGAAAGTACAACCCAGGAAGATGATGGCAGCTCTGAAAGTCCTGTGACTGATCCATCAACTGAAAGTACAACCCAGGAGGATGATGGCAGCTCTGAAAGTCCTGTAACTGATCCATCAACTGAAAGTACAACCCAGGAGGATGATGGCAGCTCTGAAAGTCCTGTTACTGAACCCTCGGCAGAAAGTTCCACTCAGGAGGATAATGGCAGCTCTGAAAGTCCTGTTACTGAACCATCCCTAGAAAGTACAACCCAAGAGGATAATGGCAGCTCTGAAGGTCCTGTTACTAAACCCTCGGCAGAAAGTTCCACTCAGGAGGATAATGGCAGCTCTGAAAGTCCTGTTACTGAACCATCCCTAGAAAGTACAACCCAAGAGGATAATGGCAGCTCTGAAGGTCCTGTTACTGAACCCTCGGCAGAAAGTTCCACTCAGGAGGATAATTGCAGCTCTGAAAGTCCTGTAACTGATCCATCAACTGAAAGTACAACCCAAGAGGATAATGGCAGCTCTGAAGGTCCTGTTACTGAACCCTCGGCAGAAAGTTCCACTCAGGAGGATAATGGCAGCTCTGAAAGTCCTGTAACTGATCCATCAACTGAAAGTACAACCCAGGAAGATGATGGCAGCTCTGAAAGTCCTGTGACTGATCCATCAACTGAAAGTACAACCCAGGAGGATGATGGCAGCTCTGAAAGTTCTGTAACTGATCCATCAACTGAAAGTTCCACTCAGGAGGATAATGGCAGCTCTGAAAGTCCTGTTACTGAACCATCCCTAGAAAGTACAACCCTAGAGGATAATGGCAGCTCTGAAGGTCCTGTTACTGAACCCTCGGCAGAAAGTTCCACTCAGGAGGATAATGGCAGCTCTGAAAGTCCTGTTACTGAACCATCCCTAGAAAGTACAACCCAAGAGGATAATGGCAGCTCTGAAAGTCCTGTAACTGATCCGTCTCTAGAAAGTACCACCCAAGAGGATAATGATAGCTCTCCAAATCCATCAACTGAACTACCAGAAAGTTCAACTCAAAGCAATGAATCTCCATCAGAGCAACCTTCCGATAATACGACCGAGGAAAACCAGGGACCTAGCACATTGAGTCCAGAATTTTGTACATTGAGTCCTGAGGATGAACAACAAACGCAAGTTTCATGGGTGACTTTTTTCAAGGATGCTGATTATGATTCCTTGAACAATCAAAAGTCCAAGGAATGGATTGGAAAGAAACAAAAGGAGCTGAATGCCACGTTCTGTACTCACCTGCCCAATGGAGTCTTTTTGCGGGATCCCTCGTCCTGCAATAAGTTCTTTATCTGCCTAAACGGGAAGCCTATGCCTGGCAATTGTCCCAGCAACCTGAACTTTGACATCAAGAACAAGGTGTGCAATTATCCCAGCTTGGTGGACTGCTCCATCGACGAAGTACCTGAGGTTGTGACGAAGAAACCATCTGAGGACGATGCCACTCCCGACTGCCGGTCCCTGCATAATGGTGCCTATATAAGAGATCGCACTTCCTGCAGCAAGTTCTACGTTTGCGCCAATGGTCGTACCATAGCCCGGGAGTGTCCTCGTGGACTCTACTTTGACTTCAAGTCCAATTTCTGCAACTATCCCCGACTGGTTGAGTGCTCCATAGGCGAGAGTTCCGTGGCTGCCCATCAGCCCTTGAGTTGGAGTAGCCTCCCGGATTGCAGTAAGTCCCTAGATGGCATCCGGTTCGGAGACATCAAGATGCGCAACAAATACTATTCCTGTCGGAAGGGAAGAGCTGTGCTCTATTATTGCAGTCCTGGAAAGTGGTTCGACGCCGGGAAACAGAGGTGCGTCGATTAGAAGCTTCTGAACTGAGCCAAGGAGCAGCCTACGAGGAGGATATACAATCCTAAATTAAGTTGTAAAACAAATGGTGATGGGGTATATAAAAAAGGGTAAATGGGTAACATTAAGTTTATTATTCTAGAGTGGTTACTGGCACAAACATACAAACTATTTACACACGAATAATTCTTTTCATGAATACTCAAGAACAAGTTGAAAAAGAAAACACTTCTTTTATGTCAAAAATAATATCAGAAACTAAAATTCTAGAAGTCTGTGGAAGAAGTAAGTCAAAGAATTAAAAGCCAAACCGCGTGTCCATTATAATACCGGCCAGCTATCTGAGATAGCTTTTGGAAAGGCCAGACAAACGCTAATTTCTTTGCCGCTGAAACGAGGCTCCGGCTATCCCACAAAGTTATCCCATTTAAATTTAATTACGAGATAAACGCATGTTCCTGATGTTTCTGACGTGGCAAGGACTTAGGCTCCTATACGGCTCCTTGGGAAGTAGGGAGCGTGCTCCGGTTACCTTAAAGTCGACGATGCCTCCGTCTCCGTCTCCGGCTCTGTCGCCGGCTATAATTAAATTGTCCAAGAGTTTGGAAGGCGGGAACTGTAAAGTGGGTGGGGTGGTAAGGTCCTTCCGTGGCAGACTGACAGGCACTTTGCGTCACTGTCGTGCGGCGGCGACAAATTACAGGACACGGCTCCGTTTGCGCGCCAACTCATCGATAGGAGGTCCTGGCCGGGGGTGGTGCTATGCAGCACGAAATCGATTTGATTCCAAGGCAAGTCCAGACACCAGACGCACAAGTCTCATGTTACACTTGCCATCTGATAAGAGCTCACGACACCACCCACCCCATCCAACCCACCCATTCTGCACTTTTTTTAAAGTCTAGTGCCAAAGGATCCCCTCCAGCTAATAAATAAAGTCAGAGTGTTGGCTAAGCAGATCGATCTAGGGGCGTTGAAGTAATAGGTCTTGATTTCTACATATCTAATTAAATTTCTCATAATATCAACTTTTTAAAATATAATTCCTCAAATAATACGAAAGTTATAAAAGTTACCATTAAGCCATTGGGGCGCCAAAATTTGACTACAGTGGGCTATGCCTAACACTGCCAAATACAACCAGGCGTATGGGACCAAGAGCAGAGAACTATGCTGAAAGAGAGAAAAGAAATTAGGAAATGGGGTGGTTTTGTTAGGGGGCTGGTTTTTCTACCCCCAAAGGCACCGGCTTCAGTTCGCCCTCGACTCTGTATCGCTCCGGTTGCCGCAATGATTCGCCTTAAATAAATACGAGTGCCTGGTGCATTAAATATAAACAAATACTGCCATTCAATAACAAACTATACAAAGTGAGTGGAGTGCTTCAAGTCCTTGTTCCAAGCTGGAATTAAGCCAAGAACTGGTCCACCTTTTCGGAGTCTCGGTGGAGCCTCTCACTCGGCTTGGCAATCGATAAGCTTAACAGGGGGCTGTCCACTCTCAGCCAGGCACTAACTAGTAACTGTTAACTGGCTAACGAGAAAGCTGGGGAGGTTAATACTAAGGCGAGACGCCAAAATAATCGCCAATTCGCCCGGACGAGTCCGCATTCGCAATCGAAACGTTGAGTTGGAGACTTTCTCCCGCGCTATTACCTTTCCCGTATATTTGAGTGAAATATTCAAAGGCTTATTTTAATTGTGTCTCAAAATAAAAAAAAAAAATATTGTTTAAACATTCCATAGTTTTCGCGTTCAGAGCTTATTCCATAATAAATTAAACTTTCTAGTGTGTGAGTAGCTTTGTACATAATAGAGTATCTCCCAAAAAAAAAAAAACACTCGGTTCGTGCAAACCGGATAACTGCCAAGGGCGTCGGATTCAGTTTTTAAATAATTGAGAAAATCAGTAATCAGTAAACAACACCCAGAGCAAAGTGCAAATGAATTCCCAGTCACAGTGTCGTAAAAAAGAATCAAAATGGAAAAAATAACGAGTAATATCCTGCGGATAGGGACCGCTTTTAACAAAAAAAAAGGACATAAAAAGTAGCGGGAATGGGAACAGGAGCAGCAGGCAAGAAGAAGAGAACAGGAGCAAGTGAAGAAGGAGCAAGTTGGCGGCTCGGGGGTTGCTGCTCCCGTATCCTTGTTCCCTGTACACCGTCGCGTATCCCGTGCTCCCTCGCTGAGGTCATTTGCACTCATTTGTCCCAAAAAGAGGGTGGATTTTTCCTTGGTCCGGCCACGCCGGCAACCGAATGTCCTTGCGGGTGTGTGTGAGTGTGTGTTACGGTTAATCTCATTCATCAGAGAGCCGCAAAAGGAGCCGTCAAGTTGAGTTTTACACATTTTACGCCTGCGAGTACTACGAGCGAGTCTCCTGCTTTCTTTCTCTCTCTACTCCTTCCTCTCTCTCTCTCGCTCTCTCGCTCTCTCTCTCTCTCTCTGTCTGTCTTTCTCTCTCAGTGGCAGGTCCTGTCGCAGGACCTCCACTCTTTGCGGAGAGTCTGCTGTTAAAGCTGCTGTCTCGCTCACATGGCGAAGGTCCTTCACGCATATTCTTGAATGTGTGTGGGCACAGGGGTACACACAACCCACCAGCCTGCGAATGTGTGAAAGTAGTGCCACACACACACACACACACGCATGCTGGCATCCAGGGTCAGGTCAGGAAGTGTGGTAATGGGGGATTATTCTGTTGCGTTTGTAACACCCCATCCCCCATCCCCTCAACAACACCAGAACCTCCGTTATTCCTGTCACTTTGAAAATCCACTCGTCCCACAGTTTTGGATTTTCTAATTTATATTTTTTGTCCGACCAGGTCTTAGCCAAGGCTGCCGGACAGGTGATTTATTTGCGTCCGCAGTCCGCAAAGTCCAGCCGGACCTAATCCTCTGCCACCTTTCAGAAGACCCATATAAATAGTAGGTCTCCCGTCCAAATCAAACTACTGCTTCCAATATATAACAAGGCATTTGGGAGGACAATACTTTTTGGCTTTTAAAGAATCGTAATTCCCCAACGATAAGGACAACAAAATATATTGTAGGTGATGAAAATTAGTTAAACAACACGTTAGACTGTACATATGTTGAGGTCCTGTTGAGGAGCCTCCTCCCATTGCTGCACGGCTGGACACGCCACTCGGAGTCGTCGGGGCAGCCAGGCGTATTAATCATTAGCCTGACCTCGACCCTTTCGCGTCGCCCCACCAAACAGCGTACAGATCCTTGAAATCCCAGCCAACCCCGTTCGGAGGGGCAAGAAGAACCACTTGATGGGGCTGTCAGCTTATGTGCTGCGCTGGGCACAAATGAGAAAACTGCCAACGGCTAAACATAAAAATAAATAAATAAATTTGATTGCGATTGCGGTTTCTTGTCTGGACTTGGTCATGCTCGGTCTCGGTCTCGGTATCGGCGGTTGTGGCTTTGACTTTGATTGGGGGGTGTGTCCCAGCCCTGGGGGCAACCTATTTGGCCCCCGGCTTGGCTCCCGCCATTAATCTGTCTGTGGGATTGGGATTTGGCCGAAAGGCAAATCGAGGGCTTTGATTTTTTTTCGTGCTTCGGCCTCCGATTGCTCTTGTCATCATTGTGGCTGCTTTTTGCGTCTTGGAATTGTCTCAGCTGTCACCCGTTTGGGTGTTTCTTGTCAACACCCTAACACTAAGTCCCTGTCTCCCAAAATCCGAACCCCGCCAAGCCAGGCTGTAGTCCACACTTTCACGGTTTCGTCCTCCCAATCTTATGATTTGGCATTTTTTTTGTTCCCCCAAAAAGCTGCCCCCAAAAGAGTGGTGTGGGGAATGGGAAGAAAAGGGTTAACACTCGATGAATGACGTTGAGTTATTTAAGAAATTTAGTTGAAAGCAGAAAGGAAATGATTTTACATTAGTTTAGTCACTTTTTAAATAGCTTTGAATGAAAGAAATCCGTATTGTTCAAGCTCTCTCAAATGTGGTAAAATGATCCTGAACCAATATTTAGTGACCTCTCTGACCACAAGAGAACTGAGCCAAAACAATGGCCAGGAGGCTTCTCCATCTTGCCCTTGTCGCTGAAATTACTCATACGCCGCGTGGCCCCGACTGCACTCAAATATAGTGACGTGTTTTTTGTCTGTTTCTGTTGTAGTTGTTTCAGGTTTCTGTCGGCAGTTCAGTTCCGTTTCCAGCAGACAAATAGACATGCCCCATGCAGACGTGAGTCAGACACAACTTGCGGACATGGCCAACACGATTTCAGCACTCGGAAAAAAATATTTCCAAATTTACTTTTCAACTCCTACTGAAGATTTAAAAAGAAACTAAAATTTTGAATTGTATAAAATTCAAACAAGCATTTTCCCATGTGCAGGCAGTTGGTGAAGGAAAACAACATGCGAATTCGCCAAAAAAAGGGTTCTGGCAACATAAAAAACTCCGCTGCCATAACGTAATTTCTTTTGTTTATAACGTCCTGCAGTTAATACATTTGCATTGTGTGTGCGAGGTGTCGGCGAATGCCAGCCCCTCCACCCCCACAGCCGAGACAACAAAGCATATCCTTTTGGTAACTCCCCCCTTTGTGGCATTGTTGCCACTGCTTTTACTGCCCCTCTACCCTTGGCCCTTCATTGAAAGCCAAAGTGAGTGTTTTTTTTTGGGGTGTGGGTGTGTGCTTTTAACGCGCTGCCCGAAAATGGTTCAGGTGTGCGGAGCAAACTGAATTTAATGCCATCCATTGTATATAAATATTTATAATGTACTCGTTTGCACAGGTCTGACCATTATTTTCTGGAAATCACTAAAATGTGTACGAAATACAAAGGTTCTGATGGGGCCTCGGGGTTGGGGGCCAGGGCCTTAAGCCTCAGAAAAGAATATGCTTCCGATATGGTAAAGTACATGCATGTCAGTCATTAAAATTTGAAGCTTTTTATGTGGCTTGTAAAATGTAGGGAGAACGTTCAGGTGAACTAGGAGATTTACTATCCAAAAGATAGAAATATTCCTCAAAGTAAAATAGAAAAAAATGCATAAAGAAAATAAATATTGGACCTTATCCTGGTCAAAAATGAACAACAAAACAATCATCCCAAAAGGAGAGTTCTAAATCGGGAACGACGAAATATCCACACAAATGTGATACGACAGGGAAACCCCACAGGGACCATTAATTGTATGTCGTCTAAATTTTTTTCACTTTAACTTTGTGTTGGCCATTTCGACCATAGTTTCAGTTGTTATTGTTCCTGTGACTGCTCCGTTACTGTTGGCCATGTTTCTATGGAGCGGCCGAAAGCGGCCAAAGCGGCTTTTGTTGCGTTTGTTGCCAGCCTTCTTTGTGTTGAAATGCTAGTTCTGGGTAATTTATGCGGCTTCCCGGCTCCCAGCGCCCTCACTTCCCATAGCCACCCATTTTCCACCCATTTTCCGCACCCCATTTTTGTTGCTATTACCGAACAAATTGGGGAACCCAATTTTCCATCCAGACAAGTCAAAATTATTCGCTTTGATTTGTATTTTCCGAATTTGTAAATTGGAGGGCAATCTTTTTCCGTAAAAAAAAAGAAGCAGACGTTCGAACGTATATCCTGTAATGTCCTTTCAAAAGCGATTTTCTCAACTGCCCAGAAAATTGGTTGCCATGGTGGCCAGGACAATAACAAAAAATAAACAAAAAAACCAACAGCCATGGAAATACACAACAAATGCTGGCCCTCCTTCCCGCAAACCCACACATACATATATTCACTGTATATGTGTGTATGTCCTTTTTGTACGCCCACATTTATGTAGGGGTTTGTGCCTGAGTGTGAATATTAGGTCATAGACGTGAATATGTTTTGGCCAGAAAGCAAATTGCTGTGGCATGCTTTCCTCTGGTGTTTATTAATTGTAGTTTTCCTTTCCCAACATTTTCCTGCTTGTCTTTGAATAAGATTCTTGAACTTTGAGCTTCCATTGGCAGAGTATGAATTCCCCCAAAAGTTGTGCAAATCTTTCATCTCTAATTCATATAATCTGTTTTCTTTTTCATGAAAATGAAACAGACTGCTTAGTGCTGTGGGAGCTTCCTTTCAACTAGATTCGATGGCCTGAGGACTCGGAATTTAAAAAAAAATTTAATTTATCTCGCTGCTTTGGAGTAAACATGCGACCCATGGGAAGATGCCAGGCGCAGAAAAAGTCGCTCACAAAGGAGGACAAAGTGAAAAGCTATAATCAGATTTAATTAAACACGAAATTGGAACGCTAGCTGGCTGGCAGTCGTGATTTCAGAATGTGTGTGACACGGTCGCTGGTCATGTCCTGGCTCCTAGTTCCATACGTATGTGAGTGTGTTGCACTTTTAGCTGCCTGCCTCTGATTTGTCATTATTATTTCGCTTTATGTGGAGCAGCTGGCAGCAGAATATGTGGAGCACTCATGGGCAGTACTTGGAAATCAAAGCCAGCTTCTTATTGCAGTTGAAGCTCATTACTTTTTTAACGCCCGCCCACACCCTTCCGGACATGCCACGAGATATGTGGCTGAACAGCCGCACAATGTATTCATGGTGGCCTGCCTGGTGGCGCCACTGCCCCGGCTGGGTCTGGGGCATGATAAACCGATCCACTTGGCGTATGCGTAATATTTCATTTTGCATGCACTTTTAAGTGCAAACTGTGTCGGCACTTCGAGAGGCTAAATTTATGCATTGATTGCCTCGATTTATGGGTTATCCTGCCATATCCAAACATTAACATGAGCCAGTATGTTATTAAATGACTTGATTGGGAATTTTAAATCCTTTAGCCAGTATCGATTATCTTTCAGTGTGTCCTGGCAGCCGCAAGCTGTTGCCAATCGCTCTTCAGATTTCACTCGTTTTTCCAACTAAATGCACTTTTTTCTATTTGCAGAAGCGAAATTGGATCGTTAATCTCCAATAAGGCGACACTTTCGGCGTGGAGGAGGAAATTCATAAATGAAAGCTTCTAATTGTCGGAGAATGACAAACGCGACAAGAAATCATCGGGAGAGGACAAAAGCAGAGCCAGCTTTTTAGATAGCCTGCGATAGCCGCAAAAATTGCGCCACCAAAGCGGGCGGGATGCTGTTGATGCCCACATCGTGTGGGCCGGGTCCTCCGCCCACTGACCACGCCCCAGTTCCCAGAACCTCCCACTCCACATCCACTTCCTCCCACACACACAGCCACACCCACTCAGCTGAATACTGGCCGTCCCCGCTCCGACAGGAAAGTGATGGCGAAAAGGATCTGCGGTCGGAGAGCGCCAGGACCTCGAGGAACATTTCGAGTTCGGGCCTGTCCCATTGGCTACTAATGCTGCTAATGCTGCTCGCCATTTTGGCCCAGACTCCAGGGAGCCAGGTGGCAGCCGAGAAGAGTAAACACTGTGAGTACAACTTATCGGGGGCTACCTGTCCGAAGGGATTACGTTTGAAGGGTTTTTAGATAAAATTCGAACCTTTTGCTTTTAAATATTTGATTTAAATCCGGAGGAAAAAGTTTACTTAACTATAGATTATATTATTTTCTGTCTTAAAAGGAGTTGTCTATTTGTGCAATGGAAATGAGAAAATCCATATGCGACCTTCCCATCCGCCATAAACTTTGACATTCTTGTTCAATAAATTCTGTGAACAGCTTAGTTTTATGTTTCGGCTGCCGTTTCTCGATTTCCCTTGGCCCGGCAATAAAAATTTGTTTGAGCAAATGTGATAAAAGTGCATTAAAATGTTGCCGAAACGAGCATACGACCAAAAACCGGTCACAAAAAATGTAAATGCCCGAACTATAAACATATGAACACCCCGGATATATATTTGTGTGGCATGGCTCTTGTGGTAATTCATTCACTTGCCGCATATTGTTTATGTGGCGAATAAACAACAAATAAATATATTTTTACGATGCAATGCCAACGCACATGCGATGGCATTTATTTGGTTACCTTGTTGTGGAAATAGTATTCTGCGATTGTGGCGGAAAATTCATGTAAACAAGAAATACATGGAATTTTGACTTTAAGCCTCTTATGTATATTTTTATGGAACTCCCATCTTGAGGAAAGTAATCTTCGGCAAAGAAGTGCAGTGTCGGAAGTAGTCCGATTATAAACTGGTTACGGAACTCGTACCCCTAACCGTACGGAGGTATATGGTTTCCTCGATGTGTCTAAACCGAGAATAGCGGTCGCAATCGCCGATCCATGAAATGGAATTACTCAAGCGGAGCGACGCGTCGTTGCCTCTCGGCTTTTTCCTCTCCGGTTTTCTCCATTTCGCCGGCGTTACGGCGTTCCGGCGACGAAAGTTGTTGCCGCAAATTATTTCCGTATTTTAGCATTAAATCATAATTAAAATTTGAAGTAAAACAACTTACATGCCAGCAATTGGGGGCGCACTGCCACTACCTCGCCTCGTAGTCGCGGCAAAAGTTTGCTTGTCGAGGGCGCGGAAAAAGTTCATTGCATACTTATTTGGGCTTGTTTCCGGTTTGCTGCCGACGCGGCCTCCATTGCCCTTTCCCTTTCTCCTCCCGCTCTCTTTGCCTGGTTTAGCAGGATTCCATTGCAGCCTAATTGCAGCCTCCCCGGGAATAGAGTCGGGTGACAGTGCCTGAGATTTTGCCTGCCAATAGATTTTATTTAAAGTTTTTAAGAGAAAATATTTAATCTTAATAGAAATAAATCTATTTTTTAAAGGATATTCCAGTCAAATTTCGTTTTTTTTTGAAGTAGTGGTTATTATTAATAAAAAAAACCACAGTACCTTGGTATGATTTCGCTTTTCTTGCTCATTTCCGGGCGACAAGAACGACAACGCTTAGCTGCACTCGCTGCTACTCCTGTCCCTGCTGCTGCTCCTGTTTCTGGGGCTCCTTGCAGCTCCTTGCAGCTCCTTGTTTTTGTTGGTCACACACACACACACACACTCAGACACAAACGCGACCGCAAGAGCTCCCATCTCCCAGCACCCCTCCAGCCCTCCCTGGACGGCTGTCCCCGACAGACTTGTGGCCCACGTGGCGTGTACTTAATTTCCCATGCTCATTGCCGGGCGCGTTAACTTTTTTACCGGCCACATACTTACTGCCTTTTCCTTTTGCTTTTCCACCTCCTTGTTTCCTCCTTTGTGCCCTTTCCCTTTCCTGGAATTTCCCCCGCCATTGAAGACTTCCCAACTCGTTCAACAAAATTTTGCACAAAAGTTTCATAATTAATTTCATGTTAAGTGGCAATGCGAACGGGGCGTGGTCCTGCCAGACCTGCCCACGTCCTCTTTCTACCTTCACCACACCCCTCCCCCGCTCGTCATACCCTTTGCCGGAAAATTCTCCTGGACTGGGTGTCTTTAATTTGAATTGTCATTTCCTTTCTTTAGTTCTCGATGCTTGCCACAGCCGCAGCCACTCCGGTGTCGTCTGCCAGGCATCCGCTTGCCAGCCACGCCCCCTTGCCGGCTGCGGTCGCACGTTCAACTTGATTAGCGCAACTTATAATGAGTGGCACGAGCAGGGGAGATGGGGGCTAAAATTGTTGGGTCCTACTCCCCATTCCACTTCAGCTCTCAGTCCCCATTGCCAAAACACTTGCCAAACAGTCCCTTACAAAAGTAAATGTATATGTACATATGCCAGCACTGAGAGAAATATTTTAAATTATATTCTAAAAGAATAATTTGGAGAGAAAAGTGGTTTTCAATATAAATGGTGATGAAAACGAATACATTGTCTCTTTAAATTCAAAGGCACCCCAAACTTCATTAATATTTAGTATTCATAAAATTATCCTTTCAGTATAGCAGTGGTTTTCATAATTACTTTGCGGGAGCACTCATGGTGGGTTGCTCCTGTCACAGGACCCCAAAAACTCGGCCTAAACGTGCCAATGCAAATATGTGAGTTGGTAGGCACATTTTCGTTAATATTTGCCCATAATTATATATCCTTGCAAGTACAAGTATATTAAGGACACTCGTTCCCGTAATTGGATTGAGTTCGATTTAGTTAAATTAGCTATGAACTAATTTATTTACCCCCAAAGAGTCCTGAGAATAATTAATTGAGGATATTTGATTAAAAATGTTTGAGAATTTCGCTTTCATCGAAATTCCATGGCTCACATTTGGAATTTATTTAACTGGCTTTGATTGCTGAATACTCGGAATAAATCCTTTTGGTCTTTGTTGTTTCATTTTAAATATGGACATTTTATTGGATATTCCTTTATAATGGCAAAAATGCGTATGTTTTGACAAGGGGTCCTGACAGCTAGCAAGCGCCTCATCCCCACAGGATGGCGCACAGAACTCCTCTCACCTCTCTGGCCTTTGTGCGATTCTTGGCAATAATGCGAACATTATACAATTTTGAAAAATATGTCACGTTGCTGGAAAAACGCCCTGTCCCTGCCCTGTCTCTGCTCCTGCTCCTGTCGCTGCTCCGGCCCCTGCCCCCGGCTGGACCCTCATTTTGCCAGGATCCCCAACTCAAACAGAAGCCTGATGGCCGTCTGCCAATAAATTTGTGAGAAAAACAACTGTCGACGAGAACGAAGAGGTGGCATAAAACTTTTGCTCTTTGTGTGGCATAAATATGAATGAATGGATTTGGACTTAGAGCGGGTGGAGGCAGAACACAACTGGTCCACTGCGGCATATACATACTTGCCTCGGAACCAGAGGCGTGTCCTTAGCCAGAGTCCAATGCGGTCTTCCCACGTCAACGGTTCAGTTCACAAAAGGCACAAAGGGCCAAGGGAGCTGGAAGGACTTTCCATGGGCAATAAATTTTAATTTTCTTTAAATCCTTCCGCATACGAAATGAGATTTGTAACAAGCCGCCGCAATCATCTGCCAGTTTTAGCTTTCTTCTCACAGACCCAGCAAGTTGAGGAAATGTCTGCCAGGTCTTGATTAATTGTGAGTGTCTAGAATTTGAATTAAAGTCTTTGGAAACTGGAATTTAAGATGCCACAACACCAGGTGACTTTGTGGGACCGGGACCCTTTAAGGCTTGGGATCTCTAATAATAAATCTTTGCCAAGTTGCAGGAGGAGATCCCTAGAGAGCCTGGTCGCCTGGAAGCCTGGGTCTTGGGGCAGGTCACAGTCAAATGCGCAGATAAATGTTTATGGAAGATAAATTGCAGTTAGCTGATAGAAATCCGCCAGCAACGCATAATAAATTCCATTTGTAGTTCGCAACTTTGGCCAAACAAACAGTTTCTGGGCAGAAAAGGCCATCAAATCGATGAAATCGAGGGAGTAATGCCAAATCGACTATTGATGCGTTGGCATCCCGCGGCATGGTGTCACTGCCAAAAATTGGAAAAAAGGACACCCCTCCTGGCCTCCTTTTCTCATTCAATCCACCAACACAAGAATAAAAAAAAAAAAAAAAAACACTCAACAATGAATTCGTTTTTGCTTTGAATTGGTTTTGTGAAATTGTCCAGGAACGTGGGCGGATCATTTATCAATATTTCCGCTCAACTCCGCTGGGGTATCCTGCGAAACGGGTACAGTAATAGCTTATTATTCCCAAAAACCAATCGGTCGATAAATGCAATTCCTGGCCCACTAACCTAACAGAAGCTGTGTGTTTCCAACTTTAATTTATGTGTTCACATTTTTCGGCTTTTCATCCGCAAAACTTTGTCCCAATTGTGTTTTGTGCCAATCAACCAGAATTTATTTATTGGTTTATAGGATCTCCCTCTTTTTGATGTTATTGAGCCACTATTTGTGCTTAATTCCTTGAAAATCCATCATTGAATCTCAAAAGCAGTTTTATTTTAATAATCGTATTTAATTGAGAGAAATACAAAACTATTTCGATTCTGTTAACTAAAGGAGTTGCTGAACAAAGAATTTCAAGCTTAAAGCCTTGAGTAGACCAGGCCACTGAATGCATTGATGAATTCCATAAAATCCTGGCCATCCTGGCCAGAGATAGAAAAAGGAAAAAGTGTAAGGGAAAGTGTAAGAAACAGGCCACAAAGGGGCATAAAATGAGTTGAACATTCCGGGCATTGTGCCTTCCAGTTAAGCACATGAATCCCTTTTGTAATCAAATGCACAGAAAATTGTATTCTATTCAAGATGGAACCAAGTCCCAAACCTCTTTCGTGTCCCGTCTCCTGATGGGCTTTTGTATCAGACCGGGGGGTGGTGGTATTCTGGGATGTATCTGATCCACTTAGGCATTGCACAGAAATCCAAATCCACGCGCCATCCGCAAAACAAAACAGCAAAATTACCGAGAATCTGCCAGAGCTCCAGGATTCTAAGGCGGTCCTGGCGGGCGTGGCTGGGCTGGAAGAGCTGAAGGAAAAATATTACAAAAAGCGCCTAGGACAATAGCACCAAAATAAGTAAACAATAATAGTAATAAAAGACAGAGAAAATATATATATTATAATAGAAAAGAAAACGCCGCAACAACAATGGCGTAATAAACTAAAGCTAAAGCTAAACTCCCTGGGAAAACTATGCAAAAGTTTTCGCTTTGTTTCGCAGCACCAGCAAAAATGGAATTAATAAAATGGAAAAAATGGTAGATTTTCGAAAAATATTTAACCCCCGGCACAAGGGCAGCGCGAAAATTTAATTAACAATTTGTGAGGGGGAAATAAACAAAAGCCCCACCATGGGCCCCATCCTGGGGGCTCAACCAGGCTTACATCCTCTTCCTCCTTCTCCTCCTCCTCCACTTCCTCCTCGTACTCGATGGGCATTTTCAGCCGAGTCCTGATCTAGTCAGGGATTGAGGAGCCTTCGATGGGTGCATGACAAGTTGAGAGCTCCTTGACAAGTTCTTAATGAAAAGTTGAAAAGCTCGCGAGCATAATTAAACAGACATTTTTCCTTTTTTCCTTTTCATGAACACAATTGCTAAGGTCGTAGGATCCTTTGACCATTTAAAGGCACCATGGAAATAATATTTTCGCAGGCAAAGGTTTTTTCAATAAAAATATTTAAGTATTATTATAAACAAGCTTGAAAGATTCAAAAATATATTAAATATTATCAAATAAAGTATTCCATTTTTTTGTCTGTACTCCAAAAAACTAAGAGGAATAAAAATTAAACTCGTAAATTTCCAAACTTTTGACAATTCAAACATTTTGACAAGCGACAATTCGCTTGATTATTTCCACAGATGGAAATGGAAATGGACAGGGAAGGAACCGAAAGCGACGGGCAAACTTCGATGAATCTTATCGTTGCAGGTCCTTGGCCCAGAACCTGCCTTTGTTCCTTTCGTTTTGCCAGAACTGTCCCCCTTCGGTTCCTTCATTAGTTTGCCACTTCATCTTTGCCGCACGCTCGAGTGACTCTGGTCCTGGTCCTGAGGTCCTAGCCGCCACATCTGAAGCGGCAACTGAAAAGTGACAAAAGTTTAATGATGCGTTTAAGTTGCACGTGGCATGCCCTTTGGCACCGCCGTGATTTGATGAGCTTTACGCACTGCAATCCTTGTTTGCCCCCGAAATGGAAAGGACTCTGGAGGATGTTATTGGTTTTTATCACGTCCCAGCCACAGACAAATTACGGTGTAGTTTCTTGGAGTACTCGACAATAATAATTTATCAGCTTATCAATCTAAGAGCTCTGAGGGATCTCCTCCACCTTGGAGTCCTCCAGCTGCTTGAATTGTATAAGAATCACCAAATACGTGGTAACCGCCGAGAAGATCTTGAAGAGCGTGGAGTTGTCGATGGAGAAGAAGCCGTAGGCGGTGAACTGCAGTTCCTGCTTGATGCTCTTGGTGAGAAACTTGTCGGCGAGATTCTGAAAGTGCTTGCTCTTCCCGTACATCCTGGCCAGGATCTGGGCCGTGGAATTGGTCTCGGACGCCAGGCAATCGCAGGCATTGCAGATGACGGCCATGGTGATGGTTTCGGCCAAGACCCAGGCACAGGACAATCCCATCGTGTTGGCCGTCTCCGGTTCGCTGCTTGGGGTTCCAGCAATGGAGGTCAGGGTGGCGAAGGCCAGGTAGCTTTGATTGGTTACGGTGTAGAAGGAGAATCCGAAGTAGAAGAGGAGCGCCACTCCTGCCACGGAGTTCATGTTCTCGGTGATGTAGCGGAATTTGCACAGGACCTCAATCATGTTGCTCAGCTCCCGCCAGTTGTCCTTGTCGCAGGAGCCCCCCGTTTCGGTCAGGGTGAACTCATCCAGTCGCTGGTTGAGGAAGCCAATCCTTTGGGCCAGATTCATGAACATTGCTCGCAGATAGAGGGAGAACACGGTGGAATAGAGCAGCTGGAGGAAGTAGAAGAGCATTAGGTGGAACTGGCGGGATGTTTCAATGCCGCTCCGATAGTGAATGTAGTGAAAGGCCACTCCGAGCACTCCCAGGCCCGCCGAGCTGACCAAAACGCCCAGCCAGCGGCAGCTGTAGTGGCCCCGATAGCCACACGTCTCCAGGTACTCATCGATGCCGGCTGCGTCCTTCAGGATGCGGCAGTGGCGAGACGCATTCTGGACACTGGACAGCGCCATCATCGTGTAGCTGAACATGCAGAGAAGCGTCTCGATGGTCCGGTTGATTTCCTCGGTGTCCCCCTGAGCGCTCGACACCAGTCTGTACTGGCCCGACTCGAAGATGACGTCCCGAGCCAGGGACAGGGTGGTCACAAGCAACACCACAGCCACCACTCGGCCGTACCAACTTCCCATACGGCCCAGCCGGAAGCTCTCCTCGTTTTCGCCAGTGTAGAAAGGGACCAGGGCACAGATCTGGGCCGGTTTGGCCACCGCCTGGATGTCCAGCAGGAGCTTCATGTCTGGCTAGAGTCTGGTGTTTTCACTGCCAACAATGGCCACGAAATGGCAAAATAATATTTTATTTCCATTCCATTTCATTTCCATTTGGCCATTAACTCTAATTGTCAGCCATTTAAGGCATATTTTGATTAATTTGATGGTTAATGCGATTAATTAATTAAGGGATTTAAGCCATTTTATAAAGGATATGATATGACTAATATTTCTGAATTTTAATGAAATAAAAGCCTAGTTTTATACTTGGAAATGATTAGCCAAAAGGTTCTGTTCGGGCCATTAACTTCCACCCACACATGCTGTTGCCAATTTCCAAATGTCATAACCAAATTAACATCCTGCCAGCCATTAGCCCCGCATATATCCTGGCAAATTATGAATGATGAGTGGGCCGAGTCGCTACCGTGGGAGAATTACAATTATTGGGTAATTGTCCAATTACTTTGACAAACCGCCGATGGCGTCCGTACTGCGTACTCTGGACGTCGATGTGCATGGAGGCGACAATGCCCCCCCGGGGGCTCTGTGGCCAAAAACGAAAAAGTGGGAGCAAGTGACGCCGCAGTGGAGATTAAGCTCATTATGCAAAACGCCAGGGAACTGGATGAGCTGAATGAACTATGGAATCGTTCAGGCGCAGGGCATTCACTTCAATTATTTCATTAAAACTGGATAAGATGGGGCACAAGTGGCGACAAAAGTCCAGAGGCGTCAGCTGCGAGTCCTTGTGGCCCTCGCAGTCCCTCAAAGATGCCGCCATCGAATTTTCGGTGGCGCTAATGGAGCGTGTGAATCCGCCACCAGCTGTCGAACTCGGGCAGCTCCTGGTGCCCAGGATGTGGCATATTGCACCGTAAGAATAATATGGTAGATTGCCAAAGGGGAAGGATATTCTCTAGTTTAAAAATAGAAAACTTGATGTAGTTTGTAAGGACTTTTCCTTCAGTGTTTAGCCTTCGCAGGCGATGACAACACACAAACCCCGGAGGTCATTCGGAGGTCCAGCCAAAATTCAATATCGGAGCTCAGGAAATTCATTGTTTAACCTTTGTTGCTTAAATTGCTCAAATTCCTGCCATTAGTTTGACAAACGAGCCAGCGAAATTATTTTGTTGCAACCAAGTTGCCCAGGCACATCCGGAGGAGCTGGCTGGGATGGGATGATCGAAAAAGCAACCAGATTTCAGGCCAAAGTTCTTGCCACAGCACCGAGCAAACCAACTTTAACCCAACCAGACCAATCCACCGTCCATGCTCTGGTCTCTGCCCGTGAAAGTTTCCTTCAATCGACTCGCTTTGGGGGCACGTACTAAGCTAGCCCCCTTTTTGCGGTTTCGTTACCGTTGGCCCGGCCATTGTTGCCACAGAGAGTGCTCCGTGCGGGATGGGAGGATGTGCCGGGTCGGTTATTCCATTGCTGCAGATTTATTTGCGGTTTTGCATAATCACTGAAAATTAGTTTAAAATATTTACATTAAATTTGCATCCCGATGTCTGGAGTTTCGGGCTTTGAGCAGCCGGAAAGGCTAAGCATAAGCCCTTAAATGGGCATTAGCCTGTTGGCCATGTTCACAGGACATTGCGGGTATTTCTGGGGCTAATTAAGTATACTTCGGTAGTCCTTGTCCCCATCTTGTGCTATCCTTACATCGAATTTCTTTAATTATATTGTGTAAAGAAATGTAATTTATTGGATCTGAAGAATATTGGGAAATATTTATTTTGCTTTTCAATTTATTTTGAGCAAAGCACATGCAGCAAAGGACCTCCATCCAAATAAAAGTTGTAAAGTACCAGGAGCTGCATCCAAAGTCAATAAATGCAAGAAAGATGTATTTTTGTTTTCTTTTCGAAACTTCTCCTGTCACAGCGTCCTCGGCTGAACTTCCTCTAATCATGGCCAGCTACCAAAAGTTAGGTTCATCAAACACGGCTCCCAGAATCATCGTTTCCAGGTGGCAATACGACGGAGCGTATATATGCCGAGCTCGACGATTATCCTTGGACGCATCCTTTGGGGATTACTTTGCCCGGGACTTGCTTGTTTACGTGTGTCAACGAATATAATAATTTTCAGCTGCATTCAATATTTGTCCAGTCGAAGCTCTCAAGGTGGCAGGATTCAAGGACTAAATGCACTGGACTTAAAAGTCGTGATTAATACACTTTTTTTACACACTTTTAAATTCCTTTTTTGCAATACTTTTAACTTGGATGTTATTTTTCTCTGTGTAATCTTGAATCACTTTATTTGCAAAGGTCGTTTCATGCGTGTCGCTCTGGGAAATTGAAGGCAGATAGGCACAAAGTTGGACAGCAGAGTAAACATCATTTTCCTGGCAGGACCAATGATGACATCCAATGTCCATGAACCAAAAAAGAAGCTGCACTCGGGGCTTGGCTTGGAGAAAGATCGCATTTGAGGACACCAAACACTTCCGGTTTCCGGTTTCCGGAAACATTATCCTTTTCCTTCGTCTTTAAATATTTGGAAGGCTTGCCTCAAAAAAATTCAATAGTGGAAAGGAAAAGAGTACTTCAGAGGGATTTTATGTCGATTAATAACGCGGGCAGCAGAAGCCCCAGAATTAATTGTGCCCGTTTTAATCCTTTTGGCAACTGGATCAGGACTTAGCAAATGACATTGCCACCGAATAATCCTGGCCATTAACTGAAAAATTGGCTTTGAGTGGCAGATGAGGCCGAGTCTCTATTGCCGACCAGATTCAGGATATTCACTCACTTGGCTTTAAGCCGAGCATTATCCCTAATTTCGAAAATGCCGTTTTGCCGTGTTCTCCTGCTGTCCTGCCATCAGATTTAAGCCCTAAAACCAGTCTGAAGTCACTCGCCAAATATGGGCCTCCTTCTCACACTCTTTATTACTTATATCCTCCTCTTGTCCTTTTCCCGATTCCCATTCTATGTTTTGCCCTGCCTTTTATCCTTATATTCCTCGTGACACCCTCCCTGCGAGTGCATAAACAAATTGAAGATAAACATACTTATGTCCTTGTATATCTATATCTGGGAGGACACTGAAAATAAGGATTGAGGATTTGATTTTCAAGATTCTACAATTATATTAAAATCCTGAAAAATAAAAACCCAAAAAAGGCTACTTTTTAATTATTCTTCTTTCATAACATATATTTTTGGAGTACATTCTGATGCCACATGGACTGATGGAGGAGCCTGAACTTGAAGCATGTTGCAATTTCAGCTGCCAGATCGGCGACGCCTCCGCCAGTGCAAATGGAATTGTTTTCCCTGGCGCTGCCAACATTTGTGTCAGAAATGCCTTAATTTATAGAAAATGTATCCGAGCTGTGGGGTGGAAAGGAGCAGGACGGGGCATGAAGCCAGAAGGGCTGCCATGAATGTCACATGGGTCTCAACGTCCTGTGCGCGGCTTTCGTTTGTCTTTCGCTTCGCTCAGAGAAGCAGAGCAAAGCCCGACAGCCCCAAGGCATGTCCTTCCCCGTTTTTGCCCCGAACTCGCCCCCATCCCGGCATATCTCTATCTTTTCCCCAAGGGCTCACTGCAGATGCATGATAATCCCGATATGTACATAGGGGTAAACACGCCGCCTCCACTTTCCTCCTCGTTTCTGCCCCACCATTCCTGTCCAGAAATGATTGAGGGATTTCTGTCCGCCTAAGAGCCAATGATAACGGCAGCGACAGCGGCACTGGCAACGGAGCACTTTGCTCTTCATTTTCACTCCACAACGTAATTGATATTTTACAATTGTGTCTGCCGGTTCATTTTCGAGTCCTCCGAGCCTTCCCCCAACGCTCCTCTGGTGTCTGAGGCAAATTGTGCAGAAATTCTATTTCTCACTTGCCCCCAAAAGCCCCTCTGGTCGTTGCCGGGTTGCAAGGATATGTAGATGCGGATGCATGTGTAGGATCTGCGCTGCCTCCGCTCCGAGCATCTCTACATTTGTCCCTGTCGATGTTGCAACTGCCAGATGACTGGAAATTATTCAAGCAGAGCCAGCTGCTGCGAATTTGTCAGAAGTTTGTCTTAAAAATGAGAAAATTTAACTTCAAAGCAAAGGAGGGAACAGGATTTAGCGGCAATGGGAGTTCCAAGTAATCAATATATTCCTGATGGTCACCTGTGTTATTTTTGGTTTTCCATATTTTCCGTGTCATGGTTATAGACCATTACTCGACTCTAATCGGTCAAGTTCCCTCGTTAAGGTCGTGACTTGTGAATTATTTTTCTGTTACTTGTTTAAGGAGTTCAGAAGGCCTCCACCAAACTGAAAGCCCATGGAAAATTACTCACCAAAGTGGCTTGCGGCCAATTTGGCAGGTGGCTTAGAGCAAGCCACGCCCCCTTCTACCGCCCCTAGTGCCACCCAGTTCTTTGGTTCACGGTGCTATTTATTTTGCCGGAGATCAAAGCGAAATGTGTAACAAAATTGCCAATTACATATAAAGCAGAAAAAACTGTCTACCTAGTCAGGCTCCTAGGGTCCTTTTTGTGTTTTTGACGCCACTACACAGAGGAAAATAAAAAAAACTTAATGTTAAAATCAAAAAAGATTACTTGACTTTACTTAAACTCCCTTAATTTTTTCTCACTGTGTATTCAGAAGTTGGGTCCTGAAACAAAAGGGCAGCCCCAGCTCTGTCTGGCAATTCAATCCAAATTGTGAATTCAATTTTGAAGTTGGCAACGCGCGCAAGGACGACGAGGACAACAACGTTTGTGACCGAAAATGAGGCATTTGCTACCGGGAGAGCCACTGCTCCCAGCCACTCGCATGATGGCTCTTTTAGCCCGATTCCCAGTCCACCTCCGGATGTGTTCAGGGCGTAAAACGAATTTGTAGTAAATTCCTTGGGGGTCTCCCCCCCACACATCCAGGCCCAGTCTCATCTCGTCAGCTCAGCAGCTCACCAGCTCCGCCAGGATGCGGCGTCATCTTTTCGTGTGCGTTTTATTGGGGGGCGAAATTGAATTAGTACGGCGGGAACGGAACGGAAGCGGTTTCTAGGCAGGAAATTGCCTGAAATCAGGCGCACATAAGCTCAACATGGTGGACCATGGAGGGTCATGGAGGGCCATGGGTCTTTAAGAAGCTGCCTCTGCCCCGCTCTCTGTTCCCGTCGTACATTCTTTTGTTTCATTAAAAATGGGAAAATTCCTGCCCCTTGTCCCGGCATCCTGGCATGCGTTGCCTTTATGAAAAGCCCGCCACACCCTCATTTGCATGCCCCGATGTCCACTTGGCCGGGGAAATGGGTATCGTTTTATGTTAATGCATTTGGCACTTAAGCGCTATAGTTTTCGCCATCAAAACTAATTAAAAGTTGCTTAAATAATGTGATATTATATTCACATTGCCGCTTGCCACTTGCCACTTGCAGCTGCCATCGTTGCTTCGTTGAGGTCGTTTTGATTGAGCCGGGGAATACGAAAAGTTAGAACAGAAACTATCCCCCAGGACTATTCAAACTTGTCACTAAAACAGTTCACTGGGAGAAAAATTAGATGTCAGAAGTTGATAGTATTATTCCCAAAGTTTTACAAAATATATTACGCATATTTAATAATTAATTTTTTCTACAATATCTAAGAATTATTACGTATACGCAATATTATGACATTAATCCGAAAGTTCTGAAAAGGCCCCTAAAACAACAATACGCAATATTGTTTTCAATCTCTCGCCTTAAAATAATAAACTTACATTTATTAATTTCAAAACTTTAATGCAAGCATTCTCAGTTATTGTGGCCATTTAGCAAAACATATTTTTTATCGGGCTCACAAGGATATTCGGTATTAACGTGTGCGTTGAATTTGTGATCAGCTACTTGGAACTCCTTGGAGTACTCCGAGTATTATGCAAATTCACCGCATCCAGTTGCCAGTTACCAGTTGCCAAACTGCAGTCGAGAAAGGATAATAATAAACGCAACTAGTGAGCAGGGAAACATGTGCAAGTAATACGCGAAGCGAAGCGTAAATGAATTTTTCATCCTTCCATTAAAATTTAAGTGCACATTTTCCGGCGCAGCGCACGAGACGCCGCAGCGCCATTAAGCCGAAAGGAAGTTGCCAACGGAGACGTGTGAGAGGAGTTGAAGGAGGCAGGTCCTGGCTTCACTATAACTATATATAATAATATATATACATCGGCTACGGATATATTAAAAAAGCAACACATGAGGGGAAAGCTAACTTTGAGCAAAGAAAAAGTTTGTTTATCCTTGTAGCTTTTGTTGTTGAGTTATAAAAAAGATTTTAAAATATTATTTTAGATTTGGATTAAACCCACATTCTACTTTTTTTAAAAAACTTTTGCAACAATTTTGAATTTTTCAGACTACATGCAATCGCTGTGCAAGAACCACTTCCTGCAGCAGCTCTACCGGAAGATCGACGGAGCCGTACTCTGGTCGCAGAACGAGCGCAACCTGGACTGCATCATCACCTTCCAGACGCACTCGGTCCTGCAGCGCTTCATGCTGCGCTTCGACATGCTGCAACTGGACTGCAACGATCACCTGCTGGTCTACGATGGCGCCCACGCCGTCTCCACGCCCAAGGTGAGTCCGTTACCGTAATTATGCCAAAGGCTTTGGCGCATTGAGATCTGTCTTGGGTGGAATATAAAACACGCCCGTGGGAGTGCTACGTGCCACACATTTTTATTAGCCAGATTGCTGATTTGCATATGCAAATCGAAATGCCAGCGGGAAACTGTTCCATGTAACCCAAAAGCCGGAGGCGGCTTCACTCGGGGAAAAGGTTTAAAATAAAATTAAGGATCTCCAATAGTATGCTACACCTGTGATGATATGCAAATACTCGCAGTGTATCAGATTGGAAATGGCTAATCACGTGAGTGACTCAACCAACTCCGTGCGAACAATTAGATTGCGACTCGAAACGCATGCGGAGGAGCCGTCTCCTCGAACATGTGTATCCAATTCCCGGCGAGAGACCTGGGTGGGTTTTGGTGAAAGTGCAGAGAAGTGTAATTATTCAGGATGTGTGTCTGTGTGAGTATCGAGGATATTGCTGCACAGTAGATTGAATTATTACGAAGTGAATTGTGAAACGGGCAATTCAAATTAGAATCACTCACGGCAGAATGATATGTATGCAAATATTCGCATGTATGCCAAGTGAATTAAGTGATGCTGCTTCTCCATTTTCGTAATCAAATAATGGCATTCGGTATTCGGTAAAAAACCCAAAAACATAAATATTTATTTATAGATTTTTGCTTTATTTGATGAGCCATCGAGACCCACTGATACGTTGCGCCTGCGGTGTGGGCTAATGTATATTTAATTTGTCCTTGTTCGAGATGGCAGAAGATAGCTGGGCCAGGACATTCGTTTATTTGCATACCTTCATTACGGAAACATTTGCTAACGTATGTAATGTAAAAAAATGAGTCTCCTCTCTAATATCCACAAACACTGAACCAAAAAAACACCAGGATATAATTTTTGTTTAATTTATTCATGCAGTTTACATTTACA
The DNA here is from genome assembly GCA_018150405.1 of Drosophila varians. Taxonomy (NCBI): domain Eukaryota; kingdom Metazoa; phylum Arthropoda; class Insecta; order Diptera; family Drosophilidae; genus Drosophila; species Drosophila varians. Next base: position 10,898,894 of record JAECWK010000135.1, read on the forward strand.
TAATATTATTTGTTATCTAAGGACAAACGGTGGACTATGATTGGTTTTTAAGGACATGTGTTTCCCGTTAATGTTTTTATTGCATCCTTAAATGCTTTGATTTCTCTGAAGGAGTGGGGGACTGTGGGCCACCCAGTGGCACACACAGGCCCCTATCGATTACATGCCACATCCCTGGAGCTGTATCCCGGTTAAGTAACGTTTAAGGAATCCGATGACGAGACACATCCCTATCCATATCCCTATTCCTCTCCTTACATATATGCAAATATGCACTAGCATCACATGTCGATAGTTAAGGCCAATCATTGCTTAGTTTGCGACACTCGAAGGCGGGTGGATGGGTGGATAGTGGGTGGCTTGGCTGGGGAGACTGCACCACAATTTGTTGGTGCAGTGGCAGGGCGATGTGGTAGTGGATGGTGGTTGCCACTGCCGCAGCTACCGCATTATCCAGATCACGTTGATGCTTCTGACATTTTAGGTTCAATCCCTGTGGGGCTTCCGCTCAGCCAACATGGGATGCTCCACATACTACTCCACACACAAACACACATGCAGGCATAATTTTGTCGCTGCAACATTTGCAATGATGACAGCCAGCAAGGATGTTGTGTGGCAGGTGGGTGGTGTGTGGTGGATGGTGGTTTCCACTGCGGCTGCAATGCGACGCTAGCCGCCAGTTGCCAGTTTGCCAGCAGCTTCTGTTGCAGCAGCTTCTTCTGCTGATAGCTACCTCTCCCCACTCCCAGGCTGTCGCTGTGATTTTATCAGCAACAATTTCCATTTCTCATTCGACCACCCCGAAAATAAAAACCCAGAGAGGCGGCAGGCTCTCGCCCCACTACATTATTTAATGCGGTCTGCTATGTGAGCCAAGGAAAGTGGCCACAAATAGAGCGCGCATAAGCCAAATCCTTTATTTGCCAAAGGAAGCGGCACAGCGACAGCGACAGTGCCGCTAAAAAAAAAAATATATGCATAAAAAATGTTCAACTAGAAAATTAGAAAAATGCCAGCCAAGGCATCCTGTCCCATCGCAACCCATTCCATCCCATCCCACCACCCACTATTCACTCTCTCCAGGGTAAACCTTGAAACTGAATGTGCCAAAGCTGAAAACAAAAATGTTTTAGCCGCTTTCTGTCGCCTGTGTGGCGCGACCCAATTCCTCCACTGCTGCTAGTTGTCGTTGTAGTGGCGATAATGGTTGGCGCTGGCAGTGGTTCTAGTGGTGCCTCTTGTGCGGAGGCTATGACACTGGGCCACTGCCAAAGTTCTGACATCTTCCCGGGAATATCAAAGCGTTCGTTTTTTTTAAGAGTGGAAGACACATCTGGTCTGGTTTATATTTTAACAATTGAGGGGCAAAGGTACTAGTCATGAATTTTATAAAGAATGTTTTATAAAATCTAGAATTTAATATATTTTTAACACTAAAAACTTTTCTCTCATAAATATTACGTATACGCAATGTTGTCAAGCCATTTATGTAGGGTTTAACCCTTTAAGGGAAAACATATTTTCCTTATTAAATAATATTCAATAAGCCTTAAGACATGGTCCTTAAAAAAAAATACCTACATATATTCCAAAACTTGACATCATTACAAAGTTAATACAACTTTGACCCCATCTAAATTCAAAGTATGGTCATTAAAACGCTGGAATTGCAGTTCCAAACTGCTGAAATGAAGGCAAAGTTATAGCCACTTCGTTCGCAGGACCTGGAACAGAAACAGGAGCTGCCTCAAACCGTCAACCGAGTCGAAATTGCAGCTAAAATGAGCTCGTAAAGAAGTCATTGGCTTGGTTTTTGCATTTCTCCAAACTCAGAGCGAAATTTGTCTTTTTCCCAGCAAGTAACGTCAATATCGATGGCAGGAAAATTAACTATAATTATGAGAGTTCCCTCGTACATGAGATGCGAACTCGAATGACATTTATTGGCCGAAAAGGGAGCAGGAGTTCCACATCGTAAATAAGTTGGGAGGTGACGGAAAGGGCCATAAAAGCGAAAGTATCGTAAAATCGACGTTCTGCCAAATCAGCGTCGACGATGGCGGCATTAAGGACCACAACAAGGACAACAGGCAAGCTCAACAGGCGCCATCATTCAATGGTCCTTGAAACAGAAGAGGGTGGCCATGGTCCTGTGGCCTGTGGCCTGGAATGGCCTGGCTTGGCCCACAACCTTTAAATCAAACAAGGCCCGAACGCACGTACGCCCTTCAAAAAGCGGGAATGGATGAGGCACTGAATCACCGGAATCCACTTATTTCAGTCACCCAAAGGTAGCAATGCCTCCCCGCCTGTCAAATTAAGACGCACTCATCGGCCATCGGAAGCTGTAATTTGTGGATCATTTAATAGTGGCAGGAACATACATTTGTTTCGGTTAAATCAGGACTTTTTTGTTATTTAGGTTATTTAATTTTAATCTAAAATAATACTTCAACTCACTAAGTTCTAAAGGCTCTTTAATCAGTTTCTATTTGGCAAAATTCCTTCTTAGAACTCATAAAGTCTAAGAAGCCTTGGTCGTCCAAGTGATTTCTATAAGCATCTTAGCAAATCTGGTCGAGTGACTTGTTTTGCAGTCCTTTCGAGTCCTTTTGAGAAACTCTGTCTCTCTGTGTGCATATTTGAAGATGCAAAAGTCGACTTGCGGTATTTGCCACCTAAGCAGCTTTGTAAGTTTCAAAAACACTTTCTGCGGCAGGATTTATGAATTTGACTCCAGCTTGAAGTGGCCACAACAGCCCTACACGGCTTACCACCAAGGCTTCCAAATAAGAGTAGGAAAAATCCCAAAAATACCATTTTACGAATGTATGTAAATAGTTACACGACAAAAGAAGTTGTCACTGCAGTAAAAGTGGGTGGTCGGATGGTTGGGTGGAGTTTGGGTTTTTGGGTTCTTTAGCCGCAAAAATCCAAAATTAAAATTTTCCAGCTCACATAGACGCCTGACAGGCTGCACACAAAGCGATGCCGGGAAAAGTTTGCATTTTGGGGCTGCAACAAAATTAAAATATATGCCACAAAGCGCGGCACGTCGAAGGCCCAGACATACATACTTCCACCCACATATGAGCAAAAGCCTACAACGATGACACGCACACAGCTTGAAGAGGCGGCTGGGTGGACTGGGTGGTCATGGAAGGACGTTGATGAACCCCCGGTGGAACTTTCATGAGCCAAAACCAACAACATTACAAATTTACACAGCCCGGGGACTGTGGGTGAGGGAGCCGGAGCTGGAGCAGGAGCTGGAGCTGCGATTCGAGTTTGGGTGATGAAGCGGGCGACGTGACGCATACACGTGCCCAAGGAGTGGGCCGCCAGGAGTTCGGAGGCGGAGGTGCAGACATCATCATCATTTTGCACTTTGTGGCAATGGAAACGGCGGTGGCAGTGGCAGTGGCAAAGGCGGTGATGAGGATGACTATAACGTGACCAACCATCAGACGACAGTGGAAAAAGTTCGACATATTCTGCAAATTAAATGCAAAATTAAATTATGAATGCATAAGTTTGTTCAGCAGCACATCAATAGGTTGAATAATTACAACCATGAACTGGAATCAACTTTTAAATTACAAAAAATACAATACAATGGGAATCTCACATATTTGAAATATTTAAGTTCAGAAGTATATGAGTTTAAATATTTTTAAAAAATTTAATCATTGTCTCGCGAATATAATATGAAAACGCATCATGAAACAATATCTGATCTATTATTATAGATTCTAGATGAGTCAAATATTGAACAATAGTCACCTTAAAACCTCAAATCATAAAACAAAGTTAAAGTCTATATTAAATATACTCACAAAGAGCCGAATCTTTGTATTATCACGGATGTAAATAGGCTTTAGTTCCCATTATGCCGGTCAGGCTGTTGCACATTTGCATGCGGGCCCCATGGACCCGGCCAGGGATGACCCAGAGCCCAGGGAATCGCCACACCTGTCCCTCCCGGAGTTACACACCTCTTACCTGAAAACAGTCTGTAAAGTATACATACATATGTTGATGTGAAATTAACCACAGAATCAGAGCCCTGTAGTACGTGGCCTGCAGTTAAAGGGGGTGAATGGGTGGGTGTGTGTCTGGTTGCCAATTGATGGTTCCCAGTTGAAATGCGAAAAGTTGCCACTCAGCCCTTTGGCTTTGAGTGTAAAGCTCCTTTTGTACTTTCGGCTCACATCCATCAAAGTGAGTTGCCAATTCGCCGTCGTCTCCGGCACCGGAGCGGCAAGGAGCCCCAGGAAGGATTCAATTTCCAACTTGTGTGGTATTATTGTTTTCGGCTCAATGGAAATTACGGCCATAATTACGGCTCATTAAGCTCAATTTTAATATTATTTTTAAGGGATTGCGGCCATAATTTAGCAGAGCAGTCAATAAAATGAAATTAATTACTCAGTTTAAGTCGATTTTTTACAATCCGATTAAGAGCTAAAGTTAATTTTTTTGATAAAGAATGATATCCTGTAAAAAAAAAAAATAATTGAACCCTCGTTTGTGTAATTGATAGAATCTGTGGCTATTCCACTTACAGATTGACATCTCCTGTCGGAACACAAAGAACACCGTCAACGCGCTCCTGACGCGCACGAACTTTGTGACTCTGAAGTACGTGACCGATGGCTGGGGAACGGATGCGAACGGTTTCAAGTTGGTGATTACGTCGGTGAAGGATCCCAGTAAGTTCAGAGGGAGTGTCAGCTTCAGTAGATCCCATTACAAGCTAATTTTATTTTCAGAGCACACCTGCAAGGACTTCACCTGCGCCACCCGCGAGTTCTGCATCCATCCGGACCTGCTGTGCGATGGCGTCAACCACTGCGGCGACAACTCTGATGAATTGGTCCAGAATCTTTGCCAGAGTAGGTTTTTCCACCAAAAACTTATAGACGAAATCTTATAAGAACATTACTTTCAGGTGACACAAGTAGCACTGTCTTTGGCATGGACATGACTTGGTTCGTTTTGGTTGTCGTGGGTGTCCTGCTTGTCCTGAGTGCCCTCATCGTGGCGGTGGCCATTTGCGTGTGCCGTCGCCAGGACGAGAATGCCTCGAACCAGAACACCTCGCTTCAGAGTAAGTATCCTACACTTACAAACCAAGTAAGATCAATATCTAAAATAATCCTCCATCGTCCAGTGCATCATAACGCCGATACGAATGGGTCGTCGAAACATCTGCACTACCACGGGATCAGTGTCGGCGGGACACTGACGAGGGAGCACACACAACTGCCGACGTCGGGAAACTGGCATCACCCTGCGGGACCATCCGGGTACCACCGCACTCCACACAACTTCTTGAAGATGGCCACCAAAGTCCGTCCCATTTGGTGCTTGGCAAATTCCGTCAATTAGGTCAAGATCTTTCGCAAAACTCCGCCGGCCTTAGCCAGACGAATCTCGCCGGAGCCGGAGGACACCCCAACAATGCCAACGCCGCCGGCGCTGCGCAGAAAGACGAATGGTTCGTCTAGGCGGGGGGATCACTGTGAAAGAAATAATTGACTTGAGCACAATAATCTGTACTTTATTAAGTAAATTTATGGATATTTGCAGAGCATTAAATGAAGTGAGTATTTTCGGAAATGAGTAAACGAAATAATATTAATTATTATCCTTTGTTCAAGGACTGTATGACTGTATTTAACAACAATTAGTGTGGACATCACCGCGCAGGGTGTATTATATAGAGATTTCTCCTCGTACCCAAGCAGAATCTCGAAGGCATTGGGCAGAATGTGCCAGTTCTGTCGGATAACCAATGCACTTGTAAATACTTTATAAATATATAATTTAATTGATTAAAACTGAAAGCTGGCTAACAACAAATCCCATTAAGCAAGATAATTCTGTAGGAAAGAGTCACCTTCCCAATTTCTTGATTTCTGACTTTATTTAATATCGTTTTGAAAGCAATTAGACTTTAATTGTTGCTCCTCGATTTTAAAAATACTTAATTTGCAATGCGGGTTGCGATCAATATCCCCAAAAAATAATGTATAACGATTCAAAGATAGATAACCAACATTTGAAAGAAACAATCGTATGCATTTAAATGAATTGTGAACAGAAACCGTAAAAAGTATTAAAGCTCAACAAAAAGATGATTAACCGAATACTGTCATTAATATACAACTTCTGAATATTAAAAGTTTTTACCAAAAACCGAGAAAAAAAAATAAACCATTAATGAAAATTAAGCTGAATTCTAATCACAAAATGGACACAAGAAGATCAACAAAAACAAGGGATGTACATAAGTAGTCGACAATATATGTACTTACATAGAACAAAAACCAAAAAAATATATAAAACCAAAAATTTCATTCTAAAGTTACTGTCACCTATACACAATTTCACCTCCCACTTTCCATTGTCCATTGCTGGAAGACTGCACTTCCTTTTGCCTGATGAATCAGATGGATGGATCATCCGGGAGATACATTCCTCATCAATGAAAATAGAGAAACCGATAAACCGAAAAGCCGATTCGATGGTAACGGAAACGGAAATATTCTGAGACATTAAGGACAATACAGTGAGAACTTTTTGCTTTTGATACAACTAAATTGACAATTGTGACGAGGCGTACATTTTAACCTACAGAGAAAAGGTGTCCGAATACAAATTTCTACAATCAACCAACAACCAAGAAATTCTACACAAAATTAACAATTTAAAGTTGAAACATTTTGCTACAAAATCGATTGATAACGATCATATACATATATATTGACGACGATGTTTGTAAGGAAACATAATATATACTTGACAAAAAAAAGGAAAACAAAAACAAAAACAAAACTAAAATGCTTCAAAATGATTGTAGTACTTCCCGCCGTTAATATTTTTTTAAATATATCGTACATACTACAAAAATACAGATGCAAATCTAAATAATAATAATTATAGTAAGAAGCTGATAAAAACAAAAATTGTCTTTCAAAATACTTCCATAGACCCGGTTGGTTCTTTTTTAACTTTCTTTTTCCCAGATAATCAACTAAAACTCAAAACTGTTCGTTTGCTAAGCCAGAAATTATAAACTAAATATAAAATATGAATATGAAATTAAGTGGAAAAGAGCATGTGTTCAGCCCGATCAATGCGATTAAGTCAAATTAAATTAGTTTTGTACTTAGCGGTAATAAAATGAAAGCCAGGCCCGTTAACTAAATTTTCAACTCTACTAGCCATAATTTCTGCTGAAAGTAATCCCCTCTATTTGGCCTTCTTTTGCCCTCCTTTGATTTGTAAAACAATAGGCGTATTATACTATATCGTAAATTATAGGAAAATGGTATGATAAATTGAATTTTTAACCAAAACTTATAAGTAAATTGTATTAGGCGTCAAATTTTAGAAGTGAATGGCGAAGACCAGCCCCGAAAAAAAACACATTGATTAGATATACGTATGTTTAGTGTGAATGTGGCCAAAAACCGCTCTCACACTTGGCAACAAATTAAACTTAATTACTTAAAAGAAAAGAGGAAAAAAACGACGATAATAAATGATACTAAAGAAACAAAGAAAACCCGAATAACCACAAAGCTAATTTATGCAATACAGGAATATTGAATACTGAAAATTATGCGTCAAGTAAAAAGTTTAGGCAAGATTGTATTGTAATATCTAATCGTAATTGTACTCATAATCGCATGCCTACTCCCCCACTGGTGAAAATCGGTTAGATCATATCGTTATCGTTCAGTACGGTGTCGTATATGAGTGTAGTTAAAATATACATATTTATATTATATTTATCTAAATACAATTCAATCGGCCTGGGAACTGAAATCGATCCTGCTTTCCCAGTTGTTTTGTATCACAGATGGTTAGCGGATATGAATAATGAATTTGGATACGAATAGTGGATAGTGGATTGTGGATATGGAATATGGAAAAGTGGATGGTGGGTGGGGAGAGCTTTTCGTTTCCGAGTGTAAGTGTTACAATGTGTTAAGGTTACTTTTTTTTCCTTCTACAGTCTCCAACTCTCAAAAGACTTTGCCGCAAATAGTCTTACTCTAATAATTATATATATTATATATATATTTGTACGGTACATGTAATAATAGCAACCAAATATTCTGAAAAGTCTCCTGCTTACCAACATTTCCTGATTTGACTGCAGAATCCCCAGAAACAAAATCAATATCAGATTTCTATGTAAATGGGAGCCCCTACATTTTGGGTTTTGAAAAAGCAAACCCCCTTGATGGAGAACTAAGGGTATGAGAGGTATTTAAGTATAGATTGACTAGGAAAACCCCCTAAAAGGAGCCATGAAACAGTAAAATCGTAGTGCAAAAAATTGTAGAAGAAATTGTGGCCATAGCAACGACCCTGGATCGGTATTCCTCTAGGGAGTATCCTGGATTTATATCCTTATTTAGTTTATCGCACGCCCTTATTTGAAAATAAAACTAAAAAAATTGGAATTTTACATATGATGTCCCCTCACACCCCATATAAATGAAATAACAATGAGACATACTAATCCAAAATCGAATGAAAGAACATTAACTACGGGGATCGCGTAAAGTAATGCTTAGCTTTGTGTTAAATTGCTGTTGAATATAAATGTACTTGTACAATGATAATAATTACGATGGCAATGAACTCACAAAAAATCCACACAGATTGACATTAAAACGGAACACGAACAAACAATAACAATGCAAAAACAGAACCCAAATCCAATGAAACTAATTATAATAAAATAAAGAATATAAAACGTTATGCTCACGTTTTTATTATTAAGGTAAGGGGAAGGTAAGAAATGTAATGCTTTTAATTTTTAAAACAAACATCCAAAGCTCATCGTTATAAAGAAAATAAAGAAATTCCAAATAAACCATTGTGGAACTACAAAATATATTAATTCCGTCTTCTAAACGGTGAACTCCTCCATGGAAGACGCTTCGCTTTCGGCATAAAGGATCAGCTCTAGGTTGCGCATCTTGCGCTCCTTATCCCGCCTCCGCTTGTAATGAATTTGGGCGAGGGAGTTCATCAAGGACACCACAAATGCGGCAACCATGAGGAAGGCGCACAGTTCAAAGGCTCGCACCAAGAGGCTGAAGCTTAAAATAGCATCGGGCTTACTGGGGCTGTGCATTTGCTGTTTGGTGGTTCTGAGGACATCCTTGAAGATCTTCTGCAGTGGAGAACCCATCCAGGGTAGTCCGCCCAAGGCGGTAACCAGCTTGTTGACCAGATCTTCGCTGAAAGCCACAATGACAAACAACTGTTGCAATGTTGCCTTCACAAGGGCCTTCCCAATAAAGGTGGCCGCAAAGAACTTCCAGAACGGCACCAGAAAATGACCGCAAGTGATCCCAGCCAGGTCGAACAAGGGATTTGGTATACTGGCGCAGAGCAGGATACCCACGAAGCCGATGCGCTGCACCATTCGCTCCATAAGCTGTTTGGCGCTATCCAAAAAGTTTTGGCCTTCTGCCAGTCTCTTCTTTTCGGATTCTTTCAACTCCTGGCCGGATAGTCGGGCACTGCGGGCCATGAAGTAAGGAGGTAATTCGCCTAGCGCCGTTCCCACGCCCCAGAGAAGCGCCTCGGCTCTCACCTTGCTCAGTATACTCCAAAGATTCGGCGGCATACGTGTGTAAGGCTCTGCCGGACAGACCTTTTTGTCCGGGTATGGTGGCGCCGGAAAATTCAGGGTCTGGCACTCGTAAGCAGCCATGGTAACGGATGCTATGTGAGGTCCCAGATACAGCAGGAAAGTGTGCAGTCCGCTGCCAAAGCCCACGGATGACAGTATTCCCAGGCCTAGCCAATAGATGGAAAACGCCAAATTCTCCTTACAGAGTCTAACCATATTTTCATGGGGACCGGGCAGAAAGAAGAACATGGTCAAGATCAAAAGACTGCCCAAAAGCCATCGATTAAACAGCTTCATGGCAAAGGATAAAAGCAGCTGGCCGGCCTCCAAGGCTCCGTATTTTAATGTCATCACAGGGCGGCGCCAGAGAACTAGAGATTTTCGCTCCAACAGCTCCTGGGAACTCACAATCATAGGATCCTGCTCGACGGGCTGGGAGGTCACAGAACCGCTGACAGCCATTTTAGTTCCAAGTCCAGGCACTAAGATATATTGTGTTGTAAATCTCCCAGCTAGGAAATTCTGTCGAGCATCTTTATTCATCGTAGCAAAGCAACTTTGACATTTATTTTTGATTTAAGTTCATAAGCAAATTTTCAAACTAAAAATAACATACTTCTGTTTTTAGGATATTATACATAATATAAAATTACTGTTCGGAGTATTCCATTGTGTCAAAAGCCGATTGCTGCCAATAATTTAACGCCCCCGGAGGCAGCGCTAAGAGCTTACCCTCAAAGTTTTCATCACTGGAAGCTGCCAAGACTTCATCGTCGCACTGATGTTTGTGCTTGCTTACCTCGACAATAAAATGATCTAGCTCCGCAATTTCCACAGATCCATAAGCCTCCATTTTTAGGCTGTTCAGTAGCTCAGCCCTATTTAAAACGATAATTGGTAAAAAAGAAAGGAATGAAAACATAAGGAGCCTTACATTCTCATAAAATGTTGATCCTCAAGGCGAATGGTGGCTATAATAAGTGGAAGATGATTAAGAGGCTGAAGACGATTAAATTGCTTGGAGCTTGTGGCCTCCAGTCGCTGGATGCGACTGTTTTTAATCAGCAACTTTAGCGCCTTCTCAAAAATAATTAATCGAAGTATCCAGGAGTCGAAAATGCTCGCGTGGTTCTCAATCAGCTCCACGTGGGCTGAAATTATATCCGAAGCATGTTTCATACTACTTTTGTCGTTATAAATTTTCAGATGTATAACCGAAAGACAATGGGCATAGGTTTCTATCCTATGTTCAATAAGAACACCAATAAGTTCCTTAATTTCGGGCTCCAAATACTTTAAGGCTGTTCCTGACTAAAAAAGGAAGATAGTTGAGCAAAAAAATGTAAACTGTATAAGACACTTACTGTTTTGAACTGGAAAACAATCTTCCATATGCGATTGTTTTTCAATTCAATTTCATTTGTTTTTAGAAGCTCTCGAAACATATGGTGCATATCCGACATACAGACTTCAATGAGTGGATCTGTTTTGGGCAGAAACTTTTTCGGCATTGTGATCAGCAATTCTAGAATAACCCCATAGGTATCTGCGTCGAGATTTAAACAAGCTATGAGACCAATATTAAGTTCGATAATCGAACAAAAGAGAAACATCGTCCGTCTTATATCTTCAATAGGTTTGGTCAGCTCAGTTAGACAGAATATATGAAGCTCCTGAGCTAGCACAAATATCCTTTGGCCCGATTCATCGTTTAATTTATTGTATTGCCTGATGAGCATTAGAGCTAAGCTTTCGGATCCATAAAGAACTGAAATGCAGATGTCAAAAAAGAATATTTTTTAATATTTAAGTCTCTAATCTTACTTAGATCTTCATATTGAAGTGCTTTTTCCAGTAGAAATGTTGCCAGTGACTCATAAATATATTTATAATAGCTGTAAGGCAGCTTGTCTAATAAAAGGAGGCTGTGTATGCGCCTTAAGCTCTTTACGTATGCCTCCAGTAGCTCTACAATTTCAGGAGACTCTGAATCAGTGTCCTCCAACTGATTACAAAGCTGAGAATATTGAGTGCGTAAAGCAGATGATGCTGTTAGGCTCATCAAGTCAGTTCCTGTTACATCTGAAGATCTCGAAATATTTCCTAAGAGTTCTTGAATCTCTGAGTCACCAAGAGAGTCATCGGTTAGAAAATTTTTCATGCAGAACGATTCGAGACCACGCAAGGCCTAGAACGAAAGCTTTTAATATTGACAACCTTTTTGGCCATTTTTACAATTAACTTACCTCAATGTCATGCTCTGCCACTTGATGAAAGTCGACCAGACCGTAGATACTATATATAATACTGCGAGTGCCATGCTGCTGGGATGGCGATTGCAGTAGAGCTGGTAGACTTCGCAATATATGGTGCACCTGTTGACGGGAATCCTCGGCGGAATACTGTGCCATGTGCATTTCAAAGATTATGCTTAAGGATTGAGCAGCTATTAGGGTCAATTCGATTCGCGCATCCGGAACAGTCAGCACAATGGCGTGGAACTCGAAGCGGGGAAGCTCAGGAAAGTACTGGATAAGTTCACTTAAATAGTGTGCAAGTTGAGCTCTAAAAGCATCATAGGTTGTATTTTCTCGGGTTCCGTGCGATGACTTCACGTATGTTTTCAATATTTGAAGGACTATTTCCTCGTCGTTGTACTGCCGCTTGGATAGCTTCATATAAACATTGGCTGCTAGAGAAGTTACAGTCGAGAAAGCACGCACTCTCAGGATCAGCTCAAGTAGTACCTCACGGAAGCCGCCACGGAAGCACTCTGTACTGACCACATTCCTGAAAAAATTGTTGGGATTTATTTTCGAAAAATTTATACATTTTCAGCGTATTACCGTTGAAGAGTCATTGTATATTTTAAAATTGCTATTAGCAGAGGCTTAGAGCGGCTTGATTTGAGGTCCTCATATTGAATCGATAGGAACTTTTCGGTGATCAATTCGTTGGTTAAAATTCGCAAATAGAGGTTATTGTGTTTGTCACGTTGTTGTTTGCGAGAGAACTCCCTTATCATTGTGTCCAGAAACTCATACGCCTGGACGTAAGAATCAACCTCCTCCATCTGAAATGGAAAGATATCTATTTAAGTTTTTAAAAAGGTACAAAAGAGTATCTTGCCTTAATGGTTAATGCACAGTAGACGAAGTCCACAGCATATTTTTCCACGCCACAGAAAGTCGTAAAGTTCTCACGGAACATATTCAACATAGGAGTCATAAGCAGCTCGCAGGTTTCCTTATATCTGCAAGTCTTGATTTAATAAACCGAGGACGTTGTGAATAGTATAATTTACTTACAAGATGCCAAAACGAACATCAATGGTGAGGGACAGACAAATGTCCCTAAGTCCAGGAAAATAATCGACGTGGGTTGGCAGAAGTTGAGACAAGCCCTTTAGAATACTGAAAGCTGGGAAACATCTTTAACAATTAGTTATGCTCTAAATAAAATTCCATAGTTCTTAAGAATGTTTGACAAAAACATACATATTCTGGTCAATGGTTCACAGAAAAATCGGTTCAGTTTTATGTCCTTGCATAAAGAGTTTATCGCTTTTTGCCACTTGAGGATCAATCGCAGGTAGCAAGAGATGGGATGTGTTAGTTCAAAGAATTGGTTCCCTTTGTCGGAATCAGAGTGCTTCCAACTTAAATCCTTCTCCAAGGCCACAGAAAACGTGGCCAACAGGTCAGGCAACACGGTAAAGAACGAGTCCACCGCTTTCAATATGATCGGGTCTGGCCTGAAAACATAATTGGGGTTGTCGTTGCGATACGAATGATCTTGAGTCCGACTGAATTCCTCTACAGACACGTTGAATTTAAGACCGACGACGTAAAAACACTGGGCCACAAAGGAATGAGACACCTTGGCGACCCAATTTTCCGGATCCAAAGTCACCGCACGCAGGAACGCCATGCAGAAACCTTCCGCCACCTCCTAATATTCAATAAATTTATTCTGAAACTTTAATCTCTATTCTGGATACGCACCGTAACATCTCCTCCTGTTGAAAGGGAACTTACAAAATCCATTTTCTTTAAAAGTTTCTTAAGCTTTTAAATTTTTGATATTTTGAGCGATTGTCTGTGTTGACAAATTACAAATAACGCCATGTTGAAAAGAGTATTAAAATGTTGACAAAGCTTATCGAACTTATCGAGATCGAATTCAAACTGGTTTTAGTCAGTTAATTTTTATATTTTTATATTTTGTTTTTCCTTTTTTTAGTTAAAATAAAATGTTTTTGAGATTTCCAACAACAGTTTATTAGTAAATTTCCATATTTGTACATTCTGTATTTGGTAAATCAGAGCACACATTTCTAAATGCATATATTTACAGCAATGTCGCACATGTTTCACGATTTCTTTAATTAAATCTTCGACTCGAACTAACCAAATGCGTGTATGATACAAATTCACATAAATATTTTATCGATGACTAATTCATAAAATTAAAAGCTTATTTAAAATGCAATATACTTAGTGGGTGGCCCAATGGGCAAAAGGATTCGCAAGATAAATGGTATACTAAGGGGTGAAAATTCGCCGAAAAAGCAAATACTTGAATACTTAAACATCTGAAGTGTGATCAATAGTTGTCCCTGATGCCTCGGGCAAAATGACACTGGACCGACCAGATTTCGGGCTATTGAATAGCCGCTGAATGAGGCAGGCACTACAGTCAGCGCTCTGAGTCATATAGGATCTAATTGTTACGCCATATGTGGCCGCAGTTCTGATCTTTTTGGTTTGAATGCTAGAATACGTCTTGTACTTGAACTTCCTCGGCGTTCGACTCGCCGCTGCTAGTACTTCTTAAGTTGTTCGTACGTAATGAAGAATATTATGTTCCAGGGTCCCATTCTCACCCACGTGGGTATGAATCCTTTGTAAAGGGCGAACAGTCCTTCGTTCCTGATAGTCTGAACGGCGCAGTCAAGGCTTCCGCTATACAGCTTTGGGGTTGCTGCTGCCGTGGCCACTCCGTTCATAGCCATGCTCACGTGTCGCTGGTTCATCAGGCGGGTCTGCAGTGTCAAAAACTTGAATTAGTCCGGAATCGTCCAGATTTTCTGTAATTTTACTAACCCGAATAACGTCGATGGGGGTCGAGGCGATTGCGCTGCCCAAGCTGGCAATAAAACTCGAGCTGCAAGTTGAAAATAGCTATGAAATTAGTTGTATCTTGATTGCTGGCAGGGAACTTACATGAAATGATTCGCCACGTGATCGCCGAAAGCGTTCATCAACTGCAGTTTGCAAAAATCGTAGACGGGTAGCTCAACGGAGGCGATGACTACTGCTCTCTGGGCAGTGGGACCGACGCCCCGCCACAGGCCTCTGACACCTTCATACCTGTATATCTCGCCAAAGCACCCTATAAGACTCTTGTGCTGGCCTTTCCCATGCACTTGCATCCGCACTTTAAGAACATCCGTGGGATTAGCTATAGCTGAGGAGATGGCTCCGGCCGCTGCAGCGCACATTATATTGCTCCATACACGCTCGCTGCCATCCTCGTTGATCAAAAGACCTCGCTCGTTGGCCAGCTTCTTGAGGGTGTAGTAGGTTCCAAACTTTATCGTGCCGTAAGTGGCCTGGCGCAGTACGGCTGGCCAAATACTGCGGGAGGTATATTGATGCCTTATTATCAGAATTATCAGAGATAAAGTCTACTGGGTTAGCGGTCGGGCAAAGTTTGCTGACCAAACGTCTGATTAAACGTGCCGCCACCCAGGGTTTTATTTTTGGATCATGAGTAAGCATTATTAATGGATGTTTGTTTATACAGATGAAGTTCGTTAATAAAAAATATACCTTTCAATTTTAAATACGTAATGACAAAAATATTCAAACTAATCTAGACAATTGCCGTGTAAGGCCCTCGAAAACTGGTGAGATTGAGTTGGCAATGAATAACTGAATTCTTTTTATAGAGGGCCGACTGTATGCTTTTTATAATTATGCTCCCCAGCAAATGAGCATGTGACTAGCACGTTTCCTAGACTGACTAAGATAAGAATTTCATGATGAGCCCACGCTTTGGCAACGTGAATGCAAGCGATAGAAGGTACACCAGATTCTTACCCGGAATACAAGGCGCGTAGTCCCTCTTCGCGGGATATTTTCACAAAGGCATCGGTCATTCCACGGTACCTCAATTGCGAGAATGTTTGATCAATTTTCTGACCTTGGATTTGGAGGCGCGTCTTTGTTGTGTCGATGGGAAAAGTGCCTGCAATAAACAATCTGTTTACAAAGATTCGATTGCCGATTAGAGCTATCTGGCGACGTTGTCGCCGGGGGCCCTTAGGCCCGTCTTCCCTCGTTTGTTCTTACCGAATTCCGCCGTGATTGATGCCACTCCGCCGTAAACAAACGGCCGCCAGTCCTTAACCTCGGTCATGGTGACTGACCGCACCTGTTGATGTCCGAAATACAAATAGAATTTTACTCTACTCCTAACCAGTGTTTAACTAGGCGCTTGGTTGCAGTCCTCTGCAATTCCGTCCGCAGCTTTACGTTTCTAAATGCATTTGCAGCCGCTAAATTTGACGAAATATTACGGAAAAATCACGCAATGCTGTTTTTTTTGCTAGCTTTCTAGTGCTAAGTAGCGACCGGCTGGCTATCAGCTGTTTTGCATCTGTTTCGGTAAAACGTGATTTCCAATACTGATTCCCGCTGAGCTTTTTTTTAAATTTCAAATTGGAGTCCTAATTGTGGCGACTATTTAGTTAAAAAAAATATACGCTTTAGTTTAAAAGGACTTGCATGGATAAAAACATATAATTTTCAATATAATTTAATTAAAAAGGAAATTATTTTGTCATTGCGCATTTTTATTTTTGGCAAAAAGTCATTTTATTAAGAAACAAAGTTAAACCAAACTTTTAACTTAACAAAATATTAAAAAACAATATCGACAGATTAATGTATTTATTTAAAACATATAATAACGGTCAGACAACATCTAAACAAATCGTTTAAAAAGTAGACCAAAAACTACACCGAACAATCAACTCCAAATTAATATTTAATCGCTTTCGAAAACAAGACGAATTAAAAAACAACAATCTGGGAATTCCTAGTCATCGCATAGCCCTGGCCCCGTGGTCCATCTGGGAATGTACGGTGGTGGTGCAGGTTCTTCTCTTTCGACCTTAGCTGGTATTTCGTATTTTGATTTTTGTTTATACCTGTTCGTTTGCTTTTGTTTTGTTTGTTTCACTGGCAAATTCGCATTAATTAAAAGTTGTTTTGGGGTTTACTACGATTTTTCTATGCATAATTCACGTCACTCACTCCGCTCCGAACCGGATCGTGAAAGTCGACGACGGCGTCAGACGGTCGCCGGACTCTGGACCAGTTTGATGCCGGCAGATCGACCTGATCCAGTGGGTTTAACCCGCAAATAGGCAAAACAAAAGGGGAGAGGTGGCCAACAAAGAATTTGGCAAATCGATTCAATCTCTGAATCCTATTGTCTGTTAGACGCTGAAACCCAAATGTAATATAATCGTTTAACAGTTTATTTTACTTTGCTCGCCATTCTGCGCCCGGCTTCCCACCTAAGTGATTTCTGGCAGCGAAGCGTTTACGCCGGATCATAAATCCGGAATGCGGGGGCGTGCGCGTAAATTGACCGTCTCGGCTACTGTTGGCAAAACGAATTAACGGATTAAATAAAGCGATCGCCGAAATTCCTCATAGGGAAACAAAAATAATGGGATATAAACTCATAAAAACTAAAAGGCTTTGGCCATAGACCTATTACATCAAAAATACTTTTATTCAACGAGAAAATTCTCCCATTATCTCAGTACACTATTCAATATATAATCTGTCAATCTTAATACTTGAATATTAAATGGGCAATCGCGTGCCAGTCGCAAACTTGGCATAGATATTGAATTTTTAATTTTTTGGGTTAAGCACACCCATATGGCGTTATATCAATTATGTTTTTTGGATCGATCAGGGTGCCTTGTTAGTCACATGAGTGGCATGCGGAAATTCCCCAAAATTAGCCATTGCCATATTCGATTTCGTTTGTTCAACCCAATATCTTTGAAATGTAATCCGACAAGCTTTCCTTTACAGCCTTACTTTGGCTTTAACTTCTCAGCACGTGTCAGCTTGTTTCATTCGTCACATAAAGTGACCCTTTTAAAAAAGTTTAAAATTAATTAAAATTAAATAGAATTTCTATGCACAAGTTTGGAAGATACATAATTGAATCAGTCGGAAATGCTTCCTTATGGCTTTTATGGCATTTTATTTCAGAATAAGTACCATGAAAAACTACAAAATTAAAAAAAGTGTTGAGCATTAAGAGCCATAAAATCCGATTTAAATTAATTTTCAATTCTAACTTAATGACTAAGTTGAAAATTGGAATTCATTCTGGTTATGAAAAAAGAAACAAGTTCAAATATTTTAGATACTATTTCATAAAAATTCTGTGATGGAAAAAATAAATTCGAGAATGATTAGCATTTCTGGTCACTTTCATTGGATGTTTTGTGGGAACTTGGGAGGCGTTCCTGGTTGGACAGCCCCAATTCGGACACAAGTTATCCCAAATCAATCAGCTAATGGCTCAATCAGGTATTCCCCAGAATCGTGGTCAAGCGAGGGAAAAGGGATGAAATTTCTTTAATCCCGTCTGACTGCAGACTCGATAAATTAATTTGTATCAAATTTGCATATTTAACATGCTGCCTTTTGTTTACCGTTTGGGAGTAAAAACCCCACATCATCGAAATCCGCCTGCCAGCCGAAGCAGAAGCCAAATCCGTTGCCATCGTCTGGCGCCAAAGAAATTGCCAACTATCCATCAAGTTATTCGAGCTCCATGTGCTAATCACCGATGGGCGATGGGTGATGGGGAATGCTGTGATGTTTACTATATATTTATTTTTTTGATCGGTTGCCTGGCGTGAAGATTTTATTACACACTTTGAGACGCCCGTCGCTACTGTCGACCGGTCCCGGACCCGCTTCTCCACAGTCCGCATCGGAATCGATTCTATTTCCCGATTGGAGAAGTCCAACCTGATGCCGAATCTGCGCTCATTATGCAGGAATTTTGGGTGTCTGTCGCGTCTCCAAGTCGCCACAGTAAATTCTCGGAATCTGACAGATTTTATGGTATATGAATATAACGATCTAATATACTCGTACCATAAATTCATTTATTATTATGCCCTTTCAAGTCTATTCAAAGGAGGTTGGAAATGAGCTGGCATGTGATTAACTTGATGATAATGTATAATTCAAATGGGCATTAAAAAACAAACTTGGGAATCAGTGGCCTATGAAAATACCTTATCACTTGTATGATTTAGCAACGAATCAAACGTACTTTTTCACAGCTATTACGAAGGACAAAATTGTAGATGATACAAGAGACTCTGAGCAAACAATATAGAAAATTCTAATCACGGCTATATTTTCTGGTAAGGTCTTTATTGTATTTTATATTACATGTTATTATATTTTTGAAGACAGCAATATGTCTTTGGATGTGAACGGAAAGCAATTAATTCTGGTGATGAAGTCTCTCAACGAACCGACTACCTTTGATAGTTTGGTCAAGGCCTTCCACTTCAAGTACAAACGGGAGGAGGCTCTGCGTGATGCCAGGATAAAGGTGAGGAACCTGTTGAATGCTGCGGTTCGACTAGGATTCGTAAAGGAGTATAATGGACACTACTTCACATCCACCCACGTCGACGAGATGGCCACCGTCATTGAGTCCTCGGAATTGGAAGAAGATGAGGACGAGTCTGAATGAATTTTGGATTTGGAAGGGACCAATGTCTACAATTCGGAAAAGAAAATATATCGATTCCACATAAAATTTTAATACCTTTTCCAGCTGAATTCAAAGCAGAGCTACCACTCCAGGGCAGCTGTAAATATTTATGTTTAAGAACCTCTGATAAACCAAAAACATGTGTATCAATATTTGTTGTAGATCCAGATTTTCCTTTAGTTCGATTACAGTATATTATAGTCCGCCAAGTTGGAGCCAGCAAAGTGAATGTCTGCGATGGCTTGGCCTGCTCCGAGGGCCTCATCCATAATGCATCACACCCGAGCGGCAATTAATCAACAATTAATTTTTCATAAATTGATCGTTTATTGGCTGAAGGCAGAAATTACAGGCTCGCTACCGTGTGCCCTGCCGCTGGGGGGAACTGGAACCCATTGGCCATATTAATTACTAATTATGCGCGGCGTCAAAACAACAAAACTAAGGCACATAAATATTTATCAATTTGTCTCTAGCCTTAGTCACAAGCCATAAAGAATGGCCTGATGTAGCCCTGTCCATGTACAGGTTGTAGAGTTTTGTGGAATTGGCACGTAGGCCAGGCCAGGCAAAGAAGTTACAATAAAATGAAAACGAGTAAACAATAAATCAACCGCAAATCGGTCGCTCCAAGTGGAATTTTTAGCATAGTTCGTTGCGATGCGAGGAGGCCGCAGTGTCAAAAAGCCAGGAATGCCTGCCTGCCTGCCCGGCCATCTTGGCCAGCCATAATTAATAAATTCCAGCGTACGCCGTCGATCTCCGATCTCGGATCTCGGATCCCAAACCCCGGCAAACAAAACAACAAATTGACGTCACACTGTCGAGCCTCCGCCCGTTGCCCCTTCGATGGAGCCACTCTGCTGAGAGATTGCGATTCAGATTGCTCCTCGGCAAGTGCGACATGCGTATCAAGGCTTGATGGTGGAAATGGAAACGGGTTAAACGAGTAGGCCA
The DNA here is from genome assembly GCA_018150405.1 of Drosophila varians. Taxonomy (NCBI): domain Eukaryota; kingdom Metazoa; phylum Arthropoda; class Insecta; order Diptera; family Drosophilidae; genus Drosophila; species Drosophila varians. The sequence continues at coordinate 10,919,355 of JAECWK010000135.1, forward strand.
AGATCCCCGCCAGCAGCAGCAAACACAAACAACGGGGCCTTAATCAAAAATGTTCGCTGGCTGGAAAACAACTTGAATACAATTGCGAAGATGGGGCTGGAGTTGCGGAATCCCTAGTAGGGTGGGTCTAAAAATATGATATTCCAAAAAATAAATAAAAAAATATCAATCATACGCCGTATTGTGGTTGCTGTAAAACTTTTCTAGAAATTAAAATTATATTTGTTTGGAAAATCTCATTAAATTACAAGTCTGGATAGTTTTAGCCAGCACTGTGTACGGAAACCTGACCTGCAACCGGGTAATAAAAACACTAAAAACTCGGGAAGCGACTAGTTTCCATTAAGCGTTACGCCTTCTGTTGGCCAAAAGGTGGCGGACGGCGACAAGTTGGCGTCGGCCAAATGGGATAATAAGCATGGCCAGCAGTAATTTAAATTTCCACGCCACGCCAGGTTCATCAACCCTTGCATTGACTCCAGAGTTTTGTTCCAGTGTAGCATTCAATAATCCAGATGGCAATTGAGGGATCAAACATCCAAAATTCAGGTAAAATGCTGTTGACACCGAAACTTTTACGGGTTTTTTATGATGCGCATTTGTTGGCAAATGTTTATTGAACAGGGTCTTGTTTCAAAATAAAATGGGTTTTGCTGAAACAATTGTTAAACGTTTATTAAGTTCGGGTTTTTAATTTTTTAATTAAGCAAAAGGCTACAGCTTCTGACCTTAGAGCTCTTGTAAAAGTAAATGTGTTTCTATAAAAAACTATAGTTTACCAGTAAATCCCACAATATTGAATCTGTTCTTTGAACTCCTACTGCTATGGAAGATGAGACATCTTCCATACCATTTAAGGGTCTCAATTGTAAGCCATCTTCAAAGTCCCGCTCTTACCGGGGCGTTACTGCAACCAAATTTGGAGCAATCTCTTAGCCGCATTTATTGAAGATTCGCTCGGTTAGCAGGCCATTGGATGCGCCGGCTAAATCTAAATGGGCTTCCAGGGAATACCATTTATGAAGATCAGGGGTGGGCGACCCCGCATTCCAATCGATGGCTAGACACTCCCAGATACCCGGCCCATTATCCATTGTTATTACCCGGCCGAGCCATTTGAGGAGGCCAGGTAATTAATTACGCAAAACTGCAAAATAATGCAGAACAATGGGAGGTAAAAGCATTTCGCCAATTCATGAAGATATCGCTCCAAATATCCGAATATCTAAAAACTCAAGGAAGGAGGCGGCGAGGGCCGCCGGGGACCGTGAGATTTATGGCGATCGGTCGACTCCGGAATATCCCAAGCCCCACGACCAAAAAGAAACCATGTGCTGAGACGTGAGAGTCTCGGCCGGAGACGATGATACGGCCTGGTGTCTCGATCGCTGGCTCACTCTCGCGGTTTCTCGATTTCGTCTGACTTAAATATGGGTGCTCCGCAGTGGAAGCCCCAGTTGGTGACTGAAACTCAGCCAGTAAACACCTCTGAAAATAAGCAAAAAGCTCAACCGCGTAAAGTGAAGAAAAATACGAGAGTGTTTTTGCAAAAAATCTGTTGATAAATATAAGCAATTATTTGAAGAAAACTATACAAAATGCAAGTGGAAAAAGTTTGTGCCGCCATCGCGCTTGTTGCCATCTTCTCCTGCGTTGTGGATGCTGCAATTTACAGTCAGCCTGCCATCTTCCATCCTGGTTAGTATTTTTTCATAAAAATCAAAATAAAGAACTTAATATACAAGCTATCAAATTCAAGCAAACATTTTATTGTTTGCCAGTTTTTTTTTTATTAACGAGTAAAAAATTCCATTAGCTTGAACACTTTTTTTATGGAATTTTCTAATTAAGTTTCCAATTAATCGACGACCTCTGCCAGCCACGATAAACAATAAAATAGAAAAACAAAACAAAGCATTGATAGAGTTTGTCAGTGGATTTAGTGATTGATTTACGATTGAGACAATGATTTTTGCGAGGCCTCACATAAGCTCGTACTCCATAGAGATTACTAATACAAAGACGGACCTATTTAAATGATTTTTAGCATATACAGAACAGAACTTTGACGTCAAATGTTTACGTTGCTGGTCATCTGATTTACAAATTGATAGGTTTGTGATATTTTTTGGCAGCTTTCGCTGACGTCAACAAACACAATACGAACAAATGATATAAACAAAAGAAATCAATGAATTCGAACAACGCAAAAACCAAAAACGAAACGAAAACAACAAATGACTGAAATCAAACGAAATTTGTCATGTTATTGGCCCCCTTTTTGGTTGTGTAGCAGATTCAGCATCAGATACAGATACAGATACTGATACTAATAGAGATGGATATGAAATTCGATTTTTGGGTTTTTCGCATTCGCCAAAAATTAGCATAAGAAATGTGCTGATGTGGTTATTATTCAAGATCCCGACTCATTTGCATCGCTATGCGGATTTAAGATAGAAAAATTATCGATCGATTATCCCCGCGACTAGATCGCGCCAGATATTTTCCTTCTGCTGAATTATTCATGCGTGAAGGTCGTCCAACGTCTTTGGCTCTCTGTCTGACTGGCTGGCTGGCTGGGAATTTCTGGCTCACTAATCTATAAGAAATTAGCGCCAACTGCTTATAAATAGGCGATGAGTTCACGCGGGCCTCGAATTAATTGCACAATTGGGCGGAATGTATGTTTGTTCTGTTTGGGGTCTTCGGGTCCCCGCGAATGGTAAATTAATGGCGAGTGTCATTAATCAAACTTACCTTTCTATTCGGCAATTTATTTTTGAACCCGACAACTCAACAATTCCGCGCCGCAGGCCGTTCGTTATAAATAAAAGCACCAGTACGCTCCATCGCCATCTGTCAGTTGGGCTCAGTGCTTGGGTTTTAAAAATAAATGGCAATCCCGGCTTAAACCACAATCTCAAGCTGCCCATAGCTCTTATTTCTGGTGTAATTATATCTCTAGTGTGGGGTGAGGGCTTCAGCTCTCCATTTGTGTGCCAATTTTCTGTCTTGTCGAATGACTGTCAAGTTCGTGTCTTAAGTCTTTTGTTTTAGTCGCTTTTGCAAGTCACGGATAGTTACAAAAATAGGTCCCGTGTTGGATCTCTATGAGTTTACTTATCTTTAAAAATATATATATATAAGTAGGTTTTATTTATAACATCTTTTGCCAAGGATAGCCAGTAAAATATTTCGACTTTGAGTTGTTCTTTTCCTCGCAATTCAGACTATAAAATGCGAGTACATATTTAAATTTCGCCCGGGCACAATCACGATTTATAGCCACTTCCTCATAAGCTCGCAAGCCAGCGCATAAATAAGATTCTGTAACTACGACAGCGTCGGGGAAGCAACAAAGAAGTCTCTTCCAGCACTTCCGCTTCACACAGAAAACAATTTTCATAATTTGCTGATCAATAAAAGCTTGAATATCCTAAAGAACATCCTGATTTTCCGCTGTGTATTTAATCGAGTATGTCCTCGGCCTTTTACAGCTCACCCCGGCAAGTGCTTCGACAAGTTCACCAGAAAGGCCCTGCTGCCCGACAAGGAGTACAAGCCGAAGGGCATCTGCGCATCAATGACTTGCAGCCTAGAGGCCCGCGAGATCAGCATCGAGACCTGTCCCTACGTGGACGCACCTGGCTGCGAGGAGCTGCCCACTGACCCCAACTGGAGCTTCCCCAAGTGCTGTCCGCAGTTCAAGTGCGTCGACTTCAAGACCGGCAAGGAGTTCATAGTCTCCCTGTAGATCGATAGTCCCAGTTCCGCAGATCTATATCTTTGACTGCAACTGAAACGTGATTTTACAAGAAATGTATTCGTAGTTTTGTAGTCCTGGTGTGATTGAATGAAAGAATGATTGAGAAAATCTGTGTAACTGTGTGCGTGTCTGATTCATTATTAATTTATTTATTGTAATTTGTAAATAACACATAAAGAGCACAACTCCCCGTCTCCCTCGTCATGTTATCACGTGTGAACATAATGCAATTTGTTTTGATTTATTCAAAAGTCCCTGTATGCGATATTTGCAAGTATGACTAACTAAATACCAACTATGTTTAGTATGTAAAGATTAAGCGAAATAAAAAATAATATGAAATATGCAAATGTTTACTTTGCCGGATTGGCTTGTGGGTCGCGATTATCTCTTTGACCAACGTCATGTCCAAATTTGAACGTTTTCCACCTCCCTCCCAGCTTATTTGCGCAGTCAACACGGCGACGAAGACATCCACCGGATTACGCGCTCTTCTTTTTTTGGACTTTGTCAATAAGCCAGAAGATTACGGCCAGACTTTTGGCTGACTCATTTGCGCCTCTTTCCTCCGTTTGGCAAACATCGCACATGCCGCAGTTGAAACGATCCGTAGCCGAGCTCCAAATACGATCAAAGCAAAAGTTTATTACTCGTCGAGTCCAACGGTTTACCGACTTTGTGCCTGGCTCGAATGTTAAGTTTATAGCTCGGTTTATTAGACCTAACAGGAAATGCTTAAAGCCTGAGTGCCTTCCTCCGATGGCCAGCTGAGTTTTTTCCAAAAATAGAATTTTAAAACGTACTTAAGGTACCAATAAAGGAAATCATATTCTTTAGAGCACGTTCCACATTCTTTAAATCAAAAGACTATGGCAAGCAAAAAATAGTCTCACAAATTCATTTAAGGTGTGTAAAATATGTTGCATTTAAAAATATTTAAAAAATTAAAAACCCTTTTTGAATTGGTTGCCAAATCTGAAAAAAAAGATCACTTACCAACACTGATCGTGGTATTTTTTCTAGGCTTAAGCCTATATATCGAATATCTATTCGATAAGGGCCTATTATCGTTATCGCCAGCTTGGGCGTTGCTTATTTTGTTTTAACAAAAAAAATATTGTTTTGATTCTGTTTTTGTTCTATTTATAAGCGTAATATTCACCACGTTTTTCAAAACTCCGAAAGAATGCAGGGTCAGTCTATCATGGCGGTATTGCTGCTGGCAGCCTTAGTAAATGAAGGTAAAAAGGGACTTAAAAGGTCCGAGCAAGTGCGCCCACAGTCTGATCTAAATTACTGGTTTCCCAACAGGTGCGGCAATTTGGTGCTACCGATGCACCTCCGCCACGCCCGGATGCGGCGAGAAGTTTAACTGGCGTGGTATAGGATTTCTGGGAGAGCAGTGCCCTGAGCCGGATGATATTTGCGTCAAAGTGACTGAACGAAGAGGAGGTAAGTGGATGGGGTAGTGACTACAATACAGAACTATCACGTGGCTTTGCTTAAAACCTTTTCAGCACGGGAGACAATCACTCGCGAATGCTTGAGCGCCCTAAACTTCCGCACCGACATACCCGCTGACAAGTATGAGGGTTGCCGTCCTGCCGCCAAGGATGTGCGCCTGGCCCACTATGTCAACCATACAATCAAGGAGCACGACGTCAAGAGGGACTACTTCACGGACACCACGTTCTGCTTCTGCTTCCTTGACCACCGTTGCAATGGGGCCAGCGGGATGCAAATATCTGCTGCCCTGGGCCTTATTGCCATAGCCTCAGCGCTCCTCCGCTGATTTTCTTAGACAAGCATTGCCAAAGTGCCTTAGAAACACATCAATGACGTTCGAATCTCGTCTAACATTCCGTCCGCACTATTTGTACAATTTTTCGTACCGTTTACACGTTTTAGAGTCTTGTGTTTATTCAACTAATTAAATACATTTTACAATATTTATAAACAGCTGTGAAAATTGTTGCCCTACAGGATCTCAGCGTTTTTGGGCGCCCGGTAATCGTATTTCTCGACCTCTGGATGGGAGCCGATGTGCTCCGAGTAAACTTCAGCCAATCGCAGGCATTGCTCCACCGACAGTTCGAAGGAGCGCAGCGTGTCCTGCACTTCAGCCAGCTGGAACAGATTCTGGGTGACTTCTTCGCGACATTCCGGAGGGAAAAGTGTACCATAGCCGCGCCGGCAATATTTTTGTCTCATGCTGAAAATATGCCGCACCACGCGCTCAACAAGAGGAAATGGTAGCAGTGTCTTGGGCTGCTTCAGTGGTATCAGTTTGACGACGCCTACATCAACTTGTGGCTTGGGAACAAAAGCTTTTCCTGGTATAACGAACTTAATCACAGGCTCCGTCCAGATCTGAGACATAATAGACAGCCGGCAGCGTTGCTCTCCTCCAACAGGCGCACAAATCCGCTCAGCCACCTCCTTCTGAAATGTGAGTGTCATGCAAGTATCATTTCGCCGAAAGGCACCTCGTCTGGAAGCCAGATCCTCGAACCAATTAATAAGCAGCCGCGTGGAAATGGCAAACGGCAGATTGCCAATCAGATGAAGGCGTTGGGATGTGTCGGGAAGGTGATGCTCCACGTTGAAACGCAAAATATCATCGTAGAAAACGTCCAGTTGAATGTTCAGAGGCCTGGCACACTCTTGGAGCAATCGCAATGTCTCACCAAACCGCTCATCCTTCTCAACTAGTATCAGGCGATGTGGCTGCCTACGTAGAATGGACCGAGTGATGCCTCCTGGCCCGGGGCCCACCTCCAGCACAATGTCGCAGTGGTCTATACGACCAGCTGACTTTACTATCTTGTCCGTGAGACGCTCGTCCATGAGGAAGTTCTGGCTGAGCTGCTTCATGGCCTGCAGCTTGTAGAGCTTCACTAGTTCCCGGATAGTGGGCAGCGGTGGCAAGCGCATGCCACTCTGCAGGACACGGGCAGCTGCTTGTGACATCTGTGACCATAAGAAACTTTTTAAGAAACAGTTTCAACCTTAGGGAAGACCATACTCACATTGTTGTGCAACGACTTTGAAATTGTTTGGTATAAAAGGAAGAAAACGCTTACAAACTAGATGGGTAACTAAGTCTGTTAGTTAGTCTGCTAGTTGGTTGTGACCTTCTTGGGCTCCTCGAAGTCGTCAAGGAACTTCTCCTGCTGCACCGAGAAGATTGAATACCCGTAGATGGCCAGCACAGACACTCCCAGGGCGCCGGCGGTCAGCAGATTGTTGCGGCGAATGCGCTTCAGTTTTTGCACGCGGTCCAAGTTCTGCTCCTCGATCAGTTTCATGAACTTCAGCTGCGCCTTGTCCAGCTTTGGAGCGTTTTCCCCGTACTTGATCTTAGGTCCCTGCTCCGCGCCCGACATTATAAGCTCCTAAAAAAAGGGTAATTTCCAAGTTGCTGAGAAATTATGAAATCGTCCGATTTTACAAAAGCAAAGTGTTTTAGTATTTAAATACTAAGTAAACCATCTGTCCTCGATAAATTACCAGGGATACCATTAAATCGATAACCAGCTTCAAAATTCAAACTGAAACGTGGTATTTTTTGGCGGTCTGCGCAAAGCTACACTTAAATAAGCTGTTCGGTTTGGCCGTTACATCGGGTGCTTAGTTTTCCTTCTATTTCGGGCCCTGCGCCACTAACAGTTCACTTTAGTTGGTGGCTCGAGTGCAACGTGCGGCAGTGGAAATCGGAAAAACGCTTTCCAGGCAGAGTGCTTTAGTATTTGCCTGCAAGTAAGCCACAGCAATTACGCGATAATTGCGTTTCAGAATGCGTAAAAAGAACTAGACAGGGAATACCAGCATGGAAATTGCGTTTTCCGCAATTCTCCAATACGTGCTCCATATTTTAAAGCTCGGCTGTGCCTTCGTATCAAGTACTGTGAAAATTATTTGAAAATATAACATCTTTTTTAAGCTATTACTATGGCTTTGAGTTGCGGAAATGAAAGTAAAAATTCGGTTGCGTGCTGGGGAAACTGAAAAATGCTCTGAAAATTTTACAACCAATAACAACAAAGACAAAACAAACGCGTAATTGCAGAAATCAGCTGTGTACCCACGGAATAGCCAGAGCTTCAGAAAGAGAGGGAGCCATACAACAGCAAAACACTCCCCCGGCCCCAAACGCTCCACAAGCCCCCCATCGACGACGAGCGACCCCAACAGCTGGTCGAAGTGCTCTCCCTCTCACTCGCCCCAATCGTGTTTTCCTTATTTGGACTGCCTTTTATATTTTGTTTTGTTTTGGTTTTTTTTTTTATATTAAAGCTATTTGCGAGACTAGTCTTTTTGGGGTCTAAAAAGTGGAGGCCTTTGCATACCCTTTGGCTAGATTTAATTTTTGTTGATTTCTTAAATATTATTATTAAAAGTTCTTTGTTTTTTCACTCAAACGAACTCAAACAGTGTTTCTTTCAAATTGAAACTTTAATTTCCCAGTAGTTTCTTTTTATTTAAAATTATACTATATTTCCCAATAGATGCATATTCATTTACCTACATATATAGATAAAGAGTTTTAGCCCAAAATCGTAAGAAAGTTTATCAGCCTAAATTTATTATATTACCTAAAGTTTGCTTTGAATTTAATCACTTTTTTTTTTAATTGTGCAATGGTCTGATTAAAATTACATTAAATTATGAAATTCCCTGTTGCAGCCACTATAAACGTGTATCTTCAACCGCCGTCCGATCATACAATAAAAAGTAAACAATATAAAAACAATACAAATCTACAAAACGCGATAAACAATACGGAGATCGTTCAGCAATTAGTGGAACAAAACCCCACAAAGGCGAATCCGACCAAAGATGGCGTTCATTTCAAAAGATTTTCGCTCGCCGGGGGAGGCATGGGTGAAAACCGACGAGGGCTGGGAGCGATTGAAGGTGTTGGAGTGCGGCGGCAAGCGGAAGCGGTAAGTTACGCATATTTCTTTGATACGTAGCAGGGCCCACGGTGCGAATACGCAACTTTCCACAATAGACCTTTGATTGACGGCCGTCCCAATTACGAAACTGTCGCCAGTTTCTGATGAAACTACATAGTCTCTCAATGCACAAATTAGCATTTTGTAAATGTTTAAATCAAAACCAAATCCCATAGATTTGTATATCCCATAAACATTTGCAAGTGTTAAGGCAAGTGCTTTTGTTATAAGAAAACTATAAAATCAGGTGCCAAGAGTACATCATAATTCATGCCCATATATGGTTAATATATTGCCAGAACAACTCTATTCAAAACTGCGTAGTTGTAAGGTAATCCGATAAGATTGTAAATTGCAATCTTTGAAAGTTTTTGCTCAAATATAAAGTTGTGAAAGCAAGATTGATTTGCTACCCAAATCTAATCAATTCGCTGCTATCAATTTAAAGTGTTAAATAAAAATAAATAAACGCAATTCATTGCACTGATTTCTTTGAGGTAATTAATGAGTCATTCAAGACACACATTTTCAATGTCAATAATGAAAAGCAGACTAGTTGCCTACTTCCGTGAGTTAAATGAGTGCCAACTTTCATTTTATTTAATCTTAGTAATGCTTGCAAAAAGTCTTATCTCTTTTTTTCAAAAAACAAAGGCAAGATAAGTTCCTACCTTGAACCAGTTCTGTCTTGAGGTCGTCCATCAAAGCCTTTTGAATGGGAAAAGAAATTCGGTTTTGTTTCTGCCTAAAGTCAACTCGTACAGTAGTTTCACTTCCAAAATATTTAAATCATTCAATTTAATAGCCACACTCTGGGTCCAATGGCCAGCCGTGCCATTGAACACTGAAGCCGTTGGCCAAAGCAGAACGGGGGATAATTGTTGTGGCCCAAACAATGGCTTAAGCACGCTGCCACTTCGCTTCGGTTTCTCGAATTCAAAGCCTCCATCAAATGTGCGACAATAGTTTGGTTTTATGCCCATGAAAAGCCGCGTTAAATTTCCTTAAAAACCCAACAATCTTGGTTCGCAATCATGTGAGGCTAATAATTTCTGGTCGATGCCATGAGTCACTCCAAATGGCTGTGAAAGCAAAAGAAGCTTCACCGACATCCGTATCCCCCCGCTGCAGATCTGATCGAATGCCCATTTGATTGATTGCCATTGTTCCTGCGAATGCAATTGGAAATTGCAAGTGGAACAAAAAGTTTTGCAAACATTAAGACAATCAATGGTGAGAGTGCAAATGAGGCTAAAAAATTGGTCTTTTTTTGTGCTCCACATTTATTACGAACATTCACATGCCCATTTTTAAATAGTTCAAATCATATAAAAAGTTGAGCTTGACAAATCAATCAAATAAAGTCCCATTTTCCATGTCTAATCCGTGGGAGATTGCTCAATAAATCATAGGAAAATAGTACAGAGTAAAAGCATAAATAATTTATTTATAACCTTCACCTTTTTGTCTCCCTTTCCCCAAGCTTAGTTGATTTATTAAATTCGAATTTTTAATTTTGATATCAAACGTTACCAGTCATTTCATTTGACACGATGATGGATTTCCCATATACACTTTTCATTTATGGAAAATACAATACCTTTCGATGACTGACGAGGACCAGATCGATTTGAGTGGGAAGTGGGTCGGAAAAAGGGAGTTGGGCGATGGCCTGTGGGCGGTGGGTGGTGCTGAACCTTGAGCTTTTGGTGTCGTTGCAAGCTCTGCCAGCTCACAGACTCACACCCCTTCATTTTGGCCTAAACTTGACCGACTTTTACGCCTACGGATAATATATGTATGAACTATTTAGTGAGTTGCCAAGGCTGCGCTTTCCCAGTCTGGCTGCCACACAAAGTGGCACCAAACACCAGCTGGACCTAATGGGTTACCACCTTTCGTGGTAGTTCTTTTCTCTAGTTTGTAGAGCTAGTATTTTGACCGCAATAGTGTTTATTCCTCATGAAGTAGACCACGACTCGAGGCGACTCTATTTCCGCATTTTTCCCCATTTACGACTGCTCCCTAAGCATGCCAAAAATAGCCGCCCCCTCCAAGGGTTCGATGCGTTCTTTATGAGTTGTCAAAAGTGCACTTCAAGTTCTCCGCCGACATCTTCCGCGTGTGCCTTTTTATGGGGCTCTGGGTTATGTAACTCTGCGGCTTATCTCCAACAAAAAAAAAAATAACACAAAAATATAACACGCATTTTTGAGAGGTCAAATTCGTTGGGCATACTTTGTAATACTTTGTAATCACACGTGTCCAAGGCTTAGTTTTGTCACTTTCCCAGATTGTGTTTAAAGTTTTTGAAGCTGCGAAATGTGGGAAATGGAGCATAGACTGGTATTTGTCTGACACACATGACTTAATTTTCAAAATAATTAAAAATATATATTTTTTCACTTGCGTGAGCATTTCATAACCGTGTTAGGCTCTCGTTTCGAGCATTACCCAACTTTCTTTCTGGTAAATTAAAAATTTAAATGGCCGTCGGCCGGCACTGAACCCATTAGATAATGCCTGAAAAAATAATAATTAGAAATTCGAAATTGCATGGAAAAGCGAATCCAAAGTGCACACGCGGACGTGCCAATGGACTAGGAGTTGTAGTTGGAGCTGGAGCTGGAGCTGGGGCCGGAATGGGACCCACTTTCACTGCACTCTTCACTGAACATCTGTGGATCGGCAATCAACCGCTTTTTGATCATTTTTCCTCCTTCGTGTTTTTTTCTAATTTAGTTTTTATTTGCCACATTTTTTTTAAAGATTAATGAATCTTTGAATTAGCGCTGAAAAAGTGTCCAGGTGATTAATTAATTCATTAAGAAAAACTCATAAAATTGGATTTCCCTGAAAATGTATACCATTTCCAATTTCTTGTTCTAAATTTAGAGAAAACTCGATGCACTTTCAGGGCTCCTTAGCCAGTCCCCAGCTCCATTTCCAATTATATTTATGTCGAAAAAGGTCACCGGGCATAAAAATAGACAAGCGATTTGCAGTGAGTCCCTCCTGCCCTGCCCTGCCCACCGATTTTCCTGCTTTTCATGGCTTCTCCCGCCCTGCACTGCATTTCATTTGTTTAATTCGCTTGGAGAAAGGTAAATGAACGCTTGATGGTGACGTCGGTGAGTGATTTATGTGAATCACGTGGACGTCGGCCTGGTCTGCGGCATGGTCTGATGATCTCATGGCCGGAGTTTGGATACGGATCCAGAGTGGCAGGAGGAGAAGGAGAAGGCGGAGCCATGGGCCTGTCAAAGCGCAACAATTTTCATTGTTCGTTCGCTATTTCTGTTCGGATCTACGGATATGTAATTGGACATTTATCTAAAACACAGCGACAACATCACGAAATTCGAGCGAGAAAATGGGTGCAAAAAATGTAATCAAAGCACAATAATTGGGCTTGCAAATCACAATAATAAAGTGTTTGGAGTGGTTCAGGTTTCTTTGTTACTTTTATCTTGGCCTCGACACATTCCAGCGAAAATTACTCGAAAATTAATAAGGTAACTACTTTTTTAACTGGCTTCTAAATCGTTTCAATTTAATATAAATATTCACATTCTGAGCATCCGCTATTGTCCCTCAAAGAAATGCAGAAATTCTAGGCAAAAACTAGAAAAGGAAACAATAACAATAACAGATCATGGCAGCAACACATGGATGCAGTCTCGCAGTATATGGTACTGTCGCCCATCATGTATACGCAGGGTGGGCCAGGCCAATAAAAGCGGTGACCTACTTAGGACCTGGCCAACAAAGATTCTCATCTCCTCGACTCTCGTCCCCAGCTGGGCCAAGAGCTTTTGTACGTTTGTTTTTCTTTGCTCCTTAGCCCCACAGTTCCACATTCGTCCTGTCTTTGATTGTTGCTCTCTGGGGGAGTTCCTTTTGGGACCGTAAGTGGATTACTGCTGATTACAGACCTTAATCCCGCTGCCAGCAAAATGCAGTTGATGCTAAATTAAATTCACTTTCGTTTTTAAAATAAGTGGAAGGGCATTGAGGGCACTGGGCAAATACCTTCTCCGGTGGATCGATGCGCCTTGACCATTTGCGGTTGTGGATTCCGGTGAGGACATGTCCTGGCCTTGGGTGCGGTAAAATTGTTTTTGATTCCACCCAAAACTGGGTCAAAGTTTGCCCATCTCTTCTGGCTGCACTTTGTCTAATTGAAGTTTTCCCCCCTTATTTCCCGGTAATTACTTTTTCTTCTCTCCGTTTTGGCCAAATAGCCCAGGCCCAAGGTCATTAATGGGTCTTAATTTTTATTAAAAGGGTATCTATGGGACAGCTTCACTTTTTAACAAAGCCTGGATACCATCCATAAAAAATAGGAATTTCGCACTTGCCTGAACCTGAGTAATAAATCCAACAAATAGATGACTATCTTCCATTTCCTACCACTTTGTAGAGTGACATTTAATTTCGTTCCAATTGAATTGCAAACGTGTACAATCCTCGCAAATTACACGACCCAGAGCTTGTAATTGCATTAAACAAACGCTAAAAAGTGTCCAGTCGCTTGGATTTCCATTGCCGAATTGCTTAATTTAATAACCGGACTGCTGGCCGAGGAGCAGATGGTGGGAATCGGACAGCTTCCGCCTCTTGAACGGCGTTTAACACTTGTAAGCCACCAAATCCGAATGGTAGTTGCCATTTTCCGTCCACCAAGTGCCATAAGCCAGACCATAACTGGCCAAACTGGTTGGGGCCAACACTTTTGGGGGGAGTTGAATGCAGTTTGGATTGGAATCACTTCCGAAATGTTGCATTGACAATGGATTATCTCATGGTAGCGAAACACTAAGAAAAATAGCCATACATTTTCTTTAATCCAAGAGTAAATATATTTAATAATTTTCTATTTTTCTCTTCCTGTGCAGGCATCACTCGGAGGGGAGCAGTAACTGTCAGGATGCTGAGGATGCTGTTGCCGAGGAGGAGGGAACGGTCATGCCACCCCACTACCATATCACGATCCGCTGCACCCGCGAAATCGCCGGCTTTAATGGCCTGACCGAGGCGGTAAAGCGACTGGACTTCCGGCGTTCAGTTCGGGACCGGAAGCGCTTCCACTACATATGTGCTGTCCTTCTTCTAGTGTCCAATAAGGGCATCGCCAGCTTGCCAGGCAGTGCCCAGCGCCAGCTGCTCCAAATGGTCGAGGAAGTGGCCTCTCATGGTAAGCGATCTGGATTTTAGTCCAAATGGATTTTAAAATCTTACACTCCCCCATAGTCAACGACAGCCAGCAGCATCCGAACGTTTTGCGGGGCCTGGCTTTGAAGCTGGAGCACATCGTCCATCAGGAGAACCAGAAGTGCTGGGGCAAGCCACTGGGCAGTCCCTACCTGTGGAAGGAGCACCTGGCCACAATCAAGCGCATCCAGCGCGTGGCCAGCCAGATAGAGATTCGAGAGCCTGATCCGGAGGCCAAGCCCAAGCTACACGAGCTGCCGGAGGAGTGCGTCCGTGAGATCATATTGTGCATCGCGGATCACAGGGATCTAGAGTCCGCCGCCGAGGCCTGGGATACCATGGCCAAACTAGTCTCGGAGCAGCGCATCTGGCGCGAACTGACGCGCTTCCACTTCAACCAGCGACAGATTCACACCATCCTGGACCTGGAAAAGTTCAAGAAGATGGGCGACATCAAAGACTGGAAGCAGATCTACCACCAGCTGCGCCGGACCTATGGCGTAAACGACGACTACCAGTTCGCCGAGGTGCTGGCCCTGTGCCGCTCCTGCTGCTGCCTCTTTTGGCCGTCAGATGGGCATCCGTGCATCGTGGACCAGAGCCCTGACTACAAGCAGCGCCTGGAGGAGGCTGGCCACCAGCTAGCACTGGCTCAGCCCGTGCCGCCCGCCCAGTTTCTGAAGTACTTCTCGTTGTAAGCCGAAGACGGAGCTCTAGGCGGTGTGGTGACCAAGGGAGAGAGATAGAGATAGATCGATATGTATTTTTGCGGAGGAGGAGGTGACCCAGTGTAGCCGGTGGATAGGTTGTTGGCTGCGTATGAAAGTCTTTATGTACGTGTTAAAGTTTTACCCTTGGAGAGACGAGGAGAGGAACGGATCAAAGGATCGGAGGATCTGAAAAAGCAAAGTGATAAAGAAATCCCTAATCTATAAATGTGTATTGTAGGGAAATCGCCAAAATCGTTTCGATTGGTTTGCAGTTTGTCCAGATTGAGATTCAGATTCTAGTTGATAGTGGCTTTCGTTGAGTTAGTTGCCAACATTTTTGTATTATTATTCCGATCTGGAACGGATCTGAAGCGGTGATTACTATTAGTTGTCTAGACATACGGATCGACTCGCGTGTCAGTTGCCAGGGTCCAAAGATGGGTCGCGTTTTTTTCTATTTTTTTTTTGGGATCGGACACGCTAAACGAACTGCCACAAAAAAAAAACGAAAATATGAGATAATTCTTTTTGTCAAACTGATTACTGCAAAACTTGTATCGAAGAACTATTTTTAAAACTACCAGTTTATAATATATTATTACCGATTTGTTCATTTTAAGACAAACCATATGGAATACACTTTTATGCATGACTTTTGAGCGATCTATTGTAGGATCTAAGTGTAGTTTCTTTTACGTATACCAGCTGTTTTTGGTGCTAAATCTCATTATAAGTTCCAATCAAAGCAGAATCAAATCAAATTATAGAAACTATAGTTTCCCTTATCCCAAATTCGAGCTGTAGTTCCCAGTAGAAGACACAGAAGTGGAGGAAATCATGTGATGTTGCAGGAAGCAAAGCTAGAAACGAATACACCTACCTAACGATAACAAATCTTCAAGCGATTTGCCGCTAAGCAATGCTATATACAAATATTAGAGATTGTCGCCAGTCGCCAGAGGTTAAGAGTAATTTTATGGAATGCCGACCCAGAAAGCGGATAATCCCCCCAAGATCCCCAAGGCACAGTATCAAGGACATCAAGTAGTCTCCATGCCAAACACTGTCTAATGGCAGATTGCTCAGTGCTTAAAAAATAAATTTAAAAAAATGAAAGAGAAATAATACGAGTATTTAAATAAAAGTTGATGTGTATAGACATTTTCTTAAGTAGAACCTTCAACCAGTCTTCATTTCCGCCGATTTCCCTGTAAAATATCTGTTCGATCGCTTTAATATTAAAACTACAAACTATTACTATTGTAAGTACGAAAGTTTTAGCATTATCGACGATTTGTTTGCTACCATTTCTATACGAAATAAATCTCTCATTTTATGTTTAAAATAAACTTGCAAATCTGTGGATCACTTATACTGTTTTATTGAAATTGAATCCTCCTTTATTCACACCAAACAATTGTTTTTGGAAGGACATTATCGACTAAACAGTCAGTTGCCATGGCCAAAAATCAATCACCACAAGGCCCGTCATTCTTTCCCTATAAGCTCTCGAAGGCAGCAGAATATTTTGGGTTTAGTCCTTTTTAAAAATGGAGTTTATTTTTAAGAAGGAGCGGCGTTCCTTCGGGGCCCGCGTCAACTTCGAGGACAAGGATGATGTGGTGTTCAGCGAAAACAGCAACCCGGAGCTGGTGAAGAGCTTCATCCTGCAAAACCCCGTGGACCGGGTGACGCAATACGCCGGACAGACGTCCCTGAGCGTAGCCAACACGGAAAGGGCCACGTACAAGAGCACCGGGATAACCCACAATGAGGGGGGCTGGCCAAAGGACATCAACATGCACGATCCGGAGCAGACAGTGCGGTACAAGCGAAAAATCGAAAAGGACGAGAACTACATAACCCAGGTGATGAACCTGACCAAGCCCATGGAGCACTATATACACCAGAACAATGCCGTCAACATTTACGAGAACTACTTTGAGAACCTAGACCCGGCTCCGTTGCCCGAACCTTGCAAGTCCCGGACAGTAAATGTCTACAGGGATCCAAATCCCATCAAGGTGCCCGTTAAGCATTTGTCCTGGTCACCCGACGGAGGCATCAAAATGGCCGTCAGCCACTGCGACATGCGATTCCAGGGCGACAAGTCCGGACAAAAGTGCAACTCGTACATCTGGGAGGTGGAGAACCCAAACGAGCCCTTCCTCACCCTGGAGCCGAAGGTTCCTTGCGTTTGCCTGGAATATAACCAAAAGGATCCCACAAGTCTGGTGAGCGGCATGTACAATGGCCAGGTGGCCGCTTGGGACACGCGGCATGGCAAGCATCCGGTGATGATCAGCGAACGGGAGGTTTGTCATCGAGATCCCGTCAACTCTGTACTTTGGAACAATTCCAAGAGTGGCACAGAGTTCTTTTCCGGGGGTTCTGATGGTCAAGTTTTGTGGTGGGACACCCGAAAGCTTACAGAGCCCCTAGATCGTCTCCTCATGGATCCGGTAAAGAGCGACGACCAGGACCTGTCCCGATCCTACGGAATTTCGGTGCTGGAGTATGAGACAACTATTCCAACAAGGTTTATGGCTGGCACCGAGATGGGCATGCTCTTTTCTTGCAATCGAAAGGGCAAAACTCCCACAGAGAAGATCCAGATACGGGTAAGAAGTGCTTATTTTCTTTTAGTTTTTCCCTTATTCTGAAATCTAACTTTCCTCAGATGATGTGTCACTTGGGACCGGTGTACGCCATTACACGAAATCCAGCCTTTGTGAAAAACTTCCTGACAGTCGGAGACTGGTGTGCCAGGATCTGGTCAGAGGATTGCCGGGAGAGTTCCATTATCTGGACCAAGAGCAGCAGCTCCATGCTTACTGATGGCGCTTGGAGCTATACAAAGTCAGTGCTTCTCTAATTTATAATATCCTCCTAAATCTTTTCTTCCAGAGTATCCCAGTTTTTCATCACTCGAATGGATGGCGTCCTGGACACTTGGGATTTGTTGCAACAGCAAAACGAGCCCGTGCTCACGGTCAAGGTGTGCGATGAGCCCTTGTACTGCGTCCGTACTAATGAGAACGGAAAGTTCGTAAGCTGTGGTAGCCAACTAGGAGCCACCTTCCTCATCGAAGTCTCCGACAACATGGTGATGTCGGCCAAGAACGACAAGCCCCTCCTCACTGCGGTAAGAATTCATTTCCAGGCTAAAATTGGATAAAGAATATTTTTTTTTTGTTCATCCTTTTCAGATGTTTGAGAGGGAGAACCGCCGCGAAAAGATCCTGGAGGCTAAGTCAAGGGAGAGCAAGCTGAAGGTCAAGGCCAATCATGGCCAGGATCAGACAGACATAACAATGGTCAATGGCAAGGTAAACATGGCTCCCTTTGTCGGAGCCTGCGAGCAGGCAGCCTCGGAGTATTTTGCGGCCGTGGAACAGGAACGTCAAAGGCGACTGCCCGGCGGAAAGCGTAGGTGAACAATGGCGGGGATATCTTTGAAAATCCCATAGAATTTTGTTATAACCTGCCTATTTTTTTTATTTCAGAGGATGTGGAGGAGGCTGAAGTTTCCGAGGCAGAGAGCTCAAAGCAGTAGGATTTAAAAAGAATATAAGATCCTTAACATTGTTTCTAGAAATATATTTAATATAGAGAAGAAAATGAATATATTTATTTAATATATTAAAACTTCTTGAAAAAGGAAGAGGTCACAAAGGCTGCTTCCAATTATAATTTGGATGTAGTATCTTTTTCTGGTACTTTAACTTTCAGATCGTTCCTCCGAAAATAAACCTACTAAATCTTTTTAAAAATTTCAAAAGTTGAAAACATTTTTGAAAAATTCAAAATGGGTGAGGCGCGTGTTTTTCAACACTGTCACGTATACGATAGTTGTAATAGTTATTTTTTTAACCGAACACTAAATTTATATTTTATTTAAACCCATTGGTTCACATAAAAACATATACCCATTTTCTTAATTGATTAACTTAATCAAGTTCAGAAATATATCGATATTTAAAATACAAGCTGAGCAAACGTTAATCGAACAGCTGTTTGTCCATTAACATTTTTGCACGCGGTTGAACCAGCAACAATTCTTTAAAACATTAACCAAAATATTACAAATTTCAACTGTAAGTAAAGTATTTAAAAGGCATTGTAAGCCAGTTGTGTTTACAATAAAATATAATAAAAAAAAAAAAAACAAACGTAATCAGACAAAACATTGCATCAGCTGTGCGTAGAAAACGTGCCAAAATTACACTTGCCTACAGAGTAAAACTGAACGTCTGTGACAATATAACAATAACATAAAAAGTTGAAACAAGGATAAATATAATTCAAAAGAAAAGCAATACATTTTTTGTGGAATTTAACGGGTTTTTAGACAGGTAACTGTCCTAGTCAGGTAGAAAAAACAAGACTCTGTGCGCCAGTTTCGTGTTGCACGGTGTGCGGCCTACGTGACTCAGAAGCAGTTATCAATGGCGCAACACATACGGAAAGTTCAGTGACCAATTTCTGTGCAGCAGCCAAATCGCAACCCCCGAAGTCAGAAGGCGTCTAACGTCCAACTGATAAAGGTGTCGACCGATCCGAAAACAACTGCGCCTATCAAATAGCTTATTTAGTGAATTCAGCAAACATTTCGGGTAAGACAAAGGCAGTGAAAGATAATTGCAGTGATTAGCAGGGTACTTGAATTATATTCTAAAACAATCAACTAAAACACACAGTGCTGAATTTTTAAATATTTGTTTTTTAAATTCGAACTGAGTATTCAAAACAAAGACAGTAAAATTAAACTACATTTGCACTTAAGAACATTAAAGTTCGGAGGCTTTAAAACAAAACACATATTTGCCAAACCATTCACTTTTAAAGTAAACAATTACATATTTATGTTTTCATTGCCGTTTTTCTAATTGCATTTTAATTGCAAAACAGAGCTCTAATTGGCTCTGGGTTGAGTTTATTGCCAATAGAGGCCTTGGCTCCGCTCCAAATTGAAAGTGCTTCCCCACAACAAGGAGAGTTCCCACACCTGTGATTCACCCACCTGGGCTGTGCTAATTATACGATTTCGGGTTTACATTTCCGGTTTACTGAAATGCAAGGGGCCGGTCCTTGCTGGTTCCATTCCAGTTCTTCCGTCAGTCACGTACACCATTCGAGTCATCAGAGGCATAATCGATGTGTTTGGTGGTGTCTCTTTGTTTATTGTTTATTTGTATATTGAACTTTATTTAAATGTTTTGACAGATCAAAGAATTTCCTTCAACTTTTTATTTTATGAATATTATAATATCTTTTTATACTTTTACCTACAGCACCATGTTGGACGTGATCCAACCGACTAGCAACATTTCGACCTTAGTCGAAAACAACAGCAGTGATGTGGTGGTGGTACGGGCCAGGCCCAAGAAGGTGTTCAAGCCAAAGGCACGGATTAACCGGATTCCTCAGGAGCTGCTCGATGATCCCTTGCTGCAACATGCCATCGACCGCCTGCCCTCGAACTACAACTTTGAGCTGCACAAGACTATCTGGCGGATACGGGAAATGAAGGCCAAGCGAGTCGCTCTTCAGTTGCCAGAGGGCTTGCTAATGTACGCCATGGTTATTAGCGACATTGTGGAGCGTTTTACCAGCGCGGACACTGTCATCATGGGCGACGTCACTTACGGAGCCTGCTGTGTGGATGACTACACGGCCAAGGCGTTGGGAGCTGACCTCCTGGTGCATTACGGGCATAGCTGCCTCATTCCCGTGGATCAGACATGCGGCATCAAGGTGCTCTACATCTTTGTGGACATCAAGATTGACCCATTGCATTTTCTTGATTCGGTGAAGCTAAACTTTCGTCCGGATGTGGGCCAGATAGCACTGGTCAGCACAATCCAGTTTGTGACCACCCTACAGGCTGCATCCACGGAGCTCAAAGCTGCCGGCTATGATGTGATAGTTCCCCAGGCCAAGCCACTAAGTCCGGGAGAGATTCTGGGCTGCACCTCGCCGCAACTACCTGAGACGACCAAAATGATTATTTACCTTGGAGACGGGCGGTTTCATCTGGAATCCGCTATGATTGCCAACCCGCTTCTGAAGGTATGTGATAATATCTTAATCTTAACCAGACGAGATGTATAATTTTCCTCTATTTACCTGCAGGCCTACAAATACGATCCCTATGAGAAGAAATTTACCATCGAAGAGTATGATCATAGAGGTATGCAGGATCTGCGCTTGGATGCCGTGCAGCGAGCCAAGAAGGCGCGTCGCTTTGGAATCATTGTGGGCACACTGGGACGTCAAGGAAGCTCGAGGGTTCACCGGTTTTTAGAGAAACGGCTGCATGCTAAAGGGATTGAAACAACAACCATTCTACTGTCGGAGATCTTTCCTCAAAAACTGGCTCTGTTTGCCGACATCGATGCCTTCGTCCAGATCGCTTGCCCCCGACTCTCGATAGACTGGGGATCCGCCTTCACACAGCCTCTTCTTAATCCCTATGAGCTTTCCGTGGTACTGGGCGATGTCGAATGGACGCCCCATAACTCTTCGCCCCGCACCAATGCCTACCCAATGGACTTCTATGCCAACGGTAGTCTTGGACCGTGGACGCCAAACTTTAAGCCACCGGCTCTGGGTGAATGCGAGAACAAACCATCGGCAGATTGCTGTGGACGTTGTACCCGTGCTGAACTGGAGAAAGACGATTCCGGCAAAGCGGCGGCCCTGGCTGATATTCTCGACTTTAAAAAAGGATAAGAAACTTTCCACGAAGCTGTCCACAAAGCCCTCCATCTCAAGCGATCTGAAACGTGACAATGATTTTATGCATCGATCGTCTGCCCAAATATAATGCCTATCTACTAATTTAGTTAGTACAAATCTGGTTTTTAAGTTCTATCTTTAGATCATCTTTTGTGTCCATCACAGATAGGTTCATAATTCTTTTCTTCGCAATATCATTTAGTTTTAGTTTATAGTTTTATTTCCAACAGATTTGCAATTGTTATTATAGTAACTGCAACAATGTACACAATTCATAACATTAAACTAATGTTTACAAAAAAGTTACTTCAGTATACGTTTTTATACCCTTGCAGAGGGTATTATAATTTTGGTCAAAAGTGTGCAACGCAGTGAAGGAGACATCCAGGACCCCATAAAGTATATATATTCTGGATCAGGATCACCTCCTGAGTCGATATAAGCATGTCCGTCTGTCTGTTTCTACGCAAACTAGTCTCTCAGTTTTTGAGCTATCGTCTTGAAACTTTGCACACACCCTTCTTTCTTTTGCACGCAGTATATAAGTCGGAACGGCCGACTATATCCTATAGCTGCCATATGATTGATCGGAAATGCTATAACTTCCATGTTATTGAAGATAGAAACTTGAAATTTGCACAGATTGACTATTAGGGGAATTTAGGCCGATCTGGAAAATTTCATACGGATCGGCCGACTGTATCCTATAGCTGCCATATAACTGAACGATCGGAAACGCAACAACTTGCGTGTTTTTGGGCGTAGAAGCGTCGGACTTCTTTTAAAATTTATTTTATGCGAATCTAAGCTTGTTATGAATGTTTTTGTAAAGATCGGCTAACTATATCCGATATTTACTATATCTTTAATCAATAGAAGCTGCTATTAACTGCAAGGGTATATAAGCTTCGGCTCCGTCCGAAGTTAGCTTTCCATTCTCGTTTATTTTTGAAAATGGTTTAAATGTTGGCTTAAATTGTTTTGTTCAATGTTTAATAATTAATTGGTTACTTTTTTTTAATAGCTTTGATTTTATAAATCAAGTTTCGAAAAACAAAAGCATAAAAACGTTTTTGGCTCAAAATGTTTTGCGTTAAAAAGGTTTAGATCTCAAAATACTTGACTGATTTTTTAGATATTTCTTTATAAAATTTATGTGTTAAAAAATATACATTTCTTTTTTTTCGTTTGAGAAAACATTGCTAAAGTTCTGTCAGGAGAGTTCTTTGTATCGATTTCCTACCTTAGAATATATTAAAAGATTGTTGGAAAATAAAAAAGAATTTGTTTGGGGTTTGGTAAATTTAATTTTATTGCAAAAATATCACGTATATTTAAAATATACATATTTTCCAATTTGTTAAATAAATAAAATAAATATTACCTAGGTTTATGTACAATGGAACTAAAGTTTGACTAAAAATTTGCGTAACTATTTGCCTAAGGTTTTTTATATACAATTTAACAATTAAATTGACTAAAAAAATTTGACTATACAATTGGACTAAGAATTGGTTATTCTATGTATATATATATACAGTTGTACTATTTTAAATTGGCTAACTATGTATATACAATTATGATATGTATATGTACAATTTGATAAACTACAATTTACAATTGAACTATAGATTTAACTAGAATTTACAATTGTCTAAATTCGCTATGTTGCTGACACTGCTGCCGTCGGGTGGTTGCCGTTTCTCATCTCCGCTGTTGGTCCCATGTTGTGCTCCATGGTCCTGGACATCGATTCCCTGGCTGTGCAGGATCTCAGCCGGATCCCAATGGACAGAAGTTGTCGTCGGCCCGAGATGTTGTCCATCGGAGAACTGGGCTGGCAGTGCAGATCGATTGTGACTCGACCAATGGCTTTTATAGTTGCCCAGGTAAGCGAAATTTTCTATACCTACGGCAGGTCCCTTTTCCAGGCTAATGACTTCGACCTTGGTGAAAATGACCACTCCGCGATTACCCAAAAATTTTCCTGGAAAGATAACCGCGGGGCTTACGAAAAATATCTGCAGGGAACTTCGTGTACAGAGAAAGTACTTGAGAAGATAGCCAGAAAAAGGTGAGGATAAGAAAGTAACAAAAGGAATTTCCGGATTTTTACCTAAGCTGTAATATCTTCATGGTATACATATGGCTGGTTGGTTTCTATTTAAGATATTCCAAGTTCTTTTTAAAATATATATTTAAAAGATGTACAGGCATACGATTTTTGAAAAGATAGTTTATTTTTTATATTCGACTTATTGATAATGCCCTTTTAAAGTATGCTACCATTTTAACTAGGATTTTTCATGCTATTTATTTTAGAAAGTTGGCTAATACACTATAATGCCTATTTAAAATCAGTCAAACTAAAAAATAAGCAGACACATTCATTATTAGGTAGATGAAAGAACTTTATTTTTTTTAGTATTCCTTCCTTATTCCAGTATTCCTTTTTAGTATTCCCTATATTTCCTTTAAAATTGTATAATAAAGAACTTAAGAACTTTTACAAATGTGTATTTTATATGTGTTTTATATGAATTCTTTTCTGGACCATTATGCATCCCCCTTCTGAAAATACTTCCCCGAAGATTAAACACATAACATATCCATTTGAAAGCATTTTTTTTATTTACATTCATATAAATATATTAAACTAATAAATATTAAACACTTGTCGGTTTGCCACATCCCGGTGAAACCACTAGATACTTTTAATGAGGAAAAGGACACCTTTTGATCGTAGATCGGAAGAAGGATGAGATTGTAAAGTGTTTTATTCTGCGGGATATTATTTGGGAAACAACATATGTATAAGGTTTGAAAGCCTAGAACGCAACACTCGATAAACTACGTCTTGGCCAGTCCTCAACCGGTTTGAAACAGAAGTACCATTCATAAATAAGGGAAATAGATCCATAGGTTGAGTAAAAATCGAGCTAAAAGTCATTTTTACCAGGTTAAAATATTGGTTAATGGCATAAGCCCAAAAATTCGTTCTGAGCCACATTTTTGGAAGTATTTTATACAAAATTCATCTGATTCAAAAAAGGAATATCATTTCTAAATCAGGGGTTTGATCCCCGCCGATCTGCGTCAAAAGTTTTTGAAAGTCGAAAAAAATGTATCTTCGATTTTTGCAATTTTTTATGATGGTATCCCTTTCCTAAATTGCAAGAATCGAGTACTTTTTCTCCCTTTCTTTTTACCTTTCCTATTAATTTTTCAAATGACTTCAAAAAGGAATATCTATTATGGGTCAGTAGCTTCGGATGCCTTAATCTGCATCAAAAGTTTAGAAAAAGGCAACAAAAATTGTTGTCTCGATTTTTGAAAATTTTAATGATGGTATCATTAAAATTTGCCTTTCAAACATTACTATGTCCTATTTGTTCGGTTTTTATACATAGTTTTGCTATTTTGCATCAGATTTCCGAACCAAATACCATTTTGGAAACAGTGGTATAGTCGCCGCCAAAATCAAAAGTTTTGGAGATCATAGCTGTACCCTATTTAAATCTGCATCAAATACTGGATAAAGGGAATGAAAACATAAATTTCCGTTTGCTAAGTTTAATAAGAATTTTGAGGAATCCGTACCAGAATACCATTTAGAAATCAAAACTTCATTCTGCTTTTATGTTTTATAAGCAGTTTGTGGCCGTATTCTCCTTTTATTTATTTAACACAATCAAAAATGTTAACAATAATAATATAAATATTTTCGCAAGGTACAATAATAATGGAACATATAATACATTCCTTAATAATTTTAAATGTATGTATATTGGCACAAGGGTGTTAGGCCTTTGGTAAAGCTTCAGTCATCTGTAACAAAAACAAAATGTTTTAAATTAAGGCCAAATATATTATTCGTTCCTTCCTTACCTCTTTGATTAGGAGCAGATGTTTTAGTTGCTCCTTAGCTTTTTCAAGGACGTTTTGATTTTCAGTAGTAGCTCTGAACTGGTCGCGTTCCAGCTTCTCTTTCTTGAGTCTTTCGAATCTTTCTGTCTCAAAGTATCTAAGAAATAAAAAAATCTTTACTAAGCTTATGTCGGAACCCTACAAAAGCAGATAGCCATACAATTCGTCCTCCTTGTACTTGATATATTTTTGTAATATACTATACTTTAAAGTAGTACCAGGTGTATATCCATTTTCTTTCATAAATTGCAACATATCAATATACATTTCTCTATCAGATTCTTTGAGATATGGAAACACATCGATGTCGCTTGATTTATTGGATAAATCGTGCCCGTTTCCAGGTGGGTTTTGACCGTTCTTGGGGCGCGACTTTTTTGAGTTGTAGATGGTGGGAATGGCACCAGTCTTTAGAGGGAATTCATTCTTTTTGGAAAAACCTAATCCAAAGTGTGCATCCTTGTCGAAATCTTCTGGAGCAAAGTGCTCATTGCAAATCCATGCTATTTTAAACAAGATGTTATATATGTATTTTGTTCCTAACTTTTTTTATTTAAAAAGTTACCTGACGAGGGGTTTTTAATTTCACGCTTGCAGAATTGAATCCATTTTAGAAGCAATACTTTTTCCTTGGGGAAACGGAAGAAGACAAGCTTCTTATGGGTTCCATGCCCATTGGTTTTTCCACAATTATATACAGCGCAGCGCATTTTCAAATATTTTCTGTTTAGCTCAACGAATCCGGGGATTTTTAATGAAAGATGACGTTTAATCCCAGTGCTAGTAATCGTGCTTCTCAAATATCAGGTATGGTTCGGACATTGGCTATAATAGTTTTAGGTGTTAATAAACTAGATTGCTTTTACTTCGTATTTTTATTTATTTTACAATGGTAAACGCAAATTGATAAACTTTTTTCTTCATTTACAAGTTTTTCGACCAACATTATTAAATTTAAAATACATAAAAGTCTTTTTCAACACTCAAAAACAATCAGCTGTTCCAACATAAACATTTTTGTTTATTTTATTTGTCTCATCATTTTTATGTTACTATGTTGAAAAGCAGCAATATTCACAGGTAAATATAATTTAAATATACTTCCAATTATTATAGTTAATATTGGGATTTCAGTGTCCTAAACGAACTGTCGGAATCGGCAAAAACAAATGGTGATCCTCAAACTCCATCTTCCCCCAAGTCATCACCGAAGTTGGATACGGAACCTACCAGCTCCTCCAAGAATCAGGATGTGAATTGCAGTCTAGCATCTTTGCAATTGGCCACTGGCGTCCTGCAAATCGCAGAACCACCGCTGGAGAACGTACGTGCCCAGCTTAGAGAATTGATGTAAGTAATTTGATTGAGATCGTTCCATTTGGATATGGAATTTCAAATCATTTCAGTGGAAGGCAGAACAAGATCTACATTGATTTGTCCAAAGAAAAATACAAATTGGATTGCAGCGAAGTGGCCAAGCTAAATGACATGGTAACTATTCCAGGTTCCAGGTTTAAAGACGTCGAACATTTGTATGTTTTCTTAAGGAAGGCATATTTATTTA
The DNA here is from genome assembly GCA_018150405.1 of Drosophila varians. Lineage (NCBI taxonomy): Eukaryota > Metazoa > Arthropoda > Insecta > Diptera > Drosophilidae > Drosophila > Drosophila varians. The sequence goes on from JAECWK010000135.1 coordinate 10,946,238, forward strand.
GTAAATAGATTTTTTAAAATGTACAAAAGTGTATAGTATATGACTGACCCAAAACTGGAAAAAGCATGTCCTAAAAGCAACCCTTTCTAGATGGTGTTCCATTATCAAAGTTCTTAGTGAACCATTCTATGGCAATCAATAATTCAGCTCAATTAGGGGCATTCCATAAGGCACAACACCACAGCAAAGCTTAAGTGTAAAAGCGTTAAACTAATTAAGTTGGCCAGCAAACTGGCCTCTTATCAGTGACTGTAGGAAAACGGTCTACTGTCCTAATCTAATCTGCTGTTAAACAGCGATACAAAGTTACTTAAGGTTATTAAATACAAAGTATGGCTGTCATCAAAATTGTATCTTTGTTGTCTATTCCATTAAGATGAGCGATGTGAGACGGTACAAAGATAAACTGATAAAAATCAAAAAGGAAATGCAGAGCATCTACCAGCGCACCAAAGACTTAAAGGTAGGACAAAAGTAAATGCTTTATGGATGCATAAAAGACCAAAAGAGGTGCAATAAAAAAAATTGGAACAAATAAACCCATGCATACTTGATTTAAACATTTATTATCTTTGAATTGCTGATTACAGAAACGAGCCGCCCATGTGGCGGCCTGCAAACAGCGCGACTACCAGCGGAAACTGGAAAGGCAGCACCACGAGGAGTCGCTCATCGGCAGCCAGTAGACGTGGTGGAGCAGTGGAGGACTGCATTTACATTGGGATTCCCGTTAACAATTAGCTAACAACTTAATACAAACAACAGTTGAACAAAACTTAAACCATTTGGATACAAAATAGAGTAATAATACAATAATAATAATAACAATTGTATGTAATAGTTGGGTATCGTATGCCTGCGATAAGGTTGGAAAACATTGTTACATTGCACTTGTATATAATTAAGTAAAATACTTTAGAGATTTTTCAGCAAAGCAGAGATTTACCCAGCAAAAGGAAGCCAATAACCACTCGAATACAATTATCTACCAATATATTAATTATAAAGATGGCATTAAATTGATGTGGAGAATAAAAAATGGTACATTATTCACAGCGTCAAGGCAACGCGGCTTGTTTAAACTGAAATTCATCGTAAAAATTGTTTGTAAATATTAAAGCATGCAAACAGCCGGCCGCACTTGTAATTCTACAAATAATTAAGTTCCCGAATTAAATTCAATGGTAAATGAGAAACATGTAACATGCACGTTGAAGGCACGAGGTGTGGTGTGTTTGTGAGATTATGTGTGTGATTCTAAGTTAAAGACTACTACTAAATTAAAGCACATTTATAATACGGCTAAAACGTTCGACTCATCATGCAACGTCGAGTTGGGAAAGATGTTGAACAGCAGCAGTTATTTGAAGAGTAGAAGCGTGGTCTCTGGTTGGTTCATTGGTGATTGGTTACTTGGTTGGTTGGTTGGTTGTTTGGTTGCTTGATAGTTGGTGGTGTGGGTGGTGGATGCGGTCAAGCCAAACATCGCTTAGCTAACTCTACTATATTCCTGATCATTCAGCATGTGCATTGCATCTGTCGGTGCGAAATACTTGACAGTGCCTAAAAATATTCAGAACAATTAGTCAAACATTTTAGCAAATCCGAACAAAAATAATAAGATTAAAAAATTGGTCTATAAGTTACTGATACTTTTAAAAGATTAAAGTTTTATTCATTGTACGAGAGATTTCACAAAAAAGATTAGATTATCAGCGTTTCCGTTTATTTATTACAAAACTCAATCGGCTTTTGGAAATCATGTAGAATATTTTTTTAAATTCATTTCGAGTCCATGTTATCAGGGGTCATACTTTTAAGAACCTACAATCTAAATAGTTTCTGTCGCTTTTAATATCTGTTGGATACTATTTTTTATTTTTGGCCGGCAATCATTCAATGTGTTAAGCACATTTGCCTCAATTTAATTGTAATGGTACACAGGATTCGCAGTGACTTGAACCTTAATACTTCCATAAATGCATGGATCTAACAACTTCATTAAAAAAATCAAAAAGCTTCGGTAGCGGAATTTTTGTCAGCATCAACTTAAATCAACATCACGGAAACCGTCAGCATCTTTATTGTCAATTTCTTTTGGCTTGTCTGACTCCACGGACGAAGCTGGGGGGGCTGTGGCTGAGGCGGAAACGGAAACGGAGGCCGAAGAGACCCTACCCTTACCGTTTTCATCGGTGCTGCCATTACGCTGCAGATACATTTGCACGCACACGTGCACCACAAAGAGGATGAAGGCTCCAATGCCGAATATCTCGAAGGTGGTTCGTGCGGAAACGGAATCAAAGAGCAATCCTCCAATAAGGCTGCCCATGGAGACGCCAACACCTTCGAAAATGGCACCCACCAGACTCTATTGGGATGAAAATTTACGTATTAAATAATGGAAACTACGATTAAACTACGTTTAACCAACCTGCATGGTTGCCTCTGTGCCCGGTGGAGCCACAATGCTCGCATAGGAGGCCATGGTGGAGTAGAAAATACCAAAAGTTACTCCATTGAGCAGCTCGATGGGCAGAATATACCAAGGGTTCTGCAGCATCGAGTACAGGATAAACCGCACACCGAACCCAAATAGCACCAGACTCATGGCATTAACATGACCAATCCGCTTAAGAATCCATCCAGACAGAAAGAAAAAGGGGAGCTCGCCACCAAAGCACTGGATGCCCATAACCAGACCCTCTAGGGTTTTCATCGAGCTGTCGCATCCTTCCAGCTCTTTGTCCAGTTGCTCCAGGTAAATAAAGAGAAAGTTCCAGATCAGTGCTGTTCCCAGTCCAATTGCCACGCACCACAGGAAAAAAATCACGCAGCGCAGCGAGAGAAACATTTGACCGACATCCTTAAGAATGTTGGAAGACAAATGGGTTTGCACATGCTTTGGGAAGGTATTGATTGAAGTCATTAGTTTTAGAAGAACTTATCATTTTAAAGTGGAATAGCTTACCTTTAGCTTAGAGGAGGCAAAGACATCGAAGCCCATGATGATGAGAGCCATCCAGAACACAACCGTATAATTTTTGTTGACTTCTCCATGCGATATATTGTCCACCAGAACTCCAGCCAGCAGGGCAAACACTCCCCAGCCGAGGGAGCCGCATAAACGCTGCTTGCCGTACAGATGATGGCGCTCCCCAAGGATGCCGAAGCAGATGGCATCGCCTATACTGACGACCACCGCCATGCCGATCCAGCTGAATATGAGCATACCGAAGAAGAACCAGAACTGGGGCATTCCCATGGCACTGCGAGTATTAATGACAGCATTCTCGGCTAGCTGTTCCTTGAGATAATCCTCCCTGCAGTCCATGGTACAGTTTGCTCTGAAGTAATCCTTGTTGGCAGGGCAGTTCATGGTGACATTTTGTCCCGCCACCTGACCGCGATCGTGGGGTATCATGAAGAACATGCAGCTTTTCTCGTCCACAATGTCGTTCATGTTAATGCCAGTGGTGATGTCAAGGTAAGGATTCGTACGATTGCTGGCACAGTTTTCCGTTTTGTTCTGCAGCCAATCCTGGCACACTATGTCCCACATGAAAGGCTGGGCCTCGCAGTGCAGCTCGCAACCCAGTGTCCTATTGCCGTAGTACTGCTCCAGATTCCTCTCCACACACTCCCCGTACTGGGAGCAAAAACGCACATTGGAGACACCGGAGTGGCAGTGGAACTCCACCTTGGGCAGGGGCTTCTCCAAGGCTGGTACGAACATGATAAGGAAAAAGGCGATGCCAGTCAGAACTTGTCCACTCAGGAATAGGGATCGATGGCGGTGGTATCTGTGTTAAAAATTATAAGGTATTGAAGAGAAAAATATTTAGTGAAAAGTCGTTGGACCAATTATTGTGATAAAAAAGTTTAACTGATAACTTAAGTAGTTTTCTTATTGATAATATATTAAGTTAATGTAATAATTGTTGATTTTATTAATTAGATGTCAAATAATATAATTAAAGATAAGAACTAATCTTCTTGGGGTTTTGTGACTTTAATTTGAAAAGTTAAAGTTTCAAACAGATAAGATATTTAAGCAATTATTATCTTACCGGTCGGCAATGTAGCCAAAGAGTGGCTTGGCCATCATTCCGATGATGGGCAATATCATATACATGGTGCCCACCACCGTGGGGGAGTATCCCAGCTGGCCGGCGAGGGTGGGCATGAAGGGGACCACTGGAGCAGTGCCTGGAAAAAGCAAAACAACAAAATGTAGGCACAATTATCTGGGAGATCCACTGGATTCTCTGGCTAGTGGGTACAAATACGAGTGATTAAGCATGATATTCCATATTCGAGAGGGTGTTTCTCTCTCTCCCCGATAAGCAAATTGTATAGCAGACAATGGAGGATAGATAGCCCCAAAAAGAGCCTAGCCCAGGGAAATTGAAGCAAAAATAAAAGCTGATTTAATTGCTGAAATTGGCTTTGCTGTCGGCACGTCTTAACTTTTGATGAGTTTCAGCGTGGAGCCAAGGGAGGAGCAGGTCACCAGCCTGTTGGGGCTGTCAGTTTATTGTTTGGCTCCACCTTTGGCCACTTTTGACACAAGTTACTATACTGGTTTGGCCATTTTTTTCCGATTAGTCATGGGTATAAACTTATTTAAGAAAACCCTGTCTAAAGTCTGTGTCTAGTTTATTCTGAAGATTATAACTTTATTGGTTTCTCCGTTTTCCCCAAATCACGTAATTTCCTCTTCAATATTAAGAATTCAACAGAGTTGGTGATTTAATTGACTTTAAATTGGGATGTCTCCCATAAATACAGTCACAAAAACTTTCCGTTTCGGTAAAGGATCCTCATGTTTATACTTTTATTGATTGGGTTCCCCAGAAAAGAGCCCAACGTTAATTGAATGGAAATCTTAGCACAGTACAATTCATACGAAAATTAATTGGTCAATTAATTAGACCCCCAAAGATTTCTCCATGCATTCGTAGGCCTCTATTTATAGATTTTATAATTTATTCTAACAGATACATTTAGGGATAATGAGTAAGATAGTAGGTATTTCTATCAGTATAAAAGCCTATAGTTTAATTTAATTGCTGTAATAATAACAATCGGGAACGAAATGCTGCATCGTTTAGTGGGAGGCATAACCCAAAACGGGTTGCATTAGCTTATCTCTAGGTTATTGAACATTTAGCTGGAATATGTTAGGCCCTCTTATCTGCTCTTTGTCCGGACTCCGGAGTTCAATTCGACGGACTACGGAATCCAAAATCGAAACACTGCAATTTCCAGCGCGGCAGTATGTGGGGCAAATGGTTTTTAACCTCCAGCACGTGCGTGTGCCACCTTGGCTTTTGGGCTTATCGGCTGATGTAAGCGATGCCCGGTACTTACATTAATGACTTTCTTTGGGCGGGGAAAATGAGCAGGTGTGTGGGTGGTAGGCGGTGGTGTGGTATGATGGTGCCTTTAAAGGAGTGAACTGACTTACCGGCATTAAAGAGAAAGTAGTGCGCCTTCATCGGCAGCAGCTCCTTATCGACGGTGGCCTTCATTGTGTCCTAATTGTCGCAAAGATCAATAATAATTTCGTTTTATCGTGCTCTCCTCACTATTGCCTCAGGCAATTCATTCACAAAATATGCGGAGACAGCGAAAAACGTGTGTTTATACGTTTGACTTGGTATCTGTGGGCGCGATCACGTTTCTCGTCTTGCAATTGGAATTTGGTGCATCAGCGCCTTTGCCTCTTCGGATTGGAGTCGCACAGTATCACAGTCGGTCGTAAGCTTATTAACACGCCATGTAAATTGACGTATCTTGCATTTTTCCTAATAATACACAACGTTCCATCCGCACACGCGTAAGAATCGTCCGGCAAAGCGAACAGCGCGAACCCGAATGATGGGGGGGACTGGCGACCATCTAGAAGCCGAGTGTCAGCATGTTTGTTTGTTTGCCCAAGCCCGTCGTTTGTTTACGAATTTCTCTTATCTTCGCGAAAGAGGCTCACCAATTAACTAGTAAAATGTTGACGCCCACTGACTATTACTATTTCCCGGCGTCATATAGCTCGGTTTAATGCGAATAGAACCGAAATAAATTTAAAAATAAACTCAATTGGTTAGAACAGCTGATGGGGAGGCCTAGAGATGGGGGTTGAATGGGCACGAGGTGCACGACAAGGTCACGATTTTCTGCGTGAGTTTTTGAATTTGTTGCAAAAAGAAAAGCTTTTATATAGTTTCTTCAAGGACTTGTATATGCTCTCCTTTATACGCAATTTTTATGTACAAATTTTTCTGGTTCTAGTGGATAACCTATAATTACAATGAATCTATTTGTTAGATGAGGAGGGAGAAACGACGGGGAAAAGATGCTAATGGCAGGAGTACGCCCTCAATCGTAGATGTGGCTGTAATGCTGCTGGTAGACGTGTATGTAGTTTTCCTTTTCCTGGGGCGTCATTTGTGCTATCAGGTTGTCGTCCAGCTGGTCGAGGGGGTGGGGCCGCCCAGCCACCAGAACTGTGGGCACATCATCGTCGTCCTCCCCAGAGTCCGAATTAATATAATTATCAAAGTCAACGTCAGCTACGAGAAAGAGTTCAACGTTAAGGGGAATCAAGAACAGTTTGCTGGTTCACTTACGAATCTTGGCGTTATCGATGTCCTTCTCGTCGTCACTAGAGTCGCTCGAGTTAGCGTTTGAGGAACCCACACGCATTCCCTTCATGTGCGGCTCCTTCTGGCCTGGCTGCTTTTCGTGCTGCAGAAGCACTGACATGATGTCCTCGTTCTCCTTGCGATTCCTATGTCCAGATCCGCTCGATTGCGCCGTGTCCTGAGTTCCGCTGCCATCGGTGGCATCCGTGTCGGTTATCACAGTGCTTTCTGTCATCCAGATCGGACGGGATTTACGTTCTACCACAGAGTCGGAGGTATCGTCGCCGCCGATGGTGACATCCACTCGAGTTTCTTCCACGGCAAAGCCTTGATTTCGCGTGGCTTCTCCCGACCATTGCATGCTATCCGGCCGCATGGCGTTTGGTTTGGTCAGTCCTCTTATCGTATCGATGTCAACGGGCTCTGGTTCAAGAACTTCGGGCGCCAGCTTTATGCCCTCCACTTCGCGAAGTAGGTCGTATAGTGGCTGCAGCTGTTCGTTGAAGTGAGCCAGTAGAAGTCTCGAGTCCTTCTTTGGCATGGCGGCACTGTCCTCCTCCACAGAGCTTCCGCAGTATGTGCAGCGAAACTCCAGGGTGGTCATATCGAAAAGCTGATCTGCTTCAAGGTCCGTAAAAGTTTTGGAGCACATGGAGCACTTAAAGCTGGCGCGACTGGTTGCGTCGCGCTCCTCCGTCTCCATGCGCTTCCGCATCAGATCCAGTTTGTACTTAACCACGTTCACAAAAGTCTTGTAGTTGATAAAGTAGTAGTTAACCTTTTGGGCCTTTCCATCTGGTCCCGTTTCCATTTTCAGTCGAATCTGGATGAATTTGTCGGTGCGTAGAGTGGTGATCCTTGCCCTAAGCTGCTTCTTTTCGAAACGGAGAAGCTCCCCAATGTCGTCTTCCTTCATACACGGATTCCGCACCAGCATATCGATGATAAGGGCGTCCTCCTGCGAGTAGAAGCCTCTTACCACGAGGCGGGCAAGTTGCTTTCAGACTGCTGGGCACCTCGGTAAGGTAGCGAACCTCTGGCTTGGCTGGTGCCGCATTGGAGGCAGCTGCCGAAGTCGATGACATAGTCGGTTAATCTGCAAGATGGATTTGAGAACACAATTGAGAACTAAAGTGATAGCCACGCGACTTACAAAATTATCTGAATGATATGGGGCACCCCAATTGGGCAACGCCCTGGGGCCAGATACAGTTTCCTCAGGGTCTAGATAACCTCATGGGTTATTTGGACTTTAGTTGTTTTTATTTGCAGCAGTTTTTCCAATTTCCCAGGGAGAAACTAAAAATTTGCGCCGCCACAGCGTATGTTTTTGTTGGAGTTAGTGATGGCAACATTATTACAGAACAATAGTGTTGGAAAGCGGATTTATAAAGAGAATTTAATTTATATTTTACTTATATAAATTTAAATAGTTCAATATATAATTTTAAACGATTGTTTCAAAATTATTTTAGATTAGAAGGATTAACCAAATCAATAGTAAAATTTAAAAAAATACAACAGTGTTACCACACCATATTTTGCACTTATTTTATGGAAGGCGCTTTGTTCGAATTCGAAACCTTGTTATGACTGTTATTGATAGAAATTAGAAAATGTAACTAAAGATTTAAGCAACCAATCCAGACTTTTGAAAACAAGTTTACAGTGATTCACCTTAGATTCATTTTTAACATTAAATCAATTAAATATGATTTTACAAAGTGTAGGTTTATTTTGGGTAAAAAGGACGTCATTGAGTCTTGCTATCCTTTTAGATAAACAAAAGCAGCTGCTTTTCATATGTAACTAGCTTGACATTGTTTTCTTAATTGCGTAAAAGACAGAGAAGTAAGTCGGCTGCCAAATAAAACACAAGGTGTCCTGTCTGCACTCCAACTGCCCTTTGATCCCTGACCCCAGGACTGTCCGCCCCTCAGCTTTTGTCTATGTTTGGGGCGCTCGTGTGGGTGGAAATCGTTCTGGGGGATTACAGCGGAATGCACTCGAACGAAAGGAGCCGTATACGACCGTAGACAGCGATGCATGAAATATTAAGTACTTGGCGAGGATAAACAAAGAAAACGGCGGCCAGAGACAACGACTTGTTGGATTATTTTCATTTTTTTGTGCGGCCAAAGCCATTTCAAAGCAAACATCGCTCAAAGGGCTCATATGCAAAGCTCTCAATAAAGCTGGAAAGCAAATATAAATTACAATTAAATGCACACACTGTCTGCAAAATCATTTATGGTAAGGTCTAGGCTTAGCAGATTTTTAAATGATTTAGTTTTAATACAAAACAAGATTAAAATATTTCATTAACAAAGTCTAAAAGAGTTCATTTCATTTCTACCTTATGGATAATAAAAATAAATAATAAATGTGTTCACCGTATTAATTAAATGTATAAGTCTTACAAATGATTTAAATTATTAATAACAATATTAACAATAGCAATAATAATATTTTGCAGTGGCCATTGCTGCACGTGAACACCCACGGGTGATCAAAGGACTCGCTCTGGGAAACTCCACTCTTGGTTGGGTGGGTTTTCACCTGAGCTTGTTTACCTTGGAGGAAACGAAAGGGCGCAGAATCCGGGAGAGGAATGTAGAATGTCCACGGCAGTAGAAGGAAATTTGTGCAGCGCTTTTCCTTAGAAGCAACCCCCCAGAACCACGTCCATGGGGAAAAAGCTTTTCCGCGAGAGAGTGAAAGAATGCGAAGCAATGCGCAGGTCCTCTCACCCTGCCTCTCCAACTTTCTCGGCGTTCTGCAATGCTTTCGAGGAAAACTGGCTTTCCCACTTGCGCTGGTGGCATCCGCCTGCAGTTTGGATTTTGAGTCGTGTCCGCCGCCAACGCTCGGTTTTCTCGCTTTTCCGCTCGACCATTTTCCTCGGCGCCCAAAAACAATTACAGTCGACAAAAGCGGGCACTGCATTTTTGTTTTGTTCAACTGCAATTTTCCACCTCAATCTGCGAGACGGGGCAGGCGAAATTTCCTTGCGGCTTTGGTTTTCCGTTCGCGTGTGTTTTTCTTTCGGCGGTTCTGTGTGTGTTTTCCGTGCGTTTGTTTTTCCACTGGCAACGGGGGAAAGCCACCAGGAACACAAAGAGAAATTGGTAAAACGCGGCGCCGCAACTTTTGCCAAATTGATTTTTATTGTGCTAGACACACAGAGTTCAAGCATTATATAAAGAAACAAGTTGAAAAAGGTTCGTTTCTTTAAAGGATTTCAATACATTCGAAAAAAAAAACAGAGTTGGAACATTATTCGAAAATTTGACTAAGCCATAATGGTTTTTCCGATGGTTGCACGTGATTTAATGTTAGCCTGTTTCACCCTCTAATTTGAAAACTTAACGGTTCACCCCCGAATGTTGAGAGCCGGTCGCTAACCGCCCCCAGGGGGTGGCACCCAGCGGATCTGTCTGTGATGTCATACCACCCCCAACTAGCGACATGGACATAATCACAATAATGGTCTTAGACATCCTGGTGTGTCCTCTCGCTGGCGCTTGATTGGGCTCATTGATTTGCGGATTTCTTTACGGCCAACTTTGCATAATCCTCGACCCCTTGGGCAACTATATAATATCGTCCTTAAGCATGT